>CM030367.1:76979956-78388177 GCA_017893485.1 Hemerocallis citrina
TAGGCTGTGAAAGCGGAGGCAGACAAACTTTTGTCTGCCCGGTTCATCCAGGAGGTCAGCTACCCCAAGTGGCTAGCGAACGTCGTGATGGTGAGAAAGGCGAGAGGGAGCTGGAGGATCTGCATAGATTTTACTGACCTCAACAATGCGTGCTCCAAAGATCCGTTCCTTCTCCCTAGCATCGACACTCTGATCGACACAACGTCGGGTCATGAGCTCTTGTCCTTCATGGACGCCTTCTCGGGCTACAACCAGATCCAAATGTTCCCCCCTGATATTTCCCAGATGGCCTTCATCACTGACCAAAGTCTCTACTGCTACCGGGTTATGCCCTTCGGGTTGAAGAACACCGGTGCCACCTATCAGAGGCTCGTCAACCGAGTCTTCAAGGACCAGATTGGTCACAACATGGAAGTGTACGTCGACGACATGCTTGTCAAAAGCCAGCAAGGACAGGACCACGTCGCCGATCTAGAAGAAGCCTATGGTTTCCTTCGGACCCACAATATGCGGCTCAATCCAGCCAAGTGTGTGTTCGGCGTCTCCTCGGAAAAATTCCTCGGGTTCGTCGTCAGCCAACGCAACATCGAGGCGAACCCCGAGAACATCCGGGCAATAATTGACATGGCCCCTCCAAGAAACATCAAGGAAGTCCAGCGGCTCGGGAAGACTGGCGGCCATTGGCCGTTTCCTCTCCAAGTCCGGTGAGAATTCCCTCCCGTTCTTCAAAGCTCTGTGCGGAACCGGAGGCTTCGAATGGGGCACTTAGCAGCAGGAGGCATTCGCCTATTTGAAAGAGTACCTCACCAATCCTCCGCTCCTTAGCAAACCCAAGCTGGGCGAGCCTCTTTGGCTTTATCTTTTGGCCTCGGAATGCATGCTAAGTGCTATTCTGGTTTGAGAAGAAGACGGAGACTAAAAACTGTTGTACTATGTAAGCAAGGTTCTGCTCCCAGCCGAGACCACATACGCGAAAATGGAGAAGGTGGCATACGCCTTGGTCATGGCCACGCACAAGCTCCGTATTTATTTCCATGCGCACTCAATTCAGGTCCTCACAGACCAGCCTCTGAAGGCCGTACTCCACAAGCCTGAGAGTTCCGACTGCCTAGTCAAGTGATCGATTGAGCTCAGTCAATACGACATCGGCTATCACCAAGGACAACAATAAAGGGATAGGCCCTTGCTGAGTTCATCACGGAATGCACCATCTCCGAGCAACCCGAAAGTGGGGTGGCCGACCAGACGAGGGAAGTTTACGTCGACGGCTCTTCCTGCGAAGCGGTGAGTGGTGCGGGCATCATTTTGCGAGGACCTGACAACTTCTTTCTCCAATATTCCCTCTGCCTCAACTTTTCAGCCTCCAACAATGAGGCCGAATATGAAGTTATGATTGCGAGGCTCACCCTGGCACACCAGGCAGGCGCCAGACAGATCAGGGCCATCAGCGACTCTTAGCTCGTGGTCAATCAGATCACTGGAGAGTACGAGACCCGTGACGATTGGATGATCCGGTATTTGGCCGTGGTCCAGCGGCTCTTGACATCCTTTGATGAATCCGCAGTCGTAAGGATCCCAAGAGAGCAAAATGCCTAGGCTGACACCCTATCAAAGTTAGCCTCCTCGTCCTTCGAAGGTCTCGATCGCACCATTCTGATCGAAGTACTCCTGAAGCCGAGTATCGACCTCCCCGAGACCTTCTGCATACACGGCGGAGCTCAGCCTGAAGATTGGAAAACTCCCATCCGAAAGTTTCTGATCGAAGGAGAGCTCCCTCAAGACTGAGCCAAGGTAAGGCAGATCAAGGTCTGCTCGGAAAGGTTCACCGTGATGAACGAAACCCTCTTCAAACGCTCGTACACCATGACGGAAGGAAGACCCTACCTCCGCTGCTTAACCCCCGACGAAGCAAAGTACGCTCTCAAGGAGCTCCATGAAGGAATTGGCAGGTGCCACATATGGAGTCGATCGGTTGCCCGAAAGGCTTTGAACTACGGGTATTACTGGCCCACGATATTGCAAGATGCCCTGGCCCTGGTCAAAAAGTGTGGTCGATGTCAAAGATTCTCCTCAGTAAGAAGGGTTCTACAAGCAAACCTCTGCTCCCTGGCCAGTCTGACCTCCTTTTCTATGTGGGAGATGGACCTAGTAGGCCCCTTTCCGAAAGCAACGGGCCAAAGAAAGTTTCTGATAGTAGCAACCGACTACTTCACAAAGTGGATCGAGGCCGAGCCACTGGCCACGATCACCCAGCAGCAGACTAAGCAATTCTTTCGGAAACACATCGTTTGCCAGTTCAGAATTCCGCACATACTCATAACGGATAATGGGACCCAGATTGCCGGTAAGATTTTCCAAAAGTTCTGTGAGGATCTCGGAATCCAGCAATGCTTCTCTTCGGTGTGCCACTCGTAGTCGAACGGTCAGGCCGAGAATGCGAACCGCCAGATCCTTGATGATCTGAAGAAACAACTTGATAATTCTCCCAAGGGATTATGGTTCGACGAGTTGCCAAGCGTTCTCTGGGCCCATCGGACGATGAAGAGAATCCCCACGGGAGAATCGCCATTCAAACTGACTTACGGCACGGAGGCGGTAATTCCCATCGAGATAGGGCTCCCTTCGCCCCGAATCATGGCATTTGATGAAGAAAGCAACTCAGCGCAACTGCGTGCCAGTCTGGACCTCATAGACGAGGCCAGAAAAGAATCTGTCATCAGGAGGAGCACATACCAGTAGAGGATCGAGAGGTTCTACAACAAAAGGGTGCATCCCACCGGAATCTAACTAGGGGACCTCGTCCTCCGAAAGCTGGCGGTATCTAACCCCGGCCAAAAGAGAAAGCTGGCACCAAACTGGTAAGGCCCGTACAAAGTTTCTGAAGTTGTACGTCCCGGCACATACTGCCTTACCGACCCGAAGGGCAAGGCTGTCAAAAGACCCTGGAACGCGGAGCACCTTAACAAATTCCTCAAAGGAGAGGATTAGCCCTTGTAGACACCCTCATGTAAATTATAAGATGTAATCGGCACGTCGTGCCTCGTTTTTTAAAGTCAATATGATGTAAATGTTTACCCCTCTTGGACTCGTGCCAGCTTTCTTAAAACAAGTTTTGGGCTCGGCATTCGGATGGAACCACGAGCCACAAAAGCTTCTCCTACAAGCTTGAGGCTCGATGTTCGGATGGAACCGTGAGCCACAAAAGCTTCTCCTACAAGCTTAAGGCTCGGCGCTCGAATGTCACCGCGAGCCACAATAGCTTTTCTTACAAGCTTGAGGCTCAGCTCTCGGATGTCACCGCGAGCTACAATAGCTTCTTCTACAAGTTTGTGGCTCAGCGCTTGGATGTCCGCGTGAGCCATAACAAGTCTCTCCTAAGGTATGGGGTTCGACATTGACCTCGAGCATGGCCTTGGCTTTTTCAAGCCCTACGACCTTTACACCCGACGATGACCTCCAGCTACACACATACCAGCTTCTCCTAAGGTGTGGGGGCTCGGCATTAACCTCGAGTAAGGCCCTGGTTTCTTCAAGCCCTACGACCTTCATGCTCGGCGATGACCTCCAGCTACACTCATGCTATCTATCTAAGAACAGGTATGGGGGCTCGGCATCGACCTCGAGCAAGGCCTTGGCTTTTTCAAGCCCTACAACCTTTACGCTCGGCGATGACCTCCAGCTACACTCCTACCAGCTTCTCCTAAGGTGTGGGGGCTTGGCATCGACCTCGAGCAAGGCCATGGCTTCTTCAAGCCCTGCGACCTTTATGCTCGGCGATGACCTCGAGCTACACTCATGCTATCTGCCCGAGAACAGGTATGGGGGCTCGGCATCGACCTCGAGCAAGGCCTTGGCTTTTTCGTGCCATGCAACCTTTACGTTCGGCGATGACTTATGGCTACACTCCTATAAGCTTCTCCTAAGGTGTGGGTGCTCGGCTTCGACCTCGAGCAAGGCCCTGGCTTCTTCAAGCCCTGTGACCTTTATGCTCGGCGATGATCTCCAGCTACACTCATGCTATATACCCGAGAAGAGGTATGGGGGCTCGGCATTGACCACGAGCAAGGCCTTGACTTTTTCAAGCCATGCGAACTTTACGCTCGACGATGACCTCCAACTATGCTCATAACAGCTTCTCCTAAGGTATGGGGGCTCAGCTTCGACCTCAAGTAGGGTATGGGCTTTCTCAAGCACTGTGTCCTATGCGCTCGACGATGATCTCCAACTACACTCATGCTATTTACCCAAGAACAGGTATGGGGGCTCGGCATTGACCTTGACCAAGGCCTCGGCTTTTTCAAGCCCTACGACCCTTATGCTCGGCGATGACCTCTAGCTACATTCCTACCAGCTTCTCCTAAGGTGTAGGGGCTCGGCATCGACCTCGAGCAAGGCCCTGTCTTCTTCAAGACCTGCAACCTTTACGCTCGGCAATGACCTCCAGCTACACTCATGCTATCAACCTGAGAACAGGTATGGGGGCTCGGCATCGACCTCGAGCAAGGCCTTGGCTTTTTCGAGGCATGTGACCTTTACGCTCTGCGATGACCTCCAGCTACATTCATACCAGTTTCTCCTAGGGTATGGGGGCTCGGCATCGACCTCGAGCAAGGCCCTGACTTCTTCAAGCCTCGCGACCTTTACGCTTGGCGACGGCCTTCAGCCACACCCAACCCAAAAGTTTTCATTAAAGGTTTAGGGCGCTCGCCTTCGGCAAACGCCCCGAGTCCCGGACCGTTGGTTGACCCACCTCTGACCCGTGGAAAACTCGGGATTAACGGCCCTCAAAGTCAAAACCCCGAATTGTTCGAGGGTGGAAGGGGAGCCACCAAACCAGGACTCTCGCCCAAAAAACTCCCCGAGCCCCCGAACCTTATTTGGCACACCTCTCACTCACTGGCAACTCGGGGTAAACTGCCTTTAGAGCCGTTTACCCCAAATTGCCAGAGGATGGCAGGAGAGCCAACGATCCTAGACTCTTGGCCAAGAATTCCGACTTGTGGCCGCCCGCCCTCGGCAGGCACCCCGAATCTCACCCCCAGGATCGACCCACCTCTCACCCACTGACAGCTCGGGGTAAAAGACCCTTGGAGCCAAAACCCCAAATTGCCAGCGGGTGCAGGTTAAGTCACCGACATTTCTTAGTGAAAAAGTTATGAGGGGGCAAAGATTATATAGCCCCCTAGTGAGGTGCATTTATGATATCGGGGAGTCCAAATGGCGGATGATGAAACGTCTCCATTAATTTTTTATCAGAAGGCAAAATGTCCCTTATTAAATGCTACCTGCGAGGAGTAACGGTTCGGCTCCCGAACGAAGCCACACCCCGACGTCTCTTTCTGCTTCGGCGGTGACCTCAAGCGAAGCCATGCTCGGCAATGGTCTTGAGCTACCTCCTTACCGGTCTCGCTTAACAAATTATCAAAGCAAAGAAATCGAAGTTTTATACTCATGGAGCGCCAGAAATGGCCACACAATACAATGAAGATAATACAAATCACTCGGCTTAAAATGCGAACTCAGTGCTTCCCACGGGACCCTCCTCATGCTCCGCTTGTACAGCTAATAGGGATGTCTTGGCAACGGAATTCTGTGCGTTGGCAGGCCTCGCTGCTTCCAGATAAAAGGTCGGAGAAGGACCCAATACGGAATGGCTTGCTCCCTCCTACAGACCAGTGCCTAGCATGAGCTTCAGCCTCCGAATCTCCAACTCCTTCTCTAAAACAGCCTCGCGAAGAAAGGACTTCGAAGCCAATCGCCCGGTGGAGGCATCTGAGATTGACCAGTTCATCTCGACTCTCCACCAGTCCCGGTTGGCCATGGCCTTCTTCAGGCGAGCGACCTCTAGGCTGAGCTCCTTAGACTTCTTCATGAAATAATTTACCGCAGCCTCTCGATCACGAGCCTGATTACAATGGTAAACCAGCACACTCTCCTTAGACCCCCGCTCAGTTCGGAGCCAGGAGAACTTGGCAGAACAAAGGTCGGCATCGAGGGCCTTATGCGTCTACCAGGAAGATAGAAAAAACAACGGGTCACAAAAGGGACTGGCAAAAAACTAGTCATAGAGGATCGGCCAAAAATCTTTTTCTTTTATAAATTCAAAAAATTATTACAAAAGGCGGTGGCCAGTCCACGTAAGGCAAATACAAAGTCAAAAGAGAAAAAAATCCTAAACTACTGATTAGGGGGATGACACCTCTTCGTCAACAGGGTCGCCCCCGGCCTCCTCTTGATAAGGGTCCCCCTTCTCCTCCTCCTTCTCACCGCTGGGCATTGGCGGATGCAAGGGAAGCTGCCAGTTGTAGTGGAGGTGGTCGACCCGACACTCCGGGTAGACTTGCAGGAAGTGATCCTTGGCCTTGGCATAGGCCTCGTCCTGGGCCATGAACAGAGTGTCCGCCATGGTGATCTGCATCTCTGCCATGGTGATCTGCGCCTTCTCAGCCTCCGCCTGGGCCTTAGCTCGGAAGTGCACCAGCTCATTCGCATGATGGTCTTGTAGCGAGGCCATCTGAGCTTGGCTGACTGCCTAGGCATTCTAGGCCTCCTTCAGCTCGTCCTACAGACGAGTAAGCTCACGAAAATACTTGTCGGCATTCTTCCTCTCGACAAGGATCTCCTTCTCTAAGCACTTCTGGAAGTGCTTCCCATGAAGCAACGCATGGCCGAGGAAGAACAAGTTAGAGAAATCCCTAAGTTCTACACACATAGCAAATAACAAACACTTACCGAGAGCTGCGCCTGAGCCCACCTCATGTAGGCCATCGAAGACGTCTCCGTTGCTACAGCCATTCGATTTTGCTCTGTGGTGAGATGCTCCACCACCTCCAGTGCCACCGGGCGCTCGAGCAGGGTATCCCCTACCTTGACCCCCCAATCTGGGGCGTGAGGCCTCATGCCCTGCCTGCCCACCATCTCCGCGGCATCGGGGCGAAGTGGAGGGAGCCTTTGCTCCAGAACCTCGGCCCCCTTCTTACTACCGAAGCTCGCCCCTGGTTCCTTCGTCAATCTCGACGTGTGGTGGTGCTTCTTCATCCTCTTCGGGGACGACTTCACAGGCACTGGCACCGGCCTTTTACTGGAACCCACGGCCGAGGCGCCCTTCTTCTCCTGATTGGCCGTCTTCTCCTGATCGGCCCTCTTCTTGGCGACTAGGGTCAGCAGGGCTTGTCAGTTGTCGAGCTGCTTGGCAGACATCTCTACAATAAAGATAGCATAAAAAAAATGTTAACACGAAGACAGGAAGATAAACAAATTCAAACCAAAAATATACTAGGGTCGGCTGGGCACAGTTCGGCTCGGGCCAGGTGCAACTCCATGATGTGCGGCCACCCTATGCTGTGCCCTCCCACAATCTTCTCCACAGTCACCCACTCTTTTCTCAGTCAATTCACTACACTTTGGGGGCTTGTGCTTCAGCTTACTAAAATTCCAAACAGTTGGAATCTTCCAAGGCTTCTCACTCTGGACAACGAAATACTTTTCCTTCCATCCTTTGATGGAGTCCGGATGACCATGCATCACCTTCTTGTGGGGGGCACGGCAAGAGGTAAAAAATCCCCTCCAAGTCGCAGAGCAAGCTCATCCCTAGGATGGCACGGTAGTACGTGAGCCTTGGCTTAACACCCTTCTCCTGGAACTTCAGAATGAAGCAAACCAGGTATTTCCATGAGTTGGGGCCATACTGCAACGGGCTCAGCCCCCCCTACTTCAGAATTCTCATGATGAACAGATGCAATGGCAGCTTCAACCCCGAGTGGAAGGCATCCTCGGGGAACATACAAAAACTCGGCTCCAGCACTGTGGTCAGACGGATTTATGGGTTCGGCATCAGGAGTTCAAATTCCTTCGAAATGAAGTAAGCCGCCCTTAAGACATGCAAGTAGTCCGCCCTTAAAACACATTGGACTCTGCCCATCTTGATCATAGGCCTACCTGTGTCCTGCAGCAATGAAGTGAACGCAAGAAGCACCTCCACGTCGTCAGGGTACTTCCTGATCAACCCCGAGTTTCTATGGGACACAAGGAGGAACTCAAACTTCGGCTTGGGTCCATATTTGTCTGGCGAGCCCGGGCTATAAGGGCGAGTCAACTTCCATTTTCGCCAACGAGGGCGAGGCTTCTTCTCCGGAGATGTGGTTGCTAACAGGGGCAGAGGTGGAAGATCTTCCTCTTCCTCGACTGCCTAACCTGCAGTTTCTCCTCCCTCTTCTCCCCGACCATCACCTCCTTCGGCTCTTCGGACGGGCCCCTCCTGGTTGTCCTTCTCAATGAACTCTCCCTCTTCGTGCTCCCCCGTAGGGTCTCCTTCTTCTTGCTCCCCCTCCTTAACAAACCCCTCTCCTTCGGGGTCTCCCTCCACGTTCTCCCCCTCCTCAACAAACCCCTCTCCCTCTGGGTTTCCTCCCTCATGCTCACCCTCCTCCACAGGCTCCTTGCACGACCTATGGGATCGTAAAGGTTGCACAACATAAACTATGACACCCTCGCCATCCAATCCTAAGTCCGACTGAACCTCCTCCTTTACTCCAAAATCACCTAGAGACCAAGACGTCGATGCCGATTGGACCACCTATGAAAGACCTGAAGTGCTTGGCTCAGAGCCGGACTTAGAGCGCAACATTGGGAATCAAAAATACTAACCTAGTATATTGAGAAATAGGAAGATTGTCGAAAAAGCGGTCGTCGACGGCTATAAGAGAGATTCCTATATCTGAAAAAGTAAATGCAAAGTAGGGAAATGAGAGGGGAGGGGAGAGATTTATAATAGAGGCCCCTCGATTTTCATGAAAAGATCTAACCATTGGATCTTGATCATCAAGATCCAACAGCCACCAGGATCAAGAGCGCTTCAATTCTCACGCCTATGACGTTAGCCTAAGGCGCAAAATTACCTCTTTATTCTCAGCCCTATCGACCGGTACAACAGCTCGGAATGCATGGCCAACTGCTCGAGTACTAAACCAAGCCACTAAATCTTTTCCAACAAGTTTTGGGGGCTCGACGCTCGAATGACATAGCAAGCCACAAAAGCTTCTCTTACCAGCTTGAGGCTCGGCGCTCGGATGATACTGCGAGCCACAAAAGCTTCTCTTGCAAGCTTGAGACTCGGCACTCGGATGGCACCGCGAGCCACAAAATCTTCTCTAACAAGCTTGAGGTTCGGCGCTCGAATGGCACCGAAAGCCACAAAAGCTTCTCTTGCAAGCTTGAGGCTCGGTGCTTGGATGACACCGCGAGCCAAAAAAGCTTCTCTTGCAAGCTTGAGGCTCGGAGTTTGGATGCCACCACGAGCCATAAAAGCTTCTCTTACAAGCTTGAGGCTCGGCACTTGGATGTCACCGCGAGCCACAATAGCATCTCTTGCACGCTTAAGGCTCAGCCCTCAGATGACACTGCGAGCCACGAAACCTTCTCTTACAAGCTTGAGGCTTGGCGCTCGGAGGTCACCACCAAGCCACCAAAGCATTTCTAACAAGTTTTGGGGCTCACTACTTGGATGAAACTGTGAGCCACACAAACTTCTCTTACAAACCTGAGGCTTTGCACTCGGATGGCACTGTGAGCCACAAAAGCTTCTCTTACAAGCTTGGGGCTTGGCGCTCGGATTGCACCGCGAGCCACAAAAGCTTCTCTTGCAAGCTTGAGGCTCGGCGCTCAGATGGCACTGCGAGCCACAAAAGTTTCTCTTACAAGCTTGAGGCTTGGCGCTCGGATGGTACTGCGAGCCACAAAAGCTTCTCTTGCAAGCTTGAGGCTCGAAGCTCGGATGACACCGCGAGCCAAAAAAGCTTCTCTTGCAAGCTTGAGGCTCGGCACACGGATGACACCGCGAGCCACAAAAGCTTCACTTACAAGCTTGAGGCTCGGTGCTCGGAGGTCGCCACTAAGCCACCAAAGCTCTTCCAACAAGTTTTGGTGGCTCGACACTCGGATGGCGCCGCGAGCCACAAAAGCTTCTCTTACAAGCTTGAGGCTCAATGCTTGGATGACACCGCGAGCCACAAAAGCTTCTCTTGCAAGCTTGAGGCTCGACGCTCGGATGACACTGCAAGCCACAAAAAGCTTCTCTTACAAGCTTGAGGCTCGGCGCTCGTAGGTCGCCACCAAGCCACCAAAGCTTTTTCCAACATGTTTTGGGGGCTCGATTCTCGAATTAAACCATGAGCCACAAAAGCTTCTCCAATAAGCTTGAGGCGCGGAGCTCGGATGTCACCACGAGCCACAAAAGCTTGTCCAACAAGCTTGAGGCTCGGAGCGCTGATGTCACCGCGAGCCACAAAAGCTTCCCCAAAAAGCATGAGGTACGTCTCCCGACCCTCGACGCTCGGCTAAGCGAGATCCTACTCTTCAGATCTCGACATCCCCCTGCTTTTCCAACAAGTGAGGGGGATCGTCTCCCAACACTCGATGCTCAGCTAAGCGAGCTCCTACTATTCAAATCTCGACGTCTCCTTGCTTTTCCAACAAGTGAGGGGGCTCTTCTCCCAACCCTCGACGCTCGGCTAAGTGAGCTCCTACTCTTCAGATATCGACATCCCCCTGCTTTTCCAACAAGTGAGGGAGCTCGTCTCCCGACCCTTGACACTCGGCTAAGCGAGATCATACTCTTCAAATCTCGACGTCCCCCTGATTTTCCAACAGGTGAGGGGGCTCGTCTCCCGACCCTCGACGCTCGGCTAAGTGAGCTCCTACTCTTCAGATCTTGACGTCCCCCTGCTTTTCCAACAAGTGAGGGGGCTCGTCTTTCGACCCTCGATGCTCAGCTAAGCGTGCTTCTGCTCTTCGGCGTTGAACACCCCTTGTGACTCTTAAAGTGGATCCCCTTCATCCTACCCCGCTGACCTCTCTAGGAAGATACGGACCCCGTTCTTCACCATAAACCCCACTCCGCTCTTCCTACAGAGGCAAAACCACTCTTACATGGCTGGATTATCCGGACCTCTAGGAGTGGGGGGCTCCTGATATGGGTCAAATGATGTGGCCCCTCCTGGGCCACCAAAACCCCTCAAAACCCGCTCTCTCCTGATCATCGAGTCAAAAGAGGTCAAACGGGCTATTACCGCCTCAGGCCCACAAGGGAACGGGTGCGACCCAGCCCGCTCAGGTCCCAGACCCATTTGCACTGCCTATAAATACAAGGACCTCTCCTTTATTAAAAGGTAATCTATCTTTCCCCTCTGAAACCCTAGCTACTATTGCTCTTCAGTAACTGACTAGATCGTCGGAGGGCCTTCCACCGGATCTCTCCTGGTATTCCTAGGCATAAGTGCAGGTACACGAGACCGAGCTGAGCCCCCCAGATCCGAGCCAAGCTTGCTGGATCCAAGCTGAGCATCCGTCTTCCACCTCACTCCTGCCACTCCCGAGCCGCTCCCTCAGCCGAGGGTCGGGCGTATAGCCAGTACCGCGACTTCTACTTTATAAATTGAGAGAACTCACACCTGGTGCAGCCACCCCCCAAAAACAAACCGCATCAACCTCTGCCTCAAATTTAAGTCCTTCTACTGATAGATATACTTTAAGATTATATAGTTTGTGTACATCTCCACCAATGCTCCGTAGATATAATGTCGCCATATCTTCAAGGGGAAAAATTTAGTAGCCAACTCCAGATCATGTGTGGGATAGTTCTTCTCATGTGGTCAGAGCTCCCTCAATCCGTAGGCAATATCATTCCCTTCTTGCATCAGAACACATCCAAAACCCAAATGAGGTGCATCGCTGTAGATCACGTACCCTTTATCCGGTTGAGGGTAAGAGCAAAATCCGTGCTGATATTAGTCGGTTCTATCACGCCCCGCTTTCCAAAAACATGGAATACGAGCACGTAACATTGGCCCAGCGAATGACTAACGTCATCCATAAACTGTTTATCCAATCAACTCAATAATATGATCAATACAGAACAAATGCGCAGGCAATAATAATAATCTCGTGAACAATAATACTTGGAATAAATAATATGAAATATCCAAATACAATAATAATTCGACGTCTGGAAACAAATAGCAATATTCGGGTCGAAAGCCCACAATACAATGAAATAACAATTGTTCAATAAAACAATAAGCAATTAGAAAGCATTAAATCTTCAGAATCTTTGTCCTCCAATTCCAGCAGGCAATTCTCCATCAACACCTGTAAATACTTCATCTAAAAAGAGGTGAAAAATTGTCCTTAGAGCAAGTCATGGACAAAAAGTAGAGAAAGCAGGGAATAATGGAATAACGGTATAACAATGAATCAATAGATCAATAGGAATCAATAACATGGCACAATAGTAATAATCAAGAACATGGTAATCGGTGCAACGGTTCGGTATCAATAACACTTAGACAATAATCAATATTAATAGGAACAATGATGAACAAAATGCAATGTCGATATGATGCAAACCCTTAAGACTATTATTCATTTTAATCATAACTATTGCATGTACTACTGTATCCCATACTACAGGTTCGATGCATACGACCAATTTCGTTTAGACTCAAGTGGAAGATTCTATAGATCATGTACTCGGCAACGATAATCAATATTCACCTTTCGGTGCACGGTACGGTCATCGACAATGATACAATACATGATATATTGGGTTACCGTCGTAACCACAATCATATGATAAAACAATAGCCGGAACAATACGGTCATCGGCAACGATAAAATACACGATAAATTGGGTCACCGTCGTAACTACACTCACACGATAAAATAATAGCGGACAATATTTAGGGAAACACGGGCCCCTCCTCCAAGTACAATCACTACAACATCAACTACTCCAGTCAATCCCTTAAACATCGACTTATTAATTATTTTATTAATACACAAATACAATATGCAATTAAGAGATATGAGATAAACAATAGTATCAATAGGGGAACAATAGGAAGGTAACATAAAATAGGACAATTAAAATGATGACAATAAGACATTAGGATCAATAGGAAGGCAACATACATACATTAATTCATGCAATAGTGCGATAGAGGAATAATTAATCGATTAAAATCTAAAATATAAAATTCTGGACAGTAAGAGCAGTCTGTACAAAAATGCAGTTTTCCGCTGTTTCAGAAATCGAAAAGTGAATCCGTCAGAAGTTCTAGAAACTATACATCCACATGGTTCCAATGCATATTTAAAGTTCAGAATCCAACCATAGTAGTTAGGTCAAACACATTGTTCTTTACAGATTTCATGTTCAGACCGAAATCCGACAACATGTTACTATAATTTTAGAATCAGCAAAAACTCATTATTAAATTCATTAAAAAAGTTTTCTGGACACCTAAACATGATTGCTAACAATCTAGAAATTTTAGAGCAAGATTTTATCATTTGATCAGCCTATTTACTGTTTAAGCATGCAAGATACAAGAATGTGGAAATCTGAAAGTAAAACACAGCTATAGTAAAACGGGCATAATTTTTGCTACACAACTCGGAATTCAAAAACTTAAGATATTCTGGAAACTAGAAAGATAAGGCTACAATTCATATTCAGGAAGTATTTCATTTTAAGATCGTTTTCTGGTTCAAAAATAAGAGTTAACCTTCAGGTCAACAAGCAATATACAGGAATTGTGTAGTTTTTCTTGAAAATAAATTAATTAGACTATATGGGCATCGATTCTTTAGTCAATAAATTGTGTAATCAATATGATGGGTGTCAAAACATGATAAATAAAACTAGAACATGCTTATACATCAATTTATCATCATTCGATCAAACAACATACACCCTAGCAATTGTCTCTACAATAATTTATTTGTGTGATGACTATATGAACATCCTGTTATCAATTATATATGCACTCATGATAGATCCAAACTTTAGAGTCAAAAGTGGCACGACGTCAAGAATAGTGGGGTTAGCTCGTGTAAACCCTTAATAGACCCAACGAAGAGATGAACAAAGGATAATATGATAACAAAGAGATCTACTTGCAAGTGTTTCAAAAAAACTTGAATTTGATACAATTAACAATTCAAGAGGATAGTAACTTGCCTATTAGATGGTGAAAATGAATACCGAGAATAACGGTATAAAGATCCCGAAACAACGAGCCCACGAACTAGCAAATCCACAAAATAGTATGTATAAAATACGTGCAAAAGAACCCAAAGTATCACAGCAAACCAGGAGACAGCAACAGTAACCTCCACCACCGCAAGGGGCTGGCGGTCGGTGGTCGAGTGTCTGGCGGGCGGCGCGACGGGGTGGACGACGTGGAGCGGGACAGTGGGGCGGCGCCGGTGGTCCTGGTCGGCGGTCGAACTGAGGAGGAAGGTAGGGGTTAAGGTTTTTGGGCTCTAATGTTAGTTGAGGGCAGAGGAGAAGAAGGGTCGGGGAGTGGTGCTTGGGTTGCTGGCGACGTCGGCGGGGGTCGGCGATGCAAGGGGGTGGCCGGAGTGTGCCAGAGAAGACGATCGGAAGGGGATGGGTGCTTTTGGCGGGAAAAATTCCAATCGGGAGAGAGAACAGAGAGGAGAGAGAGAAGACAGCTAGGGTTTCAATTTGTGTGCAATTTCCTAGGGTTTGCATTAGGGTTGTATTTATATGGTACAATTAGGGTACTGGGTTGGTGAATTAGGATCCAATAAAAGCAATTTTGTGTCAAGAACAAATCAAATTGGGTTTTAGGGTTCAATAACAGATAGATCTAAATCAATAGGGTTCAAATAAAAATAATCACAATTAAATAAAAGGTAATAAGTTTAACAAGAAAAGCTTAATCAAGAAAAACAGAAATTTTTCATGAACAAATTTAATTCAAAAAGAAAATAATCAAGAAAGAACAATAGGGTAATTAAATTATGCATATATATATATATATATATATATATATATATATATATACACACACACACACACACATGAAATCAAATAGTGAAATGCATATAAAATTGAGCGTGTTCGGGCTTAAAAAAAATAATAATAATAATGATAAAAAAATACCGATAACAACAATAATAACAAATATTAATACCAGTAGCAATAAGAATAAAAATAAAAATAATAAATAACAATAACGATAATAATAATAATAATACTAATAAGATTATATAACAAAATATAAATTTATCAAAATAACCCAAATATCAATAATACATTTAAATTAAGCTCAAACACAAATAGCCGATCTATAAGATATAGAAAATAAGATCGAAATATAGCACCATTCGAAATGAATAAGATTTTTTATTAGAAAATACTTTAATAAAATCCGAAATGAATTTAGCACAAAATAACTTTATAAAAATCAAATTATAAAAAATATACGGAAAATACTAATTGTCGGGAATGGGGGTTACAATCTTACCCACCTGACAACAAAATTTCGTCCTTGAAATTTGGTCAGGCGGTACATAGGAAAAAGCAAAAGTAAACTGGTGAAACAACAAAATAGGAGGTTCAAGGGAGAGAAACAAAACGGTGGCAATACCAGAATAAGAAGAGACATGGTTAAGAATAAAGTGATCAAGAATGATGTTAAATAAAGATTCAATGAATGATGATGAATGCAAATGAATGAATAAAGGAGCAAACAATGCAAAGAAAGAGATGTTGATTCTTGATTTTGATGATCACAACACAGTACAACATGTGTCTATGTTATACAGCTAACATTGCAGAGCAGAGACTAAAGACAATTCTAGCTGAACAAACAAACAAGCTCAAAAAGATACAGATGAAGAAGACAAGGATCAAGATTCAATTCAAGACTCAAGACTCAAGACTTCAAGCTCAAATGTGTTATATTATTTTGTCTTGTAAACATTGTATTTTATTTCTTGTTGAGTCTTAGTCTGATGTAAAGCCTTGTCAACACACACACACACACACATACTCAAAATTTCATAATGTGTGTCTCTTAAAAACCCCCAAAAAGAAGTCAAAACAGTTTGAAGAATTTTAACTTTTAAGTACCAGTCGACTTAAGCTTTTGCCAGTCGACTGATAAGTACAAAATTGTTTAAAATTATTCAAACTCTGATCAGTCGACTCATATGGCAACCCAGTCGACTGTTCGAGAGCTTTTGACCGTTTTCTGATTTTCAAAATCAAATTTTTTCAAACTCAAAAGTTCTGATCCGTTGGTTGACAGTTATGTAACTGTTTTCCAACGTTCAGGAGATCAAAACTCCTTATATATAGTTTCATATCTCACTGAAAAGAATAACTTGATTTTATATACACCCGAGCATTCTTGTGAAAAACATTTTAAGAGATTTTTTGTGAGAAACAAAGCTTTCAAAGTTCATACACTTTGGTTCTCTACATTCAGTCCAGTATAGCATTGAATTCGCTCTGGACTGAGTATAGAAGTCAACCTTGTGATTCAGCCTCGTGCATCAACACATACACCAACAAGGCTATAGGTTGATTGTAAAAATTCTTCTTGTACTTTTGCTCTCGGTTGGAGAGTGGTTGTTGACTCTTGGTTGTAGAGTCGGTGTCTTTTCACTCTTGGTAGTAGAGTGGATTGCTTTCTCTGGTTGAGAGAAAGGACTACGGGTTAGACAAGGTTGTTGTCGTAACGCCGTAGGGTATTCTTGTAATTTTTCAAGAATAGTGGAAATCTCAAGTGGGTTGCTTGGGGATTGGATGTAGGTCGGGAGGATCGAACCATGATATATCTTGTGTACTCTGTGATTGATTATCTTGTGTTTGCATTTACTCTTGCTTATTTAAGTTCTGCAAAACTTGTCTGGCCAGTCGACTCAGCTTCGTATCAGTCGCCTGATCAAGTCTTGTATTAGTTGTTCTATTTGTTTCATCAGTCGCCTGCCTTATCTATAAGTCGACTGCATCGAGAGTTTAAATTTCTTTTATTTTGGCTATATCAGTCGACTGGTTCACCACTAAGTCGACTGTGCCGAGAGAAATTATTTATTCCGCAATTTATTTTTGATAAACACTATTCACCCCTCCTCTAGTATTTGTTGCTTCGCCTACAGGATCTAACACTTGGTATCAGAGCAAGGTTACAGGCTATGGTAACTACTTCAAATACAAATCAGTACCATGAAGACCAATCTACACAACGGCCACCACTATTTGATGGAACGAACTACAATTATTGGAAGTGTCGAATGCGAATCTATCTTCAATCAATCAACTACGAGATATGGCAAATGACAGAGACGGAATACACTGCCCCTACCATTCCATATGCACAATGAAATGATGATCAAAAGAATCAGACTATGAACAATGCCAAAGCAATGAATGCTTTATTCTGTGTACTGACGAAGGAAGAATTCAACCGTGTATCCAATGCTACAACCGCACATCAAATTTGGCATACACTCGAGGTAACACATGAAGGAACGAATAAAGTAAAAGAGTCTAAAATTTCTGTTCTTGTCCACAGGTTTGAGATGTTCAGAATGAAGGACAATGAGACTGTGTCTGAGATGATTACAAGATTCACAGACATCACAAACTCTCTTGTGGCGCTTGGAAAGACTTATACCCAAGCAGAGATGGTCAGAAAAGTCCTACGTGCACTCACTCCAGAATGGGAGAAGAAAACCACAGCAATAGAAGAGGCGAATGATTTGTCAACACTTACTCTCGAGAATCTTGTTGGTAATCTCATGGCATATGAGGTCCAACTTGAAGATCGAAAGAAAGATACTGAATCACACCAAGCAAAGAAGAAATCATTGGCTTTTAAAGCCATGACTGACTCAGAAGATGAGGAAGAAGATGAAGAAGAAATAGCAATGTTCACTCGGAAATTCAAGAAGTTCTTAAAGAAGGGTAAGTTTCATTCTAAAGTTAAAGATTCTAATGACCCTCCTACATGTTTCAGGTGCAATAAAATAGGTCACATGAAAAAGGATTGTCCCTTAGAAAATGCAAAGAACAAGGGAAAATCATCCAACTTCAAGAAGGACAAATATCCAAAGAACAAATTTGCCAAGAACAAAAAGGCCTATCAAGCTACATGGGATGATAGTGATTCATCTTCCGAAGAAGAAACGGATGAAAATAACGAAGTGGCAAATGTGTGTTTTATGGCTGCACAAGAACATGTAAGTAATGATTATGATTCCGAAGATCTTCTTGATGCTTTCAATGAAATATTCCAAGAGTTAAAGAAAGAAAAAATTAGAGTTAAGAATCTTGAAAAAGTGAATCAAACACTTAATCAAGAAAATCTTAACGTTGATAAGGAAGTAAAATCCTTAAATTCTCGCATTGCAAGTTTAGATACTGATCTTGAAACACTCAAAAAGAATTATGAAGAGATTTCAAAGAACGTATCTAAGTTTAACAAAGGCAAAGAGAATTTAAATGATATGCTTCATCATCAAGTTACATCTAGTCAAAAATTTGGACTTGGTTTTAAAAAACTTTCTGTAAAAGAATCTCCTGTTTTAAACACTAGTAAGAATAAATCAGCATCTATTTCTAGTGTTACACACAAGTTGTATGATTTCTTTGCAAAACCAAAGGTTGTTAATTTCAGTGATAAAAGCAAAACTAACGTTCGGTTAAGTCGACTGAACCATACAACCAGTCGTCTGTCCAGAGAAAGTGGATCTTATTCGATAAAATCAAAACCTCTTATAAGTCGACCTAGTGTATCCACCAGTCGACTAATGTACACCAACAGTCGACTGCATAATACTAGTAAGTCGACTGGACAGAACAAACTAGTATGGGTTCCAGTCAGTCTAAATCAGAATGATAGAATTGCTTATATTCACTCATATATGTTAAATGTGTGTAATTCTACTTATTATATTCCTGCTTATGGAGGAAGATCAAACTCTTCATGGGTTTGGTTTCCCCCAAACTAATGTGTTTTTGGACCCAATAAAAAGGGTACCATATTTACCTTAAATTTTTTATAGGTACCCAAGAAAGAACGCTGGATATTAGACAGCGGATGTTCAAAACACATGACAGGGCATGCCAACCTACTATCCACCATTCAAAGTATAGATGGAGGAACCGTCACCTTTGGAGATAACAACAAAGGCAAAGTCATCGGTATTGGCATGGTCGGTAAAATATCTAGCCCTATTATAGAAAATGTGCTATTGGTTAATGGTTTAAAGCATAATCTCTTAAGCATTAGTCAAT
The DNA here is from genome assembly GCA_017893485.1 of Hemerocallis citrina. Classification (NCBI taxonomy): domain Eukaryota; kingdom Viridiplantae; phylum Streptophyta; class Magnoliopsida; order Asparagales; family Asphodelaceae; genus Hemerocallis; species Hemerocallis citrina. Next base: position 76,999,068 of record CM030367.1, read on the forward strand.
TGTGTGATAAAGGTTATAAAATAGTTTTTGAAAAAGATGCATGCTTAATTTATGATTCTACTATGCAAAATGTTGTTTTTCAAGGCTTTCGTAAAAATAATATTTATGAATTGTGTTTGAATGCAATTGATTTTTCAAATGATTTTTGTTTAATAGCCTCTAACAATGAATCTTGGCTATGGCATAGAAGATTTGGACATGTGAACATGAAAAATCTCTCAAAATTATCTAAATATAACCTAGTTAAAGGACTGCCAAAACTATCCTTTAAAAAGGATAAGTTATGTGATGCATGTCAACTAGGAAAACAAATCAAATCCACTTTTAAAACAAAAGACGTAATCTCTACTAATAGGCTACTTGAATTAATTCATATGGATTTATTTGGCCCTACTAGAGTTGCTTCTTTAAATGAAAGTAGATATGTGTTTGTTTTAGTAGATGATTTTTCAAGATTCACTTGGACATTCTTTTTAAAACATAAAAATGATGCTTTTGAAGAGTTTGCACATTTTTGTAAACGTGTTCAAAATCAAAGATCTCTAACCATAGTCACTATTAGAAGTGATCATGGTGGAGAATTTGAAAATGAAACATTTACAGAATATTGCAACAAGAATGGTATAACACATTCATTTGCATTTCCTAGAGCTTCACCACAAAATGGAGTGGTTGAAAGGAAAAATAGGACTTTGCAAGAATGCGCACGTACTATGCTTGTTAAAAGCAATCTACCAAAGCATTTTTGGGCTGAAGCTGTTGCTACAGCTTGTTATGTTTTAAATAGAATTCTTCTAAGACCTAAACTAAAGAAGACTTGTTATGAGTTATTTTTTAATAAAATTCCTAAAGTCTCTTACTTTAAGACATTTGGTTGCAAGTGTTTTATTCTAAACACAAAAGATAATTTAGACAAATTTGATCCTAGATCTAATGAGGGTATCTTTTTGGGATACTCAAATAGGAGTAAAGCATATAGAATTTTCAATAAGTCTACTATGACTATTGAAGAATCAATGCATGTTACATTCGATGAATCCTTACCTTCATCAACATTAAATAAAGATGATGAAACTGATTTATCATCATTAGATAATGTGATTAAATCCTTAGAGCAAACTAATCTATCTGATAAGTCGACTGATAAGGTCTCCCAGTCGACTGACGTAAAGCAGTCGACTGAAGAACAAGTCAAGTCGACTGATCTGATTGAGATATCTTCAACTTTACCAAAGTCATTTGTTGAAGTTAAAGATCATCCTCATGACTTAATAATTGGTGACATCTCCCATGGTATTCAGACACGTTCACATGTTAATATGATCTCTCATACAGCATTCTTGTCGGATTTTGAACCGAAAAATATACAAGAAGCTTGTGAGAATGAATATTGGACGAATGCCATGCAAGATGAACTAAACCAATTTATAAGGAATGATGTATGGGATTTAGTTCCTAGACCTCCTGATCAGACTATCATTGGTACCAAATGGGTATTCAAGAATAAGTTAGATGAATCAGGACAAGTTGTAAGGAACAAGGCTAGATTAGTTGCCCAAGGATATAATCAAGAAGAAGGTATAGATTTTGATGAAACATATGCTCCTGTTGCTAGACTAGAATCTATTCGTATTTTATTATCTTTTGCTTGTTTTATGAATTTTATACTTTATCAAATGGATGTGAAAAGTGCTTTTCTTAATGGGTTTATTAAGGAAAATGTTTATGTTAAACAACCACCAGGTTTTGAACATGAACAATTCCCAGATCATGTTTATAAATTGAAAAAGGCTTTATACGGTCTTAAACAAGCACCTCGTGCTTGGTATGATCGTCTAAAAACTTTTCTTTTAGAAACAGGATTTGAAATAGGTAAAGTAGACACTACTTTGTTTATCAAAAGAGTTAAGAATGATATCTTAATCATACAAATATATGTTGATGATATAATTTTTGGTTCTACTAATAATCAACTATGTCAAGAATTTGCTAATACCATGAAAAATGAATTTGAGATAGTCACATGGGTGAACTCAATTATTTCCTTGGATTGCAAATTAAACAGTCCTCAAATGGCATATTTATCAATCAAGGCAAATATGCAAAGGAATTACTCAAACGTTTTAACATGGATAGTACTAGTAGTAAATCCACACCTATGGCTACTACTACTACTCTTGACAAAGATTTATTAGGTAAGAGTGTTGATCAAAAACTCTATCGAGGTATGATTGGTTCACTCTTATATATTACTGCAAGTAGACCAGATATTATGTTCAGCGTATGTTTATGTGCTAGATATCAATCTAGTCCTAAAGAGTCTCATTTAAAAGCAGTGAAACGAATTTTAAGATATATTAAAGGCACATCTGAATATGGTTTATTTTATCCACGCACCGATAATTTTCAACTTTTGTCTTATAGCGATGCCGATTTTGCTGGAAGCAAAACTGATCGCAAGAGTACTAGTGGTACATGTCACTTTTTGGGACATTCCCTAGTATCTTGGTGCAGTAAAAAGCAAAACTCCGTATCCCTATCAACCACAGAAGCTGAATACATCGCTGCAAGTTTGGCATGTGCACAAATTTTATGGATGAAACAAACCTTGTTAGATTATGGTATTTCATTTGAGAAACCCTCAATTATGTGTGATAATACCAGTGCAATTAATCTATCTAAAAATCCGATTCAACATTCACCTACGAAACATATTGATATTCGACATCATTTTCTACGTGATCATGTTTTAAAAGGAGATATAGCTTTAGACTTTATCTCTACTGATAAACAAGTAGCAGATATATTTACCAAGCCCCTTAAAGAAGATACTTTCATTAAATTAAGGAGAGAACTTGGAATTTGTGATTTTATTGATACTTGTTGAAAATGGCTTCTGTGAAGTCGACTACCATTTTGAATAAGTCGACTAAACTGCTTTTTAAACATACCAATTTTTTTTTCTCTCACCAGTCGCCTGGCTTCTCAACCAGTCGACTGATTAGTAGACATAAAATATTTTTTTCTTCTCGACTCAGTCGACTGATCTCCCTACCAGTCGACTGTCGCGAGCTAAATCATCTTCAGTGACTATTCATCGCGTCTTTTAAGATGGAATCACTTATCTTTTCACCCGTGATCTTTAATCCTCACCGTCGATTTCACCTCTCTTTGATCTCAGCCGTTCCCTCACAGTTAAAATCCCTTTCACCAGCCGTATTTCACTTCTTACCATTCTCAAGCTTTTACCCCCAAATTTCAAAACCCTAGTTTTGGAGAAGAAGGTGATCAGTGCTGCTTGTGCTTGCTCCTGCTCGATCTCAATCTCTCTTTTCTTAGGTATAACCCTTTCGACTCTTTACTCATGGCACCCAAACGATCGAAAAGATCTCATGAGGGTACTTCTTCTTCACAAGAATACACCCAATATCTTTTGAGTCCCGATCTTCTTGATCGTTGGTATCTCTTTTGTACCATTCAAATCTTCCCTGGAAGATTTGTAAATTTTGGTGACTTAGATCGTTTTAACCTCATTCCACTTTTTCAAAATTGCAGTCTTTATGACTTTCTCTCATTATCTAACCAACCAAATTACTATCCCCAACTCATTTATTTGTTTTATACAAATATGAGCGTTGTTCAAAAAACAAATGGGGATGTCTTAATCCGTTCGTCAGTGAAAAATATTAAAATGACTATAACACCGACTAGGATTAATGCGATGTTGGGTATAGATGATGGTGGAATTCTTCTTGATGAAGTTATTTTAGATGATGCCTCTATATTGTCTAAAATTCTCTTACCTAATTCTCGACTTCCAATGACAAGCAGAAATCTAAGACCAATTGCTAAGCTTGTCGGTAGAATATTAGCTTATAACATCCTTCCTAAAAAGGGGAGTTATGACCAATATTCTATTGAGTTACAAAAAGCTATATATGCAATTTTTGGTAGGATAGCTGTTAATTGGGATCAAGTTATCTTTTCCAAACTTTATCAAGACCACACTCATTTTCTACCCTTTGGAGGTTTTCTTACTAGAGTCTTTACTGCTTTTAAAGTTGATCTTGAGTCGGAGACAAATGTTGTTTCTAGATATGAGTGTTTCGATCGTGCTAGTTTGGCACGCATGAAACTCCTTGATGCTCCTACTCGATCACCCCCTAGGTCTCCTCCAATGTCCCAAGCTCCCTTAGGTTCATCTTCTAGACCTAGAGCCTCTCAACCTTCTACATCTGATGATCCACCTCTCCCTCAAGCCAATTATGATGACCCTCGAACCATGTACGACTGTGTGTCCTACCTAATGAATCATTCAGTCACTGTCGATACACATCTTTCTTCCCTTGGTTCCAAACTAGACCATATTGGTTCTGAGGTAGCCCATCTCACTCATCTCTTCACTTCTCAGTTTTCTCCTCCTTCTCAAGATGATGTCGAAGACTCCGAAGAAGATGATTGAAGATTACTTCTTTTTATTATTATTTATGTAATTTTCCTTTTAATGCATTTTGTTTCTATGTATTAGACCTTCTTTTTTAAATGCAAAATCTTGTTATTTTATGCTTTTTGATGATTCCAAAGGGGGGGAGAAAGATGTCTAAGCTCTGAGTCTATCTGAGTTATATTTTATCTACTTGTGTCATGTTCTATCTGTGCTATTTGTCATATTGTTACACTGTTCAGCATAATATTTTGAGTATTCAAAATATCTCTCTGGTCAGTCGACTTCCCCAAGGATACAGTCGCCTGATCTATTTTCCAGTCAACTGATACATTCTGTATATCAAGTTTTTGCTTTATGTATGCATATTGTGTTTTTAATAGGGGGAGCTTTCAAAATCTATGCTTGTATGTCTGTTTATAAACTGTTATCAGCTATTGTGTTGTCATCATCAAAAAGGGGGAGAATGTTGATTCTTGATTTTGATGATCACAACACAGTGCAACATGTGTCTATGTTATACAGCTAACATTGCTGTGCAGAGACTAAAGACAATTCTAGCTGAACAAACAAACAAGCTCAAAAAGATACAGATGAAGAAGACAAGGATCAAGATTCAATTCAAGACTCAAGACTCAAGACTTCAAGCTCAAATGTGTTATATTATTTTGTCTTGTAAACATTGTATTTTATTTCTTGTTGAGTCTTAGTCTGATGTAAAGCCTTGTCAACACACACACACACACACATACTCAAAATTTCATAATGTGTGTCTCTTAAAAACCCCCAAAAAGAAGTCAAAACAGTTTGAAGAATTTTAACTTTTAAGTACCAGTCGACTTAAGCTTTTGCCAGTCGACTGATAAGTACAAAATTGTTTAAAATTATTCAAACTCTGATCAGTCGACTCATATGGCAACCCAGTCAACTGTTCGAGAGCTTTTGACCGTTTTCTGATTTTCAAAATCAAATTTTTTCAAACTCAAAAGTTCTGATCCGTTGGTTGACAGTTATGTAACTGTTTTCCAACGTTCAGGAGATCAAAACTCCTTATATATAGTTTCATATCTCACTGAAAAGAATAACTTGATTTTATATACACCCGAGCATTCTTGTGAAAAACATTTTAAGAGATTTTTTGTGAGAAACAAAGCTTTTAAAGTTCATACACTTTGGTTCTCTACATTCAGTCCAGTATAGCATTGAATTCGCTCTGGACTGAGTATAGAAGTCAACCTTGTGATTCAGCCTCGTGCATCAACACATACACCAACAAGGCTATAGGTTGATTGTAAAAATTCTTCTTGTACTTTTGCTCTCGGTTGGAGAGTGGTTGTTGACTCTTGGTTGTAGAGTCGGTGTCTTTTCACTCTTGGTAGTAGAGTGGGTTGCTTTCTCTGGTTGAGAGAAAGGACTACGGGTTAGACAAGGTTGTTGTCGTAACGCCGTAGGGTATTCTTGTAATTTTTCAAGAATAGTGGAAATCTCAAGTGGGTTGCTTGGGGATTGGATGTAGGTCGGGAGGATCGAACCAGGATATATCTTGTGTACTCTGTGATTGATTATCTTGTGTTTGCATTTACTCTTGCTTATTTAAGTTCTGCAAAACTTGTCTGGCCAGTCGACTCAGCTTCGTATCAGTCGCCTAATCAAGTCTTGTATTAGTTGTTCTCTTTGTTTCATCAGTCGCCTGCCTTATCTATAAGTCGACTGCATCGAGAGTTTAAATTTCTTTTATTTTGGCTATATCAGTCGACTGATTCACCACTAAGTCGACTGTGCCGAGAGAAATTATTTATTCCGCAATTTATTTTTGATAAACACTATTCACCCCCCCCCCCCTCTAGTGTTTGTTGCTTCGCATACAGGATCCAACAAGAGAAGCAACAAGAGAATCCTGGGACCTGTGGGTTGTGGGTCCACCACGCTTCCGCTGCGCTACTTTGATGGTGAAGTTCCAAGCTGTAGACATGTCGTTGTAGATCAAGTAAAGCCACTCGACGTACCAAACGGGAAGAAGAAGAACGGGTAGCACCGGAATCAAAAGAGTGGGTACAAAAAGAATGAAATTATACCCAATAAGGAATCAATGAATGGAAGGGACAAAAGACAACAAAAAATGAAGGAACTGAAAATGAAGGGATCAAAGAGAAATCAAATAAGACTAGTTTCCAGATCATGTTGGATTTCAGTTGTTCATGCGATCACTGTATTGCACATACTGTTGAGTTAATCCGATAAAACCCAAATCTGATTAATATATCAATCAAAGCCAAACTTCCTTTCGTTAGTCACGTTTGACTGAAATATTATCCAAACCCAGGCTCCGATACCACTAAAAAACTTGTCACGCCCTGCTTCCAAAAAATACGGAATACGAGCACGAAACAATGGCCAAGCGAATGACTAACGTCATCCATAAGATGTTTATCCAATCAACTCAACAATATAATCAATACAGAACGATTGTGCATGCAATAATAATAATCTCATGAATAATAATACTTGGAATAAATAATATGAAATATCCAAATACAATAATAATCTAACGTCTGGAAAACAAATAGCAATATTTGGGTTGAAAGCCCACAATACAATGAAATAACAATAGTTCAATAAAACAATAAGAAACTAGAAACCATTAAATCTTCAGAATCTCAGTCGTCCAATTCCAGCAGGCAATTCTCCATCAACACCTGTAAACACTTCATCTAAAAGGAGTAGAAAAATTGTCCTTAGAGCAAGTCATGGATAGCAAGTAGAGAAACCAGGAAACAATAGAATAACAGTATAAGAATAAATCAATGGATCAATAGGAATCAATAACATGACACGATAGTAATAATCAATAACATGATAATCGATACAACGGTTCGGTATCAATATTGCTTAGACAATAATCGATATCAATAGGAACAATGATGAACAAAATGCAATGTCGATGTGATGCAAACTCTTAAGTTTATTATTCATTTTAATCCTAACTAATGCATGTACCACTGCATCCCATACTACAGGTTTGATGCAAGCTACCAATTTCGTTTAGACTCAAGTGGAAGATTCTATAGATAATGTACTCGGCAACGATAATCAATATCCACCTTTCGGTGCACGGTATGGTCATCGGTAACGATACAATACACTATAGATTGGGTTACCGTCGTAACCACAATCACACGATAAAACAATAGCTGGAACAATATTTACAGAAACAAGGGCTCCTCCGCCAAGTACAGTCACTATATCATCAACTACTCTAGTAAATTCCTTAAACCTCGACTTATTAATTATTTTATTAATGCAACAATACAATATGTAATTAAGAGATATGAGATGAACAATAGTATCAATAGGGGAACTATATGAGGGTAACATGAAATAGGACAATTAGAATGATTATAATAAGATATTAGGATTATGCAATCCAACATATATACATTAATTCATGCAATAGTGCAATAGAGGAATAATTAATCGATTAAAATCTGAAATATAAAATTCTGGACAGCAAGAGCAGTCTGTACAAAAAAACAGTTTTCCGCTGTTTCAAAAAATGAAAAGTGAATCCGTTAGAAGTTCTAGAAACTAGACTTCCACACGGTTCCAATGCAAATTTAAAGTTCAGAATCTGATCACAGTGGTTATATCAAACACATTGTTCTTTATAAATTTCATGTTCAGGCCTAAATCCGACAGCATGTTATTATAATTTTAGAATCAGCAAAAACTCATTATTAAATTCATAAAAAAGTTTTCTGGACTCCTAAACATGATTACTAACAATCTGGAAATTTCAGAGCAAGATTTTAATATTTGATCAGCCTATTTACTGTTTAAGCATGCAAGATACAAGAATCTGGAAATCTGAAAGTAAAAACACAGCTGTAGTAAAACGGGCATAACTTTTGCTACACAACTCGGAATTCAAAAGTTCAAGATATCCTGGAAACTAGAAAGATAAGGCTATAATTCATATTCAGAAAGTATTTCATTTTAAAATCGTTTACTGGTTCTAAAATAGCAGTTAACGTTCAGGTCAGCAAGCAATATACAGGATTTGTGTAGTTTTTCTTGAAAATAAATTAATTAGACTATATGGGTATTGATTCTTTAGTCAATAAATTGTGTAATCAACATGATGGGTGTCAAAACATGATAAATAAAACTAGAACATGCTTATACATCAATTTATCATCAATTGATCAAACAATATACAACCTAGCAATTGTCTCTACAATAATTTATTTGTGTGACGACTATATGAACACCCTATTATCAATTCTATATGCACTCATGAAAGGTCCAAACTTTAGAATCAAAAGTGGCATGATGTCATGAATATTGGGGTTAGCTCGTGTAAACTCTCAATAGACCCAACGAAGAGATGAACAAAGGATAATATGATAACAAAGAGATCTACTTACAAGAGTTTCAACAAAACTTGAATTTGATACAATTAACAGTTCAAGAGGACAATGACTTGCCTGTTAGACGGTGAAAACAAATACCAAAAATAACGGGATAAAGATCCGTAAGCAAGGAACCCACGAACTAGCAAATCTACAAAATTGCAAGTACAAATTACGTGCAAAAGAACCCAAAGTAACACGGCAAACCAGGAGACAGCAACAGTAACCACCACCACCGCAAGGGGCTGGCAGTCATTGGTCGAGCGTTAAGCGGGCGACGCGATAGGGAGGACGACGTTGAGCGGGACAGAGGGGCGGTGCCGGTGGTCCTAGTTGGTGGTCGAACAGAGGAGGAGGACAGGGGTTAAGGGTTTTGGGCTCTGCTGTTGGTCGAGGGCAGAGGAGAAGGAGGGTCGGGGAGTGGTGCCTGGGTTGCTGGTGGCAGCGATGGGGGTCGGCGGTGCAAGGGGGTTGCCGGAGTGTGCTGGAGAAGACGATCGGAAGGGAATGGGTGCTTTTGGCGGGAAAAATTCCAAGCGGGAGAGAGAACAGAGAGGAGAGAGAGGGAGGAGAGAGAGAAGACTTCTAGGGTTTCAATTTGTGTACAATTTTCTAGGGTTTGCATTAGGATTGTATTTATATGGTACAATTAGGGTACTGGGTTGGTAAATTAGGGTCCAATAAAAGCGATTTTGGGTCAAGAACAAATCAAATTGGGGTTTAGGGTTCAATAAGAGACAGATCTAAATTAATAGGGTTCAAATAAAAATAACCACAATTAAATAAAAGATAATAGGTTCAACAAGTAAAGCTCAATCAAGAAAAACAGAAATTTTTCATGAACAAATTTAATCCAAAAACAAAATAATCAAGAAACAACAATTGGGTATTTAAAATATACATATATATATTAAATCAAATAGTGAAATGCATATAAAATTGAGCGTGTTCGGGCTTAAAACAAAATAATATTAATAATACTGCTAATAATAATTATAAAAATAATAATAATACCGATAACAATAATAATTACAAATATTAATACCAGTATCAATAAGAATAACAATAATAATAATAAATAACTATAAAGATAATAATAATAATAATACTGATAAGATTATATAACAAAATATAAATTTATTAAAATAATCAAATATCAATAATACATTTAAATTGAGCTCAAACACAAATAGCCGATCTATAAGATATAGAAAATAAGATCGAAATACAGCACCATTCGAAATGAATAATATTTTAGATTAAAAAATACTTTAATAAAATCCAAAATGAATTTAGCACAAAATAACTGTATAAAAATTAAATTATAGAAAATATACGGAAAATACTAATTGTCGGGAATGGGGGTTACAGGTTCTTCAACTCCTGGAATCTCCCTTCACACTTCTCGGTCCACTCGATGTTCTTATTTTTCTTGGTCAAAGCTGTAAGTGGCACTACTATCTTAGCATTATCCTAAATGAACTTCCTGTTGTACCCGGTCAAACCTAAAAGGCTTCTGTAACCCTGTTTTTCATTTTTTGTATTTTGGAGTGTATTTTTCATTTTTGTGAATTTTTATATATCTTTTATTTTTCGGAACCGTATATTGGATTATTTTCAATATATATTCTTTTTCTTTCATTTTTGAGCTCCTAGTGTCGTTTGTTCGCCGTGTTGTTCATTTTCACCATTTTGAGTTCTTTTTCTCATTGTCTTGGCCTCGTTCATTATTATTATTTATTTTGGTGATGTGATAGATTTTTGGTGGTGTTTTCCCAAAATTATAATTTTTGACCCTTAAGGAGATTTTTAGGAGCCATAGATTTCATTATATATTGTATCCCCATTTGAAATCTACCCAATACCCATTACCTATTTGTATACCTATTACTACATATTCATACCCACTACCCATTAACCCACAATTAAACCTATATATATATATCCTAATCCCCCTTAACCCTAACCCTAATCCTTTTTCTCTTCTCTAGCAATCCCGGCCCCCTCCTTTCCTCTCCAATCCATCCCGACCTACTTTTTCTCTCCACAAACCGAGCCTCCCATCAGCCTCCATCCCTTATCTGGCCATCCATCCATCCATACACCACCTCCATACAATCAAACCCCTACAACGTGCTTGATTCCCTCTTCCTTGTGGCCGGCCATCCCAAAACAACACAACCACCCTCCATATCAACACAAGACCCTCCCTTTGTGGTGTTATTGAAGTGGGTTTTCGCCACTTTATCCATTACATCGAAGGAGTTGATCGTAAGGCATTTTTGGTTCGTGGGTTCGCTTGGATTCGTGCGTGGAGGCTTTTCGCTCGTGGGTTTTATTCCTAAGGCTTTTTGGCAATCGTATTCACTTCATTAGAGGTAAGTAACTTGTACAAAATTTCATTAGGTTGATACAAGTCAAAAAGTTCACACCTAGAGTAGTTGGGTCTAGAGACAACCAAAAATCATATTTTTGTTGATGGGTTTATCTCTATTATGTTGAATTTGGCCATAGAAGACTTATGGCATGAAGTTTGATAGGTTAATGCCCTAGGTTTCATCCAAACATGATTTTGTTCGTGTATGTGACATATTGCATGTTATGTGTTTGATTGATTGCCCATATGAGAATTATTAGGCTTGGACATGTTAGAACCCCTAAAACATGATTTTTAGATGATTAGTAGGTTGTGTTTCAAGTTTGGTTAAGTTTGGATCAATATTGTGTAAGTTATTGTGTTTTTGAGTAGAGACGTGAAATCTGTAACTTGCTGCCTGTTCGGTTTTATTTGCTGTTTTCACCCAGGCTACAGTCCGAATTTGAACTTCAAAATTGTAAGTGAACTGTAGATAATTGTGTCAATTTTCCAACCCCACTGGTTTTACCTGATTTGGAGTTCGTATGACTGAGATATGATAGTTTTGGTACAGGTGTGTAGATAGATTTCCAGATTCTGTTTTGTGTAAAATTGTTAACTAATTATTTTCAAGAACTAGACTATACATAATATCTTGGTATAATATTTGGCTTAGTGTTTCTATATGATACTAGGGACTACCTAGATTTTTGGTGTATTTTAAAGATGAGTTTTATGTAGTGTTTCATGTTCTTTTCTAAATCTACCTTGTGCTGTAATATGCATGTTGTTCAGTATAGAACCCAGTTTTTACCCTAATTTCTTATGTTTTATGAAAATTATTTTGTGAGATATGAAAGTTAGTAAAATCTATCTATTTTCACGTCGTTTTGGAGGAATTGGATTTTGATTCACTGATTGCGAGATATCTCTGTTTTTGTACAACAGTGTTGAGAAATTCTAGATTCGTAAAACTATGCTTTCGTGTTGCTTCTTATTTTTGATGACTTATCTATAATTACTGGAATATTATGAAACTTGTTATTTTGAGTTTATAACTATAGGGGATCACCCCAGATTTTTTGTGGAATTATTTGCGATGTTTTCATGCTGTTTTTATGCTTCTGAAGTTGTTCCCCTGTTTTCTGGCTGAACATAAAATTTGTATTCAAGTCAGTTTTGAATTGAGATGTTGTGAACTAGTATGTGACTTTATTATACTCGTTGGATGCGTGTGCATGTCTAGTTTCCAGATCCTTTGACGGATCTTGATTTTCATGTCTGTAGCTCTTAGAATCACTGTTTTAGTCCTGATTGGTCTTGCTGTCTTGATTATGAACATAAACTATTTTGCTCGTATATGTGAATGTATATCATCCGTGCATGCTGATTTGTTACCCTGAACATAACCCTGACCATATCATGTTTATTTGAAACTATTTTGCATGTATTCATGCTTGTTGGACATTAATAATAAAAGTAACCAAGCCGAGGTTTAAGTGAAATATCGAATAGTGGATAATTCAGAAACGTGTACTCGGAAGGGGGCCTGTGTTTTCCATTTTGCTGCATGGACCTGTTGGTTCATGTACCTGTTACCTGTTGCTGCACGTACCTGTTGGTCGTGTACCTGTTGCTGCATGGACCTTTGGTTCATGTACCTATTACCTGTTGCTACACGGACCTGTTGGTCGTGTACCTATTGCTTCATGAACCTGTTGCTGCATGAATCGGATGATTCGTGTACCTATTGCTTCATGAACCAGTTACCTATTTCCTGTACCTGAGTATACTGCCCTTTATGGTCCACTATGAAATCTAAAGCGAAACTGTTGTGTTGTAGCAACCATGTGTGGGCGGCATGTCGTGCTACCTAGATAGTAATCACACAAGACTTGAACTTAATACTCGAACATGATACTTGAATAAGATACTTGACATGATACGTGTATGCTTGATACTTGACTACATGATACCTGATACCTGTTTACCTGATACATGATTGCCTATTACCTGTATACCTGTTACCTGATTATCCTGTTACTTGACTATCCTGTTACCTGATTACATGTTTACATGTTTACCTGATTTACCTGATACTAGATACATGTTTACCTATTTACATGTTTACTTGACACTTGATTTATGCCGTCTACACTTGACACTTTTACCATGCTAGTTTATCTAGGTTGACATCATACTTATACCAGATGCTAGTTAGTTTTCCCCATTCCATCTGCTTGTATCCTACTCTATTTGTGACCCAGGAATTGCAATTGATGGGTACTTGTGTTTTCTCTTTTCCTCTTTTCTGCATTCGTTGTATTGCAGATTTTGGAGGACAGGTTCCAGACGGGATTGGGGACATGATGTACTAGATGCTGGAATTTTGCTATTATTATTTCTTGTAGTTGCTTGAACAATATTGTATTTTGAGACTTGTATTTATTCTTGTTTTTGGGCGATGTGACCCAGGATTATTTGCTTTATTCAGATCATAACTATTTGAGATTAATATATTTTATTTCAAGTATTCTTGTTGGTATTTGGTTCATATGTGCATGTGGTTGACTTTTCTGGCTTCCGACTCTGATTATTTTGTGATATGTTGTAAAGAATTCCTGAATAGCTTATGGATGATGAAAATCATTCGCTGGGCTTTTGTTACGTGCTCGTATTCTGTATTTTTGGGAAGCGGGGCGTGAAGGCTTCTTACTTTCTTCACCGTCCTTGGTTGAGGCCAATCCTTCACCGCTTCGATCTTCTGTGGGTCATTGGTTACTCCCTCCGTAGAAAGGACATGGCCGAGGAAAGCTACTTCCGACTTCCAGAATTCACACTTGGAAAGCTTCGCGTACAACTCATGCTCCTAAAGCTTGCTGAGAACTGCATTCAAATACCTAGCATGATCCTCCTCCATCTTAGAGTAGACCAGAATGTCATCTATGAAGACCACCACAAATGAGTCGTGAATGGCCGAGGACCCGATTCATCAAATCCATGAAGACTGCTGGACCGTTGGTTACTCCAAATGGCACCACCAAGAACTCATAGTGTCCATGATGCATCCTGAAAGCTATCTTTGGTACATCATCCTCCTTGACAAGGACCTAATGGTAACCCGATCGTAGATCGATCTTTGAGAACACTGCGGCTCCTTGTAGCTAATCGAACAAGTCATCGATCCTGGGAATTGGATACCTTTTTTGGACTGTGACTTTGTTCAATTCCCGGTAGTCAATACACATCCTTGATGATCCATCCATCTTCTTGACCAGTAGTACCGGCGCTCTCCATGATGAGGCACTAGGCCTGATGAGTCTCTTCTACAGTAATTCGTCTATCCGCTTTTTGACTTCATTTCTGTTCCACCGGTGCCATACGATATGGCTTCTTCGATACAGGTGCACTGCCTGGCTGGATCACGATACTGAACACTGCATCTCTTGGTGGGGGTAGTCCTAGCAACTCCTCCAAACATACGTGTGGAAAGTCTCGTACAGTGGGTATCCCCTTAACTTCCTTCGGCACCTTACTCCTGGATATAGCTACCAGAATGTTCCTATCCTTCCTCTTCCCTTGAAAAATGATTTTCAGTTTCTCGGGTATGGCTAGGGTCACCTTCTTCCCCTTGCAGTCGATATTCTCCTTGTACTTGGACATACAATCCATTCCTATTATCACATCAGCTCCCACGAAGCCCAATTCCAGCAAGTCTATATTCAAAATTTCTCCTCCAATCTGGAGTTTATAGCCTTTATAACATACATCCATAGTGTGAGTTGCTCCTGATGGTGTAGCTATTAAAGTCAACTCAGAGATTGCTTCCTGGGTGCATTTCAACTTCCTTGAAAAAGACTTCGACAGAAAAGAATCAGAGGATCCACTATTAAACAAAACATTAGCTTTCATTCCATTGATACTCAGACATCCCATGATTACTCCTTCGCCTTCTTCAGCATCTTTTCCCGTGAGTGCAAAGACACGCCCCTGGCGGAAGGGATTCTTCCCCTTGTTGTTAGTCTTCGGGATGGAGGTGGCTCCATTGTTGCTTCTCTGCAGCTGGGTGCAATCTGATCTATAGTGCCCCGCCTTCCCACAATTGAAATAGGTGATGGAATTTATCTACATCTTCTATTTCGGGCATTGGATCCTTACGTGCCCCAATTCCCCACATCCAAAGCACTTCACTGACCTGCTTGCTCCTGCGCTATTATTTACCTTCTGAAACTTCTGACTGGGCTCATGCTTCCTGAAGTTGGTGGCTAGCATCAGCTGCTTTCCTGTGTTCAAATTTCCTGCCTTACTCTGTGGCGGCTAGCTCTTGTTTATGTCCTGTTCGATCACCATCGCTCTCCTTACCAATTTGTCAAACCTCCGGATACACAACTGCACCATCCTCGACCTCAGTGCCGACTTGAACCCTTGCTTAAACCACTTAGCCTTTTTGACCTCATCTTGGACCATCTCTAGGGTGTAGCGAGATAGCGGTGTGAACTTCGTCTCGTTTTCCCGAACGGTCATGCCTCCTTGACGTAGGTTGATGAAATCCATCGCTTTCTCCTCCTGGACTTCAAGGGAAAAGTTGTGTTGCCTGAATTCCTCCAGGAAGTCTTCCCATGTAATTAGTCCTTCTCCCAGTCCGCATTTGACGGACTGCCACCATACACCTGCGTCTTTCCCCAAGAGGATTGTAACCAACTTGACGTTGCTCCCATCTAGGGGTCTCCAATACTTTGAAAACGGTCTTGACCTGGCGGATCCAGTCGTCTGCAGCTGTGGGGTCTGCCTGACCTTCAAAAACTGGCAACTTCATCCTCTTAAAGCTTTCCGCCATTTTCACTGGGTCCGGGACCACATTCCCCACATTACCTGCAGGTGCTGCGGGATGCGGCACGAAGTTACGCTGTGCTTCCATAAATGTGGCCATCGTATGGTACATGCGAGAAAACTCAGTTTCAACATTGAGCCCTGCATTGTTGGCCCCAATTCCTTCATCTCCAGCCCTTCTGCCACCGCGGGTGTTCCTCGACATCTAAATAATGAATGTTAATATAGGGTGTCTAAGGCGATAAATATTATGATAGCAACCAAAATCACATCAAGATTTATACCAATAAAAATGTCACATTTAATTCATCCAACAAAATAATCTTAGTAGCATACTAAAACATTACATCCCAACACATCATCATCGAGAAACCAAAAAATTGCAAAAAGAAACCCAAAACAACCATCTTACGAGACATCAATACAAATCATAAAAGGGAACTAGTCCTATGCAGCCTGCCGCCTCCTGTGTGGCTTAGCCTGGGCTTGCAGCTGGGCTACCTGAGTCCTCAACAGCTCCAGCCCTGCCTCGAGGCGCGTGATCCTTTCCCAGTGCTGGGCCTTCAGCTTCTTGATTTTTCGAGAGGCCTTGACCTAAAATTGCCCCACCCTGCCTACGGCCTGCAAGAGGTCCAACAATTCAACTCCACAGCTGTGGAGTCTGTCCTCCAACATGCCATGACAGAAGCGATAGGTTATGAACTCCCTTCGGACTCGATCCAATGTGCGCTGAACTGCATCCAACTGGGGAGGTGGTGGTTGAAGCTGCTCAGCTGTAGGGCGATCCTCCAGATCGGAGAGCTCCCTGTCCTCAAAGTCAGTGATCGCCATGAGCACCTCGTCCATGACCTTTACTCCTACCTCGGGCTCCTTGCCCTCCATCATCCGCTCCTCCTTGTCCGATGAATCTCCCACCTCAAACCATAACCCCTGCTTCGGAATGTAGCTGTCAGCCATCCTGTGAGAGAAAACAAGGGCATTAGTTGATATATAGAAAATCATAAAACATAAGTTCAAAGTGCAACAATATGAATTATGATAATCAAATATCAATGCTAGACTGACCGTACTGGGGCATCCAAGTCTAATTTTCTATTGTGATAGACAACAATTTGAAGTAAGCTCTGATGCCAACTTTGTAGCGCCCCGAATTCCTAACATAGGAACCCGTGGCACACTCCATGATCTTTCTTCAAATGATTCACAACACAAAAATTCACAGGAAATTAAAAACTTTAATTACATCAAAATGTTTATTACAATGTCAACGATTACAACAATTACAATAAATTAATACATCTTGAATATACAACAGAATTGGACAGTAACTTTCACTTGGATGCTTCCCATGGCTTGAGTTCTCACCTGCGCTCTCCCAACTGCAATCCTGTAACTAGACATACTATAGGAATGTCAGTTGAATACAATTGACGCATTGCTAGATTACAACGATCCTCGCTAGGCCATAATATAGTGATTCAAAACCTCAACAACCAAAATTTGATACAAAAGAAAAAGTGATGTCAAACAAGTGTCGGAGTATGCCATGGCCTAGATCTAATGCACACACTATGCACACATGCTCCTAAAGCTAATTTACGCTTGATTGTAGATATATGTATCACATGCTACACATCCCCCAACCAAACGACGTACTTTAGTTGATGGGGTTCGATCCCCCGCTATGCATCCTACTCTTGTGCTTTCTCCTATCTATGATATTATAGTGATGATGAGGCTGCAGTCGTCGGGTTCTGTAATATCCCGGACGGATATTATCGTATATAAATTGATATTTTATTATT
This sequence comes from Hemerocallis citrina, assembly GCA_017893485.1. Classification (NCBI taxonomy): domain Eukaryota; kingdom Viridiplantae; phylum Streptophyta; class Magnoliopsida; order Asparagales; family Asphodelaceae; genus Hemerocallis; species Hemerocallis citrina. Next base: position 77,016,912 of record CM030367.1, read on the forward strand.
ATTTTGTTTTAATTCCAAAATTAAATTACTTTGGTGATTTTCACCCGGTTTGTTCATAGACAATATCTGTATCCAGATATCGGTCAGTATATATCCGTATTGTATCAAATTGATACTGTGATCTTCCGAACTAATAATAAAATTTATTTTATTATTATTTCCAAGATTTAATTATTTTTATGCGGATTATGCGAAGATTTTCCGATATACGGACATATATGCGCACGTACGAGTAGTATGTCGATTAGTGCATTATACGAATTGTGTGTTGTGTATTTTTGGACTAGGTGTTTATCTTGTTATAACAACCTAATTAGAGGGTTAGGGTTTGATTAGGAGGCTTAATCTAGATTTTTTGTATGCATGAGAAGCCTAAGTAAAAACCCTTACTAGAAAACTTCTCCTCCACATCAACCTCCATCACATAACACCTCCCTCCACCTCACCCCTATTCTCCCTAAGGTATGTCCGGCCCATATAATAAGGAGGGGCCTTTTTGCACTTGTGTGCATGCACATTTGCACTTTCCCCCATTCTCTCCACCTATAAATACCCCTTCATTCTCCTCCTTCTCTCATTTTAGAAAACAAAAGAAAGAAAGAAAGAAAGAAAGAAAGGAAAAGAAAGAGAGAACAAATTAACTTGAGAGTTTTGTTTTGTAGGGTCTTAGAAGAGTTCTAAAAAGCTTAGGGGAAGGAGAAGGTAGCTAGCAAGTTCTTCCAACAAGTTAGATAAGGTGGGGGTTTCTTCATGCTTTCTTTGTTTGTTGTTTGTTTGTTTGTTGTTTTGTTGTTTGACTTCTTCTTCTCATCTTCTTGTTTTGTTTTCCTTTGTTTTGGTGGGTGTGATGTTGTGGTTGTGAATGAAAAATAAGAGTAAGAAAGTAATAGTAGAATCTACTAAAATACATAAAGATCACACCTTTAAATTTGTAGTTGTTGTTTTGTATGTTATTGGACTAAGAACTCACATATTGCATAATGTTGGACATACAACCATTGTTGGTTGTAGGACTTAAAACACATAGCATATGAACATTCTTTTACAACCATTGTGGGTTGTAGGACTTGATTAAACCTTGGACTAATAATAAAGGCATATGTTCTAATAAAAAGATCTTTTCTTTTTAATCACTAGTTGTAGATAATTAAAAAGATCTTTCTTTTCTTTTAATCACTAGTTGTAGATAATTAAAAAGATCTTTCTTTTCTTTTTGATCACTAGTTGTAGTTAATTAAAAAGATCTTCTCTTTTTATTTTGATCACTAGTTGTAGCTAATTAAAAAGATCTTTCTTTTCTTTTAATCACTAGTTGTAGTTAATTAAAAAAGAGCTTCTCTTTTATTTTGATCACTAGTTGTAGCTATATAAAAAAGAGATCTTTTCATTTTACTAGTTGTACAGTAAAATAAAATAAAAATGATCTTTTCTTTATCACTAGTAATAACAAAGATTAGTAAGCAACTAAGTAGTAGTACACTAAATAATAAGTAGTAGTATGTGATTAAATGAAGTAGTAGTAGCATGTATGTTGATTAATAAGATAGTAGTAGTATGGTTGATTAAATAAAGTAGTAATGGTATGTTACAGTAGTAAGTAACTATAGATGTTATTTGTTTTGTTCTTAATGAAGTAGTAGTAGTAAGTTATATGTTGTGTTCTTGATAAGAATGAAGTAGTAGTAGTAATAGATAATTGTGTGTTATGTTTTGATTAAAATAGGAGTAGTAGTAGTAGTAACATGTTGTAGGATTGCTTCTAAAAATATTTAGAGGCAATATTCATGCTACTTATATTGTAGGATCACTTCTAAAAATGTTTAGAAGCCATTTTTATGCTACTAATATTGTAGGATTACTTCTAAAAATGTTTAGAAGCCATTTTTATGCTACTAATATTGTAGGATTACTTCTAAAAATGTTTAGAAGCCATTTCCATGCTACTAATATTGTAGGATTACTTCTAAAAATGATTAGAAGCCATATTCATGCTACTTATATTGTAGGATCACTTCTAAAAAATGATTAGAAGCCATATTCATGCTACCCATGTTGTAGGATCACTTCTAAAAATGTTAGAAGCCATATTCATGCTAAATTAGTCCTAAAAATATCCTACCATGTTTCCATGCTTAGATAGTTGTAGGATATCTTCTAGAAATATTTCTTCATGTTTTATGTTTAGATAATTGTAGGATGCTTTCTAAAGAAGTTCTACCATGCTTTATGTTTAGAATGTTGTAGGATTGTTTATAAAAATATTCCTATCATGTTTTAGACTTAAAATGTTATAGGATGTGTTCTAAAACTATCCTATCATGCTTTTATACTTAAAATGTTGTAGGATGTTTTCTAAAGAAGTTCTATCATGCTTATGTTTAGAAAATTGTAGGATTATTTCTAAAACATATCCCATCATGCTCTATGGTTAACAAGGTTGTAGGATTTCTTCTCAAAATATCCTATCATGTTTCATGCTTAGTTAGTTGAAGGATTGATTCTATAAATATCTAGCATGCTTAATGATGTTAGAATGATGTAGGACAAATTCTAGAGTTTCCTACCATGCTTAGATTCACTCATTTATGCTTAACAATGTTGTAGGATGCAATCTAGAGTTTCCTATCATGGTTAGTAATTTGTTTGTGCTTAGAATTTGTAGGACTCATTCCTAAAGTTTCCTATCATGTTTAATAATTTATTTATGATTAGAATGTTGTAGGATTCATCCTAGGAATTTCCTACCATGTTTAGTAGTTATTTATGCTTAATGAAGATTCATGCTAGATAAGTGGTAGAAGAGTTGCATACCATGCTAGTTAATTGTAGGTAAGAGATATACCATGCTAGTTTTAATTATAGGCAAGATCTATGCCATGCTAGCTTAATTGTAAGTAAGTTGTAGGTCATACTAGTCAGATTGTGAGTAAGTTGTATACCATGCTAAGTTATATGAACACTCATGTTTACATGGTACCCATGCTTAGATAAGTATTTGTTCATGCTATGTTAGTAGATGATCATGACTTATGCTAAGTAAGTAGGTATCATGCTAATTACTAATCTTGTTAAGTTAAGGATATCCATACTATGATGTTCATGCTTAGAGTAAAGAAACTACCCATGACTAGTTGTAGTGATTTATGTTGGATTCTATACCATGCTAAAGTAATACATGCTTAGAACGTTGTAGGAGTAATGTTAGAATACCTACTATACCTTGGAATGATGTAGGTTATATTGGTTATCTATCCATGCTTGGGTTATGGTGATTTGTCAAGACAAGTAGTAAGCTTCCACGCACGCTTGACTATAGTGGACTTTATGTCCAGGTCGTTAGTGATTTTCATGCTTGAGCTCGATGTAAGCATAAGCATTAATCACATTCATACATAGGAGTATCATGGTGATTGTGTTATATGATTAGATTGTCGTAGGGATATGCTTGCAATTGTGTGCCGTACTTAAGGCATTATAGGTCGAAGTAGTGAGAGTGGGAAGACCACTAGTAATAACTAGTTGATAAAGGCCGTTTGTCGCCTTCGGTTCTTCCTTAGTAGAATACCGATCATAGACTACTAGTAGATTCTTCTGTTGCTTCTAACAATAGAAGATTAAGTTTGTTAGTAAGCACGTTTGGTTGCTTTAAGATTGATTACCTGTATGGTTGTTTGCACATGGTCATACTCGTACGTTGCTCGACTGGCCCGTACGTAGCCGTGGGTCTTATACGTAGCTTAGTTGGCTCGTATGTAGGTTGTTGTCTCGTACGCGGCCCGACCGGCCCGTGCGTAGCTGTTGGTCTCATACACGGCTTATTTGGCTGGTATGTACGTGGTTATCTCCTATGAGGCCCGCCTGGCTCGTAGGCAGTTATTGTTTCATACGTAGCTTGATTGGCTCGTATGTGGTTGTTACTCGTGTATAGCTTGTTAGCTAGTACACAGTTCGTTGTGCTCGTTTGGGGTGAGGTTACCACCCTAAGGGCTATCGACCATCAAGACATATGTTTTTTTTACCCTAAGGAACTGTGGAGGAGTCACTCCTTGTGTACCGTCGAATCTTAACCAGGGTAGGTTGATCGAGGACCAGAGTATAGACAGAATCCAGGTCTAGGGTAGCGGCATGCGTGTATATTCGCACAGCCAAAGTCTTGGATCGATGAGCCACGAACCGGATCCTGAGGGAGTCCGGTAAGTCTAGGTTGAGCAGCCTAGTAGAGGTGTCTTGCGAAGCCTAATTTAAGGCCTAGCATGTTGTGTTTATCATATTGTCGCCCTAGGATTGTTCGAGTCAGGGACATCATTAGGGTAGTGACTTACAAGGATCATTTTAACCCTTTGCCGGGAGAGAGGAGTCAGTTGTAGGGGGCCCCGACACTAGCTCGTCCCTTGAGGCAGATCATAGGTGGTGTATTGGGTTGTACCTTCCCGTCAAAGGGATACGTACGGTGCCGTCTCACAAGTTGAGGACACGGGTTGCGTATCTCGCGCTGTTAATTCCTGAAATACCGTGGCTGGGGTGCCACAGGATGCATTTGGGCAGTCCTGCGCTTGCTATACCCCAGAGGGTGCCACAGGGTAGGCTTCGTGCTACCCTGCGCTTGCGAAACCCTATGGTTTGATTTTGGAACGATGCCCGATATACTGGGATCGAGTGAGGTCCGGCACGCCGGGTAGTAGTGGAAAACGGAGACACCATAAGCAGACTGCATAGGGGGACTTGACCCCTTCTGCAACCTCACAGAGTCATGGAGTATTGTCAGGAACAGGTTGTGTACAATTAGAATTCATAACGCGGGTTTAATCCCTATATATGGAGAAACGGCTTGAGATGGGGTCGCATGTAGTATGGGCTGCATGTTGCTTTCGGAGACTTGCTGACATTAGAATAAGAAGCATCCTAGTTCTACCTTCCCGTCAAAGGGATACGTATGGTGCCATCTCACAAGTTGAGGACACGGGTTGCGTATCTCGCGCTGTTAATTCCTAAACTGCCGTGGGTGGGTGTCAGGAACGGGTTGTGTACAATTAGAATTCATAACGCAGTTTCAAATCCCTGACATCAGAATAGGGAGTGTCCTAGTTCTATTTAAGTATCGCATTAGAGTCTAGTCATAGCACTCACAAACACTTAAACTACACCATTGCTATATTTTGTATATTGTTTGGAAGATTCGCTGCTATATGATCAGCCTTTAAGCGTCAGTGAATACTGACGTCCCCACTTCCATAGGTACTGGATCGCCGAAGTACAAAGGCGAGATTCAGGAGGACTCAAGGCAAGGAAGCAAGGAGTCAGTATTATGTTTAGTTCCGCTGAAGTATATGTACTGGTTATGTATTAGTTGAGAAGTACTCTGATGTAAGATGTTGAAGGTTGTAATACTTAGAAATGTAAAGGTAATATTGTAACTCTATTGTAAGGTATTACAGTTGTACAATATTCAGACTTGTAACACTTTGTGTATTCAATAAAAAGTTTTAAATTCTCCTGTTTTTCTGTGTATTGTGACTAATTGAAGTAAAGATCTTGGCTCGTGTCACGGTTTTCCAGTGTTGGAAATCGGGGAGCTACAGGTTCACTCCCGTCGCTGTTGTCACTAGTGGTGTCTATTACCTCATGTTTTACCTACTATCCCCGGGATCTTAGTCACAGGCTTACTTTGTCATGGCTGGGGTTGCAGTCGCAGGCTTACTTCGTCGTGGCTGAACCGTAAGTAAATTGCGGTAATTCCGCCTTTCTAGACCTCACTAAAAGCGGATATACGGACACTAAGGCTTCTTGCCAAAGGACATAGAGCCTTTTCCGTAGAGTCTCGCTGACAGGGTCTTTCTCTAAGCCTTCTGCCCGCATTGAAAAACATAGGACCTGATGGATATAGGTTTTCCCCAACTCCGTTACTCTCGTCCTTACACTAGACCAGAACTTGCAGTCGAGATGATGCCACAACTCTAAACTTCTTCAAAGGTTGTTACGTTCATAAAGGCACCCACGCCGAACACAGTAGTGCCCCACAGAGTTCATTCACAGAGCAACTCTAAGTCCCCTGTCGCATTAAACGAACCTAGGATTCGGCCAGGCGTGATGATGCCACGCGTCCCCCTGACATGCAAACACCACCACTAGTGCCTGTCATTACATTCAACATTGACTCGAACTAATCCTATGACACCATAACTCACGAGTTAGTGCTAATACATTCTAGGACCAAGATTAAGAATGAGGTTAATTATATGGTTACTAGTTTTTACCGGATTATTTGATTATTTGAATCCCAATATGCTAATCAATCTCTAATCCCGTTTCATTATCTCAGTGTGAATTATTAGGCGAGTCTAGTTCTATATCATTTTAGTCAATACTCTTAGTTAGACGATCTATCCACTTTCAAGTCCTAACTTAGAACAACTTTGTTTATTATGAGCAACTAGTTCAGTTCTACATGTAGACCCTTTTTCTACTTAATTACCTTTTTCATTAACCCATCCCACAATAGGACTCACTATAGCCCTCAAATCTGGCCCAAGGGTTGTCCTGCCCCAGCCCACACTTGGCCTGAACCAACGACGAACTGACTCCATCGATCGCTGCAGCCGCCATGTAACCCCCATTTTTGATAATTAGTATTTTCCGTGTATTTTCTAAAATTTGATTTTATAAATTATTTTGGGCAAAATTCGTTCAGATTTGTATTAAAGTGTTTTGTATTCGAAAATTTATTCATTTCGAATAACGGTGTGTTTTAATCTTATTTTCTAATTCTTATTTATCGACTATTTATATTTGAGCCTAAAATCTAATATATCATTATTTTTGGATTATTTTAATGAAATTGTTAAACCCGAATATTATTTTATTATATGATTTTATTATTTGTATAATTATGATAATTAATTGTTATTTCTTGATTATCTATTTAAAATACATCTATTGAATTATTTTATTATTTTATTTGTTCTGAATTTTCTAGCAAATTTCAGTTTATTTGCAAGCCCAATTCATATTCTTTCAATTGTATCAATTATTTATTTAATTGGATTGAAATTTTTGTTCATGAACTATCCTTCTCTTCTCGTTGGGCTATCTATTTTGTGAATTTTATTCTATTGGATTGTGGATATTTTTAATGTGATCCCTATTGATTTAGATCTATCCCTCATTTGATCCCTAAAACCCAATTTCAGTTGTTCTTGACCCAAAACCACTCTTATTGGATCCTAAACCACCAACCCAACATCCTAATTCTATCCTATAAATACAACCCTAATGCAAACCTGAAAAATGACACAAATTGAAACCCTAGCAGCTTATTCTCTCTCCTATTCTCTCTCATCCCTGTTTCTCTCTTCCCGTTCAGCCATTTTCCAGCCCAAACAGCCAACCTTCTTCTGTTCATCTTCTTTGGCATTCCCTCGCCACCTCCGGCGACTCCCAACCCTATTGCCATCCCCTCCAGTCGCGACCCCCACCCCCGGCACCGCCCAGCACACCAAAACCCCACCCCGACCTCCTTCCTCTGTCTTTGACGTCAACGACATACCCCAGTTTGTCTCCCTTCCCAGCTCAACCTCACCGTCGAGCACCGCCCTATGTTAATCCGCCGCCGCCCTGGACGTCCCCCCTCTCCCCCTGCCAGCGACACCATCGGACCCGCCAGACCCTGGCTATTGCTGTTGCTGTCTCTTGATTATTAGGTTCTTTGATGCACGTATTGTGCACGTAACTTGTGTGTGTTTGTGGGTTCGTTGCCTCGGGATTCTTATCCCGTTATTCGTGGTATTTTTTTCACCGTTTATAAGGAAAGTCACCATCCTCTTGAATTGTTAATTCTATCAAATTCAAGTTTTGTTGAAACTCTTGCAAGTAGTTCCCCTTTTTATCGTATTATACTTTGTTTATCTCTTCGTTGGGTCTATTGAGGGTTTACACGATCTAACCCCAATATTCTTGACATCGTGCCATTTTAGACTCCAAAGATGGAATCTTTCATGAGTGCATATAAAATTGATAATAGGGTTGTTCTTATAATTGTCACACAAATAAATTATTGTAGATTTAATTGTTAGGTTGTAAGTTTGGTTGATTGATTGTTGTTGGTTGATGATAAATTGATCTGTGAGTGTGTTCTAATTTTATTTATCATGTTTTCACACCTTTCATGCTGACTGAGAAGTTTATCATCTAATTGAGACCCACCATATTTAATTAATTTATTTTCATGAAATTACCCAAAGACCTGTTTATCGCTTGCTGGCCTGTATGTTGACTGCTATTTTTGAACCAGTAAATGATCTTAAAATGAAATACTTTCTGAATATGAATTGTAGCTTTATCTTTCTAGTTTCCAGAACATCTTGAATTTCTAAATTACGAGTTGTGTAGAAAAAGTTATGCCAGTTTTACTACAGCTATGTTCTTACTTTCAGATTTTCAGATTCTTGTATCTTCCATGCTTAAACAGTAAAAAGGCTGATCAAATGTTAAATTTGGCTATGAAAATTTCCAGATTGTTAGTAATCATGTTTAGGAGTGTAGAAAATATTTTTCATTAATTTATTATTGTGTTTTTGCTGATTCTAAAATTATAATAACGTTACGTCGAATTTCTTGCTGAACATGAAATCTGAAAAGAATAATATGATTGACCTAGCTACTGTTGTCGGAATTTGAACTTCAAATATGCGTTGGAACCATGTAAAAGTCTAGTTTCTAGAATTTCTAACGGATTCAGTTTTTGAGTTCTCAAACAGCGGAAAACTGCATTTTGTACAGATTGCTCTTGTTGTCCAGAATCTGACTTTTTAGTTTTTAAGTCTAATTATTCCTATATCATACTATTGCATGAATTAATGTTTGTGAGTTGTATCGCATGATTTCAAAAAAATATTGTCATCATTCTAATTGTCCTACTTCATGTTACCATCCTATTGTTTCCCTATTGATACTATCGTTCACCGAAATGTCCATTAATTGGATATTGTATTATTGCATTGATAAATAATTAATAAGCCGGGATTTAAGGGATTGACTAGAGTAGTTGATGATATAGAGACTGTACTCGGATGATAGCCCGAGATTATTACCATTATCGTTATCATGTAAGAAATTACACCATGGCCCGTGTTATTACCGTTATCGTCATCATACCCAATACATGAACTATAGAATCTACCACTTAAGTCTAAACGAAATTGATTGTATGCATCGAACTTGTAGAATGGGATGCAGTAGTACATGCATTAGTTAGGATTAAAATGACTAATAGACTTAAGAATTGATACGACACCGACATTGCATATTGTTCATCATTATTTCTATTGATATCGAATATTGGCTAAGTGTTATTGTTATTGATCATTGATTACCGTTACCGAATCTTGCATCATCCTTTATAGCCATTGTAGCGATTATCTTGATATCGATTATTGTTATTGTCCCATGTTATTGATTCCTATTGATCAATTGATTCATTGTTATACCGTTATTTCATTGTTCCTTACTTTCTCTACTTGTTGTCCACAACTTGCTCTAAGGACAATTTTCTCCTCTTTTTAGATGAAGTTTTTACAGGTGTTGATGGAGAATTGCCCGATGGATTGGGAGAACAACATTGGTAAAGGAAATTGATAGCATCACCGCTTAATAAATTATTGTTTTATCATGGAGATTAATTATTGAACTATTGTTATTTCATTATATTGTGGGCTTTTAACTTGAATATTGTTTTTTTTTCCAGACATTGGATTATTATTGTACTTGGATATTACATATTGCTTCATTTGAAGTATTATTGTTCATGAGAATATTATTATTGCCTGCGCAATTATTCTATATTGATTATGTTATTGATTTAATCGGATAAACCGCTTATGGGTGACGTTCTGGGCCAATGTCATTTACTTGTATTCCGTATTTTTGAGAAGCGGGGCATGACAAGATTTTTATTGGTATCAGAGCTCTGGTTTGGATAATATATCAATCAAACTTGACTAACGAAAGTAGGTTTGGCTTTGACTGATATATTAGTCAGATTTGGGTTTTCACCAGTTTAACTCAATAGTATGTGCAATACAGGTATCTCATGAACAATTGATAACCAACTTATAAACTGGAAACTAGTCTTATTTGATTCCTCTTTGATCCCTTCACATTCAGTTCCTTTATTTCTTTGTTGTCTTTTGTCCCTCCCATTCAATGATTCATTATTTCATTGTTTTCGTACCCATATTCTTTTGTTTCAAGTGTCGTTTGTTCTTTTCTTATTGCTTGGTTCGTGGATCAGCATCACTTGATCTGCTACAACATGTTTGCAGCTTGGAGCTTCACTGTCAAAGTAGCGCAGCGAAAGCGTGGTGGGCCCATAACCCACATGTCCCAGGATTCTCTTGTTGCTTCTCTTTTTTCCATTGTTTACTTCCTTGTTCATTCATTTGCATTGCCATCATTCATTGAATCTTGTTTAATATCATTCTTGATCACTTCATTCATATCCATGTTCTTTCCTTCTGGTGTTGCCACCATTTTATCTTTCCCTTTGAATCCCCTGTTTTGTTATCCACAAGTTTACTTTTGTTTTGTCCTATGTACTGCCTAAGCAAATTTCGAGGTCGAAATTTTGTTGTAAGGTGGGTAGGATTGTAACCCCCATTTCTGATAATTAGTATTTTTTGTGTATTTTCTACAATTTGATTTTTATACATTATTTTGTGCTAAATTCGTTCAGATTTGTATTAAAGTGTTTTGTATTCGAAAATTTATTCATTTCGAATAACGGTGTGTTTTAATCTTATTTTCTAATTCTTATTTATCGACTATTTATATTTGAGCCTAAAATCTAATATATCATTATTATTGGATTATTTTAATGAAATTGTTAAACCAGAATATTATTTTATTATATTATTTTATTATTTGTATAATTATGATAATTAATTGTTATTTCTTGATTATCTATTTAAAATCCATCTATTGAATTATTTTATTATTTTATTTGTTCTCATTTTCCTGGTAAATTTCAGTTTATTTGCAAGCCCAATTCATATTCTTTCAATTGTATTTTTTTATTTATTTAATTGGATTGAAATTTTCGTTCATGAACAATCCTTCTCTTCACGTTGGGCTATCTATTTTGTAAATTTTATTGTATCGGATTATGGGTATTTTTTATTTGAACCCTATTGATTTAGATCTATCCCTTATTTGAACCCTAAAACTCAATTTCAGTTATTATTGACCCAAAACCACTCTTATTGGATCCTAAACCACTAACCCAATATCCTAATTGTACCCTATAAATATAACCCTAACGCAAACCCTAAAAATGGGACAAATTGAAATCCTAGCCACTTATTCTCTTCTCCTATTCTCTCTCCTCCTTATTTCTCTCTCCCCATCAGCCATTTTCCCGCCCAAACAGCCAACCCTCTTCTGTTCATCTTCTCCGGCGTTCCCCCGCCACCTCCGACGACTCCCAACCCTGTCACCATCCCCTCCAGTCACGAACCCAACCTTCGGTGCCGCCGAACACACCAAAACCCCACCCTGACCTCCTTCCTCTATCCTCAACGTCAACGTCAGACCCCAGGTCACCTCCATTCCCAGCTCACCCTCGCCGTCGAGCGCTACCTTGTGTCGATCTGCCGCCGCCCTCTAAGAAGCCGTCGAACCCCCCTCCCCCCAGTGACGCCGTCGGACCTGCCGGCCCCTGGCCATTGCTGTTGCTATCTCTTGATTATTGGGTTATTTTGTGCACGTATTGTGCATGTAACTTGTGTGTGTTCGTGGGTTCGTTGCTTCAGAATTTTTATCCCGTTATTCTTGGTATTCGTTTTCACCATTTATAAGGCAAGTCACCGTCCTCTTGAATTGTTAATTGTATCAAATTCAAGTTTTTTTGAAACTCTTGCAGGTAGATCCCTTTTTTATCGTATTATACTTTGTTTATCTCTTCGTTAGGTCTATTGAGGGTTTACACAAGCTAATCCCAATATTCTTGACATCGTGCCATTTTTTTATCCAAAGATTGAATCTTTCATGCATGCATATAGAATTGATAATAGGGTTGTTTATATAATTGTCACACAAATAAATTATTGTAGATTTAATTGTTAGGTTATGTTTGGTTGATTGCTTGTTGTTGGTTGATAATAAATTGATCTATGCGTGTGTTCTAATTTTATTTGTCATGTTTTGAAACCCTTCATGCTGTTTGAGAAGTTCATCATCTAGAAGAATTGATACCCACCATGTTTTATTAATTTATTTTCATGAAATTATCCTAAGACATGTTTATCGATTGCTGGCCTGTATGTTGACTACTATTTTTGATCCAGTAAATGATCTTAAAATAAAATACTTTCTGAATATAAATTATAGCCTTATCTTTCTAGTTTTCAGAACATCTTGAATTTCAAAATTCCGAGTTGTGTAGCAAAAGTTATGCCCATTTTACTACAACTGTGTTCTTACTTTCAGATTTTCAGATTCTTGTATTTTCCATGCTTAAACAGTAAAAAGACTGATCAAATTTCAAAATTTGGCTATGAAAATTTTCATATTGTTAGTAATCATGTTTAGGAGTCTAGAAAATATTTTTTATGAATTTATTATTGAGTTTTTGCTGATTCTAAAATTATAACAATGTGATGTCGAATTTCTACCTGAACATGAAATCTGTAAAGAACAATGTGATTGACCTAAATACTGTTGTCAGTATTTGAACTTTAAATATGCGTTGGAATCGTGTGGAAGTCTAGTTTCTAGAATTTCTAACGGATTCAGTTTTCGAGTTATGAAACAGTGGGAAACTGCATTTTTGTACAGATTGCTCTTGCTGTCCAGAATCTCACTTTTCAGTTTTTAACAGTCTAATTATTCCTATATCGTATTGTTGCATGAATTAATGTTTGTGAGTTGTATTGGATGACTTCAAAGAGCTATTGTAATCATTCTAATTATCCTACTTCATGTTACCATCCTATTGTTTTCCTATTGATACTATCGTTCACCGAAATGTCCATTAATTGCATATTGTATTGATGCATTGATAAATAATTAATAAGCCGGGGTTTAAGGGATTGACTAGAGTAGTTGAAGATATAGAGACTACACTCGGATGATGGCCTGTAATTATTACCGTTATCGTCACCGTGTAAGAAGTTACACTATGGCCCGTATTATTACCGTTATCATCATCATACCTAGTACATGAACTATATAATCTACCACTCAAGTTTAAACGAAATTGATTGTATGCATCGAACCTGTAGAATTGGATGTAGTAGTACATGCATTAGTTAGGATTAAAATGACTAATAGACTTAACAATTGACACGACACCGACATTGCATATTGTTCATCACTGTTTCTATTAATATCGAATAATGGCGAAGTGTTATTGTTATTGATCATTGATTACCGTTACCGAATTTTGCATTATTGTTTATAGACATTGTACCGATTATCATGATATCGATTATTGTTATTGTCCCGTGGTATTGATTCCTATTGATCTATTGATTCATTGTTATACCGTTATTCCATTGTTCCTTGCTTTCTCTACTTGCTGTCCACGACTTGCTCTAAGGATAATTTTTCTCCTCTTTTTAGATGAAGTGTTTACAGGTGTTGATGGAGAATTTTCGGATGAATTGGGCGAACAACATTGGTGAAGGAAATTGATACTATTACCACTTAATAAATTATGATTTTATCATGGAGATTTAATTATTGTACTTGTTGCTGCTGATTTTGGTGTGGGAGCAAACAGATGAATTTGTGGATTCTTGGAGAAAATAATAAAGCAAACCTGTTGACCTGTTGACCTTCACCAATGTGTTGACTGGTTTCTTGCCACTGCCATTGACTTGCAAAAAGTGCGAAACACCGGGATGGATCCCGGCGATGCACCCTTCGACGCTCTTGTCAGTAATCTAAATGATTAAGAAAGAGCTTTAACTATAAAAAGATTGATTACCTGGTAATAGTGGGGGGAGAGGGGTTTTTATAGTCGCCTTTAGGGTTCCGTTTCGAGATAAGAACATATCCCTACTTCCCGGTGTGAATGGATAGAAGCGGTTAAGATCACTTCTTAGAGATAATTATGAATCTGAATTCTTCTTTATCCTTCCGAACTAGTTTGTAATGGGTTGGGACCCGTACCCAGTAAGACCGATCCGTTTATGAGTTATTGGGCTTTGAAGAAAGACCTAGTCCCCATTTCAGACCCGTTTATAGGTGAAATTATCATTTTACCCCTGGGCTTTAAGATCCGTGTCCAATTTAAACGGTCTCGATTTAATCCCATTTTTAGCCATATCTCGAGCCCCCACTCCTGGAGACTGAGTTCTACAGTCTTTGAGGAGTAGTTTGTTGTCCTAATGGCGTACGGGATTTTATCACAGTTCTTAAGAGAGTTCGAACCTTGCTCGAGGTGTAATGGTGTTATTCTGAGCTTGTAAAATGCCCAAAAATATTCTCAGAATTTTCTGGATTTTTTGGAATTTTTCCAAATTTTTCTGAATTTTTTCCTCATTTTTTTGAATTTTTTATTCATTTTTTGAATTAAATAAATAATTATCGAAAATATTAATTAATTATTCTAATTTAATAATTATATTTTTCAGAATTTTAAAATTATTTTCTTAATTAATAATTATTTTAAGAATTTTTTAATTAATTTTTCGATTTTTAAATACTATTTCGAATTTTTTAAAATTATAAATTCAATTAAATAAATAAATAAATTAATTAAATATTACCTGGACACGTGGCGTGTTTCTGGATGTCGATCATGATCAGATGGCGCATATCACAAAGCGGATCATTTTCGGGACACGTGGCGCGTCTCTGGGCGTCGATCATGTCGTGTCACGAATTTTGAGATGTTCGGACGGCTTGTGTGGCTCGGCAGCATTTTTCTCGGAACACGTTTTGCTCGGATTCCAGTGCCGACCCACCTTGTGACGCCACGTGGCTCGGTCAACGCATGCGTTGACCGCCACGTGGCACATTTTTGTTTTCTTTTTTTCTTTTTTTTTCTTTTTTCTATTTTCCCGCCTTTTCTGCTTCGTCTACGCCTTCGACCTCTTCTTCGACTCTTCTCCGAGCGCCTCTTCCCGCCTTCTCCTGCTCTCCCTCGTCTCCTTCTCTGACCTCTTCTCCATGCACCGTGTAGCTCACGCAGGGTCGAGGTGAGCCCTGGAGTCGACGAGGAGCTCGTGGGTTCTCGATGAGGGGAGAGGACCTCGGCGAGGGAGGCATCGTGGAGCTCGATGCTTCGGGGTCGAAGCTCAGCTTCGGTGCTCAACTGAGGCGCGAGAGCTCGACAGTGATGGGGCTTGACGGAGTTGGGTTCGAAGACTGAGTTCGGCAGTGGAGAAAGCAGTTCGGCAGTAATGGCAAGGAGTTGGTGGAGTTCGGAGCTCGTCGGGGACGACGAAGCTCTTCGTTGAAGCTTGGCAATGGAGATGACGGAGGGGGAGCTCTGTGAGAGGAGGCGAACTCGGCGAAGCCATGAGAGAGGAGCTCGAGCTTCGACGAGGAGGCTCGAGATTTGCTGACGGAGATGTTGGGTTCGAAGCTCGTTAAGGCGGGGGGAGCTATGGAGCTCGATGGAGCTGTTCGGCGAAGTGAGTGGAGCTCGGTTGAGGGAGACTAGCTCGGTTATGGGTTCGGCACTGTGGAGGTCGACGAGGTCGACGATGAAGGGGACTCAAAGCTTGTGAGCCCTGTGGATTGGCGAGCTCGGCATGGAGAGGGAGCTTCGACGTGTCGGCGACGTGGGGTGTAACTCCCTGTTCCAGTTGTACGTATTTTATTACGTGAATTTTTGTACTTCAACTTTTAGATCTGTTTTATTTTTCTCTTTGGACTCTTTATCTAAAGCCATAATATTTTTTTGATCAATTCTATAATTTTGTGATTTTTTCGATCGAAGTTTAAATACAAACTTTAACCCTGATTAATACTAATCCTAATCCTAATCCTAGTCCTAACCCACTCCCGCTAATCACTCACTCACAGCCAAACCACCCTGCCTAATTCTACGCCTAACTCCATGACTTCTTCTCCTTGTTCTCATTTTTCCACACCTATGCTCTTATTTTTCTACTGCCTCCACCCTCCTACTACTCCTAATCCCCTCTTCCGTCACTGTCTCCTTTTTCATTTTTCTACAACCAACCTCTCTTTCTCTCCTTATAAATTATTATATATAATACACATGTGTGCATACATGCATGTTGTGTCTCTCCCTTTCTTTTATATATATACACACACCCATGTGCATACAGCCATCCCACACTTCTCATTTCTTTCTTTCTTTCTATATATACACCCACACATAAACTCCTCATTTCTACATCTCATTCTTCACTTCTCCTTCTCTTCCTCTGCCTTCTTCAAACTCGATAGCTCAAGTAATATCCGAGTTTCACTTTACCCTCCACCTTCGATCCGACGAATCCATTTCTACGACCCCGTGAACCCCGAAAAACAACCCGACGCCGCGCCATCTCCTCGTTGTTGTTGTCGCTCATCACCATCACTCACCGTTGCTACCGTTGCTTGCTCGCTACCATCTTGCCGCCATTCTTACCGCCGTTAATCGTCACGTTATAAGGCAAGTACCTTGTACACTCTTTTTGTTCTCGGACAAGCATTTTCCTCGGACTCGTGGCAAATAGTCTAGTTATCATCAAGTTTTATTGTCAAACTCCATTCTAGTCATTGGTTCCATGCTATATATCAACTCAAGAGTGAATCGTTAACACATTTCGAATCGTGTTATCGAAGATCGAATATTCAACCTTACTATCTCTAAATTTGTTGACCTTGCACTAATGGGTTTCTCAATTGGATGTATAGATTGTGAGATATCGCAATTTTAGTACTATCATATCGTAAATTTCTGAACCTGCACGGGATTACTAACCGGTCTCTTGTACTGAGAATTCGACAATGTTCCCGATACTGGATCAAAAAACATTCTACATGAAAATCGTAGCACTTCGAGTCTAGATATCCGGAACATCCTACATTTTCTCAATCAGATGTATAGATTGTGAGATATCGCGATTTTAGTACTGGCATATCGTGAATTTCTGAACCTGCACGAGATCACTAACCGGTCTCTTGTACTGAGAATTTTACAATGTTCCCGACACTGGTTCGAAAAACTTTCTACATGAAAATCGTAGCCCTTCAAGTCTAGATATCCGAAACATCCTACAGTTTCTCAAATCCAATGTATAGATTGTGAGATATCGCAATTTTAGTATTGTGACTCTGAATTTCCAGAATGCACGCGAAACATCGAAACCAGCGAAGAATGAATTTGTACGCATAACTACTGTCCCTAGAATGTACCCTGTGAATATGCGTTAGAACCGGAAGAGAGTCTACTTTCTACAATCTCTGACGGAATTGGATTTTGTTTTCTCATCGGGAAAGTGAATTTGAATGCAGATATGTCAAGTTGTCTAAAAAATTCATCTCTACGTTTTTGCATATAAACCCATTAGTTTTCATATTTAGTAAACTGAGTGTATTATTGTTCTTATAATAATAACTTTTATTGATATAATAGGTTGATAGAATGCGTTTTATACCACTTGATAATTTATAATAACTATTCTCGATACATGTACTCGTTTTACGTCTCATGTCCATAATTACTGCCCTTGATATTTTCCTTGATTAAACTATCTTGATTACACTGTTCCACTAGTCGTACCAACTGTATGTTCATAATTAATTATAAAAGAATAACAGGCCGGGGTTATAACCAACTTCATTCTTCGCACCACGTGGATCACATGAATGTTAATAACCAACTTGCCATCTGGAGATTTACCCCATTCGAATATACATTTCAGACTATGGTTCACGGAGGCTCTTCGACTTCTACACCCAGGGATGAACTATCGGAGATCGTGTCCATTCTCTAGGAGATGCAACGAAAGATGGAGCTACAGCAAGAGCAAAATGAACTGGTGAGAGCTAATGTGGATAGGGCACAGGATGTCGCAAACTCCATTCAATGGGACTTGTTTGTGTACTAGCGTAAGAGTGACACCGCCATGCTCGATACCCAGGAGCAGATCTGCAGAAGGTGGAATGCCGTTCAAGGGGCATTACATCTCCTTACTGTCGTACAGTTTACAGGTGGACCGATATGGAGGCCATTTCAGACTCCGACTACTAGAGCATCACCTTACTCATCGGTGACTCCGAAGAAGGACCATAAGTGCTATTATTGTCACCGAGTTGGATACATACGCAGGAACTGCTGGAAAGCCAGCAACCTGTGTCTTGCATGCGAAGCGAATGATCACAAGGTTCGGGATTGCCCGAAGAGAAAGTGTGTCACACCAATAGGAGGACCAAATCCAGTGGAGGACATACTAGAGAGTGTAATCAGGCTCATAACCTGATTACAGAGGAGGCAGAGACCACCAAAGAAACAGTTGCTGGTATATTTTGATCTAGTCATACTTCAGTTCCTGTGTTGTTTGTTACCTTCTGTACATTGTATTCATTCTCATCGATCAATCCATTATTGAGTATCATACTAGTTATTTCCTTCTATCCCTATTTTCTTGAATCTTCTGTTGGAAGAGTGTACGAATTTTGTTGGGCTAAATGGCAAACAAATTGGAAATTGGAATAACAACAAGAAGACTCTTCACTATTTTCTAAAACTGATATTAATATACCTTACAAATATACACTCTATTCTTTTTCTTTTTTTCTGCTTGTTTCTTGTTCTTGTCTTACTTAATTTTTTTCTTCTTCCTAAACCTCTCATTTATAGGAATGAGAGATGAGTAACTGACAAATTCTTTATTCCAGTTTCTCTCATTTTTCTTTGCGGTACCAATCTTGCCACAAATTTTCAACATTGTTTGGTGGGTGGGGCCCACTTTACCAAATAAGTTAGAAAACCAACATCTTCGTGTTACTAATCTCTTAATTCTGCTCAATTCGTCTATCGCTATCACTTGATATTAGCAGCGAGAAGCATCACCATCAAAGTGGCATAGCGAAAGCGTAGCAGAGTCCCTTATTGATTCGTGGAATGAATTACAAAGCAAACTTCATCGTCATCAACAACTCAAGGTTCGATGTTATATTTGGAATGGATAGGGGCCGAAATGCAGATACTGATCATAGGCCGGTTATAGGGGCAGTGAATTAATGAAGAAATGACAAAAAGAAGAAGAAATAAAAAGAAGAGAAATAAGGAGAGAAGTCAAAGAAAGAAGAAAGAAAAAGAGAAAGAAAGAGGAAGAAGAAAGAGAGAAAGAGAGAGAAGTCGGAGAAGAAAGAAAGAGAGAGAGCAGCCGGGGAAGAAAGGAAAAAAGAGAAAGAAGAAGACAACTCGGGAGCAAGCTTCGGAGAAGAGATAAAGTAAGAAGCCGATAGCAGAGGCCGGAGCACGAAAGAGAGAGAGAGAATAGGAGCTCAGATTTTCTTGGCAAATGGAAAGAAGAGATCAAGAATTGGTAGCGGGAATGAAGAGAAAATCGGTGGAAGAAGAAAGTGAAGCAGGGAAGAAGATGAAGCTTTCTTCATCTTCATCGAGATTTGGTAGGATTTGTGTATTTTGTGGAAATAGCTCTGGGAAAAGAGCTAGCTACCAAGAAGCCATGATCGAGCTCGGCAAGGAGCTTGTAGATAGGAATATCGATCTCGTCTACGGTGGTGGGAGCATAGGATTGATGGGCCTGGTTTCTGACGCTGTTCGTGCTTGTGGCTGACACGTTTTGGGAGTGATTCCCAAGTCGCTGATGCCGAAAGAGATTACTGGGAAAACTGTGGGAGATGTTAGAGTTGTCTCTAACATACACGAGAGGAAGGCTGAAATGGCTTGCGCTGCTGATGCTTTCATAGCCATGCCCGGAGGTTATGGAACACTTAAGGAGTTGTTTGAAGTGATCACATGGGCTCAACTGGGAATCCACAGTAAGCCAGTGGGTATTTTAAATGTTGATGGATATTACGACTCGCTTCTGTCTTTCATAGATTCAGGTGTGGCTGAGGAGTTTATATCCAGTAAGGCCAGACACATCTTGATTTAAGCTCCATCGCCTAAGGCGTTACTCAGAAAATTGGAGGAGTATGTGTCAGAGCGAGATAAGCTTGTGACTCAGCTAAACTGGGATGTTAGCGATATCGGTGGTTCAGATTCTGAGCCTAGACATTAAATTGTCAAGTCCCCTAGTTGAGGATGCACAATTTGTCATAGTTGTTTTCGTGCCTTTGTACTCTTTGTTTCTTTTATCTTTTGTTGTACTCTCGATTGAAGAGTATTGCATTCACTTCTTAGCTATCCTGTATCCAGCCTGAGTAAATTTCGAGGACGAAATTTTTTGTAAAGAGGGTAGGATTGTAACTCCCTGTTCCAGTTGTACGTATTTTATTATGTGAATTTTTGTACTTCAACTTTTATATCAGTTTTATTTTTCTCTTTGGACTCTTTATCTAAAGCCAAAATATTTTTCTGATTAATTCTATTATTTTGTGATTTTTTCGAATTGAGTTTAAATACAAACTTTAACCCTGATTAATACTAATCCTAATCCTAATCCTAATCCAAACCCACTTCCGCTAATCACTCACTCACAGCCAAACCACCCTGCCTAATTCTACGCCTAACTCCACGACTTCTCCTCCTTGTTCTCATTTTTCCACACCTTTGCTCTTATTTATCTACTGCCTCCACCACCCTACTACTCCTAATCCCCTCTTCTGTCACTGTCTCCTCTTTCATTTTTCTACAACCAACCTCTCTTTTTCTCCTTATAAATTATTATATATAATACACATGCATGCATACATGTATGTTGTGTTTCTCCCTTCTTTTTATATATATACACACACCCATGTGCATACAGCCATCCCACACCTCTCATTCCTTTCTTTCTTTCTATATATACACCCACACACATAAACCTCTCATTTCTACATCTCATTCTTCACTTCTCCTTCTCTTCCTCTGCCTTCTTCAAACTCGAGAGCTCAAGTAACATCCGAGTTTCACTTTACCCTCCACCTTCGAGCCGACGACTCCATTTCTACGACCCCGTGAACCCCGAAAAACAACCCAACTCCACGCCATCTCCTCGTTGTTGTTGTCGCTCATCACCATCGCTCACTGTTGCTACCGTTACTTGCTCGCTACCGTCTGGCCACCATTCTTACCGCCGTTGTGCCACCGTCCGTTGCTGGCATCACTTCTTCTTTTCGTGGTAAACACCACCACCGTAATCGTCACGTTATAAGGCAACTACCTTGTACACTCTTTTTTTTCTCATACAAGCATTTTCCTTGGACTCGTGACAAGTAGTCTAGTTATTATCATGTTTTATTGTCAAACTCCATTCTAGTCATTGGTTCCATACTATATCAACTCAAGAGTGAACCGTTAACACATTTCGAATCGTGTTATCGAATATCGAATATTCAACCTTACTATATCTAAATTTGTTGACCTTGCACTAAAAATTCGACCATATTTCCGATACTGGATTGAAGATTTTCTACATGTAAATCGTAACCCATCAAGTCCCGAATCCAGAACATCTTACAGTTTCTCAATCGGATGTATAGATTGTGAGATATCGCGATTTTAGTACTGTCATATCGTAAATTCTGAACCTGCACGGGATTACTAATTGGCCTCTTGTATTGAGAATTCGACAATGTTCCCGACACTGGATCGAAAAACTTTCTACATGAAAATCGTAGCCCTTCGAGTCTAGATATCTGAAACATTCTACAGTTTCTCAAATCCGATGTATAGATTGTGAGATATCACAATTTTAGTATTGTGACTATGAATTTTCAGAATGAGCGCGAAACATCAAAACCAGCGAAGAATGAATTTGTACGCATAACTACTGTCTCTAGAATGTATCGTGTGAATATGCGTTAGAACCGGAAGAGAGTCTACTTTCTAAAATCTCTGATGGAATTGGATTTTCTTTTCTGTAACAACGGAAAAGTGAATTTGAATGCAGATATGTCAAGTTGTCTAAAAAATTCATCTCTACGTTTTTGTATATAAACCCATTAATTTTCATATTTAATGAACTGAGTGTATTATTGTTCTTGTAATAATAACTTGTATAGATATAATAGGTTGATAGAATGCCTTTTATACCACTTGATAATTTATAATAACTATTCTCGATACACGTACTCGTTTTACATCTCATATCCATAATTACTGCCCTTAATATTTTCCTTGATTAAACTGTCTTGATTACACTGTTCCACTAGTCGTACCAACTGCATGTTCATAATTAATTATAAAAGAATAACAAGCCGGGGTTATAAGGGTACGGCTTAATAGTGGACAATATAGGGGAGTATACTCGGAAGGGGGCCCGTGTTTCCCGAAATAGTGATTCTTGATTCTTGATTCTTGATTACACAATTCTTGATTACATAATTCTCGATTACATGATTCATGATTACATGTCTTGATACTATCACTAGAAGACCCGAGTACATAATTCTATAGAATTCACTACTTAAGTCTAAACGTCACATGATTGATATGCACCGAACTTGTGGTATGGGACACAGGATTGCATGCATTACATAAGTTAATAAAACAGATAAACTTGAGATCTTCACTAAGCATGATTCTTGATTACATGACTCTTGATTGCATGACTCTTCGTTACATGACTCTTGATTCTTGATTATATGATTCTTGATTACATGACTCTTGATTACATGACTCTCGATCTTTTATTACATGATTATCGATTAACTGAGCCTAGGTTATCAATTGCTTATACCTTGAACTCTAGAATACACTAGTTACAGTTATTACTTACATGATCATATTGTTCTTGTTCCTTGCTTACTTCCATATTGTATTTGTACTTCTACTTCTTGTTTCTTCCATATTATATCTTGTTATATTACCCTTTTTACTGCTTGCTGCCCGAAACTTGCTCTAACGGGAACTTTTTTATTTTTCTTTGAGTTAATAATTATACAGGTACTAATGGACCCGACGAGCAGACTCTCTAGATGATCGTTGCTGCTTCCTTACTACTTCATGTTATTTTTTTCAGTCGCTATTTTATCTAGTTGTTATAATGAACTGCTTATCATACTGTTTTAATTTCGGCACCTTGTACTCCCGGGCATCTTGACCTGATGTTGATGTATTATCCAAATGATGGATTCTATTTTCAGCTCATGTGATTATTATATTTGCCTGTATGAATGTGTTATAAAGATCCTGTATTTTCGTATAGTGGGAAGCGGGGCGTGACATGGGGAGCTCGACGAGGGAGGAGAGCGGCGAACGGAAGTGAGTTCGAGCTCGGCCATGGGGTCTTGGCGCTCAGTGAAGAAGAGGAGAGGAGTGTTGGGTTCGAAGTCGACAAGGACTCACCGAAATGATGGAGAAGAAGGAGCTCGGCTGCCGAGCTTGGGGGAGACTAAGGGGTGCCTGAGCTTCGGCGAGGAGAAATTCGTCGAAGGCAGTTGGTCTGGCATTGGTGATGGAGATGTCGACAGCTTCGAGCACAGAAATTTTGGCGCCAAAATCCGAAGGAGAAGGGGATTCGGTTCGGGTTTGGGTCCAAACGGGCTCCACCCGACCCGTTAACTCCTAACTCCCCTCTTTCTTCTTTTTTTGGTGGCTGTTGTTAAGCGAATCTGAGCACGGATTTTGAGGTAATTTTTACCATTTTGCTGTTCGATAGATTAGTACTGGGATTGTAGATTCGAGCTACGTGGTTCAATCTGGACGGTTGATCACGATCATGATGTGAATCACGAGGCAAGAGGCTCAGATCACGAGAAAACGTGATCTTGTCGTTTTGTGGTCGTGGCGCAATCTGAGCCGTTTGATTGTGATCGGGAGCGAATGATGACGATGAAGTCATTTTTCCCCAATACACAGCTCGGAATGCAAGTTACTGGGGTTGCAGATCCGAAGTACATGGCGAGATCTAGACGGTTGATTATGATCATGGCACAAATCACAAGGCGATAGTTTTTGCCATTTTCTCGCTTAGCACAGCTGTATTGCGATCCACTTTCCCGGTGCTATGGAGGTCCGATTGGGGCGTGCGACCACTCGTTTCGAAGCTAACTCGAAGATCTACGATTTCTCTTTAAGAGTGGGATGAAGATTCACCCTTCTTCATGGTCAAAATAGCCCTGCAACATCCTTGTCTTCATGAAGTTTGAGGATTGTTTTGGTCTTCAGAATCTTCGAAGAGGAGCTCCACTCCTAGAGGTGAAGGAGATGAGCTAGAAGGATCCTCGCAAGGCCCATTCGGGAGACGAGTTTGATGAGCGACTCTAAGGGAGAGTTTTGAGCTCTGAACTCGCTTAGAAGAGGACCACTCGGGAGGCGAGTAGGGAAAAGAACTTTGTCCTAGAAAAGAGCCATTTGGGAGGCAAGCCTGAGGAGCAACTCTAGAAGAGAGTTGTGCTCCGAAATCGTTGAGAAGAGGTCCGCTTTGGAGGTGAGCGGAGCGAAGAGCTTGGCTCTAGGAGAGAGCCATTTGGGAGACGAGTTTGAGGAGCAACTCTAGGAGAGAGTTGTGCTCCGAACTCGTTAAGAAGAGGTCCGCTTTGGAGGCGAGCGGAGCAAAGAGCTTGGCTCTAGGAGAGAGCCATTTGGGAGACGAGTTTGAGGAGCAACTCTAGGAGAGAGTTGTCCTCCGAACTCGTCGAGAAGCGGTCCGCTTTGGAGGTGAGTGGAGCGAAGAGCTTGGCTCTAGGAAAGAGCCATTTGGGAGACGAGTTTGAGGAGTAACTCTAGGAGAGTTGTGCTCCGAATTTGTCGAGAAGAGGTCCACTTTGGAGGCGAGCAAAGCGTAGAGCTTGGCTCTAGGAAAGAGCCATTTGGGAGAGAGTTTGAGGGGCAACTCTAGGAGAGAGTTGTGCTCCGAACTTGTCGAGGAAAGGTCCGCTTTAGATGCGAGCGGAGTGAAGAGCTTGGCTTTAGGAGAGAGCCATTTGAGAGACGAGCTTGAGGAGAAACTCTAGGAGAGAGTTTTAGCTCCGAACTTGCTTAGAAGAGGCCCACTCGGGAGGCGAGCGGAGCGAAGAGCTCGGTTTTAGGAGAGAGACATTTGGAAGACGAGTTTGAGGAGCAACTCTAGGAGAGAGTTGTGCTCCGAACTTATCGAGAAGATGTCTGCTTTGGAGGCGAGCGGAGCGAAGAGCTTGGCTCTAGGAAAGAGCCATTTAGGAGTTGAGTTTGAGGAGCAACTCTAGGGGAGAATTTTGAGCTCCGAACTCGCTGAGAAGAGGTCCACTTTGGAGGTGAGCGGAGTGAAGAGCTCGGCTGTAGGAGAGAGCCATTTGGGACACGAGTTTGAGGAGAAACACAAGGGAAGAGTTTTGAGCTCCGATCATGCTTAGAAGAGGCCCACTGGGGAGGCGAGTGGAGCGAAGAGCTTGGCTCTAGGAGAGAGGCATTTGGGAGTCGAGTTTAAAGAGCAACTCTAAGGGAGAGTTTTGAGCTCCGAACTTGCTTAGAAGAAGTCCACTCAGGAGGCGAGCGGAGCGAAGAGCTTGGCTCTAGGAGAGAGCCATTTGGGAGACGAGTTTGAGGAGCAACTCTAGGAGAGAGTTGTGTTACGAACTCGTTGAGAAGAGGTCCGCTTTGGAGGCGAGCGGAGTGAAAAGCTTGGCTCTAGAAAAGAGCCATTTGGGAGATGAGTTTGAGGAGCAACTCTAGGGGAGAGTTTTGAGCTTTGAACTTGCTTAGAAGAGGCCCACTCGGGAGGCGAGTTGAGCGAAGAGCTTGGCTCTAGGAGAGAGCCATTTGGGAGACGAGTTTGAGAAGCAACTCTAGGAGAGAGTTGTGCTCCGAACTCATTGAGAAGAGGTCCGCTTTGGAGGCGAGCAGAGCAAAAAACTTGGCTCTAAGAGAGAGCCATTTGGGAGTTAAGTTTGAGGAGCAACTCTAGGGGAGAATTTTGAGCTCCAAACTTGCTTAGAAGAGGCCCACTCGGGAGGCGAGCGGAGCGAAGAGCTTGGTTCTAGGAAAGAGCCATTTGGGAGACGAGTTTGAGGAGCAACTTCAAGAGAGAGTTGTGCTCCGAATTCGTCGAGAAGAGTTCCGCTTTGGAGGCAAGCGGAATGAAGAGCTTGGCTCTAGGAAAGATCCATTTGGGAGACTCGTTTGAGGAGCAACTTTAGGAGAGAGTTGTGCTCCGAACTCGTCGAGGAGTGGTCCGCTTTGGATGCGAGCGGAGCGAAGAGCTTGGCTGTAGGAGAGAGCCATTTGGGAGACAAGCTTGAGGAGCAACTCTAGGGGAGAGTTTTGAACTCCGAACTTGCTTAGAAGAGACCCACTCAGGAGGCGAGCGGAGCGAAGAGCTTGGCTCTAGGGGAGAGCCATTTGGGAGACAAGTTTGCGGAGCAACTCTAGGAGAGAGTTGTGCTCCGAACTCGTTGAGAAGAGGTCCGCTTTGGAGGCGAGCGGGGCGAAGAGCTTGGCTCTAGGAGAGAGCCATTTGGGAGACAAGTTTGAAGAGCAACTCTAGGAGAGAGGTGTGAGCTCCGAACTCGTCGTTTAAGAGAGATTCAACGGTTGTGGGAGCAGTTCCGAATGGTGAACCACTTCTTACCCGCTTATGAGCAAGTAATTTGAAGCGGAATCGAGCCAAGTGTTGGACTCCGAACTCGTCGTTTAAGAGAGATTCAACAGTTGTCGGAGCAGTTTCGAATGGCTAACAACTTCTTACCCGCTTATGAGCGAGTAATTTGAAGCGGAATCGAGCCAAGTGTTGGACTCCGAACTCGTCATTTAAGAGAGATTCAATGGTTGTGGGAGCAGTTCCGAATGGCGAACCACTTCTTACCCGCTATGAGCGAGTAATTTGAAGCGGAATCGAGCCAAGTGTTAGACTCCGAACTCGTTGTTAGATGGGGTTAACGAGGTGTAGGAGCAATTCTGAATGGTGAGCTGCCCCGCCCTTGCTTGTTTGCAAGCGGCTAAAGCAACGTCGAACCAAGCATTGGACTCCAAACTCGTTTTTTGAGCTTAGGAAGTTGCGGGAGCAGCCATGTAGGAGAAGCTGGATTCTGAACTCACCATTTAACGAGTCTTAGATGTGACTCGGAGAGATAGAGATGAAGCAAGAGCAATAATTTTCAATGAAAGAATGTAAAATTTTATTGAGATAAACTAAGTGGTCGCTTCAATAGGGTGAGCCATTATTACATGCTATTAGCTGGGTTACAAGCATCGTCCTTATTGAAAATCAAGATCCTACTTCTACGATAAAGTGAAGACCTCTTGGGAGGAGCTTGGTTCTCCCTCCATTGGACCTCCTTGGATGAGGTGGAAGACGACCCCAGGTTCTGAGTCTTGAAGCTCGGCGGGCCTCTCTGTTCATTTGTACGCTCCTCAAGGGGAAGCTCGGCCCCATTTTTTGGACGAAATTGGTCAGGTGTCCCCACTGTATGAGTTCTTCGATCTTCTCCTTGAGAGGCTGACAATCATCCGTGTCGTGGCTGTGGTACCTGTGAAAGCGGTACCACTTATCCTTGTTCCTCTTCTTACCAGGGGTATTCATTCTAGGGGGAGCACGGAGTAGCTCTTTCTTGTCCACTTCCATAAGAACTTCTGATATATTAGCAATGAGGGTGATGAATTTCTCAAAATGAGGAGTCGGGAGGCGCTGGCCATTGCCATCCCTCTGGGATTTTTGGGACCCCTCTTCGCTCGTATTCTTCTGTTTGTTCCCGGAAGATGATTCCTCAATAGTAGGAGGCTGAGAGACTTTTCCACTCGTATGTACTTCTCCACCCTAACTAGGAGTTCTGAGAAGTCCCGAGGAGGCTTCTTGGCAAGGGACGCCCTGAGGTTGGCATTAGTGACATTGCGCTGAAATGCGGCAGAGGCTACTGATTGGTTGAGGAAGGAAATGGATCGGGCTTCGGCAGTGAAGCGTCGAACGTAATCCCTTAGGTGTTCACTCTTTTCTTGGTTGAGGGTCACCAGAGATACACTTGTTTTCTCGGCCCGGCGACTACTCACGAAATGAGTAAGGAAGAGCCCTTCGAACTGATCGAATGAGAAGATGGAGGCCGGGGCGAGTCGAGAGTACCATTCTTTCGTAGGCCCCTTCAGCATGGTAGGAAGATCTTGCAGAGGAGGGCTTCTGAAGCATGGTGGATCATCATGAGAGTTTTGAAACTCTCTATGTGATCCACGGGGTCCGACTTCCCGATATACGACTCAAAGTGGGTGGCTTGAAGTTTTCTGGGACGGAGGCCTCCATGATGGTGCGGGAGAATGGAGGCCTGCTCGGCTGGAGGTTTATCGCCCGTTACTCTTCTTCCCTGTCAATTCGGCCGAGGCACCTCTCCATCTCATGGAGACGGCGGTAGACTGAGTCTTCTCTTTGATCATATATTGCCGAGCCCCGAGACTCATCTTCGTACGTGGGTGGACTGGGGTTGCGGCGATGGTAGCTTGGAGATGGACGAGGACTAGGAGTGTGAAGGTGGTGGCTCCTAGCTGGCTCATAAGTAGGTGGCCTCTGGTCGTTATTTGGGGCAATATTGAGGGCCCATAAGACTACCGCTTGGAAGCCTTTAAGCTCTGCCCTCGTGACTGGTGCCTCTCTAGCTTGGCGGTCCCTATATGTAGCTCGGCTTACTGGAGAATGAGTTCTCCGCCGATGACGCTGAGGGGAAACTCTTTGCCTCCTCGGGGGAGGGGATCATCTAGTCCTCGGTCGGTGGGGGGTCCGGACTCTTGAGGCCCCTGGGTGCCCAGGTTGATGGATTTCCCCAAGGGATTGCCATCCATTCAGGTGAGTTCAGAGGTCGACCCCCTTTTGGCGGTCGACAATCACTTGACGAAGATCCCGTTCGGGAGGGCTTTGAGAAGCCATAGATTCAACTGAAGGATTGGGACCCACGACATGGTCATAAGGAGAATGTTGCTTCGGACGACTCCGACGGGAGCCCCCTGGGCAGCCCCCTGAGTCCCTGGAGGGGCCTGTTGAGGAGGAGCACCTTGAGCTGGAGGAGGGGGAGGAGGAAGAGAAGTGGTTCTTCGGCTGGAGATCGCTGCCTTCCCCTTCTGTTTTGGATGCATGGCTTGAAACTAGTCTCGCTGATGAAGTTAGGTCGGGTTGCTTTTTCGTTCCCACAGACGGCGCCAATTCGTTGCTGCTAATTTTGGTGTGGGAGCAAACAGATGAATTTGTGGACTCTTGGAGAAAACAATAAAGCAAACCTGTTGACTTGTTCACCTTCACCAGTGTGTTGACTGGTTTCTTGCCGCTGCCGTTGACCTGTAAAAAGTGCAAGACACCGGGATGGATCCCGGCGACGCACCCTCTGACGCTCTTGTCAGTATTAAGAAAGAACTTTAATTGGAAAAAGATTGATTACCTGGTAACAGTGGGGGGAGAGGGGTTTTTATAGTCGCCTTTTGGGTTTCGTTTCGAGATAAGAACATATCTCTACTTCCCGGTGTGAATAGATAGAAGCGGTTAAGATCATTTCTTAGGGATAATTATGAATCTGAATTCTTTTTTATCCTTCCGAACTGATTTGTAACGGGTTGGGACCCGTATCCAGTAAAACAGATCCGTTTATGGGTTATTGGGTTTTGAAGAAAGACCCAGTCTCCAGTTCAGACCCGTTTGTAGGTGAAATTACCGTTTTACCACTGGATTTTAAGATCCGTGTCCGATTTGAACGGTCTCGATTTATTCCCATTTTTAGCCATATCAGTACTGTGGTTATTTCATTGTATTGTGGGTTTTTGACCTGAATATTGTTATTTTGTTTCCAGACGTGGGATTATTATTGTACTTGGATATTATATATTGCTTCTTTTCAAGTATTATTGTTAATGAGATTGTTATTATTTCCTGCGCAATTGTTCTCTATTGATTATATTGTTGAGTTAATCGGATAAACAGCTTATGGATGACGTTAGTCATTCGCTGGGCCAATGTCATGTACTCGTATTCGGTAATTTTGGGAAGCGGGGCATGACATGCTATGTACGCTTGGAGTTCGATCGCAACCTCGGCCCGACAAACACGTAGCTCTCGCTAACCTTCACGTTGCACGGTCCTGACAAGTGGAGCACCAAACAAAACCATGGAATCCTTTCTTGAACGGCGAGTACGTCGGAGCACGAGTCATCTCCGACATAGGGTCCTATTCTACCCATCTAGATCTGCCAACATAACTTAATCTTAGAGTCTCAATACTCAAATAAGGTAGCCCAACAAGGATATATTACCCTAAGAATAAATCTTACACCAAGACTACTAAAAAAGAATGCTAAAGAGCCCTGAAAATGGAAAATCACATTTCCAAACAGAAAGCATACAATTGGTATTAATTCCAAAACAGAGTCATTCATGTTTCCGCTTCTTCAAGAAAACGCGATTGGTTGCTCTCCGTGCTTCTAGCCCAAGTAGGCAGCAAGAAAAAGTACACATTGGGCATAAATTTCATCCCCAAGTGATCAACAACAATACATATACATCCATCAAAATTTTTACTTCAGAACACTGAACAACCATGTCTATATTGTGGTCTACAAGCACATATGAGCTACTATTAACATTTAACTTTAGGAAATTTAAGTCCTAACTCATTTCCAGATCTACAACATCATTTGTGACCCACAACAGCAACTTAAAACACATATTCTACAAGTTCAAACTCCATTCCATAGGCATAGTGCAAAACATGGAGCTTTATGAATCTATGTGTTTTGTTGTCACTTGCAAAATTCATTAAAATTCGTTTACTTATCCAAATCATGAGTTCTTAGATAATCCAGAAAGATTTGTGTCTACTACCATTTCCTAGTTACAGACTTCTTTAGGTGAAGCAGTTTACATGCTTTTATTGTTCCATATTTAACATGCATACAAATTTCCAGAACAGAACATCACCTTAACACTGTCTTTAGATAAAATCAATTAAAAACAATATATGGTGTCAAGAAATCATGAAATTCCAGAATCGAGCTCCTAACACATGGAATTATAACATATTAAAATTTCAGGTGATTCTAACATGTATTTTTCAAGTTATGACAATTAGAAGTAAGCTTATGTTCAAGCCAGTAACATGGGCATGCTCTGTTTTACGTATTGACTAGTCAGTCTTTATGAATTTTATTGGCATAGAAAATGATGTCCAAATTCAATAAAATTTTATATTTAGGATCTAGACACATGCTATCAATAAATCATAAAATTTCATCCATATTTATCAAGTGGTCAGAGAGTTATTAATCTTTGAAAATCAAAAGAGTACACAAGACAAGTCTGTTTTCTACAGCCAGCAGTAAAGTTCGTAATTATTTAAAATACCACATAATTTTCAAAAATTATGAAATTTGGTGGGAGTGTTCCCAACCCATACGGGATGCTGCCATAAAAATTCCATGCAAAAATTCATATAATTTGTGGGGTAATGATTTCAAGACTAACTAGCATTTTCAGAGTCAGCATTTCTAGATCTGTTACTATGTTTACTCGCACAAACTTGAATCCAGACGATTTTATCAAATTTCATAGTCACACAAATCATTATAGGCATTCAAGAAATACTCTACAAACAATTTATGAACATATCAAGAGATTTAGAAACATCCACCTTATTTGGTTGAATGAAGGCAATTGGTCTACAAGTTTGATCTTCTTGCTCTTGCATCTACTTGCTTGTCCTTATTGCTCCACTTCTTTTCCTCGAATCCTCTTTCTCCCCATCCTTGGTTCAAGAAAGTAGTTTGAGGGTGTAGGAGATAGCTTAATTATAGGGAAAGATGGGAAATGGTGCTCGGATGAGATGAGGGTGTTTAAATAGAGGAGAAGGAGATGAATGTGGCTGGAATTTTGAGTGAGGGGGGAAGTTGAAAGTGAGAGGGCCACATTGGGGGAGAATGGAGGTGGAGTGTCGGAGTGGGTTTGTCTCTTGGGGCTTCTCAAACTCATCAGTGAAACTTCAAAACTCAAGCACAGACAGTCAGTTCAGTCGACTGTGGAAAAATGGTCAGTCGACTGTCCCGTGAAACTTCAGTTCACAGACGAAAGTCTACTGCTAAACAAAGTTCGAAATTTAACACTTGACCGTCGACTGTCAATTGTAACAGGTTGCAGTTAAAGTGGATCAAAAATACATTTTTGATTTCGACATAAAAAATTTCTTTTTAGAAGAATCATTAAGCAACATATTCCCCTTTTATTCAAATTGCGTTCAAACTCTTTTTTGTTTTGTTTTTTTTTTGTCATTTTTTAACAAAATCAAGTTCTTAATTTAGTTCTATTTTACAAATTATTCATTTTCTTATGTTTCAAAAGACAATCTAGGTAATAAATCAAATGCCTACATCACTACTTGCATATGGCAAAAAAAACACACTTTTATCACAATTCAATCTACTAATATTCCATGAATACTAAATTAAATTCCATAATTTAGCCATAAGCACAATTTCCACATATTGTATCTTTCATTTCATGCATAGACAAAGTTTCACAAAAAATCACAATTGATCCATTTTAGAAAGCAAGTAAACTACCAAGTCATCATACACATACTCAATTACACATTCTATTTATTCTACCACTTTTTCATATAGATTACTTTGGTGTTCATTTTCTCTTAATCTCCTTGAACAAAACGCATGGCAATTTTCTATTCATTCTTAACACAATCACAATGTCAATTCCTAGCATGGTATCTAAAGTAGAAGTTCGAGAAATCACCCACCTATTTTGAAGAAACACAAATGAAATGAACTCCTAGAAATCTTCTTGAACAATGAACGATCCTTCACCTCCTATATTGTGCCACAAGTGGCCTTCTCCTCCTTGTGCTTGAAGGAACCTGAAGCTCTCCTTCCTCCTTGGTGAAATGGTCGGCCTCCAATTGAAAGGGACACACACACAAATGTACACTCAATCTTTGTCTCACTTTTTGTTTGTTTCTTTCTTTCTCTTTTTAACAAAATTTTCAAGTGTGTTGCATGAAGAAATGGAGGAGGTATTTATACATTTTTTAGAGTGAAATGGAGGGCTAGGATGAACTAGATGGTTTTGGATTAGGGGCTAGGATGAACTAGGGAGTTAAAGAAGCTACCCATGAACACAAACCACCTCTTCCACTAAGTCCATCTCACCACTCTCTCTCTTGCCATTTCCGGCCTGCCCCATCCTCCATCCAAGACACGTGCTAGTCCAATGCACGTGTCACACAACACACTCCTAGTTACTAGTTATACATAATTATTTAATTAATTGTCTACAAAACTAGTATACACTACAAGTTATGACAATTAAGATGGAATTAAACCAGTGGGCTTAAAATTAGTGGGCTTTAGAACCCAAGGGCTATTAATTAAAATAATTAATTAATTAGTGTGGGCTAAGAATAAAGAATTAGGCCAAGAATTTAAATAGGCTTTTTAAAATAAAAAAGAGAAGGATTAAAATATTTGTTCATGTTATGAAAAGAAATAATTTCTAGGGAAAAATGCACATGAATTTTGTACGTGCAAAACTCGTAAAAATCAACAAACTCTTATTTAATGATAATTAAAGTTCAGGATGTTACAAAACTCTCTCTTTGGAATAGTTCCGTCCCTGGAACTAAGCTTAAAAGGTGAGAAAACAGAACACAACAAGGAGAAAAGAAAAGAAAAGAAAAGTAAAGAAGATACAAATCAAACAAAGAGCTCAGGTGTAACTACCGTTTTTGTAATTTTCAATTTTTCCCCTTTGTAATATTTTTATTTGCAATTGAATAAAAACCCTATTCTCGTTCTTGATTATTATTTTTTTTAACTAAGAATTTTCATGGAAATCTCCGTTGTTTTTGTTTGAGCCATTCTTATTGATCCTATTGTGTTTTTAATTGAACCCTATTGTTTCGATCTA
Source organism: Hemerocallis citrina (assembly GCA_017893485.1). NCBI lineage: Eukaryota > Viridiplantae > Streptophyta > Magnoliopsida > Asparagales > Asphodelaceae > Hemerocallis > Hemerocallis citrina. The sequence continues at coordinate 77,050,838 of CM030367.1, forward strand.
TCTCTTAAGTGAACCCTAAAACCCAATTTGATGTCTTCTTAACCCAAAACTGCTTTTATTGAACCTTAAACCACTAACCCAATACCAATATGTACCTTATAAATATACCCTAATGCAAACCCTAATTTTTGCACACAAATCAAAACCCAAGCCGTATAATCTCTCTCTTACTCTCTTTCCTCCCGTTCTCTCTCCTGGTTGAAGTCTTTCCCGCCAAAAACCCCCCAAACCCACTTTCGGCATCTTCCCCGGCCAGCTTCGACCACCACGTCGGCCCCTCTCGTCGCCTATCACCCCGTCGATGCCAGCACAGCCGCCCAGACCTCTCCCCGACCACCTTTTCTCTTTCCTTGACATTAACAGAGCACCGAACCCAGTCCTTCCCTCTCTATCTTGATCGACGACGCCGCCAGCACCGCCTCCATGCGCCTCCGCTGTCGACGTCGACCTTGCCTCTGGTCGCCAGCAACACCGCCGCCCCTGGGCCTGGCCGATGTTGCTGCTGTCTCTTTGTTGGTTGCTGCAGTTGCTGAGTTCTCTTTGTTGTTGCTGTTTTGCTTTTGGTTCTACTGCACGTATATTGCACGTGCTTTTTGAATTCTACTAGTTCGTGAGTTCGTTGCTTCGGGATCCTTATCTCGTTATTCTTGGTATTCGTTTTCACCGTCTAACAGGAAAGTCACCATCCTCTTGTATTGTTAATTGTATCAAATTCAAGTTTCATTGTAATTCTTGCAAGTAGATCTCTTGGTTATCGTATTATCCATTGTTCATCTATTCGTTGGGTCTATTGTGTAATGTCCCTATTTTCATTTATGAAAATTATTTATTTTGCACGTAGTGTGCTCGTGCAATTTTCGTAATATGAAATCTTATAATTATTTTCCCTATGGATGCTGAGTATATGCATATATATATGTATATGTGTTCTTTAAATTATTTTTTATAAAAGGCTCTTGTCTCAAATAAACACAAGCCCAAAAATCTAATTTATTTATTTTGTAAAAAACTAATATTTTGGCCCATCAATTTAAGCTCATTCTCTTAATAACAACTTGTAAGATAACATCTTTTAAAAGATTATTTTTATAAGGATGTATAATGTACAAGTTTTTTATATGGAGAATAGTGCATGCACGTGCATTGCACGTACACGTGCATGAGCACCTTTCCTTGGCCGGTTTTTGGAAGAAGTGGAGTTAGTGTGTAGGTGGTTACCTAGTTGTGGATAGTTACTACAACTCCTACTCTCATCCTAGCCCTCCATTCTCATAACCATCTACTCAATCCTAGCCCTCCATCTCACCCAAAGATTTAGTATAAATACCCATCTCTCTCATTTGTCTTTTACACTAAGAACTTTTTTTGAAAAAGAGATATATTTTTTAAGAGAGTTGTGAGTGAGTATCTTGGAGGCCGGTCATCACTTCAGAGGATTCTCGGTTGCAAGGAGCAAGGAGGAGGAGTCACATTATTACACTAGAAGGCTTTATGGGATTTCGTTAAACTCTTCAACAAGGTGGGTGTTTCTCAGGACTTCTAATATAGAGATCATGCTAAGGCTAATATTGATTGTTATCATATTTGTGAAACGTGGATTGATAGGGTGATCGTATATTAAAATGCTTTGTGTTATACTTATTGAGAGAACTGGAAATTACCTGTACAGTTGACCGATCATGTGAGCAGTCGACTGGTACACTGAAATAAAACATGAACAGTTCGGAATTCCATGAAACGATGTATTTAAGGTGAATTGTTAACTTGATTTTCTAGCATGTTAAATTGGAGTTAGCATTCATCTTCGTGGATAAATGATGAGTAAAGGAAAAATGTATGTATATCATCTCATTTGGAGGAAAGAACATACTAATTGTGTGAGATTTACATTTAATTATAAACTATGTTATGATGATGGTAAATAGATAAGAATCACATGTTCATGTTGACATTGAACATACTGTAGTTGATTAAAATGCTGTGTGCTAATTGAAGAACAGAAGGGAGAGATGATCCATTAATCCAAAAATTAACCCTGTTCAGTCGACCGAATGTATATAACAGACGACTGTACTGAACTTGAAAAGTTGTATAATTGAACTCTGTAGAACAGCCGACTGGTTTGAATGACAGTTGACTGCCCCGTAAATGATATTTAGATTTTGAACGCTGCGGAACAGCCAGCTGGCCATGTGCAGCAGTCGACTCTTCCGAGTGGTTAGTGAAGAACTTTCTTCGACTGAACAAGTCGACTGGATAAGCTCTAAGTCGACTGTCCAGATCACTTTTGACATCTCAGAAATTCTATGAATTGTTTTATGGTAAAGATTATGAATCTTATGTTGAATGATTATTGGTTATGACAATTTAAGTAAACTCTATTTGTTTTTGCATAAATTTATACCTGAAATGAAGCGTATCATTTATTTGAATTTATGAAAGTTGTATGAATGTGAAAGTTATGAACATGGAAAAGGAAAATCTATTGAGATTATGAAAATGAACTCACGAGCTAGTAACGCTCAATTTTGGTAATTGTGAATTGAAATTGAAACAAATGAGTTGCTAAGTCTCCAACCGGCAATTGGAAGTAAATGAAATGAAATTTGAAAAGAAAGACCAAGGTTGGTCATGTTGAATGAATGATTAAGTCCGGTATAGTGGAGAGGCTAACTCTAGAGCTTTGATTGTGTTCATGATTCTAATAAAATAAGGACTAGATACATAGTGAAGATGTGATGAAAGTAAGAGTAAAATATTGAGTATGAGGGCCATTGGATTGGCGGCGAGAGCGTATCCCAGGATGTCCCATGATGAGTCATGATAGGGCGTGGATACTGCTCCAGAGTACCGTCCCGGTGGGGATGCTCGTGGGGTGTTTGACGACTGCGGGTGGTGTCATGTCTATGGTAGGAGCTGAATTACCACAGGATGCCTGCATGATGAGTCATGTGTCAGTGCGTTGGGATTCCCTCCAGGGTGCCTAGACTTGAGTTCGTATGTTGGAAAACATCTAGGATACTTACCGTAGTTACAGTAGTAGATTTAGTCATAATGAGGGATTGAACCCTACAAGATGAAGTACGATTAAGGGCTCGCCCTCGGACCTATGTAGTATGGGATGCATAGAATCCGAACAACTGCGCATTAGTGTCATATAATATGAATAATTGCATTAAGGACTAAGTGCACAATCACAACACGACATCAATAGGGTATTCCCTTTAATTTGATATGTGAACAAGTTTGTGATTTGTTAAGAAATGAGAATCATTATACTGTTTCTAGCATAGAGAGAATTGCCATGTATAATTTTCGTCGGTTGGATAAACTGACGTGCCCACAGTTTTGTATGCAGAATAAATGGCTTGATAAAAGTGAAAGAAGAACTGATGCTTACAAATTATTCATTGTTGATGTACATTTATTTAAATAATGTAAATTGCTTCCACTATCATTACATGTAAATTATTGTGTTATATGCTTCCGCTGTAAAATGTAAAGTGTAAAATCTCATGTAACTCTAATGTAAAATGGAAAGTTTTCAATTCCTTGTAAAATTGTACCGAATGAGACAAAAAGATCCTGTGGGAATCTCGAATTCAGTGTATTTGGAATTCGGGGTGTTACAGAGGTGGTATCAGAGCCAGGCTTCACACTGGTACAAATTTATAAGGAACGACACCCTAGAAGTGGACATTAGAGTGTGTGTTTGAGTCTAGAGATTTAAATGTAAGTGACTTACATTTGTATTGCTCTATGACTTATGCTTCTTCCTCCCTATTTCTAAAGATGGCTGATCACTTCGACCATGCTGGCGACGACAATTGGCATATCATTGAGGAAGTGTACTATCCTGGACAAGCAGATCCTGAGGAAGAGTACCACCCTGGACAAGCAGATTCTGATGAAGAGGAATGGCTTGAGTCTTGAGAGTTACCCCACCTCCAGACTCGTCTGATGATTCTTCTTCTGATGAAGAAGAAGAACCAGTTCCAAATAGTCTTGTGATATCTCTTCAGAGGCAGGTTGAATCACTGCGGGAGAGAGTCGGATTGTTGGAAGCTCAGTTGGCCAAGCGCAAGGACGACTTTGCCGTTCTCAGTCATCGTGTATGGAAACTCGAGAAGAGGAAGAATATGACTGATGTGCTGAAGGAAGAAGTTGATGAACTACGGGGAGAACTTCGTGAAGCGAAGAGGAACCGTAGGAGTTAGACTATTGTAGCTTCTACTGATTTTATTCTGATGTCAAGAAATGTTTTTCAATTCGAATGTATAGAGTTTAGAATTCAATGAAATGCAAGTTGATTTAAAATTCATGTCCTATACTTCGAATCTAATGGATCTTTTGCATCAGAATATGGCTAGAAGGGGAACTATAAACGGTGAAGGTCTAGATCTGGAAACGGAACTTGCGAGGGTCTATCAGACACTCAACGCCGTGGCCATGAATCAGAACCAAGGAAAGGGGCCTGTGAATCCAGTGCCCGAGGCAATTAAACTAGTGGAATCATTCAAACGAATGAAACCACCTGTATTCGAAGGGAAGTCAGACCCTGATGCGGCTGAAAACTGGATTCGTCGAGTAGAGACCATCTTCGAAGTGCTGGAGACCCCGAAAGGCAGCAAGGTGAAGTGGCGACTCTACAACTTGAGAAGGATGCGGCTGTTTGGTGGCAGTCGATGAAGCGGACAATGGGAGGCATAGTTCTTGGCTGGGAGGAATTTTTGGAAGAATGACGCAGTCACTATTTCCCCTCCAATATCCAGGAGAAGAAGGCTATGGAGTTTCTGTCACTACAGCAAGGTGGCATATTAGTTAGGGAGTAGAGACCAAATTTACTCAACTCTCTAGGTATGCTCCGGAATTAGTGATGGATGAGGCGAAGAAGGCTCGTAAGTTCGAGCATGGATTGAGGCCGAGCTTGAGGTCCCGGATGATACCTTTTGGTATCAGGAGGTTTGACAAGTTGGTCAAGCGAGTAGTAGCCACGGAGGCAGATATGGAGCAGTTTCATGTTGTTCAGAATCGGAGGAATAATTGGTAGTCTGGTAAGAGGCCCGCAAATTCTAGAAATTTCAAGGAACAGCCATCTGCACAAAGGTTCAAACCGACAGGGGCGAACACTATTAGTGTGGTTGGAGGACCTGGGAACAATCTTGTGAGACCTCCTGTGGTAAATTGCTTCAACTATGGTAAGACGGGACATTACAAATCTCAATGCCTCAAACCACGAACTGGCAATCACAATGTGCCAATGCCGCAGACTGGGAAGAGACCGTACCAACCAGGGCGAGTATTTGCCTTGACCAAAGCTGATGCCGATGAGGTTGATCACGTCATCACGGGTACGAGGGCAGATGTTTAGAGGTTCATGTGTTTTCTTTTCCCGCTTATTTAGTAAACTGTTGCATAATAAGTATGTATTATGTAACAGGCAAACTTTATTTGAATGGAATGAAAGCTATTGTTCTGTTCGATACTGGATCCTCTCATACTTTTGTGTCTCCTAAATTTGCTAAAGTGTTGGGAGTTGAACCGAAGATTTTTCCAGGCAAGATCTTAGCAGTAGCTACTCCATCAGGGGAGACTCTAACCACTGATAGCTGACTGTGAGATCGTGATTGGTGATCGAATCTTTAGGATTGATCTGATCGAGCTGACTATATTGGGAGTTGATGTTATCATTGGCATTGATTGGATGTCGGTGTACAGTTTAAGCATCGAGTGCAAGACCAAGACAGTAACAGTGAAGGCTCCAGGTGGACCTGAAGTCACTTTCCAAGGGAAGAGGAGATGTTCGGAGTTGGTTGCTGCTATCAGTCAGAAGAAAGGGATTCCGGCAGAGGTGCAGTTGATTCCTGTGGTTCGGGACTATCCGACTATGTTCTTGGATGATTTTCTTGGGTTACCCCCACATTGTGATGTATAGTTCAGCATCACTGTTCAACCAGGGAGTGCACCCATTTCTAAGGCACCGTATAGGATGGCACCAGTGGAACAGGATGAGATCAAACGGCAGATTGAGGAACTGTTGGAGAAAGGCTCTATTCAACCTAGTGCGTTACCTTGGAGAGCACCAGTGCTTTTGGTAAAGAAGAAGGATGGTTCGATGAGGATGTGCATCGATTACCAGGAGCTGAATAAGGTCACTGTTCAGAATAAGTATCCTATTCCCCGAATTGATGACTTGTTCGATCGTCTACAAGGAGTAGCTGTTTTCTCCAAAATAGATCTTCGATCAGGATATTACCAAGTTTGAGTGAAAAGCTGAAGATGTGCACAAGACTGCATTTAGAACTCGACACGGGCATTATGAATTCTTAGTTATGCTGTTTGGAGTGACGAATGCGCCCGCAATCTTCATGGACATGATGAACAGAGTTCTGAGGCCGTTCATTGATTCTTTCGTCGTAGTGTTTATCGACGATATTCTCGTGTACTCCAAGTCAGAGGAGGAGCACACTGAGAATTTGGCAGCAGTTTTGGGGAAGCTTCAAGGGCAGGAGTTGTATGCCAAGCTGTCCAAGTGTGATTTGTGAAAATCTGAAGTGGCATTCCTAGGTCACATCCTTTCTAAGGAGGGAGTGGCAACTGACCCTCAGAAGATAGAGGCAGTGAGAGATTGGGCAAGGCCTACTAAAGTGAAGGAAGTCAGAAGTTTTCTTGGACTGACTGGATATTACAGGAGATTCATTCAAGGTTATGCTCAGTTAGCCGTACAGCTTACTGGTCTGACCAAGAAGAATGTGAACTTCAACTGGATTGAGCAATGTGAAGCGAGCTTTTAGGAGTTGAAGGATAGGCTGACTACTGCACCTATTTTGGCTTTGCCTAGAGCAGGTGTTGAGTATGATGTTTATAGCGATGTTTCACATCGTGGGCTTGGTTGTGTCTTAATGCAAGAAGGAAGAGTAATCGCTTATGGGTCTAGGCAACTAAGACCGCATGAGAAGAATTACCCGACTCATGATCTGGAGTTGGCTGCGATTATCCTTGCCCTGAAGCAATGGAGACATTATGTGTATGGCGAGAAGCTGAACATGTACACAGACCACAAAAGCTTGAAGTACATCTATCCGTAGAAGGATCTGAATTTGAGGCAGCGGAGATGGTTGGAGGTACTTGAGTACATTCGTCCGGAGATTAAGTATCACCCAGGGAAGGCTAATGTTGTTTCATGCACTTAGCCGCAAGAGCAGTCTGGCGAGTCTGATTACGACTCAATGGCAGCTGGCAGAGGAGTTGGATCGGGCAGGTATTGAAGTTGTTCTGCATGACTTGGGAGCATCCTTAGCTCAGTTGAGACTTCAACCGACACTGAACGAAAGAATTATTGCAAGTCAGAAGGCTGATGCAGAGATTTAGAAGATGTTGGAGCAGGTTGGTGCTGGCAGGTTGCTCGGATTTCAAATCAGGGATGGAGTGCTGTGGTTTGGAGAGAGGCTGTGTGTTCCGGATCAGGTGGACCTGAAAGAGAGTATCCTTCAGGAGGCGCATGCTACGCTTTTGTCTGTACATCCTGGGAGTACCAAGATGTATAGGAACATCAAGCAGCATTTCTGGTGGTCAGGTTTGAAGCGGGATGTGGCCGAATTTGTGTCGAGGTGTGAGGTTTGTCAACAAGTCAATGCCGAGAATCAAAAACCTGGAGGTCTATTGCAACCGTTACCTATTCCAGAATGGAAGTGGGATAACATTAGTATGGATTTTATTACGGGTTTACCCAAGAGTTCTAAAGGCAATGATGCGATTTGGGTTATAGTCGATAGATTAACCAAGTCTGCTCACTTTTTGGCAATGAAACTTACTGCTTCGATGGACAAGTTGGCTGAGATGTATGTTGGTGAAATTGTCAGGCTTCATGGCATTCCGTTGACGATTGTATCCGATCGAGATGCGCGGTTTACTTCGTATTTCTGGAGGAGTCTTCAAACAGCTTTGGGTACCAAGACAGATTTCAGCACTGCTTTTCATCCCCAGACCGATGGACAGACCGAGAGAATCAACCGTATTCTTGAGGACATGCTTCGGTGTTATATACTAGACTTTGGAGGCAGTTGGGAAAGGCATTTACCTTTGGTAGAGTTTGCCTACAAAAAAAGTTTTCAGACTAGCAGTGGGATGGCACTGTACGAAGCTTTGTATGGCAGGAAGTGTAGGACGCCTATTTGTTGGTTCGAAGTTGGGGAGCGTCAGATGTTTGGACCTGAGATTGTTCAGCATACCTCTGAAAAGATTGATCTGATCAGGAAGAGGTTGGTGGAAGCTCAGAGCAGGCAGAAGAGCTATGCAGACAACCGGAGAAGGGACCTTGAGTTTGAGGTTGATGACTTTGTCTTTCTGAAGGTATCGCCCAGTAAAGGCGTGATCCGTTTCGGCAAGAGTGGGGAGTTAGCCCCGAGGTTTATAGGCCCGTACAAGATATTGAAAAGGATCGGAAAAACTGCTTACCGGCTTGAGTTACCGGAAGAGTTGTCTCAGGTGCACAATGTCTTGCATGTGTATATGCTGAGAGGTTATATTCCAGACCCGAGTCATCATTTGCCTGAAGTGCCGGAAGGTTTGCAGTTGGATCTAAATTACATCGAGTCTCCTGTCGAGATTGTTGATCGTCGAGAGAAAGTCTTGAGGAATAAGACGATATTGATGGTGAAGGTAGTCTGGAGAAACCATTTGGTTGAAGAGGCTACTTGGGAATCTGAAGAGAGGATGTTGAGAGATCATCCTGAGCTTTTTGTTTGATTTGTATTTTTGTATTTTTATTATGCTTGCTTTTTGTTCCTCGCTCTTGATTGTAGTTTCGGGGACGGAACTATTCTAAGGAGGGAGTGTTGTAATGCCCCGATTTTCATTTATGAAAATTATTTATTTTGCACGTAGTGTGCACGTGCAATTTTCATAATATGAAATCTTATAATTATTTTCCCTATGGATGCTGAGTATATGCATATATATATGTATATGTGTTCTTTAAATTATTTTTTATAAAAGGCTCTTGTCTCAAATAAACACAAGCCCAAAAATCTAATTTATTTATTTTATAAAAAACTAATATTTTGGCCCATCAATTTAAGCCCATTCTCTTAATAACAACTTGTAAGATAACATCTTTTAAAAGATTATTTTTATAAGGATGTATAATGTACAAGTTTTTTATATGGAGACTAGTGCATGCACGCGCATTGCACGTACACGTGCATGAGCACCTTTCCTTGGCCGGTTTTTGGAAGAAGTGGAGTTAGTGTGTAGGTAGTTACCTAGTTGTGGGTAGTTACTACAACTCCTACTCTCATCCTAGCCCTCCATTCTCATAACCATCTACTCAATCCTAGCCCTCCATCTCACCCAAAGATTTAGTATAAATACCCCTCTCTCTCATTTGTCTTTTACACTGAGAACTTTATTTGAAAGAAAGATATATTTTTTAAGAGGGTTGTGAGTGAGTATCTTGGAGGCCGGTCATCACTTCAGAGGATTTTCGATGGCAAGGAGCAAGGAGGAGGAGCAACATTATCACACTAGAAGGCTTTACGGGATTTAGTTAAACTCTTCAACAAGGTGGGTGTTTCTCAGGACTTCTAATATAGAGATCACGCTAGGGCTAATATTGATTGTTATCATATTTGTGAAACGTGGATTGATAGGATGATCGTATATTAAAATGCTTTGTGTTATACTTATTGTGGAAGATGTGAATAGATAAAAAATAACTAATGATAATTAGAGAACTGGAAATAACTTGTACAGTCGACCGATCATGTGAGCAGTCAACTGGTACACTGAAATAAAACATGAACAGTTTGGAATTCCATGAAATGATGTATTTAAGGTGAATTGTTAACTTGATTTTCTAGCATGTTAAATTGGAGTTAGCATTCATCTTCGTGGATAAATGATGAGTAAAGGAAAAATGTATGTATAGCATCTCATTTGGAGGAAAGAACATACTAATTGTGTGAGATTTACATTTAATTTTAAACTATGTTATGATGATGGTAAATAGATAAGAATCACATGTTCATGTTGACATTGAACATACTGTAGTTGAATAAAATGTTGTGTGCTAATTGAAGAACAGAAGGGAGAGATGATCCCTTAATCCAAAAATTAACCCTGTTCAGTCGACCGAATGTATGTAACAGTCGACTGTACTGAACTTGAAAAGTTGTATAATTGAACTCTGTAGAACAGCCGACTGGTTTGAATGACAGTCGACTACCCTGTAAATGATATGTAGATTTTGAATGCTGCGGAACAGCCGACTTGCCATGTGCAGCAGTCGACTCTTCCGAGCGGTTATTGAAGAACTTTCTTCGACTGAACAAGTCGACTGGATAAGGTCTAAGTTGACTGTCCAGATCACTTTTGACATCTCAGAAATTCTATGAATTGTTTTATGGTAAAGATTATGAATCTTATGTTGAATGATTATTGGTTGTGACAATTTAAGTAAACTCTATTCGTCTTTGCATGAATTTATACCTGAAATGAAGCGAATCATTTATTTGAATTTATGAAAGTTGTATGAATGTGAAAGTTATGAACATGGAAAAGGAAAATCTGTTGAGATTATGAAAATGAACTAACTATCTAGTAACGCTCAATTTTGGTAATTGTGATTTGAAATTGAAACAAAAGAGTAACTAAGTCTCCCACCGGCAATTGGAAGTAAATGAATGAAATTTGAAAAGAAAGACCAAGGTTGGTCATGTTGAATGAATGATTAAGTCCGGTATAGTGGAGAGGCTAACTTTAAAGCTTTGTTTGTGTTCATGATTCTAATAAAATAAGGACTAGATACATATTGAAGATGTGATGAAAGTAAGAGAAAAACATTGAGTATGAGGGCCATTGGATTGGCGGCGAGAGCGTATCCCAGGATGTCCCATGATGAGTCATGATAGGGCATGGATACTGCTTCAGAGTACCGTCCCGGTGGGGATGCTCGTGGGGTGTTTGAAGACTGCGGGTGGTGTCATGTCTATGGTAGGAGCTGAATTACCACAGGATGCCTGCATGATGAGTCATGTGTCAGTGCGTGGGGATTCCCTCCAGGGTGCCTAGATATGAGTTCGTATGTCGGAAAATATCTAGGATACTTACCGTAGTTACAGTACTAGATTAAGTCATGATGAGGGATTGAACCCTACAAGATGAAGTACTATTAAGGGCTTGCCCTCGGACCTATGTAGTATGGGATGCATAGAATCCGAACAAGTGCGCATTAGTGTCATATAATATAAATAATTGCATTAAGGACTAAGTGCACAATCACAACACGACATCAATAGGGTATTCCCTTTAATTTGATATGTGAACAAGTTTGTGATTTGTTAAGAAATGAGAACCGTTATACTGTTTCTGGCATAGAGATGATGGCCATGTATAATTTTCGTCGATTGAATAAACTGATGTGCCCACAGTTTTGTATGCAGGATAAATGTCTTGATAAAAGTGAAAGGAGAACTGATGCTTACAAATTATTCATTGTTGATGTACATTTATTTGAATGGTGTAAATTGCTTCCGCTTTCATTACATGTAAATTATTGTGTTATATGCTTCCGCTGTAAAATGTAAAGTGTAAAATCTCATGTAATTCTGACGTTAAATGGAAAGTTTTCAATTCCTTGTAAAATTGTACCGAATGAGACGAAAAGATCCTGTGGGAATCTCGAATTCAGTGTATTTGGAATTCGGGGTGTTACATATTGAATGTTTACACGAGCTAACCCCAATATTCTTGACATCGTGATACTTTTGACTATAAAGTTTGGATCTTTCATGAGTTCATATAGAAATGATACTAGGGTTGTTCATATAATTGACACACAAATAAACTATTGTAGAGACAATTGCTAGGTTGTATGTTGTTTGATCGATTGATGATTGATTGATGATAAATTAATGTATGAGCGTGTTCTAGTTTTTTTATCATGTTTTGACACCCATCATGTTGATTACACAATTTATTGACTAAAGAATCGATACCCATCATGTTTAATTAATTTATTTTCAAGAAAAATACCCTAAAAACTGTATATGCTTGCTGACCTGAACATTGACCGCTGTTTCCGAACCAGTAAACGACCTTAAAATGAAATACTTTCTAAATATGAATTATAGCCTTATCTTTCTAGTTTCCAGATCATCTTGAATTTTTGAATTTCGAGTTTTTTAGCAAAAGTTATGCCCGTTTTACTACAGTTGTGTTTTTTACTTTCAGATTTTCAGATTCTCGTACTCTTCATGTTTAAACAGTAAAGAATGCTGATCAAATGATAAAATTTTAATCTGAAAATTTTCAGATTATTTCTAAACATGTTTAGGAGTCCAAAAATAATTTTTATGAGTTTAATATTGAGTTTTTGCTGATTCAAAAATTAAAACAACAAGATGTCGAAATTCTGCCTGAACATAAAACCTGTAAAGAACCATGTGGTTGACCTAGCTACTGTTGTCGGAAACTGATCTTAAATATGCGTTGGAACCGTGTGGAAGTCTAGTTTCCATATTTTCTGACGGATTCAACTTTTGATTTATTAATCAGCAGAAAACTGAATTTTTGTACAGACTGCGCATGCTGTCCAGAATTTTGGATTTCACTTTTTACTAGATTAGTTATTCCTATGTTGTACTATTGCATTAATTAATGAATGTATGTTCAGATATTATCACCATTCTAGTCACCCTATCCATGTTATCACCCTATTGTTTTCCGATTGATACTATTTCTCATTTCATGTCTTAGTTGCATATTGTATTGTTGCATTGATAAATAATTAACATGCCGGGGTTTGAGTGATTGACTAGAGTAGTTGATGATATGGAGACTGTACTCGGATGATGACCATTGATTATTATTGTTATCGGCATCGTGTAAGAAATTACACATGTCCAGTGTTTTACCGTTATCGGTATCGTGTAAGAAATTACACATGTCCAGTGTTATTACCGTTATCGTTATCATACCCAGTACATGAACTATAAAATCTACCACTATAGTCTAAACTGTATGCATCGAACCTATGGTACGGAACACATAGAACACAGTTGTCGTGCATTAGTTAAGAGTTAAAATGATTAATAGAAATAAGGATTGACACGTCACTAACATTGCATATTGTTCATCATTATTCCTATTTGTAACCGATATTGTCTAAGTATTATTGATATTAACCGTTGATTACCGTTACCAAATATTGATTCACCGTTACACCGTTGTATTGATTACCATGTTAATGATTATTACTATCGTGCCATATTATTGTTTCATATTGATCCATTGATTCATTGTTATACCGTTATTCTATTGTTCCCTGCTTTCTCTACTTGTTGTCTATGACTTGCTCTAAGGACAATTTTTTTTCTTTTTTTAGATGAAGTGTATACAGGTAATGAAAAAGAATTGTCTGCTGAATTGGAGAACAGACATTCTGAAGACTACTGCTTTTAAATTGCTTATTGCTTTAATAAACTTAATGTATTGAGACTTGTTATTATTATGGATTGGATTATTATTGTTTTGGGCTTATATCCCGGATTTTATTATTGTTCCAGATGTTGGATTATTATTATTGTATTTGGATATTTCTATTGCTTCATTCCAAGTATTTTTGTTCATGAGATTGTTATTATTGCCTGCGCATATTGATTATATTGTTGAGTTGCTTGGATAAACAGCTTATGGGTGACGTTAGTTATTCGCTGGGCCAATGTCATGTACTCGTATTCCGTATTTTTGGGAAGTGGGGTGTGACATTAGGATGATCCTTCAACATCCTCTCCTCGGATTCCCAAGTAGTATCTTCAACCAACTGGATTCTCCAGACTACTTTGACCATCGGTATTATCTTGTTCCTCAAGACTTTCTCCCGATGATCCACAATCTCAATCAGTAGCTCAATGTAACTCAGATCCAAATGCAAACCCTCCGGCACTTCGGGCAAATGGTTACTAGGATCTGGAATGTAACCCTCAGCATTGACACATGGAAGACATTGTGCACCTGAGACAACTCTTCTGGTATCTCCAACCGGTAAGCAGTCTTTCCAGTCCGCTTCAATATCTTGTACGAGCCTATTAACCTTGGGGTTAACTTTCAACTTCTGCCAAAGCGAATCACACCTTTATTAGGTGATACCTTCAGAAAGACAAAGTCACCAACCTCGAACTCAAGGTCCCTTCTCCAGTTGTCTGCATAGCTCTTCTGCCTACTCTGAGCATCCACCAACCTCTTCCTAATCAAAACAATCTTTACAGAGGTCTGCTACATAATCTCAGGCCCAAACATCTACCACTCCCCAACTTCAAACCAGCAGACAGGTGTTCTGCACATCCTGCCATACAGAGCTTCGTATGGCGCCATCCCGATACTAGTTTGAAAACTGTTGTTGTAGGCAAACTCTACAAGAGCTAGATGCCTTTCCCAACTACCTCCAAAATTTAGTTAACAACACCGAAGCATATCCTCCAAAACCTGATTGACTCTCTCAGTCTGTCCATTACTCTGAGGATGAAAAGCAATGCTGAAATCCGACTTAGTACCTAAAGCTGTCTCACTCCTCCAGAAATGCAATGTAAACTGTGCATCTCGATCAAACACAATGGTCAACAGAACACCATGATGCCTGACGATCTCTCCAACATACAACTCGACCAACTTGTCCATAGTCGAAGTGAGTTTCATATCCAAGAAGTGAGCTGATTTGGTTGGTCGGTCGACTATGACCCAAATCACATCATTACCCATTGAACTCTTAGGTAAACCCGTAATGAAATCCATGCTAATGTTATCCCACTTCCACTTCGGAATAGGTAACGGTTGCAATAAACCTCTGGGTTTCTGATTCTCGGCTTTGACCAGTTGATAGATCTCACAATTCGCCAAAAACTCGGCCACATCCCGCTTCAAATCTGACCACCAGAAATGTTGCTTGATGTCTTTATAAATCTTGGTACTCCTAGGATGTACAGACAGAAGAGTAACATGTGCCTCTTGAAGAATAGTCTTCCTCAGTTTTGCTTGATCTGGAACACACAGCCTATTTCCAAACCACAACACTTCATCCCTGATCGGAAACTCTGACAACCTGCCAGCACCAACTTGCTCCTTCATCTTCTGAATCTCGGCATCTTCCTTCTGACTTGCTATAATCTTCTCATTCAGCATAGGCTGAAGCCTCAACTGAGCTAAAGATGATCCCAAGCCTTGCACCACAACTCGATACCAGCCCGATCTAACTTCTCTATAAGATGCCTCTGAGTTGTAATCAAACTAGCCAGACTGCTCTTACAGATAAGTGCATCAGCAACAACATTAGACTTCCCTGGATGGTACTTAATCTCTGGACGATTGTCGTCAAGTACCTCCAGCCATATTCGTTGCCTCAGATTCAGGTCCTTCTGCTGATAGATGTACTTCAAGCTTTTGTGGTCCGTGTACATGTCCAATTTCTCACTGTACACATAATGTCTCCATTGCTTCAAGGCGAAGATAATCACAGCTAACTCAAGATCATGAGTTGGATAATTCTTCTCATGCGGTCTTAGTTGCCTCGACCCATAAGCGATCACTTTTCCTTCTTGCATTAAGATACAACCAAGCCCACGATCTGAAGCATCGTTGTAAACATCATACTCAACACCTGCTCTAGGCAAAGCCAAAATGGGAGCAGTAGTCAGCTTCTCTTTCAACTCCTGAAAGGTTGCCTTGCACTGCTCAGTTCACTTGAAGTTCACATTCTTCTTGGTCAAATTAGTGAGCGGCACGGCTATCTGAGCATAGCCTTGGATAAACCTCCTAGTATTCAGTTAACCCAAGAAAACTTCTGATTTCCTTCACTGTAGTAAGCCTTGCCCAATGCTTCACCGCCTCTATCTTCTGTGGATCAGTTGCCACTCCCTCCTTAAAAAGGATGTGACCCAGGAATGCCACTTCAGACTTCCAGAAATCACACTTTGATAACTTGGCATACAACCCATACTCTTGAAGCTTCTTAAGAACCTCGGCCGAATGCTCAGTGTGCTCCTCCTCCAACTTGGAGTACACAAGAATGTCGTCGATAAACACCACGATGAAAGAATCAATAAATGGCCTCAGAACTCTGTTCATCATGTCCATAAAGATTGCAGGTGCATTCGTCACTCCAAATGGCATAACTAAGAATTCGTAATGCCCATGTCGAGTTCTGAATGTAGTCTTATGCACATCTTCAGTCTTCACTCGAACCTGATGGTATCCCAATCGAAGATCTATTTTGGAGAAAATAGCTGCTCCTTGTAGACGATCGAACAGGTCATCAATTCGTGGAATATGATACTTGTTCTGAATAGTGACCTTATTCAGCCCTCGGTAATCGATGCACATCCTCATCGACCCATCCTTCTTCTTTACCAACAGCACCGGTGCTCCCCAGGGTGACGCACTCGGTTGAACAAAGCCTTTCTCCAATAGTTCCTCAATCTGTCGTTTGATCTCATCCTGCTCTATAGGTGCCATCTTATACGGTGCCTTGGAAATGGGTGCATTCCCTGGCTGAATAGTGATGCTGAACTCAACATCACGATGCGGGGGTAACCCAGGTAAATCTTCCAAGAATACAGTTGGGTAATCCCGAACCACTGGAATTTGCTGCACCTCCACAGGAACCTTCTTCTTGCTGATAGCAGCCACCAGATCTGAACATCTCTTCTTCCCCTAGAAAGTGACTTCAGGACCACCAGGAGCCTTCACTGTTACCTCCTTGGTCTTACACTCGATGTTCACACTGTACACCGACATCCAATCAATGCCAATGATAACATCAACCCCCAGGATATTCAGCTTGATTAGATCAATCGCGAAAATCCTGTCCCCAATCACGATCTCGCAGTCCACAAAATACTGATCAGTGTCTAAAGTCTCCCCTGATGGAGTAGCTATTGCTAAGACCTTGCCTAGAAATACCATCTGTTCAACTCCCAAGACTTTAGCAAATTTAGGTGATATAAAAGTGTTGGAGGATCCAGTATCGAACAAAACAACAGCTTTCTTTCTATTCAAATAATGTTCTCCTATTACATAACACACAATCGTTACCTAACAGTTCACTAAATAAAGCAGGAAAAAGAGAACAACAAAAACCTTCTAAACATCCTCCATCGTACAATTGATGATGTGATACACTTCATCAACGTCAGCTTCAGTCAAGGCAAATACTCGCCCCTACTGGTACGACTTCTTCCCGACCTGCTAAGTTGGTCCATTACGGGCGACATCTTGCAGTTTATGGCAATGAGACTTGTAGTGGCCTATCTTTCCACAATTGAAACAAGTATAGGAGGTCTCACCCAAACATTCCCAGGTCTTAACAGCCACATTGACAGCGTTCGCCCCAGTAGATTTGAACCTCTGAGCCGGCGGTTGTCCTCTTACATTCCCAGAAACAGGGAGCCTCTTCCTCACATTTTAGTTGTTCCTCATGTTCTTAAAATCATGGAACCGCTCCATATCCGCCTCAGTGGCTACAGCTCACTTGACTAACTTGTCAAATCTCCTGATACCGAGGGGTATCATCCATGATCTCAGACCTGGCCTCAATTCGTACATGAACTTTCGAGATTTCTTCGCCTCGTCCATTACAAGTTCGGGTGCATACCTCGAGAGTTGAATAAACCTTGTCTCATACTCCCTGACAGACATGCCTCCATGCTACAGCGCCAGGAACTCCATCGCTTTCTTCTCTTGGACATCAGATGGAAAATAGTGACAGCGGAACTCCTCTAAGAATTCCTCCCAGCCGACAACATCATTTCCCATAGTCGCTTCATCGACTGCCACCACACAGCCGCATCCTTCTCAAACTGCAAAGTAGCCAACTTAACATTGCTACCTTTCGGAGTTTCTAAGACTTCAAAAATAGTCTCGACTTGCCAAATCCAATTGTCAGCGGCATCTGGGTCTGACTTTCCTTCAAACACTGGTGGCTTCATCCTCTAGAATGACTCTACGAGTTTGATCGCGTTAGGAATTGGATTCGCAGTAATCCTCCCCTAGTTTTGATTCATGGCAACGACATTGAGGATCTGATAGATTCTAGCCAACTCCATTTCCAAATCAAGTCCACACCTGGGACCTTCACCATTCCTTGATTTCTTCCAGCCATATTCTGATTCAAAAGATCCATTAAATTCGAAGTAGAAAATATGAATTTAAACCAACTTCTTTCATTACAATGAATTCAAACTTTGTACATTCAAATTTAAAACATCGTCTGATATCAAGCAAAAGCATAGAGAAGATACAATATTCAAATCCCTACTGTTCCTTTTGACTTGCCTAAGCTCTTCCCGTAGTTCTGCAACTTCATCCTTCAGTATATCGTACATGTTCTTTCTCTTCTCGAGTTCCAAAATACGATGACAAAGGGTTGCAATGTTCTCTTTTCACTTGGCATACTGTGCCTGCAACAGCTCTGCTATTTCCCTCTGAGTCTCCACTTGACTTTGAAGGTTCTTGATGAGATCTCCCCGATCTGACTCTTCCTTGTCAGATGAAATGTCCGATAAGTCCGGAGGTGGAGTGATCTCTCGGGACTCGGGCCATTCCCCCTCATATTCCTCGGGATCTTTTTTGTCGGAATCTCCTTGTCCAGGGTAGTAGTCCTCTTCGATTATGTGCCAATCATCATTGCCTGCTGGGTCATGGTGGTTTGCCATCTTGGGGAAGGAAGAAAAAGAAGCATCAATCATAGAGCAACACAAATATAAGTAACTTACATTTAAATCTCTATACCCAACTTGCACTTTAATGTCCACTCTAGGGTGTCGTTCCTTATAAATCTATACTACTTGAAAGCGTGGCTCTGATACCACTCTGTAATACTCTGAATTCCAGATAAGATCGAATTTTAAGTTCCACAAGATCTTTACACTTCTCTTCGTACAATTATACAAGGAATTAAAAACTTTTATTACAACAGAGTTTAGATCAACGCAGTGGAATTATAGATTACAACATTTATATACGAATTGAATAATAACTTGAACATTTCTTTAAGCAGTAATCAATCTTTAGTCTTATTAATCACTTTATCCTGCATAGAAACTGTGCGTACGTCAGTTGCGTACAACTGACGCTAGGATATAATACATCAATTTCTCTTACTTAGAAAGCACACACTTGTCACAAAACAAACTAAGGGGGACTACCCTACTGATGTCGTGTGTGAATGTGAACTTAGTCCTTTATGCAGTTATTAATATTTACATGACACTAATGCGCACTTGTTCGGATTCTATGCATCTCATACTACATAGGTCCGAGGGCAAGCCTTTAATCGTTCTTCACCTTGTGGGGTTCGATCCTTCTCCATGACTTAAACTAGTACAATAACTACGGTAAGTATGCTAGGTATTCTATGAGTTACGAGCCCACGTCCAGACATCCTGGGGAGAATTCCACGCACCGACACATGACTCATCATGCAGGCATTCAGTGGTCATTTTACCCCGCCATGGACCATGGCACCACCCGTAGTTACCAAATAGCCCACAAGCGTCACCACCGGGACGGTATCCTGGAGTAGTATCCCCGCCCTAATCATGATGCATCATGAGGGCATCCTGTGAACACTCTCACACCGTCAATCCAATGGCCCTCATACTCATGTTTTTCTCTTACTTTCATCACATCTCCACTATGTATCTAAATCATTTGAATTATGAATAAAAATCAACAATCTAGAATTCAGAGTTACCCCTACATACATCGGTCTTAAAAAAATCAATCATTATCCATGACCCAAACTTGTTCACAATTTATCATATTTCTCTTTTCAAAACTTTCATTCTTGCCGATGTGAGGACTTAGCAAAATTCTAGTCTAAATTCTCTTTTCATGTTCATTATAGTTGTTCACAAAATTCACAATTCATCATGTTTCTTTTCAGTCATTTTTTCATGCACAATTGACATAATCTTAGACAATTTCACAATAAATTCTACTCAATAATTTGTAAGTCAAAATCTCATTTTTGAGCTCTTCACAATTTTCTTTATATTCAACAAGTATTTGTATCTTTAATTACAGAAAGAATCATATCCAAAAAAAAATCTTATTAATTCTTCTTTTCAAAATTCTAATCATAATAAGTCAAATGTTATAGAAACACCTTTCATGAATAATTCAAAACTCAAAAATCAACAATCAGCACAGTTCAGTCGGTTGTGCAAATTGGCTAGCCGACTATCCCGTGAAACTTTAAAACTCAAGAACAGACAGTCAGTTCAGTCAACTGTGGAAAAATGGCCAGTCGACTGTCCCGTGAAACTTCAAAACTCAAGCACAGACAGTCAATTCAGTCAACTGTTGAAAAATGGCCAGTCGATTGTCCCGTGAACCTTCAAAACTCAAGCACAGACAATTAGTTCAGTCGATTGTGGGAAAATGGCTAGTCGACTGTCCTGTGAAACTTTAGTTCACAGACGAAAGTCTACTGCTAAACAAAATTCAAAATTTAATACTTGATCGTCGACTCTGGACTCTAGTTCGGTCGACTGTCAATTGTAACAGGTTGCAGTTAAAGTGGATCAAAAATACATTTTTGATTTTGACATAGAAAATTTCCTTTTAGAAGAATCATTAAGCATCATATTCCCCTTTTATTCACAATGCGTTCAAACTCTTAAATTTTTTTTTCATTCTTTAACAAAATCAAGTTCTCAATTTAGTTCTATTTTACAAATTATTCATTTTCTTATGTTTCAAAAGACAATCTAGGTAATAAATCAAATGCCTACATCACTACTTGCATATGGCAAAATAAACACACTTTTATCACAATTCAATCTACTAATATTCCATGAATACTAATTTAAATTCCATAATTTAGCCATAAGCACAATTCCACATATTGTATCTTTCATTTCATGCATAGACAAAGTTTCACAAAAAATCACAATTTATCCATTTTAGCAAGCAAGTAAACTACCAAGTATCATACACATACTCAATTACACATTCTATCTATTCTACCACTTTTTCATATAGATTACTTTGGTGTTGTTTTCCTCTTAATCTCCTTGAACAAAATGCATGGAAATTTTCTGTTCATTCTTAACACAATCACAATGTCAATTCCTAGCATGGTATCTAAAGTAGAAGTTCGAGAAATCATCCACCTATTTTGAAGAAACACAAATGAAAAGAACTTCTAGAAATCTCCTTGAACAATGAACGATCCTTCTCCTCCTAGATTGTGCCACAATTTGCCTTCTCCTCCTTGTGCTTGAAGGAACCCGAAGCTCTCCTTCCTCCTTGGTGAAATGGCCGGCCTCCAATTGAAAGGGACACACACACAAATGCACACTCAATCTTTGTCTCACTTTTTGTTTGTTTGTTTCTTTCTCTTTTTAACAAAATTTTCAAGTGTGTTGCATGAAGAAATGGAGGGGGGTATTGATACATATTTTTGAGTGAAATGGAGGACTAGGATGAACTAGATGGTTGTGGATTAGGGGCTAGGATGAACTAGGGAGTTAAAGAAACTACCCATGAACACAAACCACTGCTTCCACTAATTCCATCTCACCACTATCTCTCTTGCCATTTCCGGCCTACCCCATGCTCCACCCAAGACACGTGCTAGTGCAATGCACGTGTCACACAACACACCCCTTGTTACTAGTTGTACATAATTATTTAATTAATTGTCTACAAAACTAGTCTACGCTACAAGTTATGACAATTAAGAGGGAATTAAACTAGTGAGCTCAAAATTACTGGGCTTTAGAACCCAAAGGCTATTAATTAAAATAATTAATTAATTAGTGTGGGCTAAGAATAAGCAATTAGGCCTAGAATTTAAATAGCTTTTTAAAATAAAAAAGATAAGGATTAAAATATTTGTTCATGTATGAAAATAAATAATTTCTAGGAAAAAATGCACATCAATTTTGTACGTGCAAAACACGTAAAAATCAACAAACTCTTATTTAATGATAATTAAAAGTTCAGGATGTTACAAGTTGTCTCAGTACACTCATGACATGAAATAACTTAGGAATACTAAATTCTTGATGTATACATGCATGTTGTTCGTGATTTAGAAGGTGTTGTGTGATCTTGTATGCTTGATGTGTTAGGAGTGGTATAACTTATTGTAGACGTGTTAAATACCCTATTCCATGTTTCTTGGACATCTAGTATACCATATTTCGTATTTTATTATGATTTGGATGTGTTTCATATAAACTAGTTGATTTTATGCATGAAGAAGATTTCTGTTTTGGTTGTTATCCCATTTTTGTTCAGTATTTTAGACCCTATTAGGGTCAGTATATGAAAATTATTTGTGGACATGAATTATACAGAATTCTGTCTACTTTCTAGAATTTCTGACAAATCTCAGTTTCGATTTGTGAGTTGCAAGTTATTGCTATTTTACTACATATGTGTAGAAAATTCTAGATTCTGTTTTATATGAATTCTGTATGGTAATTTATTTTTTTACTGATGTTAAAGATAATATTTTGATCCAATATTTTGCTGAGTATAACTAGACTTAATTAAGATTAACCCCTAATTTGTTTGGATTTAATTGATGACTTTTATAAACTATTCTCTACTTGCAAATAACTACTATATTTGGAGAATTTTTATGTTGTTCATCAAAGAACCTTAATTTCGACCTAATTCTATTTGTTGTTTATGAAAACTTTGTGAATATGAAATGTAGCCTACAATGTCTATTTTATTACCTTTACGACGGATCTGGATTTCGGTTTATATTTTGTAACCTGTTGCTATTTTAGTACTGCTGTGTCAAGAGTTTCAGATTTACAAAATTTCTGCTTCTTGCTGTCTTCTGATTTTATTTAACTAAACTATCTATGTTGGAATATTATGAAAATTTATTTTCTGACACTAGACATACTAGGAAATATCCTAAATTTTTCTTGGATTAAATCAGCAAGTTTTTATGCCATTTTTCTATTTATGAATACAAACTACTGATTTCTGACTGAACATGTATTCTGGATACAATTCTATTTTGTGTCATGTTTTTGGAAAATACCATATGACTTATATATATTTTCTGGATTCGGCCGAGCGTCTATTTTCCAAACTTTCTGACGGATCCAGGTTTACATGTTTGTGGCAATGGAAATCCCATATTTGGTGCAGTACTGCCTTGCTGTCCTGAACAAGAATTTTCGTTGTCTTACCCTTTTATGAGTTTTCTTTCACCTGTAAATGTTGATCTTTCAACCTGAACCTGTTACTTGTTAATGTCATGTTATTGTTGCCCTATTTTGTGTGCACGTATATGTCTGTTTAATAATAATAAGTAATCAAGCCGGGGTTAAGGGAAAGACCTTAGTAGTAGACAATATAGGTATGTGTACTCAAAAGGGAGCTCGTGTTTCTCATTTTTATATTTGATTCATGTTGATACATGAACCTGCTGCACTTTATGTTTGATTCATGAATCTTTGGATTCGTGAACATGTTGTACTTTATACTTTGATGCATGAACCTGTTGGTTCGTGTACCTGTTACCTATTGATTCATGAACCTGTTGATGCATGAACTCGTTGGTTCGTGTACCTATTTACTATTTGATTCATGAATCTGTTCTTGTTACCTGTTACATGACGCCTGAGTACATGGCCCTATAGAAATCCACCACTAGATCTAAACGTAACTTGTTTGAATGTAGCAACCATGTGGTAAAAATCTGGGACGCATGAAGTGCTACCTAGATAGAACTAAAATAGAAGATTTGACATGACATAATACCTGTTACATACTTACCTGTTACATGATTACCTGTACATGCTACTTGACACATGTTGCATATTTACCTACTTGCATGATACTTATTACCTGTCACATGTCACATGCACCTGTTATCTCATCACACTACTTGAGTCTGTTTCATTATTTATGCTAGTTATTCTATCATGTCTATTTCATGCTATGTTTGCTTCCGCTGTTACTCTATATTGTTTATTCTTTTCTTGTACTTGTGCGTGCACTACAAGCGGCCCATAACTTGCATTAACGGGCATTTTGTTTCTCTTTTCTTTTTCCTGCAATTTGTAAAATTGCAGATTATGGTGATCAGCTTCCCGATGGAGTAGGTGATCTAAGATTCTAGTTGCTAGAGTTCTTGCTATAATTATTATTTCATGTTGCTTGTTTTGAATAAATGTAATTACTACATGAATTTTGTATTTGGCAATTTGACCCAGAATTGATGACTTGTTCCAGATCTGGTTTATTTGAGATTATGAAATTTTGTTTCAAGTAAATTATGTTGGTATATTGATTCATTCATGCATGCATGGTTGATTTCTCCTTGTTTACTTCCTGTCAATCCTGTGAAATGTTGTAAAGATCTTGACAACTTATGGATGATGAAAATCATTCGCTAGACTTAGTCACGTATCCGTATTCCGTATCTCCTTTTTGGGAAGCGGGGCATGACACCAATGCCATATTCTATATATGTTTCTTTGAAACTTGGACTTTTGAATAATATTGATGTTGTGATTCAATTGGCTGATATATCTAATGCCTATCCTAAGGGTGTAGTTGGTGATGTTCTTGTGCAAATTAATGATTTGGTTTTTCTTGTTGATTTCTATGTGCTTGATATGGAAAATGGTGACCAAATTGTTCCTATTTTGTTAGGTCGACCACTCTTAAAGACATCTAAGAACAAGATAGATCTTCATAGCGGCACACTTACCATGAAATTTGATGGCGAAATTGTTAAGTTTAATATTTATGATGCCATGAAATATCCTGGAGATGATAATGATGTTTATTCTATTGATGTGATTGATTCTTTAGCGCAAGAAGTTTTTGAACTTGATGGCAAAAGATGGATTGGAAGTTTCCATTAGTATACATCTTGAGAAAGAGAATGAAGAGTTAGCCTTGAGTAATAATTTGCAGGAAACTGTTGCAGCGCTAAATGATTTTCCAAAGTTACAACAGTCAGGTAACTCTCCTTATATTGCATTACCAATTTCTAACGAGTGACACTTACCCTTTGTTTTACACGCCCCCATTCCTAATTTGAAACCTCTCCCCTGTTAACTCAAGTACTTTTTCCTTGGAGACGGAGGAACGTTACAAGTGATCATCTCCAGTAAACTTAGTGCACCACATGAAGAAAAGCTTGTGCAGGTCCTTAAGGAGCATAAGACGGCTATTGTTGGACAATTGCGAATATTAAAGGAATCAGCACGTCTACATGAATGCATCATATCTTACTTGAATAGGGAGCAAAACCTTCCCATCGACCACAAAGAAGATTGAACCAGCCCATGATGTATGTAGTGAAGAAGGAAATCCTCAAACTTCTTGAAGTTGGAGTGATTTATCCAATTTCGGATAGCAATTGGGTTAGCCCAGTTCAAGTGGTTCCTAAAAAGGCTGGAATAACTGTTGTGAAAAATCAAAATGATGATTAGTTCCTACCCGTGTTTAGAATGGGTGGCGGGTTTGTATAGATTATAGAAAATTAAATGTTGTAACCCGCAAGGACCACTTCCCTTTATCTTTTATTGATCAAATGCTTGAAACGTTAGCTGGTCATTCTTAATATTGTTTCCTTGATGGTTATTCAGGTTAATTTCAAATTGCAATTGCTCCGGAGGATAAAAAAATCGACAACTTTTACATGCCCATTCGGAACTTTTGCATATTGTCACATGCCCTTTGGCCTTTGTAATGCCCCAACCACATTCCAAAGGTGTATGGTTAGCATATTTTCATATTATATTGAGCATGTCATAGAAGTCTTTATGCATGATTTCACAGTTTATGGAGACTCCTTTGAAAATTGTTTGCATAACCTTACACTTATTCTTCAAAGATGCACAGAAACTAACCTTGTGTTAAATTTGAAAAATGGCATTTTATGGTTGAACAAGGTATAGTTTTGGTCATGTTGTTTCATCTAGGGGAATTGAGGTAGATAAAGCCAAAGCTGATATCATTCAATCTTTACCTTATCTTAGTGTGCGGGAAGTTCGTTCTTTTCTTGGACATGCAGGTTTTTACCAAAGATTCATCAAGGACTTCTCCAAAATAGCATTACCCCTATGCAAGTTGCTACAAAAGGATGTGGCTTTTGAGCTCGATGAAGCATGTGAAAAGGCGTTTGATAAGCTGAAGGAACTGTTGACTTCTTGTAACACCCCGGGTCCCGCTCAAACAAATTCTAACAACTGCCCGCCATAGGCTGCCTCTCAAAAGGTGTCATGACTTGTTGGTGCCTCTTGATCATAGGCTTCCTAATATATACACAAAAAATCCTAACTCACCTTCCACGTGGGACTAAGTCACCACCACCTAACATGAACACCATGGCCCCATAGTAATTATTTCATTCTTTCTATAGGCTCTATACACACACTACCAAATCTATAAGCCCATCTAACCATAAATTAATTACTAAGCCCACCATGAAGGCCCATCTCATACGGGATATTACATACACCCCACCTTTAGAACTCAGTGTCTTCGCTGAGCCCAGGACTTGCAACCTGATCTAGGATCGCTTTCTATCTGATATGGAGTGGAGTACCCTGATTCTGCTAGTGTACTACCCTGGTGATACTACCAACGTACTGACCTTAGCTCCCTCTCAGGCATACATATCACCCACTCTTACCTACAATTGGTGTCGAAATTTTTCTCTGATACCATTTCTAACGCCCCGAGTCCCGCTTAAACAAATTCTAACAACTGCCCACCACACGCTGCCTCTCAAAAGGTGTCATCACTAGTTGTTGCCTCTTGATCATAGACTTCCTAATATATACACACACAATCCTAACTCACCTTCCATGTGAGACTAAGTCACCACCACTTACCATGAACACCATGGCCCCATAGTAAAATTCATTCTTTCTATAGGCTCTATACACACACTACCAAATATATAGATCCATCTAACCATTAATTAATTACTAAGCCCACCATGAAGGCCCATCTCATGCGGGGTATTACACTTCTACCCAGTTATCCAGCCCCTGACTGGAATGTTCCTTTCGAGATAATGTGTGACGCAAGTGATTATGCAGTAGGCGCTATTTTGGGTCAAATAATTGAAAAAGTATCTCATGTCATTTATTATGCTTCAAGGAATTTGAATGATGCCCACAGAAATTAGTCTTCTACAGAAAAAGAATTTTTAGCTATTGTTTTTGATTTAGAAAAGTTTTGATCTTATTTGCTTAGTACTAAAATCATTGTTTACTCTGATCATGCAGCTCTTCGTTATTTGATGACAATGAATAATAAGATGCATACTTCTCTTGAGTGAATTTGATTTGGAGATCAAAGACAAGATGCACAGAAAATCCCGTCGCAAATCATTTGAGTCGTTTAGTTCATGTGGAGGATGAACTTCGTCTGCAGGAAACATTCCCTAACGAGCAATTTGTAACACCCCATTTTTTTAAAAACCATTTCTTATTCAAAGGATTTCTAACTAAAACTACATCATTCTTCACACTATTTCTTACTTAGAAAATTTTTCATCAATTACAATTAAAATTTTGGCAGAGTTTTTCCTGAAATGTTAACCATTTTACAGGGAACCCTTACGAAATTCTGCAAACAATTATGTAATTCACAATACCTGTAATAGATATCAATCATCCCCAGGCTAATTCATTCAACGTCACACCGGCAATATATATATATGGCTCTGGGGGCATAACTCATCATAATAAGAAAGATACAATTTAAAAACAAAAAATAAATTTGAAATCATATAAGATTTTTAGAAAAACTTTCAAAAACCTTTCAAAAACCAACAACAGAACCCAGTACTCCACAAAGGGGTGGGAACAGGCTTTTACACTTCATCACATCACTATATATGTTATCATTCCTTACAGTTATGCACATAATCCTCCATAATTCAAATTATCACCTAAACACTATCTTCATCTCTACATGATTTAGGATAATAAAGTATATACTAGATACATATACAACCCATTCTGCTACGTGCAAAGTATAACTACCAAGACCAAAACCACTACTATGGTATCTCACCTCACTGCTAATCAAAACTTGCAAGAGGGTTAGGGACATCCACCCCTAGAGAGGGACTTCCCTGACCCCCACAAAATAATAGGGGTCAACCATAACTGATGTGAGTATAATCTGCTACTAGCAAATAACATAAATGATAAGACAGAAATTGAAGGAACTTACGAACATGAAGGTAATTAAATGTAATTCAAACATATAAACATAGTAACAGTGATTTTGCACAAAAATAATCTTTTGTATCTTCAACCAATCTACAAATCCATATTCACTCACCTTACCTTGAAGTTGTGCATCGGCAGGTAGTTCCTTGACACAATTCCAAGGTATTCAATATTCACATTAATTCTCGTCTCTAACCTCACAGTCATTCATTCTTATAACATTTCATTTATTCAATCCCATACTATATTTATATTCATTCTCGTTGCA
Source organism: Hemerocallis citrina (assembly GCA_017893485.1). NCBI lineage: Eukaryota > Viridiplantae > Streptophyta > Magnoliopsida > Asparagales > Asphodelaceae > Hemerocallis > Hemerocallis citrina. Next base: position 77,079,338 of record CM030367.1, read on the forward strand.
TAATATCACACTCATTCAATCTTATAACATATTCTTATTTATTCTCATCACATAACTTCACATTCTTTCAATTATATATTATCACATTCATTTTCATCGCATATCATCACATGTATTCATTTTCATCACATATCATCTCATTCATTCATTCTCATCACAAATCATCACATTCATTTAGTCTCATAATCTCACATTCGTTTAATCTTATAATATCACGTTCATCCAATATCCTAATATCACATTTATCCCTATCTTGTAACACATCTCATAACATCGCATTTATTCACATCTCATACAAATCTCATAACGTCTCGTAATACATTAACCATCCTTCTCACTTTATATATTACAATTTACCTTCTTTTCATTCTATTTCATCATACAACTTATTTTAATGCCCTTCTCATTTTATCATAAACTCTACTTTATAATTCATTCTCATCCCATCATACAACTTTAGTTACTATATTACTGTCATTTTCATTTACATCTCATATTACAATTTACTTTAACTTTACTTCTTATCAGGTAATACACCGCACCCCAAAAATAGTTTGGATAATATAACACCGCACCCCAAAGCTGATACCATGGGTAATAATCACCGCACCCTAGATAAGCTGGGTAATCATCACCGCACCCCAACTAGAACTTGGGTAATCTAACATCATATCTCAAGCCGGTAACTCGGTTATTACTTTACTTTATTTTCATTTTCATCTTACAACTTACTTTACTTTTCATTTTCATCTCGCAATACAACTATCATATCAATAACCCACCAATTCACCCAGGGAGTCATGCCAAGCCAGGTAGTTCCCACAATTTTCATGGAAATAGTGGGCGAGTAGTTCCTCGACACAATTCCAAGGTGCATCAAACTAATATCATGTCATGTTTTATTTTAATAATCATTCTCATATTCATCACATAATACACTTCACTTCATGTTTCATACTCATATTACACATTACTTTACTTCTCATATTCATTTCCATACCGCAATTTCTTCAATTTATTCATATTAATTCACATACATAATTCCTTCACTTTTCATACTCATTTACATAATACAATTTCTTCACTTTTTATATTTAATCACATAACATAATTTCTTCTCTTTTCAGAGATATTCTCATAGCACAATTTCTTTCTTTTTCATATATAATCATATAACTCAATTTCTTTACTTTTCATACTCATTTACATAATACAATTTCTTCTCTTTTCATTCTCATTCAGTGACATACTTCATTTACTATTCATTTTCATTTACATACTCATAACTCACTTTCTTTAATGTTCATCTTCATTCATATACACAGTTTCTTTTACTTTTCAGATTCATGCCGATTCATACAATTGCTTTACTTTCTCATTTCCACTTCATATTAAATACTTTCTTTTTTTTTTCTCATTCACACTTCACATCATATACTTTCTTTACTTTCTCATTTTCATTTCACATTTATTCATTTTATTAATTTATCGACCAGTAAGCTACGGTAGCCCAATAAACTGAAAGCCGACAGCCTAGTAAACACGAGGACCTATGCCCACCAAGGGTCTTACGTGTTCGAGGCTATGCCTTCCTCCCAGCCTATGCCAGCGAGGGAAACACCGTACCCCAAGCAGAACTTAGGTAATAATCACCGCACCCCAACTAGAAATTGGGTAATATATCACTGCACCTCAAGGCCGATAGCCTGGGTAATAATCACCGTACCCCAGATAAACTGGGTAATAACTGTGCCTAAAGACGATAGCTTGGGCGATAAAAATACCGCACCCCAAACATAGTTTGGGAAATAAACACCGTACCCCAAATCGGTCTTTGGGTGTTAGGAGGTCTAGCCCAAACCCCCAGGATTTCTGCAGGTACTAGTCAACAAAATTTAACTTTTATTATCATTTTTATCTCATCTTTTTATCTCATTTTATCATCACATATCATCTCATCTTTTATTTCAACATATTATCACATCTTTGGCATTTACCATGTTTTTTATCTTCTCATTATACCACATATTTGCATACACTAGGTTATATAATTTATAAGGTTACTACATCATATTACTACATATCGTGAACGCACCATATTATTTATTTTGTCACCTTATCATATATTATGAGTATACCGTATTATTTAGTTTATTATATCATGTTATCACACATTAATTTCACCATAAACATCGGCATATCATACATATACCAAATCATTAATTTCATCATTTATCATATCACTTCTCATTATCACCCATACATCATATACATGCACTGCATTAGTCCACACATCATAATACCATATATACATCATTTCTACTTATCACCCGCATATTATATGTATATCAACCCCAATTTACTTCATATTATCATATATATACCCAATATATCATCAATAACACCAAAATTCCAAATCATGCAAATTCACCATATTTCACAATTTTCAACTTATTAAAATTTCGTATTTTCTATTATATCTTTATCCTTCTATAACTAACACAAATCACATCGAATTAGTCTTAAATCTTACCACAATATAAAGTATACCTAGTACAATCATACTCACCTCACGAACCGGCAAGAAGATACTCCTCGCTCGTCCGGTTGCTAATCAAACTTCACTTTTCAGCACCTATAAAGAAAATTATCGAACTCATAGATCATTAACTCATAACACACGTTATCTATCCCTTAATTCACATCAAACATGCCCATACACCACATACAACATACATAAGCATCTCAAATCAACTACTTTCTAGTCTTATGACCAAATATCAATTTTACCCCTCGATCAGAGGAGTTCTAATCAATATTATATATTTTAGGGTAAAATACCCCAAATTAACTTCTATATCCCAACATTAAATCACATATACATCTCGGGAATAATATTTATTAATTGTACATTTTGTTCCATAATTATCATGTTTTCATATCCATAAACTCTATTTTTACGAATTCCCGATATCGGAAAAATTCCTTATAATTTTCAAATAATTATTAAAATTTACCATAAAAGCTTATAAATTATCCCATATTATTCTATATCATCCAAAATAATTATTAGCTTCAATAGATGCAATGCTCCTTACCCTTTCTAAACTCAAACCCTAGGTTTAATAAAATTTCTATATTATTACCAAAGAAATTGAAATCTTTCGCCTTTAGCATGTTCTACATACTCTAAACATCTTTCTACTACAATTTTTATGAAGAAAAAATGAAAAGCAAACAATTCCATAAACAAATATACAAATTGATAAACCTTATTGAAGTTCTCTTGTAACTACCATTTTCGTTCTTTTCATTTTCCCGCAATTTGTAATATTTTGCAATTGAATAAAATACTTCATTTTCTATATATTTTAATTTTGCTGATGAAATCATCTCATTCTTCTTGTTGAGTCATTTTCTTGTTAATTCTATTTTTATTTGGTTGTGGATATTTTATTTGGACCCTATTGTCTTTAAATCCACCACTTATTGAACCCAAAACTTAATCACAATTAATTCTTGACCCAAACCCACTATTATTGAATCCTAAATCATTAACCCAACATCCTAATTGCAATCTATGAATATAATCCTATTGCAAACCCAAAAAACACAAAATAAAAATCCTAATACTAGTTGTCATCTCTCTCTCCTAACTTTCTCTCTCCCCAACCTCAACTCTTCTCGCCCTTTACTGTTCACCCTTCCCCAACCTCACCTCCGACGCCCTCTTCGTCGCTCGTCGCCGACGCCATCGTCGGACCCCCAACCCCGACCACCCCGCTGCTTCCCTTTCCCGTCGACTCAGCAGCCAGACCCCGTAACCCCCTCTGTCCTCTGTTCCGCTCGATGACAACACCACCCGAGCACCCATCCAGCCACCGCCTGACGCGCCTCCAGTCGACCACTCCGTTGTCCCTTCGTTAGAGCCGTCCAGCAGCGCCGTCGAAGCCAGTCGACCATCGTTGCTACCATTGCCTTTTGCTGTTTGTTGCTGTGATCATCTTGTACGTGAGTTGCACGTAATTTTTCGTAAGTTCGTGGGTTTGTTGCTCCGGAATTCTCATCCCGTTATTCTTGGTATTCAAATTAATTAATTATAAGGCAAGTCACTTTCCTCTTGAATTTAATCTTGTATCAAATTCATATTTATATTGAAATTCTGCAAGTAGAACCTAATCGTTTATCGTATCGTTGTATTGATTATCTTTCGTGGGGTCTATTGAGGGTTTACACGAGCTAACCCCAATATTCTTGACTCCGTGCCACTTTTGACTCTGAAGATTGAATCTTTCATGCATTCATATAGAATTGATAAAAGGTTTATTCATATAATCGATACACAAATAATCTATCGTAGAAACTAATACTAGGTTGTATGTTTGAATGATCGATTGATGTTTAGTTGTTGTTAAAATAGTGTATCTGTGTTTTAATTATAATTACCATGCTATTAGACCCATCATGCTGATTTTAAGATTTATTGACTAAAGAATTGCTACTCATCATGTTTAATCACTCTATTTCATCAAAAATATCGAAAAACCTGTATGTTGCTTGCTGTCTGTATTTTTCATGACGTTTTCGACCCAGTATTTGATCTCAAAATAAATAAATTTCTGTATAATAGTTATAGCCCCATGTCTGTAGTTTTCTGAACATTTGAATCACTGAATTTCGAGTTGTATTGCAAAAGTTATGATCGTTATACTACTACTGTGTTTTTATTTTTAGAATTTCAGATTCTTGTATGTTTCATGTTTAAACCATGAAAAGGTTGATTTAATATTAAAACAATGCTCTGATATTTTTCAGAATGTTAGTTAACATGTTTAGGAATCTAATAAATATTTTTGATGAATTTATTATCGAGTTTTCGCTGATTCTAAGAATACAACAACTTGATGTATGTTTTCTGCCTGAACATATAATCTATAAAGAATGATGTATTTGACCTAGCTACTGTTGTCGGGATTTGTATTGTAAATGTGTTGGAACCGTGTGGAAGTATAGTATCCAGAATTTTTGACGGTTTCAGTTTTCGATTTTTGTAGCAGCGGAAAATTACATTTTAGTACAGACCACTTTTTGTTAGTGTAGGTGCCCTAGAGGCAATACAATGATATTATGTAATCAGTATTATTGACATTATGTTCTATTTGATTATATTAATAATTTATTATGCTTCGTATTTACTGCGTTATAAATGTTAGCATGATAAATGTCCTTAGATTATTAATACGAACTATATGAACATGAGATTATATATAGTATAATAATCTTAAATGTCCCTAGTCGAGTATTATTATAATTAGGACAGTAATAATACATTGAGACTAGTATGTTGATTGATTGATGACCACCTCTCATGGGTCATTAGTATAGAGATACTAAAATCAATACATAGGTAAATGTAAGAGTACATTGTACTGGACAGACCCACTGTGAGATTCAACATGGATAAGTGTCATAAGTAATCTCACTGTGATAATGGTGTAATGGTCCTCTAACCTGAAATCATTATATTTCTACACGAGAATTAATGTACTTTGATTCTATCAAAAGTTATCTTTAATCGGGTAATGATAAAGATAGTATTGGGTTCATTATGAATCGTGTGAGAAATGTGAATGATCTAGATGGAATTTAACCCTCCTAATTTTAGGAGCGATATTATCGGCCTCTTGTTTGAGTGAGACTATGAAATGCATGGCCATGCTCAAATATTGATTTGTTTGAATAGTCTACTCATCGATCAAGAAAATAAAGATTAAATTATTAAGAGGATGACACGAACCATGCCTCTAGTTTAATCTATAATATCAAGGTTAAAAGGATTATATTACACGGAGACATTAGTCACGAAAGGTTTAATTGAATCACCAATTATTATTATTACTTGGGTAGCAATGATGTATTACTAGATGCCGCTCATTGTTTATAATTTTATTATTGGATAATAAAATTATTGCCAACGTAATAATAACCTAAAGGGTCACACACTTAGAACGTTTAAAAAGAGTTTTAATTTAAATTCAGAATTTAAATTAAATGATTATAAATTCGAAATTAGTTATTTAATTGAGTTGGACTTGATTAATTAAAGTATAATTCGAATTTAAATCATTAAACCAAATCAGTTATCATTAAACCAAATCTGTTTGGCCAAACCGATTAGGGTTAAGCCCACCTCATTCTCTCTTATAAATACATAGAGATTTATTGGTTTAGGGTTTATCTCTTGGCAAATTCGTTTTCCATAGAAAACCCTAGCTGCTCCAACTGTTGAGAGGCAAGAGAGAGAGAGAGATAGAGGCAAGCATCATCGGCTAGTACCGGCTCCCTTGATCGTTGGACGATCGGACGTTCGTGTGGACTGCTTTAGAGACGCGGATCTTGCTACAAGGGTTGCGTGGTGATTGTATAACAGGACCTCCATCTTTCAGCCTTCGTAAAGCTCTTAAAAAGTAAAATTTCGTTTCTCCATAATCAGCCATGTCTTGTACACGGATCCTAGGGTTAGGGTTTCGGATTTTTTTTTTATCGCTGCGTTTGTGCCCCGAAACCCAACAATGGTATCAGAGCAGCGTGTATAAGGGGCTGATTTGGTTACGTATTTACTGCATTCGATGCATGTATGCATGTTTTATGAATCTGCCTTGATACGGTTATATGATATGTCGATTATAATATGTTATGTCGATCATATATGATTTTATTATGCTATATATTGTGATTTGATGATACAGGTATGTTTTACAATCTGCCATGACTGATCAGTAAGCGATTTTGTATGTTATGCATGATGTTTGGTTTATATGGTGATATAAACTGATGGACAGATTGTGTTTGGACACGATCTGTAAACTGGGATGTGATATGAATGTATATGATACATGGTTCCGGAACTGTATATGATGCAGTGGCGGCAGAGACTAAAAGATATGATACTGTTGTTCGAAATCGATGATTTCTGAATAGGGATAGTCTTCTGGAATTAAAAAATTTCTGATTTCGAGCTGACCTGGCAGCTCGACCCCAGCCAGGGGCTGCCGCCCCCGGACCCTTGCTGTATATTTTTTTTTTGTGTGTTCTTAATTGTTTACTTGAGCATGGTGCTGGTTATGGCCTTAAGACCCTTAGATTAATGGTTTATGGTTTTGGTTTTATAAATACGACTTGCATGTCGTTTTCTTCATTCTTGTAATTGTCTAATCTCGAATGTAACTCGAGTTTTATTATGTAAGTACATTAGTATAGGTTGTTTTCAATTATTCAATGTAATGTACTTGAAGATTGAAGGACGATCCAAGAAGTGGAGCAACCAAGGAGAATGAAGACATGTAATTGTATTTATATTTTCCACCATAGATTGACCTCGATCCTTTCATTAGCTTGAAAGGATAATGTAGAATAAAGGCCATAACCAAGCACGTTTACATACTGCACTTTACATATTGATGTATGAATGCATGTGTAGAATACATTATGATGCATGCTTCAATTAGATTAATAATATATTAATGTATGTATTAGATACATCACCCATGCCATGCCTGCTTAAGCAAGATAAAATCTGTAACGATTTAAGATGAACATTAAACAAACGATCATGAGATTCTCGTGTTTATGAAACACGGCAATTAAATATGAATTTTCATTGATTCAACGATTGAATGATTTTGTCAACAACCGATTACGAATCTGTAAGAAAAGGGGTGCCAATAATGCCGTCTGTGCGGTAACCTCTGATCTGGAAATCATTCATTCAACGAATTTTTGATTTGAAAGATTTAGTTCCAAGACAAATTGGGAATCTCTTTATGATGGGATCATGATCGTTTATAAGTAAACCCCTTAACAAAATATTAAGTTAATTAGATGCTTTCCAATGAATTAACACTCATCAAAGCCTAGATCATAAGGGGTGGGTTTGCCAAAGTAGAGCACTCCTTTTAATCGTGGTTAGGTGCGAAAGAATAAATGTGATATTCGTCATGTTAATCATTGGGTCCAACTTAACTAAGTCGTCACAATAGGATTGTGGATAGTGAACTTAGAAGCATAGAGTTTGGCGAAGAATTTATTAGATAAATTAGAACAATAGTTGTTCACCAAACTATCCAAGAATTATATGTGATATAATTGATAAATGTTGTCTACCTAAATAGTTATGTTTTGGGAGAATTAGCCAACGCTGACTCAAGGCATAATGAAATATGGATCTTGGCTCACTAGAAAATTAGTTTCCGAATTGATAGTAAGGGCTATTAGTTTGAACAAAATAGTGGGAGGTATATTAAGTTGAATGTACCATAATCACTTGAACATAATTATTAATTATTTGACAATCTAACTTATCTTATGCATTTTAAACATTGTAGATACTAAATGGCGCAAAACACAGACAACTCTTTCTCCGTGCGATCAGTCCTTGAGAAGGACAAGCTGACAGGAACAAACTTCCTTGACTGGTCTAGGAATTTGAGGATTGTCCTCAGGCAGGAGCGTAAGCTCCATGTTGTTGAAATTCCTCCACCGGTCCATCCTGGTGACGGTGCAACTCGTGCTCAACTAAATGCTTACCAGAAGCATATTGATGATGCGACGGATGTTGCTTGTCTCATGCTTGCAACTATGAGTGCTGAGCTTCAGAAGCAGCATGAGCATATGGATGCTTATGCTATGCTTGAGCATCTTCAGACGATGTTTCAAGTACAGGCTCGTCAAGAAAGGTTCAATACGTACAAAGCACTTTTTAACTGCAAGCAAGGAAATAACCCGGTTGGACCACATGTTCTGAAGATGATTGGCTATTTTGAATACCTAGACCGTTTGGGCTCCGGGCTTTCTCGAGAGGCTCAAATAGATATTATCTTGCAATCTTTGAACAACAACTATGCCCAGTTTATTATGACTTTCACCATGACCGAGTAAGACAAAACACCCACTGAATTGTTGGCACTGTTAAGAACCACCGAAGCCAACATGCAAAAGGCACCTGAGAATGCTCCCATAATGATGGTGGGCAATAAAGGTGCTAAGGGAAAGGGGAAATGGAAGGGCAAGAAAAAGATTGGATCTAATGCAGTTGCTCCTTCCAAGCCCACTTTCAAGAAGGCTCTCAAGCCTAAAGGTGGTGTTGCTAAACCTGATAAGGGTGATTGTCACTAGTACAAGAAACCAGGTCATTGGAAGAGAAACTGTCCAGCTTATTTGGAAAGTCTGAAGAGCGTGAAATCTCTGAATATTTCTGATTCAGGTATTTATGTTATAGAAGTCAATTTATCTACTCCTACATCTTGGGTATTGGATACTGGATGTGGTTCTCACATTTGTATTAATGTGCAGGGACTTCAAAGGAGTAGATCTTTGGCAAAGGGAGAGATCGACCTACGCATTGGCAATGGAGCAAAGGTTGCTGCTATGGCCGTAGGGACTTATTATTTATCGTTGCCCTCTGGGCTTATTTTAGAACTTGAGAACTGTTATTACGTGCCTGCGATTTGCAGAAACATTATTTCTATTTCTTGTTTGGACAAGAAGGGTTTTTCGTTTATAATAAAAGACAATTGTTGCTCTTTTGGTTTAAATGATTTAACTTTTGGTGTAGCGCGTTTATTTAATGGTTTATATGTTCTTGATCTTGATTATACTCCCGTCTATAATATGAATAAACGTCTTAAAGCAAATGACTCAAATCAAACATACCTTTGGCATTGTCGATTAGGCCATATAAATGAGAATCGCATATCCAAACTACATAAAGATGGATTTTTGGATAAGTTTGATTTTGAATCATACGATGAATGTGATGCTTGTTTACTTGGTAAAATGGCAAAAGCTCCTTTTACTAAACAAGGTGAAAGGGCCAACGAACGATTAGAACTGATACATAGTGATGTATGTGGTCCAATGCGTTCTATGGCAAGGGGTGGCTTTTATTACTTCATAACATTTACTGATGATTTCAGTAGATTCGGATATGTGTATCTTTTGAAACACAAATCTGAATCCTTTGAAAAGTTCAAAGAATTTAAAGCTGAAGTAGAAAAGCAAATAGGCGGAAGTATTAAAACTCTTCGATCTGATCGAGGAGGTGAATACTTAAGCCATGATTTTAAGAATTACTTAAAGGAGTGTGGTATAGTATCACAACTCACTCCTCCTGAAACACCACAATGGAATGGGGTTTCTGAAAGGAGAAATCGTACCTTGTTGGACATGGTACGATCGATGATGAGTCATGCTGATCTTCCAATAAGTTTCTGGGGTTATGCCCTAGAAACGGCTGCATATACACTAAACCGAGTTCCAACTAAAGCGGTTCAAAAGACTCCATATGAGATATGGACTGAGAAACGTCAAAGCATGTCATTTATGAAAATATGGGGATGCGAAGCGTTTGTGAAACGTATGATCTCTGACAAGCTTGGACCAAAATCAGACAAGTGTTATTTTGTGGGGTACCCGAAGGAAACTAAGGGTTACTTCTTCTATAATCCGACCGAGAACAAAATAGTTGTTTCTCGCACTGCTGTATTTCTTGAACGAGAGCTAGTCTCCAAAAGAAACAGTGGGAGGAAAATAGAACTCGATGTAGCTCGAGACCCACAAGATAATGTTGAACCTGAATTGGAACTTGAGCAGGATATTCAAGATAATATTCAAGATGACACTGCTCAAGAAACACAGATTGTTCGTAGATCTGGTAGGATTCGCCAAAAACCTGAGAGATATTATGGATTTCTCTTAATAGAAAATGGTGATTTGATGCTCATAGATCAAGATGAGCCCCTCACCTACCAAGATGCTATGAACAGTCCTGACTCTGAGAGATGGCTAGAAGCCATGAAATCTGAAATGGATTCCATGTATGATAACCAAGTATGGACTTTGGTTGATCCACCTGAAGGGGTAAAACCTATAGGGTGCAAATGGGTTTTCAAAAAGAAAATCGACATGGAAGGAAATGTTCAGACCTATAAAGCTAGGTTGGTTGCAAAAGGTTTCAAACAAATTCATGGTATTGACTATGATGAAACTTTTTCACCTGTAGCTATGGTCAAATCCATTAGGATTTCGCTTGCTATAGCAGCTTATCATGATTATGAGATCTGGCAGATGGATGTCAAAACAGCCTTCCTTAATGGGAGCCTTGAAGAGGATGTGTACATGACACAACCTGAAGGTTTTGTCAGTCCAAGGGATGCTAGAAGGATATGTAAGTTGCGTCGATCCATTTATGGACTGAAGCAAGCCTCAAGGAGGTGGAATATTCGTTTTGACCAGACAGTCAAGGAATTTGGCTTTATTCAAAACAAAGATGAATCTTGTGTTTACAAAAGGGTTAGTGGGAGCCACGTGGCATTCATAGTATTATATGTTGATGATATATTACTTATCGGGAATGACATACCTTCTCTACAGGCTGTTAAGACTTGGTTGGGAAAAAATTTCTCCATGAAAGATTTAGGCGAGACGACCTATATATTAGGGATCAGGATCTATAGAGATAGATCCAGAAGATTGATCGGCCTAAGTCAGAGTACATATATTGACAAAGTACTGCATCGTTTTGGGATGCAAGATGCTAAAAGGGGATTTGTCCCGATGTCTCATGGGATATCGATCTCGAGTGACAATAGTCCTAAAACATTGGATGAAAAGGACTGCATGAGTAAGATTCCATATGCTTCTGCAATTGGATCTATCATGTATGCAATGATGTGTACTCGTCCTGATGTGTCGTATGCTTTGAGTATGACGAGCAGGTTCCAGTCTAATCCAGGTGAAGGTCACTGGACAGCTGTCAAGAATATTCTTAAGTACTTGAAGAGGACTAAAGATTCATTCTTGGTATATGGGGAGAAGAGAGACTAGTGGTAAAAGGTTACACTGATTCTAGTTTCCAAACAGACAAGGATGATTCTATATCCCAGTCTGGTTTCGTGTTTTGTCTCAACGGAGGTGCTGTAAGCTGGAAAAGTTCAAAGCAAGAAACAGTAGCTGATTCTACAATGGAGGCTGAGTATATTGCTGCTTGCGAAGCAGCTAAGGAGGCAGTTTGGATCCGAAATTTCATCACAGGACTTGGTGTGGTTCCATCGATCGCAGATCCTATCGATCTTTATTGCGATAACAGCGGAGCCATAACACAAGCAAAGGAACCAAGATCGCACTCCAGGGCAAAACATATACTTAGAAGATATCACCTTATTCGTGAGATTAATGAACGAGGAGATATACATATATGTAAAGTGCAAACAAATGATAACGTAGCTGACCCACTGACTAAGGCTTTGTCGCAGCAGAAGCACGGGGGTCACACTAGTTCTATTGGTATTCGATACATGAGTGATTGGCTCTAGTGCAAGTGGGAGATTGTTAGTGTAGGTGCCCTAGAGGCAATACAATGATATTATGTAATCAGTATTATTGACATTATGTTCTATTTGATTATATTAATAATTTATTATGCTTCGTATTTACTGCGTTATAAATGTTAGCATGATAAATGTCCTTAGATTATTAATACGAACTATATGAACATGAGATTATATATAGTATAATAATCTTAAATGTCCCTAGTCGAGTATTATTATAATTAGTATAGTAATAATACATTGAGACTAGTATGTTGATTGATTGATGACCATCTCTCATGGGTCATTAGTATAGAGATACTAAAATCAATACATAGATAAATGTAAGAGTACATTGTACTGGACAGACCCACTGTGAGATTCAACATGGATAAGTGTCATAAGTAATCTCACTGTGATAATGGTGTAATGGTCCTCTGACCTGAAATCATTATATTTCTACACGAGAATTAATGTACTTTGATTCTATCAAAAGTTATTTTTAATCGGGTAATGATAAAGATAGTATTGGGTTCATTATGAATCGTGTGAGAAATGTGAATGATCTAGATGGAATTTAACCCTCCTAATTTTAGGAGCGATATTATCAGGCCTCTTGTTTGAGTGAGACTATGAAATGCATGGCCATGCTCAAATATTGATTTGTTTGAATAGTCTACTCATCGATCAAGAAAATAAAGATTAAATTATTAAGAGGATGACACGAACCATGCCTCTAGTTTAATCTATAATATCAAGGTTAAAAGGATTATATTATACGGAGACATTAGTCACGAAAGGTTTAATTGAATCACCAATTATTATTATTACTTGGGTAGCAATGATGTATTACTAGATGCCGCTCATTGTTTATAATTTTATTATTAGATAATAAAATTATTGCCAACGTAATAATAACCTAAAGGGTCACACACTTAGAACGTTTAAAAGGAGTTTTAATTTAAATTCGGAATTTAAATTAAATGATTATAAATTCGAAATTAGTTATTTAATTGAGTTGGACTTGATTAATTAAAGTATAATTCGAATTTAAATCATTAAACCAAATCAGTTATCATTAAACCAAATCTGTTTGGCCAAACCGATTAGGGTTAAGCCCACCTCATTCTCTCTTATAAATACATAGAGATGTATTGGTTTAGGGTTTATCTCTTGGCAAATTCGTTTTCCATAGAAAACCCTAGCCGCTCCAACTGTTGAGAGGCAAGAGAGAGAGAGAGATAGAGGCAAGCATCATCGGCTAGTACCGGCTCCCTTGATCGTTGGACGATCGGACGTTCGTGTGGACTGCTTTAGAGACGCGGATCTTGCTACAAGGGTTGCGTGGTGATTGTACAACAGGACCTCCATCTTTCAGCCTTCGTAAAGCTCTTAAAAGGTAAAATTTCGTTTCTCCATAATCAGCCATGTCTTGTACACGGATCCTAGGGTTAGGGTTTCGGATTTTTTTTTTATCGCTGCGTTTGTGCCCCGAAACCCAACACTTTTGCTGTCCAGAATTTTGTATACCAGATTTTAATAGATTAATTATTCCTATATCATAGTATTGCATGAGTTGAAGTGTATATATTGCATTGCATGATCCTAATGCCTTATTGTCATTATTCTAAATGTCTTATTCAATGTTACCATCCTATTGTTCTCCTATTGATACTTTTGTTCATCTCATGTCTTAAATTGCATATTATATTGTTGCATCGATAAATAATTAACAAACCGGGGTTTAAGGGATGGACTAGAATAGTTGATGATATAGGAACTGTACTCGGATGATGGCTAGTGTAATTATTGTTATCGTCATAGTGTAAGAAATTACACCATGGCCCGTGTTATTATCGTTATCGTCATTGTGTAAGAAATTACATCATGGCCCGTGTTATTATTGATATGTTATCATACCAAGTACATTATCTATAGAATCTACCACTTGAGGCTAAACGAAATTGATTGTATGCATCGAACCTGTGGTTTGGAACATATGGAGACACAGTAATACATGCATTAGTTAGGATTAAAATGATTAATAGACTTAAGAAATTGCATCACATCGACATTGCATATTATACATCATTGTTCCTATTGATATCGAATATTGTCTAAGTGTTATTGACATCGACCGTTGAACATTGTTATCAAATATTGAATCATTATTTATAACTATTGTATCGATTATCATGATATTGATTATTGCTATTGTCCGATGGTATTGACTCCCATTGATTCATTGAATTCGTTGTTATATTGTTATTCCATTGTCCTTTGCTTTCTCTACTTTCTGTCCATGACTTGCTCTGAGGATAATTTTTCTCCTCTTTTTAAATGAAGTGTTCACAGGTAACGAAGGATAATTTCCTCTTGGAATTGGAGAACAAACCATCTGAAGATTTAAAGCTTTCCGATTGCTTATTGTATTGAGACTAATTAATTGTCTGTGATTGGATTTATTATTGTTTTGGGCATATGATGTAGCTCCCCGAGTTCTGCACACTGGAAGCTTGTGACACATATCTAGAATCTTTACTTCAATGAGTACACAACATAGGAAAAAAACTACAGGAAATTAAAGACTTACATTGCACAATGAATTATATCCTCTACTTGGATGCTTTCCGCAGCTCGAGTCTCCTGCTCCGCGATCAGCAATCCTACAACTAACAAACTATGGGCACGTCAGTTGAATACAACTGACGCAATGCAGATGAAACCCGCAATCTCCAAAATCATCAACAATCAATATTTGATGCAGAAGAAAAATGTGAAAGTCAAACTACAAGTGTCGGTATATTCCATGATCTAGATTCTAATGCACTTAATCTAGTGCAAACTTGATTTGGAAATGTATGCATCCTATACTACATACTTCCCAAATCAATGCACTTAATCTAGTGCAAAATTGATTTGGAAATGTATGCATCCCATACTACATACTCTTCAAATCGAGCTCGTATTCTCCAGATGATAGGATTCGATCCCTCGCCATGCATCCTACTCTTGTACTTATTCCTGTTTCTGACATTTATTTAGTGACTGTTAGAGTCTGCAGTACATGTGGTCCATTCCCACTCCTGCAGTCGGATCATGGTCCTTCTCCACTCCGAACAGAAGTGATCACTCTGTTCATTCAAATCATGGCCCTTCTCTACTCCGACAGGATCGTGGTCCCTCTCCATTCCCGGTCAGGCTGGTGATCATCAGTTCTGTTGGAATCATGGTCCTTCTCCACTCCTGCCCCTACCTAAAGTTATCGTGAACACAAAGCGAATAGTAGGGCCATCCCTACTCCGCCAGAGACTTAGAGTTACACTCTTGCTCCTTATTCGTATTGATTACTCAGAATATACAAGTAAACTTAAGGGTCCATTCCTTAAGTTCCGACAGGACTTGTGACTTATGTCCGCATCCCACTTTTATCACTAAATCCAAGAAATTAACAGTAAAGAAGTTGCCGCACGTGTCTCAGACGAGACGATGCCACACATTTCTTCTTGATAGGTGAGTACATGCCCAACTAGTATCTGTCCTTACCAATCATGAGTCACCCTACTTAGGATTAACGCCTTTACTAATTTAAACAACTTAGGTCAATTCTCATCCACTTAATTCCTTCGTTAATCACCACTTAGTTTCTAGGTGGAATTATTAGTTACTTAAAGTCTCATTGCAACTTTAACTCTTTCTATCTTCAAGTTTTACTAACCCTTTAATGGCATATCTCTCTACTAGCTTCTTGTTACCCATGTATACTTACAGTTTCAATTCTTTTATAAAAAAAATCTACAGCATAACCTAAAGGTAGTTTTCTTATACCATCGTTGTGCATCATTTAGGATTACGACATAACATGAAATTTATTATACACATGAATTTAACATAGTTATTCTAATCACCCTCCTATTACAATTACATGAACTTTTGAACATACACATAAACTCTACAACATTCTTCTACTACTACAGGTGACTATTACAAGTGATTACATGACTTTCTATGAATGACTACAAACAACATTTACTAAGCATATGATACCAACAATTCTATTTTTTATATAACTTACCATTTACCGTATATAGATTACTATACAAATAATTTCTTTGATTACTAGACAACATTACCAATTTCTAAACAATACTAACTAGGCATTCATCACTAACACTTCTAGTCTATATAATTTGCTACATGTGAATTACTAAACAAATAATTAAGAATAAAACATGAGTTATAAGCATGTAATGCAACACTAACAATACTCCTATTTAATTTCTTTTAATAATATTTTAATTAACACATCAACAACCATTCATACAAGTAAAGTAGTAGCTTTTAGGATAGGGAAAATAGTCACTACAATTTCTAGCAAGCATCAATCATTCGAATACCCAGCTTTTTTTTTCCTTACTGGTGCTTCAAGTTGCTTCCTTTTCCTTGCTTTTACTTCAAGTTGCTTCCTCCACCACTTAGCTTGATTATGCACTTAAATGCTTCTAGGAATTATATATATGTACATATATTTATATAGATGGGAATGGAAGATATAGAGAATGAGAAGGGTTGATATGTAGAAAAGTAGGCAAGGTTTTGAAAAAAAAATATGAAGAAAGAGCACTGAAACTGAACTAGGGTTATACTTAACCTCATATATATAGAGGAAGATGATGGAGGGTTGGCCGGCCAGCAAAGAGCAAAAGAGAGAAGTGTGGGTGAGTGTGGAATTCTTTAGGTGCTTAAGTGTCCCCCCTTTTGCATTAAACCTCTTAGATTGTAACTAATTGCTTTTAATTCCCAACTGAGAATTATTTTGTTGGGCTGGGCTTTTTTTTTTGTAAACAATGTTGGGCTTTAAGGATTAAAAAAATCTAGCAATACTAATAGTATAGGATAACAAATATAACAATAACTATGTATGATAAAGATAACAATAACAATGTATATGTATATTTTTATTTTAAAGAAAAGAATAAAAAAAAAGTTATTAACCATACATACTAGGGGTATTACATATGATCCAGATTTTATTATTTGTTTCCCGACATTGGTTTATTGTATTTGGATATTTCATATTGCTTCATTCCATGTATTATTGTTCATGAGATTATTATTGCATGCGCAATTGTTCTGTATTGATTATATTGCGGAGTTGATTGGATAAACAGCTTATGGATGATGTTAGTCATTCGCTGGGCCAATGTCATGTGCTCGTGTTCCGTATTTTGGAAAGCGGGGCGTGACATCTCTTGACAAACTGACCCTATCATGCTGAAGAGCATCCCAAATATCACTAGAACCCCCCAAAATTTTGAAGCTTGAAGTGGTAGGTGGGATGAATTGAACAAACCCTAGATTGGGTGAAGTTTGGGTTTCGGTCTGATGGGTTTTCGGCCAGGGAAAAAAAAGGAAAGGGAGAAAAACATATAGTTGCATCCTTGTAATTATGAGGAACTTTAATAGTAAGGAGGTTGAGGTTATGGGCTGGTTATGGGCCTAAGCCCAATTTCACATAAAATGGTCATTTTAGGGTTATTTTCAACCCCAAACCCCAAAATTTCTAACTTCTTGCTAGGACCATGCAATTCCTTCAAATTAGCAAAAATCCAACCCTCTATTATGCACAAGTACACAGGAAAAATATAGGGTTAAATCGGAATCATCTGCTCCAAGAAAACTAACCTCAAAACTCCTATATTTCCAATTTTTCCTGTTTAACCCCGAATCCCAATTTAATCATTATAAAATAAAATAAAATAAAATCAGTTAACATAAGAAAATATACTCAAAACCATAAATAACAATAATATAAATCAAAATTTTAAGAATTTTGAAGGACAGGTGTTACACAATTGTCTCCGCGAGTGTACATTACCCTGGTATACGAATATTGTAAATTATTTGGTTACTAATATGTTACCTCCTGGTTGGTCTAAGGCACTAAGAAATAAGATAAAGAGTGATGTCAAATACTATGTATGGGACGACCAACACTTATGGAAGCATTGTGCAGATCAAGTGGTAAGAAGATGTGTTCCTGAAAATGAAATTATTTTTATTCTTACCTTTTGTTATTCTTATGCTTGTGGATTTCACTTTGAAGCTAAGTGGACGGCGAGAAAAGTGCTAGAATGTGTTCTCTATTGGTCGTTTTTATTTGAGATTCATATTCTTTTTTTAAGCCATGCGACCATTGTCAAAAGACAGGTAATACATCCCAAAGGAATGAGATGCCACAAACCCCCTTACTATTTTGTGAAACTTTTTATGTTTGGGGCATCAATTTCATGGGACCGTTCTCTGAATCTTATGGTTATGATATATTTTGTTTGCTATTGATTATGTATGAAATGGGTGGAAGCTAAAGCTACCGAGACTAATAATTCTAAAGTTGTTACAGATTTTATCAAGTCGAACATATTCTCCAGGTTTGGAATTCCAAGAGCTCTAATAAGTGATAGAGGCCATCACATTTGTAATCGCACTGTGGAAACCTTGCTGAGAAAGTACCATGTAATCCACAAGGTGTCAACTGCCTATCATCAGCAAACTAGTGGACAAGCAGAAGTGTCAAATCGAGAGATCAAGTCCATCATTGAAAAGACGGTCAATCCAAGCAGAAAATATTGGAGTTTGAGCTTGGATGATGTCTTGTGGGCGTATAGAACTGCATATAAGATGCCTATTGGTATTTCACCTTATCAGTTGGTGTTTGGGAAACCATGCCACCTTCCAATTGAGTTAGAACACAAGGCTTATTGGGCTATCAAGAGTTTCAACATGAAGATGGCTGAAATTGGAGAACACATGAAGTTGCAACTACAAGAGTTAGAGGAAATTCACAATGATGCCTATGAGACTTCAAGGAATTACAAGGAAAAGATGAAGACTTATCACGAAAGACAATCTCTAGGAAGGAGTTTAAAGTTGGTTAAAAGGTCGTATACCATTCACGGTTTCGTTTGTTTCCGAGTAAGTTGTGTTCTCGTTGGATTGGACCTTTTTTTGTTACTAATATTATTCCTTATGGTGCAGTTAAAATTAAAAGTTAAGCAACTTCCAAAGTGTTCTAGGTGAATGGCCATAGACTTAAGACTATCTATGAAGGTTTCCAAGTAGAGAATGTAACACCCCGAATCCCAAATACCACTGAATTCGAGTTCCACAGGATCTTTTCACTTCTCTTCGTACAATTTTACAAGGAAATAAAAAAAACTTTACTTTACATCAGAGTTATATTATGCATCAACATTTGTATAGCGGAAGCAAATTTTTACATCAATGAATGAAATACAACAACAGTTGAATAATCTTTAAGCATCAGGTCGTCTTTAGTCTTTTTCATGTACCTTTTCCCTGCATAGAAACTGTGGGCAAGTCAGTTCATTCAACTGACGAAATATTATACACGGCCATCCTCTCTATGCCAAAAACAGTATAACGATTCTCAATACTTAACAAACCACAAACTTGTTCACAAAAAGAGCTAAAGGGACAATCCTACAGATGTCGTGTTGTGAATGTGCACTTTGACACTAATGCGCACTTGTTCAGAGTCTATGCAGCCCATACTACATAGGTCCGAAGGCAAGCCCTTAACCGTTCTTCATCTTGTAGGGTTCAATCCCTCGCCCATGACTTAATCTACTACTGTAACTACGGTAAGTAACCTAGATGTTTTATGACCTACGAACTCACATCTAGGCGCCCTGGAAGGAATCCCAATGCACTGACACATGACTCATCATGCAGGCATCCTGTGGTAATTCAGCTCCTACCATAGACA
The DNA here is from genome assembly GCA_017893485.1 of Hemerocallis citrina. NCBI lineage: Eukaryota > Viridiplantae > Streptophyta > Magnoliopsida > Asparagales > Asphodelaceae > Hemerocallis > Hemerocallis citrina. The sequence continues at coordinate 77,099,492 of CM030367.1, forward strand.
TGACACCACCCACTGTCACCAAACACCCCACGAGCATCGCCACCGGGATGGTACTCTGGAGTAGTATTCACGTCCTACTCATGACGCATCATGGGACATCTTGTGAATACTCTCACGCCGCCAATCCAGTGGCCCTCATACTCAATCCTGTTTTTCACTTTTGGTATTTTGAGGGTATTTTTCATTTTTGTGAATTATTATTTTCCATTGTATTTTTCGGATCAATAAATTTAATTATTTTTATTCTATAATATTTTCCTGGCAGTTTTGACCTCCTTTTGTTGATTGTGCGCTGTTTGGCCGTTTTTCGACATTTTGAGCTCTTTTTCTCAATTTCTTGATCCCGTTCATATATAAATATTATTTTAGGGTCATGGTGGATTTTTAGGAGAGTTTTGACCAATTTGAGATTTTTGGCCCTTAAGGAGATTTTTAGGAGCTATAGGATTCATTGTATTTTGTATCCTCATTTGAAATCTACCCAATATCCATTACCTAATTGTATACCTATTGTTTCCTATGGATATCCACTACCCATTACCCCATATTTGATTCCCTATAAATACCCCCTTCATCTATTAACCCCTAACCCTAATCTATTTTCTCTCCTTCTCTAATTGTAGCCGGCTCCCTCTCCTCTTCCTATCCCGGCCTGCCTCCATATACCCCAGGCCGACCCTCTTCTCCCCTCCTTCTTGCATTGCCGACCACATATAATCCCCCATCCACTATATTCTACAACTCCGCTTCAAAAACTCGTCTCTCCTCTCCTTCTTGTGTCCGGCCAGCACCCAAGGCAGCACCCAACCATCCCAAAACAGCAACTCAACATCCCCCCCTCGCTGTATTGAGTTGTGGGCATCTCCCACTTTGGTTCGTGGGTCAAGAGATCAATCGTTGGAGCGTTTTGTTCGTGGGTTTCGCTAGAAATCGCGTTAGAAGGCGTCTTGCTCGTAGATTTTCTTTGAAAAGCTTGGATTTGTCGCGTTCGTCATCACATAAAGGCAAGTAACTTGTACTTAAATTTCTTAGGTTGATACAAGTAGAAAGTTCACACATAGGATAGGTTGAGACTAGAGACGGACCAAGATCGTGTTTTTATTTGTGGATTTCGTCTCTATTGTTCAAAACAGGCCATAGACGACTTAGGACATGAAGTTTGATAGGATTGTGCCTTAGGATTCACCCAAACGCGATTTTGATCGCGTATGCGACATATTGTATACCCGATGTATGTTTGAACACCCATATGAGAAATATTGAATTTTGACATGTGAGAAACCCCTAGATATGATATTTAGACAATGGGTAGACAGTGTTTTGAATTTGGAAGAGTTTGGATGATTTTTGAGGAAGTTATGACGTTTTGAAACTTAGTTGAGAAATCTGGAAATTTGGATCGAACTGGATTGATTGCAGTTTTTACCTGAATTAGAGTCCGAATCTCCACATGACTATTTCTGAGTAATTTGTAGAGAATTGAATCTAATTTCTAATCCCACTGGTTTCACCCCGTTTGGAGTTTGTATGAATTATTTATGATTATTTTAGTAACTGTATGCCGGTAGTTCCCAGATTTATTTCGGGGTAGATTTTATCACCAATTTATTTTCAAGATCCAGGTTAGACCTAATTTCATGCCACAAGATTTTGTCCAGTGTTTCAATATGATGTTAGGTAGTTCTCTGATTTTTGTGGTGATTAAAAGATGAGTTTTGAGTGATGCCTTACATTCTTTTCTATAGATCGCTTTTGCTGTAAACTGCGTGTGATTGTATGTTGAATGCCGTGTTCACCTTATTTCTAATTACTCTATGAATGTTTCATGTGAGATATGAAAGTTGGGTAATTTTATCTACTTTCATCCCATTTTGGCGGAAGTGGATTTTGATGCGCTGTGTACAAGATATGTATGATGTTGTACAGCGGTGTTAAAGAATTCCAGATCCATCAAAACTGTGTTATGTGTTATTCTATTTTTGAAAACATATCTATACTTTCTGGAAAAATATGAAAATTTATATTTTGAGACTATACTTATAGGGGATTATCCCAGATTTTTCGTGGATTTAATTAATGACTTTGTATGCTGTTTTCATGTGGTTTAAGTTATTCCCCTGTTTTCTGACTGTACATGAAAACTGTGTTGAATTGCGTTTTGAGTCGAGATGTTGTGAAATAGCATATAGATTTATTATAACCGTTAGAAGCGTGTGGAAGTCTAGTTTCCAGATCCTTTGACGGATTATGATTTGCATTTCTGTAGATATTTGGATCACTGTTTTTGTACAGACTGGTCTTGCTGACCTGATTATAAACATATACCATTTTGCTCGTATTTGTGAATGTTTTGCATCTATACTTACTGATCTGATGCCCTAAACCTAAACCTGATCATGTGATGTTAGTTTGACATCCTTTAGCTCGCATTCATGTCTGTTTAATAACTACAATGAAAGTAATCAAGCCGGGGTATGGGAAAGATCTAGTAGTGGGAAAGCATAGAAATGTGTACTTAGAAGGGGGCCCGTGTTTCCCATATAATTATCTGTATTCTGACCCTGTCTACATTGCTTCTTATGTAAGAAGGTGTAGAGTAGAAGAGAACCACTAGGTTCTATCTGTCTGTTTCTGACCCTGTCTACATTACTTCTTATAGGAAGGTGTAGAGGAGAAGAGAACCACTAGGTTCTATCTGTTTGTTCTGATATCTGTCTGACCCTGAGTACACGGCCCTATAATATCCCCTACGAAATCTACAAGCGAAACTGCATTGACTGTAGCAACCATGTGATAAAAGTATGGCGCATGAAGTGTTACCTAGATAGTAATCACACAAGACTTACATTAATATGAAATCTGAGATCTGAATATATTTTTGAGGTCTGAATCTGAATCCGATATAAGGAAATCTAAATCTGAATCTGAATACCTGTTATCTGATTTACCTGACATATCTGTTATCTGATTTACCTGACATATCTGAATATCTGTTTACCTGACATATCTGTTATATGACACTTGACACTTAATATCTGAGACATCTGCTAGGATATTATGTTAGTTGAGTTTACCATACCATATTAGGTCTGTTTCTGATGATTTGTTAGATCTGTTTAGTTTTGTCCATGTGCTTGTATCCTATTCTATTTGTGACCCGGACTTGCCATTGACGGGTACTGTGTTTTCTTCTTTTCCTTTTTCCTGCATTCGATGATTGCAGATTACGGTGGACAGATTCAAGAAGGTACTGGTGGTTCGCAGTCTTAGTTGCTGATCATTATTTCTGTTAGAACTTTATTCTGTATTCGTGAACTTGATTATTTCTGTACTTGAGACTTGAGTATTATTTGTATTGGGCGATGTGACCCAGAATAATTGTTTTTCCAGACTGTTTATTTGAGAACATGATATTTGATTTCAAGTAATTTCTGTTGGTAAAATTTGTTTCAATATTGCATGTTGGTTTCACTTTTGCTTCCGACTCTAATATATTCTGTGATGTGTTGCAATGATTTCTGAAACAGCTTAAGGATGATAATAATCATTCGCTGGGCTTTTGTTACGTGCCCGTATTCCGTATTTTTGGGAAGCGGGGCGTGACAGGGTTTTCTGTGGTATCAGAGCATCAGGTTTGGCTAATGTATTAGTTGTCTAATATATTAGACAAGCTTGGCTCGGACTGGGATCTGCACAACACTTCACCAACCATACATGCATAAGTGAAACATAATACCAACTCAGATTCTGGATGCTAATTGTTTTCGGTTTTATGCAGACTATGGCTCGTAAAGGTTCTACCTCCGAGTCTCAGGCTGATCCGATTGAGGCTGTCACTGCTGTGCTTGAGCGGTTGATTAATCAGCAGCAAAACCACAGTGATCTGGTGATGGCTGCACTTGAAGCTGCTCGAGTTCCGCCTCCTGTTGCGCCTGTGCAGGCAACTCTTCCGCCTCGCCCAGGGACTGTTACGGACTTTATGAGGCTGCATCCCGATCGTTTTTTCCGGCACTGAGATGCCTCTGGAGGCTGAACAGTGGCTGATCCGGATGGAGCGTTTGTTGGCAGCAGCTCGTGTTGCAGAGGCTGATCGGGTGGACGTTGTTTCCGTCCAGTTGGAGGATTTAGCGCATATTTGGTGGATGGCTGAGTCTGAGCACCTGGTGAAGCCTATTGCTTGGGCTACCTTTACTCGGGGATTCTTGGAGAAATTCTTCCCCAACAATACTCGGATTGAGATGGAACAACAATTCCTGGCCCTAAAACAGGTTAAGTCCTTGTTCTATTTTGGATTTGTTACAATATTACATGAACTATTATGAATTTTGTAACATGGACTTCTTGCAATAGGGTTCCAGGACAGTGGACGAGTATGCTGCTGAGTTTACCAGGCTTAGCCGCTTCGCTGCCGTTCTTGTGGCAACTGAAGAGGATAGGGCTCGTAGGTTTACAAACGGGCTTGAACAGGATATCAAGAGGCATTTGGTTTCTCTCTGCCTGCGTACTTATGCTGAGGCCCTTGAAGCAGCTAGAGCCCAGGAGCAGGCTCGTGGTGGTTCTTCTTACTCTCAGCGGACGTCTGTCGCTAGGTCGGGTGGTCCTGTCCGAAGGTCTGTTTCTGCCCATCCAGTCAGGGCAACTCCTTACTCTGCTGCTGGTTCTCAGAGGAAGGCTTACTGTGACTTCTGTCGTTTGTCTGGGTATGAGCGCAAGAACTGTTTCCGTGCTTCCCGTCGATGCTTTAGATGTGGTTCTTCTGAGCATGGAGTGCGAGATTGTCCTCAAGCATTTCAACCGATGGCTCTTCCAGCCCAGGGTCCTAATCAGCAGGCAGGTCCAGCTCGTGGTCCAGTTAGGCCACCACTTCCTCCTCAACGCCAGATTGTCGGTCAAGGGACCGCTGTTCCGAGGAGAGGTCAAGCTTTCAACTTGACTGCCGCAGATGCTGAGACTGTGGAAGGAGTTGTGGCAGGTATATTTATTTTTGTTTTATTGCTTGATGTTTTGTTCCTTTTAGTGGTTCCCTTAGCATTGCTTTGCTTCTCTGCTTTGTTCCCTGCATTGTTGTTCTCCCCTCACCCTTGGTCTTCTATGCTTTTCCTTGATTTGATTTCTGCTAGGTATCGTCCTTGTTTGCTCTTTTCCTGCATATGTTCTCTTTGATTCTAGGGCAACCCATTCATTTGTCTCCTCTCGATTTGTCGCTCGACATCAGTTAGAATGCAGCAACATGTCAGAGGCTTGGAACATCGTGACGGGTGGAGGAATTGTCAGTTGTTCCCGTGAGTGCAGGTAATGTTCCGTTGCTATTGGAGATGCAGATTTCAAAGCCAACCTGATTATAATTGGAAATTCAGGATTCGATGTTATTCTTGGTATGGATTGATTGGGAGAAGCCCATGCCTTTATTGATTGCCGTGCCAAGAAAGTTGTCTTCAGAATTCCAAATCGGGCAGAATTTGAGTTCCATGCTGGAGAATCTTCTTTTAGTCGAGCAAAGACTGTAGTTGAGCAGGTGGATTGTGCAATGGAATTGCAATCAGGCTGTGAGGCTGCGCCTCTAGTCGTTCGGGATTTCTTAGATGTTTTTCCAGATGAATTGTCTGGCTTACCCCCTGATAGGGAAGTGGAGTTCGGTATTGATGTTCAGCCTGGAACAGAACCGATATCGAAGAGTCCCTACAGGATGGCACCGGTTGAGCTGGCAGAGCTTAAGGTGCAGATTCAGCAATTGCTTGATTTGGGTTTTATCAGACCCAGTGTTTCACCTTGGGGTGCTCCTGTCCTTTTTGTTGATAAGAAGGATGGAATTCGTCGGATGTGCGTGGATTACCGAGAGCTGAACAGAGTTACGATGAAGAATCGGTATCCATTGCCCAGGATTGATGATTTGTTTGATCAGTTGAGTGGGGCTACTGTTTTCTCGAAGTTGGATCTTCGTTCTGGATATCACCAAGTTAAGGTGAAGGCTGCAGATATACCGAAGACTGCTTTCAGGACTAGATACGGGCACTATGAGTATCTTGTGATGCCGTTCGGAGTCACGAATGTGCCGGCTGTATTCATGAGTCTTATGAATCGGGTGTTCTCGCAGTATTTGGATAAGTTCGTAGTGGTCTTCATTGATGATATTTTGGTGTATTCTAAGAATCGGGAAGATCATGCTGAGCATCTTAGAGTGGTTCTGCAGACTATGAGAGAGCATCAACTCTATGGAAAACTGAGCAAGTGCGAGTTTTGGCTCGACAGGATTTCTTTCTTGGGGCACATTGTTTCTGGCGATGGTATTTCGGTGGATCCTGCCAAGATTGAAGCTGTGAAGGATTGGCCTATTCCCAAGTCAGTTTCAGAAGTTAGGTGTTTTCTTGGTTTGGCTGGATATTATCGGAAGTTCGTCCAGGATTTTTCGAAGATAGTAGGACCTTTGACTAAATTGACTGGGAAGGATCAGAAGTTTTGTTGGTCTGAGGAGTGCAATGTGGCTTTTGTTGAGTTGAAGGATAGACTGACGTCAGCGCCTGTGTTGACTATTCCAGATGCTTCATGCGGATTTGTAGTTCACTGTGATGCTTCTGGTAAAGGTCTTGGAGAAGTTCTTATGCAGAAGGGCCGTGTTGTTGTATATGCATCAAGACAGTTGAGGCCGCATGAGAAGAACTATCCTCCTCATGACTTGGAGTTAGCGGCAGTGATTTTTGCTTTGAAGCTGTGGAGGCATTATTTGCTTGGAGACCGAGTGGAGATCTTTACAGACCACAAAAGTCTCAAGTACGTCTTCACCCAGAAGGAGTTGAACATGAGGCAAAGGCGTTGGTTGGAACTTATGGCCGAGTATGACATCAGTTTGCAATACCATCCTGGTAAAGTAAACTTGGTGCCTGATGCTTTGAGCAGGAGACCAGCGGTTTCGTTTCTTACTCAGCAGAAAGATCTCATTGAGCAGATGAGAAGGTTGGAGCTTGATGTTGTGTTGCCGAATTCTGGTCGGAGTTGTTTGGCGCTCCTGCTGCAGTCGTCTCTTGTGGAGCAGATTAAAGAGGCGCAGGCTAGCGATGCGCAGTTGCAGAAGTTTCGTGCTGAGATTGAGTCTGGGTCCAGGACGGACATGGTTATTCATGCAGATGGTTCTCTTTGTTTTGGTTCCCGGTTGTGTGTCCCTAAAGGAGAAGTTCGTCAGAGGTTACTTGAAGAAACTCATCAGTCTTCGTATTCTATTCATCCCGGTGGTACTAAGATGTATCGGGATTTGAGGCTTCATTTCTGGTGGCATGGTATGAAAAGGGCTATCGCGCGGTTTGTTTCGCAGTGTTTGATCTGTCAGCAGGTTAAAGCGGAGCATCAGAGAACCGCAGGACTTCTTCAACCGCTTCCTATTCCAGAGTGGAAGTGGGAACATATCACCATGAATTTTGTGACTGCTTTGCCAAGGAGTCCGAAGGGTCATAATGCTATTTGGGTGATCGTTGACCGTTTGACGAAGAGTGCTCACTTCATTCCTTTTTGTGTCGATCAGTCTACTGAGAGCCTTGCCGAGAGGTATATGCAAGAGATTGTCAGACTTCATGGGGTTCCAGTTAGTATTGTATCCGACAGGGATACGAGATTCAGGTCTCAGTTTTGGGAGTCTTCAGAACAGTTTGGGGAGCAAATTAAAGTACAGTACAGCTTTTCATCCCCAGACTGATGGACAGTCAGAGCGGACTATTCAAATTCTAGAGGACATGTTGAGATCCTGCATGCTTCAGTTTGGTGGGTCTTGGGAAGATCATTTGCATCTGGTAGAGTTCTCTTACAATAACAGCTTTCAAGCTAGTATTAAAGCTGCTCCGTTCGAGGCACTCTATGGGCGGAAGTGTAGATCGCCAGTGTGCTGGGATGATGTTGGCGAGAGAAAGTTGTTGGGTCCAGAGTTGATCACCAAGATAGTTGATGCAGTGGTTCAGATTAGGAAGCACTTGCAAGCAGCTCAGGACAGGCAGAGGCGGTGGGCGGATGTTCATCGCAGGGTGTTGGAGTTCGCAGTTGGTGACCATGTTTTTCTCAAGGTATCGCCTTGGCGCGGTGTCATTCGGTTCGGTGGCGGGGGCAAGCTTAGCCCGAGGTTTATTGGACCGTTCGAGATTTTGGAGCGAGTAGGCAAGGTGGCCTATCATCTCGCATTGCCGCCAGCTTTATCGGGAGTGCACGATGTTTTCCATGTCTCACAACTCAGGAGATATATCCGAGATGAGAGCCACGTTAGGCCGGATTTGACTTGTGAGATTCCGCCAGTTGCTATTGTGGATCGGCGGGAGAAAGTCCTTAAGAACAAGGTCATTAAGCTGGTTCGTGTTGCTTGGAATCCTCACTCGCCTGGTGAGTCGACGTGGGAGTTGGAGGAGGAAATTCAGCAGAAGTTTCCTCACTTGTTTGAGTACTTGTTTGTTTTGTGTTTGGCTGTTTGGTTTTGTTGGGGTTATCCTATGTACCTTTCTTTTTAATTTCGAGGACGAAATTTTCTTGTAGGGGGGTAGGATTGTAACCCTTGTTTTTCACTTTTGGTATTTTGAGGGTATTTCTCATTTTTGTGAATTATTATTTTCCATTGTATTTTTCGGATCAATAAATTTAATTATTTTTATTCTATAATATTTTTCTGGCAGTTTTGACCTCCTTTTGTTGATTGTGCGCCGTTTGGCCGTTTTTCGACATTTTGAGCTCTTTTTCTCAATTTCTTGATCCCGTTCATGTATAAATATTATTTTAGGGTCATGGTGGATTTTTAGGAGAGTTTTGACCAATTTGAGATTTTTGGCCCTTAAGGAGATTTTTAGGAGCTATAGGATTCATTGTATTTTGTATCCTCATTTGAAATCTACCCAATATCCATTACCCAATTGTATACCTATTGTTTCCTATGGATATCCACTACCCATTAACCCACATTTGATTCCCTATAAATACCCCCTTCATCTATTAACCCCTAACCCTAATCTATTTTCTCTCCTTCTCTAATTGTAGCCGGCTCCCTCTCCTATTCCTATCCCGGCCTGCCTCCATATACCCCAGGCCGACCCTCTTCTCCCCTCCTTCTTGCATTGCCGACCACATATAATCCTCCATCCACTATATTCTACAACTCCGCTTCAAAAACTCCTCTCTCCTCTCCTTCTTGTGTCCGGCCAGCACCCAAGGCAGCACCCAACCATCCCAAAACAGCACCTCAACATCCCCCCCTCGCTGTATTGAGTTGTGGGCATCTCCCACTTTGGTTCGTGGGTCAAGAGATCAATCGTTGGAGCGTTTTGTTCGTGGGTTTCGCTAGAAATCGCGTTAGAAGGCGTCTTGCTCGTGGATTTTCTTTGAAAGGCTTGGATTTGTCGCGTTCGTCATCACATAAAGGCAAGTAACTTGTACTTAAATTTCTTAGGTTGATACAAGTAGAAAGTTCACACATAGGATAGGTTGAGACTAGAGACGGACCAAGATCATGTTTTTATTTGTGGATTTCGTCTCTATTGTTCAAAACAGGCCATAGACGACTTAAGACATGAAGTTTGATAGGATTGTGCCTTAGGATTCACCCAAACGCGATTTTGATCGCGTATGCGACATATTGTATACCCGATGTATGTTTGAACACCCATATGAGAAATATTGAATTTTGACATGTGGGAAACCCCTAGATATGATATTTAGACAATGGGTAGACAGTGTTTTGAATTTGGAAGAGTTTGGATGATTTTTGAGGAAGTTATGACGTTTTGAAACTTAGTTGAGAAATCTGGAAATTTGGATCGAACTGGATTGATTGCAGTTTTTACCTGAATTAGAGTCCGAATCTCCACATGACTATTTCTGAGTAATTTGTAGAGAATTGAATCTAATTTCTAATCCCACTGGTTTCACCCCGTTTGGAGTTTGTATGAATTATTTATGATTATTTTAGTAACTGTATGCCGGTAGTTCCCAGATTTATTTCGGGGTAGATTTTATCACCAATTTATTTTCAAGATCCAGGTTAGACCTAATTTCATGCCACAAGATTTTGTCCAGTGTTTCAATATGATGTTAGGTAGTTCTCTGATTTTTGTGGTGATTAAAAGATGAGTTTTGAGTGATGCCTTACATTCTTTTCTATAGATCGCTTTTGCTGTAAACTGCGTGTGATTGTATGTTGAATGCCGTGTTCACCTTATTTCTAATTACTCTATGAATGTTTCATGTGAGATATGAAAGTTGGGTAATTTTATCTACTTTCATCCCATTTTGGCGGAAGTGGATTTTGATGCGCTGTGTACAAGATATGTATGATGTTGTACAGCGGTGTTAAAGAATTCCAGATCCATCAAAAACTGTGTTATGTGTTATTCTATTTTTGAAAACATATCTATACTTTCAGGAAAAATATGAAAATTTATATTTTGAGACTATACTTATAGGGGATTACCCCAGATTTTTCGTGGATTTAATTAATGACATTGTATGCTGTTTTCATGTGGTTTAAGTTATTCCCCTGTTTTCTGACTGTACATGAAAACTGTGTTGAATTGCGTTTTGAGTCGAGATGTTGTGAAATAGCATATAGATTTATTATAACCGTTAGAAGAGTGTGGAAGTCTAGTTTCCAGATCCTTTGACGGATTATGATTTGCATTTCTGTAGATATTTGGATCACTGTTTTTGTACAGACTGGTCTTGCTGACCTGATTATAAACATATACCATTTTGCTCGTATTTGTGAATGTTTTGCATCTATACTTACTGATCTGATGCCCTAAACCTAAACCTGATCATGTGATGTTAGTTTGACATCCTTTAGCTCGCATTCATGTCTGTTTAATAACTACAATGAAAGTAATCAAGCCGGGGTATGGGAAAGATCTAGTAGTGGGAAAGCATAGAAATGTGTACTTAGAAGGGGGCCCGTGTTTCCCATATAATTATCTGTATTCTGACCCTGTCTACATTGCTTCTTATGTAAGAAGGTGTAGAGTAGAAGAGAACCACTAGGTTCTATCTGTCTGTTTCTGACCCTGTCTACATTACTTCTTATAGGAAGGTGTAGAGGAGAAGAGAACCACTAGGTTCTATCTGTTTGTTCTGATATCTGTCTGACCCTGAGTACACGGCCCTATAATATCCCCTACGAAATCTACAAGCGAAACTGCATTGACTGTAGCAACCATGTGATAAAAGTATGGCGCATGAAGTGTTACCTAGATAGTAATCACACAAGACTTACATTAATATGAAATCTGAGATCTGAATATATTTTTGAGGTCTGAATCTGAATCCGATATAAGGAAATCTAAATCTGAATCTGAATACCTGTTATCTGATTTACCTGACATATCTGTTATCTGATTTACTTGACATATCTGAATATCTGTTTACCTGACATATCTGTTATATGACACTTGACACTTAATATCTGAGACATCTGCTAGGATATTATGTTAGTTGAGTTTACCATACCATATTAGGTCTGTTTCTGATGATTTGTTAGATCTGTTTAGTTTTGTCCATGTGCTTGTATCCTATTCTATTTGTGACCCGGACTTGCCATTGACGGGTACTGTGTTTTCTTCTTTTCCTTTTTCCTGCATTCGATGATTGCAGATTACGGTGGACAGATTCAAGAAGGTACTGGTGGTTCGCAGTCTTAGTTGCTGATCATTATTTCTGTTAGAACTTTATTCTGTATTCGTGAACTTGATTATTTCTGTACTTGAGACTTGAGTATTATTTGTATTGGGCGATGTGACCCAGAATAATTGTTTTTCCAGACTGTTTATTTGAGAACATGATATTTGATTTCAAGTAATTTCTGTTGGTAAAATTTGTTTCAATATTGCATGTTGGTTTCACTTTTGCTTCCGACTCTAATATATTCTGTGATGTGTTGCAATGATTTCTGAAACAGCTTAAGGATGATAATAATCATTCGCTGGGCTTTTGTTACGTGCCCGTATTCCGTATTTTTGGGAAGCGGGGCGTGACAGGGTTTTCTGTGGTATCAGAGCATCAGGTTTGGCTAATGTATTAGTTGTCTAATATATTAGACAAGCTTGGCTCGGACTGGGATCTGCACAACACTTCACCAACCATACATGCATAAGTGAAACATAATACCAACTCAGATTCTGGATGCTAATTGTTTTCGGTTTTATGCAGACTATGGCTCGTAAAGGTTCTACCTCCGAGTCTCAGGCTGATCCGATTGAGGCTGTCACTGCTGTGCTTGAGCGGTTGATTAATCAGCAGCAAAACCACAGTGATCTGGTGATGGCTGCACTTGAAGCTGCTCGAGTTCCGCCTCCTGTTGCGCCTGTGCAGGCAACTCTTCCGCCTCGCCCAGGGACTGTTAAGGACTTTATGAGGCTGCATCCCGATCGTTTTTCCGGCACTGAGATGCCTCTGGATGCTGAACAGTGGCTGATCCGGATGGAGCGTTTGTTGGCAGCAGCTCGTGTTGCAGAGACTGATCGGGTGGACGTTGTTTCCGTCCAGTTGGAGGATTTAGCGCATATTTGGTGGATGGCTGAGTCTGAGCGCCTGGTGAAGCCTATTGCTTGGGCTACCTTTACTCGGGGATTCTTGGAGAAATTCTTCCCCAACAATACTCGGATTGAGATGGAACAGCAATTCCTGGCCCTAAAACAGGTTAAGTCCTTGTTCTATTTTGGATTTGTTACAATATTACATGAACTATTATGAATTTTGTAACATGGACTTCTTGCAATAGGGTTCCAGGACAGTGGACGAGTATGCTGCTGAGTTTACCAGGCTTAGCCGCTTCGCTGCCGTTCTTGTGGCAACTGAAGAGGATAGGGCTCGTAGGTTTACAAACGGGCTTGAACAGGATATCAAGAGGCATTTGGTTTCTCTCTGCCTGCGTACTTATGCTGAGGCCCTTGAAGCAGCTAGAGCCCAGGAGCAGGCTCGTGGTGGTTCTTCTTACTCTCAGCGGACGTCTGTCGCTAGGTCGGGTGGTCCTGTCCGAAGGCCTGTTTCTGCCCATCCAGTCAGGGCAACTCCTTACTCTGCTGCTGGTTCTCAGAGGAAGGCTTACTGTGACTTCTGTCGTTTGTCTGGGCATGAGCGCAAGAACTGTTTCCGTGCTTCCCGTCGATGCTTTAGATGTGGTTCTTCTGAGCATGGAGTGCGAGATTGTCCTCAAGCATTTCAACCGATGGCTCTTCCAGCCCAGGGTCCTAATCAGCAGGCAGGTCCAGCTCGTGGTCCAGTTAGGCCACCACTTCCTCCTCAACGCCAGATTGTCGGTCAAGGGACCGCTGTTCCGAGGAGAGGTCAAGCTTTCAACTTGACTGCCGCAGATGCTGAGACTGCGGAAGGAGTTGTGGCAGGTATATTTATTTTTGTTTTATTGCTTGATGTTTTGTTCCTTTTAGTGGTTCCCTTAGCATTGCTTTGCTTCTCTGCTTTGTTCCCTGCATTGTTGTTCTCCCCTCACCCTTGGTCTTCTATGCTTTTCCTTGATTTGATTTCTGCTAGGTATCGTCCTTGTTTGCTCTTTTCCTGCATATGTTCTCTTTGATTCTAGGGCAACCCATTCATTTGTCTCCTCTCGATTTGTCGCTCGACATCAGTTAGAATGCAGCAACATGTCAGAGGCTTGGAACATCGTGACGGGTGGAGGAATTGTCAGTTGTTCCCGTGAGTGCAGGTAATGTTCCGTTGCTATGTTACCTGACATATCTGAATATCTGATTTACCTGACATATCTGAATATCTGTTTACCTGACATATCTGTTATATGACACTTGACACTTAATATCTGAGACATCTACTAGGATACTATGTTAGTTGAGTTTACCATACCATATTAGGTTTGTTTCTGATGATTAGTTAGATCTGTTTAGTTTTGTCCATGTGCTTGTATCCTATTCTATTTGTGACCCGGACTTGCCATTGACGGGTACTGTGTTTTCTTCTTTTCCTTTTTCCTGCATTCGATGATTGCAGATTACGGTGGACAGATTCAAGAAGGTACTGGTGGTTCGCAGTCTTAGTTGCTGATCATTATTTCTGTTAGAACTTTATTCTGTATTCGTAAACTTGATTATTTCTGTACTTGAGACTTGAGTATTATTTGTATTGGGCGATGTGACCCAGAATAATTGTTTTTCCAGACTTTTTATTTGAGAACATGATATTTGATTTCAAGTAATTTCTGTTGGTAAAATTTGTTTCAATGTTGCATGTTGGTTTCACTTTTGCTTCCGACTCTGATATATTCTGTGATGTGTTGCAAAGATTTCTGAAACATCTTAAGGATGATAATAATCATTCGCTGGGCTTTTGTTACGTGCCCGTATTCCGTATTTTTGGGAAGCGGGGCGTGACAGAATCAATGAACGGCCTCAGAACTCTTTTCATCATGTCCATGAAAATTGCAGGTGCATTCGTCACTCCAAACAGCATAACTAATCGTAATTCATGTGTCGAGTTCTGAATACAGTCTTATGCACATCTACAGCTTTCACTTGAACTTAATGATATCCTGATCGAAGATCTATTTTGGAGAAAACAGCTACTCCTTGTAGACGATCGAACAAGTCATCAATTCGTGGAATAGGATACTTATTCTAAACAGTGACCTTATTCAGCTCTCGGTAATCGATGCACATCCTCATCGAACCATCCTTCTTCTTTACCAAAAGCACCGGTGCTCCAAAAGGTGACGCACTCGGTGGAATAAAGCCGTTCTCTAACAGTTCCTCAATCTGCCGTTTGATCTCATCCTGCTTCACAGGCGCCATCCTATATGGTGCCTTGGAAATAGGTGCACTCCCTGGCTGAATAGTAATGCTGAACTCTACATCATGATGCAGGGGTAACCCAGGCAAATCTTCCAAGAAGACAGTCGGATAATCCCGAACCACAGAAATCTGCTGCACCTCTACAGTAACATCTCTCTTTCAGATAGCTACCACAAGACCAGAACATCTTTTCTTCCTTTGGAAAGTGACTTCAGGTCCACCTGGAGCCTTCACTGTTACAGTCTTGGTCTTGCACTCGATGCTCGCACTGTACACCAACATCCAATCAATGCCAATGATAACATCGACTCCCAAGACATTCAGCTCAATTAGATCAATCCCGAAAATTCTATCTCCAATCACGATCTCGCAGTCAGCATAGTACCAATCAGTGGTTAAAGTCTCCCCTGACGGAGTAGCTACTGCTAAAACCTTGTCTGGAAATATCTTCGGTTCAACTCCCAGAACTTTAGCAAACTTAGGTGATACAAAAGTGTGAGAGGACCCAGTTTCAAACAAAACAACAGCTTTCTTTCTATTCAAATAAAGTTCTCCTGTTACATAACGCACACTCGTTACATAACAGTGTACTAATTAAAGGGAAAAGAGACAACAGAAAAAGAAAGAACACTCCTATACTCCCCCACTTGTACCAGTAATGACATGATCCACCTCATAAGCATCAGCTTCAGTCAAGGCAAATACTCATCCATGCTGGTATGACTTCTTCCCGGCCTGCTGAGTTGGTCCATTGCGGACGACATCCTACAGTTTGGGGCAATGAGACTTGAAGTGGCCTGTATTTCCACAGTTGAAACAAGTCACCGGAGGTCTCACCCAAGTATTCCCGGGTCATCCTGCCACTTGAACAGCGTTCGCAACCGTAGGCTTGAACCTTTGAGCCGATGGCTGTCCCCTGACATTGCCAGCAACTGCGAGCCTCTTCCCCACATTCCAGTTGTTCCTCCGATTCTGAACAGCGTGGAACTGCTCCATGTCCGCCTTTGTGGCTGCCGCTCGTTTCACCAGCTTGTCAAACCTCCTGATACCGAGGGGTATCATCCTGGATCTCAGACTTAGCCTCAAACCATGCTCGAATTTTCGAGCCTTTTTTGCCTCGTCCATCAACAGTTCAGGTGCATATCTTGAGAGCTGAGTGAATCTTGTCTCATACTCCCTAACTAACATGCCGCCCTGCTGCAGTGCCAGAAACTCCATGGCTTTTTCCTCCTGGACGTCCGATGGAAAGTAATGACTGCGGAATTCCTCCACGAATTCATCCCAGCTAAGAATCGAGTCCCCCATCGTTCGCTTCATCGACTGCCACCATACCGCCGCATCCTTCTCGAATTGCAGCGCCACCAACTTCACCTTGCTGCCCTCCGGAGTCTCCAAGACTTCGAAGATAGTCTCTACCTTTCGGATCCAATTGTCACCCGTGTCAGAGTCTGACTTCCCCTCAAACACCGGCGGCTTCATTCGCCTGAATGACTCCACGAGTTTGATTTCTTCGGGTACTGGATTCACAGGCAACCTTCCCTGATTCTGATTCACGGCAACGGCATTGAGTGTCTGATAGAGCCTCACTAGCTCCATTTCCAAGTCCAGACCTTCACCATTTCGAGCTCGTCTTCCAGCCATATTCTGATGCGAAAGATCCATTAAATTCGAAATATAAACATGGATTTTAAATCAACTTTTCATTTAATTAAATTTCAAACTTTATACATTCGAATTTAAAACATTTCTGGCATCAAATGAAAGCAGTAGAAGACACAACATTCTAACTCCTACGATTCCTCTTGGCTTGACGAAGCTCTCCCCGTAGTTCCTCCACTTCCTCCTTCAGTACATCGGTCATGTTTTTCCTCTTCTCGAGTTCCCAAACACGATGACAGAGAACTGCAACATCATCCTTGCGCTTCGCCAACAGAGTCTCCAGTAGCCCGACTCTCTCCCGTAGAGTCTCTACCTGTCTCTGAAGAGACACAATGAGATTACTCGGAACTGGTTCTTCCTCGTCAGAGGAATCCGGAGGTGGAGTGATCTCTCGGGACTCAGGCCATTCCTCTTCAGGATCTTCCTCGTCTGAATCAGCTTGCCCGGGGTAGTAATTTTCCTCAACGATGTGCCAACTGTCATCTCCAGCTCGGTCAAAGTGGTCCGCCATCTTAAAGAAAGGGGAGAAGAAGCATAAATCATAGAGCAATACAAATGTAAGTGACTTACATTTAAATTTCTAGACTCAACACACACTCTAATGTCCTCTTCTAGGGTGCCGTTCCTTAAAACTTTATACTACTTGGAAGCGTGGCTCTGATACCACCCTGTAACACCCCGAATCCCAAATACCAATGAATTTGAGTTCCACGGGATCTTGTCACTTCTCTTCGAACAATTTTACAAGGAAATAAAAAAAACTTTACTTTACATCAGAGTTACATTATGTATCAACATTTGTACAGCGGAAGCAAACTTTTACATCAATGAATGAAATACAACAACAAATGAATAATCTTTAAGCATCAGGGCTTCTTTAGTCTTTTTCATGTACCTTTTTCCTGCATAAAAACTGTGGGGACGTCAGTTCATTCAACTGACGAAATATTATACACGGTCATCCTCTCTATGCCGAAAACAGTATAACGATTCTCAATACTTAACAAACTACAAACTTGTTCACAAATAGAGCTAAAGAGACTATCCTACTGATGTCGTGTTGTGAATGTTCACTTAGTCCTTAATGCAAATATTTCTATTAGATGACACTAATGCGCACTTGTTCAGAGTCTATGCAACCCATACTACATAGGTCCGAGGGCAAGCCCTTAACCGTTCTTCATCTTGTAGGGTTCAATCCCTCGCCATGACTTAATCTACTACTATAACTATGGTAAGTATCCTAGATGTTTTATGACCTACGAACTCACATCTAGGTGCCCTGGAAGGAATCCCAATGCACTGACACATGACTCATCATGCAGTCATCCTGTGATAATTCAGCTCCTACCATAGACATGACACCACCCGCAGTCACCAAACACCGCACGAGCATCGCCACTGGGACAGTACTCTGGAGTAGTATTCACGTCCTACTCATGACGCATCACGGGACATCTTGTGAATACTCTCACGCCGCCAATCCAATGACCCTCATACTCAATATTTTTCTTCTTACTTTAATCTCATCTTTACTATGTATCTAATCCTTAGTTTAATTGAATCATGAACAAAATTAATCCCTCAGGGTTAGCACTCCACTATACCAGTCTTATTCATTCATTTCACATGACCCAAATCTTTGTCCTTTCATTCCAATTATTATTTCCACATTTCTTTTATTGCTGGTATAAGGCTTAGCTACACCCTAGTTCTTAATTTCAACTTTTTCATACTCACAAAATCTTTTTTCATGATTAATCACTGTTCACGTTTCATAATCATAGTATTCATGTATCCATATTCATAATATCCTTCATAACTCAACATGTCGTTTAATTACATTTGCATACACCATTTCATGCATAAACAATAAAATTTCAACTTGTCATAATAGTTTATTCATTCCACAAATCTCTTATTCTTATTTCAATCCATGCTAATTTCACAATTTGTAATTTCAATTAGTTACACAAATCAAACTTCCAAATTTTTCATTAAAAACTCCTAAAAAATAACTCATTTATTTTTTTCCTTTATCCCAAAAGACAATTTAATTAAAAACAAGTCCTTTCTTGCAAATAGCCTCAAATTCTCAATTATACTTCTTTACCAAAAGTTATAAAAATTCTCTCAGGAAGTCCAATTAATTTCAGTAATTAATTCCATATTTTTCTTAATTTTAATTTATTTTTAAAACTCAAAATAATCTTATATTCCCCCCAAAAACAACTTTTTAAACTAAAGCCCACAACCGGATTCGAACCCACAACCAGCAGCCCAAAGGACAGCGCCCAAGACCACTGCACCGAAGCCACGGAAACGATATGATATGGGTTATTGTCCATGTGAATTGACTTTCGGCATTTCGGAATTTTTAACAAAAAATAAAATAAAAGGTCATTCTCAGTATCGAACCCGAGACCAGAGACCAAGTCCCCCCCCCCCCCCCCCCCCCCCCGCCCCCGGCTACTGTAGCGACTAAAACCATTCCGACCAAATGGTCTAAGTGGCCAAATTGTTTTAAAAAGAATATGGTTGGATTTGAACTAGTTCTCTGTTCTTCTCTACATTTCATAATTTAAAAAAAAAACGATTTTTGTTTCTTTTTCTTTTCTTTTGAAAGAAAATTTTTTCATATTATAACATACATAAATTTTGAGTAAACTAGTATTTTTATAATGATTATTTCCTTTATAAAACATGCATTTTAGTCCTAATTTATGTTCTATGTCCATATTTTCGACATTGAGAACAATAACACATTTTTTCATAATTTAGAATTAGAATTCCACAACCTACTATGTTCTTTTGTTCTTTTTCTTATTAACATCCTATTACATTTTTAGAACACAAAAATCTCATCTTTCTACAATAACGAAATTCTATTTTAGACAATTAACTACACATGATGCATTTAATCAACTATTTGTAAGCACAAATTTTACCATAACATTCATGTAGCACAACAATATGGTGATTTCTAGCACATTAATTCACCATTTATTTATTAGCAATCAATCCATCAAATATTCTTTAAATTACCACTCCACTTTTAATTAAACAAGCATGGTTCCAATTTTCAACTAATTGGTTCATAATAATTTCATTAAATCATCCCTAGCATGGTATCTAGTTCTAGAAGTATGAGAAACACCTACCTCTTTGGAGAAACACGAAATGAAAAGCTCCTAGAGTCTCCTAGAATGAAAGAAAGTAGCCTTCTCCTCCTAGATTGTATTGCAAAATGTTCTCCTTCTTGTTCCTTGGTGCAACCCAAGCTTCCCCTAGTGCTTGATGATGGGCCGGCCTCCTTTTGGTTGGGACACACACACAAATGCCCACTCAATCTTTCACTTCCTAATATATTACTCTCTTATATAGTTTCTTCCTTTCAATTATTTTTTCTTAGTGTTGTATATACATGAAGGTATGGGGTATTTATACTAGTTTTAGGATAGATTGGAGGGCTAGGATTTCACTAGATGGTTGTAGGTGAATGGCTAGGATAAGATGGGAAGTTGTAGCAACCACCCATAAGCAAATAACCACCTGTTACTGCATGACTGTCGAGGACGACGGAGAATGGGCTGAGGCTGTTCGTGTGGTTTTCCCACAGACGGCGCCAATCTGTTACCGCTGATTTTGGTGTGGGGGTAAACAGATAGAATTTGTAAGTCCGAGAAAAACCTGAACAGTTGACTCAGCCTTCTTGCTCCTGTCGCAACCTGCAAGGAAGTGCGAGACACCGGGGTTGATTCCGGCGATGCACCCTCCGACGCTCTTGTCAGTAATCAGAAAAGATTAAGAAAGAGCTTAAGTGGCGAAGAAGTGATTAACCTGGTCTTGGTGGTAGAGGGGTTGTATTTATAGTCGCCTTTGGAACGGTTAGGATCCTGATTTCCTGCCTAACAGCTAGGAGGAAAATCCTCCTATTCTGTTTTGGGAAATTAGGCCCTGATTCCCTGGTGAGAGCCAATCAGGCTTATTGATTTGATTTAGTCAAATCAGTGACCTTGATTTTCCTCATGGTGAACTGGGCTTGTATCGGGTCAGGACCCGTGCCCAGTTGAAAGTGGATCTATTCGCGGGTGGTTGGTTCTGTGAGAAGGAGGCCCGATACCCGTTTTGGATCCATCTGTATGTGAAATTACCTTTTTACCCCCATGCTTCAAGATTCGTGCTCGATCTGGACGGTCTCGATTTAACCCCATTTTTAGCCATATCACGAGCCCCCCACTCCTAAAGACTGAGTGTGATCAGACTTTGAGGAGTAGTCCAGCTGTTTTAGTGGCTGGTGGAGTTGTATCGGAGTCCAAATGTAGGATTTTGAATCTAGAAAGGGGGTAGTGAGGTAACTTTTGACGCCGCTGGCTGTTCTCTGGTCACATCGGGTATTTAAGGGTTTTTATCTATTTTTTCGGATTATTTATTTAATTTTGCGACGTGTTCACTAATCGTTCGGGGGTCTTTAACGGTACATTCTAGGTAATAATTGTTCGCTTAGGGTTTCGAAAATGTGCCCCCAAATTTCCAATTATTTTCCAGAATTTTTAGTTAATTTTCCCGAATTTTTAGCAATTTTTTCGCAATTTTTAAATAAATAAAACGATTTAAATAAATAAAAAACGATTTAAATACCAATTGATGACGTGGCTCGATCAGAGCCGTTGATCATGGACGAGTGCGAATTTCGGAAAGATCTGATGGCTGTTACCGCTCGGCAGCGTTTTTCTCCGTTTACGAGCTCGGAAAGGCGCTTGCTCGGCTGCCGACCGGAGGTAGGGGGTTCGGCAGACCGAGCGACGTGGCGCTATCTGTGCTGTCGGATGCTGGTGCGCATCTCGAGACGGGCGCGGTTCCCAAGAAAACGCTATCTTGTCTTTTAGCGCACGTGGCACAATCTGGGCCGTCCATCATTGGGAGCGCGAATTTCTGAGAGATCCAACGGTTTAAGTAGCTCGGTGTCTTTTTTCTCCATTTACCAGCTCGGGAAGGCACCTGCTCGGAAGCCGACCGAGGAAGCATGGCTTCGGTCGTCCGAGCGACGTGGCGCTATCTGAGCTGTTGGATGTTGGCACACATCTCGAGACGGGCGCAGCTCCCAAGAAAACATTATCTTGTCGTTTAGTGCTCTCGGCGAGATCTGGGCCGTCTGATCGAGATCAGGCGCGAAAGTTGAGGGGAAAGTGAGTTTTCCCCATTTACACGCTCGGGAAGGCACTTGCTCGGAGGCCGACCAGACCCTATTGCCGACATGTTCGGATTACTTGTAGCTCGGATTCAGATTCCCTGGAGCTGAGCTAGTTGACTTGGTGACGGAGATAGTGGTGATGGGCCTTCACGACGTTTCGAGAGCAGCCCAAAAGTCGCAAACTTTCGTTTGGAAGTCCAAGGGACGTCCCAGTTTTACTATAAATCTTCACCCCCCCCTTAGACCAAGTCTCACTTTTCACTTTTACTCTCTCTCTTCAGTTTTTACTTTGCTTCGAAGTTTTTAGCTCTCTGGTGGCGTTGCTAGCTGTCGCGGTAGCGTTCCTAATTTCCGGCGAGCTTTCCGACTGCACCTGTCACTTCAAGGTCAGTCTCTTTCCCTTCTCTTTTAGGAAAAATGGTTAAGATTTCGGCTGAGACCCCCGCCTCGGAGCAAGCCGCTGGCCGAGGGGATAAAGGGAAGGGAGTAGTGGAGCTGAGCGAGCAAGACGTCGTTCGTCCGGATAAAGAGGGTGAAGTGGCTGAAGTGCCCGAGGAAGTCGTGGCGGAGTCCTGAAAGGGTAAAGGCATGATCACGATAGTGGAAACACCGAAGAGAGCGGGGGCATTTGGTCGGCAGCCCATCGCTGTGTCGAGCGTAGAGGCATCCGGGATTACGCCGAGGATACCTTGGAGAGAGTCACTCAAGGTACGGCTAAGCTGGTGGAGGAGAACGAGCCTAGGGAGCTGTCCGAGGTGGACCATAGGATCTCGACTCTTACCGAGACCGATCTTCGTCTGATCCGAGAGGGTTTTCGGATCCCGCTTGAGTATGTACTGCTCCTTCCCGGACCGGGATTCCGAGCCAACACAAAGTCCTCGTCGGACGTATGTATCTTTCCGGTCGACTCCCTCATTGCCGGACTCCGCTTTCCCCTCCACCCGTTTGTGGTTGAAGTTTTGGTCTGGTACGGTTTGAGTCCCGCCCAACTGATGCCGAACACATGGAGGCACGTCGTGGCGTTCGTCCTTCGATGCCAAGAGGTCGGCGCCAAGACGACTATGTTCCTCTTCCAGAGTCTCTTCCGACCTTGCCAGCCGAGGCGGGACGAGCAGAGGTTTTTCCTTTCTCCTCGGACGGGAGTTAAGTTGATCGAGAACCCGGACTTGATCAAACATTGGAAGGATAAGTACTTCCTCGTCCGGACTCTGACGCCATGGGTGATACCGATGGTTTGGGCGAAGGAAGGTCTGCCCAAGCGGACCAAAAGAGAGGTGCCGCTGAGTGATGAGGACAAGGAGGTCCAGAAGAAGCTCCTCGCCCTGCCAATGCTAAGCTGGAAAGATATCACGGAGGAGCATCTGTTCCGTGGGGGTCTCAGCCCGATCGACCCTCGTATGCTTCTGGTATTTATACTCTTTGCTTAAAGTTCATGAAAATTTTTCTAAGTCTTTTCATTCGGCTTTTGCAGAGACGATGAAGCTTGATTACAAGGCTCTGGTGGCGAAGGGCAGGGCTGAGCAGGAGAAGAAGAAGAGGCCGTCGGCAGCGCCTCAGGACAGCCGAGCTTCGAAGAAGCCCTCGGTTGTGAAGGCTGCCGACCAACCGAAGGTCGCGGTCCTCAATGAGGGGGAGATCGAGGTCCTTGTCTCTCTGACGAAGGTCGCGGTCCCTGAGCAGGGGGGGTCGTGGTCTCCGATCCCCTCGCCTCGGATGCACCTGCACCGACCCCGGAGGCGGGTGCTCCCGGTTCGTCGAGCAGCGTGTTCGGGGTGAAGGATGCGCTGTTCCTCCCAGTTCTGCCCCTTACCGCCGATGCGGAGAAGATCTTGACCGAGCGTCATAAGCAGATATTCGTCCCCGACTGGCAGGTGATGAACGTCGATGGCTTTTTGGGCGACGGGAACATCTACATGGAGGCGGTGAGGCACCTGCCGACTCCGAAGGATCGAGCGACCCTGAAGGCCGGGATGGCAGGGGACGCCGTGATGCAGATTGCCCGGAATACCATGTCGGTAAGCAGACCGAACTCTTCTTCGTCCACATTTCTTCCTTGGAATTTCTCTAAGTTCTTGGGTTCGGATTTTAACGTGTTGTTCTCTTTCAGACCCTCTGCCACTTCAATTTCCTGGTCGAGGAGTTGGCGAACAAGGATCAGGAGAAGGAGCGGGAGAGGGCGGAGCGCGTCAAGGTCGCGAAGCAGCTTGATGACGAGCTGCTTCTCTCGACGAAGAGAGCTGCCGAAGTAGGAGGGTTGAAGAAGCAGCTGGCCGACGCCGTTCAGCTGTCAAAGGACACGGCGGACAAGCTCGAGGCCTCGGAGAAGGAGGTGGCCGAGCTGAAGGATACGACGGCCAAGCTGGAGGCATCGGTGAAGGAGGCAGCCGGGCTGAAGGAGGAGCTGGCCAAGGCTCGGTAGGAAGCGGAGGAAGCTCAGAAGAGGGCCGAGAAGATCAAGGCCAAACACCTCAGGAAGGTGAAGAGGGTGAACAAGGCCGTGCAGGAGGAGGCCGCACTGCACATGCTCCAGAACATGGTGGATGCCTACGGCCGAGCCCTGCAACATGTGGTCGCCAAGAACCCGGGCTTCGACACGTCCTCCTACAACTTTTACGACCTCGTGGAAGGGGAGGAGGGTGTTCCCGAAGGGTTGCTCGACCCCGAGGGGGAGACAGAACCCGTCGAGGACCCATGGAAGGCCGAGGCCGAGGAGGAAGAGGAGGACGACTCCGAGGAGGAGGGCAGGAGCGAAGGCGGAGGCGGGGGCGATGGCGAGGACAAGGCCGAGGGGTCGACGGACCCGAACGACAAAAAGGTCGACCCCTGACTCGGTTGTCTTTTTTCTTTTTTGTTTTCGCTTTTGTAAGCCTAACTGCGGACTGGCCACCACTGTTGTAGAACTTTCTCTTTGAATCTTGAATGAAAAAATGTTTTGTTCGGCCGAAATTTGTCCAAGTGTTGAATCTCGGATTTAGTGTCTGATTTGGCGTAAATTTCTTCAAGTGTTGGGCCTCAGATTTATCTTTGCTTTTCAGGTGAGATTCGGTCCGATCACGGAGGTTGTATACCTTCGGAAGGAGCTGGCAAAAATGAAGGACGAGCTCTTTCAGAGCCGGTATAATCGATTTCTCCTGCTCGGCAGGCTGGAGGATACGAAGGCAGCTCTGCGGAGGTATTGTCGCGAGCTGTGGCAACTACGGAAGTGCCCCCCGGCTCCTTGTCCCGAAGGCGAAGTCGAGGGTCTCCGTAGAGAGCTCGCTGCCGCCGAGCAGAAGAACGACGATCTCTTGGCTGAGGTCCAATACTTGGAGTTAGCGGAGAAAGAACGTTCGGCGGAGGGAGAGAAGCTGACTTCCGAACTAGAGAAAGCGTCAACCGAGCGCAAGAGGCTATCGGCCGAAATCGACAGGCTCAGAAGGATCACAATAGATAGGGGGATTGAGGTCACCCATTACCGACGGCTCGCGACTGATAGCGCCAATGCCTCGGGCTCGTTGAAGGCCCCTCGACCGAAGAAATTGGCGAAGGACGACGTCTTGCGGGATAGAATTATCGAACTGGAGGAGGAGATCGCGTCGCTCAAGCCCGTGCCGGAGAGGGCTAATGTCCGCAGTACGTCGTGCACTCGCGAGGAGAGCGAGAGAGGGATTACGTTTTACGAACTTGCGATGCGCTCGCCTATGACCAGGCGGAGTCCGGCCGATGCTCAAAGTAGCGCGGCTGTCTCGTCGAGCGGTGCCTCGGTCGGCGTCGCTGTTAGGACCAGCAGTGAAGGGGGATCACGCTTCGTTGGTTTAGGGTCGAGCTCGGAGGGCAGGCCTCGTCGTCCTCGCGTTTCCCTAAACCGAAGCATTCCCCTTCCGAAGAGGCCCTGATCATGTCGTTTTCCATTTTTGTTGGTTGTTGTAAAAACCTAATTATGGGGTCGGTTCGGCTGTCTGTAACACTATTATGTCTGAATGCGAATCTTTTTGGAAAATTTTTAAGTGTTAGACATCGGCAGTGTATTGAAGTTGTGTTATTCGTTTTCCCTTTCTTTCAGCTCGTGGTGACGATCCATGGCTCGGACTTCGAACGTTCGAATGATGACTCCGAATCCGAGGCCACCTCTGGGATGGTGGTTCTGAGCCCTAGGAGCGCCGATCTGAAGTTCTGCCGGGCTGAGAGTGAGTGGACCCACCTTTCGTCCGTCCTCAGTCTCCGGGAAGCCGAGATCCAACGCTTGGAGAATAGGATCGTCGAGCTGAGCCCCGCAGGAGAGGATGAAGACTCGCAAACCGCATTCAGCAACGCTCTTCGGGTCAAATGCATTCGGCACAACCAGTCGAAGATTATTGTCGAGTGGGATGACTTGCTTTCGAAGATTCGGCACTTGCAGGCTGTGATGGCGAAGCTCCGGGGGGAAGCAGAGGGGCTGCCCGCCGAGGAGGGCGAACAGTCTAGTGAGGATGTGTCTATATGAGAGACAAGTGTAGTGGGTCGGGCGTTGTGTGTTTTGTTTGCCAACACTTTGTAATGGAATGTTTTGTATTATGCGCCGACCATTAATAAAATTCCCTTTCATTGCTTTGCATATTTGTCTTTGCTTATAACTGTGTCGGTCGTTCCGAGATCTTTGAACCGAGCGTGTTTGTTTAGCCGAGCGGGTCCCCATGAGTACGGTATTTTGTCGTTTAGCGGCTCTGACACGGTACGGTACGAATTCCTGGGCGGCTCTGCACCCAAGAAAGTGCTATTTTGTTGTTTAGAGCAGGTGGCGAGATCTGGGCCGTTGAACGCGGGCGCGAATCTCGAGGCGGCTCAGTCCCCAAGAAAACGTTATCTTGTCGTTTAGCGCAGGTGGCAGGATCTGAGCCGTCTGATCGAGATCGTGCACGAAAGTTGAGGGGAAAGTGTGTTTTCCCCGTTTACACGCTCGGGAAGGCACTTGCTCGGGAACCGACCGAAGGCGTGAGTCTTCGGGCTTCGGCTAAAAGTTAGGAGAGTTCGGACTATGTGTTCCGGACCTTTGGTATAGCTCAACGGTTGTGGGAGCAATTCCGAATGGCGATCTACCCCTGGTTCGTCTGGAGACGAGCCGAGGAGGTAAAGTCGAGCCGAGTGTTGGACTCCGAACCATCGGTGTAGTTCAACGGTTGTGGGAGCAATTCCGAACGGTGATCTACCCCTGGTGCGTCCGGAGACGAGCCGAGGAGGTAAAGTCGAGCTGAGTGTTGGACTCCGAACCATTGGTGTAGTTCAACGGTTGTGGGAGTAATTCCGAACGGCGATCTACCCCTGGTTCGTCCGGAGACGAGCCGAGGAGGTAAAGTCGAGCCGAGTGTTGGACTCCGAACCATCGGTGTAGTTCAACGGTTGTGGGAGCAATTCCGAACAGCGATCTACTCCTGGTTCGTCCGGAGACGAGCCGAGGAGGTAAAGTCGAGCCGAGTGTTGGACTCCGAACCATCGGTGTAGTTCAACGGCTGTGGGAGCAGTTCGGAACGGCGGTCTACCTCTGTTCCGTCCGGAGACGAACCGAGGGAATGAGGCCGAGCTGAACGTGGACTCCGAACCATTGGTTGAAATCACAATATAAAAGGCAGGTGATAAGAGGGGAGAAAAACATGTGGATTCACAAACATAATAGGGCTTTCTTTATTGATATTTGACGGCGAACCGTTTTACATAGTACAATTTATGAAAAAATGGGTTACAAGTCGGAAGACCGGAATGGCTCGATACTCCTTGTTACTTAGAGTGGCATTGGAGCGCTCTCTTGGTATTTTAGGAGGTGGTCGGCATTCCAGGTCCTCGGAAGCTCTCTGCCCTCTAGGTCTTCGAGGCGATATGTTCCGGGCCGAACTACCTTTGTGATCCTGTACGGCCCTTCCCAGTTCGGAGCGAGCTTGCTCTTCTGACTGGGGAGGGATATAGCTAGCTTTCTCAAGACCAAATCTCCTTGCTTAAGGTTGGCAGGCCGGACCTTCCTGTTGTACGCCAATTCAACTCTTCTTCGGTAGATCTGCTGCCGACTGTGCTTCGTCAAAGGCTGTGAGCCGAGGGGATGGTATTCCGACCTCAAGAGGTATCACGGCCTCGGACCCATAGGTGAGGTTGAAGGGGGACTCGCCTGTGGGGGTCCGTTTGCTCGTGCGGTAGTTCCATAGGACGTTAGGGAGTTGGTCGACCCATAAGCCCTTGGAACTTTTGTCGAGCCTTTTCTTGATACCTGCGAGGATCTACCGATTGGCATTTTCTGCCTGTCCGTTCGACTGAGGATGGGAGATGGACGAGAAGCGCTGCTGAATGGCCAGGTCGTCGCATAGAGCTCGGAACGCTGCGCCTGTGAACTGAGTCCCGTTGTCCGTTACGAGGACCCGGGGGACTCCGAACTTGCATATGATGCTCTTCCAGAAGAACTGTACCACTTTGTTCTCGGTTATAGTGGCGAGGGGCTCGGCCTCGACCCACTTCGAGAAGTAGTCGATGGCTACGACCAAGAACCTGAGCTGACCTGGAGCTGGAGGGAAGGGCCCTAGTAAGTCCATGCCCCACATTGCGAAGGGGATGGGACTTGATAGGGAGGCGAGGTTGGCCTGAGGGAGACGTCGGATGTTAGAGTGTCTCTGACAGGAACTGCATTGCCGAACGTGTCGCTTGGCGTCTTGAAGAAGGGTCGGCCAGAAATACCCATAATTCAAAGCTTTTCAGGCCAAGGACCTAAATCCTGAGTGCGCCCCTCCGATGCCTTCGTGGAGCTCTCGCAGGGCATATTCGGCTTGATCCGGAGAGAGGCATCTTAAGTACGGTCGGCCGTCTATCTGAGAGAAAGAGCGTTTGTACAGGATACCCTCGATTAGGACAAACCGCTCGGCCCGGGTCCTGACTCGACGAGCCTCTTTGGGATCCGAAGGCAGAACTCCATCCCTTAAGAATTCTATCAAAGGCTTCATCCAATCATCTTGTAGCATGACTGGCAAAGACTCCGCCGAGGCGGGCGACTCATCTTCGATGCTCGGCTTAGAAAGGACTTCGATCAGCACGGTCTATTCGAGACCTTGAAGTGAGGACGAAGCCAGATTGGAGAGGGCATCAGCCTGTGAGTTTTCTTCCCGAGGGACTCGTTCGATGGTGGCCTCTTCGAACCGGCTCAGGAGGTCCCGGACCTTGGCGAGGTACCTCGCCATTCGCTCGTCTCGGGCCTCATATTCGTCCGAGACCTGGTTCACGACTAGTTGGGAGTCACTGTGAATCCGGAGGCGTTGGGCTCCAGCGCTTCGGGCGAGTCCGAGCCCGGCGATGAGTGCTTCGTACTCAGCCTCGTTGTTCGAGGCTTTGAAGTTCATGCGGATGGCGTACTAGAGGACGAAGTTGTCAGGGCCGTTCAGTATGATTCCGGTGCCGCTTCCTTCATTACAAGAGGATCCGTCCACAAAAACTGTCCAAATGGGGGGCCCATTTGGGACATGGCCGACCTCGGGGATAGTGGACTCTACGATGAAGTCGGCGAGAGCCTGTGCCTTAATTGCCGTCCGAGGCTGATAAGAGATGTCATGCTGACTTAGCTCTATGGACCACTTCATCAGCCGGCCCGAGGTCTCAGGCTTGTGGAGGATCTGCTTGAGGGGTTAGTCGGTGAGGACAACGATCGAGTGGGATTGAAAGTACGGCCGAAGCTTTCTCGCAGCCATGACCAGAGCGTAGGCTATCTTCTCTATCCTCAGATAGTGGAGTTCGGCGTCCCGGAGCACCTTGCTCACGTAGTAGATAGGCCTCTGGGCCCGGTCCTCCTCTCTCACTAAGACAGCACTTAGGGTCTGCTCGGAGGCAGCCAAGTAGACGAAGAGAGTCTCGCCCGGGACCGGTTTACTGAGCAGGGGGGGTTCACCAAGTAGGCCTTCAGCTGGTCGAATGATTCCTGTTGTGGTTGGCCCCATTCAAAACCTTTGGTCCCCCTGAGTGCTTTGAAGAAGGGAAGGCACTTTTCCCCCGACTTCGAAAGGAACCGGCCGATAGCAGCGAGCCGGCCAGTGAGCTTTTGTACCTCCTTGATGTTCCGAGGCGGGGCCATGTCTAATATGGCCTTAATCTTCTCGGGGTTGGCTTCGATCCCTCGCTGGCTTACCATAAAACCGAGGAATTTTCCCGAGGAGACTCCGAACGCACACTTGTTCGGGTTCAGCCGCATGCTGTGCTTTCTCAACACGCCGAAGGCCTCCTGGAGGTCGGCTACATGATCGGTGCCGTGGATGCTCTTGACGAGCATGTCATCGACGTACACCTCCATGTTTCGGCCGATCTGGTTTTGGAAGACCTTGTTGACGAGGCACTGGTAGGTGGCGCCTGCGTTCTTCAAGCCGAACGGCATGACTCGGTAGCAGTAGAGGCCTTGGTCGGTGACGAAGGAGGTCTTCGGAATGTCCGGAGGGAACATTCGGATTTGGTTGTACCCCGAGAAGGAGTCCATGAAGCTAAGGAGCTCATGGCCCGAGGTGGCGTCGATAAGGGTGTCGATGTTCGGGAGCGGGAAGGGGTCCTTCGGACACGCCTTGTTCAGGTCGGTGAAGTCAATGCATATCCTCCACGAGCCATTGGACTTCTTGACCATTACAACATTCGACAGCCACTCGGGGTAATTTACCTCCTGTATGAACTTGGCCTTTAGAAGTTTCTCAACCTCCTCCTTGATGGCCTGCTGTCGCTCGGGAGCGAACTTTCGCCTCTTCTGCTGGACCGGTTTGCACCCCGGTTCGACACTTAGGCGATGGACGAAGAGCTCCTCGGAAATCCCGGGCATGTCCGCGGCCGACCATGCAAACAAGTTACGGTTGTCCCGGATGCATTTAATCAGGTCCGAGCACAATGCGGTCGGCAAGGATTTGCTGATGAGGAATTTCCGGCTCGGATCCTCTTCCGAGAAAAGCACTTCTTCTAACTCGTCCGCCGGTTCGGACGTCTGGCGGTCCTTCGGCTCGGGGATTTCCAGTGTCTCGAGCGAGAGCACTGGTCTCCAGGTGGAAGTCATGTAGCACTTCCGGGCTGTTTCCTGGCTTCCCCTGACTTCCCCTACTCCCGACCGAGTGGGGGACTTCATTTTCAAATGGTATGCCGAGGGGACAGCCTCCAGGGCGGCTAGGCCGGGGCGGCCTAGGATGACATTATATGCTGCCGGGACGTCGACGACCATGAAGTCCATCGGCTCGGTCCGGGTAGTAGGGGCGCTTCCCGCAGTAACGTCTAGGGTTATCACCCCCTCGACGGTTACCGGGACCCCCGTGAACCCGTGGAGAGTGTAACCGGCCGGCTTGAGACGGTCTCGGGACAGCTGCAGGCCTCGGAAGGCCGAGAGGAAAAGGATATTGATCGAACTCCTATTGTCCACCAAAATCCTCTGCACCTTGAAGTTGGCCATGCGGAGGTCGATGACGAGGGCATCGCAGTGTGGGGTTCGGACCCCTTCGAGATCGGCGTCGGAGAAAGACACAGGGACACCGGGACCTTTCGGGGGAGGGGCACTATGGACCGAATTGACCTCTCGGACGAAGGCCTTCCGGGAGGAATTAGAGGAGCCCCCCATGGGGCCTCCGTGGATCAAGTGCAGAAACCCGTTCCTCCTCGAACTCGGGTGTCTCTTCGCGCCGCTCGGAGCGCTTGTTAGCCCCCCGAGGCGGAGGGGAGTTGCGATCTGTCCGATCGTTAGCCTTCACGAACTTGGCCAGCTGCCCCCTCCGAATGAGGGCTTCGATCTCATCTCTTAAAGCCCGGCAGTCATTCGTATCGTGCCCGTGGTCTCGGTGGTACCGACACCACTTGTCTTTGTTCCTCCTCTTCGCTGGGGTGTGCATCCTCGGAGCTGGAGGGATGACCCCCTCCTTCTCCACCTCCATCAGGATAGTAGAGACATTAGTGGTGAGGGGAGTGAACTTCTCGAATCTGGGGGGAGGGCGGCGCTGACCGCCCACGTCCTTCTGAGCTTTCTTGGACCCTTCTTCCCCCGTCGCCTTCCTCTTCGACCCTGCGGAGGGCCCCCCAAAGCTTGGAAGGGCTTCGGCCTCCTCTGCTCAGATGTACTTCTCGCACCTCAGGAGGAGGTCGGCGAAGTCATGCGGGGGCTTCTTGGCCAGGGATGATCGGAGGTTGGCGTTAAGGACGTTCGACTGGAACGCCACGGTGGCCACGGACTGGTCTAAGGAGGCAATAGACCTGACCTCTGCGGTGAATCTCTTCACATAATCCCGCAGCTTCTCTTCCCTCTCCTGCCGCAGGTTCAGTAGGGAAAGACTTGTCTTCTCGGCTCGCCGGCTACTCACGAAGTGAGTAATGAACAGCGTCTCGAACTGCTCGAATGAGAAGATGGATGAGGGGGCGAGCCTGGAATACCATTCCCAAGCCGACCCCCTGAGGGTGGCAGGGAAGGTCCTGCAGAGCACCGCATCGGAAGCTTGATGGATCAGCATCAGGGTCTTGAAGCTTTCGACGTGATCGACCGGGTCGGATTCCCCTGAGTATGTTTCAAACTGTGGCGGTTTGAAACTCCTCGGTATGTGGGCTTCCATGATCGACCGTGAGAAGGGGGGTCGGCTGGGACGGAAGGTTCCTGCTCGGGACTCTTCCTCCCTGTCCATGCGGCCGATACGCCTTTCCACCTCATGGAGACGGCGGATGAGGGCGTCGTCCCTCCGCTGGTGATCGTATGACTCCCCCAGACTCCTCTTCATAGGAAGGGGAGCATGGACTGCAGCGCCGGTAGTCCCGGGACCGGCGAGGGCTTTGTTCCTGCTGCTGGCAGCTGGGAGCCAGGGAAGGGCTCCGGGTTCGGCGCCGAGGACTGGGATCCCTGGGGGGCGTCGGAGCCCTCTGGGCATTCTCCACGTTCTGCCGAAGGTTGAGAGCCTGCAGAACGGTCTCCTGAAACTGGACGAATTCGACACGACTGATAGGCACATCTCGGTCCCTCAGACGGCGTCGATCCTCGGGGGAACGGGACCTCCTCCTTCGACGCTCGGGGGACGCTGCTCAGCCTCTGCGGTCCGGGGACCTTCTGGCGTCTCTGCGACGTGGGGACCGCTCACCCTGATGCTGGCGGGAGGCTCCCTCTTGGGCCCGCCTCTCGTCAAGATGGGTGCGGAGGTCGTCGTCCTTCTGGCGGTTCAGAAGTGTGATACGGAGGTCGGGATGATGAGAGGCCATCGAATCCGAGGACCCATTATGGACCGAGACATGGTCCGGATTGAGGGGCTGCTTCTCCTTCCGACCATTATGACCGACCATTGTTGGGCTGCTGCTTGGGAGGAGGAGGTGGGACCTGCTGGGCCGTCGGAGGTAGGTCGGACTGAGGAATGGGATTGACTGGGGCTTCATTCGCCGGGTCGGCGAGGTTGCCCACACGGTTAGACCCTCTGGATCTGACCTTCTTCGGCGGCATGACTGTCGAGGACGACGGAGAATGGGCTGAGGCTGTTCGTGTGGTTTTCCCACAGACGGCGCCAATCTGTTACCGCTGATTTCGGTGTGGGGGTAAACAGATAGAATTTGTAAGTCCGAGAAAAACCTGAACAGTTGACTCAGCCTTCTTGCTCCTGCCGCAACCTGCAAGGAAGTGCGAGACACCGGGGTTGATTCTGGCGACGCACCCTCTGACGCTCTTGTCAGTAATCAGAGAAGATTAAGAAAGAGCTTAAGTGGTGAAGAAGTGATTAACCTGGTCTTGGTGGTAGAGGGGTTGTATTTATAGTCACATTTGGAACGGTTAGGATCCTGATTTCTTGCCTAACAGCCAGGAGGAAAATCCTCCTATTCTGTTCTGGGAAATTAGGCCCTGATTCCCTGGTGAGAGCCAATCAGGCTTATTGATTTGATTTAGTCAAATCAGTGACCTTGATTTTCCTCATGGTGAACTGGGCTTGTATCGAGTCAGGACCCGTGCCCAGTTGAAGTGGATCTATTCGCGGGTGGTTGGTTCTGTGAGAAGGAGGCCCGATACCCGTTTTGGATCCATCTGTATGTGAAATTACCTTTTTACCCCCATGCTTCAAGATTCGTGCTCGATCTGGATGGTCTCGATTTAACCCCATTTTTAGCCATATCACCACCCATGCACACAAACCCACTCTTCTCTTAGCCATACCTGGCCTCCTAGGGTGTGCAAAGCACACACACGTGCATGCACGTGCCCCTTCTAGTACCCCCCTATTTAAAGTTTGTACAAATTTAATTAATCAATTGTTCACCATGTCTACATGACAAGTTGTGACAATTTAAATGATTAATTAAGTTTGTGGGCCTCAAAATAGTGGGTTTTAGCCTTATGGGCTAATTAATAAAAATATTTAATTATTAGAGTGGGCTTAAAATAAGAAAATTAGTTTAGGCTTTATAAAATAGGCTTTTTAGAAAGATAAAGGGAAAGAAAGAAATAATTGTCCATGTTATAAAAGAAAATTTTATAAAATAAATATGCATACGAAATTTTGCACGTACACAACACGTGAAAAACAACATTTCTTATTAAGATGAAAATTTAGGGTATTACAGAGAATGTGGCAAAATTGGACCTTGAAGATCCAATTTATACTGAATGAAGAAGAAAGTCTTGATTGGAGCCAACGAAAAGAAACAAAGGTGCTGCTTGGGAGGCACCCAAGGTGAGTTTGTTCTCTTATTCTCGCATTTATATTTTCGTTATTTTTGCCTTTTCTTTTCATTTCACCTTACATTGGATACAATATAAGTTTTAAGTGTGGGGGAGGGTATTTAAGATGTGTTTTAATTTGGTACTAAAAAAAACAAAAAAAAATTGCTTTTTTGGTTTTTTTTTTTTTTTTTTTTTGTTTTCAACGAATTTTGGTTGTGTGTCATAAGCAAGATTTAATTATGCTTAAAAATTTCATAACATGATTGAATAAGTAATCTTCGAACTTAGAATTAATTTGTCTAATTATTTTCCTTTACAATGGTAGAGACTAAATTTGCTAGACAAAAGCAAGTGAGACTTTTGAACCTTTAGAATGACGCATCCATATCAGTCTCACTATTTTCTTTCATATATGATATTCTTCCATGGATTTATTTCTCTAGAATTTTTCTTGATTCTCTTCGAGATCATATTGACACATTCATGCAAGAACTTGATTAAGGCCCTCTTAGTTATAAGCTACATAAGCCAAATAGCTTACTTTGTAATGAATTTTCCCCTTTGTTGAACCCCTTTGTGCTCTATTGGTTTTTTTTCCGTTTATTGTGAAACCACGTTAAAAGCTTTAAACCTGAAATAAAAAAATTAATAATAATAATAAAAACAATACCTTTACCCAAGCCGTAGAGCTAGTGGAGCATTTATCATCATTCTGATAAGTATGGGTGTGCAAGAAATAAGTGTGGGGGTGTCTAGGTTTGAGTTATGCTATGACTGGTGAAATGTAATATGTTCTCATTCTCAGTTCGTGAGTTCTATGGTTGATATAATTTTGGTGGGGAAGAAAAAGGAAGTAATGAAGGAAATTGTTTTTGATATTACAAACTATCCATGTTCATAATTTATCATAAATTCACATTAAAAGGGCTTGTTTATACGTGATACATACAAGGTGGAAGTTGTTGTGAAGGATCGTTCCTTGTCCTTTTGAACGAACATTTTTCCAATGTAAGAGTTTTAGATGGTTTAAATGTTTAAAAGCCAACTTGAAAAAGCTACTGAATGGAGGGATTGGTTTTACATGACTTATATATTCGAGCTTGAGTTGATTCATTTGTGCTCTACAAGTTTCGAGCTACAGTCCCAAATATTTCTGTAACACCCCGAATTACAAACACATGCAATTCATAGCAAATACAGGATCTTTTACTTCCAATTCGTACAAGTTTACAAGAAATTTAAAACTTTTCATTACACATGTTCTTTACAACAGCACAACGGAATTAAATGAATACAATATAATCTAGAATAATGGAAATCCTTCAGTCTTGTAACAACTCAGCATAGTGACTTGAAGTCCATGCCATGTTCAATCCTGCATCTGGAAAACTGTGGGCACGTCAGTTGCATACAACTAACGCAATGCTATAATACATCGATTCTTCTACTTTAGCAAACATAAACTTGAATGCAAACAGAAAATGTGACTATCCTAGTCGTGTCAGTGTATGATATGACTTAATACCTAATGCAGACATTACACTATGACGACAATAATGTACACTTGTTCGGATTCTATGCATCCCATACTACATAGGTCCGAGGGCAAGCCCTTATCGTACTCCTCATTATAGGGTTCAATCCCTTATTATGAAATCCTACTACGGTAACTAATGTAAGGTTTAGATATCCTGTGAGTATCTAGTACCGCCCCGATAATTCTTGAGAATTTCTCCCCCATCGTGAGTCGTGACCCCGATAATTTTGGAGACGAAACCCACACCGCGAGCCATGACCCCGATAATTCTTGAGATTCGTTCTCCCACCGTAAGTGATTTTTGGACGTCACGCCACACACACCGATAATTCTGGAGACAAAACCCACACCAGGATTCATATGGTACCTCATCACACAAATATCCCAAGAGTGTCGCCTCGTTCGTGATAATTCTGAAGAAATATCTCCCACCACGAGTGATTTTGGACATCATACCTCACACCTTGATAATTCTGAAGATAACCTCCCACCACGAGTGATTTTGGACATCATGTGTAACACCCGTTTCTGCTGTAACACCCAATAATTTCAAGAGATAATATATACATATAGTGGCGTAGTGGTAAATATGTTGAATGACAAAGATG
Organism: Hemerocallis citrina; assembly: GCA_017893485.1. Lineage (NCBI taxonomy): Eukaryota > Viridiplantae > Streptophyta > Magnoliopsida > Asparagales > Asphodelaceae > Hemerocallis > Hemerocallis citrina. The sequence goes on from CM030367.1 coordinate 77,135,871, forward strand.
TAATAATGTTAGGATTTAATAAAGGTGAAATGAGATGTTGTAATACCCCGCAAAATAGCATACAACTAATTTGCATCATAATCCATGCATGTCTGAGTATTGCACGCTATTATGTATTTTTCTAATGATAATTAGTTTTAATTGAGAAATTTCATATACATGAGCTATTCTGAACCGATGAAGTATATTCAGGATGTCTTTTCAATTAAACTGTAAATTTGCCCCGATTGTTTTAACAAGACAATTTTCGAAAGAAAATAATAATTTTGTAAAGCATATATATTTTTATAAATTTAAATTTTCTTATTATTATTTATTTTAAACTAAATTGAATATGGATTGCACTTGTGGTATAGGGTTAAATTTAGGGTTATGTCTTCTTGACCTAGGGTATGGTGACCTAGGATTAGATACCCTAGCATCATGGTGATCATGGCTTGGATCTTGATGAGATCTAATGGTGGAAGCTTAGCCATGTTGACTTCTTCTTGAAATTTCCAAGAAACATCAAGAATGTTCTAGGACTTGTGTGTTGGCACTCATCCCTACCACTCATCTCCACTCAACCCAACCCTGCTCCATCCCCACCCTTCATCATTTTCGGCCAATCCTCCCAAACCCTAGCATCTCCTCTTCCTATAAATATCCCACTCCATTCACTTGTCATTCCTTCTCATCTTTTCTTATTTTGTCATTGTTTCAAAAAAAAAGGAGAGAAGGAGAGAAAGGTGGAGTCCTTGAGTAGTAGAGAAGCAAAAGAGAAAAAGATAGCCAAGCTTCCACACTTGGATTGTGGAAGGTCAAGTGAGCAAAGGAAAGGAGCAAACAAGCCTACAAGGAGTTTTTTGCAACAAAGTGGGTGATTCTCTAAACTCTAAAACTTAGTATTTACTTTTGGGTGTGAAATTGATATGTAGTAGTAGTTATGAAATTTTGTTACCATGTATGAGTATGTGAAGTGCTAAGAAAACAAGTTTGTATGGTAAAACAACAGTTTCATGATTCTTTGGTGAAAAGAACATGTATGAGTATGTGAGTTTGGGAATTTCTAGCTCACAAACGGCTTGGAATTTTGTACTCAAACTTTTAGGACTTGTTTTGCTATGAATCTAGATCTTAAATATATTTTTTAATAATATTTGAAGTCCATTTGGTATCCCAAACACTCATCTCAATTTTGGACAGAGAGCAGCTGAAACAGCAGCTATTTATGAAGATTTGTTATGTCTTTCCGAAATCATAACTCAGTATTAGTAAGGTATTTTAAGCTGAAAATTTGTCTGGATGCTCTTGTGTGTGTCTACAACCGTAGTTTCAAATTTCATAATTTTACGAGATCGTTTGATGCCTCAAAAAATTTCTAAGTTACAACTGGTCTAGAAGACAGAACTGAGTCTGCCTGTTTTGAGACTGAAGTTCATCAAGTCATAACTGCTTGTGTGTGCATGATATTGCAATGAAAATTTTGCAGTAACTTGTAGTGTGAGTCTACATCATGATTCTCAAATTTTCGAATTTTTAGATAGAATTTGATCAAGTTTCACAAATGAATAGTTTGAAGTGGTAGAGACCCTATCTGAAAGCAGTAGGAATTTTTGTGCTATGTTTGAAAGGTCATAACTCTCTGTGTAAGGTGAATCTAGATGCAATTTTTGGACACAATGGAATGGTGTATGCATCTTTTAGGCACCGATGGACTACTTGCTGAGAGTCACAGGCCGGGAATTTTGGTCGAAGACCTATGTAGGTATGGGTAATCGGTGAATGTGATTCCCGTGATTATTTGCTTTTGACAGACCAGTCAGGCTCAAACATTTGTTTGTTATGACACCGTGCATTATTTGAGTGATAACATGTTTTCAGTAACTATATTTAATTAAGTTTCCTTTACTGTTCGCTTGAAGACCGAACTAGTGTTAGAGGTGATTTCCTATAATCCAACTCGTTCTAAGATCCAGCACTAGGCGGTGATAACCAGGGTTGTCTCTTCCTATCAAAGGGATAATGGCTGTGTCTTTTCAATTGTAAGATACTGGAGCCATATCTCGCGCTGTTAATTCCTGAGGTACCTTGATAAGAATGGGATGTTCCATTGTTTTGTGTTTTTTTTTAGGGAAAAGGTGGAATAACGCCACATTAATAATAAGTTAATAAAACAACCCCGGCGTACCGGAGGAGAAATACAAAAAAGTAACAGTGCAGAAAGTAGAACATAATCCCCCGACAATACCCTTAGGGTGGGTCCAACCAAAAGAGCAAAATTACAACCCAAGATACAATAGACCAAAGTACAAAATAGACCTATCTGCAGTCAGTTGGCTTCCCAGCCGACCCCTCAGTCCAGCGTCGGTCCAAACTCGACCTCTTCATCATCGAAATCTTCCACCTGGAAGACTCTAGCAATCCTCCCTCTTGCTCCTGTAGCAGCAGCTGTGGCCCAAAAGAAAATAAGATGCATGATATGAGTAAGATTACCAGAAATACTATTACATGAAGCACGAAAATAAAAATTATTTCTGTCTACCCATAACACCCAAGTAGTTGCCGCAATGCTATGTACCAAGCATCCTTCATTTCATGGCGGAGCGAGGCAAATTTGGGGCCAACCCACAATTCCTCGTATTCACAGAGGTAGTCACTAGTCCCTAGGGCCCGTAATACTTCTACCATAGTTGCCTTACTTCTTTGGCAGTGAATGAAAAAGTGGTTCAGATTCTCCGTATGTACGTTATAGAAGCCACAGTTGGTCGCGATCAGGAGTTGTCTTTTGGCTAGGTTCTCTCTGGTGAGGATTACATTATTGAGCACTAGCCAGAGGAAGACCCTGACTTTAAGGGGTGTTTTGGCTTTCCATAACACCTGTGCCCAACTGGGTCTACATCCTCGAAAGTGAATGCGATGATACAAAGGCCTAACAATGAAAGCTCCTTTGGTCTCCAGTCCCCAGCGCATCTGGTCTGGGCCTTGAGCACACTTTGCTCCATTCAGTGTAATGTGTGTTTGCATTTCATTCAATTGCTGATGTAACCCTGGGCTAAGAGGTCCTCAGAATGGTGGCTTCCAATTGCCTCTCTTCCATGTATTGGCCACCGCTATATTCGGGCGAGTTGTTTTCTCATACAAATCTGAGAAAGACTTTTTAAGGGTATGGGCACCACACCATTTGTCCCACCAGAATCTGGTGGATCGTCCATTCCCAATAGTCGAACTAACTGTTGAATTGAAGGGCCCGCTTGCTTTGGCAATCCCTTTCCAGAAGTGAGAGACTCTAGACCTTTCCCGGAAGCCTAAACTTCTCGTACCTTTTTTTCCTAAGGTATGGTTGAATGAATTCCTGCCATCCTTCCCCGCTGTGGTGGAAGACCTTCCACCACCACTTTCCTAGTAGGGCAAGGTTCATGTCTCTCAGGTCAATGATGCCTAGCCTTCCATGTCTCTTCTTCATGCATGCAATACCCCACTTGATCAGGTGATATCCCTCTCTATTCGAGTCCATTGTTCTATGTTGGTGGACAAGAACGGACCATGGTGGATCTTCAGCACTATGGGTATGCTGCAGTGTATCTATAAGTTCGTCACAACATTTGAGAGAGGTCCGATGCAACAAGTATTAGTGACAAACAGGGTAGCTCCATGAATTTTATAACCTCCTCAATCATGTTGTACTTATCAGGAACAGGAAGTGTACAATAGTAGAATGTATTGCTTCGAAACCCTGAAACTGAAGGAAATGGCTTGATCTGGAATGTATGTAGTATGGGATGCATGCGTGTCCAGAGTCTTGCAGACATTAGAATAAGTGCTTCCGTTTTGTACTCTGTATTATGCATTAGACTTCTGGTTATGGCATACCCGAACACTAGGAAATTAGGATGCATGTTTCCTTTTCCATTCATGATGGTTTATAGGTACGCTGGTTGGAGATTGTTGTTTTCTTATCAACATTGCATTAGTAAAATTACTTATGTGTTCACTTAATTAGGTACTGGAAACTGGAATCAGGAACGCGACATCCAAAAGAAGGAACGTCGTACTTACCTACCATTCGAGCAGATGCAGAATTATCAGAGTCACGCGATAGAAGGCTAAAGCCGAGAGGCAAGCCCCAGGGAAGTAAATCGACCACCCAGCGGAGGTTCGACAGTAACCAGTCAACTACCAATTTGGAAGATAGCTGTTAGCTTCACGAGAGGAGTCTGATTATTCATAATGAGTTGTAATGAGCTAATGTAATTTGTATTCCTTGTTCAAGGACAAGATAATATTTGTAACTAATGATGTAATAACTCTGATGGAAATAAAAGTTTTTATTTTCCCGTACTTTTACTGTGCTCAGATGCATTTGAAGGCAAAGATTCTGGTTGTCACGGATGTCCGGTAACGGGGAAGCGGGGCGTTACAGTTGGTATCAGAGTTGACTTCAAATTGCAGTCTAACACAGTAGGAAATTAAAACTTAAAATTCCAATTAAAGGCAAGATTATGTCCAGATAGTTCGAGTAATCGATATATCTTTGATTCCTCTCTAAACCAGAACTAAACTCATTTATGTTCTGAATAACGGTGTACGAATATATCTTCATCAGTAATGTGTCAGTAGCAGCAGATGAACCAATGCTTACAAATGGACCAATGGCAGTGGAGGAAGAAATAAGGGAAGTTCCACAGTAGACTGAAAATGAAGAAGACTCAGCTCTACCATCACCAGACTCAATCGCGAAACAACAGATGACAGCCATCTTATATCTGAGAATGAGGAAGCTGAAGAAGTGTAGGGTCAAGGCGATCTGTCAGGCCAAACAACATATCAACACTTACCGAGCACAAATTGCGGGCCTTAAAGAAGAGCGAGAGCAACTTCAATTCGATATTACACGCTTACAGGATCGTTGGTGGGGACTCTAGAAAAACATCAAGCCAAGAACAGCTAAGAAAATTACCAAAAAATCTAAGGGAAAAAACCCCAAGAAGCACTTACAGCCAAGAGTTGTTGCAAATGCAGGAAAGTCAGACATTTCAAGTCAAACTGCCCAGAAATTTCAGTGAAGAACATTTACAGCTGTGGAAAACTCGAACACATTAAGTCAACATGCCCACGACTACAAGAAGGATGCTCAGCGAACAAGTAACAAAACATCAGTAAAAGGGTTTAATGTTATGTGGACCAACAATATTTTGAAATGTTTTGGAAGTTGAAGAAAGATGTAATCCACTTTGTGTTATGAATGTTCAACTCAACTATGAATGATATTATATTTTGCAAAACCTTTCGATGTACTACTTCCTAGATGAATGAGTTTTCCTTATCATTGTGATGCAACTAGATGTTAGAAGGGCGAGTTTTCAACCAAATATCCAGCAGATAACCAGCAGCCAGATGTCAAGGAGAAGGTATGTAACCCGATATTATTCTAACAAGTCTACAACCAAACAACAATGAGGATGCGTCGCAGCACAGGAGTTGAGGAAGAACAACAAAGCCACGCCAATGACTCAACATCAAGACTAGAATTCACAGTATACCAATGGAGGCACTGGTGGAAATCAGCAGAAACCAGACGCCATCAGGAACTAATCAGACTAGGCTCGAGAAGGATCTGTCGATGACCAACTCAATCATTTTTCAGAAGCATCAGGATTCCCGAAAGCCAACTTATGAAAAAGGCAGCCGCCAGGAGCAAGCCAAGGAGGAAATCTCACCCAGACAGGGGACAACCAAGCCACACATTCGACAAAATCATCAAAGAAGTAGATAAAAGGCCAAAGCAGCAATTGTGACTTCGTCCTTTTCTAAGGTGGGAGTGGTCACTAGCCAGTAGATGTCGTAATCAAGGAGTGAATCAGCATAACCTATGGACGAAGACGAGCAAATAATGTGACTATTGTATACTCCAGAGTAGAAGGAAAAGAATGTCAGCATCAAATTCATGATGGATCCACCTAGAAAACTGAAGAGCAACAATTCAAATTGGTAGAAGACCAGTCTGTCGAGAATATCTCTCGAGGAACTGGAGATGGTTCAGAGAAATGAATCATGAACCGCTGATATTTATATTTCTGATTTCCACTCCACCAGTGTCGTTCTGAGAACAGAACGATTATAAGGAGAGAGTAATGTAATACACCGCAAAATAGCATACAACTATTTTGCATTATAATCCGTGCACTCCTGAGTATTGCACGCAATTATATATATTTCTAATGATAATTAGTTTTAATTGAGAAATTTCATATACATGAGCTATTCTGAACCGATGAAGTATGTTCGGGATGTCTTCTCAATTAAACTGTAGATTTGTCCTGATTGTTTTAACAAGACAATTTTCGGGAGAATTTTTTTTAAAGCATATATATTTTAATTTTTTTTTATTATTTATTTTAAACTAAATTGAATATGGAATGCACTTGTGCTCTATGGTTAAGGTTAGGGTTATGTCTTCTTGACCTAGGGTATGGTGACCTAGGGTTAGGAACCCTAGCATTATGGTGATCATGGCTTGGATCTTGATGAGATCCAATGGTAGAAGCTTAGCCATGTTGACTTCTTCTTGAAATTTCCAAGAAACATCAAGAATGTTCTAGGACTTGTGTGTTGGCACTCATCCCTTCCGCTCATCTTCACTCAACTCAACCCTACTCCATCCCCACCCTTCATCATTTCAGGCCAATCCTCCCAAACCCTAGCATCTCCTCTCCGTATAAATATCCCACTCCATTCACTTCTCATCCCATCTCATCTTTTCTTACTTTGTCATTGTTTCAAAAAAAAAAAAAGAAGGAAAGAAAGGTGGAGTCCTTGAGTAGTAGAGAAGGAGAAGAGAAAACGATAGCCAGGATTCTACACTTGGATTGTGGATGGTCAAGTGAGCAAAGGAAAGGAGCAAGAAAGCCTACAAGAAGTTTCTTGCAACAATGTGGGTGATTCTCTAAACTCTAAAACATAGTGCTTACTTTTGGTTGTGAAATTGATATGTAGTAATAGATATGAAGTTTTTTTACCATGTATGAGTATGTGAAGTGCTAAGAAAACAAGTTTGTATAGTAAAACAACCTTTTCATGATTCTTTTGTTTAAAGAACATGTATGAGTATGTGAGTTTGGGAATTTCTATCTCACAAAACGGCTTGGAGTTTTGGACTCAAATTTTTAGGACTTGTTGTTGTATGAATCTAGAGCTCAAATAAAGTTTTTCATAATATTTGGAGTCCATTAGATAGCCCAAACACTCATCTCAGTTTCAAACAGAGAGCAGCTGAAACAGCTGCTATTGTGAAAATTTGTTATGTCTTTCCAAAATCATAACTCAGTATTAGTAGGGTATTTGAACCTGAAAATTTGTCTGGAAGCTCTTGTATGTGTCTACATCCATAGTTTTAAATTTTGTAATTTTCTGAGATCGTTTGATGCCTCAAAATATTCCTAAGTTACAACTGGTGTAGAAGACAGATCTGAGTCTGTCTGTTTTTGAGACTGAAGTTCATCTAGTCATAACTACTTGTGTGTGCATGATATTGCAATGAAATTTTTGCAGTAGATTTTAGTATGAGTCTACATCATGATTCTCAAAATTTAGAATTTTTAGATAGATATTGATCAAGTTTCACAAATGAATAGTGTGAAGTGGTAGAGACCCTATCTGTAAGCTGTAGGAATTTCTGTGCTATGTTTGAAGTGTCATAACACTCTGTGTAAAAAAAATATAGATGCATTTTTTGGACACAATGGAATGGTGTATGTGTAATTTCAGAATCTCAAATTTCATAAACTTTGGACATAGGGTTGATTTTATATTGAATTTAGACCAGACTGTGTTCAGTTTCTAGTTCAAACTACTTGATCTGAGAATATGTGTAATTCTGTAAGTATGTGTTAAGAATTTTGAAGATTGACCAATTAGAGATTTGTAGTAGGAAGTCATAGGTTTCCAAAACATCTGGAATTATGCAATTCCAGTTTATGGTTTGAAAGTTATGATTTTCCTAAGACTGGGGCAGATCCAGTCTTAGTTGAGGCCCTACTTGTTAAAAGAATTTATCTTTCCTGTATATGCACCTGGTAGAGATTTGAGTTTTTTAGGACTTTAGTGAAGGAATGTGAGGATGTGTTCAACTAGGAAGTTGTTGTAGACACTCCTACATTTCCATAGAACCTAGATTTGTGCCTTTTCGATGAGTGGTATGTTTTTATTCCATCGGCAAGGTGCAGCCAGTGTACGGGGAGTACACGGGCTGATGCTTGAGTGACCTTTTAGAGCAATTAGATGGATGAATCTCATGCAAGGGTCAACTGAGAAGTTGTAGCCTAGACTCTTAGGTTTCCAGAATGGGTAATATCATGCAATTCCGAATTGGGTGTTGAAAGTTGTGAAGGTTACAAGTTCAGCAACCTGCCCGTCTTGATCGACTTCAAGCATGGATTAAATCAGAGAACTGGAGTTCTATAAGGAATTTGAGGGAAGTATCAAATAGGGGATTGCAGTAGAGTCTCCTACCCTTCTAGAAAACCTGATTTGGTTGGATTCCGATAAGTGTAGCCTGAGTCACAGTAACTGCTATGTCTTAAACTGCTTTTAATTGGAAGACTGTTAAGGAAATCTCTGCATACCGCAGTGTACCGATTATGAGCTATTGAGTTCTAAGATATTTTGAGCACTACATTGGAACTTAGATAATATTTCTGTGCTTAGTACTCATGGTGGACACATGATTGAGTGAGAGAATAGCTATAGTCGATTTTGATTTGGTGTCTTGATACCTGAGTCTGTCAATGGTCAGGTATTGGTGTTTGCGTATGTTTACCTTTATTCACAATTTGTATGCATCTTTTGGGCGCCAATGGACTACTTGCTGAGAGTCGCGGGCCAGGAATTTTGGTTTAAGACCTACGAAGGTATGGGGAATCGGTGAACGTGATTCTCGTGATTATTTGCTTTTGACAGACCAGTCAGGCTCAAACATTTGTTTGATATGACACCGTGTATGATTTGAGTGATAATGTATTTTCAGTAACTGTATTTAATTAAGTTTTCTTTACTGTTCCCTTGAACACCGAACTAGTGTTAGGGGTTATTCCCTATAATCCGACTCGTTCTAAGTGCCAGCACTGGGCGGTGATAACCTTGGTTGTCTCTTCCTATCAAAGGGATACGGGCTGTGTCTTTTCAATAGTAAGACACTGGAGCCGTATCTCGCTCTGTTAATTCCTGAGGTATCTTGATGAGAATGAGATGTTCCACTGTTCTATGTTGGTGGACACGAACGGACCATGGTGGATCTTCAGTGCTATGGGTATGCTGCGGTGTATCTGTAAGTTTGTCACGGCTTTTGAGAGAGGTCTGATGCAACAAGTATTAGTGACAAACTGGGTAGCTCCCCAAATTTTATAACCTCCATAATGATGCTGTACTTATCAGAAACAGGAAGTGTACAATAGTAGAATGCATTGCATGGCAAGGGTTCGAAACCCTGAAACTGGAGGAAACGGCTTGATCTGCAACGTATGTAGTATGAGATGCTTGCGTATCCAGAGTCTTGCTGACATTAGAATAAGTGCATCCATTTTGTACTCTATATTATGCATTAGACTTCTGGTCATGGTATACACGACCACTAGGAAATTAGGATGCACGTTTCCTTTTCCATTCATGATAGTTTGTGGGTATGCTAGGTGGAGATCGATGTTTTCCTATCAGCATTGCGACAGTAAAAATACTGACGTGCCTACTTCATTAGGTGCTGGAATCCGGAATCAGGATCGTGGCATCCAAAAGAAGGAATGGCGTACTTACCTACCATTCGAGCAGATGCAGAATTATCAGAGTCATGCGACAGAAGGCTCAAGCCGAGCGACAAGCCCCGGGGAAGTAGATCGACCACCTAGTGGAGGTTCGGTAGTAACCAGTCAACTACCAATCCAGAAGGCAACTATTAGCTTCACAAGAGGAGTCTGATTATTCATAATGAGTTGTGATTAGCTAATGTAATTTGTATTCCTTGTTCAAGGACAAGATAATATTTTTTACTAATGATGTAATAACTCTGATGGCAATAAATATTTTTAATTTCCGGTACTTTTACTGTATTGAGATGCATTTGAAGGCAAAGATTCTGGTTGTGTCACGGATATCCGGTAACGAGGATTTGGGGTGTTACAGATGTGTTGAGCTACTGCTGCTTGCCCACGTGGGGGTGCCAGAGCATAGGGCCCATGGGAAGGCAGTAGTGTTCCTGTGCATGTGCTGGAATGGATTGGGGCCTTCTTGAGAGGGGGGTAATTATACAGAATGCGCAAGTTAGAGAAACAGATATGGATTAAATTGATCCCATATGGGGAGAATTGAAAGATAATTAAATAATAAATATAATTGCCTATGATCAAGAGTCACCGAATTATTTAACCACCTTCTGAGAGGCAGTCTATGGTGGGCAGTTGTACTAATAAATAAATAATTTTTTTGAGTTTGGGGCGGGGCGTTATAAATGGTATCAAGAGCCAACTTTTGAAACCGAGTATGGATCAGGGTGGGTATGCCTGAGAGGGAGCTGAGGTCAATACACTGGTAATTTGTCCAGGGGCAGTACACTAGAATTGACTCAATCAGGGTATGCCACTCCACATCAACTAGAAAGGAGATCCTGCACTAGGTTACATGCCCCGTACTCAACGAGGATGCTGATTTTTAGGTGGGGGGAGGGGGGGCATGTAACACCCCGTAATTTCAAGAGATATAATAGAGCATATAGTGTATATATATATATATATATATATATATAGTAGCATGGTGGTAAATATGTTTAATGGCAAAGATGTAATAATGTTAGGATTTAATAAAGGTGAGATGAGATGTGTTGAGCTGCTGCTGCTTGCCCACGTGGGGGTGCCAGAACGTGGGGCCCGGGGGAAGGCAGCAATGTTGTTGTGCATGTGTTGGCGTTGAGTGGGGCCTTCTTGAGGGGGGGGGGGGGGTATTGTTGTTGTTGTTGTTGTTGTTGTTGTTCTTATTTTTGTAGAGCACAATCCTAGTTTACCCTATAATGTGTTTAATTACTTTGTAAGTCGTATTAAATTCCTAGTCCATACTATAATTGTTTGATTATTTTATTAATTGATCAAAGCACGTTTTATTATTACTTGCAATTATTTTCACCCATTCTAGATCTTTGTTTTTCTGATTATAATGAGCACACTTTAATAAATCTTGCTGTTCAATTTTAACCCAATTGTATTCTTTCAATTAATTTTATTTTGTTGAACCCTGAAATTTCTTAGCTACAACTTATTTAATATTTTGTATGTTGAATACTCTAAATTATCTAAGAAATCCTATTTGTTTTCTTCTATTGAATCTAAACCCAAAACCCATTATTGAATCCCAATTCTTAATATATATAGATTTACACTAATAACCCGCTAACTTGAAACCCTTTAACCCACATCCTAACCCTATTTATATCCTGTTTAACCCCCCTAACCCTAATCTCTTTAACCTAATCACCCCTTCTAAATCTCTCAGCTGCCTAAACCTGTCACACCCCACTTCCCAAAAGAATACGTGTAACGCCCCGGATCCCCGTTACCGGACATCCGTGACGCAACCAGAATGTTTGCCTTCAAATGCATCTCAACACAGTAATAACACGAAAATTTAAAAATATTTTATTGCCAGATAAAGTCATTACATCATTGATTACAACCAATGTCTTGTTCCTGAACAAGAATACAAATTACATCAACTCATTGCATCTTATTACATATATATCATCTCCTCTTGTAAAGTTAACAGCTGTCTCCCGGAATGGTAGTCAACGGATTACTGCCGAACTCCGCTGAACAGTCAATCTGCTTCCCTGGGGCTTGTTTCTCGGTTTGAGTCTTCTGCTACGCGACTCTGATATCTCTGCACCTGTTAGAAAGGTAGAACCGATACCTAAAAGGTGGGGAACGTCAGTACTTCGACTGGTGCAATACTGATAATAATAGCGATCCTCCAAACTGAAAACCACAAACTATCTTGAATGGAAAAAGAAATGTGCATCCTAATTCTATAGTGCTCGTGTATGCCATGATCTAACAACTAAATGCACCAATCACAAACCTATTCTTAAAGCAAGCAGGACTTGGGACTCTGGATCCGCATGCATTCCATACTACATGCATTCCAGACCCACGCATGGCTTAATCTAATGCACAAAACAAGAATGCACATGATGCACCTACTATAATGAAATTCATTTGGGAACGTATGCATCCCATACTACATACTTCCCCAAAATCAACTTCGATGGAAACATATGCATCCCATACTACATACTTTCCAAGGAGTTCGCCTTTCCTGATTGTAGGGTTCGATCCCTCGCCGTGCATCCAACCCTTGTACTCATCCTGTTCCCAATAGATTATCCATGCCCAAGGAGGTTGCAGCTGGTCATTCTAGTTCCACCACTGCAGTGCCTAAGTGGTGGTCGTGTTTGCCACTCGGTACCCAGTACGGACCTCTTCAGAAAGCCACGTTGAATCCGGTCGCAAGACCGTGTGATTCCTGTGTCCACCCCCATCCCGGGCTATAGACTGATGCATACGTGTTCACCTCTAATCCGAGCTATGAACTTATATATACCAAAAACAAAAAAACCCATGTGCATAGGAACGTGATGGCCTCGGGGGTCAAATCCCCCTAGCCTCCCGTACCTTACTCCGGCAAAACTTTGGAAATTAACAGATCGAGATACGAGCCGAGGACTCACTCATGAGTGCCGAAAACGTATCCCTATGACAGGAAGGTACAACACCGACTATGGTCTACTAGTACTAATGCAATTATCCAACCCCTTAAGATGTCACTCTAATCCCAGCCTTACTCTAATCACTTTGGGTAAAAGATCAGATTGCTTCCAAACTTGACTATCAACCACTGGCCCTAGTGATACCGGTCCGGTTCGCCACTTCCCCGGCTTGGAATTGCCCAGCACTACGGCCTATATTCACCCCTAACCCGGCAATAAATATGTGTTCACCCCTAACCCGGGCTATGAACTCATATGAATGGCATGGCTCGGATGTCCTACACTTCGATGCAAGTTCACAACTTAGGATCGACAAATGAAGGGTATCCCTTACCCTAGTGACTAACTCGAGTCACGCATCACACTATGGGAGTCAACAATACCAACAAAAAATACCAAACGTCCCTAGATAAGAGTTATCAACACTGTAGTACATAGGGGAACAAGTCTTCACAATACCTAGTCAACAACCAGACTAAGCAACCTATGGGGTTTCTGCCCGAAACTTAAAAAGGTCATAACTCCCTCGATACAACTTCGATTGGGGTATACGAGTCCAATCCAGAAAGATAAGAACCTAGGCTACAACTTTCTAGTTGATCATAAACTCAAATTCCATTATCTAGATCCTCAAAATGGTTTCTCAAGCCTCAGCCTGTGTATTTCCTGTACACGGGCTGCACCTTACCGGTAGCATAAAACACTGCTCGCTCATCAAAATGTTACAAACCCAAGTCCTATGGAAAGGTGTGGATGTCCTCTACAATTCTCTAGTTGTTCATAAGTCCAAAATATATCACTAGATCACCCTAACACACACATCTCTCACAAATGTACCAAGTCACACACTAGGACTTCCTAAATCAGAGCACTCAGCTCAATTCCTGGCCGCTGTCCAGTATTGCAAAAATCACAATATATCAACCACTTACTAGAAATACCTCAAATAGGTCTTGTTGGAAAGGTCTTGATGTCTAATACAAACCTCTAAGAAAACAGTTCTTCAAATTTTCCTCTTAAGGAACCTCAAATGTGCAATCTCTACAAGGTATCAAATTTAGCTGAAACCAACACAGTACATGCTAACAAAATCATCATAAATTTATACTCATCCAATTGACACAAAATTTACAGTGAAGAAATTAGATATCAATATGAACAACATGCAAAAGGTTTCATGTCCAAACTCCAAGTCTACACCGAGTTCTTCATATTTCAATTAAGCACAAAAATCATCATGCTCTTCAGTTATAGCTCTAGCTACTATTTAAATATCAATTTTTAATATTCCTGTAAGTTCATCCAAATATTTCCCTAATTTTTCTGTAGAATCTAGATACAAGTGGGAATATAGGGTAAAAATTTTAGATTAAGAACTTGCTCCAATTAATTATGTAAATTCCAACAATCTCAGGCATCATGTTAACCAACTACTGCTGCTGCCTTACGACAAAGTTCTAAAAATAGATTTTATTAAAATATCAAACCATCTCAAAAAAATCCGAAATAATTCATGATCCATCTAGACATATATAGGAACAATTTGTAAAAATGTGATGATCTAATTCCATATGGTTTGCTCTCGAAAAAATCTAGAAAATAGCATACAAATCAAGATTCTAGTTCTAGTTTCTGATTTCATCTTCCAATCTTCTTAGATATTCCTCCTAACACTTACTACCACACATGCATGCAATAAATCAATCAAGAAATAATAAGAAAGGTTTAGAGTAACTCCCCACCCTGAGTTGATGGAGAGTAGTTGATGTCTTTGAGCTTTCCTTCCTTGAGAATTCCTTCAAGAGCTCCTTTCTTCAATCTTTCTTCTTTCTCTCCTTCTCTTCTTTTTCCTTGGTTTGAGTTCTAAAATTTCAGAACAAAGGAGATGAAATGAGGGTTTTTTGATGAAGAAGTGAATGAGGAAAGAGGGGGGAAGGTGAGTCGGTTTCTAGGTAGTATGGGGTAGAGTTGTAGGGTGGTTTTGTAGTAAAACCATTGCCTAGCCAATGATTTTGAGGTGTAGTGTGTTGGCTGCCCATTTTAACACTTAAACGGGTTCCTTGATGTGAGACGGGGGATTTATCGACTGTACTCAAGATATACCCACCGTAGTATCATACAGTGTTATATTTGCATAGGCATCGTACAAAAAACTAGTGTTTATACCAGTATCGGTCCTCCTCGTTCTCGTGCATCATCTAAAACTCAGTCACCCTCATAAACCGTCCCACAAACATGGACTCACTCCAACATTCATATACTCAAACAAAATATTGCAATCATATGCACGCATACAGACAATATATATATATATATATATATATATATATATATATATATATATATATATATAAGTATCGTACAATTCGGGATATTACAATATGAGATACGAGTACGTAACAAGCCCAGCGAATGATTTTCATCATTCGTAAACTGTAAGGATCAACTCAACAGTAAATAGAAATATACAACCACGCATGCATGAATCAAACCTCATAATCACAAGAATTACTTGAAATCAAATACATAATTCTCGAATAAAACAAGATCTGGAGAAACAATAAAACTCCAAGTCAAACATGCCCAATTACAAGATATCAAGTAGCAACAAAAGAAACTGATAAACTCGATACAGAAATAATCTAATGCACAAAATATTCCAGTCTAAAAGGCTTAGAACACTTGATTGCTTACTCCTGTAGGTAACTGGTCTCCCAAACCTATATATTTATCAATTCAAAAGAAATAGAAAAAATAGGAAAACAATCAGCCCGTTAGGGCAAGCTACGGGCCACAAGTATTACAAGCAGAAAGGGTACAAGAACAAGGTAAATAAGAATTCAGTGCAGGAAACAAGAATCAAGAGCGCAAAACATAACATGAAAGGAATACAATAGCTAAATAGGGTCAAATAAATTGGTAAGCAAGTAAACAGAATCAGGTAACAAG
This sequence comes from Hemerocallis citrina, assembly GCA_017893485.1. Taxonomy (NCBI): domain Eukaryota; kingdom Viridiplantae; phylum Streptophyta; class Magnoliopsida; order Asparagales; family Asphodelaceae; genus Hemerocallis; species Hemerocallis citrina. Next base: position 77,151,601 of record CM030367.1, read on the forward strand.
ATCAGGTAATTGATAAATATGTAAACTTGTAACAGATATCAGATAAACATGTAAACTTGTAACAAATATCAGATAAACTTGTGAAACAAGTGACAAGAATATGCAGGTGAAAAATATTATTCTTAAGTCTTTTATTTAATCATATCTAATGCATCACTCATGCGTCCCAAACCACATGGTTGCTGCATACAAACAAGTTACGTTTAGATTTAATGGTGGATTCCATAGGACCTTGTACTCAGGTGTAATATCTCGGTTAGATAATATATTTGTGTTATAATTATTTTTAAAATTGAAATATTTTTATGGAAATTAATTGGTTTTACTAATAAAAAGTTATCTGTATATATATATACAAGTAAGTATATATATGTATTGTATCAATTTTGTGCATGTGTACAAAATAATGTAAAATGCGTTTTTGAGAAATATCTGTAATATCCGGGTCTGATATTAAAACATTATTATTTTATTATTATTTTTTTATTTTCAGAATTGAAATGTTTTTTATGGATATTACCCGGTTTTATTAATAAACATTATCTATATATATATACCAATCTGTATATATCTGTATTGTATCAAATTGGTACTGAAATCTTCCAAGCCGATAATAAAATTATTTTTATTATTATTATATTTTTATTCTCGGAATTTAAATTATTTTTGTATAGATTGATTGGGTTTGATGAATGAAAATTATCTGTATATATAAATATATGCACGTACATGTATTGTATCGATTTCGTACGTTTGTACGAAATCATGTGGTATGTGATTTTGGGAAAAAGTCTTTTATTTTTTATCAATCATGATCAAATGGAGGGTTAGGATTGGATTAGGGTGTGATTGCAATATAAATTTGCAAATGAAACATCAAATTGATTAAACCACAAAGAGTGAGACACATGGTTTCTTCTTACCCACAAGCTCACCCTCACTCTCTCTCTCCCTCTCCTACTTAAGGCCGGCCAACCCCAAGGGTAAAAGCCCCAAAGTTTTCCCCTCCTTTCATTCTCATCTCACTCCATCTCTTTCTCTCTTATATTTTCTTCTTCTTCTTTTACTTGTTCAAATTTAGAAAAAATTGAGAAGAAAAGAAAAGAATGAGAGATCAAATCAAAAGAAATGAGTGGGTTCATTTAGGGATGTTCTTGAGAGGAGGAGCAAGAACAAGGTGAAGAAGAAAGCAAGCAAGTTCTTACGGAATCTGAGAAAGTTGTTAACTGCAGATTTGTAGTAGATGTCCTTTGCTTTTCAAAAAGTCTAAATTTGTTAGATTCCGATAATTATAGCACCAATTATGAGCTTTACAAGTTTTAGCCAATCTACTATCTTTTGTTGTTCTTAAAATGTGTTTAAGGAGCTGGATTTTGAGTTCCATACGGAATCTGAGAAAGTTGTTAACTAGATAGTTGTAGTAAATGTTCTTAGCTTTCCAAAAAGTCCAATTTTGTTAGATTTCGATAAGTATAGCACCAGTTATGAGCTTTATAAGTTTCTGCAAAAGCTGCTATCTTGAGTTGTTCTTGACTTGTGTTTAAAGAGCAAGAATTTGAGTTCCATACGGAATTTAAAAAGTTGTTAGCTAGAGAGTTTTAGTAGATGTCCTTATCTTTCCAAAAAGTCCAATTTTGTTTAATTCCGATAAGCCTAGCATAAGCTATGAGCTTTACAAGTTTTCAGCAATCGGTTGTCTTTAGTTGTCCCTGACTTGTGTTTAAAGAGCAGGAATTTGAGTTCCATAAGGAATTTGAAAAAGTTGTTAACTAGAGAGTTGCAGTAGATGTTCTCTACTTTCTAAAAAGTCATATTTTGTTAGTTTCTGATAATCGTAGCATGAGTTATGACTTTTACAAGTCGACAGCAACTGGCCTTTTGGCTGAAGCTTCGCTGTTTAGAGTGTTCGAAGTTTTTCTACCTCTTATTGATTGTATCTAAGAAGGTTGTCAACTAGAGAGTTGTAGTAGATGTTCTCACCTTTTTAAAAAGTTTAATTTTTTTGAATTCCAATGAGAGTAGCATGTTTAATTGCTTCTAGGTTGTTAAAAGGCTTTTTATGTTGCTTTTTTGTATAAAAGATCAAGTTTTGTTAGTAAGCGTATACAAAAAATTCTAGTTCAGGTTAACTAGAGTTATCGTGAATTGTTAGTAGTTTGAATCATGCACATGATTATGAGTAATAAGTATTCCTTTCATTCATGAGTCATGTAATATATTGGTCTATCTCGTACATAGCTCACCTGGCTCATATGTAGTTTGTTTATTTATGAGTAGCTCATTTGGCTCGTATGAGTTTTGATTACTCGTATATAGCTTATTAGCTAGTACGCAATTATTGTGCTTGTCTAGGGTGATATCATTGCCCTAGGTGCCATCGACTATCAAGACGTGTATTTATTTTACTCCTCGTGGACTGTGGACGAGTCACCCCTCGTGCATCGTCAGATCTTAACCGGTTTAGCTTGATCGCGGGTCGAGAGCGTAGACGGAATCCATGTTCAGAGTAGTAGCATGCGAATAAATTCGTATTGCTGGGATCTTGGATCGATGGGCTGTGAACAGGATCCTTAGGGATTCTGGTAAGTCTAGGTTGAGCACCTAGTAGAGTTATCTTGTGAAGTCTAACTTAAGACCTAGCATGTTGTGTTAGTACTGTTGTCATCCCTCGGATTATTTAGGGTTAGTGACATCTATGGATAGTAACTTATGGCTATTACTTCTTAATCTTTATTTATTGGCTAAATTTTAAAAAAAAACGCACTGAGTTTTGGTCCATTTTAAAAAAACTGCACTAAGTTGTTTTTAATTAAAAAAACGACACAAAATTTCAAAAAACTCCACTGGGATAGTTAGGGTCAGGGTTTGGGTTAGGGTTGGGATAGGGTAGGGTTTAAAAAAACCACTTCCATCTTTCATTTGTGTTTAAAAAAACATCAATTAACTAATCAGATGTTTAAATAACCCCCCCCCCCCCCCCCCCCCCCCGAACTAACCCTAACCCTAATCCTAACTAACCCAGTGGAGTTTTTTTAAAATTTTGCGTCATTTTTTTAATAAAAAAAACTGAATGTGGTTTTTTTAAAATGGCCCAAAACTCAGTGGGGTTTTTTAAAATTTATCCAATAAATAAAGGTATTAAGGGTGATACCTTATGATCCGACCTGTTTTATAGGCCAACACTAGGTGGTGTTATTGGTTATACCCTTCCTGTCAAAGGGATACGGTCTGTGATTTCTCACGTGTTGGGAGCATGGGATCGTATCTCGCCTGTTATTTTCTGAAGTGCCATGATAAGAGCGGGAAGTTTTCCTGTCGGAATAGGGGATGGACCCCCGGAACTCCATCATGTTCTATTCTATATCAGAGAAGGCGAACAGGCCATAGACTATGGTCTATAAGCTAGAGGGCCACAGGGGATGCTTTGAGCTTACCTTTGTTGGAGTTAACTTTGGGTGTTCGTCAGATTTTTGAGTGAGGTCCGGTACGCCCGGCAATAGTGGCAAACAGAGACAAAACTATATGACTGCGGGTGGCGGGATTAGATCGTTTTAGAGCAACCTCATCAGTCACGCTATATCTTTAGGAACAGGTTGAGTACGAGAGTAGAATTCATGGCGTGGGTCCAAATCCCTATATATGAAGAAACGGCTTGATATGGACGTATGTATTTATGGGGTGCATACTTTCCAGAGTCTCGCTTGCATTAGAATAAGAGCATCTGATAATACTTTTTATTTTATGGCCAGTTCCTAATCGTCCTATGTTCTTCTATGTCCAGGTATCTGATAATACTTTTTATTTTATGGCTAGATTTTTATGTATCTGTTGGTTTGATTCTCTTCTTATCTTATTGAAGATGGGACAAGAAGAGATTAGTGCAAGTGGAACATCTTATTTGAATAGAACGGAGGCTGCAAATGTAGAGAAATTTGTAACTACATTTTTAAGGAGCGGTGTCATACCTAGCCAGGTGCCCTTGAACGTGCTCTTTTTTCCTTGGGTACTTATTTATCTTTATGTTTTATTTCATTTATTTCAATTCTGAATTGTGCAGATATGAGTTATAACTCCATATGAAGGACAAAGGGCTTATATTGTAAATTATATGTCAAGAAATGGCTCTCTCCGGCAGAAACTTTATAAGGAAATTGAGGTTTTGCTCAAGACTTTTCTGCTTTAAATTGCAGGTTATTAAATATATTTGCTACTAACTTCTATTATTCTGTAACAGGTTACAAGTGTAGACTCCTTCCAGGGAAGGGAGAAAGATTACATTATTTTATCATGTGTGAGGAGCAACGAACATCAGGTATTCTACACACACTCACAGTCCCCACCATAGCCATATTTAATTCTGTTTGTTTCATTTGTGTGTGTGTAATATTATTTTTATTTTTATGTAACACAGATTAAAGTTATATTCAGTTCAAAATGGTTGTAACATCAGAGTAATACAAATATACAATCTAAAACAATCAAAAGGAAATGGGTGATCTAAGCTTTTATAGCATCACAAGATGTCTTTTAATTTAGTTTGCCTTTGGTCATTGCCAATGTTCATGGAATAATTTACTTGACTGGTTGAAGAATCATGATAGAGAATATGTCCATCAATTATAAAGAAGATTAAAACTAACATTGGCAAAGAAATGAACAGTATTAGATAAACCTACAACTATCCAAATTCTCGATAGAGTATAAAGCATAATCAATTTAAATTCCAGGATTGGAGAGTATTAACTTAGAGTCTCTAAAATTTGTATGTGATAAGCCAAAAACATTTTCGGCTTAAATAATGCAGGATTATCGTTCACGGAAACGTGCCGTAGGCACATGTCCGCATAGTAACAAGCACAAGAAGATAGTATAGCAAGCACAGTTAGACTATAGTGTAGCAACCACCTCGGCAAAACGATAGTATAGCAAGCACAAGAAGATTATAATAAAACACAAAGAAAGCTATCAAGTGGCTCACATTCAATCTATCCCAAAATCAATGGACCAGATCTACTATCACAAAACATATTTTCCCGCCCAAATTTCAAACTCCCAAATTCAAACACACACACTCTCTCTCTCTCTTTTTTTCCCAAAATAAACCACCTTCTCTTCTTTTTCACTGTCTCTATCTCTCTCCCCCCGTCTCCCTCTCTCTCATCTCTCCCGTCTCCCACCTTGGGTTTTTTGTTCATTTTCTTCTTCTTCTTCTCAAAAGCGGCGGCTTTTCTCTATTCCCAGCTCCCAGATCGACAACAATGGCGGATACCAAAGCCGTTACGATCCGAACCCGCAAGTTCATGACCAATCGCCTCCTCTCTCGCCAGCAATTCGTAAGAACCCCTAAAAAGAAACCATCTTTTTAAGCTCTATTTCATCTGTTACTCCACTTTCATTAACAAGTTCTTGCCTTTTAGGTCATCGACGTTTTGCATCCGGGAAGAGCGAATGTTTCCAAGGTAATTAATTTTGGGGTTTTTTTGGATTACTTTGTTGTTTTTTCGAGTGATTTATTGATTGGGGTTATTTGATTTGGAGGCGGAGTTGAAGGAGAAGTTGGCGAAGTTGTATGATGTAAGGGACGAAAACTCGATCTTTGTGTTCAAGTTCATGACTGCGTTCGGAGGTGGGAAGTCAACTGGGTTTGGGTTGATCTATTATTCGGTTGAGAGTGCGAAGAAGTAGGTACTATGTACGTCTCCTCAAGGTACGTCTTTCTTTCAATATGGGTTTGTATCAAAATGAACTGTTTTGGTGTTTGTAATTGAACTGATTATAGTTGATCTTGCTTAGGTGGATGAATGCAATGAATGTCGTTTGACTTCGATCTTATCGTGCATTGAAATTTTGGTTAAATCCCAAAGTCATTTGTATTTGAATGTTTCAGTCAGTTTTGGCATGACTACTTTAAATTTTTATCTGATGTGTCTACATGATTCCTTTCAGGGGAAACGTACAGAGTTAGTATAATCAACGGGGAAACGTACAGAGTTAGTTCAATACCTATGAAGCTCTGGTCAAGGTAATGATTTTGAGTTCTCTTATAATCAGAACACTTTTTATTTATCTTTATGTATGCACTTTACCAATTTATCCTCTTCCAGGTTGCTCATGAATTCAAATTGATTGAGGCTCTCAACCAATCTTGATCAGATGTGCAGTACTTCAGAAGTGTTTGTTTCTTTATGGAAATGTAAAGAAATGATCTTAACTGCATTTACCTGCCTTTTGCATACTTTCATATACTCATTCTCTCTATATACCAAATGCAGTTAAAGTATAAAAACTGCATCCTAATGTATTATCTGCATATAATTAGAGTGTTTTTTTAGATGATATACTTGGAAGAAAACTAGCGACAAGGCGCATGAAAAAAAAATCGTTAGTAGCTTGGCGCTTTCAATTAAATCTTTTAGGGCCAGGGTTATGTAGTTTTAATTAATTATTTTGGAAGCTAAAACAATGCATTACAGGAGATTGGAGCATTTTCATTGGTCGCAGTCAGGAATTTAGTAGGGGAAAGCTTTCCCGACTACTTTCTTTAGGTTGCCAGGGATGTTCTGTTGGGAATGCATGCATCAGGATGCTGATCTCATCAATGGCCGGGGATGAAACAGAGACACATCAGTCATGGTAATCTTTGTTCTCTGTTATGTTTTTTATTATTATTTATATTTAGTTTCACTCTCTACATTCTCAATGAAAATGTAATTTACTTTCTCTAATAATGCTCAGAATGTGTTCGATCAAATTCCTGTAGGGGATACTTTTTAAATCAAATCTACATGAAAAAATCATATACATACATCTACATGGCAAATATCTGATGTTTATCTAGAAATGTAAGGTAGGTCTCCTCAAGATGTATGTCCCTTTCATTTTAGATTTTAATGAAATGGATTTTAGTATTTGTACTTGAACTTGATTCTGGTCGAATTTGTTTAGGTAGATGAATGCAACATTGAATTGACTTCTACGTCGATATGCTCGCAATTCGGAAAAATCCTGATCCATAAGGCTTTTCATATAATTGTTAATACTGCTCATGCACAAGGTTTATTAATTATGTTTAGTCTAAAGGATTTGGAAAGTTGTTTTTGCGAAGTTGTTTTTTGCAACTAATCATTTATATACCAATTAAGAACAATTTTTAGTGGACAGGAAAATTCCTGCATGTTTAATTAAGTCCTCAATTCAGTTTTTATTGACTGGTGCAAGTCAAAGGGAAAAAAATCTCCGCATGTATGTTATTTAGTAGGAAACATTTCTGAGCTGAGGAAAGACAGTAGAAGCTGGTAGGCCTGGAATTCTATAGAAATATAATTTGCATTGCAATCATTAGAACTCTTTCCAAGATATACTTGCATCTGATTTTCCATTATATGACCAGGTAAGCAGAACCTAAAACATTAGCTTGCTTTTTTCTCATTTGGTTCTATTATTCAGTTTCTTACTCATCCTCCTCTCCTGTGAAGTTCTTATTCATTATTCGTGACCATGAAAATTTATTCAAACCTGAGCTATACATTTTTTACATAATAATTGGAGCTTGATGTCCTTTTTTGCCCCTTTGACTTGAAGGATGAAACTATTTCAAGAATTGAAGAGAGGATTGCCGCATGGACATTTCTTCCAGTTGGTAACTTCTTTACTTTGCATCGCTCTTTCTCTAACCTTTTGTTTATAGTCTTCTAACCCTTTGTCCCTGAAACAGAAAATGCTGAGGCCATGCAGGTACTGCACTATGAGAATGGTCAGAAGTACGATTGTGCAGAAAATGGCTATGCAGGTATACTATTTTATTCTTATTATTTATTTTTATTTTATCTTATTTTTATTTTGAAAATGGTGTAATCTTCCGTTGAGAACATTTTTTGGTTTATTAATATTAGTACTTAGGGGCAGGATCAACCATTATTAGTACTTTCTCTATCAATTGACTGGGTTTCATTTGCAGTGAAACCTCGGAAGGGTGATGCCTTGCTACTCTTTAACTTCCACCCTAATGCAACAACAAATCCTGATAGTTTGCACGGAAGCTGCCCAGTGATAGAAGGTGAGAAGTGGTCCGCAACGAAATGGATTCATGTGAGATCATTTGACCGGCCAATAAAGCTGGATGGATCAGACGGTTGCACGGACGAGAACGAGTTCTGCACCGGTTGGTCTGCTCTTGGAGAATGCAAAAAGAACCCTCATTATATGGTGGGGTCAACAAGCTCACCTGGGTTCTGTAGGAAGAGCTGTAAGGTTTGTGAATCATGATGTCCTTTTTTGGTTCGTATTCTTGATGTAAGTTGCCTCGCGATAATTAGATGTACATAACATTTTAGTGAGGCTGTCAACCATTCTCTTTATGCAACATCCACACCCTTGCTTATTTGCTTTTAGTGAGAGGTCAAACTGTTTATTCTTATTTGCTGTCAACCATCCACACCCTTGCTTTGCTATGTGGCTGCTACTATTCTTTATGCAACATTCGTCGTAGGGTAGGCTATATCTATTTGACAAAATTAAAATTAAAAAAAAAAACTGTCTGCTTCACAATAATCATTATATTTTTAGGTTCGTGGGAGATCCACCACTTCATTTTGATTTCCATTTCAATATGATCTTTCACTATTTTCTCATAGGAATGATATTTAATTTTAAAAAGATAAAATATGTGATCTTTTGGTACCTCAGAAAACAATTTGGACTGGACCATACAATAATGTTATCTGATATTTCACCTCAGAAAACATGTTATCTGTTTCATGTTATCTGATATTTCACCTCAGAAAACTAATATTAGTGCAAGCCCCAAACAATTTAATATTTGTTATTTCACTTGGATCCCTTAATTTTGAAGCCTCAGCGGTGAATGTTTTTTTATCATTTTCTCAACTTTATTTCTACATGTTTGCTCAAAAATATGAATGTGTCTTGCATTTTGCAGAATCTCAGACTTTGGAACTATAATTGACACGGATACGAGTGTTAATGGAAGGGCAGGTGATTCATTCCTGGAGGTTGACAAAGTGCATTTGGTAGGAGTGCCTTGGCCTTCAGTCTAAATGTATAGTTATCCTGGCTCACTCAAGTAGGTAGTACTGATATTTAATTTGAGAATGACTGCATTTTGAAGAAGATGGAGTATTTGAAGTATGTACTCAAACTGCAACTAGAAGAAGATGCACTCAAACTGCAACTAAAAAAAAAATTTGAAGAAGATGCACTCAAACTTTTGTTTAGTGAAAAACTACCTCAAAGTTTCACTCGATGATGGAGTATTTGAAGTATAACTGCATTTTGTGTTCAAATACTGTTTTTCTGAATTGTGAATGTTTGGTTAAAAGGGTATGTCTAGAATGCAACAAAAGAAAAATTACCCAGAGCATGTCTAGAAAACTTATCATCATCATGTTATAGCGTCAAATGAAATAATGAGTTTGGCTTGCTTCTTGAGCTTCATCTGTGTCTTAAAGATGAAGTCAATATCCAGAGCATTTATATAATAACATCTTCATTTATTGTTCTTTCTCTTGGAGAATATTGCCTGACCTTTAATTATCATTGGTTTTGATTGATTCGTGAAAAATGTTACAACATTTTAGGCTCGCTGTTTCGCGAAAAAAACTATCCATATTGAAGACTCAAAGCAGACTGAAAGGTATTGGTTTGAAAATAAATTTTCATAAAAACTCTTACTGTTTGTACATATTGTCTTAATGTAACATATCAATCTTATTCCTTTTGGTTATACAGATGGATGCACCCTTCACTGAAATAAATCATACATCTTGCTATGATATGATTGAAGAATACTGCCAGTTCATCTTGAACAATATTTCAAGCTTACAAAAGCAGAGGTATGATACTGTTCCCTTAAATCTACAAATAAGCTCATTAATGTATGATATTCAATATTTTTTGTAACGACGCCTTTGATTGAGGTCATATTTTTTGTAACGACGCCTTTGGTTGAGGTTAATGAGCAGAAAAAGGTATCAGCCTTAGGTCAACAGTGAAATAGTTAGAGGGAAGGAGAATATGGAGTGGGAAGGGTGCAATGGTATGAGTTTGAAAGTTGATTTTAAAAGGAAAGAGTATGAGTTCATTCAAGTTCAATCTGGCAGTTTCTTAAATCCATGTCTTTGTTGGCAATTGAGGGAGGAAAATTTGAAAACTACAGGGACTTCTTTAGTTACAATCTGTACTGCTATGGTAGAACTATTTCACACTACAGGTAGATCTGTCACACAAATGTGTAGAACTATTTCACACTACAGGTAGATCTGTAAAAGTAAAACATGTAAGTCAGACCTTTTCAAATTGATCATTTATTCTCCTTCTCACAAGTCATTAGTAATCTATAGGGCATTGCTTTGGGTCAGGGGTGGTATTGATTTAGATGGGTTTAAAACTTTAAATTGCCAACCTGCCCAAGTTGCAACTAACAGAATCAACCTGAAATGGGTAATTTCTTTCCCCAGTGAACTAATTTGCTGCAATAAGAATTATGAGTCAAGTTACTACTGAGAAATAACTACTGAGAAATAATAATTTCTTTCCCCATGAAGTCACCGAAGAAGTCTTTTGATGACAAGAGCTGGTTGGTCATTACTACTTTTTTCCTTTGATCTCGATCTCTGTATTTGTCACTCCATGATCCAGCATAACTAACATTTTTGGAAACCAAAAAAGGTTACATCTTGAATGAAAATGTACTTAACTATTGAGATAATTTGGTGCAGGTAGTAAGATATGTCTAACATGATGTATCAAATACATGGCTCAAAGTTATACAGTCATGGCCACAAACTCATGGCTTTGGCTCAGTGCTTCAGCGATTGCAGGTATAAAGCTGAGAAGAAATTAGTTTCATGTATCAGTATTCAGTTTTTGTGTTTATCTTAGTGTTTTTTATATGCATCAATGCAGAGAGCCACAAATTTGTGTGTTTGTTTATTCAACTTCATGTTTCTTGGTTTGTATATAAGATCATGTGGGTAACTTTAAGCAGAGTTTCATTGCAAATGTTTAGATTTTGGGTCATATTTGTATTTCAGATGATATATGTGTAAACATGATGTGAATCAGAAGAGATATGTGTATGCAACAGATGAGATCAATGTTCAGTTTTTGTGTTTATGTTGGTGTTTTTATATGCATCAATGCAGAGAGCCACAAGTTTGTGTGTTTGTTTATTCAACTTCAAGTTTCTTGGTTTGTATATCAGATTTTGAGAGAGTAGTAATAAAGTAAAAATGACGATGTTTGGTGAATGTGGTAAAATTTCTGTGTGCTGGAAGATCTTCAATTCTATGCATGAATACGATCTAATTTCGTGGAATTATATTATTGGGGTACTAGCCAACACCGAGTCATCCCTAGATGAATCAGTTAGGGTTTTCTTAAATATGATGCGAAGTGGATGGAAGCCTAATAAAGTGACGTTTAATTATTGTTCTTTCTGCTTTATCTCTGCTTTCAGTTCTTGAATTAAGTGTGATTAACTTTCAAAATGGTGGAGATTGAGGAGGGCATTTTGAATTGAACAAAGTGGGATTTAAAATATGTGATTAACTTTCAAAATATGGAGATTCTGTCAAAATTTCCAGAAATTTTTTTAAAATCTATTATGATTACAAACTATATCTTTAGTCATATGAAGTTTTTTTTTCCCCCAGAGCCTAATATATATTATGACTGTGTAATGTGGCTTGGATTGGGCTAGAGAGGATTCAATTTCACTGTCTATGATGTTAAGGAATTGCTCTCGAAGGAATAATATTTTATCAGAGATTCTATCGAAATTTTTACTACAATCATGCCTGTAAAATTTTAAATAATACTGTCGAAATATTTACAAAACATTTTAAAGAAAGTTAAGACGTCGCGATAACGTGCCGTATGAAACATTTTAAGGACATCGTATTAGAAAACTATTAGGAAGCAATATAATTTCAGAAGAGGCAGTTGATTGTATTAGAAAGGTGGGTGTATTTGTTTACACCCACCTTTTTTTGTTTACACCCACTTATTCGTTAAAATGTTTTAATTTTTTTTGAAATTTATATGCAGTTCACCCAATCAAATAAATCTAACTAAATTTACATGTAGTCCCGAATACGTGCCGTAGGCACGTCCCACGGGCATACCTAGTCTATATATATATACCAATCTGTATATATCTGTATTGTATCAAATTGGTACTGAAATCTTCCAAGCCGATAATAAAATTATTTTTATTATTATTATATTTTTATTCTCGGAATTTAAATTATTTTTGTATAGATTGATTGGGTTTGATGAATGAAAATTATCTGTATATATAAATATATGCACGTACATGTATTGTATCGATTTCGTACGTTTGTACGAAATCATGTGGTATGTGATTTTGGGAAAAAGTCTTTTATTTTTTATCAATCATGATCAAATGGAGGGTTAGGATTGGATTAGGGTGTGATTGCAATATAAATTTGCAAATGAAACATCAAATTGATTAAACCACAAAGAGTGAGACACATGGTTTCTTCTTACCCACAAGCTCACCCTCACTCTCTCTCTCCCTCTCCTACTTAAGGCCGGCCAACCCCAAGGGTAAAAGCCCCAAAGTTTTCCCCTCCTTTCATTCTCATCTCACTCCATCTCTTTCTCTCTTATATTTTCTTCTTCTTCTTTTACTTGTTCAAATTTAGAAAAAATTGAGAAGAAAAGAAAAGAATGAGAGATCAAATCAAAAGAAATGAGTGGGTTCATTTAGGGATGTTCTTGAGAGGAGGAGCAAGAACAAGGTGAAGAAGAAAGCAAGCAAGTTCTTACGGAATCTGAGAAAGTTGTTAACTGCAGATTTGTAGTAGATGTCCTTTGCTTTTCAAAAAGTCTAAATTTGTTAGATTCCGATAATTATAGCACCAATTATGAGCTTTACAAGTTTTAGCCAATCTACTATCTTTTGTTGTTCTTAAAATGTGTTTAAGGAGCTGGATTTTGAGTTCCATACGGAATCTGAGAAAGTTGTTAACTAGATAGTTGTAGTAAATGTTCTTAGCTTTCCAAAAAGTCCAATTTTGTTAGATTTCGATAAGTATAGCACCAGTTATGAGCTTTATAAGTTTCTGCAAAAGCTGCTATCTTGAGTTGTTCTTGACTTGTGTTTAAAGAGCAAGAATTTGAGTTCCATACGGAATTTAAAAAGTTGTTAGCTAGAGAGTTTTAGTAGATGTCCTTATCTTTCCAAAAAGTCCAATTTTGTTTAATTCCGATAAGCCTAGCATAAGCTATGAGCTTTACAAGTTTTCAGCAATCGGTTGTCTTTAGTTGTCCCTGACTTGTGTTTAAAGAGCAGGAATTTGAGTTCCATAAGGAATTTGAAAAAGTTGTTAACTAGAGAGTTGCAGTAGATGTTCTCTACTTTCTAAAAAGTCATATTTTGTTAGTTTCTGATAATCGTAGCATGAGTTATGACTTTTACAAGTCGACAGCAACTGGCCTTTTGGCTGAAGCTTCGCTGTTTAGAGTGTTCGAAGTTTTTCTACCTCTTATTGATTGTATCTAAGAAGGTTGTCAACTAGAGAGTTGTAGTAGATGTTCTCACCTTTTTAAAAAGTTTAATTTTTTTGAATTCCAATGAGAGTAGCATGTTTAATTGCTTCTAGGTTGTTAAAAGGCTTTTTATGTTGCTTTTTTGTATAAAAGATCAAGTTTTGTTAGTAAGCGTATACAAAAAATTCTAGTTCAGGTTAACTAGAGTTATCGTGAATTGTTAGTAGTTTGAATCATGCACATGATTATGAGTAATAAGTATTCCTTTCATTCATGAGTCATGTAATATATTGGTCTATCTCGTACATAGCTCACCTGGCTCATATGTAGTTTGTTTATTTATGAGTAGCTCATTTGGCTCGTATGAGTTTTGATTACTCGTATATAGCTTATTAGCTAGTACGCAATTATTGTGCTTGTCTAGGGTGATATCATTGCCCTAGGTGCCATCGACTATCAAGACGTGTATTTATTTTACTCCTCGTGGACTGTGGACGAGTCACCCCTCGTGCATCGTCAGATCTTAACCGGTTTAGCTTGATCGCGGGTCGAGAGCGTAGACGGAATCCATGTTCAGAGTAGTAGCATGCGAATAAATTCGTATTGCTGGGATCTTGGATCGATGGGCTGTGAACAGGATCCTTAGGGATTCTGGTAAGTCTAGGTTGAGCACCTAGTAGAGTTATCTTGTGAAGTCTAACTTAAGACCTAGCATGTTGTGTTAGTACTGTTGTCATCCCTCGGATTATTTAGGGTTAGTGACATCTATGGATAGTAACTTATGGCTATTACTTCTTAATCTTTATTTATTGGCTAAATTTTAAAAAAAAACGCACTGAGTTTTGGTCCATTTTAAAAAAACTGCACTAAGTTGTTTTTAATTAAAAAAACGACACAAAATTTCAAAAAACTCCACTGGGATAGTTAGGGTCAGGGTTTGGGTTAGGGTTGGGATAGGGTAGGGTTTAAAAAAACCACTTCCATCTTTCATTTGTGTTTAAAAAAACATCAATTAACTAATCAGATGTTTAAATAACCCCCCCCCCCCCCCCCGAACTAACCCTAACCCTAATCCTAACTAACCCAGTGGAGTTTTTTTAAAATTTTGCGTCATTTTTTTAATAAAAAAAACTGAATGTGGTTTTTTTAAAATGGCCCAAAACTCAGTGGGGTTTTTTAAAATTTATCCAATAAATAAAGGTATTAAGGGTGATACCTTATGATCCGACCTGTTTTATAGGCCAACACTAGGTGGTGTTATTGGTTATACCCTTCCTGTCAAAGGGATACGGTCTGTGATTTCTCACGTGTTGGGAGCATGGGATCGTATCTCGCCTGTTATTTTCTGAAGTGCCATGATAAGAGCGGGAAGTTTTCCTGTCGGAATAGGGGATGGACCCCCGGAACTCCATCATGTTCTATTCTATATCAGAGAAGGCGAACAGGCCATAGACTATGGTCTATAAGCTAGAGGGCCACAGGGGATGCTTTGAGCTTACCTTTGTTGGAGTTAACTTTGGGTGTTCGTCAGATTTTTGAGTGAGGTCCGGTACGCCCGGCAATAGTGGCAAACAGAGACAAAACTATATGACTGCGGGTGGCGGGATTAGATCGTTTTAGAGCAACCTCATCAGTCACGCTATATCTTTAGGAACAGGTTGAGTACGAGAGTAGAATTCATGGCGTGGGTCCAAATCCCTATATATGAAGAAACGGCTTGATATGGACGTATGTATTTATGGGGTGCATACTTTCCAGAGTCTCGCTTGCATTAGAATAAGAGCATCTGATAATACTTTTTATTTTATGGCCAGTTCCTAATCGTCCTATGTTCTTCTATGTCCAGGTATCTGATAATACTTTTTATTTTATGGCTAGATTTTTATGTATCTGTTGGTTTGATTCTCTTCTTATCTTATTGAAGATGGGACAAGAAGAGATTAGTGCAAGTGGAACATCTTATTTGAATAGAACGGAGGCTGCAAATGTAGAGAAATTTGTAACTACATTTTTAAGGAGCGGTGTCATACCTAGCCAGGTGCCCTTGAACGTGCTCTTTTTTCCTTGGGTACTTATTTATCTTTATGTTTTATTTCATTTATTTCAATTCTGAATTGTGCAGATATGAGTTATAACTCCATATGAAGGACAAAGGGCTTATATTGTAAATTATATGTCAAGAAATGGCTCTCTCCGGCAGAAACTTTATAAGGAAATTGAGGTTTTGCTCAAGACTTTTCTGCTTTAAATTGCAGGTTATTAAATATATTTGCTACTAACTTCTATTATTCTGTAACAGGTTACAAGTGTAGACTCCTTCCAGGGAAGGGAGAAAGATTACATTATTTTATCATGTGTGAGGAGCAACGAACATCAGGTATTCTACACACACTCACAGTCCCCACCATAGCCATATTTAATTCTGTTTGTTTCATTTGTGTGTGTGTAATATTATTTTTATTTTTATGTAACACAGATTAAAGTTATATTCAGTTCAAAATGGTTGTAACATCAGAGTAATACAAATATACAATCTAAAACAATCAAAAGGAAATGGGTGATCTAAGCTTTTATAGCATCACAAGATGTCTTTTAATTTAGTTTGCCTTTGGTCATTGCCAATGTTCATGGAATAATTTACTTGACTGGTTGAAGAATCATGATAGAGAATATGTCCATCAATTATAAAGAAGATTAAAACTAACATTGGCAAAGAAATGAACAGTATTAGATAAACCTACAACTATCCAAATTCTCGATAGAGTATAAAGCATAATCAATTTAAATTCCAGGATTGGAGAGTATTAACTTAGAGTCTCTAAAATTTGTATGTGATAAGCCAAAAACATTTTCGGCTTAAATAATGCAGGATTATCGTTCACGGAAACGTGCCGTAGGCACATGTCCGCATAGTAACAAGCACAAGAAGATAGTATAGCAAGCACAGTTAGACTATAGTGTAGCAACCACCTCGGCAAAACGATAGTATAGCAAGCACAAGAAGATTATAATAAAACACAAAGAAAGCTATCAAGTGGCTCACATTCAATCTATCCCAAAATCAATGGACCAGATCTACTATCACAAAACATATTTTCCCGCCCAAATTTCAAACTCCCAAATTCAAACACACACACTCTCTCTCTCTCTTTTTTTCCCAAAATAAACCACCTTCTCTTCTTTTTCACTGTCTCTATCTCTCTCCCCCCCGTCTCCCTCTCTCTCATCTCTCCCGTCTCCCACCTTGGGTTTTTTGTTCATTTTCTTCTTCTTCTTCTCAAAAGCGGCGGCTTTTCTCTATTCCCAGCTCCCAGATCGACAACAATGGCGGATACCAAAGCCGTTACGATCCGAACCCGCAAGTTCATGACCAATCGCCTCCTCTCTCGCCAGCAATTCGTAAGAACCCCTAAAAAGAAACCATCTTTTTAAGCTCTATTTCATCTGTTACTCCACTTTCATTAACAAGTTCTTGCCTTTTAGGTCATCGACGTTTTGCATCCGGGAAGAGCGAATGTTTCCAAGGTAATTAATTTTGGGGTTTTTTTGGATTACTTTGTTGTTTTTTCGAGTGATTTATTGATTGGGGTTATTTGATTTGGAGGCGGAGTTGAAGGAGAAGTTGGCGAAGTTGTATGATGTAAGGGACGAAAACTCGATCTTTGTGTTCAAGTTCATGACTGCGTTCGGAGGTGGGAAGTCAACTGGGTTTGGGTTGATCTATTATTCGGTTGAGAGTGCGAAGAAGTAGGTACTATGTACGTCTCCTCAAGGTACGTCTTTCTTTCAATATGGGTTTGTATCAAAATGAACTGTTTTGGTGTTTGTAATTGAACTGATTATAGTTGATCTTGCTTAGGTGGATGAATGCAATGAATGTCGTTTGACTTCGATCTTATCGTGCATTGAAATTTTGGTTAAATCCCAAAGTCATTTGTATTTGAATGTTTCAGTCAGTTTTGGCATGACTACTTTAAATTTTTATCTGATGTGTCTACATGATTCCTTTCAGGGGAAACGTACAGAGTTAGTATAATCAACGGGGAAACGTACAGAGTTAGTTCAATACCTATGAAGCTCTGGTCAAGGTAATGATTTTGAGTTCTCTTATAATCAGAACACTTTTTATTTATCTTTATGTATGCACTTTACCAATTTATCCTCTTCCAGGTTGCTCATGAATTCAAATTGAATGAGGCTCTCAACCAATCTTGATCAGATGTGCAGTACTTCAGAAGTGTTTGTTTCTTTATGGAAATGTAAAGAAATGATCTTAACTGCATTTACCTGCCTTTTGCATACTTTCATATACTCATTCTCTCTATATACCAAATGCAGTTAAAGTATAAAAACTGCATCCTAATGTATTATCTGCATATAATTAGAGTGTTTTTTTAGATGATATACTTGGAAGAAAACTAGCGACAAGGCGCATGAAAAAAAAATCGTTAGTAGCTTGGCGCTTTCAATTAAATCTTTTAGGGCCAGGGTTATGTAGTTTTAATTAATTATTTTGGAAGCTAAAACAATGCATTACAGGAGATTGGAGCATTTTCATTGGTCGCAGTCAGGAATTTAGTAGGGGAAAGCTTTCCCGACTACTTTCTTTAGGTTGCCAGGGATGTTCTGTTGGGAATGCATGCATCAGGATGCTGATCTCATCAATGGCCGGGGATGAAACAGAGACACATCAGTCATGGTAATCTTTGTTCTCTGTTATGTTTTTTATTATTATTTATATTTAGTTTCACTCTCTACATTCTCAATGAAAATGTAATTTACTTTCTCTAATAATGCTCAGAATGTGTTCGATCAAATTCCTGTAGGGGATACTTTTTAAATCAAATCTACATGAAAAAATCATATACATACATCTACATGGCAAATATCTGATGTTTATCTAGAAATGTAAGGTAGGTCTCCTCAAGATGTATGTCCCTTTCATTTTAGATTTTAATGAAATGGATTTTAGTATTTGTACTTGAACTTGATTCTGGTCGAATTTGTTTAGGTAGATGAATGCAACATTGAATTGACTTCTACGTCGATATGCTCGCAATTCGGAAAAATCCTGATCCATAAGGCTTTTCATATAATTGTTAATACTGCTCATGCACAAGGTTTATTAATTATGTTTAGTCTAAAGGATTTGGAAAGTTGTTTTTGCGAAGTTGTTTTTTGCAACTAATCATTTATATACCAATTAAGAACAATTTTTAGTGGACAGGAAAATTCCTGCATGTTTAATTAAGTCCTCAATTCAGTTTTTATTGACTGGTGCAAGTCAAAGGGAAAAAAATCTCCGCATGTATGTTATTTAGTAGGAAACATTTCTGAGCTGAGGAAAGACAGTAGAAGCTGGTAGGCCTGGAATTCTATAGAAATATAATTTGCATTGCAATCATTAGAACTCTTTCCAAGATATACTTGCATCTGATTTTCCATTATATGACCAGGTAAGCAGAACCTAAAACATTAGCTTGCTTTTTTCTCATTTGGTTCTATTATTCAGTTTCTTACTCATCCTCCTCTCCTGTGAAGTTCTTATTCATTATTCGTGACCATGAAAATTTATTCAAACCTGAGCTATACATTTTTTACATAATAATTGGAGCTTGATGTCCTTTTTTGCCCCTTTGACTTGAAGGATGAAACTATTTCAAGAATTGAAGAGAGGATTGCCGCATGGACATTTCTTCCAGTTGGTAACTTCTTTACTTTGCATCGCTCTTTCTCTAACCTTTTGTTTATAGTCTTCTAACCCTTTGTCCCTGAAACAGAAAATGCTGAGGCCATGCAGGTACTGCACTATGAGAATGGTCAGAAGTACGATTGTGCAGAAAATGGCTATGCAGGTATACTATTTTATTCTTATTATTTATTTTTATTTTATCTTATTTTTATTTTGAAAATGGTGTAATCTTCCGTTGAGAACATTTTTTGGT
Organism: Hemerocallis citrina; assembly: GCA_017893485.1. Taxonomy (NCBI): domain Eukaryota; kingdom Viridiplantae; phylum Streptophyta; class Magnoliopsida; order Asparagales; family Asphodelaceae; genus Hemerocallis; species Hemerocallis citrina. The sequence goes on from CM030367.1 coordinate 77,171,079, forward strand.
TTATTAATATTAGTACTTAGGGGCAGGATCAACCATTATTAGTACTTTCTCTATCAATTGACTGGGTTTCATTTGCAGTGAAACCTCGGAAGGGTGATGCCTTGCTACTCTTTAACTTCCACCCTAATGCAACAACAAATCCTGATAGTTTGCACGGAAGCTGCCCAGTGATAGAAGGTGAGAAGTGGTCCGCAACGAAATGGATTCATGTGAGATCATTTGACCGGCCAATAAAGCTGGATGGATCAGACGGTTGCACGGACGAGAACGAGTTCTGCACCGGTTGGTCTGCTCTTGGAGAATGCAAAAAGAACCCTCATTATATGGTGGGGTCAACAAGCTCACCTGGGTTCTGTAGGAAGAGCTGTAAGGTTTGTGAATCATGATGTCCTTTTTTGGTTCGTATTCTTGATGTAAGTTGCCTCGCGATAATTAGATGTACATAACATTTTAGTGAGGCTGTCAACCATTCTCTTTATGCAACATCCACACCCTTGCTTATTTGCTTTTAGTGAGAGGTCAAACTGTTTATTCTTATTTGCTGTCAACCATCCACACCCTTGCTTTGCTATGTGGCTGCTACTATTCTTTATGCAACATTCGTCGTAGGGTAGGCTATATCTATTTGACAAAATTAAAATTAAAAAAAAAAACTGTCTGCTTCACAATAATCATTATATTTTTAGGTTCGTGGGAGATCCACCACTTCATTTTGATTTCCATTTCAATATGATCTTTCACTATTTTCTCATAGGAATGATATTTAATTTTAAAAAGATAAAATATGTGATCTTTTGGTACCTCAGAAAACAATTTGGACTGGACCATACAATAATGTTATCTGATATTTCACCTCAGAAAACATGTTATCTGTTTCATGTTATCTGATATTTCACCTCAGAAAACTAATATTAGTGCAAGCCCCAAACAATTTAATATTTGTTATTTCACTTGGATCCCTTAATTTTGAAGCCTCAGCGGTGAATGTTTTTTTATCATTTTCTCAACTTTATTTCTACATGTTTGCTCAAAAATATGAATGTGTCTTGCATTTTGCAGAATCTCAGACTTTGGAACTATAATTGACACGGATACGAGTGTTAATGGAAGGGCAGGTGATTCATTCCTGGAGGTTGACAAAGTGCATTTGGTAGGAGTGCCTTGGCCTTCAGTCTAAATGTATAGTTATCCTGGCTCACTCAAGTAGGTAGTACTGATATTTAATTTGAGAATGACTGCATTTTGAAGAAGATGGAGTATTTGAAGTATGTACTCAAACTGCAACTAGAAGAAGATGCACTCAAACTGCAACTAAAAAAAAAATTTGAAGAAGATGCACTCAAACTTTTGTTTAGTGAAAAACTACCTCAAAGTTTCACTCGATGATGGAGTATTTGAAGTATAACTGCATTTTGTGTTCAAATACTGTTTTTCTGAATTGTGAATGTTTGGTTAAAAGGGTATGTCTAGAATGCAACAAAAGAAAAATTACCCAGAGCATGTCTAGAAAACTTATCATCATCATGTTATAGCGTCAAATGAAATAATGAGTTTGGCTTGCTTCTTGAGCTTCATCTGTGTCTTAAAGATGAAGTCAATATCCAGAGCATTTATATAATAACATCTTCATTTATTGTTCTTTCTCTTGGAGAATATTGCCTGACCTTTAATTATCATTGGTTTTGATTGATTCGTGAAAAATGTTACAACATTTTAGGCTCGCTGTTTCGCGAAAAAAACTATCCATATTGAAGACTCAAAGCAGACTGAAAGGTATTGGTTTGAAAATAAATTTTCATAAAAACTCTTACTGTTTGTACATATTGTCTTAATGTAACATATCAATCTTATTCCTTTTGGTTATACAGATGGATGCACCCTTCACTGAAATAAATCATACATCTTGCTATGATATGATTGAAGAATACTGCCAGTTCATCTTGAACAATATTTCAAGCTTACAAAAGCAGAGGTATGATACTGTTCCCTTAAATCTACAAATAAGCTCATTAATGTATGATATTCAATATTTTTTGTAACGACGCCTTTGATTGAGGTCATATTTTTTGTAACGACGCCTTTGGTTGAGGTTAATGAGCAGAAAAAGGTATCAGCCTTAGGTCAACAGTGAAATAGTTAGAGGGAAGGAGAATATGGAGTGGGAAGGGTGCAATGGTATGAGTTTGAAAGTTGATTTTAAAAGGAAAGAGTATGAGTTCATTCAAGTTCAATCTGGCGGTTTCTTAAATCCATGTCTTTGTTGGCAATTGAGGGAGGAAAATTTGAAAACTACAGGGACTTCTTTAGTTACAATCTGTACTGCTATGGTAGAACTATTTCACACTACAGGTAGATCTGTCACACAAATGTGTAGAACTATTTCACACTACAGGTAGATCTGTAAAAGTAAAACATGTAAGTCAGACCTTTTCAAATTGATCATTTATTCTCCTTCTCACAAGTCATTAGTAATCTATAGGGCATTGCTTTGGGTCAGGGGTGGTATTGATTTAGATGGGTTTAAAACTTTAAATTGCCAACCTGCCCAAGTTGCAACTAACAGAATCAACCTGAAATGGGTAATTTCTTTCCCCAGTGAACTAATTTGCTGCAATAAGAATTATGAGTCAAGTTACTACTGAGAAATAACTACTGAGAAATAATAATTTCTTTCCCCATGAAGTCACCGAAGAAGTCTTTTGATGACAAGAGCTGGTTGGTCATTACTACTTTTTTCCTTTGATCTCGATCTCTGTATTTGTCACTCCATGATCCAGCATAACTAACATTTTTGGAAACCAAAAAAGGTTACATCTTGAATGAAAATGTACTTAACTATTGAGATAATTTGGTGCAGGTAGTAAGATATGTCTAACATGATGTATCAAATACATGGCTCAAAGTTATACAGTCATGGCCACAAACTCATGGCTTTGGCTCAGTGCTTCAGCGATTGCAGGTATAAAGCTGAGAAGAAATTAGTTTCATGTATCAGTATTCAGTTTTTGTGTTTATCTTAGTGTTTTTTATATGCATCAATGCAGAGAGCCACAAATTTGTGTGTTTGTTTATTCAACTTCATGTTTCTTGGTTTGTATATAAGATCATGTGGGTAACTTTAAGCAGAGTTTCATTGCAAATGTTTAGATTTTGGGTCATATTTGTATTTCAGATGATATATGTGTAAACATGATGTGAATCAGAAGAGATATGTGTATGCAACAGATGAGATCAATGTTCAGTTTTTGTGTTTATGTTGGTGTTTTTATATGCATCAATGCAGAGAGCCACAAGTTTGTGTGTTTGTTTATTCAACTTCAAGTTTCTTGGTTTGTATATCAGATTTTGAGAGAGTAGTAATAAAGTAAAAATGACGATGTTTGGTGAATGTGGTAAAATTTCTGTGTGCTGGAAGATCTTCAATTCTATGCATGAATACGATCTAATTTCGTGGAATTATATTATTGGGGTACTAGCCAACACCGAGTCATCCCTAGATGAATCAGTTAGGGTTTTCTTAAATATGATGCGAAGTGGATGGAAGCCTAATAAAGTGACGTTTAATTATTGTTCTTTCTGCTTTATCTCTGCTTTCAGTTCTTGAATTAAGTGTGATTAACTTTCAAAATGGTGGAGATTGAGGAGGGCATTTTGAATTGAACAAAGTGGGATTTAAAATATGTGATTAACTTTCAAAATATGGAGATTCTGTCAAAATTTCCAGAAATTTTTTTAAAATCTATTATGATTACAAACTATATCTTTAGTCATATGAAGTTTTTTTTTCCCCCAGAGCCTAATATATATTATGACTGTGTAATGTGGCTTGGATTGGGCTAGAGAGGATTCAATTTCACTGTCTATGATGTTAAGGAATTGCTCTCGAAGGAATAATATTTTATCAGAGATTCTATCGAAATTTTTACTACAATCATGCCTGTAAAATTTTAAATAATACTGTCGAAATATTTACAAAACATTTTAAAGAAAGTTAAGACGTCGCGATAACGTGCCGTATGAAACATTTTAAGGACATCGTATTAGAAAACTATTAGGAAGCAATATAATTTCAGAAGAGGCAGTTGATTGTATTAGAAAGGTGGGTGTATTTGTTTACACCCACCTTTTTTTGTTTACACCCACTTATTCGTTAAAATGTTTTAATTTTTTTTGAAATTTATATGCAGTTCACCCAATCAAATAAATCTAACTAAATTTACATGCAGTCCCGAATACGTGCCGTAGGCACGTCCCACGGGCATACCTAGTCTATATATATATACCAATCTGTATATATCTGTATTGTATCAAATTGGTACTGAAATCTTCCAAGCCGATAATAAAATTATTTTTATTATTATTATATTTTTATTCTCGGAATTTAAATTATTTTTGTATAGATTGATTGGGTTTGATGAATGAAAATTATCTGTATATATAAATATATGCACGTACATGTATTGTATCGATTTCGTACGTTTGTACGAAATCATGTGGTATGTGATTTTGGGAAAAAGTCTTTTATTTTTTATCAATCATGATCAAATGGAGGGTTAGGATTGGATTAGGGTGTGATTGCAATATAAATTTGCAAATGAAACATCAAATTGATTAAACCACAAAGAGTGAGACACATGGTTTCTTCTTACCCACAAGCTCACCCTCACTCTCTCTCTCCCTCTCCTACTTAAGGCCGGCCAACCCCAAGGGTAAAAGCCCCAAAGTTTTCCCCTCCTTTCATTCTCATCTCACTCCATCTCTTTCTCTCTTATATTTTCTTCTTCTTCTTTTACTTGTTCAAATTTAGAAAAAATTGAGAAGAAAAGAAAAGAATGAGAGATCAAATCAAAAGAAATGAGTGGGTTCATTTAGGGATGTTCTTGAGAGGAGGAGCAAGAACAAGGTGAAGAAGAAAGCAAGCAAGTTCTTACGGAATCTGAGAAAGTTGTTAACTGCAGATTTGTAGTAGATGTCCTTTGCTTTTCAAAAAGTCTAAATTTGTTAGATTCCGATAATTATAGCACCAATTATGAGCTTTACAAGTTTTAGCCAATCTACTATCTTTTGTTGTTCTTAAAATGTGTTTAAGGAGCTGGATTTTGAGTTCCATACGGAATCTGAGAAAGTTGTTAACTAGATAGTTGTAGTAAATGTTCTTAGCTTTCCAAAAAGTCCAATTTTGTTAGATTTCGATAAGTATAGCACCAGTTATGAGCTTTATAAGTTTCTGCAAAAGCTGCTATCTTGAGTTGTTCTTGACTTGTGTTTAAAGAGCAAGAATTTGAGTTCCATACGGAATTTAAAAAGTTGTTAGCTAGAGAGTTTTAGTAGATGTCCTTATCTTTCCAAAAAGTCCAATTTTGTTTAATTCCGATAAGCCTAGCATAAGCTATGAGCTTTACAAGTTTTCAGCAATCGGTTGTCTTTAGTTGTCCCTGACTTGTGTTTAAAGAGCAGGAATTTGAGTTCCATAAGGAATTTGAAAAAGTTGTTAACTAGAGAGTTGCAGTAGATGTTCTCTACTTTCTAAAAAGTCATATTTTGTTAGTTTCTGATAATCGTAGCATGAGTTATGACTTTTACAAGTCGACAGCAACTGGCCTTTTGGCTGAAGCTTCGCTGTTTAGAGTGTTCGAAGTTTTTCTACCTCTTATTGATTGTATCTAAGAAGGTTGTCAACTAGAGAGTTGTAGTAGATGTTCTCACCTTTTTAAAAAGTTTAATTTTTTTGAATTCCAATGAGAGTAGCATGTTTAATTGCTTCTAGGTTGTTAAAAGGCTTTTTATGTTGCTTTTTTGTATAAAAGATCAAGTTTTGTTAGTAAGCGTATACAAAAAATTCTAGTTCAGGTTAACTAGAGTTATCGTGAATTGTTAGTAGTTTGAATCATGCACATGATTATGAGTAATAAGTATTCCTTTCATTCATGAGTCATGTAATATATTGGTCTATCTCGTACATAGCTCACCTGGCTCATATGTAGTTTGTTTATTTATGAGTAGCTCATTTGGCTCGTATGAGTTTTGATTACTCGTATATAGCTTATTAGCTAGTACGCAATTATTGTGCTTGTCTAGGGTGATATCATTGCCCTAGGTGCCATCGACTATCAAGACGTGTATTTATTTTACTCCTCGTGGACTGTGGACGAGTCACCCCTCGTGCATCGTCAGATCTTAACCGGTTTAGCTTGATCGCGGGTCGAGAGCGTAGACGGAATCCATGTTCAGAGTAGTAGCATGCGAATAAATTCGTATTGCTGGGATCTTGGATCGATGGGCTGTGAACAGGATCCTTAGGGATTCTGGTAAGTCTAGGTTGAGCACCTAGTAGAGTTATCTTGTGAAGTCTAACTTAAGACCTAGCATGTTGTGTTAGTACTGTTGTCATCCCTCGGATTATTTAGGGTTAGTGACATCTATGGATAGTAACTTATGGCTATTACTTCTTAATCTTTATTTATTGGCTAAATTTTAAAAAAAAACGCACTGAGTTTTGGTCCATTTTAAAAAAACTGCACTAAGTTGTTTTTAATTAAAAAAACGACACAAAATTTCAAAAAACTCCACTGGGATAGTTAGGGTCAGGGTTTGGGTTAGGGTTGGGATAGGGTAGGGTTTAAAAAAACCACTTCCATCTTTCATTTGTGTTTAAAAAAACATCAATTAACTAATCAGATGTTTAAATAACCCCCCCCCCCCCCCCCCCCCCCGAACTAACCCTAACCCTAATCCTAACTAACCCAGTGGAGTTTTTTTAAAATTTTGCGTCATTTTTTTAATAAAAAAAACTGAATGTGGTTTTTTTAAAATGGCCCAAAACTCAGTGGGGTTTTTTAAAATTTATCCAATAAATAAAGGTATTAAGGGTGATACCTTATGATCCGACCTGTTTTATAGGCCAACACTAGGTGGTGTTATTGGTTATACCCTTCCTGTCAAAGGGATACGGTCTGTGATTTCTCACGTGTTGGGAGCATGGGATCGTATCTCGCCTGTTATTTTCTGAAGTGCCATGATAAGAGCGGGAAGTTTTCCTGTCGGAATAGGGGATGGACCCCCGGAACTCCATCATGTTCTATTCTATATCAGAGAAGGCGAACAGGCCATAGACTATGGTCTATAAGCTAGAGGGCCACAGGGATGCTTTGAGCTTACCTTTGTTGGAGTTAACTTTGGGTGTTCGTCAGATTTTTGAGTGAGGTCCGGTACGCCCGGCAATAGTGGCAAACAGAGACAAAACTATATGACTGCGGATGGCGGGATTAGATCGTTTTAGAGCAACCTCATCAGTCACGTTATATCTTCAGGAACAGGTTGAGTACGAGAGTAGAATTCATGGCGTGGGTCCAAATCCCTATATATGAAGAAACGGCTTGATATGGACGTATGTATTTATGGGGTGCATACTGTCCAGAGTCTCGCTTGCATTAGAATAAGAGCATCCTTGAATTAGTTAATCTTGCATTAGAGTCTGAGTCATAGCATACACTGACACATCAATTATATATACACATTTTACTTTTCATCAATCTGTTTGTTTAAAGTTGTGATTCGCTGCTAGTCATCAGCCTTAAAGCGTTAGTATATGTACTGACGTCCCCACTTCAATAGGTGTTGGATTGCAAAACTACAGGTACATGATTCAGGAGGACTCAAGGCTAGAGAAGCAAAGTGTTGATTTTTATTTTCAATTGTAACATCTATTGTAATTTATTTTATGATGGGAAGCATCCAAGTAAAGTACCAAGTGTTATTTATTATTCATTATACTCTGATGCAAATTTATTGAAAGTTGTAACACTTGGGCTTGTAAGGCATTATAGTAACACTGATGTAATGTATTGCAGTTTTATAACATTCAAACCTGTAATACATTTGTGTTGAATAAAAAGTTTTAAATTTTTCTATTTTTCTGTATATTTGTAGCTAATTGAAGGAAAAGATCTAGCTTATGTCATGGTTTCCCAGCATAGGAAATCAGGGCGTTACATCAGGCATCATATAAACAGAAAAACTAAAACAGATAAACATACTCATGAATCATATAATCATGTATTCATGCAAACAGGTGGGAAATACGGGTCCCCTTCCGAGTACACCTTCCTATAGGAAAGAATGCAGTCAGGTAATCATATAAACAGATAAACAGACTCATTAATCATGTAATCATGTATTCCTGCAAACAGGTGGGAAATACGGGCCCCCTTCCGAGTACACTTGCCTATATTTTCCATTACCAGATCTTTTCCTTAAATTCGGCTTGATACTTATTCTTTTTTTTACCAAAACAGACATGCATGTGCAAAATCAGGGACATGTAAAACATGACAGGGACACAAACCGGGTTCAGACTGGCGGAAAACATGTTCGGGTGCCATAAATAAACTTATAAATATTGAAACAACAAGAACTCAAATTCTGGACAGCGGGACGTTGCTGAACCAAAACTAGAATTCCCACTGCTACAGAAAAGCAATTCAGGATCAGTCAGGAGTTCCAGAAACTAGACTGCTCACCGGTTCTAACGTATATTTAAACTTAACATTCCGATAAAAGTAACTAAGTCAATTAGTTTGTTCTTTAGAGATTTCCATTTTTGGTAAAAACTTAGGGTACAATTCTTATATTCATAGAACAGTAAGAAATTAATTTAAAAATTCTGTAAAATTTAAAATCAGGTTCTTAATCATGTTAAGCAACATATTGGAAAATATCAGGTCTTAATTATAATTTTAACATGATACTTAGATTAGTCAATCAAGAAAATATACTTCAAAATCGTAGTCTGGAATCGAAAACGTCACCACACTAAAAACATCATATCTTGCAATCTACACATCAGATTTTAGATCCGTCGAATGTTATGGAAACTAGAAACAGGGGCCTACATCTCTTATTTATAAAGTTCTAACATATTCAAAATCTGATTTTCAAGTTAGAACAGATAGCAGGGCAGAAATTTACAATTTGATATCTATGATCTAATTCATGTTCGTGTAATGGATGCAATAATGAAGTATTCGTGATCTTTTACGACTAGAGAATTAACAGAAATAAATCAAAATAGATAGGGGTCAAGATCATCAACGTGTAAGGCATGTTAAATGGGTCACAACGATAAACCTACTTGCGGTATTCCAAAGAATGCTTGTACGAGGAAACAAAAAGATTTGTACAAGAATACATGCCTTATAGACGATGATTCCGATAATATTGAGAATAATGGGACGAGCGTCCCAACAGCAACACGTGCAAAATATGTGCACCACGACACGTTGATTCACGTATAGCAGCGAGAACAAGACAACAACATCAAGAATGAGAACAGCAACAGCAAGAACGAGAACATCAACAGCAAGAGCGCAGCCACAACAGTGACAACAACGAAAGTAATGGCAACCAACAGCGGGGCGGCAACTTTGGGTGTAGCAAGAGATAGCAACAACCATAAGCCGCAAAGAGAGGTGGCAGCACGCAATAACACACAGCAGTGGCGAGAGGCGAGGGTTGTCGACGACGGTGGTTAAAGGCAGCACGGGAGGGAAGGAAGCTTGAAGAGATGGGTTCCGGAGGCAGGGGAGCAGCGGAGGAGGAGTTCGAGTGTGACGACAGAGAATGCTCTGTCGATGGGGATGGTCGGAGGTGGTAGAACGGGGCACGACTAGAGGTCGAAGAGGAGGGTAGTGAGGGATGCGGTTGGAGCTGATGGTAAGGATGACGGTGCTCGACAATGGTGGTGATGGCAGAGCACAGGCAGGGGTGCTTGGTTGGGACGCACGAGCGGGAGACGAGGCAATGAGAGTGCTTGGTGAGGACGACGATGAAGGAAGTGGGCGGATGTCGTTGTTGTGGTAATGTCGACGACGGAAAGGGAGGTTGAAGGTGGAGAGCAACTAGGAGGATGGTAGGCGATCGATGATGGTGGTCGGGGGTCAGGTCAGAGGTGGAAGAAGATGGGGTTGTGAGATGCTCTGTTTCGTTTTCGGAAAAGAGGAAGAGGGAGATGGGGGGAGAGAGAGAGACTGAGGTGAGAGAAAAGGATTGGGGGAGAGTTAAATATAATAATATTTGGGGTGAATACGTTGGGGTAGTGGAGTGATTGTGGGGTCTAACTGATGTGCAGTTGGAGTTTAGTGGGATTGGGTAGATAATAGGGTTAACATGTTTGGGTAAACTAATGCGGTTTTTGGGTTTAATAGTTATGGGTTTGGGCTTCATAGAAGAATCAAATTAATTCATAGGATGGGCTATATTTGGCTTTCAGAAAAAAGATAACAATGATAATAAAATCAAACTTGTTTGGTCTTCCAGTATTAGTAAATAAAAATATAAGATTGGGATTCATATAAAACAAAATAATCAATAGTAATAATATGATACAATGGCTTTGTTGGGTTCAAAAGAATAGAATAATTTATTGAAGAAATTGAAATACAAGAATACAGAAAAAGAAAAGAGAATCCGCATACTCTGGAATGAAGGTTACAATCCTACCCACCTTATAACAAAATTTCGTTCTCGAAATTTGCTTAGGTTGTACATAGGACATAACCGAAGTAGAACTTAAAAGGTAAAGGAGCAGGAAACTAAGAAGAGGAAGACGAAGTGGTGACAACACCGGGATAAGAAAGAATATGGATAAGATTGATGTCAAATAATGAATGTTGACAAATGGAAGGAAGTAAACGGTATCAGAAGAAAAGAAACAACACAAGACTTGTGAGATAGCGAAGCAAGAAAATGGAATCGACGAGGGAATGGATAGGGAAGAATTGAACCAAATAATGAGTCAATGGATGAAGGTGAATGCAAGGAATGGAAGGAAGCAAACAATGCAAGGAGAGAGAGGAAGAAGCAACATGAGAATCCGGACCTGTGGGTTATGGGCCCACCACGCTTCCACTGCACTACTCTGATCAGGAAGATTTTGTCATCTGCGTGCATTAGCTCTAGTAATTTATCTTATGCCTCATCGAATCCTGGCGCGCCCAAACGGTGTATCTCTAGCATGAAATTTGAACCCCTGGCGATTTGATATTCTGAACACTTGCTAGAATCCTGGGGCTCTGCATGCACTTTAGAGCGAATGACGATACTTCCTCTCCTGGTGATGTTCCAAGCCGCTAACAGTTGTTGTAGATAATGTGTATCCAATCGACAAACCTGAGCAAGAATAATTGAATGGTCGCGCACTGTAATCAAAGATGATATATGCAGGAAAAGAATGAATTTATGCTCAATAAGAAATCAATGAATGGGGACGACCACAAGGGACGGAAGGAAACAAAGAATTAATGAATTGAATATAGATGATCAAAAGTGGATTGAATAGGGTAAGTATCCAGATCGAGTTGATTATCAATTGTTCATGCGATTCGCATGGTCTGCTTATTGTTGAGTTAATCCTGGCTTAAGCCAAACTCGGCTAAATTCCAAACCTGGCTCTAATACCACTAAAACCTGTCACGCCCCGCTTGCCAAAAGAATACGGGATATGAGTACGTAACAAGCCCAGCAAAAAATTTTCATCTTCGTAAGCTGTAAGGATCAACTCAACAGTAAACAGAAAGATACAACTACGCATGCATGAATCAAACCTCATAATCACAAGAATTACTTGAAATCAAATACATAATTCTCGAAAAAACAAGATCTGGAGAAACAATAAAACCCCGGTTCAAACATGCCCAATTACAAGATGTAGCAACAAAAGAAATTGATAAACTAGATGCAGAAATAAACTAATGCATAAAAGATCCCAGTCTAAAAGGCTTAGAACACTTGATCTCTTACTCCTGCAGGTAACTGGTCTCCAAAACCTGTATATTTAGCAATTCGAAAGAAACAGAGAAGCAGGAAAACAATCTGCCCGTTAGTGCAAGCTACGGGCCGCAAGTATTACAAGCAGAAATGGTACAAGAACAAGGTAAATAAGAATACAGAGCAGGAAACAAGAATCAAAAGCAGAGAACAAAACATGAAAGGAATACAACAGGTAAATAGGGTCAAATAAACTGGTAAGCAAGTAAACAGGATCAGGTAACAGGATCAGGTAATAGATAAAAATGTAAACTTGTAACAGATATTAGATAAACATGTAAACTTGTAATAGATATCAGATAAACATGTGAAATAGGTGACAGTAATATGCATGTGAAACATATTATTCTTAAGTCTTTTATTTAATCCTATCTAATGCATCGCTCATGCGTCCCATACCACATGGTTGCTGCATACAAACAAGTTACTTTTAGATTTAGTGGTGGATTCCATATGGCCGTTTACTTAAGCATCATAAAAATAGATAAACAGATAAACAGACTCATGAATCATGTAATCATATATTCATACAAACAGGTTGGAAACACGGGCCCCCTCCCGAGTACACCTTCCTATAGGGAAGAATGCAGTCAGGTAATCATATAAACAGATAAACAAACTCATGAATTATGTAATCATGTATTCATACAAATAGACGGGAAACACGGGCCTCCTTTCGAGTACACTTGCCCATATTGTCCACTACCAGATCTTTCCCTTAAACCCTGGCTTGATACTTATTCTTTTTTTTACCAAAACGGACATGAATGTGCAAAATCAGGGAAAGGTAAACATGACAGGGACAAAAACCGGGTTCAGACTGGCGGAATACATGTTCGGGTGCCATAAACAAACTTATAAATATTGAAACAACAAGAACTCCAAATCCTGGACAACAGGACGTTGCTGCACCAAAACTGGAATTCTCGCTTCTACAGAAAAGCAATTCAGGATCGGTCAGGAGTTAAAGAAACTAGACTCCTCACTGGTTCTAACGTATATTTAAACTCAACATTCCGATAAAAGTAACAAAGTCAATTGGTCTGTTCTTTACAAATTTTCTCTTCTAGCAGAAACTTAGGATACAATTCTTATATTCATAGAACAGTAACAAATTAATTTAAAAATTCTATAAAATTTATAATCAAGTTCTTAATTTTGTTAAGCAACATACTGGAAAATATCAGGTCTTAATTATACTTTTAACATGATACTTAAATTAGTCAATCGAGAAAATATACTTCAAAATAGTAATCTGGAATCAAAAACGTCACAGCACTAAAAACATCATATCTTGCAATCTACACATCGGATTTCAGATCTGTCGGATGTTCTAAAAACTAGAAACATGGGCCTACATCTCTTATTTATTAAGTTCTAACAGATTCAAAATGTAATTGGGTCAAAAAATCTGATTACAAGTCAGAACAGACATCAGGGCAAAAATATACAATTTGATATGTATGATCTAATTCATGTTCGTGAAATGGATGCAATAACAAAGTATTCGTGATCTTTTACGAATACGGAATTAACAGAAACAAACCAAAACATATAGGGGTCAAGATCATTAATGTATAAGGCATGTTAAATGGGTCACAACAATAAACCTACTTGCGGTATTTTAAAAAATGCTTGTACGGGGAAACAAAAAGATTTGTACAAGGATACTTTCCTGATAGACAATGATACTGATAATATTAAGAATAACCGGACGAGCATCCCGACGGCAACACATGCAAAATATGTGCACCGTAACACGTGTGATTCATGTGCAACAGCGAGAACAAGAAAGCAATAGAAAGAACGAGAAAAACATCAACAAGAATGAGAAAAGCAACAGCAAGAACGAGAACAGCAAGAGCAAGAGCGCAGCCACAACAGTGACAGCAACGACAGTAACAGCAGCCGACACGGGGCGGCGACTTCGGGTGTAGCAAGAGACAGCAGCAACCACTACCGCAAAGAGAGGCGGTAGCAGGCAACAACACATAGCAATGGCGAGAGGCAAGGGTTGTCAACGACGGTGGTTGAAGGCAGCACGGGAGGGAAGGAAGCTCTAGGAGATGGGTTCTGGCGGCAGGGGAGCATCAGAGGAGGAGTTCGAGGGTGACGACGGAGGATGCTCTGTCGATGGGGAGGGTCAGAGGTGGCGGAACGGGGCACAACTGGAGGTCGAAGACGAGGGCAGTGGGGGCTGCAATTGGAGCTGATGGTGAGGATGACGATGCTCGGCAATGGTGGTGATGGCGGAGGACGGGCGGGGGTGATCGGTTGGGATGCATGAGGCGGGCGATGGGGGTGCTTGGTGAGGATGGAGATGAAGGAAGTGGACGGAGGTTGTTGTGGTGGTGGTGTCGATGACGGAGAGGGACGTCAAAGGTGGAAAGCGACGAGGAGGATGGTGGGCAGTTGATGATGGCGATCTGGGGTCAGGTCAGAGGCGGAAGAAGATGGGTTGTGAGATTCTCTGTTTTGTTTTCGGAACAGAGGAAAAGGGAGATGGGGGGAGAGAGAGACTGAGGAAAGAGAGAAAGATTGGGGAGAGTTAAATATAACAATATTAAAATAATGGTGTGAATAAGGTGGGGGTCGTGGAGTGATTGGGGGGTCTAATTGATATGCAATTGGAGTTTAGTGAGATTGGGTAGATAATAGGGTTAACGGGTTTGAGTGAGACAATGCGGGTTTTGGGTTTAATACTTATGGGTTTGGGCTTCATAGAAGAATCAAATTAATTCATAGGATGGGCTATATTTGGCTTTTAGTAAAAAGATAACAATGATAATAAAATCAAACTGGGTTGGGCTTCCAATATTAATAAATAAAAATATAAGATTGGGCTTCATATAAAAAAATAATCAATAGGAATAATATGATACAATGGCTTTGTTAGGTTCAAAAGAATAGAATAATTTATAGAAGAAAATGAACTACAAGAATACAGAAAAAGGAAAGCGAATCTGTATACTCGGGAACGGGGGGTTACAAAACCCCCGACCGCCGTTCATCATCTTCCTCCTCGCGCCTGCGCCGAAACCCAACCCCTCCGCCTCTATCCCCGTCCACTCCTTGACCCCCCATCTTCATCACCTTCATCACCACCCTGTATCGCCGCTCGACCAACCGAAACCCTCTCCAAGCCGTCATCCTCTCCGATCACCTTCTCCTCCTCGTGGCCCCTTCATCAAACCCATCTCCATCCTGCCGCCACCTTCCCCTGAACCTCACCTTCGTCGCCATCATCGCCATCCCGTCGCCGTCTCCCTGCCAATGTTACAGCCACCGCAGTCATCCTCTTCGCCACCATCACCTTCCCCCCCCCTTCTTACTCTATTTTTTTCGGAAACAGAGCCTCTGTCGCCCCTCTTACTCCGTTGCCTCCCTCGTGACCCCACCATCAATCATCCTCCCTCTCACTGCCATTACCGACCACCTTGTTGCCACCGAAGCTTCTCCAAATGCCATCCCATCATTGCTGCCCATCTCCTCCACCCTCTCCGCCATGGCAGTGCCATCGAACCCACCATCGCAGCACTCCACTCCTGACCAACTTCTCACCGAGATCAGCTCTACCATCTCCACCATCACTTGGCCAGTGCTCGTCGACTGTCAACCTCCCGAGCCCCGTCAGCCTCCGCCTACGAGCCTTTCCCCTGCTGCTTTGCCTCTTCCCAATAGTTGCCAAAGCCAGTTGACCACCGCAGCCCCGATCACCCCGCAACGATGCCGAATTCCCCTTGCTGTCGTTGTGGTTCTTGCTTTTGTTTTGTTGTTTATGCCTTGCACGTGCTAATGCTTGTTGTTGTCCGTTGTTTGCACGTGCTCTCGTGGTGCCGTCGTTCGCACGTGGTGCCGTCGTCGTTCGTCTCAATTCCGTTCGTCATCTATAAGGCAAATACCTTGCTTTTTTATTGTTCCGTACAATTTTTTTTAACTGACCTCCTGCAATTAGTAATTTTGCTTGATTATCGTGATTTGAAACTCGTCCATATTCATGAAAAATATATTTACAAATTTCAATTGATTGAACCATCGATTTGTTTATGTCTTGAAATCCTTCCATGGTTAAATCACTCGATGTGTATGTTGAATCGAATCAATCCATTTGCCTCAATGATTCGATGCCCATCAAAATATGATAAATATCAAATTGTATATTTCTGCTTACTGTCAGTTCTGACTTGAAGTGAGAATTTGACCTAGTTGTATTTTGAACCAGTTACAACTTTCTAAATAAGAGTTGTAGCCCCTTGAGTCTAGTTTCAAGAACTGTTGACGGATTTGAAATTCGACGTGTAAATTGAAAGATATACTGTTTTTTGTGCTGTGACATTTTTGATTCCAGATCACTATTTTGAAGTATATTTTCTCGATTAACTAATTTAAATATCATGTTAAGCATAATTAAGACCTAATATTTTCCAGTATGTCACTAAATATGCTTAAGAGTTGATTTATGATTTTTATAAGATTTTTCAATGAATTTACAGTTAATGTTTATATACAAGAATTCGACCGTGGCATGCTGTTCGAACACGAAATTTGTAAAGAATTGACTGTTTGACCAAGCTATTATATTTTTAATATATCGTGTGTATATGCATTGAAATCGAGATAGATTCTACTTTCTGGAACCTCAAACAGTACCTGATTCGCATTGTTGTAGCAATGGAAAAGTGAATTTTTGTACAGCAGCGTATTGCTGTCAAGAATTGTAACTTCATGTCCTTTATTGTAAATCTATTCATTTCATGCATTTAGTTAATTGAACTTGCATATCATGCATTGCATAGCCCGTGATACCTTCTCGATCCTGTCCTGATACCTATTCTCATTGTTGCATGTTCATGTTTAATTATTGTAAAAAGTATAACAAGCCGGGGTAATAAAGGAATAACCTAGTAGTGGACAATATAGGAGAGTGTACTCGGAAGGAGGCCCGTGTTTCCCGTATTGACATGTTATTGTTTTATAGATTAATTGCGGATTAATGACTACGGTATCCGGATTTATTGTATATTGGTCATCGGTCACGGTCATCGGTCATTGGTCATTGTTATTACAAGACCCGAATAAATGAACAAATAGAATTCACTATTAGAGTCTAAACATTAACTTGATTATATGCACCCGACCTGTGGTATGGGACGCAGGATTGCATGCATTAGTTAGGATTTATAAAAGATTGCTAGACTTGAGATTTACTCTGAACACGTGCATGATTCATGTTTACAAATTATATGTTACATGTTTATAAGTTACTTGATTCTCGTTACAAGATTACTGGATCCTGTCACAAGTTTACAAGTTTACATGATTCCTGTTACAAGTTTACATGTTCAGTTGACAAGTTACATGTTTGCATAATCTCATTTTACATGACATATTCCTGTTACATTATTCCTTGTTCCCGATTAGTTATATTTTGAGACCGGTTCCAGTTGTTACTTGCATTACCTTGATCATGTTATATTACATTTGCATTGCCAATTCTTTGTTCCTTTCTTGTTCAGTCCTTGTTGCTTTCTTGTTATATATGTTGTTTCTCGTTATCATGTTCTTTCTATGTTTGAATTCCCAGTTCTTATTGTTCCCTATTGAATTCTTGTTTTTGTTCTCATTTTTGCTTGTACTACTTGTGGCCCACAACTTGCTCTAATGGGTGCTCCATTCATCTTTCTTTTGAGTTATGTTATACAGGTACAGACGATGGGTTACTAAAAGAACTCGTCGAGCTGTTACTGCATTGCATATTCTCGGGCTATTTGGTAAGTTCTTATATCTCAGATACTGGTTATTGTATTATATTCTCGTTTATGTGATTATTATTGCAATGTTGAGTTTACTGGTATTGTACAGCTTATGGATGATATGAGTTGACATACTTATAACATTAGCTAGGCCTCAGTTACGATCCTGTGTTTCCGTATATCGAGAAGCAGGGTGTGACATCATGCCTCACACCTCGATAATTCTTGAGATAATCTCCCACCATGAATTAAATAAGTCCCGCATACTCATGTTTGCTCATACTTCATCACATCTCCCTCTAGTGTTCGTCCTTAGGTTTAATTATAATCATCACAACCTGGAGCTAGCTTATCCTACCGGACTTAAATCAACACATGGAGAAATATTAGCCCACACTAGCTACTTCTCAAATCATAACTTGCCGGTCTCTATGGGTCTCGCTCACCCTCTAGATTCCAACAAATCATCTCAATATAGAGATCAACTAGGTTACATCTAACCTCTTATAAAAATTTCCATTCATTAAATATCTTTTAACTTATTTTATCCATTCTTTTGCTATTGTCAATCATGAAGTAACCAACTTCTTATAGCAACATTCAATAACACTTGATGAGTTAAAACCCTTATAAAAATCACATGATTAATATTCCAAATTCATCCTTTAATTACCTCTTAATTCCTCATAAGGTACATCTTACTAACATTCCAATTTTAAATCCAATTTTAAATCCAATTTTATATGTTGTAAAAGTTTTAGGATAAGTAGATAAAAGACATCAACCCAATGGTATTGAAAAAAATCATATAAATTTCAATACTTCTCCAAAAATAGATTTCTTAGTTTCATACGAAACATAAATAAGTCTACTACAACTTTTTAGTTTAGATCATCTAAAATCATCGTCAATTGCTTCATCTAAATTCATTTGCAAAACAAGGTTCAAAATTCGAAAATTGCAGCTCATGCTATTTATAAAAATCATAGAAAACAATATACTATATGAAACTTTGTGTTTTTTAGATCAAATGGAAGGTATACAAGTCTACTATAACTTTTTTAGCTACAAGTTTTCCCAAAATATTGTGTCTATAACACTGAATTCATCAAAATCTACAGTGGGGTCGAAATGTTAAAGTACTGCCACTATTAAATCTTGTAGAAATTCATTATAAATTCAATTCTTCATGAAAAATTGATTTCTAATTCAAGTTCTTAGTTTTGATTTTTCTCAAAATACTTCATCTAAGAGGTTGAAATGATCAAAATCCGAAATGAGTACAAATTTCCTGCAACTAGCCAACCGCCAACTAGTCCTAAGTTTGGATTTTATTAAGAAAGTAAACGACATCCAAATATTATGAAAATTTAAGGAGATGTTCTTGACATATACGAGATGCTCCTATAAAAATTTTAGCTCTAGATTCCATATAGTTTAATAGTTATAATTTTTTGAAGTGAAACTAAAACTTAAAATATCAACTTAAAATGTCCCCAAATCAGTCATATCATAATTTCACACATTCAATCAATAAAAAATAATCTAAACATGAATGTTCAATTTATATAAGTTACCATGCATCTAACAATTTACACATATCAATCATTCTACTAATAAAACTATATTAGAAAGTTGAAAAAACACCCACCTCAAATGTAGAATTCCTAGCAAATATGAACTCCTAAAACTTGCTCCAAAGCTCCTCAAATGATGACTGGCCTTCCCCCAAGCTCCAAGCCACAAACATTTCTCCCTCTTTCTCTCTTTTGTTTTTGTTTTGAGTTATGTCGTTCATGACAAAAGTACGAACTATTTATAGGAAAATTGTGTGGTCAAAATAGCTCCCCACTTCTCAAAATAACCCTCCACTTTCCACTAACTCACACCACTCTCCCTCATTCTCATGTGTGCACAAAAGCACGTGCACGTGTAGTCAATGTGTGCACACTCTTTCATACAAATTTTATTATTAGTTTTTGTTAAGTTAGACGTATGTGTTAAGTGTACCAAACTACTATATTCTAAATGTACACTTAAGTGCACACAAAATTAATCATGGGCTTTAAATTTGTAATTAATTTTAGTAGGCTACCAAAATGGATTAAGGCCTAATGGATCTTAATTAAAAATTAATCACACAATTGTGACTAGAAAAATGAGAAGAAAAATATTCATTACTCAAGAAAAATTTTAGTAACCAAAATGTGCATAAAATTTTACGTGCAATGCACGTATCAATACAAAATAAATTTGAGAGAACAAAAAATTGTCAAGATACAAAATACGTAGAACATGTATATTAATAATGTTACGGATATTTCACGTAACGATAAAACATACAAAATCGATACGTGTATTGAAAGCACGTGCAATACACGTAAAAACACAAAAAGGATTAGGCTTTATATTTGAGTTGGCTCAGGATAGGATAAAAGAATTTTGAGATGAAGGAAAATATATAATTAATTGAAATACACAAATGCATAAGATATTTATATTAAAATGCGTTACAGATATTACCCGTAACAGTACAAAATACATGTGCGTAACACACGTTGAGCAAAATTGTCATAACTCAATTTTGTGAGGTGTTACAATTTCCCACCTTGATCCTAAAGCCCGTTACAACCCTTGAACAGTCCTTATGATTCGTGTTATGCATGTGATCCCAGTGGTGGAGAATGAGAAGATTTGCAATCCTACGGTAGATCATTTCAATTAGAAAGAATTTGAGTGAAACACATACCCTTCAAACACATGAGAGTCGAGTGTTTATTTCCATAAAGGTCTACCTATTTAGTTTACTCCATCTTCGAGTGGAAATGCCGACTAAGTAATTATAAGTTGTTTAAGAATATTCATGAAATGTTATGAGTTTTGAAAAGTTTGATTGTTTTTTATTGATGGCGTAGCAACCTTGGTGTTTTTGGGAAAGTAAATTTGTGTTCTGCCCGAGGGCGAGTAAAATTTATGTGCGGGAGAATTTCATGAGAATGCAGAATATCATATTTTTCTGCCTTAATGTTTAGTCTTTTATATTTATTAGGTGTCTAAATGTACTCATTATTCTTATATTTTTATTTAGGATACAAATGGACTGGTTAAATGCAAAACAAAGCTAATTGAAAGATTTTGGACATTTTTGACATCACTTCGTAATCTGGGAGTATTCTATCATCTGTGCACCGATTGAGGTGATTCATAATGCTATGGAAATTCAGGAAATGTTCTACAACTTTCATGTTTTGAGTTTTGAGAGATATTGGCTGCATCAAGGTCGAAATCATGTTTGAAGTTGACGCACCTGCACTACGAATATTTTGAAATCGAGTGCAGGAAAGTTCCAGCTGAAAACACCAATTTTCTAGTTATATTAGGATTTTATTTTATTTTTAATATTTTCATTAATTAGAAAGATTTAGAGATTGTTACTTGAGGATAATAATTAGAAGATTTTGAGAAGATTTGGGAGGTTGAGAAAAACTGAATTGAACATGTATAAAGGGGGGAGAAATCAAGATACACAAACGCACCTCTCCCTATCCTCTTCTCCAACTTCTCCTTTGAGCTTTCATCATGGCCCAGCGTGGCTAAACTTTCATAATTGGTCGGAAGCCTCGGAATCGATAAAACTTTATTATTCATGTCTCCAACTTCTCCTTTGAGATTTTTTTTGTGTCTATTTTCATGATTGTCTCGTTTAATTACGGGGATGCCTACTAGTTTATTATTCGTTGCAATCTACTGCTAGGTTAAATATCAAATCCGTAATTGTTTGATCCCTATAATTTATGAAGCAACTAAGATTTAATGATTTACTGTGCCATAAATAATTAGATCTTCGGAAGAACGCTCGACGAAATTAAATGCAACCGCTTGTGCTTGTGTTATTTAGCTTCATCGATCTCTGTAATTCATAAGACTACTACTAGATTAAACCTTTAGCGCTTATCTTGGGTTTCTTAGTGGTTAAGGTTAATTAGATCGCTTGTTTTCTAATTAATTGCAACTATGGTGAGATAGGAAAATAATTCCAACAGTGAATATTCAGAGTATGAATTAATACATACTGGCATTGATGACCAGTTGTAAAATTTTGATAGTGGATTTTGACTTAGACCAAGATTTTTTTCTTTTGACTGAATTGTTCCTTAGTTTCTCTTCTAAAAATTGTTTTCGTTATACTCAAACACCCCCCCCCCCCCTTCTTGTTCACATAGCATAAAACTAGGCAAAATACTTTCCATGGGAATGATCCTTACTTGCAAAACTACATATATTCTTAAAGGTAAAGGTTTTATTTTTGGTTGCCTGCTATGGCAAACCACCAGGTCCATTCCTTCACTCGACGCAGGGGTCGCTGTGGTTGCTTTTAGACATAACGTCCGACAAGAGCTGTTAAATTTCTCGCTAGCTAAAAAGCCTTCCTTGGATTTCCCTGACCTCTTACTCCGCAGCAAGAAATACATCCGAGCCAAGGAGGCCTCAAACCCTGAAGATCGGAAAGAATCCCCCACCACGGGAAAAAGAAAAATAGATTGCTCTGAAGCACCAAAAAAGTCCAAGAAGGATGCCTCCGGGCAGAAGCGCCCTCCTCCAGTGCCCCGGTTCGAGAAGTGCACTCTGCTCAATGCGAGCGTCTCCACCACCCTCATTGATGTGGACGAAGAAGGGCTGATCCGACACCCCTTCGGTCGAACAACAGTAATAAGAAGCGGGATATAAGGTTTTACTACCAGTTTCACCGAGACCATGGTCACGAGACCAATAATTGTCGGGCGCTAAAGGAAAAAATTGGGGCCCTTATCCAAAGGGGGTAATTGTCTAAATTCACCCAGAATAACCGTAGAGCCACTCCCCCTCCCTGCGGGCCAAACAAGCACCGAGAGACAGACTCCGAACCCCAGGACTCCAAACCCCAGGACTCCGAAAGGATGACTGTCATCCACGGAGGACCAATGTGGGGTGACTCCAACTCTTCCCGCAAGGTGTTTGTCCAGGAAGTTAACTTGGTCTACAATTGTCCTCCTCCCTGAGGTCACGGATTCTCTGTCTCGTTCTTCGATGAAGATCTTGAGGGTGTCTGAATCCCTCACTGTGATGCCCTAGTAATCAGCCTCAGTCTGGAGAACCGCGAGGTCTGACACATCCTAGTGGACAATGGTAGCTCTGTCAACATCTTGTTCCTTACCCACTTCGAGGGGATAAATCTCTTTCTAGAAAGGCTAAATCCCGTGGGCTTCACGCAATATGATTTTTTCGGTGCTCCGGCCCAAATCGAAGGGATCAGCACTCTGGACATTCCAACGAAAAGATCCCTAACCACCCGGACCAAGCCCATGGACATTATGGTGGTCAATGTCAAAGCGGCCTATAAAACCATTCTCGATCATCCTGGTCTTGCATCACTCCAAGTCGTAACTTTGTCCTATCAAATGAAGATGAAGTTCCCTATCATATAAAGGATAATTAGGAGGCTGCCCAAGCATGCTATACCACCACAATGGGGGGCTCGGTCCTCCCTCTTGACATGGTCGAACTCACCGGTGATAGGAGTTCAATTGGATCCGAGCTAGTCGATGAACTGGAATAGAAGACTCTTTCCTCTGAAGCAGACACGGCCAAGTGGTTTCAAGTGAGCAAGGCCCTACCTTTTGGTCTCAGGGAGGAGATCATCAGCTATGTCTGACAGAAACGAGACTTGTTTGCCTGGACTCCATCAGACATGTCGGGTATCTCGTAGGACCTCATCATGCACAGGTTAAGTATTAACCCAGATTCTAAGCTGGTACAGCACTGGCGCCAAAAGTTCACGTCTGAGAGACAGCACACGATCAAGGAGGAAGTCTACAAGCTCTTCTCCACTCACTTTATCCAGGAGGTTAATTACCCAGAATGGTTGGCGAACGTAGTCATGGCGAAAAAGGCCAGCATCAAATGGAGGATTTGTATCGACTTCACTGACCTCAATAAAGTGTGCTTAAAAGACCCCTTCCATCCTCCGAGTATCGATGCCCTGATCGATGCAACATCGAGCTCCTGAGCATCATGGACTCAATCTCTGGGTATAACCAAATCAAGATGTTCCCTCAGGATATCCCAAAGACATCTTTTATGATGGATCTAGGACTCTACTACTACCGAGTCATGCCATTCGGCCAAAAGAACGTCGGAGCTACCTACTAGAGATTGGTGAACAGGGCCTTCAAGGAACAAATGGCCAAAAAATAGAAGTGTACGTGGACGACTTGCTCGTCAAGAGCCTCAGAGGTATAAATCACGTGAAGGACCTTGAGGAAGCCTTTAGAGTCCTAAGGAAGAATAGCATGAGGCCAAGCCACTTTAAGTGCTCCTTAGGTGTAACCTCGAGAAAATTCCTGGCCTTCATGGTCAGCCAACAAGGGATAGAGGCAAACCCAAAATATATTCAAGCCATCCTGGACATGGCCCCTCATATGAACGTGAAGGAAGTTCAGAGGCTCACGGGACAGCTTGCCGCAATCGGGAGGTTTCTCTCGAAATCCAGGGAGAAATCCCTTCCCTTTTTTAAGAGCCTTCAGGGGGAAAAAAGTTTCGAGTGGGGAGAGCCCCAGTAACAGGCCTTCGCTCAACTAAGGAGTACCTCACCAACCCCCCACTTCTTGGTAAACCCAAGCCAGGAGAATTCCTTTATCCATACCTAGTGGCTTGGGTGAAGTCCTTTATCTCTACCTAACGGCCTAGGAGCAAGCCCTAAGCACAAACATGGTTTGGGAATATGAAGGGGTGTAGAAGCTCGTATACTATGTGAGCAAAGTATTCCATGATGCTGAGCTCCATTATACCAAAATGAAAAAAGTATACTATGCAATGGTTATGTCTGCATGAAAGCTTCGCCCCTACTTCCAGGCCCATTCCATACAAGTTCTCATCGACCAGCCCCTAAAGCAGGTTCTTAACAAGCCGGAAAACTCCGGGCGACTGATCAAGTGATCCATTGATTTTTGTCAGCATAACATTAGTTATAAGCCGAGTACCACTATTAAGGGCCAATCACTGGCCGATTTTATCATCGAATGCACAATTCTGGAGTCGTCCAAAGCTCAGGAGGAACATCCCCTATGGGAGCTCCATGTGGATGGCTCCTGTGGTAAAAAGGGAAGCGGGGTAGGCGTGATACTGAACGGTCTGGACAACTTCATCCTCTTGTATTTCTTGCACCTCAACCTTTGGGCCTCCAATAATGAGGCCGAGTACGAGGTACAGATCGCTGGACTCCTTCTAGCTCGTAAAGCCGGGCAAAATGGGTCAAGGCCTTTAGTGATTCCTATCATGTAGTCAAACAAGTCTGTGGGGAATACGAGAACCGAGACACCCGTATGATTTAGTATCTGTTGCACATCAGACAACTGTTAGCGGATTTCGAGGAGGCTTCCATTATTCGAATCCCAAGAAAGCAGAACTGCCAAGCCGATGCATTGTCCAAGATGGTGTCCTTGTCCTTCAAGGGTCTTGATCGCACAGTGGTGGCGGAGGCCTTCATCCGACCAAGCATCGATAGCGAGAACCCCGAGGTCCTTTGCATTGAACCTCCTACACAGTCGGTGACGTGGATGGAACCGATCCTAAACTTCTTGGAAAATGGTGAGCTACCATTGGAACTATCTAAAGCATGGAAGATCCATGTCAGGGCTGAGGTATTTGTGCTAATTGAAGGGGTGATGTTGAAAAGATCGCATAAAAAGGCCAACGGACGGCCGTACCTCGGATGTCTGACCCCCGAAGAATCTCAATATGAACTTGAAGAAATGCACGGGGAGCCGGTAGCTGCCACATGTGCAGTAGGTCGCTCACAGGGAAGATCCTTAAGCATGGGTATTACTGGCCGACTCTGTTGTAGGATGCTCAAAACCTCGTTAGAAAATGTGGCCCATTCAAAGGTTCTCCTCCGTCAAGCACGTCCCCTAGGCAGAACTCAAATCACTGGCGAACCCAACACCCTTCGCCTTGTGGGAGATGGATCTGGTCGGCATGTTTCCTAAAAGATGGGTCAACGATGCTTCCTGATTATTGCCATTGATTACTTCATGAAGTGGGTCAAAGTGGAGCCTTAAGCCACCATCACCGAGCATCAAGCCCAATAGTTCTTCTAGAAGCATATCATTTGTTGGTTTGGGATCCCTCGGATCCTGATCACTGACAATGGTACTCACTTTGCTGGTAAAGGGTTCTGCAAGTTCTGCGTAGATTTAGGATCCAACAGAGTTTCTCTTCTATCTCACATCCCTAATCTAATGGGCAGGTCGAGAATGCCATTTGTCAAATGCTGGAAGGCCTCAAGAAGCAATTGGACAAATCACCCAAGTAATTATGGGTCGATGAACTACCTAGCATGCTTTGGTTATACCGAACAACCAAGAGGATTCCAACTGGAAAATCACCTTTTAACCTCACATTCGGAACCAACGCTGTCATACCCCTGGAAGTCGGACTGTCGTCCCCTCGGATAATCAGTTTCAACGAGTATTTGAACTCGGACAACATTAAAGCCAATCTAGACCTCCTTGACGAGGTGTGAGAGAGGTCTGTCATAAGCAGAAATGTCTACCATCAGAGGGTAGAACGATTCTACAATAAGAAGGTCCGGCCGACTAAAATTAAGGAGGGCGATTTGGTGCTAAGAAGACTTAAGATATTTGAACCAAACAAGAAGGGAAAGCTAGCTCCCAGCTGGGAAGGCCAATATAAGGTCTCCAAAGTGGTTCACCCCAGGACTTACCGACTTGAAGACCCGGGTGATAGGGGGATCAAGAGAACTTGGAATATGGAACACTTGATGAAGTTCCATGAAGGCCTCTAGTGGTCTATAATTGTTACAAGGCCCTAAAAAGCAAGCAAATGTAATAAGTGCTCGTGTATCGACAGCCAATGAATAAAATTTCATTTCAGTTCAACGAGTTTTAAAACTCAGCGTAAGTTATCGGGCCCCAGATCTCACCCCTCGGCGTGGTACTCCAGGCTACTCGTGTAGCATCCCGAGCCCCAGTGCACAGGAAGCTCGAGACATAAACAAGGATATTTTCTTCAAACGAGTACATAACACCGAACATCACAGAAAATTAAAAACTTATATTGCCACAATATTAGTACAATGTCCATTGGCTACAATAAATCATTACATCAATAATTACATCAATAATTGACATTTACGAGGATTAATAATCTCAAAAATCTCTTGTATATTCCATGCAGCTCGAGTCCTCTGCTTCTCGATCAGCGATCATGCAATTGACAACGGTGGCCACATCGGTTAAATATAACTGATGCAATGCGAATGAAATCCACGATCTCCAATATTAGCAATAGTATTTAATGCGAAAAGGAAAAATGTGAAGTCAAACCACAAGTGTCAGTGTATGCTATGTCCTAGAGTCTAATGCACAATTTCAAATGCACACAATGTACTTACTTTAATGCAATTAATTTGAAAATATATGCATCTCATACAACATACTTTTCCAAATGCAACTTCAATGGACATATATGCATCCCATACTACATACTTTCCAAAGAGTTCATAGTCTCCAGATCACAATGTTCGATTCCTCGCTATGCACCTACTATTGTACTATTTCCTGCTCCTCACATGAATCTAGTGACTGGCAGAGTTGCAGTGTTGCGGTCTATTCCGCCTCTGCAGACATGTTATGGTCTTTCTCTGTCATGCACCGCTTCCTAAAAATACGGAATACGAGTACATGACATTGGCCCACCGAATGACTAACTTCGTCCATAAGCTATTTATCCGATTAACTCAACAATATAATCAATACAGAACAATTACGCAGGCAATAAGAATAATCTCATGAACAATAATACTTGGAATGAAGCAATATAAATATCCAAATACAATAATAATCCAACGTCTAGAAACAAATAGCAATATTCTGTACATAAGCCCAATACAATAATAATCCAATCAAAAATAATAACAAATCTCAATACATTAAGTTTATTAAAGCAATAAGCAATTAGAAAACAGTAGTCTTCAGAATGTTTGTTCTCCAATTCCAGTAGGCAATTCTCTTTCATTACCTGTATACACTTCATCTAAAAAGAGGAGAAAAATTATCCTTAGAGCAAGTCATGGACAGCAAGTAGAGAAAGCACGGAACAACGGAATAACGATATAACAATGAATTCAATTAATCAATAGGAATCAATAAAATGGGACAATAATCAAGATAATTGATGCAATGGCTATAAAAAATGATGCAATGTTCGATAGCAGTAATCAATGATCAATAACGGTAACACTTAGCCAATATTCGATATCAATAGGAACAATATTGAACAATATGCAGCGTCGGTGATGTATCAATCCTTATGTCTATTAATCATTTTAAATCCTATCTAGTGCACGTACTACTGTAACCCATCTGTTCCATACCACAGGTTTGATGCATACAGTCAATTTCGTTTAGACTATAATGGTAGACTATATAGTTCATGTACTGGGTATGATGACGATAACAATATAACACGGGCCAAGGTGCAATTTCTTACACAATGACGATATCAATAATAACACGGGCCAAACTGCTATTTCTTACACAATGACGATATCAATAATAACACAGGCCGTCATCCGAGTACAGTCCCTATATCATCAACTACTCTAATCAATCCTTTAAACCACGGCTTGTTAATTATTTCATCAATGCAACAATACAATATGCAATTTGGGATATGAAGTGACCATAGTATCAATTGGGGAACAATAGGATGATAACATAAAATAGGACAATTAGAATGATGACAATAACTCATTAGGATCATGCAATGCAACATACATACATCAATTCATACAATATTACGATATAGGAATAATTAACTCATTAAAATCTAAAATAAAAAATGTTGGACTGAAAGCGCAGTCTATACAAAATTGCAGTTTCCCGCTGACTCAGAAAACGAAAGTTGAATCCATCAGAAATTCTGGAAACTAGACTTCCACATGGTACCAACGCATATTTAAAGTTCAAAATTCGACAACAGTAACTAGGTCAAGCACATGGTTCTTTTCAGATTTTAGGTTATATCATGGTATTTTATTTTTAGAAACATCAAAAACTCGATATTAAATTTGGAAAAAATATTTTCTGGACTCCTAAACATGTTAAGCAACAATATGGAAATTTTCAGAGCAAAAATTTATCATTTGATCAGCCCTTTTACTGTTTAAACATGAAAGGTACGAGAATCTGAAAATCTGATAGTAAAAATACAGTTGTAGTAAAACGAGCATAACTTTTGCTACAAAACTCGGAATTCAAAAGAGATCCAAAGCAACAAAGCACAATACAAAGAAACATAGCAGCCAATAGCGACAGTGGCAATAGTGGCCAGGGGAGGTGGTGCTGACGTCGACGGTAAGGTGGCGAGGGCGAGGTGTCGGGGTTGACACAACGGCGGGCGGCACTGGTGGCTGCCAATGAGCAATTGAAACAGGGAAGAAAGCTCGGGGTTTGGGTTCTATTGATGTTGAGCGAAGCAGGGAAGGAGGAGGCAGGGGGTTTCGAGGTGTTCTAGCAGCGCATCGACGAGGGACGACGACGAGGGAGGTCATCGGAGCACGGGGTGGCCGGAGCTGGCCGGGGAAGACGATCGGAAGGGAATGGGTTGATTTTGGCGGGAAAATAATACAGCATAAGAGATAGAACGGAAAGGAGAGAGATTAGGAGAGAGAATAGACTGCTAGGGTTTCGAAAATTGTACAATTTTTAGGATTTGCATTAGGGTTGTATTTATAGGGTACAATTAGGGTACTGGGTTAGTGGTTTAGGGTTCAATAATAGTGGTTTTGGATCAAGAACAAATGAAATTGGGTTTTAGGATTCAAGTAAGAGATAGATAAAAATCAATAGGGTTCAAATCAATATACCAACAATTGAATAGGAGATAATAGAATCAACAAGAATGGCTCAATCAAAAAGATCGGAGATTCATGAACAGTTCTTAATAAAAATAATAATCAAGAAAGAAAATAAGGTTTTTTATTCAATTGCAAATAAAAATACTACAAAAGAAGCAAAATTGAAAATTACGAAAACGGTTGTTACAATCCTACCCACCTTACAATAAAATTTCGTCCTCAAAATTTAAGCAAGTGGTAATAGGGTAAACTCGGAGAAAAGAAATAACAAGAACAAGAACAAGAACTACTCAAAAAGATGGGAAAATCTCTTCCGAATCACACTCTCAAGCTCCCAAGTCGACTCACTAGGTGAGTGAGGATTCCAAGCAACATGAACCAACTTGATAACCTTATTCTTCAAAATCTTCTCCCGCCTATCCACACTCGACACTGGATGAATCTCACACGACAAATCTGGTTGGACCGACAACTCCGAATAGTCAATAACATGACTATCATCCTGAACATACTTCCTGAGCTGAGAAACATGGAAGATGTCATGCACTCCAAAAAGAACTGGTGGCATCGCGAGTCTATAGGCCACCTTTCCTACTCGCTCCACCACATCGAACGGACCAATGAACCTAGGGCTCAACTTGCCCCCACCACCAAAACGAATCACACCCTTCCATGGAGACACCTTGAGGAACACATGATCACCAACCTCAAACTCCAATGGTCTCCTGTGCATGTCTGCCCATTTTCTCTGCTTGTCCTGTGCAGCTTGCAAATACTTCCTGATCTGGACCACTATATCAACAGTCCTCATGATCAATTATGGCCCCAAAAGTTTCCTCTCACCAATTCCATCCCAGCACACTGGTGATCTACACTTCTAACCATACAAGGCTTCATACGGAGCTGCCTGAAGACTAGCTTGGTAACTATTGTTGTATGAAAACTCCACCAAGTGTAGATGTTCTTCCCAAGAACCTCCAAACTGAAGTACACAGGACCTCAACATATCCTCCATGGTCTGAATAATCCCCTCTGATTGACCAGTCTGTGGATGGAATGCAGTACTGAACTTCAGCTTACTCCCAAAACTAGTCTGGAGACTCTCCCAAAATTGAGATCTGAATCTAGTATCTCTGTCTGATATAATACTGACAGGAACACCATGCAATCTCACAATCTCCTACATATACCGTTTTGCCAGGCTCTCTGTAGACTGACCAACTCAGAAAGCAATGAAATGAGCACTCTTCGTCAAGCAATCCACAATCACCCAAATGGTTTTGTGATCCTTGGGACTTCTAGGAAAAGCAGTCACAAAATCCATAGTGATGTTCTCTCACTTCCACTCTGGAATAGGAAGCGGTTGAAGAAGTCCAGCAGTCCTCAGATGTTCTGCTTTCACTTCCTGACAGTTCAAACACCGAAAAACAAATCTTGCACCATCCCTCTTCATACCATGCCACCAGAAATGCAACTTCACATCCCGATACATCTTCGTACCACCGGGATGAATAGAATATGGCGAACGGTGAGCTTCTTCAAGCAACCTTTGCCTGACTTCTCCCTTCGAAACACATAGACGAGTCCCAAAGCAAAGAGATCCATCTTCATGAATCATCATATCAGTTCTAGAACCAACTTCAACTTCATCTCGAAACTCCTGCAACTGCACATCACCAGACTATGCCTCCTTAATCTGATCCACCAAAGACGACTACAACTGAAGCACCATAAAACTTGCTCAGAACCAGGCAATACCACATCCAACTCCAATCTCCTCATAACTTCCACAAGCTCTTTTTGCTCAGTAAGAACCATAACAACAGGTCTTCTGCTCAGAGCATCAGGCACTAAACTAATCTTACCAGGGTGATACTACAAACTGATTTCATAATCTGCCATCAATTCTAGCTGTCGCCTTTGCCTTATATTCAGCTCCTTCTAGGTGAACACATACTTGATACTTTTGTGGTCAGGGAAGATCTCCACTTGGTCTCCAAGTAAATAATGCCTCCAAAGCTTCAAAGCAAAAATCACAGCAGCAAGCTCCAAATCATGTGTAGGATAATTCTTCTGATGCAGCCTCAACTGCCTAGATGCATATGCAACAACCTTGCCTCGTTGCATCAAAACAGCACCCAAACCTCTACCCGAAGCCTCACCGTGAATTACGAAACCTCCTGATCCATCCGGTATAGTCAACACAGGTGCTAATGTCAACCGATTCTTCAATTCAACGAAGGCTTCTTCACAAAACTCATCCCACACAAACTTCTGATCCTTCCCAGTCAACTCGGTCAAAGGCCTTGTAATCTTCGAGAAATCCTGAACAAACTTCCGGTAATAACACCTAGACCAAGAAAACTTTGAACTTCTGATATAGACTTCGGTGTCGGCCAATCCTTAACTGCAGAAATCTTGGATGGATCGACAGAAACTCCATCACAAGAAATAATATGGCCCAAGAAAGCCACTCGATCCAACCAAAACTCACACTTTCTAAGCTTTCCATACAACTGATGATCCCTTAAAGTCTGCAGAACAACCTTCAAGTGCTCAGCATGCTCATCCCAGTTCTGAGAATATACAATAATGTCATTAATGAACACCACGACAAACTTGTCCAAGAAGGGAGAGAAAACCCGATTCATCAAGCTCATAAATATAGCTCGAGCATTAGTAACTCTAAAAGGCATCACCAAAAATTCATAGTGCCCATATCTCGTTCGAAAAGCAATCTTCTGTAAATCCTCGACTTTCACCTTAACCTGATGTAACCAGAACGAAGATCCAGCTTCGAAAATATAGAAGTGCCTCCCAATTGATCAAATAGGTTATCAATTCTTGGCAACGGATACCTATTCTTAAATGTGACATTATTGAGCTTGTGCTAGTCAATGCATAACCTTCGACTACCATCCTTCTTATTGACGAACAGGACTGGAGCTCCCTAAGGCAAAACACTTTTCCTGATAAAACCTCTATCCAACAACTCTTGAATCTACTCCTTCAACTCAGCTAGTTCAATAGGGGCCTATCTGTACGGACTCTTAGAGATTGGAGTTGTTCCTGGCTAAACATCAACACTGAACACCACTTCACGATCTAGCGGTAATCCTGGAAATTTCTTAGGAAAACATCAAGAAAATCCCGTATAACCTACGGTGTGACAACATCATCAGCACACACTTCCTCCATAACTCCAACTTCTCAACACAAGAAAGCGGCGTTTCACCGCCACAGGATTCAAATTCCTGACGTTCTAGCATTCAAAATGCCACCTTCTTCTTGCGACAGTCAACCACAGCATGAAGGTACCAAGCTAATCTATCCCCAGAATAACATCAAATCCAGAATTGCCAATGATAATCAGATCGACAACAAAATCCACACCATCAATAACCAAGTGACTCTGCTCACAAATCTGAGAGCACATGACAACACCTCCGACTGTAGAAATGTTCCAAGCCACCGGCATAGCACTGCTAGACAAAAGATGCAGATCGACGAAGCAGGAAGAAATAAATAAATGAGTAGCACCAGAGTCAAAGAGAGCATGAGCAGGAAAGAAATTGACTAGGATAATGCCTAGCAAGAAGTCAAAATGAGAATACAAAAGGCAGAAGCAAAAATGCAAGAAACAGACATGAATGAGGCTAACATGAATAAACAACAGGATATGAGAATAACATAGCAAGAAAAAAGGAAGCAACAATACAAGGAAGGAGAAACAACATGAGAATCCTAGGACCTGTGGGTTATGGGCCCACCACGCTTTCGCTGCGCTGCTCTGATGATGAAACTCCAAGCTGTAGACATGTCGTTGTAGATCAAGCAATGCTGATCGAAAGACCAAGCAGGAAGAAGAAGAACGAATGACACCAGAATCAAAAGAATGTGGGTATGAAAAGAATGAAATCATACCCAATAAGGAATCAATGAATGGAAGGGATCAAAAAGGAATCAAATAAGACTAGTTTCCAGATCATTTTGGATATCAATTGTTCATAGGATCACTGTATTGTACATATTGTTGAGTCAAACCGATAAAATCTCAAATCTGATTAATATATCAATCAAAGCCAAACTTTCTTTTGTTAGTCACGTTTGACTGATATATTATCCAAACCCGGGCTCTGATACCACTAAAAACCTTGTCACGCACCGCTTCCCAAAATACGGAATACGAGTACATGACATTGGTCCAGCGAATGACCAACGTCATCCATAAGTTGTTTATCCGATTAACTCAACAATATAATCAATACAGAAAAATTGTGCACGCAATAATAATAATCTCATGAACAATAATACTTGAAATAAACTAATATAAATATCCAAATATTATAATAATCCAATGTCTGGAAACAAATAGAAATATTCGAGACATAAGCCCAATACAATAATAATCCAATCCAAAATAATAACAATTCTCAATATATTAAGTTTATTAAAGTAATAAGCAATTAGAAAGCAGTAGTCTTCAGAATGTTTGTTCTCCAATTCCAGCAGCCAATTCTCCTTCATTACCTGTATACACTTAATCTAAAAAGTGGAAAAAAATTGTCCTTAGAGAAAGTAATGGACAGCAAGTAGAGAAAGCAGGGAACAATGGAATAATGATATAACAATAAATTCATTGGATTAATAGTGATCAATAACATGGGACAATAATCATGATAATCGATGCAATGGCTATAAAAAATGAAGCAATATTCGATAACGGTAATCAATGATCAATAACAGTTACACTTAACCAATATTTGATATCAACAGAAACAATATTGAACAATATGCAGTGTCGGTGATGTATCAATCCTTATGTCTAGTAATCATTCTAAATCCTATCTAATGCACGTACTACTATGTCCCATCTGTTCCATACTACAGGTTCGATGCAAACAATCAATTTCGTTTAGACTATAGTGGTAGACTCTATAGTTCATGTACTGGGTATGATGACGATAATAATATAACACGGGCCAAGGTGCAATTTCTTACACAATGACGATATCAATAATAACACAGGCCATCAGCCGAGTATAGTTCCTATATCATCAACTACTCCAGTCAATTCCTTAAACCCTGGTTTGTTAATTATTTCATTAATGCAACAATATAATATGCAATTTGGGACATGAGGTGACCATAGTATCAATAGGGGAACGATAGGATGATAACATGAAATAGAAAAATTAGAATGATGACAATAGCTCATTAGGATCATGCAATGCAACATACATACATTAATTCAAGCAATATTACGATATAGGAATAATTAACTCATTAAAATCTGAAATAAAAAATTTTGGACTGCAAGCGCAGTCTGTACAAAATTTTTGTTTCCCGCTGACTCAAAAATCGAAAATTGAATCCATCAAAAATTTTGGAAACTAGAATTCTACACGGTTCTAATGCATATTAAAAGTGCAAAATCCGACAACAGTAGCTCGGTCAAACACATGGTTCTTTACAGATTTAGGTTCAAGCAGAATTTCGATATCATGGTATTTTATTTTTACAAACATCAAAACTAGATATTAAATTCAGAAAAAATATTTTCTGGACTCCTAAAAATGTTAAGTAACAATCTGAAAATTTTCAGAGCAAAATCTTATCATTTGATTAGCCTTTTTACTATTTAAACATGAAAGTTACGAGAATCTGAAAATCTGAAAGTAAAAACACAACTGTAGTAAAACAGGCATAACGTTTGCTACAAAACTCGGAATTCAAAAAATGAAGATGTTCTAGAAACTAGAAAGATAAGGCTACAATTCATATTCAGAAATTATTTCATTTTAAGATCATTTACTAGTTCGAAAATAGCAGTTGACATTCAGGTCAGCGAGCATATGCAGGATTTTGGGTAGTTTTCTTGAAAATAAATTAATTAGACTATATGGGTATCGATTCTTTAGTCAATAAAAATTGTATAATCAACATAATGGGTGTCAAAACATGATAAATAAAACTAGAACACGCTCACACATCAATTTATCATAAATCAATCATCAATCGATCAAACAACCTACCACCTATCAATTGTTTCTACAATAATATATTTGTGTGATGATTATATGAACAACCCTATTATCAATTCTATATGCACTCATAAAAGATCCAAACTTTAGAATCAAAATTGGCACGATGTCAAGAATATTGGGGTTAGCTCGTGTAAACCCTCAATAGACCCAATGAATAGATGAACAACGGATAATACGATAACAAAAAGATCTACTTGCAAGAGTTTCAACAAAACTTAAATTTGATACAATTAACAATTCAAGAGGACAGTGACTTGCCTTATAACCAGTAAAAATGAATACCAAGAAAACGGGATAAGAATCCCGAAGCAACGAACCCACGAAGTAGCAATTCACCAATAGCACGTGCAATATATGTGCAATAAAAGAGATCCAAAGAAACAAAACACAATACAAAGAGAGACGGCAGCCAATAGCGATAGTGGCAACAGGGGCCAGGGGTGGCGGTGCTGGCATCGATGGCAAGGGGGTGAGGGCGAGGAGTCGGGGTTGACGCAACGGCGGGCAGCGCTGGTGGCTGCCAATAAGCAGTCGAAACAGGGAAGAATGCTCGGGGTTTAGGTTCTGTTGATGGCGAGCGAAGCAGGGAAGAAGGAGGTAAGGGGGTTTCGGGGTGTTCTAGCGGCGTGTCGATGACGGACGGCAATGAGGGAGGTCGTCGGAGCATGGGGTGGCCGGAACTAGCCGGGGAAGACGATCGGAAGTGGATGGGTTGATTTTGGCGGGAAAACAATACAGCGGAAGAGAGAGAATGTAACCCCTGTTTTCCCAAAAATGAATTTTTCGATATTTTCTGTATTTTAAAAATTTTCTGAAATTATTTTTCCGGTTTTCAAATTTCATTTGCCAAAATGTATTATTGGATTTTACTTTTAAAATCAATTTTTGATCCATAATTTTAGCTGTAACTATTTTTCTATGATTTTGTATTTAATACAGTTCTTATTATTGTTATTATTACCTTCATTATTTTTATCATTTTATTATTAGTAATATTGTTACTATCCGTATTATTTTGCTCGTGTGGTTATTTGCATTATTATTTTATTTTATTTTTATTGTTAAAATTATATTATTTTATAAATTATATTTATTAATTATTGTATTAATTTTATTATTAGATTATTTTCAATATATATTATTTTTCTTTCATTTTGACCTTCTTGTGCTGATTGTGCGCCGTTTGTTCGTTTTTCGACATTTTGAGATCTTTTTCTCATTTTCTTGGCCTCGTTAATAATTATTGTTCATTTTGGGGTTGTGGTGAATTTTTGGAGGTGTTTTGGCCAATTGGAGATTTTTGGCCCTTAAGGAGATTTTTAGGAGCCATAGAATTTATTGTATTTTGTATCCCCATTTGAAATCTATCCAATACCCATTACCAAATTGTATACCTATTAATTTCTATTGATATACACTACCCATTAACCCACAATTAACTTATATAAATACCCCCCATAATCCCAAAACCCTAACCCTAATCTCTTTTTCCCCTTCTCTAATATACCCGGTGTAACGACCCGAAAAATAGCATATGGCTATTTTGCATCGAAATGTGTGCGCGATTGAGAATTTCGCGCGATCATGGATTTTCTGATAAAAATTATTTTAATATATTGCCTATTTTATTTTATTATTATTTTTAAAATTAAATTATTTTTCATATGGATTATTTACGAAGTAGTTTTAATGTATTTTGTATTGTTTGGATTATTAGAGTAGAGAATTAGGCGTTATTTGAAATATGTTAAGGTTAGAGGGCTTATATGCAATATTCCCCTAGATATTTATCAATCTATTATTAATTATTCCCTTTTTACAATAAACCCCTTCTCTCTCTCTTTCCCTTCTCCTTCTTCTTCCCTTCTCCTTCCCGTTCGTTTCTTCTTCCCGAACCCAAAGAAGCCATCGGCCTCCTCTCCCTCTCCTTCTTCTCCGTTCGCACCCAGCCAAAAGAAACCCCCCCCCCCCCCCCCCCCGCCGACCTCCTCCCTTCTCCCTCTCCATTCGCGTCCAACCAGCGACCCCCCCACTCCCGTCCCCTTCTTCTTCTTCTTCTCCGTCTTGTTCGATGCCGAACCCAAAAGAACCCCGACCACCCTTCTTCTCCCCCCCGTTCGTCCACACCGGCCGCTCGAAACGAACCCCGATCGCCATTCCCACCTTCCTTCTTCTTCTCCCTTCTTGATTCGATGCCAACCCAAAAAAAACACCCGACCTCCCTCCCCCTTCCTCCCGTTCGTCCACGCCCAGCCAGCGATCGAAAGAAACCCCGACCCCACCTCCGTTCTCTTCTTCTCCTTCTTTCCTTCCATCCTGATCGAAAGAACCAAAATCAAACCCATCGATCGATTCCTTCCCCGCTCCAAATCCCCTCCATTTCTTCACCAATTCCAAATTAAAGTGAGGGGTGGACTAAGTGAGGGATTCTCTACATCGTAGTAGCATTGGATTTTTGATTGGATTTCGGAAGGTATAAACTCTAACTATTTTATTGTATAGAATTTAGTTGGGTTAATTTTTATTAAGTAAGAATGTTGTGGTAGAGAGATTTTGAGACGTTGGAAATTGTAGATGGGAGAAATTAGTAGGTTATTAGAGAAATTGTGAGTTGTTAGTAAATTAGGGATTTGAGTTTGTAAAAGAAAATTGTGGGGATATGAATTAATTCTTGTATAGAAATAGAAATTTGTAGTTGGACTATTAGATTATTTGGGAGCGATTTTAGTAATTAATTGAGGATGAAAATACCGTTGGTATTAGATCATCACGTGCATCACGCGTGTATATCCCAAGTGTTCAGTAAGCACTTGTGGGATATTTGGGATAGCGATTATTTACTCTTGTGATTAGTTGAATTATTTGAGTTTTAATTGCTTGAAATTTGGTGATAGGATATATTGCGACCATTGGATGCGAGGCGGCACGGCGCTTTGGATCTTCGCGGAATGGTGAGTAGGATTTATTATACGTATTTTGTGATTATAAAGAAAACATATGTGAGTATGACTTATTATGTGTTTTTGTGTGCTAAGAAAGATGTGAGTTAATTTATCTACGTATTTTCGTGGTTTAAGAAATATGTGAGTTAATTTATTAGGTGTTTTGTGTGATTATAAAAATATAGTGAGTTAATTTATTATGTGTTTTTGGTGTGTTAAAAATTATGTGAGTATGATTTATTATACGTATTTTGTGATTATAAAGAAAACATATGTGAGTTAATTTATTATGTATTTTTGGTGTGTTAAAAATTATGTGAGTATGATTTATTATACGTATTTTGTGATTATAAAGAAAACATATGTGAGTTAATTTATTATGTGTTTTTGGTGTGTTAAAAATTATGTGAGTATGACTTATTATGTGTTTTTGTGTGCTAAGAAAGATGTGAGTTAATTTATTATGTATTTTGGTGTGTTAAAGAAATAAGTGAGTAGTTGTTTATATATCTGTGTATTTTATGGTTTAAAAATATATGTGAGTTAGTATATTAATATATTTTGTGGGTTAAAGAATATGTGAGTATTGATTTATTTTACATATTTTTGTGATTGTAAAAATATGGTGATTTTTAACTATTCATGAGTATATAAAAACCTATATAATGGATGAGTTATATTTAGATGATGATATCAAAAATATGGGTGTATGGTTTATATACGTATTTTGATGTTTTGAAGAAGTTCGAATAAACTAAAGTATTGTTATAAATTTATGGATAAAGGGACCCTATAAAAAGTATGAATGGTAGGACTTGAGAAAATAACATAAAGATGAGTTGTTGTCTATGTCAAAAAGGAACCCATTCATGCTCGTGAACCATGAAGAAGATCATGCTTGAGTTATAGTAGAATATCATGCTTGAGTTGGTGTGCTACGTCAAAAATAGAACTACCATGCTTAAAGATTTGTTGTAGTTAATAATTCTAAGAGAAGAACCCATGCTAAGATGAATAGTTGTTCTAAGGTTCAAAGAAACCATGCTTAAGTGAGTATAGTAATGGTTTTAGCTAAGAGTCTCAAAAGAAACCATTTTAGTTGTTAGTAGTAGTGAGTAAAAAGAACCCATCCTATGGATTTGGATTGTTGGAGAGAAAGAACCCACACTTGTGCTATAGTAAGAATCCATGCTTGAATTGTTGTAGAAAGAAACCCATGGTTAAGTTGTAGTAGAATATCATGTTTGGGTCGATTTTAGAAAGAAACTCATGTTTGAGTCGATTATAGTAGGTATGCCATGATGAGTTGATTTTAGAAGAAACCCATGCTAAGTTGATTATAGTAGATTCTTTTGTTGCTTCTAATTATAGAAGATCAAGTTTGCTAGTAAGCACAGTTGGTTGCTTCTAGGTTTGATTACCCGTATGGTTGTTTGTATGTGGTTTTGCGCGTACGTGGCTCGACTGGCCCGTATGTAGCTGTGGGTCTCATACGCAGCTTATTCGGCTCGTATGGGCGTTGTTGTCTCATACGCGGCTCGACTGGCCCGTATGTAAATGTTGGTCTCATACGGAGCTTATTTGGCTCGTATGCATGTTGTTGTCTCATACGCGGCTCGACTGGCCCGTATGTAGCTGTTGGTCCCATACGTAGCTGTTTAGCTCGTATGTGTTTTTGGTTACTCGTATGTAGCTTCTTGGCTAATACGCAGTTTGTTGTGCTCATCTAGGGTGATATCATTGCCCTAGGGCTATCGACCATTAAGACGTGTGTTTAGCTTACTCCTAAGGGACTGTGGACGAGTCACTTCGCGGGTGCCGTCAGATCTTAACCGTTGGTTGATTGCGGACCGGAGTGTGACGAAATCCAAGTTCAGGATAGTAGCATGCGAATACGTTCGTATTGCCAGGGTCTTGGATCGATAGGCCATGAACCAGATCCTGAGGGATTCTGGTGAGTTTAGGTTGAGCAGCCTAATAGAGTTATCTTGCGAAGTCTAATTTAAGACCTAGCATGTTGTGTAATGTTGTCATTCCTAGGATTGTTCAGGGTTAGGAACATCATTAAGGTAGTGACTTGTAAAGATCATTTTACTTCGACCCTTTGCCGAAAAGAGAGGAGTTGGTTATAGGTAGCGCCTTACGATCAACTTGTCCCTCGAAGCAGGCCTTAGGTGGTGATATTGGGTTGTATCTTCCTGTCAAAGGGATACGTACGGTGCCTTCTCACGAGTTGGGAGCATGGGATGCGTATCGCACACTGTTAATTCCTGAAGTGCCATGATAAGGCGGCGGAGCTAGGGGAATGGACCCCGGAACTTCGTCGGGTCCTTGGCCAGGAGAGAGAGCGAACAGGCCATAGATCACGGTCTATGAGTTAGGGGCGACACAGGATAGGCTTTGTATGCTATACTGCGCTCGGAGAGACCCCGTGTTCGTCTGGTTTTTGAGTGAGGTCCGGTGTACCGGGTAGTAGTGGCAAACATAGACACCATGAGCGTACTGCATTGGTGGGACTTGACCACATTTGCAACCTCATCAGTCATGTAGTATCTGTCAGGAACAGGTTGTGTACAATTAGAAATTCATAACGCGGGTTCAAATCCCTATATATGGAGAAACGGCTTGAGATGGGGCGCATGTATTTATGGGCTGCATGTTGCTCCGGAGACTTGCTTGCATTAGAATAAGGGCATCATTGTATTGGCAATTTTGCATTAGAGTTTAAGTCATAAGGTACACAGGCACAAAATTATAGGTACACGTGTCTTTTCCATTCGAGATGAATTGCGAGTGTGATAGTGAAGTAAATTAACAACCGAGCTATGGGCTTGGGATGTGAAGTGATATTACCCAAGTTGGGCTTGGGATGTGCGTGATTATTACCCAAGCTATCGGCTTGGCGTGTGATATGTTATTGCCAAAACTATGTTGGGATATGGGGTGTATTGTGATAAAATGCAAGTAAATGGTAAGGTGAAATGAGATGTTAGGTTGGACATGAATGAATGGGGTAGTATGAGGATGAAGGCATATGTTTATGATGTGATACGTGAGATAAGGAAACAAAATCAATATTATATTATGAGTGGTTATTCAAATGGTTACTAAATATAAGTATGTTATGAGCGGGTATAGATATACATACAGGTGATGACTCAGAGAGTATTTGATGTAAAATCTCATTTATGATGTTTACATGTTCAAATGTCAAGTAAGATTTGTTTATCTTGGAAATTGTGAGTTCGTTATGTTTTTACTTGAAAGTTTAATTTATTTACTTTTAATAAATTATACTCACACCAGAAATGGCTAACCCCTTAGTGTTTTGGGGTTAGGGAGTCCCCGGACTGCCCTAGGTCCCTACTGTTACAGGTCTTCAGCAGTGCAGAGGTGAGGTGTAGGTACAGGTTCCGTGGAGTGGAGTTCCAGTTATAATTCATTGTTATGTTTTAATTGTAAATAGTAAAGATTCATGCTTTAAATTGTATTTTTGATGTATAAGTATGAGCATGATGATGAAAAGTATAGTGTGAGGCAGCAGGATATGGTTTTGACCCGTAACCATTTCGTGTGGAGTGCCAGGCGTCGTGGTAGGTTTTTACAGGTAAAATTCTAAAAACTTACTACGTTTTCATAAGGAATTTATGGTTTTTATTTAATAATTGTTATACCGTTATGAGTTTGGCCCCCAGAGCATATATATATATTGCCTGTGTGATGATGCTCATTTTGGCCTGGGGAGCCCGTATTTTTATTGCCTGTGATGTAAGCTACGGAATTTAGAGCAAAATTCCGTAAGCTTTTCTGTGTTTTGGGCAAAAAATACAAAGGAGACTCTGCCCAATTTTTCTTTGAAACATAACCATTTTAGTTTATGTTTAAAGTGATATAGAAATTGGAAGAATTGAGTTTGGAGTCAAAAAGAAAAAAGGGCAGGCGCTACAGTCGGTATTACAAACTTATATTTGTAATTACTGCATAGTAACTTTGTGTTGAAGAAAAGTTTTTAAATTTTCCAGTTTTTCTGTGTCTCGAGACTAATTGAAGGAAAGATCTTGGCATGTGTCTCGGTTTCCCAGCAACGGGGAGATCGGGGCGTTACAGATGGTATCAGTGCTGACTTCAATTTACAGTCCAACACAGTAGGAAAATTAAACTTGAATGCCCTTTTAAGAGTTGGGTTTTAGTTAGTTGTAGATAGTTATAATTCATATTGTTGGTTCCTTCAACTTATGTTTTATAATTTTTCTATATCCGGACTAATCCTAGTGTATGTGTTACCATCCTTTAACCACATGAATGGTGTTCGAGGAAGGACACTCAGATAGATACCCATACATGTTACGAATGTGGAAGGATTGGTCGTATCCGACCAGATATTCCCTAGCTTCACCGAAGGAATGGCAGATCAACCTCGAAGATGAACAATAGAGGAAAGGAGCCTGTTCACCAAGGGTAGAGTTCGCACTTACTACCAGCAAGCTGTAGAAGGCAGGAGTGCTAGTACAGGTATGTGCATATAGAACTGCAACTAAGTTAAAAGTTGTATTTTTGAAATTTATTTTGGATTAAGAAGTAAGGTATGATGAAACACTTTCGTAACCAGTTGGATTTATATATATATATGGAATCCATACAACTGTTTTGTTCAATTGTGGTTCATCACATTCTTTTGTCGGAATTATTTTTCAAGAGTCGAGATGTGTGCGGGAGGAAACTCCAGATTTGGTTTTGTTTAATACACCATCTGGAGCATCAGCTTCGAGCAAATTACAGGAGAGAATCCTGGAAGTTTGAAGTAATAATCGTGGGCCATTCCCTATTCTAAAGAGGGAGTGGCTACTCAACTGCAAAGGATCGAGATAAGTGAAGGATTGACCTCAGCCAAGACCATGAAGAAAGCAAGAAGCTAGATGACGAGATCCAGCAAGCCAGTAATGGAGTGATTACTCAAGTTTAGAGCTCAATTTTGGCACGATGGAAGCTACAACCGAGTCCAAGTGAGCAAGTCAGAAGGCTTAGGCAGGAAATACCGGGATTGAAGCACTGAAGCGGCAATGTATGACTTCGTCCTTTCTATGGAGGGAGTGGTCACCAACCAACAGAAGTCGTAATCAAGGAGTGAATCAACATCACTTGTAGACAAGAATAGAGCAAGGCAATGCAGCCACTGTCTACTCCAGAGCAGGAGCAGTAGAATGTCAGTATCAAATTCATAGTAGGTCTGTCCAGAGGACTGGTGGACAACAGTTCAACTTGGTAGAAGACCAATTTCCGAGAATATCACTCGAGGAACTAGAGATGGTTCGGGAAAATATCTCGTGAACCATTGATGTTTGTGGTTGTCTTTCTCTCCACTAGCAGCGTTCTGAGGACAGAACGATTCTAAGGAGGGAGTAATGTAACGACCCGAAAAATAGCATATGGCTATTTTGCATCGAAATGTGTGCGCGATTGAGAATTTCGCGCGATCATGGATTTTCTGATAAAAATTATTTTAATATATTGCCTATTTTATTTTATTATTATTTTTAAAATTAAATTATTTTTCATATGGATTATTTACGAAGTAGTTTTAAT
Source organism: Hemerocallis citrina (assembly GCA_017893485.1). Classification (NCBI taxonomy): domain Eukaryota; kingdom Viridiplantae; phylum Streptophyta; class Magnoliopsida; order Asparagales; family Asphodelaceae; genus Hemerocallis; species Hemerocallis citrina. The sequence goes on from CM030367.1 coordinate 77,215,144, forward strand.
GTATTTTGTATTGTTTGGATTATTAGAGTAGAGAATTAGGCGTTATTTGAAATATGTTAAGGTTAGAGGGCTTATATGCAATATTCCCCTAGATATTTATCAATCTATTATTAATTATTCCCTTTTTACAATAAACCCCTTCTCTCTCTCTTTCCCTTCTCCTTCTTCTTCCCTTCTCCTTCCCGTTCGTTTCTTCTTCCCGAACCCAAAGAAGCCATCGGCCTCCTCTCCCTCTCCTTCTTCTCCGTTCGCACCCAGCCAAAAGAAACCCCCCCCCCCTGCCGACCTCCTCCCTTCTCCCTCTCCATTCGCGTCCAACTAGCGACCCCCCCACTCCCGTCCCCTTCTTCTTCTTCTTCTCCGTCTTGTTCGATGCCGAACCCAAAAGAACCCCGACCACCCTTCTTCTCCCCCCCGTTCGTCCACACCGGCCGCTCGAAACGAACCCCGATCGCCATTCCCACCTTCCTTCTTCTTCTCCCTTCTTGATTCGACGCCAACCCAAAAAAAACACCCGACCTCCCTCCCCCTTCCTCCCGTTCGTCCACGCCCAGCCAGCGATCGAAAGAAACCCCGACCCCACCTCCGTTCTCTTCTTCTCCTTCTTTCCTTCCATCCTGATCGAAAGAACCAAAATCAAACCCATCGATCGATTCCTTCCCCGGTCCAAATCCCCTCCATTTCTTCACCAATTCCAAATTAAAGTGAGGGGTGGACTAAGTGAGGGATTCTCTCATCGTAGTAGCATTGGATTTTTGATTGGATTTCGGAAGGTATAAACTCTAACTATTTTATTGTATAGAATTTAGTTGGGTTAATTTTTATTAAGTAAGAATGTTGTGGTAGAGAGATTTTGAGACGTTGGAAATTGTAGATGGGAGAAATTAGTAGGTTATTAGAGAAATTGTGAGTTGTTAGTAAATTAGGGATTTGAGTTTGTAAAAGAAAATTGTAGGGATATGAATTAATTCTTGTATAGAAATAGAAATTTGTAGTTGGACTATTAGATTATTTGGGAGCGATTTTAGTAATTAATTGAGGATGAAAATACCGTTGGTATTAGATCATCACGTGCATCACGCGTGTATATCCCAAGTGTTCAGTAAGCACTTGTGGGATATTTGGGATAGCGATTATTTACTCTTGTGATTAGTTGAATTATTTGAGTTTTAATTGCTTGAAATTTGGTGATAGGATATATTGCGACCATTGGATGCGAGGCGGCACGGCGCTTTGGATCTTCGCGGAATGGTGAGTAGGATTTATTATACGTATTTTGTGATTATAAAGAAAACATATGTGAGTATGACTTATTATGTGTTTTTGTGTGCTAAGAAAGATGTGAGTTAATTTATCTACGTATTTTCGTGGTTTAAGAAATATGTGAGTTAATTTATTAGGTGTTTTGTGTGATTATAAAAATATAGTGAGTTAATTTATTATGTGTTTTTGGTGTGTTAAAAATTATGTGAGTATGATTTATTATACGTATTTTGTGATTATAAAGAAAACATATGTGAGTTAATTTATTATGTGTTTTTGGTGTGTTAAAAATTATGTGAGTATGATTTATTATACGTATTTTGTGATTATAAAGAAAACCTATGTGAGTTAATTTATTATGTGTTTTTGGTGTGTTAAAAATTATGTGAGTATGACTTATTATGTGTTTTTGTGTGCTAAGAAAGATGTGAGTTAATTTATTATGTATTTTGGTGTGTTAAAGAAATAAGTGAGTAGTTGTTTATATATCTGTGTATTTTATGGTTTAAAAATATATGTGAGTTAGTATATTAATATATTTTGTGGGTTAAAGAATATGTGAGTATTGATTTATTTTACATATTTTTGTGATTGTAAAAATATGGTGATTTTTAACTATTCATGAGTATATAAAAACCTATATAATGGATGAGTTATATTTAGATGATGATATCAAAAATATGGTTGTATGGTTTATATACGTATTTTGATGTTTTGAAGAAGTTCGAATAAACTAAAGTATTGTTATAAATTTATGGATAAAGGGACCCTATAAAAAGTATGAATGGTAGGACTTGAGAAAATAACATAAAGATGAGTTGTTGTCTATGTCAAAAAGGAACCCATTCATGCTCGTGAACCATGAAGAAGATCATGCTTGAGTTATAGTAGAATATCATGCTTGAGTTGGTGTGCTACGTCAAAAATAGAACTACCATGCTTAAAGATTTGTTGTAGTTAATAATTCTAAGAGAAGAACCCATGCTAAGATGAATAGTTGTTCTAAGGTTCAAAGAAACCATGCTTAAGTGAGTATAGTAATGGTTTTAGCTAAGAGTCTCAAAAGAAACCATTTTAGTTGTTAGTAGTAGTGAGTAAAAAGAACTCATCCTATGGATTTGGATTGTTGGAGAGAAAGAACCCACACTTGTGCTATAGTAAGAATCCATGCTTGAATTGTTGTAGAAAGAAACCCATGGTTAAGTTGTAGTAGAATATCATGTTTGGGTCGATTTTAGAAAGAAACTCATGTTTGAGTCGATTATAGTAGGTATGCCATGATGAGTTGATTTTAGAAGAAACCCATGCTAAGTTGATTATAGTAGATTCTTTTGTTGCTTCTAATTATAGAAGATCAAGTTTGCTAGTAAGCACAGTTGGTTGCTTCTAGGTTTGATTACCCGTATGGTTGTTTGTATGTGGTTTTGCGCGTACGTGGCTCGACTGGCCCGTATGTAGCTGTGGGTCTCATACGCAGCTTATTCGGCTCGTATGGGTGTTGTTGTCTCATACGCGGCTCGACTGGCACGTATGTAAATGTTGGTCTCATACGGAGCTTATTTGGCTCGTATGCATGTTGTTGTCTCATACGCGGCTCGACTGGCCCGTATGTAGCTGTTGGTCCCATACGTAGCTGTTTAGCTCGTATGTGTTTTTGGTTACTCGTATGTAGCTTCTTGGCTAATACGCAGTTTGTTGTGCTCATCTAGGGTGATATCATTGCCCTAGGGCTATCGACCATTAAGACGTGTGTTTAGCTTACTCCTAAGGGACTGTGGACGAGTCACTTCGCGGGTGCCGTCAGATCTTAACCGTTGGTTGATTGCGGACCGGAGTGTGACGAAATCCAAGTTCAGGATAGTAGCATGCGAATACGTTCGTATTGCCAGGGTTTTGGATCGATAGGCCATGAACCAGATCCTGAGGGATTCTGGTGAGTTTAGGTTGAGCAGCCTAATAGAGTTATCTTGCGAAGTCTAATTTAAGACCTAGCATGTTGTGTAATGTTGTCATTCCTAGGATTGTTCAGGGTTAGGAACATCATTAAGGTAGTGACTTGTAAAGATCATTTTACTTCGACCCTTTGCCGAAAAGAGAGGAGTTGGTTATAGGTAGCGCCTTACGACCAACTTGTCCCTCGAAGCAGGCCTTAGGTGGTGATATTGGGTTGTATCTTCCTGTCAAAGGGATACGTACGGTGCCTTCTCACGAGTTGGGAGCATGGGATGCGTATCGCACACTGTTAATTCCTGAAGTGCCATGATAAGGTGGCGGAGCTAGGGGAATGGACCCCGGAACTTCGTCGGGTCCTTGGCCAGGAGAGAGAGCGAACAGGCCATAGATCACGGTCTATGAGTTAGGGGCGACACAGGATAGGCTTTGTATGCTATACTGCGCTCGGAGAGACCCCGTGTTCGTCTGGTTTTTGAGTGAGGTCCGGTGTACCGGGTAGTAGTGGCAAACATAGACACCATGAGCGTACTGCATTGGTGGGACTTGACCACATTTGCAACCTCATCAGTCATGTAGTATCTGTCAGGAACAGGTTGTGTACAATTAGAAATTCATAACGCGGGTTCAAATCCCTATATATGGAGAAACGGCTTGAGATGGGGCGCATGTATTTATGGGCTGCATGTTGCTCCGGAGACTTGCTTGCATTAGAATAAGGGCATCATTGTATTGGCAATTTTGCATTAGAGTTTAAGTCATAAGGTACACAGGCACAAAATTATAGGTACACGTGTCTTTTCCATTCGAGATGAATTGCGAGTGTGATAGTGAAGTAAATTAACAACCGAGCTATGGGCTTGCGATGTGAAGTGATATTACCCAAGTTGGGCTTGGGATGTGCGTGATTATTACCCAAGCTATCGGCTTGGCGTGTGATATGTTATTGCCAAAACTATGTTGGGATATGGGGTGTATTGTGATAAAATGCAAGTAAATGGTAAGGTGAAATGAGATGTTAGGTTGGACATGAATGAATGGGGTAGTATGAGGATGAAGGCATATGTTTATGATGTGATACGTGAGATAAGGAAACAAAATCAATATTGTATTATGAGTGGTTATTCAAATGGTTACTAAATATAAGTATGTTATGAGCGGGTATAGATATACATACAGGTGATGACTCAGAGAGTATTTGATGTAAAATCTCATTTATGATGTTTACATGTTCAAATGTCAAGTAAGATTTGTTTATCTTGGAAATTGTGAGTTCGTTATGTTTTTACTTGAAAGTTTAATTTATTTACTTTTAATAAATTATACTCACACCAGAAATGGCTAACCCCTTAGTGTTTGGGGGTTAGGGAGTCCCCGGACTGCCCTAGGTCCCTACTGTTACAGGTCTTCAGCAGTGCAGAGGTGAGGTGTAGGTACAGGTTCCGTGGAGTGGAGTTCCAGTTATAATTCATTGTTATGTTTTAATTGTAAATAGTAAAGATTCATGCTTTAAATTGTATTTTTGATGTATAAGTATGAGCATGATGATGAAAAGTATAGTGTGAGGCAGCAGGATATGGTTTTGACCCGTAACCATTTCGTGTGGAGTGCCAGGCGTCGTGGTAGGTTTTTACAGGTAAAATTCTAAAAACTTACTACGTTTTCATAAGGAATTTATGGTTTTTATTTAATAATTGTTATACCGTTATGAGTTTAGCCCCCAGAGCATATATATATATATTGCCTGTGTGATGATGCTCATTTTGGCCTGGGGAGCCCGTATTTTTATTGCCTGTGATGTAAGCTACGGAATTTAGAGCAAAATTCCGTAAGCTTTTCTGTGTTTTGGGCAAAAAATACAAAGGAGACTCTGCCCAATTTTTCTTTGAAACATATCCATTTTAGTTTATGTTTAAAGTGATATAGAAATTGGAAGAATTGAGTTTGGAGTCAAAAAGAAAAAAGGGCAGGCGCTACAGTCGGTATTACAAACTTATATTTGTAATTACTGCATAGTAACTTTGTGTTGAAGAAAAGTTTTTAAATTTTCCAGTTTTTCTGTGTCTCGAGACTAATTGAAGGAAAGATCTTGGCATGTGTCTCGGTTTCCCAGCAACGGGGAGATCGGGGCGTTACACCCGGCCTCCCCTCCTTCCCCAAATCCATCCGGCTGCTACCCACTGCCCAGCCCGACACCCCTTTGCTGCCCCAAGCCATTGCCGACCATACAAACCATCCATCCATCGATCCATGCAACTCCTTCTACATCAAAACCTCGTCTCTCCTCTCCTATTGTGGCCAGGCTGCACTGAAATCAGCACCAACCATCCCAAAACAGCACCTCAACCTCTTCCCTTGCTGAGTTGGCAAGTGGACATCTCCCACTTTGGTTCGTGCATCAAGGAGATGATCGTAGGCGCGTTTTGATTTGTGGGTTTGCATGGAATCGCGTGGAAAGGCTTCTCGCTCGTGGGTTTCGTTGCTAGGCTTCGCTTGGTCGTGTTCAACGTCATTAAGATGCAAGTAACTTGTACATAATTTCATTAGGTTGATACATGTCAAAAAGTTCACATGTAGGGTAGTTGAGACTAGAGATGGCCAAAAATTGGATTTTTATTTGTGGGTTTTGTCTCTATTGTGTAAATCAGGCCATAGATGACTTAGAACATGAGAATTGATAGGTTGATGCCCTAGGTTTCAACCAAACTTAATTTTTTCGTGTATGAGACATATTGCATGCCATGTGTTTGATTGATTGCACATGTGAGAATTATTAGGTTTTGACATATTAGAAACCCGTTAGTATGATATTTAGATGATGGGTAGGCTGCATTTCAAATTTGATTAAGTATGGTTCATTTTTGTAGAAGTTATGACGTTTCTAAGATGAGTTGTGAAATCTGGAATTTCGGGCTGTGCTGTATTGTTTACTGTTTTCACCTATGTTAGGGTCCGAATCTCAACATGGACATTTCACAGTAAATTGTAGATAATTGAATCTATTTTCATAACCCAACTGGTTTCACTGCATTTGGAGTTCGTATGCAGGAGATATGATAATTTTAGTACATGTATGTCTGTAGTTTTCAGATTCAATTTGGGGTAGTTTTTGTTAACTATTTATTTTCAAGATCTAGGTTATACATGATACTTAACATGATATATGCGTGCTTGACCACATGATACATGAGACTTGGTACATGAGACTTGAATTACTTGAAACATGATACGTGATACACAATTACATGACACTTGACACTTGATGCATGTTTATAGGATAACTGATTTATGCCGTGTCCCTTGATACTTTTACCATGCTAGTTTGTCTAGGTTGACATTATACATATACCATGTGCTAGTTAGTTATCCCCTTTCCATGTGCTTGTATCCTACTCTATTTGTGACCCGGACTTGCCATTGACGAGTACTTGTGTTTTCTCTTTTCTCTTTCCTACATTCGTTGTATTGCAGATTTTGGAGGACAGGTTCCTAAAGGTATTGGCAAGATGATGGGCTAGAGGCTGAAATTTCGCTATTATTATCTCTTATAGTTGCTTGAACAAATATTGTATTTTGAGACTTGTAATTATTCTTGTATTTGGGCATTATGACCCAGGAATATTGTGTATTTCAGATCATGACTATTTGAGATTAATCTATTTTATTTCAAGTATTCTTGTTGGTATTTGGTTCATAAGTGCTTGTGGTTGATCTTTTTCTGGCTTCCGACTCTGATTATACTGTGATATGTTATAAAGATTTCTTGAACAGCTTATGGATGATGAAAATCATTCGCTGGGCTTTTGTTACGTACTCGTATTCCGTATTTTTGGGAAGCGGGGCGTGACAGAGAATGGAGAGGAGAGAGAATAGGTGAGAGAATAGACGACTAGGATTTCAAAAATTGTGTAATTTTTAGGGTTTGCATTAGGGTTGTATTTATAGGGTACAATTAGGATACTCGGTTAGTGGTTTAGGGTACAATAATAGCAGTTTTGGGTCAAGAACAAATGAAATTGGGTTTTAGGGTTCAAGTAAAAGATAGATAAAAATTAATAGGGTTCAAATCTAAATACCCACAATTGAATAAGAGATAATAGGATCAACAAGAATGGCTCAATAAAAAAGAACGGAGATTCATGAACAATTCTTAATTAAAATAATAATCAACAAAGAAAATAGGGCTTTTGTTCAATTGCAAATAAAAATACTACAAAAGGGGGAAAATTGAAAATTACGAAAACGGTAGTTACATTCTCCACTTTGTCAGGATCGGTGGTCTTCCTCCACCTCGTCTGCCTCGGCAAACGTCCGGTGGTCTTTCTCCACTCTGTCAGGATCAGAGGTCTTTCTCCACCCCGCCAGGATCAGTGGTCTTTCTCTACTACCGCCAGGCCGATGATCATTCAGCTCTGCCGGAATCAGTGGTCCTTCTCTACTCCTACCCTACCAACTTATCATGAACATATGACGAATCAGTAGGGCTCATACCTGCTCTGCCAAATTTCGACGGCTAAGAACGTAGACGAAAGCTTAAGGGTCCATCCCCTAAACTTCGACAGGAGTTGCGATCTCTGTTCGCGTCATGCCCTTATCATTACTTGCGAGAAATTTACAGTTGAGACGTTGCCAGACGTATCCCAAACGAGATCACAACGCACATGTCCCAAATGAGACCATGTCGCACATATCCAAGATGAGACAACAGTGCATGTGTCCCTTAACAAGATGAGTACACGCCAACTAGTGCCTGTCCTTATAGTCATGAGTCATCCTACCTAGAGTTAACATACCCTATACTCAACACAATTAGGATTTCTGGGTCGCCTTCACAGACCCAACACTGGCCAACTTGGCCCACATCCGAGTTATAGCCATGTGCCCACACCCAGGTACATTACCATGATCAATTTGTAGGCCACAACACTTAGCGACTTCAATTAGGTTAAGTTCTTCAACCTACTAAGTCCTCACACTTCCATACTTCCATTAACTTACACATCCGTCATTTAACAAGATAAGTCATTAATGGTTAAACTACTAACAATGATTAATTTACTTTCACTTCACCACATTAACATGTGGTTAATCTCCATCATCATAACATGATTAACTATCCAAATTTCTAACTTGATCAATTACTACACATTCAAGCATAATCTAACAAGATCGATTTTCTCCTTGGTTAATAAAACATGAACTTTAACATAAACTACGCTTCCATCAAGCTACTGACAATTACTATGAAGCTACTAACAAGAATTATTAATAGCTTACTAACTTGAATCACATTACTAACATGAACAATTAATTTACCAATTAGTTTACTAACCATTTACTAAGATTAATTTATAACTCTTCAAGCTACTAACTCAACTTCAAGCTTCATTCATGATCAATTTATAATTCAACATGAGTCAATTCTACATTTAAGTTTACTAACATAATCATTGTTCATACTCCAATTTTCTAAGTTACTAACATAATCAATTTTACTCATTAATATAACATTTCTAACAATTTTAATTTATAAACTTACTCACATAATCACTTAAGTGAATAATGTGAATATAAAATGAATATTAACATGACTGTTTACTACATAATCTACTACAAAAATTACGATAACGAACCCAACTTCACATTAGGGCTTACTAACAATATACTAACATGATCAAATCTAAAATTTTGCATACTATCATTTACTACCACCATTAAATTCAAGTCTATTTAAACATCTAAGCTTACTAACATGATCTAATTTTTATTAACATACACAATTAGTGTAACAATTAACTTGCGAACATTAAGCTAAGCTTAAATCCTAAAGCATTAATAATCTAACTAAACAACCACTGTACAAAACATCACAAAATCACAACAAAATCAAAACTTTAATATTTTATAATCAACAACATCATCTACTATACCAAAGATATGATTTTTATTCATGATTATTCATGATCAAGCAAAAAGATTTCATCTATTTCTTATACTATCATTCTCAACACAAAAAATTATTTTTTATTTAATTGCTAATATTCTTAAGCATATAAAACATGAAATTCATAAATAAAGAAGAAGAACACCCACCTTATGAGTTGAACACTTCTACTTCACTCCTAGTTTTCTTCATGCATTCAACTTCAAATAAAACCTTGGTTTCTTTTCTAGCCTTGGACGAAAGCAAAAGAAACCCACCATGGCCGAAATCCAAGTGTTCTCCTTGCTAAGTTTTAGTTTTTGAAAAATAGAAATGAAGATTTAAGTAGGGATTAATTTGGAAGCAGAAAAGATTAGGGTTCTGGCTCTTGCTTTGTTTCTTTCTTTCTTTCTTGTTTTTTTGTTTTTTGTTTTTTGTTTTTTGTTTTTTTTTTTCTTCTAATGAATGAATGAAGAAGAAGAACTTCTTCTGATCTTCACTCTTTTATACAAATGAATGAGAAAATGAGTGGCTAGGAATGGGAGATGTGACCAGCCAAGGGACTAAGAGAACTGAAGGTGAGGTGGAGTGTAAGGTTTCTAGAATTTTTTAAAATTTTTTTATGTCATGGCTAATCATAACCCTAGTTCAACCCTTATAACTAACCCTCGTACACAACAATATATTATGAACAATGTAAGTTATACATAAAAATAATCATTAATTATTTTGGTGACATACAACTCACTAGTCTTTCCCACCAAATTATCAAAGCTCGTACCTCGCACCTCGGCATGGTACTCCGGCAAGTTTTCAAACTAGAACAAAGTTATCAAACCCCGGAGCTCGCCCCTAGACATGGTAGTTCGGATTTCATAAAAAATGATCCAAGTTAATCATGATGATGGGTAGGGTTAGCTCCTAACCCTAGGTAAAAAAAAAGGAGTGATAAAGAGAAGTATAAGAGGGAAAGAGAGTGAGTGATTATCCAAGAATCACTTACCCTTTGGTTGTAGGAAATCAAGTGGAGGCGACTTGGAGAAGGAAGTCACTCTTGAAGCTAGGATCATCTTTTCTCTACTTGGAAGGGTGGGTGTTTCCCAACTATAAATTAGTAAAAAATAAATTATGTCAAAATTGGTGTGTAGTAGTAGCTAAGATGGCATGATTACCATGTATAAGGGTTTGATATGCTAGATAAATTGAACTTGTATGATAGTGAAATTCACACCATGTTTCATGTTAAAGAACACTTACGTAGTATGCTGACTTAGGATTTTTCTACTTGGCAAACGACTTAGAATCTGATCACAAAATTTTAATAGAATGTTCTAGGATGAGTTTAAAGCATCCTCAATTTTTTTCATATTTTTCTGGATTCAATTAGTAGCTCAACAAAATAGTTCTCTCTCAGAATAGAGAGCAGTAAAAAGACTGTGTTTTTCCTTGTTATGAAGAGAAGTTTGTAAAATCATAACTTTAAATTGGTAAAATATTTTGAGCTGAAATTTTTACTGGAGGTACTTGGATAAATTAGCAACATTAGTTTCAAATTTCATATTGTTCTGAATTTATTTGCTATATTTAAATATTCGGTTTTGGTGTAGGGTCCAAAGCCAGGAACTAGCTCAATTTTATTTCAAAGGTAGAATTTAATGAATCATAACTAAATCATGGAGTATAATCATACAATAAACATTTTATTGTGACATCTAAAATGTGCCTAGATCATGTAACTAAAATTTTAGAAAATTTGGACAACTTTTGATGGGGTTTCAAATTTTGTTTCTAACCAGAGGTTTTATACACTGCTGAGAACAGAAGATAATTTTTGTACTGATTCAATGGACTATAACTCTCTGTATATTTTGAATCTGAATGCAATTTTTGGATAAGTAAGACTTGTATATGTCTAGTTACTGAATCCAAAATTTCATAGATAATGAACTTAAGGTTGAATTAATATGGAACTTTGAGTGGACCATGTTCAGGTTAAACTCTGAGTTAGCTAGTCTGTGAACTTGTGAATTACTGGAATTGTATGTTCAGAATCTGCAGAATTGATCAACTACAGACTTGTAGTAGAGATCCTTAGATTTCCAAAACATATTGAATCATGCAATTCCAGTTTGTGGTATGAACGATATGATTTTCCTAAGCTCTAGACAGAAACAGTCTTAGTAGAAGACCCTGTTTTGTTAAGTTAAATTTCCTATGTGTACACTGATGCAAATTGGGGGTTTAGAGTGCTTTAATGGATGAATTTGATGATGTGATCAACTAGGAAGTTGTAGTATACACGCCCAGCTTTCTAGAGAATCCAAGATTGCGTAATTCCGATAAGTAAGAGAGCTTTTATGTTATTAGCAAGATGCATCAATTGCATTGAAGAAGTGTGCACCTGATAAAATGTAGGGATTTTATATTATCTGATTGGCTGAATTTGAAGGAATGATTAAGTAGAGTCTTGTAGTATAGAGTCTTAGCTTTCTAGAATGGATAAGATCATGTAATTCCAATTTGTATCTTGAAAGTTATGAATTTTCTAAGTCAGAAGTTATGTATGAGTTAATATAGAATTTGAGAAAACTTGTCAACATAGCAGTAAACATGTGGATTTCTGGAACTGTGTTTGAAATCTGAGAAAATGAACAACTTAAGAATTGAAGTAGACATTCTTAGACTTCCAAAAAATATTAATCCATGTATTTCCAATGTGTGGATTAGAAGTTATGATTTTTTTTCTAATATCAGGGTAGATCTAGGCCGATAGATTTACTATTTTTATTGATTTGTTGAATTTTAATTTTTACAATTTGGCAATATGAGAAGGAAAGTACAATTTTAATTGTCAATAGAGTGTAAAAAGAATAAACAAATTTAAAAGGATTTTGATAGAGCTAATGTGAAAATTAGTTAGTTTAATTTGAACTAATTAATTTAAACTTTTATTGTTATTTTTAAATTCTAAATCCTTATTTTATTTGTATTTGCAGGACGTGTTTGAAATAAATAAAGATGAAGGGTTCTTTCTGCAAAAGAAAACCCTAATTCCTACCTCTTCTACTTCTATAAATAAAACAGCAGATGAAGAGAAAAAGGGAGCACTTAACAAAGACATGCTATACGAAGACAGCTGATCTCCAAAATACCAAATAAAAATATAACACAGAGGAGAGGGGGATACACAGCTCGGGTTCCAAAGACATTTTGTGCCATGCTAACGTGCTTCAACACGAAACCAGAAACAGAGGCGCTCTGTGCTTCAGGCGCTGAACTCGAGTGCAGAAGACGGCGTGAAGGAGACAGCGTCCGCTGACGTGGCGATTGGACCGACGTGACAGTGACCTGACTCGTTCTGCTACTGGTGTCTCTCTTCGCTGATGTGGCGACACATCTGTTGTGGCTGGCGGCTGGAGATTAAATGAGTAGGAGAGAGGAGAACGGACGTGACAAGCGAGACCCATCCGAGGGTGATGCCGGCACGGTACGGCTCCAGACGAAAAAAAAAAGGACAGCTCACGGTTCGAGGACGACGTCAGCGGGGTGCGGATCAAGACGAAACAGGAAAAGAAGAGAGAGATTTGACTTTGGGCACGCTTTTCGAGACTGTTCGGTTTACAATTTTTATTACAGAACAGTCCTTTTTGTTTCTCTTTTCTCTCTATAATTTTATTATGCAATCCATGAACAAATTTGTTAGTTGCAATATTTTTATTATGAACTAAATTTATTTTTTCTACGGCTTTGATGTAACCTAGTTTTGAGAACACAATTTTAATTCCATATTATTTTTCTATTTTTCCTTGGTTGTGTGTTTGATTTTTGAATTTAATGCATACAATTGGTGGATAGACGATTGTATGATTCATTGGATCATGGAGAGACCGAGAGGTAATTTGTGATTTAGAACTACAAAATTAAACACCATTAATTGAGCGAAATTAGAGATGATTTATTACGATTGATGTGACCGTTAAGAAATCCACAGAACTCAATGAGTCGTCGATTAATTAGATTTGCATACAGATGTGACAAACTGTTAGTTGGAGATATTTTTGGTGTTGTTCGAGAGAAAGCATTGAATAATTTGGGGATTTCGGTCTACAACTTGGAAAAATAAATTTTTTATTCATATGGAATTATAAATTGTGTGGGATAAACTAGGTGAATGAAGTCAAAAGCCCTAGAATTAATTTTGCCATTAACAAATTACAAAAATTTCACGCCCCGCTCTCTCTGAATTAATTTAGTTAGTTTTTCTTTAGCTTAATTTAATTTAGTTGTGTTCTTTATTAATTTCGATTTTTCAAATAGTAGTTAATCTAGTAATATCGGTACTCAATAAAATAATTAGTCCCTGTGGTTTCGACACTCTTTTCACTTAACTATACTACTTGTTGCGATTTTGTACACTTGCAAATATTCACATCAAGTTTTTCCACATTTACAAAGACTCGGTCGTTGTAGTATAGTGGTGAGTATTCCCGCCTGTTACGCGGGTGACCTAGGTTCGATCCCCGGCAGCGGTGCCAAAAACTTGATGTGAATATTTGCAAGTGTACAAAATCGCAACAAGTAGTATAGTTAAGTAAATAGAGTGTTGAACCCATAGGGACTAATTATTTTATTGAGTACCGATATTACTAGATTAACTACTATTTGAAAGATCAAAATTTAATAAATAAAGAAAACAACTAAATTAAATTAATTTAAAAGTCTAACTAAATTAATTAAGAGGGAGCAGCATCTGTAAATTCTGATTTGTTAATGGCAAAATTAATTCTAGGTTTTTTGACTTCACCTAGTTTATCCCACACAATTTATAATTCCATATGAATAAAAAGATTATTTTTTCAAGTTGTAGACTAAAATTTCCAAATTATTCAATGCTTTCTCTCGAACAACACTAAAAATATCTCCAACTAACAGTTTGTCATATCTCTATGCAAATTTAATTAATCGAAAACTCATTAAGTTTTGTGGATTTCGTAACGGTCACATCAATCGTGGTAAATTATCTCTAATTTTCCTCAATCAATGGTGTTCAATTTTATAGTTCTAAATCACAAATTACCTCTGGTATCTCCATGATCCAATAAATTATACAATCGTCTATCCACCAATTGTACGCATTAAGAATAAAAATCAAACACACAACCATGGAAATATATATATATATATGGAATTAAAATTGTGTTCTAAAATTATGCTAAATCAAAGTCCTCAAAAAAATAAATTTAATTCCCGATGAATTTGTAGCTAAAAAAATATTTATAGATTGCATAATAAAAATTGAAAGAAAAAAGAAAAACTCTGTTTCGTTTTTGCCTCGAATTCCACACCGCTGACGCAGCACGGATCCTCACTACTCAGCTTCTCTCTCTCCTTCTGTTTCTTTCCCAGCGCCCAAGTCTGCCGGAAGCACGTCGCTGTCGCCACTCAGCTGAGAGAGAGAGCCGCCTCGGGTGCTGAGAGAGAGCCGCCAGAGGACTGCCAAGTCAGCGTCAGGAGTCCACGTCAGCACTCTGGTCCAATCAGAGCTGTCACCTCTGCTGTCCCATCACCGAATCCCTGCACGTCAAACGAGATGCTGACTCAGCCCCACTTGCACGTCACCTTCTGTTCTGTCTGTTTCGTCGCGTGGTCTCCTGGGTCCCGCAGCTGAGTCTTGAACACCGTGCCCACTTTCTTCTCTCTCGTATTGAATCCACACGCCAACTCGTCTCCGCTTCTCTTTTAACTTTTTTTTTTTCAAATTTGGTTTGTCGCCGTTTCTCGGTGTCTTCGTTAAGCGCTCAATATTTACTCAATTTGAGACTGAGTCTTTGTATGATGTATGGGAAAGGTACAAAAAGTTATTAAGAAAGTGTCCTCATCATGAACTACCGAAATGGCTGCAAATGCAAATATTCTATTATGGTTTGTGAGTTACAAATCGATCTATAGTTGACGCAGCAGCTGGTGGTGCACTTATGAGCAAAACTTACAAAGCAGCCTATGATCTTTTAGAGGAGATGGCATCAAATCATTACCAGTGGTCTTCAGAGAGAACAATGCCAAGAAAAGTGGCTGGAGTTTTTGAACTTGATCATATTTCTACTTTAACTGTACAAATTGATATTTTATCTAAACAACTAGGTAATACAAATTTTAATGCAATTCAATCTAATATGATTTGTGATTTTTGTGCAGGAAATCACTTAAGTGCAGATTGCCAAATGGGGAACCCTTTTGCTCAATCAAATGGCGAACATGAAGATCTTGTGTCAAAATTCCAAATGCAAAACAATCATTATGCAAACACATACAATCAAGAATGAAGAAACACCCCCAATTTTTCTTGGAACAACAATCAAGGAGCAATTAGACCACCTCAAAATTTTTCACAGCAAGAAAAAAAGTCGACATTAGAAGAGATGTTCATGCAACACTTGCAGAAGACGGAGCAACACATGCAAAAGACAGAACAATACATGCAGAAGACAGATTTGGCAATACAAAATAATACGACTTCCATTCACAATTTTGAGATACAAATTAGTCAAATTTCAAATATTCTAAATAAAAGAACTGCAGGAACATTACCAAGCAACACAGTTGTCAACCCCACGGAAGATGTCAAAGCAATATCACTAAGCAGCGGGAGGACAATTGAGCAACCACAAGAAGAAAATGACGAACAAAATGTGGTTGAAAATGAAGAACAATACGAACCAATTGTGGAGGAACAAATTCAGCACGAGCAAGTAACGTATGATGTTTTTAAAATCATAAAGTTTCCTCCTGAAGAACAGTCGTGTTTTCAAGTAAGTAAAACTGATTTAATTGTTGGCGATAAACATAAGGGTGAAATTGAAAAGTTGTCAATCAAAGTATGTCCAACAAATTCAGCAACCTTTGAAACTGAAAAAGAAAATATTTTTGGACATGTTATGTATTTGTATACTGCACCCTTTATTTATTCATTTTTTCAGCAAAAATTCAAGGAGGTGGGAAAATCAAAGACATCATCATCACGAAGGAAACACCTCAAACTAGAGCTTGAACCTAATCCACACCTGAATAGAACAATTAGAAAGGATGTTTTAATGTTGTTGGATCTTGGCGTTACATAACTATCTCACCACCATGTCTGGCTGTAGACTTAAAACTTAGCGCATCTTGGGAGGCAACCCATGTTTTCTTTTACTGTATTTAGATTTTATTTTTATTTTAGTTTACTTTAATTGTAATTTTTGATTTTATTTTGTAGGATTGCATAAATTTTGAAGTTAACGGGCGGAGCTGTTTTATACACCTACATTGATGACTGTTTTTGAGTTGTAAGGATTCAGAATCTGGAAAACTGATTCAAAAAGAAAATTTAGACAATTGTCTTAGCTTTCCATTATAAAAAAAAATCAGCCCATTTGGACATCTACAGCTCCAGATATCACAAAAATACTGAACGCCGCTCGTGCAGAAATTTTAAGACGAATCAAGGGAGAAATTCTGAACTTTTTGCATTCTTTTTGTTTTTCTTTTTCCTTTCCCATTGAGAATAATGTGATATTCAAGTTTGGGGGGAAGGTTTAAAAATTTATTATTTATTTATTTTTAAAAGAAAAAAAAAACAAAAGGGATTTCAATTAGGCTTACCTTTACACTTTTGAGTTCTTTATTGTGATAAGCATTGAAATAATTTTTTTTTTTTTGGGGATAGACAATTTCTTATAAAGCAAGAGTGAGCATACTAATTTACTTTGGGATTATTGAGTTTCACAATTCCGTACAAAATTGTATAATATTTATTTTTACGTCAAACGGCAACTTGAAATATGAGTATGCAAAGCACTTTAAGTTTGTGACTTGTTGAGTAACCGGGTGAATTAATCACAAATGTTTGCATTCGCATAAAAAGGCAAGTGACAACTTACAGAAGAGACCCAAAAAAAAAATAAAAAAAATCTCTGTAGTTTGCTACTCGGTTTGTAGTAGTGAGAGGGGAAATCACAGATGAAGTTGTTACATACCATAATTACATTAATTGCATGAAAAATATGATGGGGTTTGGAATTATGAATAAATAATTGCACTAGAGAAAGTGAGTATGTTTGGTTTTACTTTATTTGCTATTGTTTATATTTTTGAAATTTTGATGCTTGCATGATGAGACCTCTTAGTGTGATGGGTTGAGCCTATTATTGATTATTATTCCCCTATTATTGATTTTACATTTTGCTCGAGGACAAGAAAAATTTTAAGTTTGGGGGTGTTTGATGTGTCTAAATTTTATACAAATATTTCTACACATTTGCCTATTAAAATCGCTTATTTTCGTCTATCTTTTGTTTAATTCGTCTTATTTTCATAAGATTTCAAGTAATTGATTATTTTTGAAGAAATAAGAGTTTTGATGCAAAATGTGAATATTTTTGATAAAAATCAACAAACAAAGCAAAACTATTGATTTACTATTTTTATTGATTTGTTGAATTTTAATTTTTACAATTTGGCAATATGAGAAGGAAAGTACAATTTTAATTGTCAATAGAGTGTAAAAAGAATAAAAAAATTTAAAAAGATTTTGATAGAGATAATGTGAAAATTAGTTAGTTTAATTTGAACTGATTAATTTAAACTTTTATTGTTATTTTTAAATTCTAAATCCTTATTTTATTTGTATTTGCAGGACGTATTTGAAATAAATAAAGATGAAGGGTTCTTTCTGCAAAAGAAAACCCTAATTCCTACCTCTTCTACTCCTATAAATAAAACAGCAGATGAAGAGAAAATGGGAGCGCTTTACGAAGACACGCTACATGAAGACGGCTAATCTCCAAAATACCAAATAAAAATATAACATAGAGGAGAGAGGGATACACAGCTCGGGTTCCAAGGAAATTTTGTGCCTTGCTGACATGCTTCAAGACGAAACCAGAAACAGAGGCGCTCTGTGCTTCAGGCGCTGAACTCGAGTGCAGAAGATGGCATGAAGGAGACAGTGTCCGCTGACCTGGCGACTGGACCGACGTGACAGCGACATGACGCGTTCTGCTACTGGCGTCTCTCTCCGCTGATATGGCGACGCGTCTGCTGTGGCTGGCGGCTCGAGATTAAATGAGAAGGAGAGAGGAGAACGGACGTGACAAGCACGACCCATCCGAGGGTGACGTCGGCACGATACGGCTCCATATGACAAAGAAAGTGATAGCTCGCGGTTCGAGGACGACGTCAGCGGGGTGCAGATCAAGACGAAACAGGAAAAGAAGAGCGAGATTTGACTTTGGGCAAGCTTTTCGAGACTATTCGGTTTGCAATTTTTATTACAGAATAGTCCTTTTTGTTTCTCTTTTCTCTCTCTAATTTTATTATGCAATCCATGAACAAATTTGTTAGTTGCAATATTTTTATTATGAACTAAATTTATTTTTTCTAGAGCTTTGATGTATTCTGGTTTTGAGAACACAATTTTAATTCCATATTATTTTTCTATTTTTCCTTGGTTGTGTGTTTGATTTTTGAATTTAATGCGTATAATTGGTGAATAAACGATTGTATGATTCATTGGATCATGGAGAGACCGAAAGGTAATTTGTGATTTAGAACTACAAAATTAAACACCATTAATTGAGCGAAATTAGAGATAATTTACCGCGATTGATGTGACCGTTAAGAAATCCACAGAACCTAATGAGTCTTCGATTAATTAGATTTGCATACAGATCTGACAAACTGTTAGTTGGAGATATTTTTGGTGTTGTTCGAGAGAAAGCATTGAATAATTTGGGGATTTCGGTCTACAACTTGGAAAAAAAATTATTCATATGGAATTATAAATTGTGTGGGATACACTAGGTGAAGTCAAAAGCCCTAGAATTAATTTTGCCATTAACAAATTACAAAAATTTCACACCCCGCTCTCTCTGAATTAATTTAGTTAGTTTTTCTTTAGCTTAATTTAATTTAGTTGTGTTCTTTATTAATTTCGATTTTTCAAATAGTAGTTAATCTAGTAATATTGGTAATCAATAAAATAATTAGTCTCTATGGGTTCGACATTCTTTTCACTTAACTATACTACTTGTTGCGATTTTGTACACTTGCAAATATTCACATCAGCAGCCGATGGGTATTGACTCGCCGGGTTATTAATTTGACAAGGGATCAATTGTTTGATTAAACTTCGTGCATGATTTTGGGTGAAAACGTAATTTCAGTAAACTATTATTTAATTAAGTTTCTTTACTTTCCTCATAAAGACCGAGTTGGTGTTAGGGGTGATACCCTATAACCCGATTTGATCTAAGAGCCAGCACTAGGAGGTGACAACCAGGGTTGTCTCTTCGGGCTGTGTCCTTTCACTAGCTGAGCACATGGGAGCCGTATCTCGCTATGTTAATTCTTGAGGTACCTTGATAAGAACGAGATATTCTTTTGTTCTATGTTGGTGGACACGAACGGACCATAGGGCTGCGGTCTCGTGGATCTTCGGCACCATGGGTATGCTATGGTGTATCTATAAGTTCGTCACAGCTTTTGAGAGGTCCGGGGCACCGATTATTTGTGACAAATGGGAATACCCTGTAATTTTATAACCTCCTCAATCATGTGTACTTATCGGGAACAAGGAGTGTACAATAGTAGAATGAAATGCATGGCAAAGGTTCGAAACCCTGAAACTGGAAGAAACAGCTTGATTTGGAGTGTATGTATTTTGGGATGCATGTGTGTCGAAAGTCTTGCGAACATTAGACTAATCACATCTGTTTTCTGTACATTGTGTACAATGCATTAGACTTTATGTCATTGCATACACTGACACTAGGAAATAAGGATACACGTTTCTGTTTTCATTAAAGGCTGGTTGTGATTGCTAGTTGGAGATTGTTGTTTGCTTATCAGCATTGCGTCAGTATATGTAATGACGTGCCCACTTAATTAGGTGTTGGATACTGGGTCGCGAGTGCAGGAGGACTCAAGACAAGCAGGGCATCCAAGTGGAGTAGTAATGTACCTACCTACCAATCGAGCAGGTGCAGGAATATCAGAGTAGCACATTAGAAGATTCGAGCTACAAGGCGGATCTGAGGGAAGCAGATTGACCACTTAGTAGAGTTCCAGTGGAAGATCATTTGACTACTAATCTGAAGGGCAGACAAATGTTTGAGTAGTATTTGTAACACTTTAATGTAATTTGTATTCCTTGTTCAAGAACAAGATAATGATTGTAATTAATGATGTAATAATTTTATTTGGCAATAAAAAGTTTTTAAATTCCCGTGTTCTTACTGAGTTGAGATGCGTTTGAAGGAAAAGATTCTGGTTTGTGTTTCGGATTTCCGGTAGTGGGATCCGGGGTGCTACACATGATACTACTCAAACATATGCCTGTCATTCAGAATGGTAGTCAACTGATTTTTCACTGAAACTCCACTGAGTGGTCAATCTGCTTTCCTGAGATGCACCTTATAGCTTGAATCTTCTGCTGCGCTACTCTGATATTCCTACACGTGCTCGAATGGTAGATAGGCACATTGCTATTCCACTTGGATGTCCTGCGTGTCTTGAGTCCTCCCGTACTCGCAACCCGATATCCAGCACCTAATTGAGTGGGCACGTCAGTACATATACTGACACAATTCTGATAAGAAAACAGCGATCTCAAACTAGCAGTCACAACCAGTCTTTAATGAAAACAGAAACGTGCATCCTCATTTCCAAGTGTCAGTGTATGTCATGACCTGAAGTCTAATGCATAGTATACAATGTATAGAAAACAGATGCACTCAAGACTTTGGACACGCATGCATCTCATACAACATACGCTCCAATTCAAGCTGTTTCATCTAGTTTCAGGGTTTCGAACCCTTGCCATGTATTTCATTCTACTATTTTACACTCCCTATTCCCGATAAGTACACATGATTGAGGTGGCTATAAAATTTTGGGGTATTCCCGTTTGTCACAAATAACTGGCGCACCGAACCCCTCTTAAAGGCAGTGATGGACTTACAGATACACCGCAACATACCAGTGGCACCGAAAATCCATGAGACCGCAGCCCTATGGTCCGTTCGTGTCCACCAACATAGAACAAGGGAACATACCATTCTTATCAAGGTACCTCAGGAATTAACAGAGCGAGATACGGCTCCTGTGTGCTCAGCTAGTGAGAAGACACAGCCCGTAGCCCTATGACAGGAACCGCCTAGTGTTGACCCTTAGATCAAATCGGATTATAGGGTATCACCCTTAACACCAACTCGGTCTTTAAGCAGAAAGTAAAGAAACTTAATTAAATAACAGTTTACTTAAAATACGTTTTTCACCCAAAATCATGCACGAAGTTTAATCAAACAATTTATCACTGACTGTTATGTCAAATTAATAACCCAGCGAGTCTATACTTATCGGTTGCCATATCCCTGTTGGTCCTCGACCAATTCCCCGGACAGTGACCCTAGGGAAGCCTTACACCCGGCAATAGAGGTAAACATACATAAACAACAACACCTGACTCATTGACAGACCTAGGGTACTAATACACCGACCAGTTTTATTAATACCTAGGTCAGAAATGGATCTGACCTGACACTGGCGATCTGATCTCTATCGTTCGCCAGCACCTCTGACTTGGATTGTATCCAGTATCCGGGTCCGAGATCAATTACCCATTGGGTAAGAGTTCGTCGACGCACGAGGGATGAGTATCTAGTTCTTGGGGCGGAAGAATTCATTCTTAGCCTAAGGATTGTTAGTCGTAGGGTAATGCCTTATCATAGATGATCCCTCGAACAACTCAAATCAAGCAAACTACTACACACGTGTTAACATATTTAACAAATGATAGAACCAAACATTTTAGGCATATAAATGCTACAAATTCACAAATCCACTACTTGGAGTAAGCAAAATAAACACACTCCACTTCTATTGGCCTAGATCTGCCCTGATATTTGAAAAAAAATCATAACTTCTAATCCACACATTGGAATTAAATGGATTAATACTTTTTGGAAGGCTGTGAATGTATACTTCAATTCTTAAGTTGATCATTTCCTCAGATTTCAAACACACATTTCCAGAAATTCACAAGTTTACTACTATGTGAACAAGGTTTTCTCAAATTCTAAATCAACACATACACAGCTCCTGAACTTAGAAAATTCTAACTTTCAAGATACAAATTGGAATTGCATGATCTTACCCATTCTGGAAAGCTAAGACTCTATACTACAAGCCTCTTATTAACCATTCCTTCAGATTCAGCCAACTAGATACTATAAAATGCCTACATTTAATCAGTTGCACACTTCTTCAATGCAATTGTTGCATCTTGCTAATAACATAAAAACTTGGTCACTTATCGGAATTACGCGATCTAGGATTCTATAGAAAGCTGTGAGTGTCTACTACAACTTGCTAGTAGATTACATCATCAATTTCATCCATTAAAGTAATCCAAACCCCCTATTTTCATCAGTGTACATACATGAAAATTAACTCACTTAACAAAACTGGGTGGTTCTGTCTAGAACTTAGGAAAAATCATATCTTTCAAACCACAAACTAAAATTGCATGATTCAAGATGTTTTGGAAAGCTAAGACTCTCTACTATAAGTCTCTAGTTAATCATTCTTTCAGATTCTCAACATTTAATTCCAGAAAAGCTCAAGTTCACAGACTAGCTAAATCTGCACTTAACTGAACATGGTCTATTAAAAATTCAATATCAATTCAACCATAAGTCCAATACTTATAAAATTTTGGATTCCGTAACTAGGCATATAAAAGTCTAACATATCCAAAAATTGCATTCAGATTCAAAATTTACAGAGAGTTATAGCCTTTGAATATAGTAAAAAAAATTCTTCTATTCTCAGAAGTGTATAAAATCTTTGGTTACAAACTAATTTTGAAACCCCATAAAATGTTGTCCAAATTTTCTAAAATTTTTGATGCATGATCTAGATACATAGTAGATACTAAAATAAAAATTTCACCTCAAGACTATATACCATAAATTAGTTATGGTTTATAACAATTCATCTTTGAAATAGAACAGAGCCAGTTCTTGGCTCTAGAGCAGTTGAAAAAACATAATCATTAAATATAGAAAATAAATTCAGAAAAACTTGAAATTTGGAACTATTGTTCTTAACAAAACCAAGTACCTCCAGTAAAAAAGTTATCTCAAAACACCATACCAATATCACAAAATGAATTCTCAAACATCACTTCACAATAAGGAAAAACACAGTTTTCTTCACTGCTCACTGTTCCGAAAATAAGAATTTTGTTGAGCTACTAAACAAACCCAAAAAAATATGAAAAAGAATTAAGGATGCTCTAAACTCATCCTAGAACATGCCACAAAAATTTTATGTCCATATTCTAAGCCAATTGCAAGTTAGAAATTCTTAAGTCACAACATCACATATGTGTGCTTAACATGAAACATGGTATGAAACTATGTTGACATACAAGTTCTATTTTTTCATAAAATATCAACACTCATGCATGGTATTCATGCTACTCTTCTCTACTCCTACATACCAATTCATACACACACACAAAAAATACTAATTAGAGTTGAGAACACCCACCCTTCCAAGTAGAGAAAATGATCCTAGCTTCAAGATTGCCTTCCTCCTCCAAGCTTGCCTCTACTTGATACACAATCTACAAACAAAAAGGAAGCTCTGTCTTTCTCACACTCTTTCTTTTCTTCTCACTTTTTCCCTTCCCATTTTTTTTGAAGCTCCATTTCTTTCTTCTTTTATCTTTTTGGTAGCGCCCCAGATCCCACTACCGGAAATCCGTGACACAAATAAGAATCTTTTCATTCAAATGTATCTCAACACAGTAATAACACAAAAATTTTAAAAAAATTTATTGCAAAATAAAACCATTACATCATCAATTACAATCATTATTTTTTTGTGGAACAAGGAATACCAATTACATTAAACATCACAAATAATTCTTAAACATTTTTCCTGCCTTTCAGAACGGTAGCCAACTAATCTTCCACTGGTACTCCACTGAATGGTCAATCTGCTTCCTTGAGATGCGCCTTATAGTTCGAATCTTCCGCGGCGCTACTCTGATTTTCCTGCACTTGCTCGAATGGTAAGTAGGTATATTGCTACTCCACTTGATTGCCCTGCTTGTATTGAGTCCTCTTGCACTCGAGACCCGATATCCAGTACCTAATTGAGAGGGCACATCAGTACATATACTGACGCAATGCTAATAAGAAACAGCGATCTCCAACTAGCAATCACAACCAGTCTTTGATGAAAACAGAAACGTGCATCCTAATTTCCTAGTGTTAGTGTATGCCATGACCTGAAGTCTAATGCATAGTACACAAGGTACAGAAAAAGTGATGCACTTAGTCTAATGTCAGCAAGACTTTGGACACGCATGCATCCCAAACTACATACGCTCTAAATCAAACCATCTTCTCCAGTTTCAGGGTTTCGAACCCTCGCTATGCATTGCATTCTACTATTATAATCAACTTGTTCCTGATAGATATAACGTGGCTGGTGAATACTACAGTTATTACTACGAAACACAGTGGTGTCCCCGTTTTCCACTAGTGCCCCAATCCGGTCTGGATCATACCAAATGTCGTGACGATCTTACAGATTTACAACTGCATATCTATGGTGCCGAAGATCCATAGGACAACAGCCCCATGGTCCGTTCGTTTCCACTCAACATAAGAACATGATGGCCTCGAGGGTCTAATCCCCCTATCCGATAAGAACTCTCCCGTTATTACCATGGCACTTCAGGAATTAACAGAGCGAGATATAGGTCCCGTATCCCGTTGATAGGAAGAGACAACCCTGGTTATCACCGCCTAGTGTTGGCCCTTAGAACAAGTCGAATTATAGGGAATCACCCCTAACATCAACTCGGTCTTTAAGCGGAAAGTAACGAAACTTAATTAAACAACATTTTACTAAAAATATGTTTGTCACCCAAAATCATGCACGAAGTTTTATCAAACGATTGATCCCTGACTGGTCTGTCAAATTAACAACCCGGCAGGTCGATACTCATTAGCTGCCATACCCCTGTTGGTCCTCGACCGAATCCCCGGACCGTGACCCTAGGGAAGCCTTACACCCTGCAATAGTGGTGAACATACATAAACATCAACACCTGACTTATAAACAGACCTAGGGTACTAATACACCGATCAGTTTCAGTAATACCTAGTCAGAAATGGATCTGACCTGGTCAATTAACTCAATCACTGGCGATCCGATCTCCATCGTTTGCCACCACCTCTGACTAGGATCGCATCCCTTATTCGGGTCCGAGATCAATTACCCATTGGGTAAGTGTTCTTTGGTGAACGAGGGATGACTATTCAATTCTCGAGGCGGAAGAATTCATTTTTAGCCTAAGGGTTGTCAGTCGTAGGGTAATACCTTACCCTAGACGATTCCTCACACAATTCAAATCAAGCTAACCATCCTACACAATGAGACAAACTCAAACCCTGATAGAAATAAGTATTTCCAACATATAAATGTTACTAACACACAAGTCCAATACTTAGGTGTAGAGCAAAAACACAACTACTACGAACGTGAATCTACCCAGTCATTAGAAAAACATTCATAACTTCTAATCCACACACTGGAATTCCATGAATGTGCACTCTTTGGAAAGCTAATTGGATCTACTTCAATTCTTAAGTTAATCATTTTCTCAGATTTCAAACACACAATTTCATAAATCCACAAGTTTACTGCTATGCCAACAAGGTTTCTCAAATTCTATATCAACTCATACACAACTCCTGAACTTAGAAAATTCATAAATTTTAAGATACAAATTGGAATTGCATGATCTTACCAATTCCGGAAAGCCAAGACTCTATGCTACAAATCTCTAGTTAACCATTATTTCAGATTCAGCCATCTAGATACTATAAAATCCCTATATGTTCTCAGTTGTACACTTCTTCAATGTAAATATTGTATTTTGCTAATAACATAAAAACTCGCTCACTTATCAGAATTACGCAATCTTGGATTCTATAGAAAGCTGGGAGTGTCTACTACAAATTCTTAGTTGATCACATCATCAAATCATCTACTAAAGCACTCTAAACCCCCTATTTTCATCAGTGTACACACAGGAATATTAACTCACTTAACAAAACAGGGTCTTCTACTAAGACTAGTTCTGTCTAGAATATGGAAAACCATATCTTTCAAACCAAAAATTGAAGTTGCATGATTCAAGATGCTTGGGAAAGAAAAGACTTTACTGCAAGTCTTTAGTTAATCATTCTTCCAGATTCTCAACATATAATTCTAAAAAAGCTCAAGTTCACAGACTAGCTAAATCTGCACTTAACCCACATGGTCTATTCAAAATTTAATATTAATTCAACCATAAATCCGATACTTGTAAATTTGGGGATTCAATAACTAGACATATACAAGTCTAACATATCCAATAATTCATCAAGATTTTAAATATACAAAGAGTTATAGCCTTTCGAATATAGGTTAAAAATGTCTTCTGTTCTCAGAAGTGTATAAAAACTTCTGGTTACAAACAAATTTTGAAACCCCATCAAATGTTGTCCAGAATATCTAAAATTTTAGATAAACGGTCTAGATACATAGCAGATGATAAAATAAAAATTTTACTGCAAAATTATATACCATAAATTAGTTATGATTTATTAAATTCTACCTTTTAAATAAAACAAAGCCAGTTGCTGGTTCTGGACCAGTCACCAAAATATAATTTTTAAATATAGCAATAAATTCAGAAAAATATGAAATTTGGAACGATTGTTTTTAACATATCTAAGTACCTCCAGTAAAAATTTCAGCTCAAGATACCTTGCCAATTTCAAGTTATGATTTTTGGAAAACACACAAATTTTAACATACACATCAGTTTTTCTGCTGCTCTCTAATCCGAAAAGAATAATTTTTTTGGGCTACTAAATCAACCCAGAAAAATTTAAATATAAAAAAATTAAGGATGCTCTAAACTAATCCTAGAACATGCCATCAAAATTTTATGGCCATTTTCCAAGTCGTTTGTCCAGTAAAAAATCATAAGTCAGCATACTACATAAGTGTTCTTTAACAGGAAACATGGTGTGAATTTCACTATCATACAAGTTCAATTTATCTAGCATATCAAACACTTACACATGGTAATCATGCCCACTTAGCTAATACTACACACTAATTTTCGCCTACAAAAAACTTACTAATTTAGAGTTGGAAAACACCCACCCTTCCAAGTAGAGAAAAGATGAATCATAGCTTCAAGAGTGCCTTCCTTCTCCAAGTTGCCTCCACTTAATTTCCTACCACCAAAGGGTAAATGATTCTTTTCTAATCACTCACTCTCTTTCCCTCTTCTACTTCTTCTTTCTATCCTTCCTTTTTTTTTTGAACAAGCCTACATGAAACAAAAATGGAGAAGATGAGAATGAGTGAAGTTTTTATAGAATGGAGGGAGAGAGATGGGGAGGGGGGTGTTAGGGTTGGCCGTCCATGGGATGGAGGGTGAGGATTGGATGCGTGAGTGTGAGTGGGAGTGAATGGTGAGGATGTGTGCCAACACCCAATTGTGCTAGAATGTTCAAGACAAAACTTGTGGTTTCAAGAAAATTTTTCTTCATGAACAATTCCAACCATTGGATTTCATCAAAAATGATCCAAGATCAATCATGATTGCTAGGGTTACATAACCCTAGGTCAAGAACCTAGGTTACTAATCTAGCCCTAGGTCAAGCAAAACCCTAACCATAATGCAAAACAATGTATGATTATTTCCAATTCAAATTAATATATATATCCATAGCAAATTATTTTCAAATATTTAAATTATAGAATATATATGGACATATTCATATTCAAAACAATTATAGATCATATATCATATACGATACAATCAATATATATATACTAGTAATTTACACGTACGATGCACGTCTTAATAAATATAGTTTTTTAAAGTAAAAATTTAGACTAGTCTAGGTTTGAACCAAGATCTCCTTTATAATAGTTCTGCACGTGCATTGCGCGCGTTGATAGATTGACAATTGACACTAAGGCCTTCTCCCATTATAATATTGGTTATCTATATAGGGGTATTTCTTAGTTTTTAAAAATAGTGGGGGTATATGCTAGTTTTCATATTTTAAATGGGGGCATTTGCTAAAATATCCCTTTTTTAGGGGCTGCACGTGCATCACACCGGTATGTTTGGTGGATTTAGTTTGGCCGTATATTGCACGGGTTTGCTCAGTTACAAAATTAAGGTTTGTTTGGTTACAACCCCAACTCTCCCATTAAAATAGTAGAGATATATCTATATATATTCATGCTAACAAATAAAATATTTATTTGTACTTTATAAAAATATATTTTATAAAACTTATTATTTCCCGAAGATTTTCTTGTTAAAACAATCGGGGCAAATCCACAATTTAATTAAGAAGATATCCTGAGTCTATCTCATCGGTTCAGAATAACTAATATATCTGAAATTTCTTAATTAAATTCAATTATTATTAGAAAAGTACATGATCACGTGCAATTTTCAACTGTGCACGGATTACGATTCAAAAATAACTATATGCTATTTTGTGGGGTGTTACAGTTCGAGCCACTTGCGAGTTTTTCTCGTTGTTATCAAGCCCCGGACCTCACCCCTCGGTGTGGTACTCTGTGCCACTCGTGAATCTTTCTCGTTAAGTTATCAAAACCCGGACTTCGCTCCTCGGCGTGGTACTCCGGGTCACTCATGAGTTTTTCTAGTTGTCATCAAGCCCCGGATCTCGCCCCTTGGCATGGTACGCCGGGCCACTCACGACTTTCTCTCATTATTATCAAACACTGGACCTCGCTCCTCGGCGTGGCACTCTAGATTACGTTTTTCTTTAAAAATGTCACCACCCATGCCTTGCCCCTCGACGAGGAAATCCACACCATTCACTCACCACTCCAACGGGATGGTTCAATCCGCCCAACAAGACTCAGTCAATTCATTCGAGAAAAACTCTTTCAGGGCGAAATGTAAAACATAGATCTTTTATTGAACAAAATGTAATTACAAGATGGACGGCGGCCAGTCCGCAGTTGGCAAATCAAACACAAAACAAACAAGCAAGGAATTACGTCTAAGCACTCTTATGTGTGTAAATTTGAGATGAATTTTATTACTCTTTTTACGTATTAAAGCTGCAAGTTCTCGTTTATTTATTTATTTATTTATTTTCAAGTTATTTTTATTTAAAATATTTTTAAGGAATGAGATGGATAAGTGAAAAGGAGGGCGTTTTGATAAAATCAAGAAAGAAAATAAGGATAAAGATTTCATAATTCAAATTGATTCTATGTGAAGATTTCTGGAAAATCTGAGCACTCAAATTCATGTTTTTACAAATTGGCCCATTGAAGAACCAATAGAAAATATTATGGTCAACTAGGGGGTGGATTGAAATTTTGCAATAAGAAATTAAAAAAGAGAAAGCAACAGTCATGGTTGGAATTGATTATTAGATTAAAATAAGTGAATTATTAGTTTAAAATTTGAAAAATTAATCTTAATCTTTAGATTTCAACTAACAAATTATTTAAACTTAAACTTATCCTATTAATTAATTACCTTTTCTTCCGCTTATAAAAGGGCATTTCTCACTTGCGGCTCTGGTGGGTCTTTTTTTTCTTTCTTTTGATGCCGAAAAAAAAGAAACAATGTTTCTGCCAAAACCAAAGAAGGGAGGAAGAAATTGGTAACGAGTGGAAGAGAGGTCGGGGTATGATATATTAGTGACTTGACTTTTTGGGGGAGATTCGATTTACGGCTTCAAGCAACAACAGCAAAACGAGTTTTTTCTTCTCTCTATTTTTTTAGTATTACTAAATCCAATAAGATGTTTATTAGTTGCAAATTTGTCGTGAACTAATTTTAGTTTTCTAGGGCTTCGATATAGCCTAGTTTTGAAAACACAGTTTGAATTTCATGTTATTTTATTTTTCTACTTTTCCATGGTTGTGTGTTTAACTTTTGTTCTTAATGCGTACAATTGTCTGGCCAACTATTGTTTTATTTATTGAATCATGGGAAATGCAGAGAGGTAACTTGTAATTTAGAATTATAAGAATTAAACTCCATTGATTGAGCAAAATTAGAGATAATTTACCCCGATTATTGTGACTGTAGAGAAATCCATATAACTTAATGAATCTTCAAATAATTAAAATTTGCATAGAGATATGACGAATTATTAGTTGGGGATTCGTTTGGTGTTATACGAGAGAATACATTGAATAATTAGGGGATTTTGGTCTACAACGTGGAAGAGTAGAGTTTTGAGTTACATGGAATTATAAATTGTGTGGGATTAGCTAAGTGAAATCCAAAGCCCTAGAGTTAGTTTTGCTATTAATAAACCCTAAAATATCAGATTTTGTTCTTTTTAATTAGTTTAGTATTTCCTTTAGTTTAATTTAATTTAGTTGTTGTTTTTATCAAAATTTTGATTCTACAAATAGTAGTTAATCTTATGAATTATGGTACTCAATAAAATAATTTGTCCTTGTGGGTTCGACACTCTTTTCTTTTAAACTATATTACATGTTGCAATTTTTTGCACTTCCAAATTATTCCATCACACTCCTAACAAAAATAGTCCCTTGGAATTCGGGAACCCCAACTGAAGCTAAATATCTCCAAGTTCTGCCTAAAAGCTCCAGTCCCTTTGGTCCTCGGCCATCGAAACCCGAGGTAGATCTCCCTAAGATCCCTGCAAAATAAATATTCCATTCTGGCCTCGGCCCTCGGAACTCGAGGTAAAACCTTAGATCTGGGAATTCGGGATAAATCTCCCGAAGCGCTAGTCCTCCCCCACTGCCAACGTATGCCAATGTGTGGCAGAAGTGTCATGCATGAAAATCGGCGTAGAGATGATGGTTGACTGATTCCAGAAGAAATTAAAAGAACTTTGCAAGCATGAGAAGCCCAACCTGGGCTAGATCTCCCCAAGTTCCTTGCAAGAGAAATATTCCATTCTTGCTCCAACCCTCACAACTTGGGGTAAAACCTTAGATCTGGAATCCAAGATAAACCTCCCCAAGTTCCACACAGAGACACCAATCCTTTCTGGGTCGAACCCTCAAACTACTGGAAGAATCTCCACCGACTCAACTCTGAGGCATCTACCCTCACCTCTCTTGACCCTCGGATTACCATTTGAGGCACTCATCAAAAGAATTTTCAAGAGAATAATCATTCAGAAAAGAAAAACCATGAGATTTGTGATCAAAATGCTTGGGAAAGGGGGAATTTATAAGCCTCTTGTGAAGTACTTCTCGATTAATGCGAAACCCCCATTGGGAGATCCGAACCTTTCATCTTCATTCAAAGGTCAAGATGAAGGAGCGTTTCAGATCTTCGATTTCAAAGAATGACATAGGTCAACCCACGTGATAGCTCACATGATAACCCACGAAAAAGAAAAACTAAGGGACCGGGATGCCCCATCACAGAGAGTGAGGCTTCACGAGCTCGCCGTTCATCCCTCGGCCTAGTTGTCCGTGATATGGTACATTGTCGCTTACAAGTCAAAGAGACAAAATAAGGGAGTTAGAAACAAGGAGGTTCATTTTAAATAGATTTTATTCATTTCGGAAACTCAGAGTACAAGGGAAAGCAGTGTCCTGTCTGCGACAAGGCATGAATAAAAATTATAAGCCTAGGTCCTACTGCTTGGAACCCCTTTCAGCAATAAAGACGTGGGGAGCCTTCTCGACCTGGACAACGAAGCCAAGAGGCTCATGGGTCACCAAACCCTCTCCCCCTGAAGGCCCTATTCTAAATGGCTAGGCAGGACCATCCGTCCTCATCTCTAAGGAAAGGCCCCATAGGTCGAGGTCCGAGTACTTGGATCTAACATGCTTGAGGGCACGGTAGTACCCTTCATCTTGACCCCAGACGATTTGGTCCAGGGCATCGTCATACTCCTCTATCATCTTCCTCTCCTTCGCCTACCACACCAGCCTCTTGTAGGCCAGCTGTTCTTTCTCCTTTGGAAGATCTTCCAGAGCTGTCTTCTCCTTGACCCATCTTCAGCTCTATCATTATCTGCCGGAGATCATCATTCCGATTCATGATCTCCTTCTGACCCACCTCGGCCTGTAAATCCCGTCGAAGGAGAGCCTCGAGCCTGTGCCCCGAGCCCTTACCTGAACAAAAACTTGTGCCCGATAGGTGTAAACATCTTCCTCTGACTCCTTCTTATAACCACTCTATCGCGGGGAGTAGCGAGGTGATCTACCACTGGCACAGGGTTAAGATGCTCCACCAACAAGTCCGCCACAGTGACAGACCGAGAAGGTGCCCACACCTTCGCTAGTGAAGGTGTAACACCCCAATTTTCATACACTGGGAAACCGTAACATAAGCCAAAATCTTTTCCCTCAATTAGCCACAATATATAGAAAAACCGAAAAATTTATAACTTTTTATTTAACACCAATGTATTACAATTCTGAATGTTATAAAACTGCAACATATTACATCAGTGTTACAATAGTACCTTACAAGCCCAAGTGTTATAAACCTTCAATAAATTTACATCAGAGTACAATGTATAATAAATAACACTTGGTACTTTACTTGGATGCTTCTCAACATAAAATAAATTACAGTGGATGTTACAATTGAAAATAAGAATAAACACTTTGCTTCTCTTGCCTTGAGTACTCCTGAATCCTATATCTGTAGTTTTGCAATCCAATACCTATTGGAGTGGGGATGTCAGTACATATACTGACGCTTTAAGGCTGATGACTAGCAGTGAATCTCAACTTTTAAACAAACATATTGATGAAAAGAGAAACGTGTATATATAATTGATGTGTCAGTGTATGCTATGACTTAGAATCTAATGCAGGATTAACTAATGCAATGATGCACTTACTCTAATGCAAGTGAGTCTCTGGATAGTATGCACCCCATAAATACAGATGCCCATATCAAGCTATTTCTTCATACATAGGGATTTGAACCCGGGCCATGAATTCTACTCTTGTACTTAACCTGTTTCTGAAGATACTGCGTGATTGATGAGGTTGCTCTGAAACGGTCTGATCCCGCCATTCACAGTCATATAGTGGTGTCCTTGTTTGCTACTATTGCCCGGCGTACTGAACCTCACTCAAAAATCTGACGAACCCTCGGAGTTAAATACAAAACAGGTTAGCTCGAAGCATCCCCTGTGGCCCCCTAGCTCATATACCGTAGTCTATGATCTGTTTGCCTCTTGACATAGAACATGACGGTATTCTGGGGGTCCACTCCCTAGTTCCAATAGGAAAACTTCCCGTTCTTATCACGGCACTTCAGAAATTAACAGACGAGATACAAATCTCGTGCTCCCAACTTGTGAGAAGGCACAGACCGTATCCATTTGACAGGAAGGGTATAATCAATAACACCACCTAGTGTTGGCCTATAGAACAGGTCAGATCATAAGGTATCACCCTTAATACCAACTCTTTCCCTTCGGCAAAATGATAACAAATAAAGGTTAAGTAGTAATAGTCATAAGTTACTATCCTAACGGTGTCACTAACCCTAAACAATCCGAGGGATGACAATAGTACTAACACAACATGTTAGGTCTTAAGTTAGACTATGCAAGATAACTTTACTAGGTGCTCAATCTAGACTTACCAGAATCCCTAAGGATCCTGTTCATAGTCCATCGATCCAAGACCCTGGCAATACAAATTTATTCGCATGCTACTACCCTGAACTTGGATTCCGTCAATGCTCCCGGCCCGTGATCAACCTACACCGGTTAAGATTTGACGATGCACGGGGGGTGACTCGTCCACAGCCCACGAGGAGTAAAATAAATACACGTCTTGATGGTTGATGTCCCCTAGGGAAATGATATCACCTATTAGAGCACAACAACTGCGTACTAGCTAATAAGCGACATACGAGCAAAACAACTTATATACGAGCCAACTAGCTACGTATGAGCCAAACGAATTACATATGATACAATTGGCTATGTATGCGACAACAATTTGCTAACAATTAGCGTGAACTATTTCCCAACATAAATATGCTATTTATGAACACAAGGAACACATATTACTCATCATCAAGTGCATGATTCAAACTACTAAAAAAACTTGATCTTTTATTCATAAAAGTAATATAAAAGTCTTCTAACACCCTAGAAGCAATTAAACATGCTAGTCTTATCGGAATTCAACAAAATTAAACTTTTTAGAAAGTTGAGAACATATACTACAACTCTCTAGTTGACAACCTTCTCAGATTTAGTCAATAAGAAGTACAAAAATTTCGAACAATCTAAACAGCGAGCTTCAGCCAATAAAGGCTAGCTAATGTGACTTGTAAAAGTCTTAACTCATACTCTGCTTATCGGAATCTAAAAAAACATAAAATTTTGGAAAGGTGAGAACCTCTACTACAACTCTCTAGTTGATAACCTTCTCAGATTCAGTCAATAAGAGCTATAAAAACTTCGAGCAATCTAAACAGTGCCAAAAGGCTAGCTGTTGTGACTTGTAAAGGTCATAACTCATACTCCGCTTATCGGAATTTAACAAAATAGGATATTTTGGAAAGGTGACAACATCCAATACAACTTTCTAGTTAGCAACTTTCTCAGATTCTGTATGGAACTCAAATTCTTGCTCTTTAAACACAAGTCAAGAACAACTCAAGACAACAGTTTTGCTTAAACTTGTAAAGCTCATAACTAGTGCTATACTTATCGGAATCTAACAAAATTTGGCTTGTTGGAAAGCTAAGAACATCTAATACAACTTCCTAATTGATAACTTTTCCAGATTCCTTATAGAACTCAAATGTCAATTCTTTAAACACAATTCAAAGAACAACAAAGACCGCAAAAAGCTGAAACTTGTAAAGCTCATAACTTTTGCTATACTTGTCGGAATCTAACAAAATTATACTTTTTGGAAAGGTGGGAACATATAATACAACTCTATAGTTGACAACTTTCTCAAATTTCTTATGAAACTCAAAATCCAGCTCTTTAAACACAATACAAAAAGCAACAAAGACAGCAAAAGGCTGAAGCTTGTAAGGCTCATAACTTTTGCTATATTTGTCGAAATCTAACAAAATTGGACATTTTGGAAAGCTAAGATCATATACTAAAACTCTCTATTTGACAACTTTTTCAGATTCCTTATGGAACTCAAAATCCAGCTCCTTAAACATTATACAAAGAGCAACAAAGACAGCAGAAGGCTGAAACTTGTAACGCTCATAACTTTTGCAATACTTGTCAGAATCTAACAAAATTGGACTTTTTGGAAAGCTAAGAACATCTACTACAACTCTCAAGTTGGCAACTTTTTAGATTCCTTATTGAACTCAAAATCCAGCTCTTTAAACATAATACAAAGAGCAATAAAGATAGCAAAAGGTTGAAGCTTGTAAGGCTTATAACTTTTGTTATACCTTTTGGAATCTAACGAAATTGGACTTTTTGAAAGCTAAGAAAATCTACTACAACTCTCTAGTTGACAACTTTTTCATATTCCTTATGGAACTCAAAATCTAGCTCTTTAAACACAATTCAAAGACCAAAAAAGATAACAAAAGGCTGAAACTTGTAAAGTTCATAACTTTTGCTATACTTGTCGGAATATAACAAAATTGGGCTTCTTTGAAAGCTAAGAATATCTACTACAACTTTCTAGTTGACAAATTTTTCAGATTCCTCATGGTACTCAAAATCAAACTCCTTAAACACAAGTAAAAATCAACAAAACAGCATATTTTGCTTCGATGCTCGCTGTTTTGGAAAAACGATTTGTTCAGCCTAGTAAACTAACCCAAAAAAATCTTAAAAAATTAGAGCTTGGTAGTAACACATATAAGAACCTCTCAAATTAATTTGGAGTAAAAAATCCAATTTTAGCACAAGTAACTAATTCTAACTGTCAAAACTACATACTAGTTTAAAGATTCGATCTTTAGGGTTTTTATTTGTGTTCTACTATTTCAATCTTTATATGCCTTTTATTCAAGTCCATAATCATTACTATACCCATGAAATTAGTCCAAGTTGTTCACATAACAAGCAAAATAAAGCAACAAAACAATAATAAACAAGTTGAGAAACCCCAACCCAACAATTTGTAGGAAGGGCTTGCTAGCTTGATCCTTCTACTTCCTTGTTCTTCATCCTCTTCAAGAACAACCTCAAGAAATGAACCCACTCTATTTTTTTTTTTTTTGATTGATTTGATCACTCTTACTTTTCTATCTTTCTTCTCTTCTCAATTTTTTTCTAAATTAAAACAAGTAAAAGAAGAGAAGGAGATAAAATGAGATGAGAATGAGATGAGGGAAACACAAATGAAAATGGGCTCTCGCCCTTTGAGATTGGCCGGCCGGGGGGGGGGGGTGGCAGGAGAAGGGAAGTGAGCTTGTGGTGTGAGAAACACCCAAGTGTCACTCCCTTTTGTGGTTAAACAATTGGAGTTTTAATTTGCAAATTTAAATTGCAATCACACCCTAATCCAAGCATAACCCTCCATTTGATCATGATTGATAAAAAATAAAAGGTATTTTCCAAAATCACATACTACATGATTTCGTACAAACGTACGAAATCGGTACAATACATATACGTACATACATCTATATATACAGATAATTTTTATTCATCAAACTCAATCAATCTGTACAAAAATAATTTGATTCTAGGAATAAAATAAAATAATAATAAAATAATTTTATTATCGGCTCGACAGATTTCAGTACCAATTTGATACAATACAGATATATACAGACTAGTATATATATATAGATAATGTTTATTAGTAAAACCTGGTAATATCCGTAAAAATGTTTCAATTCTGAAAATAAAAATAAAATAATAATAAAATAACAATTTTTAATATCAGGCCGGAATATAACAGATATTTTCTCAAAAAGGCATATTTCATGATTTTTACAAGTGCACAAAATCGATATAATACACATATATACTTACTAGTATATATATACAGATAAGTTTTTAACAGTAAAACCAAGTAATTTCTATAAAAATATTTTAATTTTAAAAATAATATTAGTACAAATATAATATCCAACTGGGATATTACAGAAGGTGGTTTCAGAGCCACCACGACATTTTTCGACGATGAGGTGGGAGGCTTTGGGACCTCTAGCTTCACCACTGCATCAGCCACCTTAGCCTTCAGAGTCTTTGTGTTTCGAATTCCTCCTCTTCGAAGGCTCTTCGGGCTCCGGGTGCACGGAGCGCTTCTGCGCTTGTGCCTTCGCTTTCAGGGGGGCTCGCCTCTCTTTCAGCATGTCATCGGTCACCATGCTTACACGTGAAAAGAAAACGAGGTGAGGAAGTTGTGAGTAAAGGATAGCAGAAGTTGGAATGTGACAGGTAGAAGAAAATGAGAGCAAGGAAAATTTTATATAATAGAAAGAGACACATCGATCACTGCGCCAAGCACGTGATATCACACCACGCATGAACAAGCACGTAAGGTACGTGTGCAAAATCTCAAAAAACTGGTCTCATGCCTCATGCCTCACCCCTCTATATGGTACTCCGAGCGACTCATGGATTTCTCCCTTAACTAGGTTCCCGCCTCGTGCCTGACCCCTTGGCTTGGTACTCTGAGCCACTCTCAAGTTTTTTGCAAATTGTCCGCTCCTCGGATCCCGTCCCTCGGTATGCTACTCCAAGCCACTCACAGATTTCTCCGCAACTAAGCTCGCGCCTCGTGCCTCACCCCTCGGCTTGGTACTTCGAGCCACTCTCATGTTTTTCACAAATGGTCTGCTCTTTGGATCCTGTCCCTTGGTATAGTGCTCCGAACCACTTGCAAATTTCTTCGCAATGTGTCCAGCGCCTCCTGTCTTGCCCCTCAGCATGGTACCCTGAGCCAATCTTAAGTTTCTTCGTACCTTGCCCCTCAATTCATTGAGTTGGGCGTTTATCACCATACATTACTAGAGAGATGAAATATGCACAAATACTTTTATTATCAAGAAACAAGTACACTTCGAAGTTACATTCGCAAGGTTACAGGGGATATTAAAAGTTCAAGGCACAAGGACCTGACCCCCGGGGTCTCCATTCGACAACCCCCGGCCCCATGGTTACTACATCAGTCCCCGAGGGGCAGGTACCTACCCCGGTCGAATCAAGACCCCTTTGAACACTAGTGATGTAGCGCCCCGATTTCCGACACCGGGAAACCGTGACACGAGCCAAGACCTTTTCTTCAATTAGTCACAATACACAGAAAAACAGGAGAATTTAAAACTTTTTATTCAATACACAAAGTGTTACAAGTCTAAATATTGTACAACTGTAATACCTTACAATAGAGTTACAATATTACCTTTACATTTCTAAGTATTACAACCTTCAACCTCTTACATCAGAGTACTTCTCAACTAATGCATAATCAATACATATATTGCAGCGGAACTAAACATAACACTGACTCCTTGCTTTCCTTGCCTTAAGTCCTCCTGAATCTCGCCTTTGTACTTGGGCGATCCAGTACCTATGGAAGTGGGGACGTCAGTATTCACTGACGCTTAAGGGCTGATCATATAGCAGCGAATCTCCCAAACAATATACAAAATATAGCAATGGGGTGGGTGTAGTTTAAGTGTTCGTGAGTGCTATGACTAGACTCTAATGCAATGTTTAAATAGAACTAGGACGCTTCCTATTCTAATGTCAGCAAGTTTCCGAAGCAACATGCAGCCCATACTACATGCGACCCCATCTCAAGCCGTTTCTCCATATATAGGGATTGAACCCGCGTTACACATTCTAATTGTACACAACCTGTTCCTGATAATACTCCATGACTCTGTGAGGTTGCAGAAGGGGTCATATCCCCCTATGCAGTCTGCTTATGGTGTCTCCGTTTTCCACTACTACCCGGCATGCCGGACCTCACTCGATCCCAGTATATCGGGCATCGTTCCAAAATCAAACCATAGGGTTTCGCAAGCGCAGGGCAGCACGAAGCCTACCCTGTGGCACCCTCTGGGGTCTAGTAAGCGCAGGACTGCACCATGCATCCTGTGGCAACCCAGCCACGGTATTTCAGGAATTAACAGAGCGAGATACGCAACCCATGTCCTCAACTTGTGAGACGGCACCGTACGTATCCCTTTGAAGGGAAGGTACAACCCAATCCACCACCTATGATCTGCCTCAAGGGACGAGTTAGTGTAAGGGGGCCCCTACAACTGACTCTTCTCTCTCGGCAAAAGGGTTTAAGTAAACTGATCCTTGTAAGTCACTATCCTAGCGATGTCCCTGACTCGAACAATCCTAGGGATGACGATATTATAAATACAACATGCTAGGCCTTTAAAGTAGACTTCGCAAGACAACTCTACTAGGCTGCTCAACCTAGACTTACCAGACTCCCTCAGGATCCGGTTCGTGGCTCATCGATCCAAGACTTTGGCTGTGCGAATATACACGCATGCCGCTATCCTAGACTTGGATTTTGTCTATACTCCGGTCCTCGATTAACCTACCCTGGTTAAGATTCGACGGTACACAAGGAGTGACTCCTCCACAGTTCCTTAGGGTAGAAATCATATGTCTTGATGGTCGATAGCCCTTAGGGTGGTAACCTCACCCTAGACGAGCACAACGAACTGTGTACTAGCTAACAAGCTATACACGAGTAACAACCACATACGAGCCAATAAGCTACGTATGAACAATAACTACCTACGAGCCAGGCGGGCCTCGTAGGAGATAACCACGTACATACCAGCCAAATAAGCCGCGTATGAGACCAACAGCTACGCACGGGCCGGTCGGGCCGCGTACGAGACAACAACCTACATACGAGCCAACTAAGCTACGTATGAGACCCACAGCTACGTACGGGCCAGTCGAGCCACGTACGAGCATAACCATATGCAAACAACCATACAGGTAATCAATCCTAGAAGCAACCAAACGTGCTTACTAACAAACTTAATCTTCTATTGTTAGAAGCAACAGAAGAATCTACTAGTAGTCTATGATCGGTATTCTACTAAGGAAGAACTGAAGGCGACAAGACGGCCTTTATCAACTAACTATTACTAGTGGTCTTTCCAATCCTTATTACTTCAACCTATAGTGCCTTAAGTACGACACACAATTGCAAGTATCTTTCTACGACAATCTAATCATATAACACAACCACCATGATACTCCTATGTATGAATGTGATTAATGCTTATGCTTACATCGAGCTCAAGCATGAAAATCACTTATGACCTAGACATGACGTCCACTATAGTCAAGCGTAGGTTACAAATTGATCATGGAAGCTTACTACTTATCATGACTAATCACCACAACCCAACTAGTATGAACAAGCAACATTCCAAGGCATAGTAGATAGTTCTAACACTACTCCAATATTTTAAGCAAGTATTTGAACTTTAGCATGGTATAGAACACAACATAAAGTCACTACAACTAACCATGGGTAGTTCCTTTACTCTAAGCATGAATATCATAGTATGGATGTCATTAACTTAACATGATCAATAATTAGCATGATACTTACTTAGCATGAATCATGATCATCTACTAACATAGCATGAACAACCACTTATCTAAGTATGGGTACCATGTAAACATGAGTATTCATGTAAGCTAGCATGGTATACAACTTACTCACAATCTAAACTAGCATGACATACAACTTACTTACAATTAAGCTAGCATGACATACAACTTACTTGTAGTTAAGCTAGCATGGCATATCTACAATTAAACTAACATGGTATATCACATACCTACAATTAAACTAGCATGGTATATCACTTACCTACAATTAAGCTAACATGGTATATCACATACCTACAATTAAACTAGCATGGTATGCAACTTTTCTACTATCATCCAAGCATGAATCTTTATTAAGCATAAATAACTACTAAACATGAATGTTTTACTAAACGTGGGTAACTACTAGTATGAACATTCAACATTCCTAAGTATATATGTATATAAACTTCTAACATGGTAAGTAATTTTATCATAGATCCTACAACATTCTAGGCACAATTAATCTAAACATGGTAGGAAACTCTTAGATTGCATCCTACAATATTCTAAGCATAAATAGCTTAATCTAAGCATGGTAGAAAATTTAGAATTAATCCTACAACATCCTAAGCATAAATAGGCTAATCTAAACATGGTAGGAACTTTAGAATTTTTCCTACAACATTCTAACATGAAATAGCATTCCTAAAACATGATGGGAAATTTTAGGAAGCATACTACAACATTTTAAGCTTAAAAATATGATAGGTAATCTTAGAAAGAAACCTACAACATATATGTCATTCCTGCATATGATGGGCAATTTTAGAATTACTCCTCCAACATTCTAAACATCATTAAGTATGCTAGATATCTTTAGAGTGAATCCTACAACATTCTAAACATGAAGCATGATAGGATATTCTTAGAAATAATCCTACAACATTCTAAACATAAAGCAATGATAGGATATTTTTAGAAATAATCCTACAACATTCTTAACATAAAGCATGATGGGATATTTTTAGGAGTAATCCTACAACATTCTAAACATGAAGCATGATAGGATATTTTTAGAAAACATCCTACAACTAATTAAGCATGAAAACATGGTAGGATATTTTTATTAGGCATCCTACAACTAATTGAGCATGGAAACATGGTAGGATATTTTTTTAGAAGAAATCCTACAACTAACTAAGCATGAAAACATGGTAGGATATTTTTAGAAAAAGTCCTACAACATTCTAACATGAAATAGCATGATAGGATATTTTTAGAAAACATCCTACAACTAATTAAGCATAAAAACATGGTAGGATATTTTTATTAGGCATCCTACAACATTTGAAGCATGAGTATTGCTTCTAAATATTTTTAGAAGTGATCCTACAACATTTGAAGCATGAATATTGCTTCTAAATATTTTTAGGAGTGATCCTACAATATTTGAAGCATGAATATTGCTTCTAAATATTTTTAGAAGTGGTCCTACAACATTTTACTACTACTACTACTCCTATTTTAATCAAAACATAACACACAATTATCTACTACTACTACTACTTCATTCTTATCAAGAACACAACATACAACATACTACTACTACTACTTTATGGACATAAAACATCTATAATTACTTACTACCACTTCTTCCTTTAATCAACATACTACTACTTTATTTAACCAACCATACTACTACTACCTTATTAATCAACATACTATTACTACTTTATTTAATCAACATGCTACTACTACCTCATTTAATCACATACTACTACTTTATATTTTAGCATGCTACTACTTAGTTGCTTACTAGTCTTTATTATTACTAGTGATAAAAGAAAAGATCATTTTTATTTTATTTCACTCTACAACTAGTAAATATGAAAGAAAAATATCTTTTTCATTTATTTCTACAACCAGTGATTAAAAGAAAAGATCTTTTTAATAGCTACAACTAGTGATTAGTAAAAAAGAAAGATCTTTTTAATTTTCTACAACTAGTGGTTAACAAAAAGATCTTTTTATTACAATAAACATATACTTATTATTATTAGTCCAATGTTCAATCAAGGTCCTACAACCCACAATGGTTGTAAAATATTCATATGCTTATGTGTATTAAGTCCTACAAGTCCTACAACCTCCAATCGGTTGTATGTTCAAGATCATATGCCATATGTGAATTTTTAGTCCAATAACATACAAAACAACAACTACAATACCAAAGATGTGATCTTTATATGTTAGTAGTCACTATTATTACTTTCTTTCTTTTATTTACCACAACATACAACACACTCATTCACAAGAACAAACCCCAAAAAAAAACAAAACAAAACAAGAAGGTAGAAGGAGAAGTCAAACAACAAACAAACAAACAAACAAACAAACAAACAACCAAAGAAGCATGAAGAAACCCCCACCTTAGCCTTTTTTTTTGGAAGGACTAGCTTGCTACCTTCTCCTTCCCCTAGCTTTTTAGAACTCCTAAGAATCCTACAATAAAAACTCTCTTTTGTTAGTATGAGACCTCTCTTTCTTTTCCTTTCTTTCTTTCTATCTTTTTGATCTTTTGTTTTCTAAAATGAGAGAAGGAGGAGAAGGAGGGGGTACTTATAGGAGGGGATAGGAGGTGGTAAGTGCACCACATTTGCACAAAAATCCCAAGGGAAGGGGTGGCCAGCCATACCCTAGGGGGGGAGGGGTATGGTGTAGGGTGGTGAGGTGGAGGGATAAGGTTTCTAGAAGGCTTTAGTTCTTCTCTTATGCATACAAACCTTCTTTTAAAACTCCTAATCAAATCCTAATTATCTTATTAAGTTGCCATGACAAGAGTAAGTACATTGTTCTTTGAGTACATACTACATACTAGGTATAATGCACTAAGTACCATACAATTGTATGTATGTGTACATGTATGTGTATAAAAATATTCCTTATAAAATCCTTATAAAATTCCCATAAAATAGTTTAACTTTGAAAATAATAATAAAATAAATTTTATTATTAATTCGGAGGCTCGCGCTATCAATTTGATGCGCTTCGGATGCATACCGACCGATAGATGCGCGTAGACACTGTTTGTGGGCAACCCAGCAAAAATCACCAAAATGATCTGATTTTGGAATTAAAATAAAATAATAATGAAATAATAATAAAATAGTAATTTATATGAGTTAATATCCGTCCGGGATATTACAAGTGACACTGGAAGATCCGGCCACTCCACCTTGGGCGTCCCCAGGCGCCCTCCAGAATGGATCCCCAGGAAGGATCTTGCCTCAAGAACGGACTCCAAAAAGTGGACGTCGAGCCCACCTCTCCGAGTTTGACCATCAGCAGATATATTTCCGAGTCCCTCTCCACGAGCATTTGCTTGAGAACAAAATCCATTGATTGCTCTCCGACCGAGCCAGAGGGCACACCCTCCTCAGTTCAAATGAGAGCCAAGCTGGTATCGAGGACAGACGCATTCAGGCGAGCCAGCTCCTGCGGCACTTCTTGCGATCATCGAATGTGGTAAATTGAATGCCCCTTCTCGGTCAATCGCTTCCTTCCGAAGACGGACGATGGTGTCCTCAGCCTAACACAACTGTCCTCTGAGAATTCAGATATCTTCCTGATATCCACTTCCAAGAGGCCCATACCTCACGATCTGATCAACAAAACAATTAATCTTAAGACTCGGGCAAAGGTGCGAAGCATGAAAAATGTCAAAAAATT
This sequence comes from Hemerocallis citrina, assembly GCA_017893485.1. Lineage (NCBI taxonomy): Eukaryota > Viridiplantae > Streptophyta > Magnoliopsida > Asparagales > Asphodelaceae > Hemerocallis > Hemerocallis citrina. The sequence continues at coordinate 77,259,637 of CM030367.1, forward strand.
GAATGAATTCTCATTAAACGAAAAAGGTATTTTCGATCTCTGGTTCAAAGGAAAGTCCATCAAGATCAAGGTTAGAGTACCTCTTCTTGTCATGCTCGAGGGCTCGATCATAGTCCTCATCTTGCCCTGAGATGATCCTGTAGATGGTTCTTTCAAGCTCCACCCTCAGCTTCGCCCACTCCGCCTCCCAAGCTTCTTTCTCTGTCATTAAAATGTCCTGGATTAAGGCCACAAGCATGAGCTCCTCCTCCAACTCCCTCCCTTTCTTTTCGAGGACGTCAGCGTGAAGCTTCTCCTCCTGCCACTCCTTCTCAAGACAGTTGTAACCCCCATTTTTGATTATACGGATTTCCATTTCTTTTCTTTCTTTTCCTTGTATTCTTGTATTTCAATTTCCTTATAAATTCTTTCCTTTGCATTTAAATTCTTTTTGAATCTCCTGTGGAAACCCATCCTAATATTTATTTAAAACCCGAATTCATATTCCAGACTATAATCTTGTTTTCCTCCTTTTATTTATTTATTTTGAAGCCCAAACCAAGTCTTGTTGCCCTCATCTTAAAAATATTACTTTGATATATGTGAAACCCAATTTTAATCCATACTAATATATTATTGATTATTTTAATTTCATGTGAAACCCAATTCTGAAGTCCAACAATATTATTCTCCTTGTTTATTATGTAAGCTCAACTATTAAACTCAAACCCGCATTGGTGTACCCAAACTCGTTAACCCAATTAAACCGACCAACGCTACTTTCCCCAGATCTCTCCAACTTCCCCTCACATTCATCCCCAAATCTCTCCATAATCCACTATCCTCCTATTTTTCTCTTAACTACCAATTAATCCCTCACTGTCACGCCCCGCTTCCCAAAAGAGAATACGGAATACAGATACGAGACTAAGCCCAGTGAATAATTTTCATCATCCATAAGCTGTCAGGATCTTTACAACATTTCACAAGAAAAATCAGAGTAGGAAGCTCGAATGGTAAGTAGGTATATTGCTACTCCACTTGATTGCCCTGCTTGTATTGAGTCCTCTTGCACTCGAGACCCGGTATCCAGTACCTAATTAAGAGGGCACGTCAGTACATATACTGACGCAATGCTAATAAGAAACAGCGATCTTCAACTAGCAATCACAACCAGTCTTTGATGAAAACAGAAACGTGCATCCTAATTTCCTAGTGTTAGGGTATGCCATGACCTGAAGTCTAATGCATAGTACACAAGGTACAGAAAAAGTGCTGCACTTAGTCTAATGTCAGCAAGACTTTGGACACGCATGCATCCCAAACTACATATGCTCTAAATCAAACCGTCTTCTCCAGTTTCAGGGTTTCGAACCCTCGCTATGCATTGCATTCTACTATTATAATCAACTTGTTCCTGATAGATACAACGTGGCTGGCGAATCCTACAGTTATTACTACTAAACACAGTGGTGTTGTAACGCCCCGTCCCAATGCTCAGACAAATTATAAATACTATGTAGTACAACTGCCCACCACAGGCTGCCTCTCAAAAGGTGGTTAACCGAATTGGTGACTCTTGATCATCGGCAATAGTATTTATACTCTGATTATCCTTGCAAATTCCCGATATAGGACTATCTTTCACAATTCTATCACAAATCTCACAGACCAGTCGACTGCTGGCAGTACCAGTCGACTGTCCTCTATCAGTCGACTGTTGGCAGTACCAGTCGACTGATCTGGGATATTACATACACCCCCCCTTAGGAATCAGCGTCCTCGCTGAGCACAGGGCACACCTCAGTGTAGGACCGTCCTTTCTAGCACCCGGCATGCTTCGTGAATAGGCCCCCCTCCTTCGGAGGCACCTTCGACACGTAAGCATATGTACCCCACGAATAGGCCCCCCCTCCCTCGGAGGCACCCTTTCATCGTGCAGATACACCTGGTGGGTCAAAAGTCGGCTCTGATAGCATTTGTAACGCCCCGCCCCAATGCTCAGACAAATTATAAATACTATGTAGTACAACTGCCCACCACAGGCTGCCTCTCAAAAGGTGGTTAACCGAATTGGTGACTCTTGATCATCGGCAATAGTATTTATACTCTGATTATCCTTGCAAATTCCCGATATGGGACTATCTTTCACAATTCTCTCACAAATCTCACAGACCAGTCGACTGCTGGCAGTACCAGTCGACTGTCCTCTATCAGTCGACTGCTGGCAGTACCAGTCGACTGATTTGGGGTATTACAGGTGTCCCCGTTTGCCACTAGTGCCCCAATCCGGTCTGGATCATACCAAATGCCCTGACGATCTTACAGATTTACAACCGCATATCTATGGTGCCAAAGATCCATAGGACAACAGCCCCATGGTCCATTCGTTTCAACTCAACATAAGAACATGATGGCCTCGAGGGTCTAATCCCCCTATCCGACAAGAACTCTCCCATTCTTACCATGGCACTTCAGGAATTAACAGAGCGAGATATGGGTCCCGTATCCCGTTGATAGGAAGAGACAACCTTGGTTATCACCACCTAGTGTTGGCCCTTAGAACAAGTCGAATAATAGGGAATCACCCCTAACATTAACTCGGTCTTTAAGCGGAACGAAACTTAATTAAACAAAATTTTACTAAAAATATGTTTGTCACCCAAAATCATGCACGAAGTTTTATCAAACGATTGATCCCTGACTGGTCTGTCAAATTAACAACCCGGCAGGTCGATACTCATCAGCTGCCATACCCCTGTTGGTCCACGACCGAATCCCCGGACCGTGACCCTAGGGAAGCCTTACACCCTACAATAGCGGTGAACATACATAAACATCAACACCAGACTTATAGATAGACCTAGGGTACTAATACACCGATCAGTTTCAGTAATACCTAGGTCAGAAATGGATCTGACCTGGTCAATTAACTCAATCACTGGCGATCCGATCTCCATCGTTCGCCACCACCTCTAACTAGGATCGCATCCTTTATCTGGGTCCGAGATCAATTACCCATTGGGTAAGTGTTCTTCGGTGAACGAGGGATGACTATTCAATTCTCGAGGCAGAAGAATTCATTTTTAGCCTAAGGGTTGTCAGTCGTAGGGTAATACCTTACCCTAGACGATTCCTCACACAATTCAAATCAAGCTAACCATCCTACACAATGAGACAAACTCAAACCCTGATAGAAATAAGTATTTCCAACATATAAATGTTACTAACACACAAGTCCAATACTTAGGTGTAGAGCAAAAACACAACTACTACGAACGTGAATCTACCCAGTCATTAGAAAAACATTCATAACTTCTAATCCACACAGTGGAATTCCATGAATGTGCACTCTTAGGAAAGCTAAGTGGATCTACTTCAATTCTTAAGTTAATCATTTTCTCAGATTTCAAACACACAATTTCATAAATCCACAAGTTTACTGCTATGCCAACAAGGTTTCTCAAATTCTATATCAACTCATACACAACTCCTGAACTTAGAAAATTCATAAATTTTAAGATACAAATTGGAATTGCATGATCTTACCAATTCCGGAAAGCCAAGACTCTATGCTACAAATCTCTAGTTAACCATTATTTCAGATTCAGCCATCTAGATACTATAAAATCCCTATATGTTCTCAGTTGTACACTTCTTCAATGTAAATATTGTATTTTGCTAATAACATAAGAACTCGCTCACTTATCAGAATTACGCAATCTTGGATTCTAAAGAAAGCTGGGAGTGTCTACTACAACTTCTTAGTTGATCACATCATCAAATTCATCTACTAAAGCACTCTAAACCCCCTATTTTCATCAGTGTACACACAGGAATGTTAACTCACTTAACAAAACAGGGTCTTCTACTAAGACTAGTTCTGTCTAGAATTTGGAAAACCATATCTTTCAAACCACAAATTGAAGTTGCATGATTCAAGATGCTTTGGAAAGAAAAGACTCTACTACAAGTCTTTAGTTAATCATTCTTCCAGATTCTCAACATATAATTCTAAAAAAGCTCAAGTTCACAGACTAGCTAAATATGCACTTAACTGAACATGGTCTATTCAAAATTCAATATCAATTCAACCATAAATCCGATACTTGTAAATTTGGGGATTCAATAACTAGACATATACAAGTCTAACATATCCAAGAATTCATCAAGATTTTAAATATACAAAGAGTTATAGCCTTTCGAATATAGGTTAAAAATGTCTTCTATTCTCAGCAATGTATAAAAACTTCTGGTTACAAACAAATTTTGAAACCCCATCAAATGTTGTCTAGGATATCTAAAATTTTAGATAAACGGTCTAAATACATAGCAGATGATAAAATAAAAATTTTACTGCAAAATTATATACCATAAATTAGTTATGATTTATTAAATTCTACCTTTTAAATAAAACAAAGCCAGTTCCTGGTTCTGGACCAGTCACCAAAATAGAATTTTTAAATATAGCAATAAATTCAGAAAAATATGAAATTTGGAACGATTGTTTTTAACATGTCTAAGTACCTCCAGTAAAAATTTCATCTCAAGATACCTTGCCAATTCCAAGTTATGATTTTTGGAAAACACACAAATTTTAACATACACATCAGTTTCTCTACTGCTCTCTATTCCGAAAAGAAAATTTTTTTGGGGCTACTAAATCAACCCAGAAAAATATAAAAAAAATTAAGGATGCTCTAAACTAATCCTAGAACATGCCATCAAAATTTTATGACCATAGTCTATATCGTTTGTCCAGTAAAAAATCATAAGTCGGCATACCACATAAGTTTTCTTTAATAGGAAACATGATGTGAATTTCACTATCATACAAGTTCAATTTATCTAGCATATCAAACACTTGTAGTGTAGACACAAGTACAGGAAAGGGGGTAAACAACACAGCATGGAATAGACATGATAAAAAAATAGATCAACTAGCATAAATCTTGAACAGAATCAAGTAATGAGATAACAGGTGTATGTACATGGAACAGATGTCAAGTATCATGCAAGCAGGTAAACAGGTAAACATGTAACACGTAAACAGGTATACAGGTGTCAAGTAGCATGTACAGGAAATCATGTATCAGGTAAGCATGTAACAGGTATTATGTAACATGTATTATGTCATGTCAAGTCTTGTATTATTACTATCTAGGTAGCAATTCATGCATCCATCCTTTCACTACATGGTTGTTACATTCAAATAAGTTGCGTTTAGATTTCGTAGGGGATTCTATAGGTCATGTACTCGGGTATTCACAGGATCACAAAACTTGGTCGGTAAACTTGATCGTTGACTTGGTCAGTAAACTTGATCGGTAAACTTGATCGGTAAATTGATCGGTAAACTTGATCGGTTACTTGGTCGGTAAACTTGATCGGTAACTTGTCATACGGGAAACACGAGTCCCCTTTTGAGTACAGGCTCCTATATTGTCCACTACTAGATCTTTCCCTTAATTCCGGCTTGGTTATTTTTTATTATTATCGGACAGGCATATACGTGTCACAAAATATGGCAAGAATAGTATGGTGTAAACAATTAACCGGTTCAGGGTGACAGACGAACATATACAGACTACAGATAACACATAAAAGAACAGAACAACGGAAATTCTAGTTTAGGACAGCAAGACAGTACTGCACTAAACTGGGATTCTCGTTGCTAAAAATATGCAAATTTGAATGCATCAGAAAATCTGAAAAGTAAACTTATGGCCGAATTCATCGAATATATATAAGTCATATAGTATTTCACAAAAACAAGTCTCAAAACTGGTTTGAATCCAGAAAACGTGTTTAGCCAGATATTAGAAGATTTTATTCAAAGTCAGTAAAACAGCATGAAAAATCATTAATTAAATTCACGAAAAATCTGGGGTATTCCCCTATATGTGCAGCATCGGAATATAATGTTTCATAATTTTTCAATATAAATAGTTTAGTCAACAAAAATGAGAAAACATCAAGATGCAGTAGTTTTGTAAATCTGGAATTATAAACACTGCAGTACGAAAACAATAATAACTCACAAACTATAAATCGAAATCCAAATCCACCAAAAGGGTGATAAAATAGACACAGTAGGATAATTTTCATATTCACAAATATTTTACAAAAAGCAAGTAGAATTTGGTCTAAATCAAGTTCTTTACTGAATAGTATGAAAATTCTGCATGTATAGTAATTGTTTAAAAACATAAAACAGTTTGTAAAACTCATCAAATAAATCTAAAAAAACTCAGGGTTAATCCCAATCAAGTCAAGTTGTGTTGTACAAAATATTGGATCAATATAATACTTTTGACATCATGATAAAAATAGATTACTCTTCAGAATTCATAGAAAACAAAATCTGGAAATCTCTCTACACCTCTGTAGTAAAATAAACATAACTCACAACTCATAAAACGAAACTGAGATCTGTCAGAAGGGTTGAAAAATAGACAAAATTCTCTCCAGTTCATGTTCACAAAATATTTTCATATACTGACCTTAATAGGGTCTAAAATACTGATCAAAGCAAGGTAACAGAAAAATACAGAATTATTCTTCGAACACAAAATCATCTAGTTCATGTAAAACTCATCCAAATAAACCCAAATATGAAATAGTGTACTAGGTGTCCAAACAACATGGTATATGGTATATCACAAGTCCATAACTTGTCTACCACAAATAACACGAACGAGCACATAATATCATATGAACAAATTGCATATATACATTAAGAAGTGGTCAACCCTAGGTTATTTCATGTCATGTGTGTCATGAGGAAACTATGGTCGAATCAACACAATAGAGACAAGATCAACAAGGGGTTTCACACACGAATTGCCTCTAGAACCCAACTACACTATAGGCGGTATTTAGTACTTGTATTACACAATGAAAAGAATACAAGTTACTTGTCTGGGAGACGACGACGCGAATGAAGCAAGAACCAGAATAATGGGAACGGATCCTCGGGCACGAACACAACGAACAAATGAACCATGAACGAAGAATACAACGAGATCACACGCACACCAAGAGAGTAAGAGAGACGAACGGTGCACGAGGGAACGGCTGAACGACACAATGACGAGGCTGCGGCGGTGCTTGCTGCTACCGTTACTATCTGCCGTCAAAGGGGGGAAGATAGGCGCTGGGGACAGCACGGGGAATGCACACAGGGAGCTGCGGCTGAGAACGGGAGAGACAGCACAAGGATGTGCTGTCTGCAGCGCTGTGAGGAAGGAGGGTCGCTTGGGTTGTCATGCTTCACGACGGCAGAGGAACACAGGCACGGGGCGGCGCAACGAGGGGAGTCGTGATGGTCGCCAGCTGTTGCTATTGCTGTCGCTGACGAGGAGAGGCGTCGAGGGAGGAGGGGACCGGGGGCTGATGCAGTGATGCTGTAAGAGGGGAGAGGAGGTAGGGAAGAGCTGGGGGTAGATTGGGAGGACGAGGACGAGGATGGGCTGTCGTCGATGCAGAGAGGCAGGGAGACGACGCGACAGGAAGGATCGGGAAAGCGGAAGACGAAACGGTTGGAGGGGGGTTAGGGTTTAGGTTAACAGGGTATGGGTATATATAAGGTAGGGGTTAGGGTGTGTATATTGGGTTGCGGGTCCAGTCGTGTTAAGGATCTAAATGGGTTAAAGGGTTTTAAGGTGTAAACAGGGTGTGGGTAATTAATGGGTATGGGTTTTAAATAGGATCCAATAAGGAAAATAGGATAGGGTTTACGGTATTAATATTCCATAGAAAATAATTATAAAATATTAGATAATTAGGGTATGTTTAGGCTTAAAATAAAACTACAACAAACTTAATAATAATAACAACAGTAAAGATAATAGTACTGATAAAAATAATAAGAAGAAGAAAAATGATAAAAATAACAACAGTAATAATAATAATGATAGAAATCAAAGTAACAATAACAATAATAAGATTTGTATAAAAATCATAGAAAATAGTTGCAAATAAAATTATTGATAAAAAAATAGGCTTTAATGGAAGATTCAAAAATACATTTTAACAAAAAGAATTTGAAAGCGGAAAACTAATTTACAAAAATTTGAAATACCGAAAATACACAGAAAATACAGAATTGGGGAAACAGGGGTTACACTCACTCTCCTTAACTACCCCAATATTATATTATAATATTATTATATTAAAATCTCTCCCCCACTCTCTCTCTCCCCGACTCTCTCTCTCCCCCTCTCTCCTTCTCTGTTTCTTCTGAAACCCGAACCCAACTCCGAGCCTCGTCAGCCTCCCCTCCGACCTCGACTGCCACCTCCAGCTCAAGCCACCACCCTGGTGTCGCTCTCCTACGCTCTGCCACTACACACAACCCCTCATCACCTCGCTCTCAACACCCCCGCAACCCGAGCTCCAACTCCTCCACTGCCTCGAGCACCCAAGCACCACTGCGCCTCCACTGCGCCCGGCCGCTCTCCCCCACCCTGCTAACCACCACCGACTACCGTTGCCTTGACCCTCATAGCTCCATCCCCGATGCCCTGCCATTGCCGACCATCTCTTCGTCCACCGCCACCACCGCTCGCCTCTGTTCCTCCACCCTCGCGACCCTTTGCCTTCCTTTGCTACATAACTGTCGCCTTCGTCGACCGCACAAGTTGTCCATCATCCTCGCAGCTCACACCCTCCTAAGCGCAAGCAAGTCATCGTCACCGTCGCTCCACCACCCGACATCACCACTGTCAACCAGCACGGCTGCCTCTCATCCTCCATTACCGCCTTCGACTTCCTTCACCACTGTAGCCACAACCTCGATGCTCCCCTACAGACCTCCGTAGTTGCTGTCTCGCGACTCCACAACGGCCTCGACCTCGCGACTCCACCTCCGAAGCCACTGCCCTCTCCCTCAACCACCATCCCACTCCTTACCCTCTTCCTCGCCCTCGCCTCCCCCTGACCGTTGTCAGCCTCGCCGCTCGAACCTCATGCACCCACCGCCCTGCCACCCACCTTCGCAGCAGCCACTCCCGACCACCGAAGCCACCACTTGCCATCGAGCCTTGCCAGAGCACCACAACCACCACCGTCAACCTCGTGACCCTACCGTCGCTGCTCATCCATTCCCCTGTCTCCCTCGTCAACCACTCTCCTGCCTCCTCGCTGCTCTTCTCCACCGTGGCACCACCGTCGACTACGCCTACCTCCACCACCGTCAGCTCACCATTGCCATCCTCGTTGCCATCTCTGAGCACCACAAATGCCATGCCTGCATCCTTCCATCGTGCCTCGACCTCGACCACCATACGACCACCTCTGAGCTTCTCCGCACCACCAACGACTGCTCTGAACCCACGCCAGCCCTGCCTCCGTAGTCACCCTCGAGCACCGACCGCAGTCTCCACCTCCTCCTTCGTTGCGCGCTACCATCAGCCGCTCTCCACCACCCCCGTCACCACGCCTCACCGCAGGACCCCCCTTCACCTCTCACTGCACCTCCGAGCCACCTTGGCAGCGACCTCCCAACTGCCACCCTCCTGCGTCGACCACTGAAGTCCCTATCTTGTTGCCATTCTGTCGGTTGCACGTACTCTCATTGTTCCATTGTTCGTGCGTGTTGTTGTCGTCGCTCATCTTGCTTTTGTTCATCGTCAATAAGGCAAGTACCTTGTACATCTTTATCGTTCCGTACAAGCATTTCATTTGCATCCCCGATTTTAGTAATTTGATCATTGTGTTGAAATTCGTCATTCTTGTGGCATCCATGCTTCATGATATTTCTTATCTAGTTTAGTCGAATCAAATTCTTTTACCTCCATGATTCGATTCCATCAAAAGATTGTAGTTTCCAATGTCCCCACATTCATTGCACAACGCGAATTTGAAACTATATGTTTGCAAGTAAGAATCGTTTTAAATGGAACCAGCAAGTTGCCGCCCTGCTGTCTGCTGTAACTTGTAGCCAGGTTTTGACCTAGTTACAGTCTAAATCGATGGAACTTTATAAATGAATGTCATAGCTCAGTGAATCTAGTTTCGAGAACATTTGAAAGATCTAAATTTCGAGTTGTAGATAATGAGTTATCATGTTTTTCGTACTGCTAGGCCTACACATTCTAGATTGTTACTTATAGCACATCGGTATGTTTCACAAATTAAAATGTCATGTTAATAGGTGAATTAGGACTTGATATTTATCAGCATACTACTAGACATTATTAGGGGTCTCCTCATAATTTTTGTAAGATTTTTTAAATGAATTTGCAGTTACTTTATATGTATAAGAATTTGACCTTGGTCTGCTGCCTGAACGGTAGATCAGTAAAGAACCATCTGGTTGACCTAGTTTCTTTTTTTATAATATTTCTTGTGATATGTGTTGGAACCGGCATGAAGTCTACTTTTTGGAACCTCTAACGGTACCTGATTTGCTTTCCTGTATCAACGGGAAAGTAGGTTTTTGTACAACAACGTATTGTTGTCCAAAATTATAACTTCATGTCCTTGATTGTATATATATTTATTTATTGCATTTAATAAATTGAACTTTCATATCATGCATTGCATTGTATTGACACTCCTTGATCCTGTCCTGATACCCATTCTCATTGTTACTCTGTTCATGTTTAATTATTGTAAAAGAATAACAAGCTAGAGTAATGAGGGAAAGACTTAGAAGTGGACAATATAGGTGACTATACTCGGAAGGGGCCGTGTTTCCCATGTTACAAGTTACCGACTAAGTTTACCGACCAAGTTACCGACCAAGTTTACCGACCAAGTTTTATATTTATGAGAAGACCCGAGTACATGACCTGTAGAATTCACCACTAGCGTCTAAACGTTCACATGATTTCATACACCCGAACCTGAGGTATGGGACGCAAGATTGCGTGGATTAGTTAGGATTGATAAAACATTGATTGACATAAGATTAACACTGAGCACATGCATGATTCCCATTTAGAAGTTGCATGTTACCAGTTACAAGATTACATGATTCCGGTTTAAAAGTTATATGATTCATGTTTACAAGTTACATGTTACATGTTTATAAGTTACAAGATTCCTGTTTATACAACATGTTTCTCATTACATAATTCATTGTTCCCAATTGGTTATAATATGAGACTCGTTTCAGTTGTTACCTGCATTACACTTGATCCTGTTGTATTACAATTGCATTACCAGTTCTTGTTTTCCTTCTTGTTCTGTTTTGTTTCTCCCTTGTTATATATATTGTTTCTCGTTATCATGGTTGTTCCATATTTGAATTTCCATTTCTTATTGCTTTCCCGGTTATGCCTTGTTTCCTGTTCTTATTTTGCTTGTACTACTTGCATCCCGTAGCTTGTGGGTACTACATCCCTCTTTCTTTTAAGTTAATATTATACGAGTACAGCGATGGAATACTGAAGGAACTTGGCAAACTAATTATTGGATTGTTATTCTCAAACTTATTGTAAGTTCTTTTATCTCAGATATTGGTTATTGTATTGCATTCTTGTTCGTGTGATCATTATTGTTTTGTTGAGCTTACTGGCATTGTACAGCTTATGGATGATATGAGTTGGCACACTTATATCATTCACTGGGCCTTAGTTATGTTCTTGTGTTTCCATATAATGGGAAGCGGGGCATTACAGCAGTGCACATTCCAGATGACACACTTAAGCTCGTGCTCGTACTGCCTCTTCACCTTCGCCCCATGGAGCATAATCTGCAAGAAGAGAGCAAAACACTTAGAAAAATACAAAATGTGAAAGCTTAAAGACACAATTGGTCAAGGCCAAACCTCTACCATGAAAAAAGCCTGAGAAAACTTAAGATTGCTCGAGCTAAGGGCCTCCTTGGCAAGAGCTCTTATGTTCCTCAATGGGGTAATGTTGGTCACCACCGTGAGTGCCGCACGAGACTCAATTATGGGGTCAGCCAGCTTCACTGCCCAGGGCCTAAAAGACTTATCAGCCTTATCGCCGAGAAGGGCCTTGAACATCTGATGGAATGGAGGAAGAGGAGACTCAGCCAGTTCGGCAGCGCTGAGTGCACTCTCACTATGCTGATCCCTCGAAGTTTCCTAATGGTCATGGATGATTTGAGCCATTGATCTCGTGCCTTGCCCCTCGGCATGGTACTTTGAGCCAATCGCAAATTTCTTTGCGACTCGGCTCGCGCATCGATCATCGCCCCTCGGCATGGTACTCTAAGCCACTCGCAGATTTCTCCGTAACTAGGCTCGCACCTCGTTCCTCACCCCTTGGCATGGTACTCCGAGACATTCACGAATATCTCCACAACTAGTATCGAACCTCGTTCCTCGCCCCTCAATATGGTACTCCAAGCCACTTGCGAATAGCTTCACCCCTTGCCCCTCGTGCATCGGGCCTCGCCCTTAGAGGCTCGAGCCTCGGTAGCCGAACCTCTCGACCCCTGGGAAAAAGGATCCAACATCATCGCAATAAACAGACCTTCATACCAACATGATTTTCCCTGCGAGTTACCTACCCCTCAAGGTGACCGGAAGCTCACCTTCGAGAGTGGGGGGCTTGTATAAGGGTGAAAATTGTGGCTAAACGGCCATGCATGATCCTTACACAGATCTTGAGGCTCCTAAGATCAACATATTAATCTCGCGAGTAGCTGCAAGACCAGGACCAACTCACGGGCAGTCTACAGGCCCACCACCTAGGGTCAGCCCACCAAAGAAAGGTTGACCAACCATTTATGGTTGTGATTAAATCCTTTAAAATTAGGGGATTGATTTTTCCATCATATCCCTAATCCACGCGATTTGATTAGGCAGCTGGAAAATCTTTCCCTAACTAATTCTTTACAGTAGGCCACCCTCCTGAGTTATCAGGTAATGTATATTTTGCCACTAAACCCTAATTTACACCCTTGGTTGCTGACTTGATCGTCGGATGACCTGTCACTGGAAATACTCCCAGTGTTTCAGGCTTTTCGCTGATATTCGGCGGCTAGCAACTACCAGAACCATATAATCCAATCACATACTATCCTCTCACCAGGATCAGATCTATGGCTGAGATCTATGTTTTCCATCAAATACAAGAACTCGTCATCAATTACTCCCACAACAAAAATCTGCTGCATCACTAGTCATACTCAAATTTATGTGCTTACTTTATGCTCAATCCTATATGGCATGTGAGGTGGAATGCAAAATTTATTATTATTATTATTATTATTATTATTATTTAGAGGTGGCAAAACGGGTGGGGTGTTGAGTTTATGTCTTGCATACTAGGTTCAATGTGAAGAGAAGACGGTGAAGCTAAAAGACAATTTGAAGTGAAAATGGAAGAAGAAGAAAGGAGCGGCAGCAGGAGGAGGAAGCATCGACTACAAGTAATTGCAGTCAACTACTAATTCTCGGGTTGCTATCTGACCTGAGAGCAGTCTACAGCTCTTTGGACTAGTCGACCGAAAGTAAGCAATGGCAGCGATTTAGATCGGGTCTAGCGTATCTGTTTGAAGCATAGTTTCTTCTCCAAATTAGATCATACTGGTCCTATCATGTGGCTTTCTCTTTAGGTTATATCAGACGGTTATTGAATCAAGACTCTTAACAAGGGTTGCTCTAGATATCTATATATCATTGTAATGACCTCTTTTGTGAGGGAGTACTTCATCTGAGAGTTCTATATTGTAAACAACAGAGTATCTTCTAGTGAGGTTTGAGAGATAAATAGGTTCTTGGTGAGAGTGACTGTAATTCTTGTATTTCCTCTAATTGAATAATATCTCAATTATTTCTCCCAAAGATTAGGTTCATCCGAATCGAAAAAAAATTGTGTGCTTTGTGTACTTAATTTGCTCTACTTGCTTGGTTGATTCGTTGTGATCGGTTATTGCTTCTCTATAACCCCTCCCTGCTGCGCTTAATTCCCCAACAACTGGTATCAGAGCAAAGGTTACTAGAGTTTCTTGGTGAAGATGACATATCAGAGTTTCATGAAGATCAACCAGTTCGGCGGTAAGATTAGCTTTAATCTTTGGAAGTTGGACATATATGGTGTAATTATTCAAAAGGGCTTGTATCTTTCGTTAGAAGGAGAAAAGGGGAAGCTATCTAACAGGAAGCATGATAAATGGAATGAGATTTGTTTAAAAGCCTTGAATTTAATCCGGCTGTCATTCACAGACAAATTCAAATGCAACTTCCATGAGGAGAAAAGTGTGGCGAGTCTGCGAGCAAGACTCAAAACTGACTACTCAGGATTGTCGTTACTGGATTGGATGTACCGGAAGAGAAAATTGTTCCGTGTCTCATTGAAGAAAGGTACCGCTCAAGATCAAACAATGGAATTTAATACGGTGTTATTTGAATTGAGGGCAATAAACGCAAATGATCTAAGTGAAGAGGATAAAGCTTCCAACTTAATATATTCACTGCCAGATTCATACGAGCATTTGATAATCATAATGGTACACCAAAAAACTGATAGATTCGTACGAGCATTTGATGATCAAGGGCTTGGAAGAAGATGAACCTAAGAAGGAGACTCAGAAATTAGTGTCTACTTCTATGATTTGCTTGGCGGTAGTTGGTACTTCAGTTGGAAGGGAAAGTGCATGTTAGGGTGGGTTCTGTTGGCACCATTACAAAGGGATTTGGTATTACAAGTGAGATTGTTGCAAGCGGTTGAATTATAGGGGTGCCAACATAGTCAGTATCACTGAATCAGGTGCTAACTTAGATTGCTTTCTAGCTTCAAGTTCGGTAGATGTGAATTTTGGCTCTTTTTTTCGAGTAGTTGTTCTCATATTTACTTCGAGATGGAGATGTTTTCTCTTTACAAGTCTACAATAATTTGTTGTGTAAGAATAGGGATTGGTGAGACTTTTGATGTAGTGGGTGAAGGAATAGTTGAGTTGGAGATACCAAATGGAAAGGGGTTCACATTGAAGATGATCATGCATATTCCATTGCTGAAACAGGATTAGTTATCATTGGGAATTCTAGAAGCATGGGGCTATAGGTATACATCTCGAGGTAGAGTTCTATCGGTTTGGGGAGGTCGTCGTAAGGTGTTGAAGGGAAGTAGGGGTGTTCAGCGCCACCTCTACAAGTTTAGTGGAATCGAAAAAATTTGTGCAAGTGTTTCTAAGTCGAACCATTCCTAAAACAGTATCCAGTTTGCAGCCAACAGAACACCGAAGCGAGACTAAGACGTTCAAAAATTTTCGGTAGGTGGAGAATGTCTTGAGGTATGTGGAGTTCGTGCGGAGGGTGGCGCATTTGTGTTGACACCTACCGGGGTATGTCCTTGAAGGGGACATATGATTGGAGAAATAACAGGTGGAGGTAAATTTGAATACTAGAAGAAGCCACTGAACCGGGTTGTTTGCATGTGGAAAAAGAAAGAGTCTAAAGGCAATTAATCACACCGGTGTTGAAGCATGAGTATGCAATCCAAGGTGGAGAGTATTGGATTTATGTCATGCAAACTAGGTTCAATGTGAAGAGAAGATGGGGAAGCAAGAAGATAATTCGAAGCAAATATAAAGAAGAAAGGAGCAACAACAACAAGGAGCAGTCAATTTCAAGTAATTGACGTCGACCGCAAGTAAGCAGTGGTAGCGAGTTGGGTAGGGTCTGGTGGATCTGTTTGAAGCCCAGTTTCTTATCATGTGGATTTCACTTTAGGATATACCACACAATTATTGTATCAGCTCTCCAACCTAAGATTTTTCTAGATCTCTATATATCTTTATCATGGCTTCCTTTGTGAGGGAGTACTTCATCTGAGAGCTTTCTATTGTAAACAACAGAGTATCTTCTAGAGAGGTAGAACGGTTCTTGGTGAGAGTAACTGTAACTCTTGTATCTTTTCTAGTTGAACAATAACTCGGTTATTTTTCCTCTGGATTAAGTTCATCTGAACTGGGACAAAAATGTGTGCTTTTTGTGCTTTGTTTGGTCAACTTTCTTGGTTGATTAGTTGTGTCACACCTCGCTTCCCAAAATACGGAAATACGAACGCGTAATAAAAGGCCTAGCGAATGATGTAAGCATCATCCATAAGCTGTACCAGTCTAACTCAACAATATAAATAATAATCACAACCACGCAAGAGCAAATAATCACATAAATAAGGAATAACTTCAATAATCAATCAAATAATTCAAAACATAATATCCAACATCTAGGAAAACAAACTTCGGGTCATAAAAGCCCAAAAAAAAAGTACAATAATAATAACAATGTTCAAGAAAAATAGCATAAAGAGATAATCAATGCATTCTATTCTTTAGAGCTCCATTCTTTAGAATTGTTGCTCACCAAGTCCTTCGGGTATGGTGAGTACCTTCAAACTCGTGATCTAAAATAGAAAAATAATGTCCGTTAGAGAAGTCACGGACAGCAAGTAGTGTGATGGATTTGTTTTGTTTGGTGAGAGAGAGAGAGAGAGAGAGAGAGAGAGAGAGAATACTATAAATATATTATAATGGGAATAGTTAAGATAGTAGGGGAGCGTGAGAGAGGAATGAGGGATACGGGGAGATGTAGGGTGATCTAGTCAAAATGGATAGGTGGAGAATTGGGTTTGATTAGGATTTGATCCAAAAAGAGAATGGGTTTTGGGTTTTGGGTTAGAATCAAATAGGAGATGGGCTTGGGCTCATCTTATATATAAATAAATAATGCCAAATTAATATAAAATTTGGGCTTTAGGTTAAATACTTAACAATACAATATAGATCAAAATCGATGGGCTTTAACCAAAAATAACGATAATAATAAAATTAATAGCAATACTGATAATAATAAATATAACATAAGACAGAATAAAATTTATATTCAACACTTTCATGAAAATAATTCAATAATAATAATAACATTAATAATAATGATTTAATAATAATAATAATCAAAATAGGATTTGAGATTAGCAAATTTATTAAAATCTAAATAGTAATAATATAAGATTTAAATAGTCGATCAATTAGGAATATAAAATAAAATTAAAATACACTGTTATTCAAAATAAATATAATTTTCGAATAATAAAAGGAAACAGAAAATTTCTTAGAAACCAGAATAATATTTTGTTAAAATCAGTTAAAAATGTAATTGTTGAAAAAAGAATTTAAAAACAAGAAGAAAGTTATAAAAATTTTAAATACAGAAAATACACGGAAAAATACATATATATTGGAACAGGGGTTACAATCCTACCCACCTTACAACAAAATTGCGTCATCGAAATGTGCTTAGGCGGTACATAGGACAGAGCAAAAATAAACTTTTGGGGTAACAAAACAGGGAAATAAATGGTAAGAAACAAAATGGTGGCAACACCAGAATAAGAAGGGAGTGTATAAGAATGATGTCAAACAATGAATTGATGCATGATGGCTGATAGAATGCAAGAAAAGAAGTAAATGGTATTAGAAGAAAAGAAACAACACAAGAATTGCAAGATAACAAAAGCGAAAGGATGAAAAAGTAGGTAGAGCTGGAATAGAAGAGAGAATGAATAGGGAAGAATCAAACCAAATAATGAGTCAATGGATGAGCAAACAATATAAAGAAGAAGAAGCAACAAGGAAATCTTGGGACCTGTGGGTTATGGGCCCAAATACTTCCGCTGCTCCACTCTGATTAGGAAGACTCTGTCAATAGCATCCATCAACTCTAGCAGTCTACCTCGTGGCTCACCATATCCTTGGCACGTCCAAACGACATCTCTCTAGCATGAAGTTTGAACTCATGTCACATTTAGATTCTGAACACTTTGTGAGATCATGGGACTCTGCGTGCACATCTTGGAGCAAAAGACGACACTTCCTCTCCTGATGATGATCCAAGCCACTAACAAGTTGTAGTAGATCTAGCGATTCCGAACGAAGAACCGCGCAAGAACAATAGAATGGCAGCACCGCAATTTGAGAAGAACGAGATAAGGAAGAAACAACCAGTATGATACTCAATATGAATCAACAAATGAAGATGAATGCAAGGCACAGAAAGCAATGAACGACACACGAGCTGAAATAAGAAGGAATGAACGAGACAATCAGAAATAAGAGATTGCTTGTACCGGAATCAAAAGAATATGGGTACGGAAGAACGAATTTATACTCAAGAAGAAATCAACAGTGTGGGAGACTACAAAGACGGAAGGAAATAAGAAATCAAAGAGTTGAATGTGAAGAGACCAAAATGAATAGGGTAAGACTGGTATCCAGATGCAAATTGGTTATTACCTGTTCATGTGATCATTGTGATATGCATATTGTTGAGTTAACCCGGATAGGCTCCAACATATTTAGAGTCTAACCTGGCTCTGATACTACTAAAAACCCTGTCTCGCTCCGCTTCCCATTCCACAGGAACACAGGCACGTAACTGAGGCCCGGCGAATAATATAAGTATGCCAACTCATATCATCCATAAGCTGTACAATACCAGGTAACTCAACAGTACAACAGTACATAAACATGAATATAATGCAATAATCAATATCTAAAGTACAGGGAGTTACCAAATAGGCAGAGAATATGCAGTGCAATAACAGTTTGATGAGTCCTCTCAATAACCCATCGTCTGTACTTGTACAATATAACTCAAAGAAAGACAAATTGAGTACCTGTTAGAGCAAGTTACGGGCCACAAGTAGTACAAGCAACGAAACACGGAGACAGGTAAACAAGATATAGAGTAGCAATAAGAAACAAAAACTGAATAAAACAAGGAAGGAGTGTGACAACAAAATAGAACAACTAACTCTTAAACCAAGAAACAAAATCAAGTGACATGATTAGATAGTGAGGTACAGGTAACATGTAACAGGTATTAAGTAGCATGCAAGCAGGTAAACAAGTACAAGTATCAGGTAGCATGTACAGGTAAACATGTAACAGGTGTCAGGTAGCATCTACAGGTAACAGGAATGTGCAAGTCATCATGTATTCTCAAGTCTTGTATCTAATCCTATCTAGGTAGCACTTCATGCATCCCATTTATTTACCACATGGTTGCTGCATACAAACAAGTTGCGTTTAGATTTTGTAGGGGATTCTATAGAGCCGTGTACTCATGTATCATGTAAACAGGTTATCAGGATTATTTATCATGTAATCATATAACAGGTAATCATGTTTCAGGTAGGACCTACGGGTCCCCTTCGAGTACACCTTCCTATAGGGAAGTATGCAGTCGGGTAAACAGGTGGGAAACACGGGCCCCCTTCCAAGTACACATTTGTATATTTTTCACTACTAGATCTTTCCCTTAATCTCGGCTTGATTACTTGTTATTATTATTAAAGCAGGCATAAACGTACACAAACAGGGCAAGAAATATATGACAAGAAATAAGGAACAAGTTCAAGTTGGATAGCAAACATAAACGTGTGGCGAAACAACGAAACTTTCAATCCTAGACAGCAAGACGTTGTTGCACGAAAACCGAGATTCCTGTTGCCACAAGAATGCAAACCTAGATCCGTCAGAAAATCTAGAAACTAGACTATCTTCTTGTTCCAGCGCATATACACAAGTCATATAACAACTACAACAACAAGGTTCAAAATAGCATTTTACACAGAATTTGTGTTCAGCTAGAAAATGTAAAATTTGGTTTACATGCATGAAACAGGTTTAAAAACTAAATAAATAAATCCAGGAAAACTTAGGGAGGTTCCCTAACATGTCTTGTCTCATCATATTAGATTTCATTTCATGATATTATAGATAGTATAGTCAAATTAAATTGGAAAACAGAGAGACAGCAAATTTATGAATCTGGAATTCTACGACACAGAAGCAGTAAAACTATGAGAACTCAAACATCATAAATCGGATTTGAGATCCATCGAAAGGACTGTAAAGATGACACATGAGGCTACATTACATATTCAAAAATTTCTAATAGATTCAAAGTATAACTGGGTCAAAATCAGGCTACGAGTCAGAACATACGGCAGGGTAGAAGATACACAATTGATGTTAATGATCTTTTATGATTACGAAAATAATAGAAACGAATCAAACAGATATGGTGAAGATTTTCAATGAGTAAGAACATGAAAATCAAGTTATAAAGAGATCTACTTGCAGTATTTATGATTGTACGAGGAACAAAAATATTCATACAAGTTACTTGCCTTGATTGGAGATGATTCTGAAGAGAAAAGAATAACAGGGATCTCGACACATGGCGACAATCGCGAACCAAGCGAATCTTAATGAGATGATCACGATCAGGAACGAATCTTGATGTTGATGATCAAACAATGTTCGGACGGATCGGCACAGATCTTGATGATGATCAAGATCAAGTTGATCAAATGTAGATCAGATGGCTGAGATCGAAGATCAAGATCAAGATCAAGAGAGTTGATCATGATGATCGGATGGTCCAGAATTCACTTGATCAAAAAATCCCTGATCAACAGCAACATCAATGGCGATGGGTTTGGCTCAAAGACGGCGGCTCAGACGGTGGATGGCAGCTGAGTGGTGGTCGCGGAGGCACGGCGATCGACTAGCTTGCAGCGACTGTGTGATGGGTTTCGGTCGAGGAGGTAAGGTCGACTGTGGAGCGGTGCTCTGCTCTTGGGAAGAAATAGAGGAAGGGGAGCAGCACTTAGGGACGACGAAACATGACAAGGAGGATGTACCGCGTGGTAGGGGATGATGAATGCGATGGCAATGGGGGAAGTGGAGCGTCGCGAGGAAGCGAGGATGATCGAGAGATGAAGAGGCAATCGATAGGCTAAGCAAGAGATGGATGGAGTAGCAGCGGTGAAGGCGAGGTGATGCAGGGTGCTGCGGTCGAGGGGAGCAGGAGGCTCGATAGAGACGAGTGCAATAGCGGGAGGCCATGGTAGAGAGGATGACTGCGGCAATGGCTGCGATCAGATGGTAGACTTCGATAGCGGTGGTGACATCGGGGTGGTGGTGGTGATAAGCGACAGAGGATGTGGAGGCTGACTGCAGCAGGAGGCCGAGGGAAGAGGATGAGCGGTGGCAGTGTCGGAATGCGTCGGAGGAGGAGCGAGGGCAGCGGAGGCGTGAGGAGGGAGACGAGGGAAAGAGATCGAGCGGGAGGAGATGAAGAGGGTTTCAACAGTAAACAAGGTTTGGGGAGGTTGCACAGTGGTCGGGGGTTAGGGATGAACAGTAATGGGTTTTGGAAGTTGGGATTTGTTTTGTTTGATGAGAGAGAGAGAGTATATAATAAATATATTATAACGGGAATAGTTGAGATAGTGGAGGAGCGTCAGAGAGGAATGAGGGATACGGGGAGATGTGGGGTGATCTGGTCAAAATGGATAGGAGGAGAATTGGGTTTGATTAGGATTTGGATCCAAAAAGAGAATGGGTATTGGGTCTTGGGTTAGAATCAAATAGGAGATGGGCTTGGGCTCAAGTTATATATAAATAAATAATGCCAAATGAATATAAAATTTGGGCTTTAGGTTTAATACTTAAACAATACAATATAGATCAAAATCGATGGGCTTTAACCAAAAATAATGATAATAATAAAAATAATAACAATACTGATAATAATAATAATATATGACAGTATAAAATTTGGATTCAACACTTTCATTAAAATAATTCAATAATAATAATAACAATAATAATAATGAAAATAATAATAATAATAATCAAAATCGGATTTGAGATTAGTAAATTTATTAAAATCCAAATAGTAATAATATAAGATTTAAATAGTCGATCAATTAGGAATATAAAATAAAATTAAAATACATCGTTATTCGAAATAAATATAATTTTCGATTAATAAAAGAAAACAAAAAATTTCTTAGAAACCAGAATAATATTTTTTTAAAAATTCAATCAATTGAAAATGTAATTGTTGAAAAAAAAAAATTAAAAAGGGAAAGAAAGTTATAAAAAATTTTAAATATAGAAAATACATGGAAAAATACATATATACGGGAACAGGGGTTACAGCTTTGCTTGCACACCCTAGAACAGACAATGACACCTCCACCTGTGATGATGTCCCAAGCTGCGGGCATGGCGTCGCTTGCCAAACGATGCTGATCAACAAAGCTGGAGGAAATAAAGGAGTGTGTAGAACCATAGTCAAACAGAACATGAGCAGAAAAAGAGAAGATTAAGATGACACCTAAGAGATGATCAGAGAATAGGAATGAGGTGAAAAAAGGATATATGCACTAATAATTGTACAAAAGAAAATGAATAACATGCAGAAATTGAATAAAGAAATAAATAATACAATTACTGTGATATACCTGCAACCACTCCAACAGCTACCTCTACTTCCTTAGCAGTCAGGCTATAGGCCTGACCACGGCCTCCAGTGTGACCTCCCCTCGGGGCCACTCTCCTCTGATGTAAGGCTTGCCTCTGCAATGGAAGAGGCGGTATGCCTTGACCTCAAGCAAGTGCTCCCTGCTGAGCTGCACCTCCAATCGGTGCAGGAGCCCTGTTCTTGGGACAGTCTAGAATCATATGATCACTGCTTCTACACGCAAGGCATAGCCGATTGGCTCACTGCTTCCGCACACAAGGCATAGCCGATTGGCTAATCTGCAAACCTGCTGTGAGTGTTCAACCTTATGACAGTAGTCACAAGTCTGAACGATTCTTGGGGCAACAAGCGGATACCGCAGCGCCATCGCGGGAGGGGTCGGAACTGGCCTCCGAATAGGCCCTCCAGTAGGCTGAGCTGCAATTGTGTGTTGTACAGTCCACTGAGCAGCACCTAACCACCTTAGAGTCTTCTTTTGGATCCTGGCCGCATCTAGAACATCTGCATAGGTGCGGTGCCGGTGGGCAGCCAAACCGTCCTGAATGTGGAAGTTCAAGCCCGAAAAGAACCTGCGAGTCCTGTCCTCATCAGTGGCCACCAGGGCAGCAGCGAAACGGCTAATCCGGGTGAACTCTGTAGCATACTCGTCCACGGACTGATTCCCTTAACTCAAGATAACGTTTAAATTAATAATGTCACATGTGAAGTAAGCAATAGCAAATGACATTAAATAAAATTATCTAACTGACCTGAGTAAAGGAAACGAACTGAAGCTCCATCTCAACCTTAGTAACACTGGGAAAGAACTTTGCCATGAAGCTCTCCGTGAAAGTAGCCCAAGTGATGGCTCATCGAGTCTCTCAATCTCGGCTCGCCACCAGATATGGGAGAGGTCCACTAGCTGGATGCTTATCACATCACCACGATCCACATCGGAGATCCAAGCTGCAATCAACAACTAATCCGTCCGGATAAGCCATTGCTCAGCCAATAGCGACATCTCCGTACCCTAAAACTTATCTAGGTACAGCCTCTTGAAGTCTGCCACTGTGCCTGGCCTTGGTGGCACTAGCCTCGGTGCAGGTCCAGTGGCAGTTCGGTTGGCCGCCTCCAATGTGGCCCCCATCAGCTCATTATGTTCTTACCGAATGGCCATTTGTTGTTGCATAGTGTGGAGGATAGCAGCATTATCTGGCTGCTCATCCCTCGGACGGGAAGTGGAAGAACCTCTGCGAGCCATAGTCTGCAACAAGATCAAAATGGTCAGTACTCAGATTATATGTGGTTATTATATGTTCATGTGATCAGTGTGGTGCGCCTATTATTGGGCTAACCTGGCTAAGCCAAACTTGACTACAATATTGGCAAAACATGACTAACACATTAGCCAAACCTGGCTCTGATACGACTGAAAACCTGTCATGCCCCGCTTACCAAAATACGAAAATACGAACGCATAGCAAAGGCCCAGCGAATGATGAAAGCATCATCCATAAGTTGTACCAGTTTAACTCAACAATATAAATATTAATCACAACCATGCAAGAGCAAATAATCACATAAACGAAGAATAACTTCAATAATCAAGGAAATAATCCAAAATATAATATCCAACATCAGGGAAAACAAACTTCAGGTCATAAAAACCCAAAAAAACAAAGTATAATAATAATAACAATGTTCAAGGAAAATAGTATAAAGAGATAATCAAAGCAGTCTATTCTTTTGAGCTCCATTCTCTAGAATTGTTGCTCACCAAGTCCTTCAGGTATTGTTCCTTGAGTACCTGCAAACTCGTGATCTAAAATAGAAAAATAATATCCGTTAGAGCAAGTCAATGACAGCAAGTATTGGAAAAAAGAGAACAATAAAAGCATGGTATATCAATAATAAAGGACTGTATCAGAGTCAAGGAACAAAAATAATGGTTGGCGATAAAGTCAAGGGTCTATATTTAATTATTCAGTAATCAATAGTTACAATTCATGATCAATATCGCCGACAATATATGGGATCAAGCATGCAATGTCAATCTAGGGTTATCATTCATTTTATTGACCTATCTAATGCATGTAATACTGTGTCCCATACCACAGATTCGGTGCATACAAACAGTGATCGTTTAAACTGTGATGGTGAACTCACAAGATCGTGTACTCAGATAATAAGATAACATGATAACAAGATAACAAGATAACAAGCGTTACTCCACGTTCCATAATAATAATCCATGTAAATAAGAAGGGCCCTTTACTGAGTACAATTTTTTATTGTTCACTACCAAGTCGACCCTTAATACCTCAGCTTGTTAATGTTTTATTACAATCTAATGTGAGCATGCAAGAAGATGTGAAGGTTGTGTAATGCAAGGTGTAGCTAATTCTACTCATTACATGCAAGGTAAAAGTGTTACACTAAATCAATACAAAGCAGACATTCTGGACAGCAAGACGTTGATGTACGAAAATAGAGATTCACGTTGGTACAGAAAAGCAAATCAGGGTCCGTTAGAAGTTATAGAAACTAGACTCTCTTCCGGTTCCAACGCATATACACACGACATACTAAAATCACAAAAACTAAGTATAAAATCTTATTCTTTACTGATCTTATGTTCAGGCAGATGGTTAAAGGTCATGTTCACATATATGTATTGGGTCTGAAAATTACCAATTAATTTCACAAAAATTCAAGGTGACTCCTAATGATGTCTAATCTCAACCAGATTAATTTTAGATTTTAATTCTATTATTAATATTTTCTTTTCATTAACCATGCATGTTGATATACATATAATTGCGAATCTGAAAATCCAGACCTAGCAGTACTAGAAGTCTGATATCTAGCAGATTAAGAACCAGAATTCAGATCCGTCGAATGTTCTGAAAAGTAGACTCACAGAGCTACAATTTTGTTTACAAAGTTCCATTAAATTCCTACAGAAACTGGTTCAAAAGTTTAATGCAAAATGAGGCAGACAGTAGGTCAGCAAATAAATAGATATGAATTATCAATAATTTAAACATGTAACATTCAATTTCATGGCAATTAAATAACAAAAGCTTTATTTAATTATCAGCATGCAATTTTAACATTAATGATGCATTTCATAATCATGGCAATTAATTCACGAAAATAACATTCATTCGGGAACATCCCAATCATCATCAATTCTATAGCATATATCTAATTATTTTCATGTATTACATGTTGTATATTAGGGCATGAGTTCGAGTCAAAGATAACGGCAGGAAAAGAGAATTATCACTTGGTTTCACCGATGAATCCATGACAATCTCTTGAACAAATATCAAACAAATACAGATGTGAATATTGGATTATGAACTACTTGCGTGGATCAACAAAATTCTTGAACCCGAATAATAAAGGGGTTCAAGAAGACTTGCCTTATACCGGTGATTAATCCAAATGAGAGAATAACAGGATTAGGATCCCAATGGCGCAGCACGTGCAACTACTGACAGAGCACGTGCAAGCACGGAACAGCAATACAGCAAAATAGCAACACGGCAAATAGCAAACACCAAGATCCTAACACAGCAAACAGCGCAAGAACAGCAACGGCAGGGTCTTGCGGCTTCGACTTCGACTTCGACGGCGAGTGGCGATGGTGCACAGGGCAGAGTTGTGGGGTTGCGATGGTCGAGCGGGATGCAGACGATGGGAGTCGAGGAGGGTGGTGCTGTCGGCCGGGTTCGACGCAGAACAGAGGAAGAAGAAGGTCGGGGCGTCGACAGTGGAGGTTCGATGAGCTCTCGGGGTGGAAGGAGGAGCAGGGTGGTCAAACGCACTAGCGGTGATAAGTAGTGACACACCCTGCTTTCCAAAAATATGGAATACGAGTACATGACATTGGCCAAGCGAATGACTAACGTCACTCATAAGCGGTTTATCCGATCAACTCAACAATATAATCAATACAGAACAATTGCACAGGCAATAATAATAATCTCATGAACAATAATACTTGGAATTAAGCAATATGAAATATCCAATTACAATAATAATCCAACATCTGGAACAATAGCAATATTCAGGTCAAAAGCCTACAATACAGTGAAATAAAAATAGTTCAATAATTAAGTCTTCATGACAAAATAATAATTTATTAAGCGGCGATGCTATCAATTCCTTCACCAATGTTGTTCTCCGAATCCGTCAGGCAATTCTCCATCAACACCTATAAACACTTCATCTAAAAGGAGGAGAAAATTTTCCTTAGAGCAAGTCATGGACAGCAAGTAGAGAAAGCAAGGAACAATGGAATAACGATATAACAATGAATTCAATGGATCAATAGGAATCAATAATATGGGACAATAGCAATAATCAATATCAATGATAAATAATGCAATGAGTATAAACAATGATTCAATATTCGATAACAAGATTCGATAATCAATATCAATAACACTTAGACAATATTCGATATCAATAGCAACAATGATGAACAATATACAATGTCGATATCATGTGACTCTTAAGTCTATTAATTATTTTAATCCTGACTAATGTAGCACTTCATGCGTTCAATTTATTTACCACATGTTTCCTACATACAAACAAGTTACGTTTAGACTTAGTGGTAGATTTTATAGATCATGTACGTTTAGACTTAGTGCTACATACAAACAAGTTACGTTTAGACTTAGTGGTAGATTTTATAGATCATGTACTCGGCAACAATATACAATAATGACCGATGATTTAATGACTGATGATCGAATCAACTGAGATACTGTAATAAGTAATCTACAATCAACCGATGATCGATATGACCGATATGACCGATAAATAGGGAAACATGGGCCCCTCCTCCAAGTACACTCCCTATATTGTACTAAAGTCAACCCTTAAACCCCGGCTTGTTAATTATTTTATCAATACAACAATACAATATGCAATTTGAGACATGAGGCGAACAATAGTATCAATAGGAGAGCAATAGGACGATAACTTAGATAGGACAATTAGAATGATGATCATGCGACATTAGAATCATGCAATGCAACATATACACTTTAATTCATGCAATACTATGATACAGGAATAATTAATTTAAGAAAAACTGGAAATTACAATTCTGGACATTAAATACAGCAGTAGTAAAACAATCATAACTTTTTCTATTCCTCTCGGAATTCAGAAATTTAAGATGTTCTGGAAACTAGAATCATAGGGCTACAACTCTTATTCAGAAAGTTAATTATTTTAAGATCATTTACTGGGTCGAAAAATAACAGACAAAATCTAGACAGAAACAACATACAGGTTTTTGGGTATTTTTCATGAAATAAATTAATTAAATATGATGGATATCGATTCTATAGTCAATAGATCTTATATGAGCATGATGGGTGTGATAGCATGATAAATACAATTAAAACATACATATACACTATTTTAACAACAACCAAACATCAATCGATCATTCATACATACAACCTAGCATTAGTTTCTAAGATAGATTATTTGTGTAGTGATTATATGAATAACCATATTATCAATTATACATGAATGCATGAAAGATTCAATCTTTAGAGCCAAAAGTGGCACAAAGTCAAGAATATTGGGGTTAGCTCGTGTAAACCCTCAATAGACCCAACGGAAGATAATCAATACAACGATACGATAACCGATTAGAATTTACTTGCGGAATTTCAATAAAATAATCTTGAATTTGATACAATTAGCAATTCAATAGGGAAAGCGACTTGTCTTTTGGACGATCAATTTGAATACCAAGAATAACGAGATGAGAATCCCGGGCGACGAAACACGAACCCACAAAGAAACACGTGCACACTACGTGCACAACCCAAAACAACACAGCAAATCCAAACAGCAAATGGCGGATCCACTCCACTCAACAGCAAACAGCACTCCCCTTCACCAAACACCAAACAGCACCCTCCTACCCACAAAACAGCAAACAGCCGTTTTCCCCCACAACAGCCAACAGCAATCACCCAAGATCAGCACTGGAGGAGACTTCGGTGGTGGCGGCGATGGACTGGACGACAAGTGGCGGAATCAGGGTGATTAAGGATTGTCATCGATCGGGAACAGGGAGCAAGGGGGTCGTCGATCGGTGCTGCTCGAGGGCATCAATGGAACAGGGCAGAGGGGAGGAAACAGGGGAAGTCGATGTTGATTGCGATGAGGAGGAGAATAGGGCGATGGGGGAAAGGCGCGGCTTGGATACTGGAGAGCGATGAGGGAAGAGTTGTCGAGGGTGGGTGCAGGCGCAGCGGGTTCACAGGCAATGGGTTTGGAGGCACGAAGAATGAAAGAGGGGAAACGACAGTAATGACGATGAGGTGAACGGGAGAAGGGTCGACTTGCTGCAAGGGTGAGGAAGGAGGAGAGGGTAGCACAGGCGGAGTAGCGGTGGTGGGATGGAGGAACAGGGTGGAGACGAGGGCGGTCGATGAAGGAGATGAGCGGGCGGTTGGGTTCTGGAGAGAGACAGAGGAATAGGTTGGGGAAGAAGGGGGTTGTACAGTTGGCGGCCAGGGTTATTAAGATTAGGGTTAGGTAGTTTATAGGGTTTTAATAAGGTATTTATAGGGTTTAGTTGAGATATTGGGTTTGGGTAATTGGTTTGGATATTGGGTTAGAATCCAATATGAGAAATAATAGGATTGTAGGGTTTATAAAATATACATATACATATACATTAAATAGAATAATAAAATATGTATAAAATAGAGTATGTTCGGCTTTACGAAAATAATAAGAATAAAAATAATAAAGGTAACAACAACAAAAATAACAGTAATAATAACAACAATAATAATAACAATAGTAGTACTAATAATAACAGTATATTATATAACAAAATAGGAATTGGGTTTAACAAATTTATTAAAATGATTCAAATAGTAATAATATAAATAGTCGATCAATTAGGAATAGAAAATCAAGTTAAAATATACCATCGTTCGAAATAATTTTAAGGTCCAAAACAAATCTAAAACAAATGAATTTATAAATAACTGAAATACAGAAAATATTTATTTACGGGAACAGAGGTTACAGGTAGTGGCGGCGTTGTGGATGAGGATGATCGGAGATGACGAGGATGGCAGGGGTTGGTTGCAGCAATGGTGGCAATGGCAGTGGATGGGTGCAGGCGATCGGGGACGGCAATAATGGTGGCAATGGCAGGTGGATGGGTGCAGGCGAT
This sequence comes from Hemerocallis citrina, assembly GCA_017893485.1. Classification (NCBI taxonomy): domain Eukaryota; kingdom Viridiplantae; phylum Streptophyta; class Magnoliopsida; order Asparagales; family Asphodelaceae; genus Hemerocallis; species Hemerocallis citrina. The sequence continues at coordinate 77,289,090 of CM030367.1, forward strand.
CGGGGATGGCGAGGAAGGTGCTGGGATGCGGTGGTGACTGTGGTGAGGGTGGTGGAGAGGCTAGAGGTAGCAGTCGAGGTCGGAGGGCAGTGGAAATGGTTGTTGCAGGGATGGGTTTAGAAAACAGGGGAAGGGGATAGAGCGACGAGGAGAAGATGAGATTAATGATAATTAGGGTTATGGGTTAATGAGTATTTATAGGGAAAATTAAGATAGTGGGTTTGGGTAACGGGTTATAGGGTTTGGGTTTGTGTCCAAATTCAATAGGAAAAATTATGATTAATATAGATTAATTGAAGTAATCAATATGCAAAATTTAAATTGGTTGATCAGCAAAAATTTTTAGGGTTCAATGGAAAATAAAATTGGTTGGAAGAATAAATTGAGTTGAAGACAATAACAAATTTTATTATCAATCAAAAAAATTACAGCGGTTCAGAAAAGATAAAGAAGAAAAAGAAATGAATAATAATACAAAGAAAAACCAACATTTGGGAATAGGGGTTACAAGTTGTGATCAGTTATCATTTCTCTATAACTCCTCCCCGCTGCACTTAATTTTCCAACATCGGGTACCCGTGGGTACCCTAGGTAGCATCTGAACGGGTCGGATAGTGGTGCTTATTTTGAAAGAAAAAAATAATCTAGGTTGACCCATATCAGACCCTGCCGGAAAATTTTTCGTTCGAGTCTGGTATGCCTGCGGATGCTCACGTGTACCCGCATTTATTTAGTTAACAATATATCTAGCATGTTATATGTACAATATAATAATATATACACTCAAACCTAGCCCAAATACCGTAACCCATAACCCATACCCAAATTACTAGACCTAACAAATCAAAACTACAAATACTAATGCCTAAACAGTAAGATTTGAGAACCAGAGCTAGGTTTTTCCCTCTCGACCTTTGATTAGCCTCCTCCTTCCTTTGCTCTTCTGCTCCATCATGCTACCGCCGCCTCCAACTTGCCAAAACTGTCGCCTCCTCCATCATGCAGACGCCGCTTCCTCTTCCATTACACAGCTCACACCTCCTGTCCAATCTTCGTCGTGTCTAACTCCATTCCAATCCAATCCACCACCCAAATGTAAATAGAATCGTCTACCTAAAAAGTAGTATATTTGGTTGTATCTATGCAATTATTTTATTGTTGGTTCCACTTTTGGGTCAACATTTTTCTTTATATATTTTTAAAAAATTTTAATTTGTACCAAAAAATAAAAGAAGAAATAGATGTCGGGAACCTGCAGGTATACCATGTTGGTACAGGCCGTGTAACAACCCAAAAAAAAAAACCTTTTCTAACTATTTCCTACGAGAATAATCTTAGTAGATTTCAATTCAAATTTGGGCAAATTCTCCCTTGAAATATTAGCCCTATTTCAGAAATTCCATACGGAATTCAGCAAACAATTAAAAATACCACATCGCAGGCCCTCCCTAGGCCAAACCATGCAACATCATATAGACGTCATATGTATAGGGCTCTGGGGGCAAATATCATCATGTGATGCAAGATACGAAATAAAAATAAAAATTTAGTTTGAAAATGTAATAAATTTTTTTTTGGGGAAAAACTTTTGAAAAACTACACACAGAACCCAATACTCCATAACAAGGCGGGTACGGTTTTTCACATACTTTATCTCATCACTATATATCATATCCCATACAGATACATACATAATCTTCCAAGATACCGTTACACAGATTTTATCATCTACCCTCATTATACATAACTTAAGTTAATGAAAGGTATACAGCTGATACATAATCCACCAACCCTACTACCGAAGAAAGTAAAACTACAAAACTAAGGAATCCAAGGTATCTCACCTCGTTTGATAATCAGATCCTGCGAAAAGAGTCTAAGGATGTCCGCCCTCAAGGAGGGACTTCTCTAACCCCCAAAATCAACAGGGGTCAGCCAATACTGGTGTGAGTATAATCTACTAGGTTAGTTACTAAAATAAAATCATATAAAAGAAATTTTAAAGAACTTGCTAACATGGTTATAAATGAATAGATCCTGAAATTAAGTATGAAAACGTAATGAAAGAAAACTTGATAATACACAAGATGTAATAACTTGTTGTGCCCAATCTACCATATCAACACCATACCTGAACTGCTGGGGAGTCGTGTCTAGGCAGGTAGTTCTCACCATTTCTATAGAAATAGCGGGCGAAAGTACCTTGACACGATACCAAGGTAAAGATACTTGCATTACATCCCTACACTTACTCTAACCATATACTTATCATATACTAACCATTACTTCAGGGTATTATATAACACCGCACCCCAAATATAGTTTGGGTAATATAACTGTCACGCCCCACTTCCCAAAAACATAGAATACGAGCACGTGATGAAGCCCATCGAATGATTTTAACATCATCCATAAGCTGTAGGATCGACTCAGCATCATAACAAGAATATAATAAGATTTATATATAACCAAGTATGCATGAATAATATATTAAGCAATAGAAAATAATTTGAAACAAATAATAATATCTAAATAGTTTTCAAGTCTGGATCAAGGATAAAACTCGGAAATATAAGCCCGTTACAAGTTCTAAGTAACAAGAATTTAAATAACTCAAGAAAAACAAATAATCTAAGCAAGTCCTTTCTCCACTTGAAAACTAAAATCTTTGCTCACCGATTCTAGTAGGTAGCACGTTTTCAAAGTCTGCTTAATAAATAAAAAGGAAAAAATAAAGAAAACAAGAGAAAACACCCTTAGTGCAAGTTAGGGCCACAAATAGTAAAAACGAGTACAAAAAATATGGAACAAAATTTGGAATCAAGAATATAATAGGGATACAACAAGTAATAGAGATTTAAGAGCTAGCAAGAAGAACAACTCAAGTGATCAGGTTGGGTAACAAATACTAATAGTAGAACAAGTGGCTAGTGAACACGTGAATGTAATCAACATCAAGTGACAAGTATCGAGTTCAAGTGTCAAGTAAATAGTCTCAAGTCTAGTGTCAAGTTGTCAAGTATAAGTATCAAGTCTCATGTATCATGTCATCGAGTATCGAGTTTCACGTATCAAGTTCATGTTTCATGTTTCAAGTTTCATGTATCATGTAATCAAGTATTAAGTAAGCATGTATCAAGTTCAAGTTTCATGTATCAAGTCTTGTGGTTATTACTATCTAAGTAGCACTTCATGCTTCCATCTTTTTACTAGATGGTTGCTACAGTCAATACAATTTCGTTTAGGCCTAGTAATGGAGTCTATAGGGCGGTGTAATCAGGTATCAAGTATCAAGAAAGTCATGCTCAGGAATCGGGTAATCATATAACTAGTTCATGTGTCAAGTCATAACAAGACAAGTCATGAATCATACATGTACTAGTTCATGGATCAATAATATACTAGTCCATGAATCGATTTATAATATACTAGTTCATGAATTAAATAATATACTATTTCATGAATCGAATAATAATATACTAGTTCATGAGACATGTATCAAGTGGAAAACATGGACCCCCTTCCGAGTACACTTACCTATATTGTCCACTACTATGGTCTTTCCCTTAAACCCCGGCTTGTTACTTTTATTAATTTTTTATCAAACAAGCGTGCAAGTGTGCGAAATAAGTCAAGAAATCATAATCATGGATATGGAACAAGTTTGAGATATTTATAAAGCATATTCGAGGGTCAACACGAATAAAAATATTACGAACAACGAAAATCGTAAATCTGGACAGCACGACGTTGTTGTACCAAAACTGTGATTCCCATTGCTACGAGCTAGAAGATGTGGATCCATCAAGAGATCTAGAAACTAGAATCCTGCCCGGTTCCAACGCATATAATTAATGTACAAGAAAGTTGTGGTAACATGTGTCAAAACAGCGAACTACACTGCTATTGTGTTCAGGCAGAATTTGTGAATCTAAGTTTATACATGTGAAATAAGGTTGAAACATAACTAATTAATTCTGAGATAATTTGGGGATGTTCTCTAAGTTGCCCAGCAACAGCATGTAAAATTTCAAGTCAAACGCTTACTACTAACATAGTTAAACTAATTTGCAAACTAAAGATATGCAGCAGTTTTGTGAATCTGCGACTACCGACACAGCTGCAGTAAAACTGTGATATCTCCTAGACCGTAACTCAGAATTCAAAAATTTCGGAGGCTATCGACATCTAGACCTCTAGAGGTACATTTATTGTTCAGGGTTCAGATTCAAACTCTAACCTTAAGGGGGTCAAAATAGCAAGTGAAGTTCAGGACAGCAATAAGTGTGAATGTCTTATATGTATAGGTTGCACGGTAATTGGTTGTTAGGCGTCTAGATTAATGTGTGATGCAAATACGGGGTAATGGTTATCAAAACAGCAAGTAATATTTATTTCTCAACTCAAATGGGTGCAAGATCATCACATCCAAGATACAACACACATCTACAAATCTAGGGTTCCTTAATTTTATGTGTTCATGTGTCTTAGGAGATAAAATGAGTCTAAGTAGTTATAATATAACAATGAAATTGTTGTGACTCTTAAGATTATGAAATAGATGAGGACTAATATTTGATCAACAACGACGAGAAAATGAGGAGTCACAACTACTAACTATTTGCGGTATTTTCAATTTAAACGCTTGTACTAGAACAAAAATTTGTACAAGATGAATACTTGCCTTAGGGGAGTAGTCAACGAATCCGACAGAGATCACGATCGGCGCGGATCTCGATGATGATCAAGATCAAGATGAAGATCAAGCGAAACCAACGGCCGAGATCAAACATAAGAATACCAAAAAAGTAAGTTTACCATGATTGACAACTTGATGAATGAGAACAAAAAGTGGATCAAATGTTTAACTCACCAAGTAGAAGACGAACGAGACGATTGAGACGATCAAGAGTCAAGATCAAGTGTGACCGGTCGATCGGACAGCTGAGATCGAAGATCAAGATCAAGATCAAGATCAAGATCAAGATCTTGATCATGATGGAGATGATGATCACGATCGCGATGATCAACGATCGGACGACCTAGATCCAATGGCTTGGTGATGATCAAACAGAGGATCGGACGGCTGTGATCAAGAGTTGCTGATGATGATGATGATCCGATCAAATCGGGAGGAGATCGGGTGGTCCAAAAGTGATCTGATTGATGATCACGATCTTGATCAGATCGGAGGGCCCAGATTCAATCAATCATAAAACTTCATCTTCCCTCCTTCTCCTTCACAAATAGAGAGAGGGAGAGTGACGACGTGAACGACGATGGCGATTGGCGGACTGGCGGTGGCGCCCAGGGCTGGCTGAGTGCGGCAGAGGGCTGCCGGCGGTTAGGGGACAATGCTGCTGCTGTCTGTGGAGTCGCGACAGAAGAGGGGGGTGGTCGCCGGGCAGGGGCAACGCGATGGAGGTCGCAGGGTGGCGGTGTTGTAGTCGCGCGACGCATCGGGAGGACGTGCACAGGGATGCGCTGTCGGAGAGCGCACTGGCTCGCACAGGGGAGATGAGCGACGGGAGGTTGTCTGCGTAGGGGCACGCTGTTGTTGGGATGTCGGCACTGCACTCGCGCGTCGTGGTGGTCGTCATTGCTAGCGGCGCTGCAGGAGGGGTCGGTGCAGGCGGAGGGACGGAGGCACTGGCTGTCGTGGCGCGACTGGGGCGGCGTTGGTGTGGAAGAAGTAGCAGGAGGAGAAGTGGGTCGCTGGGTCGTGGGTTTCATCAGGGGTGCTGTGCATCACAGCACGGAGAGGAGGAGGGTGTACGGGGGTCGTGAGGGGGAGAGCAGGGTTGCGGGGTTGACGCGGGTGGTGCCTGCGATGGAGGAAGGTGGCGACGGGAGTTGAGGTGGGAATGGGTTGAAGTCGGGAGAGAGGAGAGGTAGGGAAAAAACAATGGCAACTGTGAATATGAAGGTGTGATTAGGGTTAATAGGGTATTAGGGTAGGTTTAAATATATAGGGTAATGGGTTGAAACGGGTGTGGGTATGGGTTGTGAATCCAATAGGAATTTGGGTTTAGAGTTTAATTAAAAGACCCAATAAGACAATGGGTTTGGAGTTTTTAAAAACCAATAAGAATAGGATTTCGTCAAATGGGTATTTGGGTTTAAAAAAATACAATAGGAAAATAAAATAACTAATAAAATGTAGGATTATATATCAATATATATATTGTGCTTCAACATGAAAATTATTTGAAATCGCTACAAATACAAAAATCGATAGAAATAGATTTTTAAATCAATGATCAAGTTAATAATATTAATAACAACAATAATAATTATGATATACATATCAGAATGAGATTTGAGATAAACAAGTTTATGAAAACCAAAATAGTAATAAAATAAGATATAAATAGCCAATCACTTAGAAATAAACATTAAAGTTAGAATAAAATATTATTCGAAGAAAAATACAATTTCCGGTTTGAAAAGATTTTAATAGAAGGCCCAAATCGAGTTTAAAATATTACTGAGTTTATAATGAATCAAATTACGAAAAATATTCAGAAAATACGTTTTTACGGAAACAGGGGTAACAATACCCCCCCCCCCCTCAATTAAACTAGATAATATGCACCGTACCCCCAGATAAGCTGGGTAATAAATACCACACCCCACATATTTTCATTTACTTTGTCTTTACTAAGTTGATATATACATATTCATCACAAATTTCCCTTTTCCTGGCTATATTATCATTTCCTTTTTATTTTTATCAATCTCAACTCTCACTTTACTTTAGGATTTTGCCCCGGCGAGTAATTCCTCGACACAATTCCTAAAGCATACCAATCTCATATTATATCTTATTTTTACTTTAATATTTATTCTCATATCATAATACAACTTACCTTTAAAATTTCCACTTTTCTCACGTAAATACTCATTTTATTAATTTATCGATTAGTAGCCCAGTAAAATAAACACGCAGATCGATGCTCACACTGAGTCTTACATATCCGAGGCTACGTCTTCCTCCTTGCCCTATACCTGCGAGGGAATACACCGCATCCCAAGTGAAACTTGGGTAATATGTAACACCGCACCCCAAGCCGATAACTTGGGTAATATACACTGCACCCCAGATAAATTGGGTAATATAACACCGCACCCCAAATATAGTTTGGGTAATATACACCGCACCCCAAGCCGATAACTTGGATAATATACACCGCACCCCAGATAAACAGGGTAATATATCACCGTACCCCAAGCCGATAACTTGGGTAATATGAGGTCTAGCCCAAACTCCATGGATTCTGTAGGCACTGATAAATCAAAATTTTACTTTGGACCATACATTAATCACATGACTATTTCTTTTCATTCAAACATACCCATATGAGTGTAAATAAAATATACATCCCATTAATAACACCAATTAAGGTCTATCCATCGATAAAACACGTTTTCAAAGCACATGTATTATATACTCAATTTATCACGTGCAATACGCACCCAACTATAGTCAATATCACCCATCACCTTTACCCGCATATCATACATACATCATGCCATAAATCACATTATCTTATCATGTATAAATCCAATTTATTACTAAAAGCATCAAACATTCAAAACCATGCAAAAACACCACATAAACACAATTTCAACTATTGAAAATCCGTATTTTCCATTAATTCGTCATCCGGCCATATCCATTACAATACACATTGGATGACCCTAAAATTTTACCACAACATAAAATATATCTAGTATAATCATACTCACTTGACGAACCGACAGGAATACACCCCACACTCGCCCAGTTGCCAACCCTTCCCTTTCCTTTTGTTTCACCTATTAATTAAATTATAGAACCCATTAGCCATTAACTCAAAACACACTTTATCTATCTCCGAATTCACATCAGATTCTACTTACACATCATAAACAATCCACGTAAACATGCCAAAACGATAAATCTCTAATTCTACAACTGAATCAAACTTTTACCCCTCGATCAGAGGAGTTCTAATGGATATTTTTATATTTTAAGGGTAAAAATACCCCCCAAATAAATTTTCATATCCTAAATTAACTTAAATATACACCTCTGGAATTATGTCTTTTATTTGTAAATATTTCCCGCAATTTAACGTATTATTATACCAATAAACACCATTATTATAACTTCCCGATACCGGAAAAATTCCTTACAATGTCATATAAATATTAATATTTGTCAAAAATGCTACTAAACAATCCCATAATATCCCATATAGTCCAAAACAATTACTAGCATAATAGAAATACAACTCTCTTTTCATTTTCTAAACTCAAACCCTAGTTTTTATAAAATTTATATATTATCACCATTAAAATTGCAGTTATTTTTCTTAAGCATGTTACACATACTCTAAACATCATCCTACTACAGTTTTTATGAAAATAAATGAAAAGCATACTATTCAATATACAAATATACAATTAGGTATATCTTAATGGAGTTCTCTCCACAAATTAACACCACTACGTAGAAGAGAACTAAAACTCTACTAGAATCCCCAAAAAATCAAACCTTGAAGTGGAATGGAGAGATGATTGGCCAAACCCTAGGATTTGGGTTTTTAGGGGATTTCAACCAAGAAGGAAGAAAGGAAGGGGAGAAGAAATGCAAGATGGCATTTTGGTAATTAGGAAGGGTTTTAAATAATGAGGAGTTAGGGTTATGGGCTTAAGCCCAAAATCAAATAAAAATCTAACAATTCAAGGGTTTTTTTCAACCCCGAACTCCAAATTAATCATTATAAAATAGAATAAAATAAATTAACATAAGAAAATATACTAAAAATCATAGATAAAAGAAGAAAAAATATATAAAATCAAATATTTGAAGATTTTTTAAAAGATAGGTGTTATAGGTCGGGTCCATAAAACTATGACCCATGTAAAACATGTCCTTTTGACCCAGTCGTTTGACCCGAACATGTGGCTACCCATACCCACAGTACCCACCCCGCACCCATTGCCAGGTCTATTGCACATATCATCTTTTCTTTTCAATTATTGTCAGTCCATTGGATCCGTCCATCAGATTAAGATGGTGATACACGGCTGATATTTATTTCTCAATTAAATAATTGGGGACCAATGTTCCCACTCCCGCTGTGCCCCCCCCCCCTCCCAAATTCAGGTCCTCTCCTGTAATTTTAATAACTGGAGGGGTCCTGTGCATCATCCAATTCCAACTGCACACACTCACTTGAAAACTCCTCCTATTTTTTATATCCTCGATGTGCAGTTGGATGAGGCACATTACCCCTCCAGTGATTTAAACCACTGGAGCGAATTTGAATCCCTCTCTCCAATATCGATCTGAATATATATAGAGAGAAAGAGAGGGAGGGAGGGAGAGAGAGAGAGTGGCCCAATAAGACACACTTTTAAAGGAGAAAATGAGAAACACTATTATTTACCATTAGATCTAAGTGGTCCTTAATCAATGGTTCTAATTAAGATACTAACAACCTTATAAAAAAATCTGGTTTTTTTTAACATCGGTTTAGTTTTATTCCTCCAACTAAAAAAATCCTTGGTTTACTTATCATATCTACCAAATCATTTTCTCTCTCCCTTTATAATTTGCAGGTGAGGAGGTTTTCGACTGAGGATCCGATGGACGTGAGACTGGTGCAGTAGTCGTAGTGGGTGAACGAGATTAAGAAGGCAATGAAGATGCCGGAGGAGAGGAGGAAGGAGATTGAGGTGAGGAGAGGAGCAGATTTTGCAACAAGAGGGCACTGGGGGGAAGGAAGGGGACGCGACAAGAGCTGCAGCATTCTCCTAGAAGATATAGCAATCATGAATTATCTTCTAATAGCGATTCCAGTTTGAGTGAAGTAATTTCCTAGAAGATATAGCAATCATGGTAGTCATGGCATATAAAGAAGCTCCAAGTTTGATTGAAGGAGAATTCCGATAGAAAATAAATTTGATTTAAGAGGAGAAATGATATTATAACAACCGAGACTGTACACACAAATTCTAACCCGAGAAGTGTATATATATATATATATATATATATATATATATATATATATATATATATATATATATATATATATATAGAGAGAGAGAGAGAGAGAGAGAGAGAGAGAGAGAATGCTCCACTGCAAACGGGTCTGTTTGCACAGACTCGTGCAAAAGGCATTGCTGGCCATTGGATGAAGTTCATCTTGATCCAAAGGTTGTGATCGAGCGCTTCCCGTTGAATGAACCTAGGCCTAGGGTTGTTTGAAACAACGGTCTTTTATAGCCTAGGTCGTTGTTTGGAAACAACGACCTAAGTTATAAAACGTCGTTATTTCGGACAACTCATTGAATGAAACTAGGTCGTTGTTCAAACAGCGGCATTTTATAGCCTAGGCCGTTGTTGTTATAAATGACCGTTGTTTCAAACAACGGCCTAGGATCAAATTTGGGAGTGAGTGAGAGAGCGAATGAGTCAAAGAGTTATTTGGGACGAAATTTCCAAATTACCCCTCACAACTTAAGTGAGATGGGGAAGATGAGTGGGCTCGATCACGGCCATTGGATCAAGATGAGTATTGCTCCAATGGATTTCTGTGATCTTATGACTCGAAGTTGAACTTGATCCAATGGCCAGCAATGCCATTTGCACGGGTCTGTGCAAACAGACCCGTTTGCAACTAAGCAGTGCTCTATATATATATATATATATATATATATATATATATATATATATATATATATATATATATATATGATGCGGTTTGTTTCTGGAAGACGTGTGGATGCACCAGGTATGAGTTCTTACTCGATTTGTATTTGAAGGAGAAAGCTACTAATCAGACGACCCTCGGCTGGCCGAGCGGTACCTGCGACAGGCTTGGAGTGAGGTGGATGCTGGGCTCGGATCAGAGGGCTCAGATCCGAGGTCTTGTGTACCTGCAGACGGTCTAGAAACACCGGGGTTGGTTCCGGTGGCAGACCCTCCAACGATCTAGTCAGTCACTTAAGATATAGCAACAGTAACTAGGGTTTTGTGGAGGAAAGATTGATTACCTGCAGACAGGGGGGAGGGTCTGGTATTTATAGGGGATTCCAATCGGGTCCAGACCCGTTTGGGGCTGGGCCGGACCCGGTTACTCGACTGGCTGAAGCAGTGGAAAGCCGAGCGGTATAGGGCTGACGTGGCAGACTCCGGAGTGGTTTCCGGGCTGACGTGGAAGAACTCCGGGTGGTTTTCCGGTGCTGACGTGGCAGATCTGAAGGATCAGAAAGAGCGCGTATCCTGAGGGGATCCAGTGGCTCAGGATGAGCAACGTTTATTCCTGACCCATATCACAAGCCCCACACTCCCGCGGGATTGGGTGATCCAGCCGTGCGGGGGTGACTCTTGGCCCCTAGGGGAAGGGCAGATGTTGGGGTAAGAAGTAGGATCTGTTGTTTCCCGAAGAGGGCCGGGGGTAGGAGGAAGGGACCCTTCATTGGATTTGCGCGGGAGGTTAAGTTTAGCAAAGGAGAGCTGGAAGGGCGTATGTCGAGCTTACTAGGTCGGCGGTCGAGCCCATGGGGTCGGTGGACGAGCCCTAAGGGTCGGCGGACGACCGCCTCGCTAGTTGGAAGAGCGAGGGGTCGTCCAGGCCATCCGTTGGGGCTTGTTTTGCCGATCATTGGGGATCGGCGGCCAAGGCCAGGAGGTCGACCTCTTGAGCGCTTTGGGATCGGCAGACGACGTTCTCGGGTCTGGAGACGATCTCCTCGCTAGTTGGAAGAGCGAGGAGAGTATTTGGTGTTTCGGGATGCGATCTGAGCGTCGAGCCTCACTGATGTTTAGGAGAGTGGTCAGCGTACGGGATTCTGTCCGAGCGCCGAGCCCCCAAGAAAAAGGAGAGCGATTGGTGCTCTTGTTGTTATCCGAGCTCCGAGCGTCAACGGAGAAAGGAGAAGGTGGCCTGGCTCGAGCTTCGATCCGAGCATCGAGCCCTTACTGAGAGAGGAGAGGGAGGCTTGGCTCGAGCTTCGATCCGAGCGTCGAGCCTCTACTGAGAGAGGAGAGGAAGGCTTGGCTCGAGTTTCGATCCGAGCGTCGAGCCCCTTCTGAGAGAGGAGAGGGAGGCTTGGCTCGAGCATCGATCCGAGCGTCGAGCCTCTACTGAGAGAGGAGAGGGAGGCTTGGCTCGAGTTTCGATCCGAGCGTCGAGCCCCTTCTAAGAAAGGAGAAGTTGGCGTGGCTCGAGCCTCTATCCGAGCATCGACCCCTCTGTAATGAAGAGAAGGGGAATTGGCTCGTGCTGTTATCCAAGCTCTGAGCGTCAACGGAGAAAGGAGAAGGTGGCCTGGCTCGAGCTTCGACTCGAGCATCGAGCCCTTACTGAGAGAGGAGAGGGAGGCTTGGCTCGAGCTTCGATCCGAGCGTCGAGCCTCTACTGAGAGAGGAAAGGGAGGCTTGGCTCGAGTTTCGATCCGAGCGTCGAGCCCCTTCTGAGAGAGGAGAGGGAGGCTTGGCTCGAGCTTCGATCCGAACGTCGAGCCTCTGCTCAGAGAGGAGAGGGAGGCTTGGCTCGAGTTTCGATCCGATCGTCGAGCCCTTTCTGAGAAAGGAGAAGTTGGCGTGGCTCGAGCCTCTATCCGAGCGTCGACCCCTCTGTAATGAAGAGAAGGGGAATTGGCTCGCACTGCGATCCGAGCTCCGAGCGTCAACGGAGAAAGGAGAAGGCGGCCTGGCTCGAGCTTCGATCCGAGCGTCGAGCCCCTACTGAGACAGGAGAAGCTGGCTCTGTAATGAAGAGAAGGGGAATGGGCTCGTGCTGCGATCCGAGCTCCGAGCGTCAACTGAGAAAGGAGAAGGTGGCCTGGTTCGAGCTTCTATTCGAGCGTCGACCCCTCTGTAATGAAGAGAAGGGGAATGGGCTCGCGCTGCGATCCGAGCTCCGAGCGTCAACTAAGAAAGGAGAAGGTGGCCTGGTTCGAGCTTCTATCCGAGCATCGAGCCCCTACTGAGAAAGGAGAAGTTGGCGTGGCTCGAGCTCCTATCCGAGCATCGTCACCTCTGGAATGAAAGAAGGGGAATTTGGCTCGCGTTTCTATCGGGGCTCCGAGCGTAAACTGAGAAAGGGGAAGGTGGCCTGGCTCGATTTTCGATCCGAACCCCGAGCCCCACCTGAGAAAGGAGAAGGTGGCGTGGCTCGAGCTCCTATCCGAGCGTCGACCCCTCTGTAATGAAGAGAAGGGGAATTGGCTCGCGCTTCCATCCGGGCTCCGAGCGTAAACTGAGAAAGGAGAAGGTGGCCTGGCTCGCGCTTCGATTCGAGCTCTGAGCCCCACCTGAGAAAGGAGAACGTGGCCTGGCTCGAGGTTCTATCAGAGCGTCGAGCCCCTACTGAGAAAGGAGAAGTTGGCGTGGCTCGAGCTCCTATCCGAGCGTCGACCCCTCTGGAATGAAAGAAGGGGAATTTGGCTCGAGCTTCCATCCGAGCGTCGACCCCTCTGTGAGGAAGAGAAGGTGACCTGGCTCGAGCTTCCATCCGAGCGTCGACCCCTCTGTGAGGAAGAGAAGGGGAATTGGCTCGCGATGCGATCCGAGCCCTCTGACTTCGTGAAATTTTTTCTGTCTAGCAAATAGGAAGGGGTAGTGGGGTAATTTCACACTTTTTTGCTGACGTCATGGCGCAAAGATCAAAGCTTGTTTAGATCTTGGTGGCCGTTAGATCTTGTCAGATGAGATCCAACGGCTAGATCTTTATTTGCGAAAATCGAGGAGTCGTTTTCCTCCTTAAAAACCCCTACCCCCCTCTCATTTTCTTATTTATGCCTTCATTACTCACTTTTAAATTTTTAACAAGAGCAGGAGTTTTAATCGCTGTCGGCGGATTTTCTCGTGAAAGTAATTTTCCACGCATCAGGTTAGTAATTTTCTTTTAGCCATGTCGCGAACTCAGTCTGGATCCGAGGCTAGCTCGTCCGGTCGCTCTGGGCAGGAGTCGGAGTTGGAAACGTCCTCGTCCCTGGGTAAGTACCAGGTGAAAGAGCAGGTTCTCTCCGACCCTGGCTCAGATGGTGGTGATGATGTAGTCTTTGTGGTGCAACCGTTGAGGTCGAGGAGGCCGGGAAAGGAGCCCATGGAAGAGGGTGGCGAGGACGTGGGGGACAGCGAGGATGAGGATGAGGAGGAAACGGATAAGGAGACGGGTGATGATGATGAGGAGGTGGGTGATGACGATGAGGAGGGGGATGAAGACGAGCAGGGTGAAGCGGAAGGCGAGGGAGAAGAGGAGGTTGGTGAGCAGGAGGCCGGTCAGAGCATGCCCGAGGGGACAGTGGGGGCCGGAGAAGATCTTCCTCCTTTACCCCCTTTGTCGACGCCTTCCCCCAAGCGCAAGCCTCGACCACGTCGGAAGAAGAGAGTCATGATTATTCCCCAAAGTCCCTCTTCGCCCGATGAGGATGCGCCGAGGACGGGTCTCGATGTTCCCCCAGGCACCTTTCGGAATCCTGTGTCGATACGCATGTATCCTGACAACATCAAGGATATCCAACCGATCCCTCCAGTGCCAGGTGAGAACACTCGGACGAAGATCCGCGCGGATAACACCCCGAGCAACCTGAGACCGGAGTATCTCAACATCATCAGGGCTGCTTATGATATTCCACGGGAGTATGAGCTCCTTCTTCCGAGCCCAGGTATCCGCCTTACCACAGTTCTGGCCCCCGGCTACTGTATTTTCCCAGAGGACACCTTCCTCTCGGGACTGAGGCTACCCTTGCACCCTTTTGTGAAGAGGGTCTTGAACTGGGCAGAACTGTGCCCCATGCAGTACGGACCGAACTCTTGGAAATATCTTGTTTGTTTCATTCTGAAATGCCAAGAGAAGGGGGTGAAGCCGAGACTGTCGTACTTCTGAGCCATCTTCGGAATTGGTTCCCTCGGAGACATTGAGGGGGTATTCTACTTCTCACCGAGGCCGTACAAGAAGGTGGTGCACGGCCACCCGGATTCGATAAAGAATGAAGGGTTTCGGGGCACAAACGCAGCGAAAAAGACAGATCCGAAACCCTAACCCTAGGATCCGTGTATAAGAATTGGCTAATAATGGAGAAATAAAATTTTACCTTTCGGAGCTTTCGAAGGCTGAAAGATGGAGGTTGCAATCACCACGCAGCCCTAGTAGCTAGATCCGCGTCTCTAAGGCAGTCCACACGAACGTCCGATCGTCCAACGATCAAGGGAGCCGGTACTAGCCGATGATCCTTGCCTCTCTCTCTCTCTCTCTTTTACCTCTCAACAGTTGAGCGGCTAGGGTTTCTGTGAAAACGGATTTGTCAAAAAGATCCAAATCAACTAATACATCTCTATGTATTTATAGGGAGAGATAAGAGGTGGGCTTAACCGTAATCAGTTTGGCTTCTGATAAGACCAATCTGATTTGGTTTTATCATTTAAATTCGAATTAACCATAATCAGTTTGGCTTCTGATAAGACCAATCTGATTTGGTTTTATCACTTAAATGATTCGAATTATCCTTTAATTAATTAAGTCCAACTCAATTAATTAACTAATTTCGAATCACTTAATTTAAATTCCGAATTTAAACTAATACTCCTTTTAAACGTTCTAAGTGTGTGACCCTATAGGTTATTATTACGTTGGCAATAATTTTATTATCTTATAATAAAATTATAAACAATGAGCGGCATCTAGTAATACATCATTGCTACCCAAGTAATAACAATAATTGGTGATTCAATTAAACCTTTCGTGATTAATGTTTCCATGTAATATAATCCTTTTAACCTTGATATTATAGATTAAACTAGAGGCATGGGACGTGTCATCCTCTTAATAATTTAATCTTTATTTTCTTGATCGATGAGTAGACTATTCAAACAAATCAATATTTGAGCATGGCCATGCATTTCTTAGTCTCACTCAAACAAGAGGCCGATAATATCACTCCTAAAATTAGGAGGGTTAAATTCCCTCTAGATCATTCATATTTCTCACACGATTCATAATGAACCCAATAATTATCTTTATCATTACCCGATTAAAGATAACTTTTGATAGAATCAAAGTACATTAATTCTCGTGTAGAAATATAATGATTTCAGGTCAGAGGACCATTACACCATTATCACAGTGAGATTACTTATGACACTTATTAATTCATTCCATGTAGAATCTCACAGTGGGTCTGTCCAGTACAATGTACTCTTACATTTACCTATGTATTGATTTTAGTATCTCTATACTAATGACCCATGAGAAGTGGTCATCAATCAATCAACATACTAGTCTCAATGTATTATTACTGTCCTAATAATAATAATACTCGACTAGGGACATTTAAGATTATTATACTATATATAATCTCAAGTTCATATAGTTCGTATTAATAATCTAAGGACATTTATCATGCTAATAATTATATCGCAGTAAATACGAAGCATAATAAATTATTAATATAAAAAGAACATAATGTCAATAATACTGATTACATCATATCATTGTATTGCCTCTAGGGCACCTAGACAAGTGCTTTGTTGTTAAGACAGAAGGGTCATGGGGGATTCCGACCCAGTGGAACTTCGTAAAGCCGAAGCGCAAGCCCCCGAAGAAGAGCAAATTATTTGCCAATGAGTAGGAGGCGGTTGAGGCGATTGTTGGGGGTCACAGCATATCATGGCCCCATGTGACCGAGATTCACCTAGCGAGGGCCGGACTGAGTCCCGCCGACCCTAGTATGTTTCTTTCCATATTTTTTCATCTTTCTGCCTTCGTGTAACGTTTAGCCTTTCTTTTCGTATCTTGTTGTAGGGATGTCGGCTCAACAGGCGCAAGCCAAGAAGATTTTGCTCGCCACGGTCGAGAAAACGAGGTTAGAGAAGAAGAAGGAGGAGCAGGATCGCCTGGCAGCCGAGAGGAAGAAGTTGGCCGCCCAGGCTCCGCAAGCTGGGGGGACCTCATAGGCGCCTCCTCCAGCGCCCGAGGGGCAATCACTGGCCAAGAAGCAGAAGAAGCAGCATCAGCACCACTCCCGCACGACGAGATCGGCACGAGACGCGGCGGGCGGCTCGGGGAAGACCGTGGAAGCTCCGTCGCAACAGCTTCTCCCGGTTTGACCGAGCGCCGCGAAGCTGGTGGGGAGGATGGCTACGATGCCATTCATTCCCGACTGGTCAATTTTGAAGGGGGTACTATCCTCGACGGACCCGTCTCGATGGAGTTCGTCTCGAAGGCCATCACCGATCGTGATGGAATGGCCCTGGCGGCGCAGACGGCCGACCAGGCCTATATGCGATGGGCCCAAACCAATCTCTCGGTAAGTCGGTCGAGGTCTGTTTGTTGACTTGGCTTGTAATTATCACTTAACTTTGATCTCTTTGAAACAGGCGATGCTCCACGGCCAGCACGTCCACAAGTGCCTAGAGAAGGAAATTCTCTACGAGCGGAAGCAGGCGGAGAAGTACCTTCGGGAGCTAAATAAGGCGACCGATGATCTGAAGGAGGCCCAGGGACCAAGTGACCGTTCACGAGGCTCAGTTAGAGTCTCTTGTTAAGATTCATAAGCAGGACCGGGAGGACCTGTTGAAGAAGATCGCGGCCGAGGCGGCTGAGAAGGACAAAGCGAAGAAGGCCATGGCGGATTTGGAAGGGGTTTTAGGGGAGACCTTGGTGGCGGCACAGGACGAGGCGTATGAGCAGGCCAAGTCCCATTTTAAGTATATCTACCCCGAGTGCAACGTCGACCACGTCAGCTTCGGATGGAAGCCGGACTTGCCTCCGACCCCTGGCGGTGATGGTGCCGAGGAAGGCCAAGGCGATGAAGAGGTGCCACTCGACCCCCAAGAATATATGTTTTTGTATTTATTCTTTTTTGATGTAAATGCCTTCGGCGGACTGGCCCCCGCAACTTTTTGTATCAAAATTTTGAGATGAAATGAAATAGACTTTTTGTTCCGACCCTTGAATACTTGCGTTTTTGTGATGTTTGTTTTTCTTTTGGTAGACGTTGGCTCGTCAACAAAAGTTGGCTCGGGACCGAGAGGCCGCCAAGAATTATTTTCTAAACAAGTCAAGGGAGCTCGGCCTAGAGGTGGCTTGTTTGAGAAAAATCGTTGCCGACCGGGACTGGTGGGTCATCGAGACGGACTGGTCGGTCTCGGATACCTCTAGTGGGCGCTTGGCCTCGGAGTCTTTTCTTCGTGAGGCCGTTGTGGAGAAAGAATTGGAGGTTCGTCGGCTGAAGCTTATATTGGGTGCGGGCCTAGTTGAAGAGGCGAGCAACTCTACCCCGAGATGGTCGCTGCCGTTCTCGCTGGTTGAGGCCCAGCCGGATGATGCGGGGAGCTCGGTGGTGGGAGCTTCTTCCCTGATCGGCCCAACCGAGCGTAATAGGAGCCCTGAATTTGAGTTCCCTGCCGAGTGCGAGTGAGTTGTGAGCCTTCTTTTTTCATTATATTTGTATTGACGTTCATCGAGTTGTAAGCAATGAGTAATCAATGAGTAATCAATAAGAACATTTCTCTCAGATCCTTGATTGCCTCGGGTGCCGAGGGTGCCCAGTGTGAACTCTACGAAGTGTCGCAACTGACGCGACTGTGTCATTAATTGCGATGTTTCGCATTCCGATGAACATTTATGGCGACATTTTCGCCTTCCGCCGTTTTGCATTTCCAGGCGTAATAAATGAGGGCCTCAGTGGGCTATATAATCACCACTCCCCTTGTCAGTTATCATGCAGTGAGTCATCTGACTCGGGTGCCTGCCAAAGGCGGGCGCCCAGCGAATATATTATTTCCGAGCATCCCGGATCGGAGGCACACTGATCACCCTCGAACTATTCGGGGTTCAGGTCGTCATGGCCGTGAGACCCCGGGTTGTTCATTGGTGAGCAGTGGGCCGACCGATCGTTTGGGGGGTCGGGAAAGCCGAAGCTTGGTGGCTCTTCTGCCGTCCGGGAACAATTCGGGGTTTTGGGCTCGTAAAAGTCGTAAACACCGAGTTGTTCTTGGGCGAGAGGAGGGTCGGCTGACTAGCTCGAATGCCTGGGGTGCTTGTTTCGGAACTGAGAGAGCAGTGGGTCGGTGGCCCCCCGCCATCCTCGAACAGTTCGGGGTTTAGGTTTGAAAAAGCCGTAAACCCCGATTTGTTCGCGGGTGAGAGGGTGGTTAATAATTCGACTCGAGGCTCGGGGCGTCTGCCGAAGGCGAACGCTCTAAACCTTAATAAAAAAAATTTCAACACATGGTGAGGAAACCAGTTGCGGGAGCATTTGAGGGCCGCCCTCGAGCGTTGAGGTCGCGGTGCCCTTGGAGAGGGCACCCGCCTTGCTCGGGGTCGACGCCGTGCTCCTCCACACGTTCTCGGGTAGAGACGGTGCAGGTGTGGCTGGCGGATGTCGCCTCGCGCATCGGTTGCTGGCCTCCGAGGAGTCCAAACCGAGCGAGAGACGGATGCCGAGCCCCCATACCAGTGAAAAAGGCAATTGCAGGCGTAGCGGGGGATCGCCGCCGAGCGTCAAGGTCGCGGTGCCTAGGAAAATGCACCCGCCTTGCTCGGGGTCGACGCCGAGCTCCTGCACATGTTCTCGGGGAGAGACGGTGCGGGCGTGGCTGGCGGATGTCGCCTCGTGCATCGGTTGATGGCCTCCGAAGAGGCCAAACCGAGCGAGGGACGGATGCCGAGCCCCTATACCGGTGAGACAGGCAATTGCAGGCGTAGCGGAGGGTCGCCGCCGAGCATCAAGGTCGCGGTGCCTTGAAGAAGGCACCCGCCTTGCTCGGGGTCGACACCGAGCTCCTGCACATGTTCTCGGGGAGAGACGGAGCGGGCGTGGCTGGCGGATTTCGCCTCGCAGATCGGTTGATGGCCTCCGAGGAGGCCAAACCGAGCGAGGGACGATTGCCGAGCCCCTATACCAGTGAGAAAGGCAATTGCAGGCGTAGCGGAGGGTCGCCGCCGATCGTCAAGGTTGCGGTGCCTTGAAGAAGGCACCCGCCTTGCTCGGGGTCGACGCTGAGCTCCTGCACATGTTCTCGGGGAGAGACGGTGCGGGCGTGGCTGGCGGATGTCGCCTTGTGTATCGGTTGATGGCCTCCGAAGAGGCCAAACCGAGCGAGGGACGGATGCCGAGCCCCCATACCGGTGAGAAAGGCAATTGCAGGCATAGCGGAAGGCTGCTGCCGAGCGTTAAGGTCGCGGTGCCTTGAAGAAGGCACCCGCCTTGCTCGGGATTGACACCGAGCTCCTGCACATGTTCTCTGGATAATCCTTTTGTGATGCGAGCGTCGAACCCTAGGTTTGTAAGATAAGCCTATTGGGCTCGCGCTTTTATCCGGGCGCCGAATCCTAAGATTGTAAGATAAGCCTGTTGGGCTCGCGATTTTATCCTGGCGCCGAACCCTAAGCTTGTAAGATAAGCCTGTTGGGCTCGCGCTTTTATCCGGGCGCCGAACCCTAAGCTTGTAAGATAAGCCTGTTGGGCTCACAATTTTTTCCGGGCGCCGAACCCTAAGCTTGTAAGATAAGCTTGTTGGGCTCGTGCTTTTATCCGGGCACCGAACCCTAAGCTTGTAAAATAAGCGTGTTGGGCTCGCGCTTTTATCCGGGCGCCGAACACTAAGCTTGTAAGATAAGCCCGTTGGGCTCGCACTTTTATCCAGGCGTCGAGTTTTAGGCTTGTAAGATAAGCCTGTTGTGCTCGCGTTGTTATCCGGGCACCGAACCCTAAGCTTGTAAGATAAGCCTGTTGTGCTCGCGTTGTTATCCGAGTGCCGAGTTTTAGGCTTGTAAGATAAGCCTGTTGGGCTCGCGCTTTTATCCGGGCACCGAACCCTAAGCTTGTAAGATAAGCCTGTTGGGCTCGCGCTTTTTTCCGGGCGCCGAGTTTTAGTCTTGTAAGATAAGCCTGTTGGCGCTCATGTTGTTATCTGGGCGCCGAACCCTAAGCTTGTAAGATAATCCTGTTGTGCTCGCGCTGTTATCCGGGCGCCGAGTTTTAGGCTTGTAAGATAAGCCTGTTGGGCTCGCGCTTTTACCCGGGCGCCGGACCCTAAGCTTGTAAGATAAGCTTGTTGGGATCGCGCTTTTATCCGAGCGCCGAACCCTAAGCTTGTAAGATAAGCTTGTTAGGCTCGCACTTTTATCCGAGCGCCGAGCCCGTGAGGTGTCCTTTATCTGTTTACAAGATTTGGAGTTATGAGCTTGTTTTAAGAAAGCTGGCATGTTTACAATATAGGGGCTTTATAAAGAAGTCTAAGCACGACGTGCCATTTACAGGACTTTACAAAACACTAGGCACGACGTGCCGATTACAATCATTACATTTCATATGGAAGTTACTCTCCTAAGAACTTAATCAAGTGCTCCGCATTCCAGGGCCGCTTGATGGGCTTGCCGTCGGCGTCGATCAGGCGATAGGTGCCCGGTCGTATGACCTCTGATACCTTGTAAGGGCCCTCCCAGTTTGGTGCCAACTTTCTTTTCTGGCCTGGGTTGGATACCGCCAGCTTCTGAAGGACAAGGTCTCCGAGTTTAATGTCGGTTGGGCGCACCTTCTTGTTGTAGAACATCTCGATCCTTTGCTGGTAGATGTTCCTTCTAATGGCCGACTTCTCCCTGACCTCATCAATCAGGTCCAGGTCGGCTCGTAGCTGTAAAGAGTTACTTGCCTCATCGAAGGCCATGATCCGGGGAGAGGGGATCCCTATCTCCAGGGAAATGACGGCCTCTGCACTGTACGTCAGATTGAAGGGGGACTCCCCTGTCGGGATTCTCTTCGTCGTTCGCTGTGTCCAGAGAACACTTGGCAGCTCGTCGACCCATAATCCCTTGGAGGAATTATCGAGTCGCTTCTTGAGTCCGTCGAGGATCTGACGGTTTGCATTCTCCGCCTGCCCGTTGGACTGGGGATGACATGTCGAGGAGAAGCACTGCTGGATACCGAGTTCTTCGCAGAACTTGCGAAAATGCTTGCCCGCGAATTGGGTCCCGTTATCTATGACGAGCACTTGAGGGATCCCGAACCGACAGATGATGTGCTTCCAGAAGAATTGCTGCGTCTGTTGCTCGGTGATCGTTGCTAATGGCTCCGCCTCGATCCATTTGGTAAAGTAGTCGATGGCCACTATACGAAATTTTCGCTGCCCTGTTGCCTTTGGAAAGGGGCCTACCAGATCCATTCCCCACATGGCAAAGGGGGTCGGACTGACCATCGAGCGGAGGTTTGCTTGTGGTGCCCTTTTGACGGGCTAGAACCTTTGACAGGGGCCACATTTCTTGACAAGGGTTAGAGCGTCTTGCAACATGGTAGGCCAGTAGTACCCGTGATTCAAAGCCTTCCGCACGAGCGAGCGGCTTCCCATGTGGCATCCGCCGATCCCCTCGTGTAATTCCTTGAGAGCATATTTGGCTTCATCGGGAGTGAGACAGCGGAGATAGGGTCGACCATCCGAAGTAGTGTAGGACCTTTTGAAGAGTGTCGAGTGGATTATTGTGAATCTTTCTGCTCGGGACTTGATCCTTCTTGCTTCGGCTCGATCTTCGGGGAGCTCTCCTTGATGAGAAATCGCCTAATAAGAGTGGTCCAGTCGTCGAGGGAAGCTCCGTCTTCAATACACAGGACCTCCGGGATGTCGATGCTTGGTTTCAACATGACTTCGATTAGGACCGTGCGGTCGAGACCTTCGAAGGATGAGGAAGCCAGTTTTGATAGGGCGTCAGCCTGGACATTCTGTTCCCGGGGGATCCTTACAACAGCCGAATCGTCGATGGACGTTAGTAGGCATTGAACGACCACTCGGTACCGGACCATTCGATCGTCGCGGGCCTCGTACTCCCCGGTGATCTGGTTGACCACGAGCTGGGAGTCGCTAAAAGCCCTGATCTGTCTGGCGCTGGCCCGATGGGCCAGGGTGAGCCCGGCGATCATGGCCTCGTATTCGGCCTCGTTGTTGGAGGCCGGGAAGTTGAGGCGGAGGCAGTATTGGAGAAGAAAACCATCCGGGCCTTGCAGAATAATGCCAGCTCTGCTACCTGCCTCGCAGGAGGAGCCATCGACGTAAACTTCCCACGTCTGACCGGCCTCCGTGCTCGCGGGATGCTCGGTGATGGTGCATTCCGTAATGAATTCTGCGAGCACCTGCCCCTTGATGGCTGTTCTGGGCTGATAGCCGATGTCATACTGGCTGAGCTCGATCGACCATTTGACGAGTCGACCCGAGCTCTCCGGCTTGTAGAGTACAGCCTTCAGGGGTTGGTCGGTCAGTACCTGGACCGAATGAGATTGAAAATATGGGCGGAGTTTTCGCGAGGCCATGACCAGGGCATACGCTACCTTCTCCATCCGAGAGTATCTGGTCTCGGTGTCGAGCAGGACCTTGCTGACATAGTACAGAGGCTTTTGTGATCCCTCTTCCTCCCGAACGAGAACGGCGCTGAGCACCTTCTCCGAGGCTGAAAGGTAGAGCCAGAGTGGCTCTCCTGGTTCGTACTTGCTGAGCAGGGGAGGGTCTGCGAGGTACTCCTTCAATTGGGCGAAGGCCTCTTGCTGTTGGGTACCCCACTCGAACCCTCCGGTGCCGCGCAGGGCTTTGAAGAACGGAAGAGACTTCTCTCCAGACTTGGAGAGGAAACGGCCGATGGCCGCTAGTCTCCCCGTCAGCCGCTGGACTTCTTTGATGTTCCTGGGAGGAGCCATGTCTAGAATGGCCTGGATCTTCTCGGGGTTCGCCTCGATGCCTCGCTGTCTGACAATAAAGCCAAGAAACTTTCCCGCGGAGATGCCGAAGGTGCATTTGGTCGGATTGAGTCTCATATTATGGGTCCGAAGTACCCCAAAGGCCTCCTCCAGATCGGCGATGTGATCCTCCCCCCGCTGGCTTTTGACGAGCATGTCGTCCACATACACCTCCATATTGCGCCCGATTTGCTCCTTGAAGACCCGGTTGACGAGCCTCTGATAGGTGGCACCAGCGTTATTCAGCCCGAAGGGCATGACCCTGCAACAGTACAGCCCCTGATGTCGGGAGGGAACATGCGGATCAGGTTGTAGCCCGAAAATGCATCCATGAAGGACAAGAGCTCGTGACCCGAGGTTGCATCGATAAGAGCATCGATTCTTGGGAGGGGGAATGGATCCTTCGGGCACGCCTTGTTAAGGTCCATGAAATCTATGCAGATCCTCCAGCTCCCGCTCGCCTTCTTGACCATGACGACGTTCGCCAGCCACTCGGGATAGCTGACTTCTTGGATGAAGCGTGCGGCCAGGAGCTTGTCGACTTCCGCATTCACCGCCTGCTGTCGCTCCGGAGAGAACTTACGTCGCTTTTGGACAACCGGTTTTGACCCGGGGATCACGCTGAGTTTGTGCATGATAAGATCCTCGGATATGCCGGGCATGTCAGAAGGCTTCCAGGCGAAGAGGTTGACATTGCGGTGAATGCAGGTAATGAGATCGGACTTAAGGTGAGGGGTAAGGGAGCGACTTACTCGAAATTGCTTCGACGGATCCCCTGTCTCGAACGAGACGTCTTCCAGCTCGTCTGCCGACTCCGGCTCTGGCTGGGTCCTCTGGGGCCGCATCTCGACGGCGTCGAGGGGAAACACGCCGCTCTCGATTGCTGTCATGTAGCATGAGCGAGCAGCTTCCTAGTTCCCCCGGACTACTCCCACTCCGGTCTTGGTGGGGAACTTCATTTTCTGGTGATAGGCTGAGGGGACAGCCTAGAGGGAGCAGAGGCCCGGGCGACCGAGTATAGCATTGTAGGCTGCCTTGACGTTTACCACCATAAAGTCCATGGACTCGGTTCTTCGGTTTGAGGTCGTACCTGCCGTGACATCCAGTGTGACGATCCCTTCAATTGTTACAGGGACGCCCGAGAACCCGTGCAAGGTGTACCCCGCCGGCTTCAGCTTGTCGCGGGAGAGCTTCAGGTTCTCAAAGGCTTCGAGAAACAAAATGTTGGCCGAGCTCCTGTTGTCCACAAGGATACGCCGAGCGTCAAAATTTGCCATGCTGAGGTTGATAACGAGGGCATCGCAATGCGGGAGCCGCACCCTTCCAGGTCTTCCCCCGAGAAGGAGATAGGGAGTTGTTGGATCTGAGGGGGGAGGGGACCTTGGACGGCATTAACATCCCGGATGAACGCCTTGTCGGAAGTGTTGGACTCCCCTCCCATGGGTCCCCCGTGGACGCAGTGTAATATGGCTTGGCCATCAGGCTCATCGAGCTCATGCTCCCGCTCGAGGAGCTGCAGGGGAGCTCGAGGAGGAGGTGGGGTTCTCCTGTTCCTCGTGTCCCTCTACCCTCGAGCTTCATCTCGCTTGTACTCCCGAAGGTACCCTCGTTGAATGAGGGCCTCGATCTCGTCTTTCAGGGAGCAGCAGTGATCCGTGTCGTGCCCGTTGTCCCGGTGGAAGCGGCAGTAGAACCGCTGATCCCTTTTCTTGCTGGTATTGTTGGACGGACGAGGGGGGTACTGAACGAGGTCCCTGTCCTCGATCGCCAGGAGTATGGAGGACACATTTTGGGTTAGTGGGGTATACCTCTCGAAGCGAGGGACCGGCGGGACTTTCTTCATGGCACTTGCATCCCTTGGAGCCTTTTTAGATGGCTCGACTTCTTCAGCCTTCCGCTTTCCCTTCCCGGTGGCCTCCCTGGGATCTTCGGGGTTCAGGGCCTCTTCCGCCCTAATGTATTTTTCGACCCTGTTGAGGAGGTCGGGAAAATCTATGGGGAGTTTCTTCGCCAGAGAAGCCTTCAGCTGTCCATGACGGACGTTATGCCGGAATGCCGCGGAGGTGACGCCAGGATCCAGGGAGGAAACCGACCTCGCCTCTGCGGTGAACCTTCGGACGAACACTCTGAGTGACTCCCCCTCCATCTGTCTGAGCCCAAGTAAAGATGCACTCGTCCTCTCAGCCTTCCGGCTAGTGACAAAGTGGGCGAGGAAATTGCCTTCAAGCTGGTCGAATGAGTAAATGGAGCCAGGAGCCAGTTTAGAGAACCATTCACGCGCCGGACCCGGAAGTGTGGCAGGGAAGGCTCGACACAGCAGGGGAATCCGAAGCGCTGTGAATCATCATCAGGGTTTTGAAACCCTCCATGTGATCAGCAGGATCTCCCTCGCCGTCATAGGTCTCGAACTGAGGGGGTCGGAAATTCCGAGGTATTTCCGCTTGGAGGATGAGGGCGGAGAAAGGAGGTCGGACAGGTCTGTACCCCTGTGCCGCTCCTTGGCCGCCGTCGCCTACGTGATCGAGGCGATCCTCCATTTCTTGGAGGCGCCTTAGGAGTTCGCCATCGTCCTCCGGCAGGATTGTTGATGGGCGGGACACGCTGGCCTCGGCATCCGACCTGGTTTGGGAATGGCGGACTTCCTCCCTAGGGGCCCGTCGGAGAGCCCCAAGAATTTCCCTCCGGAAGTCCTGGAACTCCTGGTGAGTGACAGGGGCTCCCTCGACCCGGTTCGGTCGGTCTGAAGGTTGCCGTCCGACGCGGCTGAGCGCTGGACTCCGTCCTTCGGGCGGTGGTCTTGGATGGTTCGGGACCGAGTTGGAAGCCGCCCTTCCCCTGCTGCGGCTAACCTGCCGGTTGATGATTACCCTTCGTAGGTCGGGCTGGACTGTACGTGTGGCGCTCTTCTGGGGTCCCTGGCGGGGAGCCCCTTGCTTAGATGCGCGTGGCTCGACGACGGCAAACGGCGGGGGCAAGTCCCGCTGGGGTGCGGAGGTAGCAGCATTCTTGGCCTTGGGGGCCATGAGAGCTCGGCTGCTGAGGTACCTTGGCGGTCGGGCTCGGGTCGGCTTCTGAAGTAGCGTTTCCCACAGACGGCGCCAACCTGATGCGGTTTGTTTCTGAAAGACGTGTGGATGCACCAGGTGTGAGTTCTTACTCGATTTGTATTTGAAGGAGAAAGCTACTAATCAGACGACCCTCGGCTGGCCGAGCGGTACCTGCGACAGGCTTGGAGTGAGGTGGATGCTGGGCTCGGATCCGAGGTCTTGTGTACCTGCAGACGGTCTAGAAACACCGGGGTTGGTTCCGGTGGCAGACCCTCCGACGATCTAGTCAGTCACTTAAGATATAGCAACAGTAACTAGGGTTTTGTGGAGGAAAGATTGATTACCTGCAGACAGGGGGAGGGTCTGGTATTTATAGGGGATTCCAATTGGGTCCAGACCCGTTTGGGGCTGGGCCGGACCCGGTTACCCGACTGGCTGAAGCGGTGGAAAGCCGGGCGGTATAGGGCTGACGTGGCGGACTCCGGAGTGGTTTCCGGGCTGACGTGACAGAACTCCGGGCGGTTTTTCGGTGCTGACGTGGCAGATCTGAAGGATCAGAAAGAGCGCGTATCCTGAGGGGATCCAGTGGCTCAGGATGAGCCACGTTTATTCCTGACCCATATCAACCTGATGCGGTTTGTTTCTGGAAGACGTATGGATGCACCAGGTGTGAGTTCTTACTCGATTTGTATTTGAAGAGAAAGCTACTAATCAGACGACCCTCGGCTGGCCGAGCGGTATCTGCGACAGGCTTGGAGTGAGGTGGATGCTGGGCTCGGATCAGAGGGCTCGGATCCGAGGTCTTGTGTACCTGCAGACGGTCTAGAAACACCGGGGTTGGTTCCGGTGGCAGACCCTCCGACAATCTAGTCAGTCACTTAAGATATAGCAACAGTAACTAGGGTTTTGTGGAGGAAAGATTGATTACCTGCAGACAGGGGGGAGGGTCTGGTATTTATAGGGGATTCCAATCGGGTCCAGACCCGGTTACCCGACTGGCTGAAGCGGTAGAAATCCGGGCGGTTTAGGGCTGACGTGGCGGACTCCGGAGTGGTTTCCGGGCTGACGTGGCAGAACTCCGGGCTGTTTTCCGGTGCTGACGTGGCAGATTTGAAGGATCAGAAAGAGCGCGTATCCTGAGGGGATCCAGTGGCTCAGGATGAGCCACGTTTATTCCTGACCCATATCAATATATATATATATGCTCAAAATACATGAACTAATAAACCTACAGAAGAGAGTAATACACATATACGATGTTGAGCAAAACAGTAAGAAGTTCTCTGTATCTTATGACTATGTAACATCATATTAAGGGTGGCAACGGGCCGGGTTAGGGCCGGACTTACATAAGCCCGAGCCCGAGCCCGAATTTTTTTGTGTGATCCGAACCCGGCCCGAATTTACATTGGGCTCCAAAATGTGGGCCCAAGCCCGAACCCGAATAAACAAAAAATACCCGAGCCCGGTCCGATTAAAAAAAAACAATTACAAGGTTTGTTTTATAGAAATTAATACAAGACAACATGAGAACATAGCATTCGAGATCTCCTATTCAGATTACAGAGATATAAGATTGAATTGGGAGCTAGGGTTAGGGTTGATGATGAAAAAAAAAAGAAAAAAAAACTACATATAAATAGGCAAACGCTGCCATGAATGATGAATGAAAGAAATATAGAGATTATGGACTAGGAAGAGAGAAGAGCCTGGGAGAGTGGAAAATCAGGACTGAAGACGAAGCGCTCAGCGACTCGAGGGAGATGAAGGGACGGGTCGATTAGATTTCTGATTTCCGTTGAATCTGATTGAGGAATGACTTGAATGAGGATGTTTTGGGAGTGAGTCAGTGAGATGGATAGGAGATTAGGAGTTTTGAGAATAGAAGTTAGGTGTTGGTCAATGGTCATACATTAATGATTAATCATTTAATAATTTTAATTGCATACTGGTTGGGAAGTTGGGACTTGGGAAAGGAACTGACTTCAAAACTTCAAATTATATTTTAAATTGCATACTGCATACTGGAGACTTGGGACTTGCTTGGGACTTGGGAAGGGAAATAATTTTAATTGCATACTGCAGACTGGAGTGGTTCGGGTTCAAACTTCAAAACTTCAAATTATATTTTTATAGAAAAATCGGCTCGGGTTCGGGTCGGACCCATACGAACCCGAATCCGGCCCGAAAATTTTAACGGGCTTATTTTTGAGCCCGGGTCTGAAAAAAATGAAAAAAAACAGGCCCGAATCCTACTAAAAACGGGTCAGATTGAACCGGGCTCGGATCGGGTTCGGGTCAATTGTCAGCCTTACATCATACATTCCCTTATGAAAAGAACTAAAACCTTTGCAGAACTTTTCCCGTGAGAGAGATAAGCCCTCTGGACTTCTGTGAATGGCCTGCTATTAAGTGTGGACTTTAATCTTCTGCACAAGCTATTTAAAACTGTCGATTGGTCTTTCATCTTGTTCACTATAGTTCGTACAAGTCAAATGTTAAGAGAAAAGAAGCTCACGGTCTCTCCTTCTCAAATTTCGAGAGTGCTGGTATATAAGAGCATCCCCAAAGGAATCTTATCCTCATCGGATTTCATTTTGCTACATTTCTTGAAATGTGTCATTTTGATTTGGAATTTCAAATGAGGTGCTTCATTGGTATCCTATTTTAGGTTTCAAATATTTAGTTTGTAATTTTTTTTGCACAAATTTTTTTTTTTAATTCAAAAATATAATCTTTAATATTATAGTGGGAGAAGGCTTTAGTGTCATTTGTCATTTTGTCATTCTACCAACATGTGCAACGCACGTACATAACTAATATAAAGGATGTTTCCAGTTCAAATCCTCCCTAAGTTTTTATTTTTATCTTTTAAAATTATTAAAACGTGCATCGCACGTGTAAATTACTAGTACAAATAATTCAAAAGCAATAATACATTTACTTAGAAATAGATAATACACTTACTAAGAAAATAAATAATACAATTATTTATTCATATTATTAAAATCTACACTTAAAACGAATCAGAAAGATATCTAATATTGGTCTCATATTAAAGATTATGTTGAAAAATTAATAATAGTGTAATTATTGTATATTATTGTCTATAAATAAAAAAAACTTAAATAAAGTTTAAACCAAACAAATAAACAAACAAATAAACAAATAGTATAAATGAGGGAGGGGTTGCAAAAATACCTATGGGGGCCACTTTTGCGCTAAGAGAAATGGCGCTGCATATTTGCCGCTCCATTTCTTTTCGGCAAAAATTTTGCCGAACAGGGCCCACGGTTTAGCGATTAGTTTTGGGTGGGTGGGTGGGTGGGTGGGTGGGTGTGTGTGTGGGGGGGGGGGGGGGGGGGGGGCTAAAGGCGATCGTTGGCCTTGCTTTAATTGTCATAGCACGCCTAGGGATGCACCTGTTCAATTCCTTCTACAAATCTGACTCACGAAGACCTGGCCAGAGTTAAGGGATTATTAAATCTTAGAGTCGGATAACATAATAGCCAATAATGGATTTATGATCTCAACTGTTAAAGGTGAAACGATATAGTTGTACCAGAGAGATGCGCTTTGTAGCTTTAGGATCTCCTGATACTCTAGAGCAACTAAAGAACATACACAATCAAGGTTGGACAGATTCCAAACAATAAACATTTTTTCAAAAAAAGAAAAACCATGGGATTGACGATTTTCAAAATAAACCCTAAATCTCTCCTACCTGCTCCCGACCCAAACAGCCAAAACCCTAAATCTAACCCTAGGGGCGGCGGCGGCTAGCCCTCAGCGCCGCCGCCCCCCCTCCCCGTCGCCCCCCCCCCCCCCCCCCTTTCTCTACTCCATGCCCTTCTGTGGCCACCATTCCACTACTTTCCGAGTCATGTACCTCTCCCGAACGACCTTGGGGACCCCTCCCGATCGCCTTGTCACTCCGCTACTATCACCCTCCCCGTCCCTCTCCTATAGTCGCAACACCATCAACCACCACATCCGCTCACCCGCCATCCCTCTTCCCCTTCTCAGATCTCCTCCAAATCCTAGCCTATTTGAGCCCAAACCGAACTTGATCGCCATGGTAGAGGAGGCCCAGTGCTCCTTTATTTGTTCGAGAACTCCAACCTCTCGCGATCCCGCGCCCCGCGTGTCGTCGATCTGACGAACGACAATGACTTGGGGAAGTCGTTCATTCTGCGGTGCGGTGAACATAGTCGCGATAATGGTCATTCGGCCACGATTTCGACATCGATGGTGTGAGGGGAGCCAGCGATGGTGGCGGTGGTTCTCTCGGTGGAGGTCAGCCCCATCACTTCGAACATGCAACTTCAAAGTTGCGGCGACCAAGTCCTCTGCGTCGATGACGGTGGATAGTATGCTGGTATGCTACTAATTGCTCTCTTCTTGGTTCTGATTATGTGTGGGATTTGGAGATTGGGGAGAGTAAGTTTAGGTTTGGGTTTGGAGAGGATATGGATAAGGGGCAGAGACAGGAGAGAGCTGGTATATTAGAGATGTTTGGGTATTGGGTTGTAATGGTTGTGAGTGTGAGAGAGAAAGCAGAATGTATGCTCTTCACTGTTCTTTCTTTGGTGGTGAACTATGAGTGAGAGAGAGGTAAGGTATGTCGCGATTGCTGTGGGTGCCCCCCCCCCCCCCCCCCCCGATTTGTTGTTGTGGTTTGGGGGGCTTGTGTGCGATTGACGGTTGTGGAGTTTGGGCCCAAAGATGGGGTCCCTCCGTGATATGTGAAGTCGGTATGTTAGGGGTGAAGGGGTGTGGGGTTGGGGTTGGGGGGTGGTCGGGTGTGTCCTATGATGTCGTCGGTGCAGTCTCTACAGTGCCTACTATCTGGCTATTGAGCTTCCTCCAGCTTAGGCCACTGCCTCGTGACAGCGCCGCCTCGTCCCTCGTATTGGGAGTTTGAGGTGAGATAAGTCTGTGTGGTGAGAAATCGCCGGTGAGAGCTTGAACGTGAGAGAGGTAAGGTATCCTTTACACGGCTCTCTCCTGGATGATGGTGTTAGGTGGGGTGAGCGAGATAGTTGTTTTGTGAGAAATCGCAGGAGAAAAGCGCTATCGTGTGAGAGGTTAAGGTATCCTCTTCACGGCTATCTCTTTGGTAACGGCTGTAGAAGCGATTGGCGTGTTTGTAGGATGAGTGGTGAAGTTGGTGGGAGGTTGCGAGTTTCGATCTACGAGGTTTGGGCCCAAAGATGGGGTCCCTCCAGCGAGGTAAACGCAGGGAGCGGCGGGTGATAAAATCCTGCCAGACTTGTTTCAGGCGGGTGTGCAGGTGCCGTAGAGGCACTGTACGAAGCTAAACTGACGTACTCACAATTCTGCTGGACCGAGCTGGTTTGTCGGCCCACCCTCCAGGGTTGTTGGAGGGGCTTGTTTGTTTGTAGTCATGTTGCTTCATGTATGTTTTATTTTATGTTTGTAGTTTGTATCTGGACCCAGTACTCTGGGTTTGTTTCGTTAAACTCTTATTAATGAAACAAGGTGACCTTATTCCACCTTTTCCCTCAAAAAAAAAAAAAAGAAAAAAAGAAAAAAAGAAAAACCATTTAAGCTAGTTACATATGAAAGCTTCTAAGCTTAATGCTATATTGATCGAAAAGAGCATTAGTTAAACAATCTTAAAGAAGAAATAAGATTAGGACTAGATCTGAAACCATTGAAAAGCACTGATATCTTCAATATAACTAATTCCCTTGTATGGTAAGGATCATTGAATTTGTCAAAGCTAATCGTGATTTTCTCGAGAGAACTCATGAATTAGCTCCTCCGCACAGCCACCCGCTACCGCTGCAGCCCTCGTCACTTCCCCATCCTCCCCCACATCCCCTTTTTGCTAGAATTTCCGCTCCTTTTCTCACCTCAATCTCCTACCTTCTCTCCTTCGACACCTTCGTCGTCTTCTTAATCTCGTTCCCCACCACGACGACTGCACCAGTCTCAACTCCATCAAATCCCTCACCTGCAAATTACAAAGGGAGAGGCAGAATAATTTGGTTATTAGTATTCTAATTAGAACCATTAATTAAAGACTAGTTGGAGCATCCACAGTTGTGAGAGCTAAAAAACGCATATATGCATAATTGAAAATAGCAATTTGTTGTTTCGTTGCAGTGGGTAAAACCCAAAATATAGCAAAGTTGTAGAAACAACTAATGTTTCGTCCGTCTAAATTCCTGTGATTTTTTAAAAGATAGTTCATTTTATAATAGTTTTTAAAAAAGAATTAATATTTTTTTTAAATTGGTGGGTCCCACTGTTTCTTCCCACGGTGTGTTTCGTCCCATTTGTGGGATTAACTTAATTAAGACTTTTTTTTTATTAATTAGAACTAACCTTAATTATTTAACTAATTATTGAACTAATTATCTAACTAAATATATAATTAAACTAATTAATCACCTAATTAGCTAATTAAAATTTTCAGTTAAAGAAAAAAGAAAACATGATTTTTCTCGGACGAAACATGATGTTTCGTCTGAGATTTTTTTATTTATTTTTAAAATACAATATTATCAGACGAAACAGGTTGAATAAAAAAATTATAAAATATTACGAGCGAAACTTGATTTTTCGTCCTTTATATTATGCATATTGCTATATCCATTCTCATATATAGCAATCAATTGTATCGAAATCGCTATAATATGCATAAATAGCTGACGACTGCAGCGCACTTTTCGCTAAAATATGCATTGTTGTCGCTGAAATCGGTGTAGGGGAAAATAGATAGATTTGTAGATTCGAGTGAAGTTGAATAGTCAAACCTGAACACACCTTGACCGGAGTTTGACCGTGATCTTCCGCCGTTGACCTGCAAAAAAGTGCGAAACACCGGGGTTGATTCCGGCGACGCACCATCCGACGCTCTAGTCAGTAATCAGAAAGATTATGAAAGAGCTTTGATTGGCAAAATATTGATTACCTGGTAATAGTGGGGGATAGGGGGTATTTATAGCCGCCTTAGGAACTAATTTCGGGATAAGATCAAATCCCTACTTCCCAGTGGATGGATAGAAGTGATCAGGGCCGTTGATTAAGGACAATCATAAACCCTAATTCTATCCAGCTGGACCGAGTTATTTTGCGGGTTGGAACCCGCACCCAGTAAGATGGATCCGTATATGGATTATTGGGCCTTTTGGAAAAAGGTCCAAAAGGCCCAGTTCCTATTTCAGACCCGTTTTTGTAGGTGAAATTACCATTTTACCCCCGAGCTTTAAGATTCGTGTCCGATTTGGACGATTCCGATTTAACTCCATTTTTATCCATATCACGAGCCCCCCACTCCCGAAGAATGAGTGTGATCAGTCTTTGAGGAGTAGTTTTACTGTTTTAATGGCTTGTGGAGTTGTATCGGAATCCGAATGAGGGGTGTCGAATCTTTATATGAGGTATTGTGGTGATTTTCGAAGTGGGTCGTGTGCTCAAGGTTGTTCTTGAGCTTTTTTAGACCTTTGGGGATTTTTCTTGATTTTTTAGTTGTTTTTTGGACCATTTATTCAATTTTGCGGAGCGGTATTCTATTTTTCGAGAGCGCTGATTAATTATTCTAAGCAACAATTATTTACCCAGGGGTTCAAAAATATTTCTCCGAATTTATAATTATTTTTTAGAATTTTTGATCAATTTTTCTGATTTTTAACCAATTTTCCTCAATTTTTAAATAAACAATTCGAATTAAATAAAATAAAAAATAGATTTTTGATTCCCTTTATGACGTGGCACGATCTGGGCTCTCCATCAGTATTGGGCACGAATTTTGGGGAGATCTAATTCCTGTGGTTGCTCAAAGGTATATTTCCCTTCATTCGGTGGTAAGTTGATTCGGCAACGTTGCCGACCCCCGCCAGTTACCTCGAGGAGCTGACATGTGTTGGGAAGGAGGCCAAAGTCTAGGGAGGTTCGGGTTCCCCTGCCGAGGTGCAGAGATACCTCGGCGTGGTGACACGTGTCAACAGAGGTTCGGCGAGTTTTTGCCGAAGTCCAGAGTGAATTTTTTCCATGTTTGAGCGTCGGTGCCAAGAGCGCTCGGCAAGGTGCGCCGAAGTCCCAAAGTGAGAATTTTTTTCCTGTTTGGGTGTCGGTGCCAAAAGCGCTTGGCAAGGCGTGTCAAAGTTCCAAAGTGAGAATTTTTTCCATGTTTGGGCATCGGTGTCAAGAGCGCTCGGCAAGGTGCGCCGAAATCCCAAAGTGAGAATTTTTTCCATGTTTGGGCGTCGGTGCCAAGAGCGCTCGGCAGGGCGTGCCGAAGTCCCAAAGTGAGATTTTTTTTCATGTTTGGGCGTCAGTGCCAAGAGCGCTCGGCAAGGTGGGCCAAAGTCCCAAAGTGAGAATTTTTTCCATGTTTAGGTCTCAATGCCAAGAGCGCTTGGCATGGTGCGCCGAAGTCCCAAAGTGAGAATTTTTTCCAAGTTTTGGCGTCGGTGCCAAGAGCGCTCGACAAGGCGTGCCGAAGTCCCAAAGTGAGAATTTTTTTCATGTTCGGGCGTCGGTGCCAAGAGCGCTCGGCAATGTGTGCCGAAGACCCAAAGTGAGAATTTTTTTCATGTTTGGGCGTCGATGCCAAGAGCGCTCGGGTAAGGCGTGCCGAAGTCCCAAAGTGAGAATTTTTTCCATGTTTGGGCGTCGGTGCCAAGAATGCTCGGCAAGGCGCGCCGAAGTCTCAAAGTGAGAAATTTTTTTCATATTTGGGCGTCGGTGCCAAGAGCGCTCGGCAAGGCATGCCGAAGTCCCAAAGTGAAATTTTTTTCCATATTTAGGCGTCGGTGCCCAGAGCGCTCGGCAAGGCATGCCGAAGTCCCAAAGTGAGAATTTTTTTCATGTTTGGGCGTCGGTGCCAGGAGCGCTCGGTAAGGTGTGCCGAAGTCCCAAAGTGAGAATTTTTTCCACATTTGGGTGTCGGTGCCAAGAGCGCTCGGCAAAGCGCGCCGAAGTCCCAGTGTGAGATTTTGACAGCTTGGAGGCAACAGCTAGCCTTTTGACTGTTGATCTTCTGACAATTTTGACCGTTAGTCATTAATGAGATGGTACGACTTTTTGTCGTTTTGTGTAAATGGGCCCCTCAGTTGGGCTTCTAAAGCCCAACATCCTCGTTTTATGTGCCAACCCCTATAAGGCCCACCCCCCCTCATTTTTCACTTCTCTGAATTTTCACTCAGACGGTTATTTCCATTAGAGAGATTTCGGCGATCGTCGACAGTATTCCAGTGAACTTTCCGACCGAGCGTGTCTCATCAAGGTAAATTACACTTAGTTTATTTTAAGTCCAAAATGCCTCTTCCTCAACTTCGGAGCCCTCCCCTTCTGCTGGCGAAGCGCTGTCTCCGAATCAGAAGCCTCGCGTCGGCAAGGGCGAGAAAGTCGATGGTCGAGCCACAATAGTGGAAGATCCGAAGCGAATGGGGGAGTTCGGTAGACTACTAGGCATGTTGACGGGGCTCCATAGGGTCCGAGAGCTTCCGGAGGAGCACGCCGAGCGAATCATGCATGGGAGGGGACGGAGCTTCGAGGAGAATGCAGCGCGAGAGAGACCTCGAAAGCGGACGACACCATCTCAATTCTTAACGAGGCCAACCTGGAAGTGATACGGGATTGCTTTCATATTCCGGAGGAGTACGAGTTGATGCTGCCGGGTCCCGGGATGAGGGCCAACTCTCCGATACTAGTAAACATGTGTTTCTGGCCGGTCGGCGCCTTCATCGCCGGAGCACGGCTGCCTCTCCACCCGTTTGCCGTTCAGGTGCTGAGGTGGTTCGGGGTCAGTCCCATCCAACTGATGCCGAACGTGTGGAGGGTCATCTACGGGTTCACGCTCCACTGTCAGTCAGCCGAGATCGAGCCGGACTTGAGGGTGCTTTGGACTCTTTATCGACTTCATCAGCAGCACAAGTCCGAGTTCAGGTACTACTTGGCTCCGAGGCACGGTGCTCAGCTCATCATCTGTCCCGACTCCATAAAGCACTGGCGAGACAAGTACTTTATAGATCGGAGCCACGAACCATGGAGCATACCCTCGGGTTGGGTGGAGGAGGTGACAAAGAGGGTAAGGGAGTCGCCGGTGCTCTACCCCCATGAAGAAGAGATGGTTCAGATTCTTCTCGACCGGCCGAAGTTCAACTGGAGAGATCTGACGGAAAACGCTCTCTTCAGGGGAGGGCTCTGTCGCGTAGATCCTAGTACGTTGC
The DNA here is from genome assembly GCA_017893485.1 of Hemerocallis citrina. Taxonomy (NCBI): domain Eukaryota; kingdom Viridiplantae; phylum Streptophyta; class Magnoliopsida; order Asparagales; family Asphodelaceae; genus Hemerocallis; species Hemerocallis citrina. The sequence goes on from CM030367.1 coordinate 77,326,066, forward strand.
TTTATCCATTTTTTTCTTTTTTTATTCAATCATAACTTGTGTTTTAACCAACCTCTCTTGTTTGCAGAGACTATGGATTACGAGGCGATTCTGGCACAGAGAGCGGCCCTCTGCAGCAAGGCACCTCAGAAGCACAAGAGGGTCGCCACGAAGGTGGCCGCGCAGTAGCCACAGACCGTCAACGCTGCCGTTCAGGAGGCAGAGGCTTCGGCAACTGTGACCCCGAGGCAGGCACCAGCAGCAACCTTGGCATCGGCCGAGGCTGGCGAGTTTCTGATGGCCGCTGCCCTCGAGATAAAGGCGCCCCCATTGACGGCGGACGCCGAGGTGTTCCTCACTAAGGAGCACAAAAAGATTTTCATTCCGGACTGGCAGGTTCGGAAACTTGACGGCTTCCTCGGCGACTCAACCTCGAGCATGCAAGCAGTGAAGCACTTGGTGACGCCGAAGGATCGAGCTACCATGGACGCCGGCAGCGTGGACAACGATGCCTTCGAGATCGCACGCTCGGCGGTATCGGTGAGTATCGATTTCTTTCTTTTAGATAACTTGTATATTTATGGAGATAACAGTCCACTTTGGTCATCTTATGGAGAAGATGATGGAGCTCGAGAAGGACTTTAAGAAGGAGGTCGACCGTGCTCGAGCCGAAAAGGCTCGGATCGCCAACGAGCTCGAGAAGTTGAAGATCGAGACGGAAGGGAAGACGACAAGGCTGGAGTACCTCGAAGACCTCGTCACGAAGTTTGAGGGCGATCTGCTTTGGCAAAGGGTGGAGGCAGCAAAGCAGCAAGCCGAGGCTGTGGAGGCTGCCAAGGTTGCGGCGGCGAAGGAGGCCGAAGCTGCAACTATGGAGAAAGCGCAAGGCTTCCTCATGGCCAACATGGCCAAGGCATACGCTCGTGCCATCGAGCAAGTGTCGGAGAGGTATCCCGAGGTTGACTGCTCCGGATGGCGACTCTTCCCCGACCATGTTGACAGCTTCGACGACGAGTCTGATGTGGAAGTAGAGGATGATGAAGCGGACGCCGAGGTCGAAATCGTCGGCGAACGTCAGGGGTCCGGGGTGACCCCGCTAGCGATGCTCGCGCCTTCGGGGGAATCCGACCGCGTCCCATCCCGGCGCCCTGGGAAAGAGGTCGCCCCATGACTTCTGCTTCTTCTCTTTTTTTTTTTCTTTTTTTGTACTTTTTGATGTATTTCCAAATTGCGGACTGGCCACCGTACTTTTTTGGTATGAATGAAAATCCATCATTTTGAGTTCGACTAAGCATTTGTGAGTCCTTGGCAATGAATTTTACAAAAAATTTCTTGAAATTTGGCCAAGTGTTCACGTCACCCTGCCCAAAGCTTCAGCTACGTGTTCACAAAATATTTTTGAAATTTTGCTATGTACACGTTGCCTTGTTCAGGAATTTCGGCTGAATTTACCAAATTTGCAAATTTTTGCTACGTGTTTCCGTCGTGTGCCTTGGAATTTTCAGGTCGTTGAGGTGACACAGCTTGTCGAAGCAACTCATGTAGCGGAAGAGTTACGTTCCGAGGTTGGCCTAGGTGCAACGAAGTTGTGCCTCGCCAGGTGCCGAGAGCGCCTTTACGAAGTTGAGTTGGGGCTGCATAGAGCCGAACGTGAACGAAATCATCTGCAACTAATTGTAGGCTGCCGAGACATTGAGATTCGAAGACTAGAAGAGAGGCTTGCTGTGACGGCCCCTGAAGGCGATGATGGTGGTTCGTCAATAGCCTTTAGTCTCGGTCTGAGGCTTAGGCGTCTCCGCCACTCCTTGTCAAAGATGACAGCGGAGAGAGACGAACTATTAACGGAGAGAGGCAAACTATTAACGAAGAGAAACGAACTATTAGCTGAGGTTCATGACTTGTTGTTAGCAGAAGACGAGCTTTCGGCGAGGAGAGAAGAACTAACAGTAGTGATGGGCAAGCTGATGGCGGAGCGCGACGAGTTGTTGGCAACAATGAGCGAGGTGATTGCGGAGGTCGACGAGCTGAAGAGGGTTGCGGTCGACAACGGTATCGAGGTTACTCACCTTCATCGAATTATCACCACCAGTTCTGGTGCCGCAGGCTCTGCTGTGCTCCCTCGCTTCATGATAGCCGTGAAGGACGACTCTCTGAAGCAACGAATCATCGAGCTAGAGGCAGAGGTTGCTCGCCTCAAGCCCCAACCGAGACGGATCAATGTCAGAAGCACTTCGTGTACTCGTGAAAAGAGCGAGCGAGGGATTTTTTTTTATGAGCTTGCGACTCGCTCGCCCGTTGCTCGGCGAAGCCCAGGTGACGCACAAAGTGGGGTGGCTGTTTCATCGAGCGGAGCATTTGTTGGTGCGGCCGTCAGAAGCAGCGCAGAAGATGGGTCTCAGTTTGCCGGTCTAGGGATGAGCTCCGAGGTTAGGCGCCGCCGTCCATAGGTGTCTTTAAACCAGAACATCCCTGTCCCAAGGAGGCATTGAGGGAGTCGTCTATGTTTTCGTTCCCCAAGTTTTGCATCTTGTTTAAGTACGAGGAGTCGGTCCTGTAATTTTTTCTTTTTAAATCTTGTAACTTCGCTGCAGAGAAATAGCTGGTCTTGTAATCTGTTTTGTTCCCCAAATGTTATAGAAATGAAGCCTGTTTCCTCTTTTGGACTCGTGTGTTCTGTTAATCACTTGTGGTTGTACTCCTACTTCTAAAGGGCTGACCACTTCTTACCTGCTTTTGGGCGAGGAGTGGAAGCAGAGTCGAGACAAGCTTTGAGCTCCAAATTCTTTGTTTAAGTTTCAACGGTTGTGGGAGCAATTTCGAATGGCGAACCACTTCTAACTCGCTTAAGAGCGAGCCTGCGAAGCGGAATTGAGCCAAGTTTTGGACTCCGAACTCGTCGTTCGAGTAAATTTCAATGGTTGTGGGAGCAGTTCCGAATGGCGAACCACTTCTAGCTCACTTAAGAGTGAGCTTGCGAAGCAGAATCGAGCCAAGTTTTGGACTCCGAACACGTCGTTCGAGTAAATTTCAACGGTTGTGGGAACAGTTCCGAATGGCGAACCACTTCTAGCTCGCTTAAGAGCGAGTTTGCGAAGTAGAGTCGAGCCAAGTTTTGGACTCCGAACACGTCGTTCGACTAAATTTCAACGGTTGTGGGAGCAGTTCCGAATGGCGAACCACTTCTAGCTCGCTTAAGAGCGAGCTTGCGAAGTGGAGTCGAGCCAAGTTTTGAACTCCGAACACGTCGTTCGAGTAAGCATAATTAAAGGTCTTAAACAGAGAGATAAAATAATCACAAAAGAATTATCATGGGAAAGAAGTTCTTTATTGATAACTGCTAATCGGCTGCTTCTGGGTTGCAAGTCGTTATTACAATGGGAAAATAAAGAAGCTAGTAATAAACAAGATAGGAATGGCTCGACATTTGATGTTACTCGGAGAGGCGCTTAAACACCCTCTTGGTACTTCGGTAAATAGTCGGCATTCCAAGTTCTTGGTATCTCTCTGCCTTCAAGGTCTTCAAGACGATATGCACCTGGCCGGACTACCTTGTAAACCTTGTACGGTCCTTCCCAATTCGGAGCTACCTTACTCCTTTGGCTGGGGAATGAGATAGCTAGTTTTCTGAGGACTAAGTCCCCTTCCTTGAGATCTGTAGAACGGACTTTTTTGTTGTAGGCCTGCTCGATTCTTCTCCGATAATTTTGCTGGCGAATTGAAGCTCTTTTGTGGAGCTCATCGATCAGGTCCAAGTTTGCTCGGAGCTCTTTGGCATTCTGCTCTTCATTATAGGCAATAGGCGAGGGGATGGCCAGCCAACTTCTAAGGGGATTACAGCCTTGGACCCATAGGTGAGATTGAAGGGCGACTCTCCTGTAGGAGTCCTTTTCATAGTGCAGTAGTTTCACAGTACGTTAGGAAGTTGTTCTGCCCATAAGCCTTTGGCCGACTTGTCTAGTCTCTTCTTGATGCCAGAGAGGATCTGCCTGGTGGCATTTTCTATTTGACCATTGGACTGAGGATAGGAGACGGAGGAGAAGCGTTGCTGAACGCCGAGGTCTTCACATAAAGATCGGAATGCTGCTCCTGTAAACTGTGTTCCGTTATCTGTTATTAGGACTCGAGGTACGCCGAACCTACAAATTACATTTTTCCAGAAGAACTGCAGCACTTTGTTCTCTATAATAGTAGCTAGTGATTCGACCTCGATCCACTTAGAGAAATAGTCGATTGCCACGACTAGGAACTTGAGCTGGCCTGGAGCTGGTGGGAACGGGCATAACAAGTCCATCCCCGACATTGCGAAGGGAATTGGACTTGAGAGAGATGTGAGTTGTGCTTGGGGTAGTCGGCGGATGTTGGAGAACTACTGACAAGGGCTGCATTGTCGGACATGTTGCTCGGCATCTCGAAGTAGGGTAGGCCAGAAGTACCCGTAGTTCAAAACTTTCCTGGCGAGGGACCTTAATCCTGAATGGGCTCCGCCTATACCTTCGTGGAGTTCTTGCAAGGCATACAAGCCTTATTCCGGGGAGAGGCATTTCAAGTAGGGTCTACCATCTACTTGGGTGTAGGAGCGTTTGTACAAGACTCCTTCGACGAGGGTGTACCGCTCCACTCTCGTTCGGATTCGATGGGTTTCTTTAGGATCTTGGAGAAGGGTCACATCCCTGAGGAACTCTATCAAAGGCTTCATCCAATTATCCTTGAGTTGGACAGGTAGCGACTCCATCGAGTCGGGGATTTCCTCTTCGATACTTGGTCTTAGGAGTACTTCGATCAGGACGGTCTGCTCGAGACCATGGAGGGAGGAGGATGCTAATTTTGAGAGGGCATCTTCTTAGGAGTTCTCTTCTCCATGGATCCGCTGGATTTGTGCCTCTTCGAACGAAGCCATGAGACTTTGGACCTTGGCTGGGTACTTGACCATTCGGTCGTCTCGCGCACCCGAAGTTTTTCTAATACTCAATAGCACTCGAAGTTTTTAAAATAGGACCAAAACCCCTTCCATTAGTTTTTTTAGCAAAAAATATTGTGAAATTATAGAAATATCCCCGTCCTCTGTTCTTCTCTTTTCAGTTCTTCTTCTTTATTTTTTCAGTTTTTCTTATTTTGGTTTTCTTAAATTTTAGTGGAGTTAAAGGTGATGGTGATGGGTTTCAGAGGTGGTGGAGATGGTGGCCGGTGGTGGTCGGTGCAGATGGGTTTTGGAGGTGATGGTGATGGGTTTCGGTGGTGGTTGGAGATGGTGGTTGGATAAGATGGTGGTGGTGGATGACGGAGATGGTGGTTTGGAGATGGTGGTCGGTGGTTGTGATTGTGGTTGGAGATGATGGTGGTGGTGGTTCATGGAGATGGTGGAGATGATGGTGTTTGGAGATGGTGGTGAGTTGATGGAAATGGTGGAGATGGTGGTGGTGATGGGTTTGTATTTTAAACCTATTAAGAGATGAGGACAATTTCAACATTTCATATTCTTCTTAACAGGTTTAAACCCGTTAAGAGCTATAATAGAAAACATAACGACGTGTGGTTTTTTGTCCTATTTTACAAACATCGGGTGCTATTTGGGTATTATAAAAGTTTGTATGCTATTTGAGAACTAGGATAAACTTTAGGTATTATTTGGTTTCCCCTAAATGCCTATTTTGGTTGGAGGGGAATGGAGCGGAGGGGAGGGATTTTTTAAAACATTTCTTATTTGGTTCATTTTTTAGGAGGGGAAGGGAGGGGAATGGAGGGGCGCAAAATCCCTCCTGAGCCAATTTTGGCTCCCCTCTAATATTGGGGGGAATTTGGAGGGGAGAAAAGTAGGTCTATTTTTTAAGTGATTGGACTAAATTGCTCTTTTTAGATCTAAATCCCTAAAATAAAAAACAGATCCTCTCTCTCCCGACTCTCTCTCTCCCACTCGCGCTCTCTCTTTATCCCCCTCATCGTCGCCTCCCCTCTCGTAGTTGCAACAAAGGCCAGCTAGTGGTTAACAAACAAAGATGTAGTGAATGGAGCTATCAGACTAAGGTTGAGATAAATGTACTATTGGGACAATTCAGAAGGGTGTAGTTGGGCATTCAAAACTGAGAAATATAAATAATGTGGCTGATATTTGTTAGGGAACAAAACGAGGCTGACATCAATGTTTTGGTTTAAAAGTTTTGTTGTTGTTGGCTTGTTTCATCTTACTGCTCCATTTGAATCTTATTAGTCCTTCAAAAATTTCTATTAATCTGATGGCATCTCTTTGCATCCATCCAAATCTTAATACTTCATTTTTCTGCAAGAGCATCCGCACTCTAAAATGGTGACTGGCACATGGAGAGAAGGAGAGAGAGAGGCACTAGTAGCATTCTTAGGCTAAAGGCACTAGTATTACCAAATATTTGTATTGATTACTATAGCAACAATATCTATCAATCAATCTGCCTTCATTATTTTATTTATTGGTCTTCATTATTTTTTTTATTTTACCAAATTAGAATTAGAAACAATAATACATAGGCTCTCCTAAAATATAAAAAGGTATAAAATTAATTTAATTATCAAATCTCTTCCCTCCCCTTGTGAACCAAACAATAAGATAATTATTTTCCCTCCCCTCCCCTCCTTTGAACCAAACAGACCCTAACATTTAATTTAAAAAACATACACTCTTCTCTAATCTCTAATCTCTAATATTATAATGGGAGAGTTGGAGTTGTAATGTTGTCAACATACAAATCCGTGCGTTGCACGTGCACCTCCAACTCTCTCATTAATTATAACGAAAACAAACAAATAAAAGAAATTCACCTATTTAAAACGTGTAACGCACGTGCAAAATAATTTTATAATATTTTTTTTAACACTAAACATACACATATGTTGCACGTACAACTCAAATTTTACTTACAAACACGTGCATTGCACATACAAATTGTAGTTTTTCGTTCAAATTTATTTTACCAATTACGTGCAACGCATGTCCAACTTCAAAACTATTTCTTAATACGTAAATCGCACATGACAATTCTCCAACTCTTATCAAAACGTGTATCGCACGTAGTACTACTTATTGATAATGCATAAAAAAGTTAACTAATTAAATCCGAATTGATACCAAATGACTAATTAGCAACCTTAGATTACTTATTAGTAAGATCCTCATTTAATTATGAGAGTGAAAATGTGGTCGAGATGTTTCTATCTATATAATAAATTACAAAGAAAGCTATCAAGTGGCTTTCATTCAATCTCCTCTAAAACCAATGGCTTAGATTTATTCTTACAAAACATATTTTTCCGCCCAAAATTTCAAACCCCAAAATTAAATTTTTCCCTCCAAAACTAAAAAACTCATTACTTTATTATTATATCTCTCTTCTCTCTTCATTTTTTCATATTTCTCTCTTTCTCTTTCTCTCTCTCTCTCTTTCCCATTCTTTCTTTATTTACTTAGAAATTTAGATTTTAAGATTTCAGGTTTGTAAAATTTTTAGAACTTTTATATTTTTTGTTATTGCACATGTTATATTGAAAATAGCAAATATCTCTTCAATAGTTAAATTTGATCATTTTCCACTCTTAAAGTTCTAAGAAGTTGGATTTTACACGCTAATTTATAATTATTTTTCAACATATACTAATAGAAACATGGACTTTTATTTACAACTAATTATTGTCATACTATTAAAACTTGGACTACATAATTGTTGTTTTACTGTTTACATGGCTTTTCGTGTATTGTATCGTTTCGAAAACGTGACGTTGGCACACGTTCACAGGCAAATCTAGTTTTTAAATAAAGAACGGTTTCACACGTAAATTTGCTTTAGATACATAAATATGGTCAAAGTAATAAACATATGACAATTAATGGTGCAACTACAAAACGATAAAATATCATAATTAAATGGGATTTGGCCATTTGCTAACTTCCCAACAATCTCAAATCAATAATGGTACACCAACAACTTTTCCTACCATCTTTTTCTTTACGATTTTATGTGGCACAATAAATTTAAAGTTACCGTAGAATATGTTGTAAATTTTTTTAATAATATTGTGCCATTTAAGATTATAAATAGAAAGATTATAAAAACTATTGATTATAAAAACTATTGTGGGTGTAGCATTACTCATCTCAAATATTTGAAAGCATGTTATTTAATTTACCAAAAAACCATAGGGGCACTCTAGTAATTAAAAACTCATCACATAATTAAAAACCCTCATCACAAAATTGGTGAACAGTTACAATGCTCATATATATATATATATACTAGATTTGTCCATGGGCACGTGCCTACGGCATGTCTTCAAAACGATACATCATATGAAAGTCTTGTAAACAGTAAAACAACAATTATGTAGCTTAAGTTTGAATAGTAAAACAATAATTAGTTGTAAATAAAAGTCCACGTTTCCATTAGTATATGTTGAAAATAATTATAAATGGGGGTGTAAAATCCAACTTCTTACAACTTTCAGTGTGAAAAATGATGAAATTTAACTATTGATGAGATATTTGATATTTTCGATGTAACATGAGCAATAAAAAAATGCATAAAAATCTGAAAATTTATAATTCTGGAATCTGTAAATATAAATTTCTGAGTAAATAGAGAGAGAATGAGAGAGAGAGAGAAATAAATAAATAAATAAAGGAGTTGTTTTAGGGATTTGAATTTGAGTTTTGGGAGAACTTTTGGGCGGAAAAAACATATTTTGTGATGTTAGATCTGGACCATTGATTTAAACCCTATTAAATGTGAGCCACTTGATAGCTTTCTTTGTGTTATATATATATATATATATATAGAGAGAGAGAGAGAGAGAGAGGGAGAGAGAGTTATGCTATTATGAGATGGTGAGATGGAGTGTTTTTTTGTGAGAAGGGCGATTTGAATCATCCAAATCTCGATCACACCGTTCACATCATTCTATATGTCATCTAGATGGTGTGTACAAAATTTTAAGCAATTTGGAGACCTCTAGCCTTTGCATCAAAGCGTTCAACACATCATGAAGATGATGTGAAATACATATATATGCATTTATTTGAACGCTTTGATGCATAGGCTAGAGGTCTCCACATCGCTTGAAATTTTGTACATACCAACTAGATGATATGTAGAATGATGTGAACGGTGTGATCGAAATTTGGATCATTCAAATTGCTCATCTCATAAAATACATCTTCATCTCACCCATCTCACCATCTCATTTTAGCATTATATATATATATATATATATATATATATATATATATATATATAGAGTCCCCTTCGGTTGCACACTACTTTTGGTGAGCACTCCGTGAGCACTCATGAAATAGAGCACCTATGACAAATCCGAACCGTTCATATTGTTCTATATACCTTAGATAGCCTAATAATAAAAAATCAAGTAATTTGAAGTTCATTTGCCCATCCATCATGCTGTTAGAATTTTCAGCCATACAATTTTGTAATGATGTAAATCATGGGCAAATGAACTTCAAATTACTTGATTTTTTATTGTTAGGCTATCTAAGGTATATAGAACAATATGAGCGGTTCGGATTTGTCATAGGTGCTCTATTTCGTGAGTGCTCACGGAGTGCTCACCAAAGTAGTGTGCAACCGAAGATTTCTCTATATATATATAGAGGTCTATATATATATATAGGTCTATCGCAGAGCAACACCAGGTGATTCCATTGCCAAAACAAAAACAATCTCATTTAATCTCATTACCAACATGTCAAAAAACATGATGTTGTTCTTGCCCCTAACCTTCCTCCTTATCTCTCTCGCAGCCACCACCCAGAAAACAGCTGCCCAGTCTCCAGCTTCAGCACCATCCCCTTACTCCTCTACACCGATGCCTGTGGTGATATCTCCATCATCATCTGCTGCGCCGATGCCGGCAGGTCCTGACTGCACTGACTCATTACTGAACATGTCGTCGTGCTTGACGTATGTGGAGGATGGGAGCAACCTGACTATGCCGGAGAAAGGGTGCTGCGGAGAGCTGGCGAGCCTTGTTGCCAACCAGCCGGTGTGTCTCTGCCAGCTGCTGGCAAGTGGTGAAACGTTCGGGGTCAATATCGATACGGTTAAGGCTCTTCAGTTGCCTACTATCTGCAAGGTCCAGACCCCCCCTGTCAGCCTCTGTTCAGGTTAGTGACTTTTTTAGTTGATTTCTTTGGTTGATTTTGTTAAGTGCAATTTTTGGCATGGTTAAGTTTTGTGAGCTGTAATGTGCCCTGACCCTTCATTGATTTTTGGTGAGATTTTGTGTTGGGTCGTGTAAAAGATTTACTGGGTTGAAAGTCAAGGAGTATATTTGAGAGAGTAATGCTACCTCCACTATCAATTTCACTATAATTTTTCTTCATTAGGTGACACACTCCAATAGTTAGGGAAAGATAGAGTAGGTGGTGGAACTCTCTAATAGAAGTATGAAGAGAATGGTAGCGAAATTGGCAGTGGCTGAAATATTACTCATTTGAGAGACAATGATAAGAAGATGCACATCTGAGAGGATTTATTGGATAGAGCAATCGATCCATTCAACAATCAATTCTCTCAGGTAAGAATTCATTGTTGGATGGATTGTGTGCTATGCAGTAATAGAAGAAATTAATGGACTTGAAAAAATTGAGGCCCTGTTCACGAATGAGATAAGTTTAGATTCCAGGAGTTCTTTACAGAGTAAAGAAATAAATCCATCGAGAGTAGATTTATAGTTAATTGTAGGGTTGAAAAAACGGGTCGATCGGACCGGGATCGGGTCGAACCCGTCCGGATTGGAACCCAACTTGGGCAGGTTCGGGTTGGGTCCTAGTGGCAACCGGACCGGTCCGGGTAAGGTCGTAAGTGCAAAAAGTCGATCCGCCCAACCCGGCGAAGCCTTTCGGGTCCAACCCAGATCGGGTCAGGTCGGGTCGGGTCGCGGGTTGACCCGTTTATTAATTTATTTTTTTAACTTTAAAAATTTGTAATTTTAATAAATAAAAAAATTAAATAATAATAATAAGACTCAAAGAGTGAAATTGCCAAAAAAAATTGTATATATTATTAATATGATTTTAACTTATACAATTTTCTCAATTTGTAATAAAAATAAAGATTTCCTACAAATTTGTTTATACCATAACAAATTTCTTCGATACAATTTCAATTATTTTCAATTATCCTATTTTTTTATAGCAAACAAAGATTTTATACAATTTTTTATACATTTACAATTTTCTTCAATTTGTTGGTCTTCAATTTGTTGTTGTTGTTGTTGTTGGTCTTCAATTCTTCATATTGGTTGCTATTGTTGTTGTTTTTCTTCTTCCGGTGAGTTGCTTCCACTTGTAAACATGTCGAGCCTTACTCCTTGAGTCCTATCTTCGGTCTTCATCCAGTCTTCCGTGCAGACGAACATCTTCAACGATTGGGGCTTCAAGCGATTCCTATAATTGGTTAGGAGCCTGCCACTTATAAAAAATATACTTTCTGAAGCAACTGTAGAGACAGGAGGAGTTAGTGGATCTTTAGCCATATATTTAAGAATATTATAAGTATGTTCATGGTTTTTGCACCATTGTAAAATATCTAGTGAAAAAGTAAAACTTTCAGAATCTTGTTGATTATACCAATGTAATTCATTTAAATTTGGTTGATTAGTCCTAACTTTTTTTGATTGAATTTTTACAAGTGAATTAAATGTGGCATCATCTAATTTATTCTTATCCTTACCAGTAGAAGTAGCAAAAGAAGAAGTAACTAAAGTAGTAGTACTACTAGATGAAAAACTTCTATCATAATAATCATATAAGTTATTTAATGTCGATTTAAATTTAGCTAAAAATATTTCGCAATCAATTTCAGATTCATCTTCCCCAAGTAAAATAAAAAAATATTTCAATCAAACTTTTCGTATTTTCTAATTTGATACGAGGATCCATCACAGTAGCAATACAATACAACATAGGAGGAGAATTAAAATACTTCAAAATTTTGGTGTATGCAGGTTTCACAATATCACCAATAAAAGCATCATTAATCATTTCAATGAAAGTTTGCATCATAGTGACTATTGAAATAAAAATTCTACTAGAAGTAGATTCATAAGATTTTGAAAATTTGAAAGTTGCGGTTTTAAAAGGTTCTAAAAATTTTAACAAAAATTCGGCGTAAAACCAAGCTTGGGGAGTCATTTCAAAATTTAGCATATTTTTTGTCATACGAAATTATTTCTGCATGCTTTATATTTGGTAACAACATGTAGCAAATCAAAAGTAGAGTTCCATCGGTGTTTAACATCATTTGGAAATTTTCTAAAATGTACATTTTTAAGCCTACACCAAGCTTTCCATTTTTGAAATATATGACCACTTAATGCAATAAAATGTACACAATTTCTAATTTTAACTATATATGGTTCAGCTATTTTTAATGCATATTGAATACATAAATTTAAAATATGACATGCACATATAACATAAAAAATATTGTCAGATGGAGGGTTTAATGCGGTTTTTAGTATACTAATTGATGCATTGTCGTTAGATACATTATCAAAACTTATACACATAATTTTATCACGAATATGAAAAACAACACAAATTTCTCAAATACGATTTGTAATTTCATTACCACTATGCGGACAGGGCAATGCGTCAAGTGACATGATCCTTTTTTGAATTATCCAATCACTGCCGATCCAATGACAAGTTATTCCCATCATTGGAATATTGTTGCAACCCGTCCAACAATCGAAAGTTAAAGAAAGTCTACAAGTTAAACTCCATAAAATCGCAATCAAATCTTCTCTCATTTCATTGTACATTTTAAAACAATCTGATTTGCAAGTATTCCTAGGGATTCTTTTAAAATGGGGGTTTAATGCAGTTTGATTAAAAGTTTTTAAGTCCCTACTCTCGGAATAGAAAATGGTAACTCTTCCTTGATTACTAGTCGGACCATTTTCCGACGAACAAGTTCGAGATCATAAGAATGGTTATCAACTATACCGGTCCTAGAGTGAATTTTTTGTTGGCCGGATAGGTATACAAGAAGTTCTTTGTGTACATTTTGGATATGTCGTCTTATTGTACCCGTCCTCTCATCCCTCTTCTATTTGTATGACTTCGAACATGTTTTACAAACTTTTATGCCTACACCCTGATTTTCTTCGTCCGGAATATAATCATAAAATTTGTGCCAATCACTAGTTTCCTCTCTAGTTTTCCTACTACTACCAATTTGTGTTGTTCCGGTTGCTTGTGTTTGTGGTTCTTCTTCTATGTCTATGTCTTCTATAAACTCATCGTGTGTACCAATGTGTTGGGTCATAGGGTACTCTTCGGCGAGCTCATTTTGTGGGATAATTGGAGGCCTACGAGAAGTGCCGGTGGAATCTTGTCCACTTTGGCTACGCCCGCTACTTCGTGATCTAGACATATTGATATAGTATTGTATGTGAAAAAATTAAATACAATGTAGGCGAGATAAGTTACAAAAAAAAAAAATCTAGAAAACAATAAGAGAGTTGTGAGAAAGAAGATCAAAAAACCAACAAACAAATATGATAAAAAAAATTAGAACTACAAAAAAAATATCAAGACAATAAAAGGGTTGTAAAATTTGATACCATACTCCGCGGATACTCGTATATAAAATGAGAGTAAAAATAAAAGTAGAAGTATAAGTAGAAGTCCGGACTCGTATATAGATAGAAAAAGAGCTTCTTTGTTTGATCACTTGGAGGAGCTGATGACTTGAAGACGTAGTTGAATGTTGAATTCGATATGATCGGAATTTGTCGTTTGATCGTTTCTATGTTGCTAGCTTCTTTGTTCAATTGTTCACAAAAATTGGAATGAATTGAGTAATAATAGTAGAGAGAGTAAGAGAGTAAGGTATGAAATTTTAGTTTGGATTTTAGGGGTATATATAGGGAAAAATTTAAAAAAAAAACAAAAAAAAGGGCTAGAAGAGCCGTTACACTCGGTTTCGGCCGTTGGACTCGCGGGTCGAATGTTTGACCCGTACAGGTCAAACGGTTCGAAACCAGCGAGTCGACCCGCGGTTGGCGGGCGGGTTGGCTACTGTTCACCGAGTTATCGGGTTGGTTCGACAGGTCTAATTCGCTTTTTTAACGACCCGGGTCGACTCGCTTATATTCGCGGATTCGACCCGAACCCGAAACAACTACTCACGGGCCGGGTTAGGCGGGTGGGTTGCGGGTCAACCCGGCCCGTTTACCATCCCTAATTAATTGGCAGTAGAATTTAAATTTCATGCTCTGTAATTTAAAGGTAACAGCACAGCCTACATTTTGGCTTTCACCGAGTTAGTATTTGTGAGTTTAATTAATCGGATCATTTCTCTGTGAGATAAATCTTGCCTAGCTTGAAAATGTTTAGCACAAATTTGTGATCTTAGAGCATCTGTAGTTGTTTGCTAAATATCCATAATATGCATATTTGGTTGAAAACAACGCTGCAGCTGTTGGCCAAATATGCATATTATGCATATTTCGCTACAGGAGATTACCATAAATGAGAGACGGAATGAGAATTATCCATATATGAGAGACGGCACCTCCAGTGACGTCGCACTAAATTTTTTTTTTTAATTGTCGGACGACACTTGAAGTGCCGTCGCACAAAAAAAATTATTTTTTTAATGGTCGAACGGCACTTCACTTGAAGTGCCGTCCCAGAAAAAAATTTAATTTCGTAATTAAAAAAAAACCAAAAAGATCCCAAGATGACCCCACTTCTCGGACGACACTTGCTGTCCCTCCACTCAGTATAGTTTTTTGCAATTTTTGAATTTTTTTGTAATTTTTTGTAATGTTTTTCTAATTTTTGTAATTTTTTTGTAATTTTTTTTGCACTTGGAATCCATTTTTTTAAAAAAAAAACCACCCTCCCTCGGACGGCACTTGAAGTGCCGTCCCACCTGTAGGGCGTTATTTGCAATTTTTTGTATTTTTTTTGTAATATTTTGTAATATTTTTGTAATTTTTTTGTAATTTCTGAATTTTTTTGTAATTTTTTATAATATTTTTGTAATTTTTTATTTGCACTTCGAGGACGAATTTTTTCGGCACTTGAAGTGCCGTCGCACCTTTTATAAAAAATAGCTTTCAACGACTGCAGCAAAATAACTTTGCTATATTCATTTATTCATTTATGCATATTTTGACCCTCAACGACTGTGGATGCTCTTAGAATTCCATTTTTTTTTTTTTGGATGAACAAATGTTCTGTGGAATTAAGTATCAAATCGGATCTTCATTAACGAAAGTCTATGTTGGATGTGCAGTTCTTGGAATTCCGGTTGCGAGCCCGATGGGCCCTGCACCAGCTCCTGGAAGTGGAGGTCCAATGGAACCAGGTAGGTGCATTGCATTACATTGAATCACACTTGGATTATCCTTTTTTTCCTCGGTAACCTTTTGTTCCTGCCAAAATTATGGCTATTTATCATGTTTTCTAGTGATTTAAAAAAAAAAATTATTTAAATTTTTTAGCGTCAATGTTTAATTTTCCAACTATAAACTGTAACAAGAGAAAATCAAAAGCAAATAATAATGTCAATTTAAAACTTTTATTAGGTTCTGGTCCAGCAGAATCCATATCTGCCACACCAGCCGCAGCTCCGCCAAGCAAAAACTTAGCCAATTCAATCACCAAACGCACCAGTTTCATTGCCCTCGTTGTCGTCGCTCTCTCCACCATCCCAATCTTCTAATCAAGCTCTTCCAACACCTGCATTCTTTACGTGTTTATGTGATAATTCAGACACACAAAGAGCCCTTATTAATAATTTGAACAATTTCTTCACTCCATGTACTATTTGTTTCTCAGCTGTTGTGTATCTTAATATTTTTTTCCTTATTTCCCTACAAGTTTCATTGTCATATTGGTGATAATCAGTGATGAACTGCGCAATGTGAATTGCGGTGATGGTGGTTGTGGCCTGTGATGAATAAATGTGGCATTAAAGAGTGTGGAGGTGTGGGGACTGGTAGAGTAGTTATACATAACTTATAATTGACTCATCACTGTCATGAGCTGTGTGGTGATTGTTGGGAAGAGCAAAGGTTGAAGACGATTGAAGAAGAAGAAAAGGGGTTGGGATTTTTATTAATTGGGCTGCTCATTACCTCACAAATACCATGTGACTTGCCGTAAGGCAATTCAATTCTCAATTGCGCGCATGGATACATTCTCCTTTTTCTTCTACATCTGCGGCTGCCATTAATTGTGCAGCATTTTAGCTAGGGTTTCAAACTTTCAATTAAATGTGTCACCGAATGTATCTTTTCAGAGTGGATTGGGACATTTTCTCCTTTTTTTCCCCTTCCTGATTACGACAGCTACAAATGGTCCATATACCATAAAAATATATACGAAAATACAAGATGTGAGATGGAAATGCAAGGAGACAGTAAGTAGATCCAAGTTTTTTTTTTTGGGTGTGGAACCAGGCCGTAGATACTCACCCGCCCAAGACTATATATTTTTTACACTATTACTAGGGTATTAAGAATAAACAGGCATTTAGTTGATGTGTAGAGTTAATGAAACAGAATAGTCAAATACTTTTCTCGTAGTTGAAATTCTACAATAGTTGGAAACTTTTAATGTACTGAATTCACCAAGATAGGGTTGAGGTGTCATGTTGATCCAATTGACGGTGTTGACAAAATTTTCACAACCACATAAGAAACTATGGATATTGAAAAGCTAGTAGTAAGTCTTGACGAATTGCAATAATGTCAGCCGAATATGAGTTAATATGAACCATCAGAACGCTGGTCAAAATTGCCGATGTTATATATTATAGTCCGACATTGGTATTGGGCTAATTTTGTATTTGGTTCACTCCTATATATAAAAGATATTGTACTCAGTTATTTCTCAATTCAATATTTAGTATTGTTTTCATCTCTCTGATTTATCTTAACATGGTATCAGAGCCAATTATACAAATTTTGTTCTCTTAAATTTCTTCATCAAAAAATCCAAAAAAAAAAAAAAAAAAAATCGTCTCACTGCAGTAACAGTGAGAGCCATCGTCATCTTCACGCCATTGTTGAAGCGCCAGATTCTGACGCCGTGAACGCCCTCTTCGCCGTCGAAATCCCAATCCCGAAGTCCCATCGTCATTTTCACGCCATCGTCAAAACCCCATATCCAGACCATCTCCCTTGTCCCTCCCCGCCATCGTCGAATCCACCCCTAGCCGCCCCTCTCCTCTCCCACCTCAAACCCTAACCTACTTGTTGCTGTTGATTTTGGTGTGGTAGCAAACAGATAAATTTGTGGATTCTTGGAGAAAACAATAAAACAAACCTGTTGACCTGTTGACCATCACCAAGTTGTTAACCAGTTTCTTACCGCTGCCGTTGACCTGCAAAAAGTGCAAAACACCGGGATGGATCCCGGCGACGCACCCTCCGACGCTCTTGTCAGTAATCTGAATGATTAAGCAAGAACTTAAACTGGCAAAAGATTGATTACCTAATAATAGTGGGGGGAGAGGAATTTTTATAGTCACCTTTAGGGATCCGTTTCGAGATAAGAACATATCTCTACTTTCCGGTATGAATGGATAGAAGCGGTTATGATCACTTCTTAGGGATAATTATGAATCTGAATTCTTCTTTATCCTTTTGAACTGGTTTGTAACGGGTTGGGACCCGTACCCAGTAAGACAGATCCGTTTATGGGTTATTGAGCTTTGAAGAAAGACCCAGTCCCCATTCCAGACCCGTTTGTATGTGAAATTACCGTTTTACCCCTAAGCTTTAAGATTCGTGTCCAATTTGAACGGTCCCGATTTAATCCCATTTTTAGCCATATCATGAGCCCCCCACTCCCGGAGACTGAGTTCTACAGTCTTTGAGGAGTAGTTTTGTTGTTCTAATGGCGTGCGGGATTTTATCGGAGTTCTTAAGGGAGTTCGGATCTTGCTCGAGGTGTAATGTGTTATTCTGAGCATGTAAAATGCCCATAAATATCCTCAGAATTTTCTGGATTTTTTGTAATTTTTCCGAAATTTTCCTCATTTTTGGAATTTTTTATTCATTTTCCGAATTAAATAATTAATTATCGAAAACTTTAATTAATTATTCTAATTTAATAATTATTATTTTCAGAATTTTAAAGTAATTTTCCGAATAAATAATTATTTTTAGAGTTTTTAATTAATTTTTTGGATTTTTTAAAATAATTAATTCAAATAAATAAATAAATTAATAAATTAAATATTACCGGGACACGTGGCGCATTTCTGGATGTCGATCATGATCAGATGGCAAGCATCATAAAGCGGATCATTTTTTGGACACGTGGCACGTTTCTGAGCGTCGATCGTGTCGTGGCTGCGAATTTTGGGATGATCGGATGACTTGTGTAGCTCGGCAGTGTTTTTCTCCATATGTGGAGGTCGGTGCCCCGGTAGCTCGGCACCCGTCCTCGGATCTGGCCGAACATTGGAAGTGACGCCACGTGGCACTTTTTTTTTTGCTCTGTTTCTTTTCTCTCCCGCTCTCCTCCTTCCTCCCTCTCCTGCGTCTTCTTCATCTCCTTCATTCGGCGCCACCTCGACGGCGAGAGAAGCTCGAACGTCTATGCCTTCGACCCCGACCATACCTCCGACTCCGGCTCAGATGCGGAGTCATACAACGAGGGCATCACTAGAGCTCGAGGAGGAGGAGCTCGGGATAGGGGATGGAGCTCAACATGGTGATAAGTGGTTCGTCGAGGCAGTAGCACGGCGAAGGTGGAGCTCGGCCATGGCAGAGCTTGGTCGCGAGTTTGAGCTCGGAGCTCGTTAATGGCAGCGATGGTGCTCGTGCAGGTGGGAGTGGGAATCGATGGACAGGCCTAATTTCGTGTACAAAAGCTAAGATTAGCAAAGATGAAGCAAGCGTGGAAGCCGTCGAGCGGCTTCGACGAGTTGGCGAAGAGCTTGGAGCTCGGCCATGGGGTTGGTCGAGGGTGAGATCGACGCAACAGAGCTCGGCGAGGAAGTTTGGGAGCTCGAGCTCGGTGCTCAACTTTGGAGCTCGATGGGTTCGATCGGAGCTTGGAGGTGAGCTCATGAAGGAGACCTTGACACAGTGGTGGAGAGATGCTCGGTGTATAGGGGAGCTCGTCGGAGGTGGAGCTGTGAGCTCTGAGGCGGAGCTCAGAGAGAGAGAGAAAGCTGTGAGCTCTGAGGCAGAGCTCAGAGAGAAAGCTGTGCATGGGAAGCTTGACGACAGAGCTCTTGGGTTCGGCGGCGGATGCAGTTGGCGACGAAGGGGGGAGCTCGGTGGTGGTCATCGAGCGAGGAGAGCTCGACTGCAGTTGGGTTGGACGAGCAGTGTTGAGGAAGAGGGAGACGGAGGTTGAAGATGACGAGCTTGGGGTGCACGAGCTTTGGCGAGGAGAGGCCACTGGAGCTCGGTTGTTTGAAGAAGAAGCTGGGTTTTTTTTTTGTTTGGTTTTGGCGCCAAAACTGTTGAAGAAGAGGAAGGGGAGGAAACAGGTGGTTCGGATTTTTGGGTCCAAACGGGTTTGGACCCGACCAGTTAACCCTTCTCCACCTTCTCTTTATGTTCTGTTTTGTTTGTTCGGCGAATCCGAGCACGGATTTTGAGGTACATTTTTGGCCATTTTGCAGTTCGGTGGCTCGGTAGCTCGGATTTCAGATCTGAGCTACATGGCTCCATCTGGACGGTTGATCACGATCATGGCGCGAATCACAAGGCAAGAGGCCCAAATCATGAGAAAACGTGATCTTGTCGTTTTATGGAGACATGGCGAAATCTGAGTCATCCATCAGCTATTGGCGCGAACATCTGGACGATCTGACGGTCCAAGGAGCTTGGGGATATTTTTTCCCAATACGGAGGTCGGTGCCCCGGTAGCTCGGTGTTGTAGCTCGGTAGCTCGACGCTGTGGCTCGAGGGCATCTTTCCCGAAAGGGCACCTCAGTAGCTCGGCGTAGCTGTGTTGCAATTCACTTTTCCAGTGCCATGGAGGTCCGATCGGGGCGTATGACCCCTCGTTTCGAAGCTAACTTGAATATCTACAACTTCTCTTTAGAAGTGGGTTGAAGAATCACCCTTCTTCATGGTCAAAATAGTCCCGCAACAACTTTGTCTTGAGGAGTGTTTTGGTCTTCAGAATCTTCGAAGAGGAGCTCCACTCCTAGGGGTGAAGAAGATGGGCTAGGGCGATCCTCGTAAGAGCCGTAGGAAGATCCATTCTTGGAGGTGAGTGCAAGGAGCAACTTTAGGGGAGAGTTTTGAGCTCCGAACTCGCTTAGAAGAGGCCCACTCGGGAGGCGAGTAGGACAAAAGGCTTGGCTCTAAGAAAGAGCCATTCGGGAGACGAGTTTGAGGAGCAACTCTAGGAGAGAGTTGTGCTCCGAACTCGTCGAGAAGAGGTCCGCTTTGGAGGCGAGCGGAGCGAAGGGCTTACCTCTAGGAGAGAGCCATTTGGGAGACAAGTTTGAGGAGCAACTCTAGGGGGGAGTTGTGAGCTCCGAACTCGTTGAGAAGAGGTCCGCTTTGGAGGTGAGTGGAGCGAAGAGCTTGACTTTAGGAAAGAGCCATTTGGAAGACAAGTTTGAGGAGCAACTCTAGGAGAGAGTTGTGAGCTCCGAACTCGTTGAGAAGAGGTCTGCTTAGGAGGCGAGCGGAGCGAAGAGCTTGGCTCTAGGAGAGAGCCATTTAGGAGACAAGTTTGAGGAGCAACTCTAGGAGAGAGTTGTGAGCTCCGAACTCGTTGAGAAGAGGTCCGCTTTGGAGGCGAGCGGAGCGAAGAGCTTGGTTCTAGGAGAGAGCCATTTGGGAGACAAGTTTGAGGAGCAACTCTAGGAGAGAGTTATGAGCTCCGAACTCGTTGAGAAGAGGTCCGCTTTAAGAGACGAGCGGAGCGAAGAGCTTGGCTCTAGGAGAGAGCCATTTGGAAGACAAGTTTGAGGAGCAACTCTAGGAGAGAGTTGTGCTCCGAACTCGTTGAGAAGAGGTCCGCTTTGGAGGCGAGCGGATCGAAGGGCTTGCCTCTAGGAGAGAGCCATTTGGGAGACAAGTTTGAGGAGCAACTCTAGGAGAGAGATGTGAGCTCCGAACTTGTTGAGAAGAGCTCCGCTTTTGGAGGTGAGCGGAGCGAAGAGCTTTGCTCTAGGAGAGAGCCATTTGGGAAACAAGTTTGAGGAGCAACTCTAGGAGAGAGTTGTGAGCTCCGAACTCGTCATTTCAGTGAGATTCAACGGTTGTGGAAGCAGTTCTGAATGGTGAACCACTTCTTACCCGCTTATGAGCGAGTAATTTGAAGCGGAATCGAGCCAAGTGTTGGACTCCGAACTCGTCGTTTAAGAGAGATTCAACGGTTGTGGGAGCAGTTCCGAATGGCGAACCACTTCTTACCCGCTTGTGAGCGAGTAATTTGAAGTGGAATCGAGCCAAGTGTTGGACTCCGAACTCGTCATTTAAGAGAGATTCAACAGTTGTGGAAGCAGTTCTGAATGGCGAACCACTTCTTACCCGCTTATGAGCGAGTAATTTGAAGCGGAATCGAGCTAAGTGTTGGACTCCGAACTTGTTGTTTAAGAGAGATTCAACGGTTGTGGGAGCAGTTCCGAATGGCGAACCATTTCTTACCCGCTTTGTGAGTGAGTAATTTGAAGCGGAATCGAGCCAAGTATTGGACTCCGAACTCGTCGTTTAAGAGAGATTCAACAGTTGTGGGAGCAGTTCCGAATGGCGAACCACTTCTTACCTGCTTATGAGCGAGTAATTTGAAGCAGAATCGAGCCAAGTGTTGGACTCTGAACTCGTTGTTAGAGGGGGTTAACGAGTTGTAGGAGCAACTCTGAATGGTGAGCTGCTCGCCATTGCTTGTTTGCAAGCGGTTATAGCAACGTCGAACCAAGTGTTGGACTCCAAACACGTTTTTGAGCTCAGTAAGTTACGGGAGCAGCCATGTAGGATAAGCTGGACTCTGAACTCACCATTTAGCGAGTTGTGACTCGGAGAGATAGAGATAAAGCAAGAGCAATAATTTTCAATGAAAAAATGTAAAGTTTTATTGAAATAAACTAAGTGGCTGCTTCAATAGGGCGAAACATTATTACATGCTATTGGCCGGGTTACAAGCATCGGCCTTATTGAAAAACAAGATCCTACTTCTATGATAAGGTGAAGGCCTCTTGGGAGGAGCTGGGTTCTCCCTTCATTGGACCTCCTTTGATGAGGTGGAAGACGGCCCCAGGTTCTGAGTCTTGAAGCTTGGCAGGCCTCTCTGTTCGTTTGTACGCTCCTCAGGGGGGAGGCACGGCCCCATCTTTTTGGACGAACTTGGTCAAGTGTCCCCGCTGTACTGAGTTCTTCGATCTCCTCCTTGAGAGCCCGACAATCATCCGTGTCGTGGCCGTGGTCCCTATGAAAGAGGCACCACTTATCCTTGTTCCTCTTCTTGCCAGGGGTATTCATTCTAGGGGGAGCGCGGAGCAGCCCTTCCTTGTCCACCTCTATAAGAACTTCTGATATATTAGCAATGAGGGGGGTGAACTTCTCAAAACGAGGAGTCGGGCAGTGCCTGGCCATTGCCGTCCTTCTGGGATTTTTGGGACCCCTCTTCGCTCGTATTCTTCTGTTTATTTCCGGAAGATGATTCTTCAAGAGTATGGGGGTTGAGAGCCTCTTCCACTCGTATGTACTTCTCCACCCTAAGTAGGAGTTCTGAGAAGTCTCGAGGAGGCTTCTTGGCAAGGAATGCCATGAGGCGAGCGTTAGTGACGTTGCACTCGAATGCGGTAGAGGCTACTGATTGGTTGAGGGAGAAAATGGATCGGGCTTCGGCAGTGAAGTGTCAAACGTAATCCCTTAGGCGTTCACCCTTTTCTTGGTTGAGGGACACCAGAGATACACTTGTTTTCTCGGCCCGGCGGCTACTCACGAAATGAGTAAGGAAGAGCCCTTCGAACTAATCGAATGAGAAGATGGAGGCCGGGGCGAGTCGAGAGTACCATTCTCTCGCAGGTCCCTTCAGCGTGGCAGGGAAGATCTTGCAGAGGAGGGCGTCTGAAGCATGGCGGATCATTATGAGAGTTTTGAAACTCTTTATGTGATTCGCGGGGTCTGACTCCTCGGTATATGACTCGAAGTGAGGCTGCTTGAAGTTTTTCGGGACGGGGGCCTCCATGATGGTGCGAGAGAATGGAGGTCTGCTCAGGTGGAGGTTTATCGCCCGTTGCTCTTCTTCCCTGTCAATTCGGCCGAGGCACCTCTCCATCTCGTGGAGACGGCGGTAGACTGAATCTTCTCTTTGATCATATCTTGTCGAGCCCCGGGACTCATCTTCGTACGAGGGTGGACTGAGGCTGCGGTGATGGTAACTTTGAGATGGACGAGGACCGGGAGTGTGAAAGCGGTGGCTCCTAGCTGGCTCATGAGTAGGTGGTCTCTGGTCGTTATTTGGGGCGATATTGAGGGCCCGTAAGACTGCCGCTTGGAAGTCTTAAAGATCTGCCCTTGTGACTGGTGCCTCTCCAGCTTGGCGGTCCCTATGTATGGCTCGACTTACTGGAGAATGAGTTTTCTGCCGATGACGCTGAGGGGACTCTCTTCGCCTCCTCGAAGGAGGGGATCTTCTAGTCCTCAGTCGGCAAGGGGTCCGGACTCTTGAGGCCCCTAGGTGCTCAGGTTGATGGACTCCCCCAAGGGCTCGCCATCCATTCAGGCGAGTTCGGAGGTCGACCCCCTTTTGGCGATTGGTAATCACTTGACGAAGATCCCGCTCCGGAGGGCTTTGAGAAGCCATAGATTCAACTGAAGGATTGGGACTCGCAACATGGTCATGAGAAGGACGTTGCTTTGGATGACTCCTACGGGAGCCCCCCTGGGCAGCCCCCCTAGACCCTGGAGGGGCCTGTTGAGGAGGAGCACCTTGAGCTGGAGGAGGGGAAGGAGGAAGAGAAGTGGTTTTTCGGCTGGAGACCGCTGCATTTCCCTTCTGTTTTGGATGCATGGCTTGAAACTAGTGTCGCTGATGAAGTTAGGTCGGGTTTCTTTTTCGTTCCCACAGACGGCGCCAATCTGTTGCTACTGATTTTGGTGTGGGAGCAAACAGATGAATTTGTGGATTCTTGGAGAAAACAATAAAGCAAACCTGTTGACATGTTGACCTTCACCAAGTTGTTGACTAGTTTCTTGCCGCTGCCATTGAGCTGCAAAAAGTGCGAAACACCGGGATGGATTCCGGCGACGCACCCTCCGACGCTCTTATCTGTAATCTGAATGATTAAGCAAGAACTTAAACTGGCAAAAGATTGATTGCCCGGTAATAGTGGGGGAGAGGGGTTTTTATATTCGCCTTTAGGAATCCGTTTCGAGATAAGAACATATCTCTACTTCCCGGTGTGAATGGATAGAAGCGGTTAAGATCACTTCTTAGGGATAATTATGAATCTGAATTCTTTTTTATCCTTCTGAACTGGTTTGTAACGAGTTGGGATCCGTACCCAGTAAGACAGATCCGTTTATGGATTATTGGGCTTTGAAGAAAGACCCAGTCCCCATTTTAGACCTAATTGTAGGTGAAATTACTGTTTTACCCCTGAGCTTTAAGATTCGTGTCCGATTTGAACGGTCCCGATTTAATCCCATTTTTAGCCATATCACTACTGCTCCATTACCCTATACGCGACCCGGAATCCACTAAGTTTGTTTTTTCCTTTCTCCGTTTTCAAAAAAAAAAAATTTTTTTTAAAAAAAATAAAAAAATAATAAAAAAATAATATATATATATATATATTGCAGGTACCATTACTTGATGGAATCTCAGTCTCTCCTACATATTTCCGCATCCACCAAATTCTCTGCTGAAACCGCCTCTCGTTCCTCCTCCAGATTCCAACAGCAATAGCGCCACCTTCAGTCTGCCTCCGGCCTTCTGCCTTCTCCCAGCATCATTCCTCACCCTACCCCTCATCTACTTCCACCACCGGTAGCATCGCCCTGCCCCCTACCCCGATCCAGACAACAGCAGTATCTCTCTCCTCATTGTGATCTCATTCACAGCGGCACTAGTCTCATATAACCTCCCAGCCACTGCAGCACTAGTCAATTTCCTCCTTGCAGTGCTTTTCCCCTTACACCCTCGGCCATGCCCGTCACTCTAGCCTTGCCGTCTCCTGCTAATTGGGCTAATCTTCAGCAGCGCCTCACTCAGCTGGAACTACAGCTCACGGGTCAGTCTATCAATGCTAGCTCTTCTGCTTCTGCATTCTCTGCCACTCCCGATATGAATTCGTTCTGAATTTTAGATTCTGGTGCATCACATCATCTCACTAGTAATCAAATACTGTTCACCACCTTACACTGCACTTCCCTTTCATTTTCCATCTTTACACACAGCTGATGGGTCACCACTTCTAGTTACACACTCAGGAAAATTAGCTCTCCCACTCTCACCTTACCATATGTTCTTTATGCTCCTCATTTATCCATAAACCTTATTTCTATTAGTGCGTTATGCGGTAGTGGTCTTGTCGTTATTTGTTACTTTTTCGTTGTTCTATTACTGATTCATGCACCTGTGAGGAGTTTGGGCGTGCTAGTCGTCAGGGTCGTCTATATCATTTAGATTTTCTTCATGCACATCACTCTCCTTCTAGATTTGCTGGTATTGTTTCCTCTGATGCTGATTTGTGGCACAAACATTTAGGTCATATTAGTGGGTCTCGACTCCAGACTTTAGCCCGTAGTGGTGCCCTTGGTTCCCTTACTTTTCAACATTTATCTGATTGTCAAGGGTTGTCATCTGGCCAAACATATTGCACTCCCCTTTAGTCACTGTCACGTCCCGCTTCCCAAAAATATGGAATACGAGCGCGTGACGAAGCCCAGCGAATGATTTTAACGTCATCCATAAGCTGTAGGATCGACTCAGCATTACAACAAGAATATCACAAATATATATACGACCAAGCATGCATGAATAATTCATTAAGCAACAGAAAACAATTGAAAACAAATAATAATGTCCACATAGTTTTCAAGTCTAGATCAAATGTAAAACTCGGAAACGTAGCCCGTTACAAGTCTTATACAGCAGAAGAAATAAATAACTAAAGGAAAACAATTTTTTAAACAAGTCCTTGCTCCAAACGAATCCTGAAATGTTTGCTCACCAATTCCAGCAGGTAGCTCGTCTCCAAAATCTACTTAATAAATATAAAAAGGAAAAATAGGGAAAAACAAGAGAAAATGCCCTTAGTGCAAGCTAGGGCCACAAATAGTAAAAATGAGTACAAGTAATGGGGAACAAGAATTGGAATCAAGAATATAACCGGGATACAACAAGTAATGGAAAAACCAAGAACTTAGCTAGTAAGAGGGACATCTTAGTAAACAGGCTGGATAACAAATGCTAATGGTAAAATACATGACAAGTGAACCTGTAGGGTATCTAACATCAAGTGACAAGTCTCAAGTCTAGTGTCATGTAACAAGTACCAAGTCTAGTGTCAAAACTTTATTTTGAGTGTCAAGTCTCAAGTAACAAGTTGTCAGAATCAGATAACAAGTATCAAGTTCAAGTTTCATGCTTCTAGTCTCATGTATCATGTTTCATGTATCGTATCATCAAGTATCAAGTAACAGGTGTCATGTTCATGTTTCATGTAATCAAGTCTTGTAGTTATTACTATCTAGGTAGCACTTCATGCATCCATCTTTTTACTACATGGTTGCTACAGACAATGCAATTTCGTTTAGACCTAGTAATGGAGTCTATAGGGCGGTGTACTCAGGTATCAAGTATCAAGCAGGCACGGTTCATGAATACGAAAATAAATAACAGGTTCACGAAACAAGTTCGTGAATACTAACAGGTTCATGACCCACACAGTGGGTTCATGAATACAACAGGTTCATGAGCCAAGTAACTGACTCCATGAATACATCAAGTGCAACAGGTTCATGAACCGAGTACTGGAAAACACGAGCCCCCTTCTGAGTACACTTACCTATAGTGTCCACCACTATGGTCTTTCCGTTAAACCCCGGCTTGTTACTTTTATTAATTCTTATCAAGCATGCATGCAGGTGTGTGAAACAAGGTACGAGAAAGTGGTGGGAACACGTGTCCAGCGAATTACATAGTTAATGTGTTCAGACAGAATTTATGAATCGAAGTTTAAACATGTGAAACAGGGTCGAAATATCATTAATTAATTCTAAGAAAAATTGGGGATGTCCTATAGGGTGTCCAGCAACCGCATATAAAATTTCAAGTCAAACGCTTGCTGTTAACATAGTTAAATTAATTCGCAAAGTAAAGGTGTGTAGCAGTTTTGCGAATCTGCGTCTACCGACACAGCTGCAGTAAAACTGCGATAACTCCTAGACCGATAATCGGAATTCGAAAATTCCGGAGGCTATCAATATCTAGACATCTAGAGCTACATTTCCTATTCTGGGCTCGGGTTTAGATTCTGATGTTAAAGGGGTCAAAACAGCATAGTAAGATCCAGGACAGCAACATGTGGGAATGTTTTACGAGTATAGGCTACATGAAAATTGGTTATTAGGCGTCTAGGTTAATGTGTGATACATATACGGGGTAATGGTTATCAAAACAGAAAGTAATAATTGTTTTTCAAGCCAAAATGGTTGCAAGATCATCAAGTACAAGATATAACATATGTCTACAAATCTACGGCTCCTTAGTTCATGTGTTCATGTGTTCAGGAGATAAAATGAGTCCAAGTAATTATAATATAATACAATGAAATTATTGTGACTCTTCAGATTATGAAATTGAGGAGGTTTAATATTTGATCAACAACGATGATCAGGAAGGAGTCACAATTTCTAACTATTTGCAGTATTTTCAAGGAAAGTTTGTACTAGAACAAAAATGTGTACAAGAGGATTACTTGCCTTGATTGACGACGAATAGATCCAATTTGTTGAAGGAAAAGGGATCGAAAAATCCCGGTCGAAGTCTCCCAAAAGCACGTGTGAAGCACGTGCAAAAATTCAACAGTATGGCGAATTTCCCCACATCAGATCAGCCCAGAACAGCGGACAGCAACCTCGATCCGGCGCGGCAAAACAGCGAACACGGAATCCAGCCAATCAGATTGCGATCCCGCATAGCGGATTGGCCGAACAGGAAACAGCGAATAGAGATTCGCTGCGCGAAAACAGCGAATACCGAACGCACCAATGGGATTCATTCAAAGCAGCGGATCCACGCCAGAACGCAGAACAGCGAATTTCGGATCTGCTGTGGGTGAAACAGGAAACGGGGATCAGATTTGGCTCAGTTGCGCGAATCTTGGTGCGATCCTACGATCGAGATTTGATCCCGCCAATCAACTGTTTCTTCTTCTTCGTCGTCGAACCAAAGAGCGAGAGAGAGTGTGTGCGGTGGCGACCGGGGTTCTTCGACGATGACGAGGCGGCAGAAACGTCGAGAAGCGACGCGGCGATGGGGTAGCACGGTGGTGACGGAGCGGCGACGACTGAGGAGGGCGACGCGCGCGGCTCTGTTCGTGGTTCGAACAGGGGAGGAGTTAGGGAATGGGTTCGGGGGTTGGTAGTTGGTGATAGTGGAGGTCGTGGGATGGGGACAATGGCGAGGCGATGAGGAGGAGACTGGCGGGGTAATGGCGTTGGGTAGAGGTTGAAGACGACGGGAGTTTGGGATTGGAGGAGTTGGGTTCGAAGTTGGGTAATGGCGATGGAGATTGGGTTCGAGAGGTGATAATGGCGGTGGTGGTTGCTGTGGTGGGGTTGACGAGGAGCGGGGGTCGAAGGTGAGGGAGACGGCAGTGTAGCAATCGGAGATGGGGATTGGTTCTGTGCGTGCGAAAAAAGCGGAGGAAGGGAAGATGTGAGCGGCGGTTTGTTAAGGTTTTAATAGTAGATTAGGGTAGGGGTTAGGGTAGGGTTATATAGTTAGGGTTTGGGTTTGTGGGTTTTAGGGTATCCGCATTGAATAGGATCCATCAGGAGAATTGGTCAAAATGCAATAACATTGGGAATAAAGAGATAAATGAGAAGGAATAGTCAATTCTTCATGAAGAACGAGACAAAGTGCACACAAATAAATTCGATAAAAGGACCAAAAATTGAGTCGAAAACAATTTGATGATTTTATTCGAATAGAAACAAAATACTGGATCACAAATTGATAAAAGTGTACAATGGGGCAAAATACAGTATAAAAATACAAATACGGGAAAAACAGGAGTTACAGTCACAAAAGCACTTCTCAAACCACTCATCATTTTCAACTTGTTCATTTCGACATATAAGGACCCTCTCCCGTTTGTTCATGGAAATGCTATCTCTATTATGTTGCATTCATCGATGAATTCACTAGGCATACATGGGTTTTTCTTATGCGTCAGCGATCTGAGATACTTGATATTTACCAGTTGTTTACGACTATGATTCTCACTCAGTTCGGTGTGCGCATTAAGAATTTCTGATCAGATGGTGCTCGTGAGCACACTTCCACCACAATGAGATCGATCTTTCAGTCTCACGGCACCCTTTTTCAGTAATCATACCCTCACACTCATGAGCAGAATGGGGTAGCTGAACGCAAGTATCATCACATCCTTGAGACGGCTCGCGCTCTTTTACTCTCCTCTTCCGCTCGTCGTTCTTTCTGGGCTGAAGCTGTTACGACCTCTATTAGTCTCATTAACATTACTCCTTCATCTGCCTAGCTGGTATGACACCTTATGAGGCTCTTTATCACTCACCCCCTGACTAAAATATATCCGTACCTTTGGGTGCACCTGTTACGTCCTTCTCCTTCCTACTGAGCGCACGAAGCTCTCTGCTCGTGCTGCTAAGCGCGTTCACCTAGGTCTCAGTCCCGAACATAAAGTGTAACCCGTGTTTCCCCAAACCCGTATTTTATGTGTATTTTTCTATATTTAAAATTTTTGTACATTTATTTTTCTGCTTTCAAATTCTTTGTTAAAATGTATTATTAGATCTTTTGTTAAAACCGTTAATCAATAGTTTATTTATAACTAGTTCCCAATGATATTATTTTCATAATACAAATATTTTTAATATGCTTTTGATTATTATGTTCATTATTATTATGTGTTGATTTTTGTATTATTAATACTATTTTTGTTAATGCTCATTATGATTATTGTTATTTTTGTTATTCGTGTTATTTTATCTTCTACTCTTGATTGTTGATTTAAAAATCTATTTCTATTGTTATTTGTATTTGTAGTATTTCAAATAATTTCTATCTTGTATATCAATATATATTTTGATATATAATCCTACTTTTATTAATTACTTTATCTATTCAATTTGATATTTTATTTAAATCCTATGAAATTAATTCTTATCAATACCCATTAAACAAATCCTACTACTACTCCTAATTACCCACAACCCAATTACCGATTAACCCTAATCCCCTTATATATCTCTCTCATCCCTCTCTAACAAAACCCTAGTCTCTCTCTCTCTTGGTGTTCTCTTGTGACCGTAAGCCACTATTATCATCATCCCTCTTGGATCATCTCTTTTTGGTGGAATTGTTCGTGTGGAGATTTTCGCTCAAGTTTGCTTGGATTCATTCGTTCGTGGATTTTCGTTCGTGGGTTTTGTTCGTTGTCGGGATCCACTCCCGTTATTCTTGATTTTCATCATTTTTTCGTCATCGGTTAAGGCAAGTAACTTGGACTCCAATTCCTTTGTTTGATACAAGTCAAAAATACCACCTATAGTGTAGTTGGGTTCTAGAGACAACTCGTGTGTGTGTTATTTTTGATGAGTTTTGTCTTTATTGTGAAAACTTGACCATAGTTGCCTCACGACAAAATATGGACATGAATTAACTTAGTTTTTGCCCGTTCTTGATTTGATCATGTATGTGAGACTTCTTGTGAGAATTTAGGTATTTGTTAGGATCCATGTGATAGACCTTGCTTTAGATATGTTAATTACCCTATTTCTTGTTGTTTGGACACTTGGAAGACTAGATTTCATGTTTGGATATGTTTGGATCAAGTTTTGTTTGAATGATGTTGATTTTGGTTTTAGAGGAAAATCTGTATTTTGTCGATGTTCTGTTTTGAATTGTATTTTAGACCATATTATGGTCAGAATCTTAATTTCGGTATAAAACATGAATTGTAGATAAATTCGTCTTCTTTCCAACCCCTCTGACCTTGCTCGATTTCGTTTTCGTATGAGTGACTTATGACTGTTTTACTACAGTGGTGTATTATGTTTCCAGATTTCGTATCTCGACGATTTTGTTGATCAAATTATTTTGTTACTAGTGCTACGCATATTATTTTGATCTGAAACTTTGGTCAGTTTTTTTATACCTATCTAGGGATTACCCAGAATTTTGGTAGATTTTATTGAGGAGTTTTTTATGTTGTTTCATGCATGTTTACAAAAGTCATACTTGCTGTATTTTGCTCGCTGTCCTGTAAATAATTGTGTTTTCACCCCTGATTACTTTTACTATATGGAAAATGTTTGTGAAATGTGAAAGTTAGTTTATTTTATCTATTTTCATCTCCCTTTGGCGGATTTGGATTTTGTTTCACGGCTTGCGAGATATTTCAGTTTTCGTACAGCAAGTATTGGGAATTCCAGATTGGCCAAAGTATCGTTTCTTGATATTTTCTTATTTTTGATGACTAAACTAATTTTACTGGAATATTATGAAACTTTATGTTCTGATTCTAGACATATAGGGGAATACCCCAGGTTTTTTCCTGAATTTATTTGAGAGGTTTTGATGCGGTTTTCCTGACTGAGAATTCGTTTTACTGATTTCTGACTGAACGTGTTTTTCTGGATTCAAACCTGTTTTGAGACTTGTTTTTGTGAAACACTATATGACTTATATGTATTCGCTGGATTCGGGTGGAAGTCTATTTTCTAGATTCTCTGATGGATTTAGATTTGGATTTCTGTAGTAACGGGAACCACTGTTTTAGTACGGTACTGTCATGCTGTCCCGAATATGAACATACAATGTTTTGCTCGTTTATGTGATTGTCTATCATCTATGCATGCTTATTTGTTACCCTAAACCTGATACTGATTATACTATGTTAGTTTGACACTGTTTCATGCTTATACCTTCCTGTTTGAGAATAATAATAAATAATCAAGCCGGGGTTTTAATGTGACAGATCTAGTAGTGGATAGTGCAGAAATGTGTACTCGGAAGGAGACTTGTGTTTCCTGTATGACATGTTACCGATCAAGTTTACCGACCAAGTTTACCGATCAAGTTACCGATCAAGTTTACCGATTAAGTTACCGATCAAGTTACCGATCAAGTTTACCGATCAAGTTACCGACCAAATTCTGTGATTCTGTGAATACCGAAGTACACTGCCCTATCTGGTCCCCTATGAAATCTAAAACGAAACTGCATTGAATGTAACAACTATGTGATAAAAGGATGACACATGAAGTGTTACCTAGATAGTAATAATACAAGATATTTAACACATGATACTTGAACTTGAAACTTGAATTTGATACATGCTTACTTGATACTTGATTACTTGATACGCAACACTTGATGCATGATTACACGACACTTGACACCTGATGCATGTTTATATAATTATTGATTACTTGACACTTGATTCATGCCATTTACACTTGTTCACCTTGCCATGCTAGTTGTTTATTTTGACATCATGCTTATACCATATTACTAGTTAGTTTTTCCATGTACTTGTATCCTACATTATAAGTGGTCCGTAACTTGCAATTGACGGATACTTGTTTTTCTCTTTCCCTCTTCCCTGCATTCGTTGAATTGCAGATTTTGGAGATCAGCCTCCAGATGGAATAGGCGAGATGAGATATTAGTTGCTAGAGCTCTTGCTACATTTATTTATTTCCCTGTTATTCATGAATAATTGTATCTGCTACTTGGATATTTATCTTGTATTTGGGCAATGTGACCCATGATATTTGTGTTATTCAGATTATGACTATTTGAGATTAATATATTTTATTTCAAGTATTCTTGTTGGTATTTTGGTTCATATGTGCATGTGGTTGATTCTTTTGCTTCCGACTCTAATGATTCTTGGGAATGTTGTAAAGATTCTTGAACAACTTATGGATAATGAAAATCATTTGCTAGGCTTTTGTCGCGTATCCGTATTCCGTATTCTTTTTGGGAAACGGGGCGTGACATAAAGGTTATCGTTGTTTTGATCCTTCGGTGGGTCGTGTCCGCATTTCTCGACATGTTTCCTTTATGCAAGACTCCCCTTACTACCTTACTCCCCCCCGAGGATACTAGATTTCTCGATTCCCCAGTTGTTGCTAACTCCCCGACTTCATCTTCCCACATATCTTTTGATCCCACTCCTCTGGCTCCATTCACATCTCTTGCAATCCTTACACCTATTCTTTCCCCTACTATAACACCACCTGCATTCCCACAGTTTCCAGCACCCACCCCACCCACTTCCCCACCGACACATGCACCCACTCCACCGTCCTCACCCCCACACCCTGTCAGTCCACCACCGCTTCGTCAGTCTACACGTTCCACTTTTGGTATTCCTCCGGCACGTTATACACCTGATACCACTGGTTCTTCTGACCAGTTTGGTTTTGCTATCCTAGCTTCCTACCCACCACAGTTTCATGCATATCTCACTGCTATACACTCTACACGTGAGCCCAGAACCTATAAGGACACAATTCAATATTCCGAGTGGAGGAAAGCTATTGCAGATGAATTCAGTGCATTTGATCTGGCTGGCACTTGGGATATCGTTCCTCTGCCAAAGGGCATTCAGCCTATTAGTTGTAAGTGGTTGTTCAAGGTCAAATATCAACCTGATGGATCTATTGAGCGGCATAAGGCTCGTCTAGTAGCCCGAGGATTTACTCAGGAGCATGGCATTGATTATGATAAGACATTTGCTCTTATTGCACAGATGATTATTGTTTGCACTCTTCTTACTGTTCCAGCCATCCGTCAGTGGCTGTTATTCCAGATGGACGTGAAGAATGCTTTTTTTATGGTACCTTATCTGAGGTTGTTTATATTGATCCTCCTCCTAGCCTCCCGACTCCTCCTCGTTATGTTTGCTGCCTGCGTCGGGCTATATATGGTTTGAAGCAGGCCCCTTGAGCCTGGTTTGAGTGTTTTCGCCTTGTCATCACCAAGACTGGTTTTAATCAGAGTTCTCAGGATCATTCTATATTTATGTGGTCATCACCGCAGAGGAGGGTATTTCTACTACTTTATGTTGATGATATGATCATTACTGGGGATGACTCTGCAGACATTACATCCACCCAGAAATACCTTCACCAACAATTCCATATGAAAGACCTTGGCAGATTACGTTATTTTTTGGGTCTAGAGATTGCTCATGGATCTCGGGGGGTTACTCATCTCTCAACAGAAATACACATCAGATATTACCTATGCTGCATGCCTTTCTGACAGTCGATCAGCCGATACACCCTTAGAGCTTCATGTGAAGCTTCGTCCCATTGATGGTGAGCCCCTTCCTGATCCTACTAGATATAGACAGATTGTCGGACAGCTTGTCTACTTATGCATGACCAGACCCG
The DNA here is from genome assembly GCA_017893485.1 of Hemerocallis citrina. NCBI lineage: Eukaryota > Viridiplantae > Streptophyta > Magnoliopsida > Asparagales > Asphodelaceae > Hemerocallis > Hemerocallis citrina. The sequence continues at coordinate 77,360,647 of CM030367.1, forward strand.
ATATTGCTCACACAGTTAGTGTTGTCAGTCAGTTTGTTTCTGCTCCTACATCAGTTCACTACGGTGTTCATCTTCGGATTCTCAGATATCTTTGGGACACTATTACTTGCTCATTATTAATGCCTGCTACATCCAAACTAGAGCTGAGTACATATTCTGATTCAGATTAGGCAGGTGATCCTACTACCAGATGGTCTACCACCGGTTTCTGTTTATTTCTTTGTGATTTGCTGATCTCATGGCAAAGTAAGAAACATGCAGTTGTTGCATGTTCTTCGACCGATGCTGAGTACAGAGCAATGGCAGCTACTACTAGAGAGATTGTTCATGTTCGTTGACTTCTATCAGATATGGGTGTCACTCTTTCAGGGCCTACTCATTTTTATTGTGATAACTGGAGTGCACTACACATTGCAAGCAACCCGGTCTTCCATGAGCGAACGAAGCATATAGAGATTGATTGTCATTATGTTCGTGATCACTTTGAAGCAGGGACCATTTCTGTTCATTCTATTACCTCATCTCAGCAAGCAGCAGACTTCTTCACCAAATCTCATACTATTTAGAGAATTCGATATTTAGTAGGCAAACTCATGCTGTTGGACCCACCGTGAGTTTGAGAGGGGGTGTTAGATATTATAGTCTCACATTGGGTATTGGGCTAATTTTGTATTTGGTTCACTCCTATATATATGAGATATTGTACTCAGTTATTTCTCAGTTCAATATCCAGTATTGTTTTCATCTCTCTAATTTATCTTAACAGCGGAATTAGATAGAGACCCAACAATTCGTTCTTCTTCGGAGAAATCGGCAAAATAAATTGAAATTGCAATAAATAGAAAAATGGAAAAAAGAAGAACAAAAGAAAATTTTTGGAGCCAATATTCAGTTAGATAGAAAGAAAATTACAAGACATTAATCATCTCTCTCTCTTTCTCTCCGTGATTACAATAATCTCTCAATAAGATAGCTAGCTCCTAGTTCTTTCTATTGGCTCTCTAAGATACAATCTATTCTTATATATTTATAAAGTAGTAATCTTGAGATAAAAGTTTGCGATAGTAGTCTTTGAATTAGTTGTCAAGCAAACTTAACCCCCAAGTCAAATATATTCTCCCAATCAAATTAGGAATAAATCCCTTGATAAGATTATTGGATGAGAATAATTCTTTATTGATTGATTGAATAAACAGAATACAATATGGCTCATACATATATGAGAGAATAGAAGACTAAACTGATACATAACCAATATGGGACTAAACTAAGATATCATCTAACACCCCCTCTTAAACTCAATTTGGTTCAGGCAAGAGGTGTTTGGAATACTGGCGATGTTGATGTGGAAGGAATGACAAATTGTGGTGCAGTGACGGTGCTTGATGGCACATGTGAAGGAACTGAGAAGTAGAGTGTTGCGAAAGAAAGTAGTGGTGGCACACTGTTGAGATCTCACCCCGAACAGTGGTGGGATATCCATATCCCGATCTGTGATGAGATCTCACCCCTGACTTGAGACATAGTCGATGATGGGATCTCACCCCTGAACTGAGAAATAGACTGATGTGATCTCACCCCTGACTTGAGAATGGTCGATGATAGGATCTCACCCCAGACTTGAGAATTGTCGATGTGTTGGGATATCATCCCTGAACTAAGAACTAGATGCTGATAACACCCCCTCTCAAACTCACGATTGATCAACAAAAGTGAGTTGACTATCACGATCGATCAACCAGAGTGAGTTGACGATCTGGATGTAGAAGCACAAGAACCTGCAAGAAAGAATTTTGTGTGTGTGTGTGTGTGTGTGTGTGTGTGTGTGTGTGGATAATAACCATTAAATAATGAGCATGAAGAAAATACACAAGTAATCACAACTCAACATAACTAAATTCTAGAAAATAAACCACTTCTAGTATGCAAATCCACACCGAATCCACTTCAAATAGAGGATCCAAAAAGGTGAGATATGAACTTAAGGGAGTGCTCCAAATGAACCAAATACGGAGCAGAAGAGGTAGAGGAGACCCAGAGAACCAAAAACCACATACCCAATGAACCAACTCCCGAAAGCAAAAATGAAGTAGCAACAGAGAGTGGCGTAGATCTGAAGAAAACAGGCCAGATCTGGCAAGTGAAGATTCGAAGTGTAGTAGATCAGGACAAGGTGACGAATATCTATTGAGATCTGAAGAGGGTGTTGTTGACGATGAGGGTGCCGACGATGGGTTCGTCGGGAGCAGTGTTGGGGAAGGTGTCGAGGATGGCTGACGATGGCTTCTTCTTCTTCTTCTTTGTTGTGCTTGATGTTGTGTAGAGGTGGGGGCTGTGCTCGATGCTGTCGCCGACGGCTGGACAACAACGAGGACAAAGGGAAGATCCAGTGGTGCAGATCCGGTGGTGCAGAGACAAGGGGTGCCGAAGTTGGATTTGATTGTGGCGCCAGAAGTTGGAGGTTGATGCCGACGGGTTGTTATTGTTGATAATGGCTAGGGTTTTAGTGGAGGCAGTTGATGATGGCTAGGATTTTTGGATTTTGATGACAGCTAGAGTTTTGGAGACTTGGAGATGACGACTGGGGTTTTTTTTATAATTTTCTTTTTATAGAGATTTAGGGTTTTGGGATTTGATCAGGAAAGAGATGTAGGTAGGTGTTGAGAGGTGGAGTGATTCCGATGAAGACGAGAATCACTCCACCTCGACAACAAGGATAGAAAAATAGGCCTTATAGGATTATAGGTTCTAATACCATGATAAAATTATTGGATGAGAATAATTTTTTATTGATTGATTGAATAAACTGAATACAATATGGCTCATACATATAGGAGAGAATAGAAAACTCAACCGATACATAACCAATATGGAACTAAACTAATATATCATCTAACATACCTAACAAATATCTCAAGATAATTATAAAATATTGCATTAAAATATTTCAAATATAGAAATATATAAAATTGAAAAAAATTATCATAATTAAAGATTCTAAATCTATAAAAATATTTAAATCATGTTTCTTCCAACAATGGGGACTTTCATAAGATTTCTTACTAAAGCTACAACTGATGACTTGTTAGAACCAGCCTCAACATTCACACAAATTGAGATTGTGCTTAGAAATTAAGAGCCCTCAGCAGGTTATAAATAAGGTTGTCATCCAATCGAAATATATGTTCATATCACAATATTATATCTATATATTATGCCAAAAGGAGAGAGAATGTACCCCCTCACTCCTTTTTTCATTTTGAAATAGAAATAGGAGAGCAATAATATGAATTCACACATACCTTAACACGTGCACCGCCTCTAGCCACCGCCTCTGCTCAATTTTTGACATTCCGATAGTCCAAATACGCGAAGACATGCGTAATCGAGGCTCTTGATTGTCCCACGTTGCCACCCAATCACGCATGTCCAATTCATTCAGCAGGTGAGCCCATCACGTGGTCAACGTCTCAGGTCGCGCCACGTCACCATATCATCCTAACACCTTATTCCACTCAGTGGGCGAGCACAGGCTCGATGGGTGATCCAGATCGCTCCAAAAATTGTGTCAGCTCAATAAATCAATAAAGAATCACAGAAAATGATTTAAAATTAGCAAATTAAATTAAAATTCCAAAATTATTATTAAATACGAAAATTTAATTAGAAATTCTGAAAAATAATTAAAATTTTGGAATCTATAGAATATATTATGCTAAACCACTTTTGTTTAGGATTTTTCTCAGTTTTTCTTTTTAAAATAAAAAAAGAAGGATAAATGTATGAGATAACTCCTCACTCTTACTCCATCCATATTAGAATTGGAATCTTCATTATTATATAGATGTTATTAGATGAATTTTTCACAAAAAGTTTTATTATTTTCTTTTAAAAAAAAATTATGTGCAGTATTGCACAAGTTATATTACATATATTTTATATTATATTATATTATATTACATAAGTTTGTGCAATATTGCACAAGGGTTAAAAGTAGGGATTCTATTTAACTAACACGTTTGCTATGCACGATTTTATTAAAAAACCAAAACAAAATAAAAACCCCACTCTCTCAAACACAGTTTATTCTCTTCTCACTTTTCCAATCTCACCCCGCTCGCACCCGCAACTGCCCAACCCCCACGCCCTCTAACTCCCATCCCCCAGCAGCTTTAGTAATATTCAATTGTATAACACTATAGTTTTGCAGTGATTCTCTAAATCACCTGCTTATGTGAGGATAATAATGAATATTTTAGTTACTATAGTATGAATGATATTTATAAGTTTCTCTCAATCCTCTCATATTTTTGGAAGTTCTATATAATTTACGAGTCCCTCTAAACTATTTTAGACCGTGTAATTTGCGTAGGATAACACTAGTACAAACTTAAGCAAGACAAAACAGTCATATACTAGTCAACTAGATAACTAGCATGTGCAGTATATGTGGAGTTTGTTTTGTGGATCAATGGGTTTGATCAAGGTTCAAAGTGGGCTATTTACTCTTGTTTAGCTTGGATTGGTGCTGCTCATCCTGGGCTGCATCCACAAAAGCAATCAACTCATTTTGCTAGAATTTAGCTACACTCGCATCAAACTTCACCAATTGGCCATGCTGCCTTGCTTTTATATTGGGCTAGATATACCTCCTAACTCAAATCCACTAGATGATGGCCCAAAACAACGGTAATCTTTGGATTGCTTCAAGTTGGATTACTAAATGCAACAATATAGCCAAATATTTTGGGTCTAACCAAACAGAAGTCTCTACATTACAGAATAGATGACATATGTTTGGAAATTTTAAAGGGTGTAGAAAACATTTTAGATATGTATAAAAAGACTGATGGGAAGAGGGTTTGAGCAGAAGGCAATTTGTATAAATGAAAGTTGTCACTCTGTGCCCACACCATACCAATTCTAATTAATATAGTAAAAATGTCAGTTATAAGATGGGAAAAATAGGAAATGTAAGAGTAGAGAGTAGAGAATGAGAGAGGCCTAATTCGACAAAGGGCTTAAGAATATTAAATTGGTTCAACATTCCCGTGTCTAGTGTCTACAACCTTCCTGGTCCTGCCTAATTGAGATCCCACAAGAGAATACATGCTCTCAAAGCCTCAAACCAAGCCAAGCTTCATTCTTTTAACATAAATTGATTTTGCAACAATATACTAAGAAGACTGCACAACTTACAACTTTGAATTATTTTGAATATTCTACAAAGTGGACTTCATCTACACTCCACAACGGATTCCATCTCAGACGAGGGCTGGAACCCTACCGAACATTTGAAAAAACGTCCTATTTTTGCACTCAATATATACCGGCAGTCAAAAATCTATTGTGGTACAGATCCAGTGCCGAGTCAGCCCTAGTGGTAAGTGGGTATGACCTTGTTAAAAAAAACACCATCATGTAGTACACTGTCAGGCTCGTCAGCGTTATCCCACGTCACCGGAGTATCCTGCAGTCATCGGAATAAATGGTGTTAGGGTCGCTGCGTTGCTAGTTTGTTTTGTTTTCAATTGTATCAGTTTCTATTCATGTCTCTTTTTTTTTACGTGCATAATGCATTTTTTAGTTTGAACGGGAGAAATGGAAGGAATAGTTAGACGTGCACTTTGTGCTTAAAAATTGTATTTTGTTCTGTAGCAAAACCGCCGCATTCTCACCCTATAAATTCTGAGTTGTATTTTTGTTGGAATTATCAATAAAAATCCTAATCGTTCTTCCCCAATTCTCCATCTCTAAACCCTAATTCCTCACAACTTTCCTCAAATGGTGCAATCGCGATCCAATCGTAATCCAACCCAGACAACTTGGTATCAGAGCCAGGTAATCTCGACTATGATAGCCGTGATGAAGGGAATACGGCGATGGAAGGAGCGGTGCCAAATCTGCAGAGTCAAATGGCAGAAGCTCAGCTCCAGAATGGGTACCTCACTGAGAGGGTAGAAGCAATCGCAACAAGCATCGGAGAGAGATTCTCGATGATTGAAGCTAGGATGGAAGCGATGATGACAATGATGCAGCAATCCCATCCGCGACCCCCAATCCTCCACTGCTCCCAAACCCTTCCCAATAGGCCCAAAGTAAGGAGGTAACGAACCCAAACTCGAACTCCGTTAACTTTGCATGGCGTATTGATAATGGAAAATGTATTTAGAACTCCATTTAAAGTGGAAATTCCGATATTCCAAGAGGGGAATCCAACATAATGGATTTGTGGGGTGGAGCAATTCTTAGAGTTCTATTGAATCCCTGATTCGCAGAAGTTGAAGTATGCGTCACTTAATCTGAGGGGGAGGGCCAGCTCAGTGGTTCCGAAGGCATTTAAAGCGAAGGATTAATGAAGTCTCTTGGTCTGTGTTCCTTGGAGAATTACTCATAAGATTTGGACCTACTGAATTCCAGGATTACAATGGCATACCATCCAAATTACAGCAAAAGGGTGACATTGAGTTGTACATCCAAGAATTTGACACGCTCTCTACTTTCGTGGATGATTGGACCGAGGCTCTTACTTGAGCACGTTAATAAGTGGTCTAAGAGACGAGATTCGTTGGGATGTAAAATCACAGAGACCCAAAAATGTAAATGAAGCAATTGGGTTAGCTCGAGGATTCGAGGAGAAGATAGCTTGTCTGAAAAGAAGTTATAAACCGCCATTTGCACCCAAACCTCTACCTGCTGTTACTGTAGCTCCTGCTAAGGCCCCAAACTCCTACACACCCACAAGTAATTCTAATCCAACTCAGCATCCAATTTTGTACCTCGTCGTTTGAACATTCAGGAGATGAAGGAGAGAAAAGCTAGGGGATTATGTTTTAACTGTGATGAGAGATATACTCAAGGCCACATCTGTAAGACCCAAAAATTCTATTTCTTGGAAGGGTTGGAGGAGGAAGAGGGTGAAGAAGCAACATTCGAAGCGGTCCAAGTGGAACCCCCCCCCCCCCCCCCCCCCCTAACTACTCTGCAAACACCAATCCAACCCACTTCTCCCATCCAATCCACTCTTCAACCATAAATCTCCTTTCATGGACTTGTAGGCACATAGGTGTAGCCATAAATAATGAGGGTAAAAGGGAAAATAAGTGGGAGGGAAGTCTCTAGTGACCACCCCCTTCGTCTCCAGCACCCTTCCCGAGCGCTGCCCAGCCCCAGTCACCCATCGACCCCCCCACTCTGATGCTCCCTGTTTCCCTCGACGTCGGCAAACCCGAGACCCCGTCACCCCCAGTCGACCGCCAGTCGACGCCCTTCCAGTCGCGTTGCCGCCGCTCGATGCCACACGCTGACGTCAGCCTCACTGATGTTGCTGCCGCTCATTGCCCTGCTTGCTGGTTGCCGTTCTTCAATGTTGCCGTTGCTGTCTCTTGGCTGTTGTTGCTGTGTTGATTTCTTGTGCAAATAGTGTGCACGTAATTGTTCATGGGTTCGTTGCTTAGGAATTCTCATCCCATTATTCTTTGGTATTCGAATTAATCATCTAAAAGGTAAGTCACTTTTCCTTTTGAATTGAATATTGTATCAAATCCAAGTTTTTATTGGAATTCTTGCAAGTAGAACTAATTGTTCATCATATCGTATATTGTTCTTCTCTTTTCGTTGAGTATATTGAGGGTTTACACGAGCTAACCCAAATATCATAGACTTCATGCCATTTTTTACTCCAAAAATTGAATCTTTCATGTATTCATGTAGTGTTCATGATTGGGTTATTCGTACAATCACAACACAATTAATCTATTATAGAAATAATTGCTAGGTGGTATGTTTGATTGATCGATTGATGTTTGGTTGATGTTAGAATAGTGTATGTGTGTATTCTTAATCATATTTACCATGCTATTATACCCACCATGCTGATTATGAAGTTTATTGATTAATTGAATTGAAACTCATCATGTTTAATTGCTTTATTTCATGAAAAATATCAAGAATTTGTATGTTACAACCTGTCTAGATTTTGCCTGTTGTGTTTGACCCAGTAATTAATCTCAAAATAAATAACTTTCTGAATAAGAGCTGTATCCCTATGTCTCTAGTTTTCAGAACATCCAAGATCTTTAAATTCCAAGTTGTATTGCAAAAGTTATGATGATTTTACTATTGCTATGTTTTAATTCCAGAATTTCAGATTCATGTATGTTTTCATGTTTAAACTATTAAAAGGCTATTTTAATATTAAAATAATGCTCTGATAATTTTCAGAATGTTAGTTAACATGTTTAGGAGTCTAAAGAATACTTTTAATGATTTTATAATTGAGTTTTCGCTTATTCTAAAAATATAACAACTTGATATCAATTTTCTGGCTGAACATGTAATCTGTAAAGAATGTTGTATTTAATCTAGCTACTATGGTCGGATTTTGGATTATAAATATGCGTTGGAATCGTGTGGAAGTTTAGTTTTAAGAATTTCTGACGGTTTCAGTTTTCTATTTCTGTATTAGCAGGAAAACTGGTTTTTGTACAATGACTTCTTGCTGTCCAGAAATTTGTTTTCCAGATTTTCTTAATATAAGTATATATATATCATTGTATTGCATGAATTGAAGTGTATATATTGCATTGCATGATCCTAATGTGTTATTGTCGTCATTCTATTTGTTCCATCCAAATTTATCATCCTATTGTCCTCCTATTGTTACTATCGTTCATCTAATGTCTCCAAATTGCATAATGTATTGTTGCATCGATAAAATAATTAACAAGCCGGGGTTTAAGAGATTGACTGAAGTAGTTGATGATATAGTGACTGTACTTGGAAGTGTGGACCATGTTTCCCAAAATAACGTGTGTCGGCTAGTGTTATTGTTATCGATTTATTGTTGGATTACTGACTACAATATCCCAATTCATCATATATTATTTTGTGTTATTGTGCCGCCAGTGTGACCAATGTTGCAAATAATGTTATCATGCCGTGTACATGATCTATAGAATCTTTGTCACGCCTCGCTTCCAAAAAGGAATATAGAATATGGTACACGACTAAGCCCAGCGAATGGATTTCACCATCCATAAGCTGTATGGATCTACTTGACTCAGCACAACAGTAAATACAAAAATATACACAACCAAGCATGCATAAACAATTATAAATCAACAGTATTTAATTGCAACGGCAATGAATATTCCAAACAATTACGAGATTTGAAACAAAACAATATTCTGGGACTACAAGCCCAAATACAAGTCCCAATACAAAAATATGAATATGTTAGTTCAAAAAAAAAAACATTAAGCAAAATTTTCCAATGTGCAGCTCAAAATTTTTGCTCACCAACTCCACAAGGCAAGCGATCAACAAAACCTGCTCATATAACATTTTCAAGGAAAATAGGAAGACAGGAAAATATGATGCCCGTTAGTTGCAAGTTCCGGGCCTCAAGTAGTACAAACAAGAAAAGGAAAGGGAAAATATGAAACAAAAATAGGAAGTACCGACATGGAGGAAAAGCAACAAAGGATGACAGTCTACAGATAACAGTAAATAGTAGGTAAACAGCAAAGAGTATAACAGTAACCGTAACGGTGAAGTCAACAGTAATAGTAACAGGATAACAGTAACAGGATAACAGTAACAGTGAAACAGTTGTTCTTTTGTCTAATGTTCATTACTATTTAGGTAGCACTTCATGCGTCCCAAATTATACCACATGGTTTCTACATCAAACAGTTTTGTTTTAAGATTTCATAGTGGAACCTTATAGGGCCGTATATTCAGACAAACGATAACAGTAAAGTAACAGTATCATGGATCATGCCCTTATGCATCCAGAGAAAAATAGTGGGTACCATAGTAAATAGTGGGGAAACGAGTTTCCGTCTGAATACACATTTCTATATTGTCCACTAATAGTTATTTCCCTTTAAACCCCGGCATGATTAGTTTTCGTTATTATTAAACAGGTGTGAATGAACAAAAACAGGGCTAAAGACATGGTAAGAACAAAGAACAGGTCTAAGATGAATAGGAACACAAACGGGCGGCAAAAGCATCTTATAACCGTCAAAACAACGAAACTTTTAGTTCTGGACAACAAGACACTACTGTACTAAATATAAAATTGCCGTTGCTACAGAACTGCAAATCTAGATCTATCAGAAAATCTGGAAACTAGACTTTTTGCTGAATCCGGCAGATATATACAAGTCATACATCAGGCACAAAAACAGGGTTGAAAACAGCGATTAATACAGAAGTTATGTTCAATCGGAAAATGCAAAATCTTGTTTATAAGCATGGAAAGGGTTTAAAAATATCATAATCAAATCTGACAAAAATTTGGGAGATTCCCTAGCATATCTAGTCTCAACATATAAAATTTAATAAAATTATATTACAGATAGTATATTCAATATAATTGGAAAAACAGAGTAATGCAACAAAATTTCAATTCTGAAAGTTAAGACACAGTAGTACCAAAACAGAGATAATTCACCACATACAATTCGAAATCCAGATCATTTTAAAGCGTGATAAAATAAATAAATCAGGCTATAATTCATATTCACAAAGTTTTCGTAAAAAAACGAATAGAATCAGGTTGAAAACGTAATTCTTTACTGAACAGCATGCAGTTTGGAAATATATCAGTTGGTTTCATAAGCATGAAATGAGATACAAAAGTCATTAAATAATTCCACAAAAATTAGGGATTGATCACAGTCATGTCTAAACATACCCAGCAAAATATAAAGTTCAAATCCTACTTTTAATATCAGTTTTAAATTAATAATTCATACAGAAATCATATAATTCTGAATCTGAAATTTACGATATGACTACACTAAAATAGCAACAACTCAAGTATCGAAAATCAGAATTTAGATCAGTCGAAAGTTCTGAAAACTAGAAGACGGAGCCTACAAATCATGTTCACAAATTTATTTATTTTGCTGATGTTAACAGGGTTGAAATTACTGTACAAAATAGGGAAGCAGTAAAAACAAAAGTTCTTTTATGTAATTCATCAAATAGTTTAATTACAAACGATCCAACCTAAGATGTCATACAAAGCATGGTATATAGGTTACTCAAATCAGCATGGCATGTGTATAAACAGTTTAAAATGAGATAATATACCTAACAAACATCCAAGTACAAATTATCTATAACATACGGTGTGTCACAAACAAGCATATAATCAAGATGTCCCTCTAAACTAATTTTTTTTCATGCAACGGGTGACAACTACTCTGAAATACTCACGATCAAGAGATGAAAAAATGAATCAACTAACAAATATACATGATCATCATGAGGGTACAAAATAAATGCATGCAAGACTACTTATGGTATTTAACTTGTATGGCAGAAATTACATACAAGCTACTTGCCTGAAAACGACGATGAAGATGAAGATGAAGAAAGAATAACGGGAACGGATCCCGAACAACAAACACAATACACAAACAAGAGAAAAAACGAACAAGAGCAAGAACCAACACAATTCAAAATACGAGCGGAGCACGTGTCTCACACGCACACATGACAGTAACAGCAAGACGTCGACAGCAAGGGGGGGTTCGATAGCAGCATGGAACAGAAAGGAGACGACAGAAGCACGATGGCGAGGCTACAGGGCATCGATGGCAGCGACGACAGGAGGGGGGATCACGGCGCTATGGGCTCGAGCGGGGACAGGGACGGCTTGGACGGCGGCGATGCTAGGGACAACGGTTGACCACAGAGACAGCAACAGTAGTTGAAGAAGAAGACGGGGATGGCGATGAGGCGAGGACAGTGGAGAGGAGCAGGGTGTCAGGTGTTGAGGGGAGCACGAGGATCGGGACGAAGATTAGAAGGGGCTGCCGGTGAGGAGGTGGGCGACTGGCGATAGGGGGTACAGTAGAGGGGAGAGAGGGAGAGAGGGGTAGGGTGATGGCTGATAGGGAGAGAGAGAGAGAGAGAGAGAGAGAGAGATGATGAGGGTTTGGTAATTAGGATTAGGGTGTTTAGTGGGGTTATATAGAGTCAAAGCGGGTTTGGGTTAATTGGGTAGTATCAAATAGGAAGAAAAGAGTCCAATATGAGACAAATAGGCCATGAATTAGGTTTAGACAAAACACAAGGACAAGAACAACATGTAGATCAATCAAATAGAGAAATAAAGACTAAATCAAAGCAAGAAATGAATTATAAGGACAACAACATACAATTCAAAAGGGACGAAAAGAGATATAATCATAAATAAAATAAAATAACCAGAAATTTAATTAATTACAAATGAATACAAAATGAGTCACAGGGGTTACAATCTTTCACCTCAAGTCTAAACAAAATTGATTGTATGCGTTGTACCTATAGAATGAGATGCAGTAGTACGTGCATTAGTTAGGATTAAAATGAATAACAGACTTAAGGATTGACACAACATCGACATTGCATATTGTACATCATTATGTCTATTTATATTGATTATTGTCTAAGTGTTATTGACATCAACCATTAAACATTATCATCGAATATTGAAGCATTGTTTATAACCATTACACGATTACCATGATATTGATTATTGCTATTATCCCATGCTATTGATTCCTATTGATCATTGAATTCATTGTTATATCGTTACCCCATTGTTTCCTTGCTTTCTCTACTTGTTGTCCATGACTTGCTCTAAGGATAATTTTTCTTATTTTTTTAGATGAAGTGTTCACAGGTGATCATGGAGAATTACCTGATGGAATTGGAGAACAAGCATTCTAAAGATTTATTGTTTTCTCGTTGATTATTATTGCATTGGACTTATTGTATTAAGACTTATTATTATTGTGTTTAGATTTATTATTGTATTGGACTTATGACCTGGATATTGTTATTTGTTTCCAGATGTTGGAATACTGTATTTGGATATTTCATATTTTCTTATTCCAAGTATTATTGTTCATGTGGTTATTATTATTGCATGCGCAATTGTTTGTACTGTTATTATTGTTGAGTTGAATGGGTAAACAGCTTATGGGTGATGCAAGTCATTCGCTGGGCCAATGTCACGTGCTTGTGTTCCGTATTTTTGGAAAGCGGGACAGCGACAAGGTTTTTAGTGGTATTAGAGCTCGAGTTTGAAAAATGTATCAGTCAAACATGACTAACATATGGAGGTTTGGCTTTGAATGATATATTAGTCAGATTTTGGTTTTACCGATTTGACTCAACAGTATGTGCAATACAGGAATCACATAGATAATTGATAACCAACTTATGATCTGGACGCTAACCGTTTGATTTTTATTGCAGAACATGGCTAGAAAAGGTACTTCATGTTCCCGAGCTGGGGATGATCAGTCTGATGAACCCACTGTTGCACAGATGATGCAAATGCAGCGTGAGCACAATGAAATGATGATGCAGATGCAGTGGGAACATAATGAACTGATGAAGGTAGCTTTTGAAGCTGCTAACAGGGAACTCATTGTACCTGCATGTGGATTGCTTCCACCGAGAACTGGTAATGTGGCAGATTTCATGAGGCTCCATCCAGATAAGTTCTCGGGCACTGAGGGTCCACTTGAAGTCGAGCAATGGCTTATCAGGACTGAGCAGCTGTTGACTGTAGCATGAATAGCGGATGTCGATCGTGTTGATGTTGTGAGCATCCAACTTGTTGATCTTACCCACATCTGGTGGCAAGCTGAGGCTAAACGATTGGGCAGACCCATTCACTAGGACATGTTCACTGAGAGCTTCCTCACAAAGTTCTTCCCTAATGCCACCAAGAATGAAATGGAATGACAGTTTGTCTCATTAACTTAGGTTCGTCAGATAGTGTTTATTCATGCTTTTTCGTTGTTATTTTATAAAGTACCGACGTTAAACTAAATACTGTCTTGAATCAGGGAAGTCGGACCGTGGATGAGTACGCTGTAGAATTCACCCGACTAAGTTGTTTTGCTACTTCTATGGTGGCGAATGATGAAGATAGAGGTCATCGTTTCTTATTGGGTTTGAATATTGAGATTCAGGATCGTCTTTCTTCCTTGCGACTTCGTTCTTATGCTGATATCCTAGATGCTACTAGAATTCAGGAGCAGACTAGTACGAGGAAGCGTGCCATTCAACGGTCTATTTTGCACCCCTGTTGCTGCAAGGCCTTCTGGAGGGCCTATTAGGAGGCCTGTTCGGACCCTTCCTGCTAGGGCATTGCCATACCCACCTGCTGTACAGAGGTCGGATCTAATATGTTTCCACTGTCGGAAGACTGGGCATTTGCGTAAAGATTGCAGGATAGCAAATCGCCTGTGCCTTTTGTGTGGAGTCTTATGCTTCGTGATTGCCCAAGGTCCAGATCTCTTGCATCGGTTGGAGATTCTGCTCCGCAAGGAGTGCTTGCTCGTGGTCATGGTGGACAACCACTCCCACCTCAGAGGCAGATCTTTGATCAAAGGAGAGCCACTCCTAGGGGTAATCTTCCTGTAGGTCGTGGCCAGGCTTACAACCTGACTACGTAGGATGCTGAAACCACTTTAGGCATTGTTGCAGGTATATATTTAGTTGTGTTTATTCGGATTTTATTTTCATTCTTCCTTGATATCTTGTTATTCTATTCTGTTGCTTATCATGTTATCCTTCCATTCATGTTTGTTTCTTGCATTTTGCTTCTGCATGTTGTATTCTCATCTTTGACTTCTTTCTAGGCATTATCCTTGTTCACTCATTTTCTGCTCATGTTCTCTTTGACTCTGTTGCAACTCATTCCTTTGTTTCCTCTCGATTCGTCAACCTGCATCACTTGGCTAACAGTGCTATCCCAGCAGCATGGAATATTACTACAGATGGAGGTATTGTCGTGTGTTCTCAGATCTGTGAGAAGAGTCCTTTGGTTATTGGTGGTGTTGATTTTGTTGTCGATCTGATTGTCATCAACAATTCTGGTTTTGATGTTATCTTGGGGATGGATTGGCTTGGTGTCACTCATGCTGTAATTGACTGCCGTGTGAAGAAAGTGGTATTTCGAATACCAGGACGTCAGGAATTTGAATTCTGCACCGGTGAAACACCGCTTGCTTGTGTGGAGAAGTTGGCGAGTCAAGAAGTTAGAGTGATGGAGAAAGTGTGTACAGATGGTGATGTCGCACCGTTGGTTGTGAGAGACTTTCTGGATGTTTTTCCTGAGGAATTGCTGGGATTACCGCCAAATCGTGAAATGGTGTTCATTATTGATGTTCAGCCGGGTACAACTCCAATCTCTAAGAGTCCGTACAAAATGGCTCTTGTTGAATTGGCTAAGTTAAAGGAGCAGATTCAGGAATTGCTGGATAGAGGATTTATTAGGCAGAGTGTTTCACCTTGGGGAGCTCCAATACTGTTCGTCAAAAAGAAGGATGGTATTTGTAGGTTGTGTATTGACTACCGTGAGCTCAATAATGTCACAGTGAAGAATTGGTATCCGTTGCCAAGGATTGATGACCTATTTGATCAATTGGGAGGCATTTCTATATTTTCGAAGCTCGATCTTCATTCTGGTTACCATCAGGTTAAGGTGAAAGCCGAGGATGTACAAAAGACTGCTTTTCGTACAAGATATGTTTACTATGAATTCTTGGTGATGCCTTTCGGAGTTACTAATGCTCCAACTGTGTTCATAAGCTTGATGAATCGGGTTTTCTCTCCCTTTATGGACAATTTTTTGTGGTGTTCATTGATGATATCCTTGTCTATTCTCGGAATCGTGATGAGCATGCTGAGCACTTGAAAGTTGTTTTGCAAACATTGAGGGAGAATCAGGTGTATGGGATGCTTAGCAAGTGTGAGTTTTGGTTGGATCGTATCACATTCTTGGGCCATATTATTTCTAGTGATGGAGATTCTGTCGATCCATCCAAGATTTTTGCAGTTAAGGATTGGCCGACGCCGAAGTCATTATCTAAAGTTCGGAGTTTTCTTGGTCTAGCGGGATACTACAGGAAGTTTGTTCGTGATTTCTCGAAGATTGCCGGGCCATTGACCAAGTTGACTGGAAAGGATCAGAAGTTTGTGTGGGATGAGTCCTATGATGATTCCTTCGATGAATTAAAGAATCAGTTGACATCAGCACCTATGTTAACTATACCAGATGGATCAGGAGGGTTCGTAATTCACTGTGATGCTTCAGAAAAAGGTTTGGGTGTTGTTTTGATGCAACGAGGCAAGATTGTTGCATATGCATCTAGACAATTGAGGCCGCATGAGAATAATTATCCTACATATGATTTGGAGGCTGCAGCTGTGATCTTTGCCTTGAGGCTTTGGAGGCATTATTTACTTGGAAACCGAGTGGAGATCTTCACTAACCACAAAAGTCTCAAGTATGTGTTTACTTAGAAGGGGCTAGATATGAGGCAGAGGCGATGGTTGGAATTGATGACAGATTATGATATCGATTTGCAGTATCATCTTGGCAAGATTAATTTGGTGCCTGATGCTTTGAGCAGAAGATCGATTGCTATGGTTCTAACTGAGCAGGATGAGCTCGTGGAACCCAGATTGTCCCCAGCTTCACAGGAAGGACGGCAGATCAATCCCGAAGATGAATAATAAAGGAAAGGAGCCTATTCACCAAGGGTAGAGTTCGCACTTACTACCAGCAAGCTGTAGAAGGCAGGAGTGCTAGTACAGGTATGTGCATATAGAACTGCAACTAAGTTTAAGAATTGCATTTTGAAATTTATTTTGGACTAAGAAGTAATGTATGATGAAACACTTACGTCACCAGTTGGACTTGTATATGTATGGAATCCATGCAACTGTTTTGTTCAAACTTAGTTCATCATATTCTTTTGTCCGAATTATTTTTCAAGAGTTAAGATGTGTGCGGGAGGCAACTCTAGATTTGGTTTGTTTGAATACACCATCTGGAGCATCAGCTTCGAGCAAATTATAGGAGAGAATCCTGGAAGTCTGAAGTAATGATCGTAGGCCATGTCCTATTCTAAGGAGGGAGTGGCTACTGAACTGTAAAAGATCGAGATAAATGAAGGATTGACCTCAGCCAAAGACCGTGAAGGAAGCAAGAAGTTAGATGATGAGATCAAGAAAACCAGTATTAGAGTGATTACTCAAGTTTAGAGCTCAGTTTTGGCACGATGGGAGCTGCAACCGAGTCCAAGTGAGTAAGTCAGAAGGCTTAGGCAGGAAATGCAGGGATTAAAGCACTGAAGCGGTAGAGTTCTCCAAGATCAGCTTATGATTAAGCAGCCACTAGGAGCACGCCAAGGAGAAGATCTAGCTCAGACAGAAGGCAATCGTGTTAACAATTCAGCAAGGGCACCAAGAGGAACTGCTCAGGGGCTGAAGTGGTAATGTGTGACTTCGTCCTTTCTAAGGAGGGAGTGTTCACCAACCAACAGGAGTCGTAATCAATGAGTAAATCAACATCACTTGTAGACAAGGATAGAGCAAGGTAATGCAGCCACTGTCTACTCCAAAGCAGGAGCAGAGGAATGTCAGCATCAAATTCATGGTGGGTCTGTCCAGAAGGCTGAATGACAACAGTTCAACTTGGTAGAAGACCAGTTTTTCGAGAATATCACTCGAGGAACTAGAGATGGTTCAGAAAAATGTCTCGTGAATCATTGATGTTGTGTTTGTTTTTCTCTCCAATAGTAGCGTTCTGAGGACAGAACGATTCTAAGGAGAGAGTAATGTAATACCCCGCAAAATAGCATATGGTTATTTTGCATCGTAATCTGTGCGCAATTGAAAATTGCACGCGATTATGTATTTTTCTAATAATAATTATTTTTTATTGAGAAATATCAGATATTGTCTACTTTATTTTATAATTTTGAAGGATTATTACGAGGTAGTTTTAACATATTTTGTATTGTTGGTATTATTAAAGAAAAGAGGTGGGTTTTATTTGAAATATATTGAGACTTGGGGGCTTATATGTAATATTCCCTTATTATTAATTAATTAATTAATTAATTAATTTACTTTTTACAATCCCCCCCCTCTCTCTCCTTCTTCTTCTTTCCCTTCCTGTTTCTATCCCGACCGAAAAGAACCCCAAACCGAACCCACTTCGGCACTCTCTCTCCCCGCTCAAATCCCCTCCATTTCTCTGTGGTTTTCAAATTAAATTGAGGGATAGGCAAATTGAAGGGTTCTCTACATCGTGGTAGCATCGGATTTTCGAAAGGATTTCGGGAAGGTAAACCCTAAATTATTTTATTGTATAAAATTGAGTGTGGTTAATTTCTATTGAGTAGGAGTATTATGGTAGGAAGATTAAGAGATGTTGGAAATGGTTGAGGTGAGAAATTAGCAAGTTGTTAGAGAATTCGTAAGTTGTTAATAAATTAGGGTTTTGGGTTTATAAAAGAGAACTATATGTGTATGAATTATTTCTCGTATAGTAGTGTAAAGTATAGTTGGGCCATTAGAAAATTTAGGAGTGGTTCTAATAATTATTTGGGAATAAAAATTCCATAGCATTAGATTATTATGTGCATCGCACGTGTGTATCCCAAGCATTCAATAAACGCTTGTGTGATATTTGGAATAGTGTTATTAGCTCTTGTGATTGGTTTGGATGATTTGAGTTTTAATTGCTTTGAAATTTGATGATAGGATATATTAGCGACTTTGGATGCAGGGTGGCATGGTGGCGCTTCGAATCTTCGCGAAATATGTGAGTATGAATTTATTTACGTATTTTTGTGTTTTAAGAAAAATTTTATAATAACCTGAATGGTTGGTATGAATTACGGATAAGGCGTATTTGGATCAAGGGTATCGGAATAACGTATATGTGTATATGGGGATGAGTTATATTTATATGATGATATCAAAATATGGTGAGTATGGTTTTAAATACGTATTTGATGTTTTGAAGAAGTTCTAATAAACTGAATTGTTGATATGATTTATGGATGAGGTATATTGGGATTAAGTGTATTGGTATAAAATTATGGATAATGGATTAGTTATGTATATGGGGATGAGTTACACTTGTATAATAATATCGAAATATGTGAGTATGATCTCTTTTGTTTTATGTACGTGGTGTGTTGTTGGGTTGTTGTTTCTCTTGTATGTATGTTTTCCTAAAACAACTTGGACAAAGTCCTAAGCGTACGAATGATTCCATGGATAATAAATGATCACCTAAGAAAGTGAATGGTAGAACTTTAATAAGAACATAAAGATCGAATCTTGAATTGTTGTAGGATTGAGGCTCATGCTATATACCATGCTTAGGTAGTAGTAAGAACCCATTCATGCCTATGTGACATGCTAGTAACCTATCATGCTTAAGTTTGATGAACCCATTTATGCTTGTGAACCCATGAAACAACATCATGCTTGAATTGCAGTCAATGTTCATATCGATGTTTAAGGTTGTAATAGACATCCATGCTTAGAGTGTAATAGTTACTCATGCTTGAATGGTAGTAAATATTCATGTTAAGTTGTAGTAACATACATGCTTAAGTTGTATTCATGCTTAAGAGTGTTGTAGGTTGAAGTATAAGTTAAATACCGTGCTTAAGTAATATAAAAGAATCATGTTGTTGTAGTTGTGGTGTTAACTATCGCGTTGTAGTCGTAGTATTAGTAAAGAACTATCATGTTGTAGTTGTAGTGTTAGTAAAGAACTATCGCGTTATAGTGGTAGTGTAGTAGAGAACTATCATGTTGTGGTGGTAGTGTTAGTGAAGAACCATCGTGTTGTAGTTGCAATACTCGAGTTGCATAGTAGTTCTAGATTCAAAGGAACCACACTTGAATTGTATTATGATTGTAGTGAAAGATTAAAAAGAACCCATGAGCCCATGCTTTTAGTCCTAGGTGATTCTAGCTCAAACGTGAAGAAAGAACCCAAGAATCTAGTGCAGGTAATTCTAGTTCAATTTGGGAGAGAGAAACCACGGATTCTAGTTGTATGAGACCCTAAGTAAAGTTGGACCGTATCACATGAACATTACTCATCTTCATGGGTATTAAGGGTTGGAAAGGTCACTAATTATCGTTAGCTTGATAAAAGTTTGATGTCGCTTCTTGGGCATCTCATGGGTAGAATGCCTATTTTAGACTGTTAGTAGATTCTTCTGTTGCTTCTAATTATAGAATATCAAGTATGCTAGTAAGCACATTTGGTTGCTTCTAGGTTGATTACTGTATGGTTATTTTTATGTGTGGTTTTGTTCATACGGGCTCAACTGGGCCGTACGTAGCTTATTTGGCTCGTATACATGTTGTTGTCTCATACGCGGCTCACGTGGTCCGTCTGTAGCTGTTGGTCTCATACGTGGCTTATTTGACTCGTATGTGTGTTGTTGTCTCATACGCGGCTCGACTGGCCCGTATGTAGCTGTTGGTCTCATACTTGACTTATTTGGCTCGTATATATGTTATTGTCTTATACGCGGCTCGACTGGCCCGTATGTAGCTGTTGGTTTCATACGTGGTTTATTTGGCGCATATGTATGTTGTTGTCTCATACGCGGCTCGACTGGCCCGTATGTAGCTGTTGGTGCCATACGTAGCTGTTTAGCTTGTATGTGTTTTTGGTTACTCGTATGTAGCTTCTTAGCTAATACGTAGTTTGTTGTGCTCATTCAGGGTAATATCATTACCCTAAGGGCATCGACCATCAAGACATGTGTTTTCCTTACTCCTGCGAGACTGTGGACGAGTCACTCCTTTTGATCTTAGTCGGTGTAGGTTGATCGCGGACCGGAGTATAGACGAAATCCAAGTTCAGGGTAGTGGCATGCGGGTACATTCGAATTGCCAGGGTCTTGGATCAATAGGCCATGAACCAGATCCTTAGGGATTCGGGTAAGTCTAGGTTGAGCAGCCTAGTAGAGTTGTCTTGCGAAGTCTAACTTAAGACTCAGCATGTTGTGTAAGTTCTATGGTCATCCTTCAGTTTGTTTAGGGTTAGTGATAATATTAGGGTAGTAACTTATGGCTATTACAACTTCACAATTATTATTATCATCTTTCGCCGAAGGGAAAGAGTTGGTGTTAAGGGTGATTCCTTATGATCCGACCTATCCTATAGGCCTGCATTAGGTGGTGTTATTGGGTTGTACCCTTCTTGTCAAAGGAATACGGTTTGTGCCTTGTCATGAGTTTGGAGCACGGGATCCGTATCTTGTCTGTTAATTCTGAAGTGCCATGATAAGGATAGGCGCGAGTCCTGTCGGAGCTAGGGGATGGACCCCGGAACTCCATCATGTCCTTGATCTAGGGGCGAACAAGCCATAGACTATGGTCTAGCTAGGGGCGACAGGGGATGCTTCGAGCTAACCTGTTTTGCGGTAACTCTGGGGTTCGTCAGATTTTTGAGTGAGGCAATAGTGGCAAATGAAGACACCACTATATAACTGCAATTAGCGAAATTAGACCATTTCAGGGCAACCTCATCAGTCATGTTGTATCTTCATAAACAAGTTGAGTACAAGAGTAGAATTCATAACGTGGGTTCAAATCCCTATATATGGAGAAACGGCTTGAGATGGGGCGTATGTAGTATGGGATGCATACTGTTCCGGAGACTTGCTTGCATTAGAATAAGAGCATTATTGCATTGGTAATCTTGCATTAGAGTTTAAGTTATAACATACATTGGCACATCAATTATATATACACATTTCTTTTCCATTCAAGGTGAATTGTGAGTGTGATAGTTGAAGTGTAGAATGAGTGTGAAAGTGATGTATTGCGGGACGTGATGATATATGTAGTAAGAAATGAATGAATGTGATGTTATGTGATATGAGATTGAGAGGGATCGTGTTTATGAATGGAGATGAGCACGAAAGAATATAAGTTGTGAGTCTGTAAATGCAAATGAATGGTAAATGAGGTGCAGTTTATGTGAAAGTAGAGTTATTTGTGAATGTAAAGCCTTATGGGAAAGTAAAGTTATAGGAATATTTGTGTAAGGCATAAAGTGATGGGCGTTAAGCATTTGTGAGTTAAGCTACTAATTTGTGAATGATTTCCAAACTAAAGATAAGTATGTTATGAGCGGGTGTGGATATGCATACAGGTGATGACTCAGAGGGTATTTGAGGTGAAATCCCATTTATGAAGTTTACGTGTTCAGTTGTCAAGTAAAAATTGATTATCTTGGTATTCGTAAGTTCGTTCTGTTTTTACTTATAAAGTTTAATTTATTTGCTTAATTCGTAAATTATACTCACACCAGAAATGGCTAATCCCTTAGTGTTTGGGGGTTAGGGAGTCCCTGGACTACCCTAGGTCCCCTACTGTTACAGGTCCTCAGCAGTGCAGAGGTGAGGTGTAGATTTATGGTTCTGTGGAGTGGAGCTTCATTTTACAATTTGTTGTTTAAGGTTTAATTATGTGAATAGTGAAATTTATGATTTAAATTATATTTTTGATGTATAAGTATGTGGATGATGATGATGAGTATAGTGTGGAGTGGCATGATATGTTTTTGACCCGTACCTATCTCGTTGTGTAGTACCGGGCTCCGTGGTATGTTTTTACAAGTTATTTTCTAAAAACTTTAATACGTTTTCAAAGGAATTTATGGTTTTTAATTGATAATTGATATCCTGTTATGATTTTGGCCCCCAGAGCATGATATTTATATTGCCTGTGTGATTCTGCTCATTTTGGCCTGGGGAGGCCATGATATTATTTCCTGTGATGTGAGTTACGGAATTTAGAGTAGAATTCCGAAAGCTTTTTGTGTTTCAGGGCAGAAATTTTAGGGGAAACTCTACCAAAATTTTCTTGAAAATATAACTATCTTAGTTTACATTTAAAGTGATACAGAAATTGAAAGAATTGATTTTGGAGTCAAAAAGGAAAAAAAAAAGGGGCAGGCATTGCATTTTGATATGAAAAATTGATATTTATAATCATTGTGTAATAACTCTGATGGCAATAAAAGTGTTTAAAATTCCGTTTTATTTACTGTGTTGAGATGCATTTGAAGGCAAAGATTCTGGCATGTGTCATGGTTTCCCAGTTACCAGAAATTGGGCCGTTACAGACCGAGACAGCGACCGCCCCTCAGTGATCTCCCCGACAGTGGGCAAGGGGAAGGAAGTAGCGAGGTCGGCAATCGTGGAGACCATCGTGGAGAGTGTAAAGGGGGCTGGCGCTTTAGGTTGGCTACCGTCCACATTGTCGAACCTCGGGAAGGTTAGGAACTACTCCGGAGACCTTTTGTCCAAGGCAGTATACGGGAGGTCTGCCACTTACGAAGAGAATCGTCTGAGGGATCCTTCCGAGGTACACGATATCCCCTCGATTCTGAACGAGGCGGATCTTCAGCATATCAGGAAGGGGTTCTGGAACCCAAAAGTGTACACCTTTCTCCTCCCCGGTCTGGGCTTTCGAGCGTGCACGGAGACTTCGCCCGACACTTGCATCTTCCCCTACGACTCACTCAACGCCGGCCTTTGGCTGCCTCTACCACCGTTCGTTGTCGAAGTTCTACAATGGTACGGCTTGAGCCCGGTACAATTCATGCCGAACATGTGGCGGCACGTCATCGCTTTCATTCTTCAATGCCAGGCAGTAGGGGCCGAGCCTTGGCTCGTCATGCTTCATAGTCTCTACCGGATCTGCCGTATGAGTAAGATGGATTACCGGTACTACCTGTCTCTGCGAAAGGGGGTTAAGCTGATCGAGAATCCGGACTCCATCAAGCATTGGAAGGAGAAGTACTTCTTGATCCGAGGTCCCGAGCTGTGGAGTTTTTCGACAAGTTGGAAGGAGGACATTCCGAAGTGGGCGAAGCCCAAGCCAGTGCTGACTAAGGAGGAAGAGGAGGTCATGTCGAAGATCCTCGGTCTTCTGACCCTGGGTTGGAAAGATATCACCGAGGGGGTCCTCTTCGGTGGGGGTCTTAGTCCGATCGACTCTAGTACGCTCCGTCTAGATTTTTTTTCTTTTTTACCATCGTTCTCTTCAGGCGCTAATTCCCTTCGGTTTTTCTTTTTCAGAGGCCCCCGGTACGGATTTCAGAGCTCTGTTGGCGAAGTGGAGTGTGGCCATCGTGAAGGGACCGGACAATAAGAAGAGGAAGAGGACGACAACGGGACCCCCATCCGGCCGAGCAGCCCAGGCACCCTCAGCTTCCACGCCTGTTGTGGACTTGGTCTCCGACTCTTCCTCCGCTCCTTAAGCTGCACTTCCCTCGACCACAGCTTCCGAGCCTTCTGGCAGAGTGTTCTCTATCGTAGCCGCGCTAGCACTCGAGGTGCTACCCCTCACCACCGAGGTAGAGGCCATTCTGACCGAGGAGCACAATAAGCTCTTCGTCCCCGAGTGGAGGGTGATGAAGCTTGATGGTTTCCTCTGCGGTGCCGCGATGAGCATGCAGGCCGTGCGCCACCTGTCGACCCCGAAGGACTGAGCAGCGCTGAAGGCAGGAATCGTGGGTGACGACACGCTAGAGATTGCTTGGGCCACGATGTCAGTAAGTGTTCTTGCTATGCTCTTCGGAATTTCGAAGTTTGTGGTTTTTTACACTCACGTCATTTTCCCTCTTCGGCTTTCAGATCACATGTCACTTTAGTCACCTGCTGGAGCAGTTCGCCGAGCAGGAGAAGGAACTAAATATGAAGAGCGATAGGGATAGGGCCAAGTGAGCAAAGGCCGTGAAGATGTACGAGGCTGAGCATCAACTCTCGGAGTCCCGAGCTGTTCAGATTGGCGTTCTGGAGGCGGCGCTAGCCAAGGTGAACGAGCGCATCGCGATTGAAGCGGTGAGGGTGGATGAGCTGGAGAAGGGGAAGACCCAAGCTGAGGTGGAGAGGGAGAAGGCCTTAAAGGCCTCGGAGGAGATGCAGAAGGAGCGGGACGCAGCGGTGGCCGAGGCGACGACGGCCATCCAAGCCGAGGCGGAGGCTCACTTGCTCACGAACATGGTGGAGTCCTACGCTCGAGCCCTCAAGCATGCCACGGCTCGTATCCCCAACTTCGACAGCTCAGAGTATCACCTTTACGACCCGATCGAAGGCGAGGAGATTATACCCTTGGCAGAGGCTGAGCCCGAAGGAGGGGAGGAAGAAGTCGAAGCGGTCGTGGAGGAGGTGGCAAATCCGGAGGGGGCGCTCGTGACGGTGCCGAGCGGGAGTATGGAGCAGCACCTTGAGGTGGCTCCCCGACTTTGTTCACTCCACCCCCCCCCCCCCACCTTTATTTTTTATTTTTTATTGCCTTGTTGCGGAATGGCCACCACATTTTGTACTAAAATGAGAAACTTTTTTGACCAAGTGTTGTATTTGCATTGAACTTTGCCTCTGAGTTGCCCTGTAGAAGCCGTTTAAACTTAGTACCTTCATGTTCTGGCTTTTTCCAAATCGGCGAAGCATCACAAATTGTTGAAGTGCTTCCAATGGCCGAAGTAGCACGACTCAGGTCTATTCTAGGGGTAACGAGGTTGGGCCTCGCTCGGACTTGAGAGAGGCTTTTCAAAGCCGAGTCGGAGCTGAACCATCTTAAGCTGACGTTGGATCGTCGTGATTCCGAGCTGAAGCATCTAAAAGAGAAGGCTCGCAAAGTGCCCCCCGATGGAGAGCAGACGTGTCCCTCGACGGCCTTCAGCCAAGGCTTGCGGCTCAAGTATCTTCGTTGGTCTTTGTTCGATGTCAGGGCCGAACAAGAGGGGTTACAGAATGTCGTGCTTGAGAAGAGATTTGAAGCGGCACACCTTCGGAGGGCTATTTCCGAGGCTTCTCGTCAGGGAAGCTCTACCCGAATGCCTCGCCTGAAGATCAGGGTGACAGAAGACTCACTGAAGGAATGAGTCGTGGAACTAGAGGTAGAAAACCATCGGCTACGACGGCTGTCCGCGGGGAGCAACGTCAGAACCACTTCTTGTCCCCGAGGTGAATACTCCTAAGGAAGGTCATTCCATGAGTTGGCGTTACGCTTGCCCCCCGTCTCGAGGCACCCCGAGGACGCGCAGAGCGGAGTGGCTGGCTCGTCGAGCGGAGCATCTGCTGGGGCAATACTTAGGCTTTTAGGCACCGAAGACGCAACTCGGCTCGCCGGTTTGGATATCTCCACGGAAGTAAGGCCACAACAGCACGGCACTCGCCGACCTAGGTTATCTCTTAATAGAAGTGTCCCACTCCATAGGAGGGGTTGAAGCAGATCTCTGTAATTTTGTAATCTTTGTTTCACATGAGTTTTATATCTCGATGTAAAGATGAGTTGTTGGTCTATAGTTAGACTTGTACCTCAAACTTTAATGAAATAATACTTGTTTCTTGAACTTGTGTGTTTTGCTAGTGTTTGCGAGTGTCAACAGTTGTAGGAGCAATTCCGAATGGCGAGCCACTTTATAATTGCTCGTTCGCAAGTAGCAAAAGTTGCGTCAAACCAAGTGTTGGACTCCTAACTTGTCGTTTAGAGATTATCAACAGTTGTGGGAGCAATTCCGAATGGTGAACCACTTCATACTCGCTTAAAAGCAAGTAGTTGAAGTGGAATCGAACCAAGTGTTGGACTCCAAGTGTGTCGTTAAAAGAATATCAACAGCTGTGGGAGCAATTCCGAATGGTGAACCATTTCGTGCTCGCTTAAAAGAAAGTAGATGAAGCCGAATCGAACCAAGTGTTGGAATCCGAGTGAGTTGGTTTAAAGTTTTTTTTTGTAAGTGCCAAAGTAGTACAATTAGAATGCTCAAAGTAGAGAACTTGCAGGAGTAGACTGCTTACTGAAAACAATTAGGCGGCCGCTTCTAAGTTGCGAGCCGCTCTTACACTCTGATATGGAAAATAATAAAAAAACTTTGACATGTTTTATGGAGTGCTCTTGGGGAAGTTGCTTGGAGCGGTGTTCAGACACCCTCTTGGTACTTCATCAAGTGCTCCGCATTCCATGTCCTCGGTATTTTTCTACCCCCTGGGTCTTCGAGTTGATACGCACCTGGGTGAATAACTCTTGAGACCCTATATGGACCTTCCCAATTGGGTGCTAGCTTGCCCTTTTTGCTTGGAATGGAGATCGACAGCTTCCGGAGTACAAGGTCCCCCTCTTTAAGATTAGCTTGTCGGACTTTCTTATTGTAGGACTGAGTGATCTTACGTCGGTATGTCTCCTATCTGATGGAAGTCTCTCACGGATCTCATTGATGTGGTCCAAACTGTTGTGATGCTGGTTCGCATTTTGCTCTTCATTGTAAGCGATCAGTTGCGGCGAAGGTAGGCTGACCTCGAGGAGGATAATGGCTTTGGATCCATAATTAAGATTTATATGGGATTCTCCTGTCGGAGTTCTCTTCGTGGTGCGGTAGCTCCATAGCATGTTAGGCAGCTGTTCGTCCCATAATCCCTTGGTGGATTTATCGAGCCTTTTCTTCAGGCCGGAGAGTATTTGTTGATTGGCGTTCTCCGCTTGGCCATTGGACTGAGGATGGGATATTGAGGAGAACCGC
Source organism: Hemerocallis citrina (assembly GCA_017893485.1). Taxonomy (NCBI): domain Eukaryota; kingdom Viridiplantae; phylum Streptophyta; class Magnoliopsida; order Asparagales; family Asphodelaceae; genus Hemerocallis; species Hemerocallis citrina. The sequence goes on from CM030367.1 coordinate 77,388,032, forward strand.
TGTTGGATGCCGAGGGCGGCGGATAAGTTGCGAAAGGTTGCCCCTGCGAAATGGGTTCCATTGTCGGTTACGAGGATACAGGGTATACCAAACCGACAAATAATGTTCTTCCAAAAGAACTTCTGAACCTTGTTCTCAGTGATCGTTGCAAGGGGTTCGGTCTCGATCCACTTGGAGAAGTAGTCTATTGCCACGACCAGGAACTTCAGCTGACCCGGCGCTGGAGGGAATGGTCCGAGCAAGTCCATCTCTCACATTTCTAAAGGGATTGGAATTGCCAAGGAGGAGAGTTCGGCTTGTGGTAGGCGACGGATTGGAGAGAATCTCTGGCAGGAGTCGCATTGGCGGACGTACTCTTCGGAGTCACCAAGTAGTGTGGGCCAGAAGTAGCCGTAATTTAAGAGTTTAAGGGTGAGGGATCTCGCTCCCAAGTGCACGCCACACATACCGTCATGAGCCTCCTTAAGGGCATAAAGCGCTTCATCGGGGGACAGACACCTCAGGTAGGGTCGGCCGTCAATCTGAGTGTAGGAGCATTTTTACATGACTCCATTAAGAAGTGTGTACTGCTTGGCTCTGGTCCTGATCCTTCTCGCCTCTTTTAGGTCTTCTTGAAGAACTCCGTCTCTAAGGTACTTGAGTAAGGGCTTCATCCAATTCTCCCCAAGTGTGAGGGGCATAGTCTCCATTGGCTCTAAGCTGTCTTTCTCAATACTCGGTCTCAGGAGTACCTCTATTAACACGGTTCGCTCCAAACCCTGAAGGGAGGAGGAGGCGAGCCTTGAGAGGGCGTCCGCCTATGCATTTTCCTCTCGGGGAACTCGCTGGAGTCGAGCATCTTCAAATAAGGCCAGTAGTCCCTTTACCTTCGCCAAGTACTTGGCCATGCGCTCATCTCTTGCTTCGTACTTCCCAGACACTTGATTCACAACCAGCTGTGAATTACTGAAGACCTGGACACACTTGGCCTTTTCTTTACGAGCCACGCAGAGCCCCGCTATGAGGGCCTCATATTCGACTTCGTTGTTCGATGCTTGGAAGTTTAAGCGGAGGGAGTATTGCAAAACGAAAGCGTCTGGGCCGGTCAAGATGATGCCGGCCCCACTTCCGTCGGCACACGAGGACCCGTCAACATAGACAGTCCAGACCTGGGGTTCGGCGGCTGACTCGCAGGGGCCGAGCATGGTGCTCTTCACATTAAATTCCGCTAGAGTTTGGGCCTTGATAGCGGTTCTGGATTGGTAGCTGATGTCATGCTGGCTCATCTCTATGGACTATTTCACCAAGCGTCCTGATGTCTCGGACTTGTGGAGAACTTGCTTCAGCGGCTGGTCGGTAAGAGCAACCACCGAATGAGACTGAAAGTAGGGGCGGAGCTTTCGGGCCGCCATAACCAAGGCAAGGGCCATCTTCTCTAGCTTCGGGTAACGGATCGGAGGAACTTCCTCACATAGTAGATGAGCCTCTGCGTCCTGTCCTCTTCTCTTACCAGGACAGCGCTGAGGGTCTGCTCCGAAGCGGCGAGGTATAGGTAGAGGACCTCCCCGGGCCTTGGCTTGATCAAGAGTGGGGGGTTATCTAAGTATGCATTGAGCTGGTCGAAGGACTCTTGTTGGTGTTGCCCCCATTCAAAGCCTTTAGCCCCCAGAGGGCCTTGAAGAATGGGAGGCACTTCTCCCCGGACTTGGAGAGGAAATGCCCAATCGCCGCAAGGCGCCCGGTGAGCCTCTGTACATCTTTAACACTAAAGGGAGAGCCATTTTGAGTATGGCCTAGATCTTCTCAGGGTTGGCCTCTATGCCCCTCTAGCTGACCATGAACCCTAAGAACTTGCTAGATGAGACTCCGAACGTATACTTGCTCGAATTCAGCCTCATGTTGTGCCCCCTCAACACCCCGAAGGCTTCCTAGAGGTCGAGGACATGCTCCTGCCCTCGGATGCTCTTGGCCAACATGTCATCTACATAGACTTCCATGTTCTGGCCAATCTGGTCTTAAAAGACCCTGTTCACTAGGCGCTAGTATGTAGCTCCCACGTTCTTCAAGCCGAACGCCATGACCCGGTAGCAATATAGGCCCTGATCATTCACGAACAAGGTCTTCGGGATGTCGGGAGGGAACATCTGGATCTGGTTATACCCCGAGAAGGCATCCATGAAGCTGAGGAGCTCGTGGTCGGAGGTTGCATCGATTAGAGCATCGATGCTCGGAAGGGGAAATGGATCCTTCGGGCATGCCTTGTTGAGGTCGGTAAAATCGATGCATATCCTCTAGCTCCCGTTGGCTTTTTAAACCATAACCACATTGGAAATCCATTTGGGGTAGTTCACCTCATGGATGAATCGGGCATTCATGAGCCTCTCGACCTCCTCCTTGATCGCTTGTTAGCATTCGGGAGCGAACTTGCGTCGCTTCTGCTGGATGGGCTTGACTCCTAGGGCAACGCTGAGGTGGTGCATTAAGAGCTCCTGTGAGATCCCAGGCATATCGACCACAGTCCAAGCGAAGAGATTGTAGTTCTCCCTTATGCATTGGGAGATGTCTTTCTTGATGGAGAGGGAAAAAGCCTTGCTGACCCAGAACGTCTTGGTGGCATCTTCCTCCGAGAAGGCCACGTCCTCCAGCTCGTCCACCGGCTCAGAGATGGTCTGGCTACTTTCTGGTGGGAGTCCGAGGGCTTCTAGGGAGAGGACCAGGACACCCATCGAGGTCATATAACACTTGCGAGCTTCCTCCTGACTCCTTCTCACTTCTCCCACCCCTGTGGGAGTGGGGTACTTCATCTTCGTGTGATAGGCTGAAGGAATGGCCTGGAGTGCGGCCATATCTGGTCGACCCAGGATAACATTATAGGCGGCTTTAACATCTACCACCAAGAAGTCCATCGGCTCTGTGCGGGTGATCGGGATTTTGCCAGCGATCACGTCGAGGGTTATAACTCCCTCGATCATCACCGGCACCCCGATGAATCCATGAAGAGTGTAGCCAGCGGGCTTGAGCTGATCTCTCGACAGCTGGAGTCCCTTGAACGCCTCTAAGAAAAGGATATTAACCGTTCTACCATTGTCCACCAAGACTCGGCATACGTCGAAGTTGGCCATTCAGAGGTTAATAACGAGGGCATTGCAATGGGGGGTGCGAATGCCCTCCAAGTCTCTATCGGAGAAAGTGATAGGGACCCCAAGACCCTTCGGAGGGGGATGGGTTTGCACGTTGTTCACTTCCTAAACGAAGGCTTTTTGGGAGGAGTTAGAATCTCCTCCCATTGGGCCTCCGTGTATAAGGTGTAGGATGACCTCTGCTTCGACATCCGGAGTCTCCGCATGTTGTTTGGTTCGCCTGTTAGCCCCCTGGGGGTGGAGGTGGATCAGCCCTGTCCCTCCTTACGAACCTAGCAAGCCGCCCTCTTTGAATGAGGGCCTCGATTTCGTCCTTCAGGGCCCGACAGTCGTCTGTGTCGTGCCCGTGGTCCCTGTGAAAGCGACACCACTTATCTCGGTTTCTCTTCTTCCCAGGGGTGTTCATCTTCAGAGGTGGCAGTAGAATACCCTCGTTCCCAATTTCCATCAAGATGGCAGAGACACTCGCATTGAGCGGAGTGAACTTTTCGAAGCGGGGGAGAGGGCGCCGTTGACCTCCGTTGTCTTTTTGGAGCTTCTTAGCTCCTTCCTCAGCAGTCTTCCATTTGTTCCCGGAAGACGACCCTTCTTGAGTGGGGCGATTGAGAGCCTCTTCAGCACGGATATACTTCTCACTCCTGAGGAGCAGCTCGGAGAAGTCCCGAGGAGACTTCTGGGCCAGGGATGCCCTTAGATCAGGGTTGATGACATTGGATTGGAAAGCAGCCAAAGCTACTGACTGATCTAGGGAGGCGATGGACCTAGCCTCCGCGGTGAACCGCTTGACATAATCCTTCAGTCGCTCGCCCTTCTTTTGGCTGAGGAAGAGCAATGAGGTGCTTGTCTTCTCGGAGCGGCGGCTGCTCACGAAGTGTGTGAGGAAGAGACCTTCGAACTGGTCGTAGGAGAAGATGGAGGCCTGGGCAAGTCTAGAATACCATTCCCTAGTAGGCCCCTTGAGTGTGGCCGGGAAGGTCTTGCAGAGAAGGGTGTCAGAGGCATGATGGATCATCATGAGAGTTTTGAAACTCTCAATGTGATCAGCAGGGTCCGACTCCCCGGTGTAAGACTCAAATTGTGAAGGCATGAAGTTCTCTGGGACGGGGGCCTCCATGATAGTGCGGGAGAATGGGGGCCTGTTCGGGCTGAGGTTCCTCGCCCATTGTTCTTCATCTCTATCGAGCTGGCCAAGGCACCTCTCCATCTCGTGGAGATGGCGATAGACCGAGTCCTCTCTTCAGTCATGCCTCGCTGAGCCCCGAGACTCATCTTCATGTTGAAGAGGGCTGGGGCTGCAGCGGCGGTAGCTTGGAGTAGTCCGTGGACTGGGGGTGCGACGGCAATGGCTCGGAGCCGGCCGAGGATTGGGAGAGCGACGATGTTGGCTCGGAGCGGGCCAAGGACTGGAAGAGCGGCGGCGATGGTTGGGAGCAGGCCGAGGACTGGGAGCCCATTTGTTGTTGTTGGGGGCAACGTTGAGCGCCCGCAGGACCGCCTCCTGGAACTGCTGGAACTCCGCCCTTGTAACGGGGGCCTCCTACTCCCACTGAGCTTAAGGGATAGGATGGCCAGCTGGGGAGCGGCTTCTTCTCTGGCGATGCTGGGGCACTCTCTCCGCCTCCTGGGAGAGTTGGACCCTCGGGGATCCATCCTGCGAGGTGACCGGTCCTCTGATGCTCCCGGCAAGGGTTCCCTTCACGAGTCCGCCTTTCGTCCAAGAGGATTCGAAGATCTATATCGTTCTGCCGGTGGTTGAGAACATCTCGCAGATCTTTTGGCATTGGAGGGCTATGGGAGGCCATGGAGTCGGTGGAAGGGTTGTGTACAGAGATATGGACTTGATGCAGGGGCTGCTTTTGGCGACTTCGTCAAAAGGGATCCCCAACAGCCACTTGAGGCCCCAGAGGCTGCTGAACTAATTGAGGAATTGGCTGCTCGAGCTGTGGGGCCGGTTGGACGGGCAGAGGGAAAGCCTCCTGAGGCGGAGGGAAAAGGAGGTTGTTCTACGGTTGGAGGCCGCAGACTTCTCCTTCTTCGGAGGCATAACTAGGAGTGGCTTTGGTTAATGGGGCAGGGTTGGATTGTTATTCGAGTTTCCCACAGACGGCGCCAATCTGTTGCCGCTGAATTCGATGTGGGGGCAAGCAGATGAATTTGTGGATTCGCAAGAACTCAAATGGGTCAAACCAGACCTCTTCCCTTGTTGTTCAGCTGGCTCCTCACAGCTGCCGCTGACCTGAACAAAGTACGAAACACCGGGGTGGATCCCGGCGACACACCCTCTGACGCTCTTGTCAATACTCAGAAAAGAATATTAAAAAGCTTTAGGTAGGCAAAGAGAGATTACCCTGTAACAGTAGGAGGTAGAAGTTTTTATAGTCGCCGTGGGGGATCTGCTTCGAGGTAAGAGCAAATCTCTACTCCCCGGTGTGGTTGGATCGAGGTGGTTAGAACCACCTCCTCAGGATAGGAATGGATCAGGATTTCTCCATATCTTCCTAAACTATCTCTGAACAGGTTGGGACCCGCTCTCAGTTGACCAGATCCGTTCATGGTTATTCGGTCCAAGAGAAGAGACCCAATTCCCATTTCGGACCCATATGTAGGTGAAATCACCGTTTTGCCCCTGTGAACTTTAAGATTTGTGCCCAATTTGAACGGTTCTGATTTAACCCCATTTTTAGCCATATATCAAACTGTATCAATTGTCAATGAAAATGTCAATAACAAGGCAAGGTTTATAATCAACAATTCAACAATTAACAATAACAATAAAACAAGAATCAAGACGATAACAATTACCAAGTTCAATGCAAGTGTCAATCCTAGGTCTATCATTTTTTATTAGCTTATTTAATGCACGTAATATTGTGTCCCATACCACAGGTTTGGTGTATACAAGCAAGTGAGCATTTAGACTATAGTGGTTAGCTCTACAGATCATGTACTCGACACGATAACAATAACGAGAATACACTATTAACGATCCATCACGAGAATTTTTCCACAATACGGTACAACATAACAATAACAATATAGGAAAACCCGGGCCCCTCATCCGAGTATACTCAACGATTGTTCACTACCAAGTCGACCCTTATTACCATGACTTATTATCAATTTATTAACATGAATCATGAATGTGCAATCAATGGAAGGAGTATCAAGAAAAGATATCAATGAGGTATCAATGACTATACAATGGATGGTATGCAGTGCAATGAGAGATTTAAACAGATTTACAATTGAACATTAAGAATGCAAATTCTGAACAGCAAGACGCTGTACAAAAATTGACTTTTCCACTGCTACGGAGAAGAAAATCAGGTTCCGTCAGAGATTCTAGAAACTAGACTTTCTACTGGTTCCAACACATATTCACACAATATATTATAAACAAAATAGCTAGGTAAAACGTTCATTTCTTTATTGATTTCATGTTCAGGCAGCATGTTATGGTCAAATTCTTGCATATAGAAGTTGAGTTTAAAGTCGCTTAAAAATCTTATAAAAATCATAATTTAGTTTCTAGTAGTGTTTAGCAACAACACGCTTAATCTCAGGTCTATTCTTTATTTAATATACTGTTTCAATTAATTCAACATGGTGATGTATTTTCAGACTGTATTCTGGAATTCATATGTTACTCCACGAGAATCTGAATATCTCGCAATCCGTAAGTCAAATTATAAAACCATCAGATATTTTGGATTCCAGACACACAGGGATACAATTATTCTTTAATAAGTTTTATTTTATTTTAACTGTATCAAGGTCAAAAGTTTGGTTCTTTCCTGAACTAGTAATCTGACAGCGATCTAGGGTCATATTCTTGTATGAATATCTAGTCTAGAAAAATCATCAATTAATCTTATACCAATATTAAAGTGACTCCTAATTATGTCTATTAAAAATCTAGCTAACATCAAGGTCTAATTCCACTATTATCCTATTATTTCAATTAACAATTCATGTCGATATGCTAGTAAACAACAATCTGGAAATTAAAACCTAGCAGTGTTAAAAATGTGATCACTTGCAATTTATAAATCAGAATTTAGATCCATAAAAGGTTATGAAAAATAGATTCAGAGGTCTATGACTTTTATTTATAAAGTTTAATCAAATTCTAACAGTAATAGGGTCAAAAATTCACTACAACACAGGCTAGACAGCAAGGCAGCAACTTGGTAATTTAACAATCGAGAAATACAACATGCGTATTCTATCATGAGAGTTTACAAGCATTCATGTCCAGTATTTTGTGTGCAATTCTACGGTTAATAAGGTAGAAACTCATTGTTTCTATGGTCTAGAATTTATCAACAACAGTCATATCAATCCAATCCATGTAATCAAATATACTAGACTAACTTATTCTTCTACTTTGTACGGTGTAGTGTATGAATGTTAACATGGTTTAGTTTAGATTCAAAGATATAGTAGGGAAAGAAAACTACTACTTAGTTTCGCCATTGAATTCGTCATAGTTTCTTTGAAGGGTATCAAGCAAATACGATACGATAATTAATTAGGAACTACTTGCGGAGATCAAACAATTTCTTAAACAAAAAAATGAGTTATTTCAAGAGAGACTTGCTTTTTACGTGATGATTTCGAATATAAAAGAATAACGGAAATGAGACTCCCGACGACAAAACACGGCGGCGCAACGACGACGGCAAGGAAAACACTTGGCATGTGGCAGTGACTACGGAGACAGTTGCGGTGGTCAGCAGCAAGGCAGGAAAGCAACACCAGGGTGGATGACTGAGGAGCAGGGGTGGCACTTCAGTGTTGTCGCTGGTCGGAGACAGGGGTGCTTGACAACGGGTGAGCGGGGACGAGGTAGCAAGAGGTCGAGCGGTGGTGGTCGGGAATGGGGAAGGCGACAATGGCAGTAGGGGAGTTAGAGCTCGGGGGTGCAGGCATCGAGAGTGTAGGGGTAGTGGAGCGAGGGCGAAGGGCTGGAGCGGGGTGTCGAGGTGGTTTCGAGTGCAGGGTTGAGGCAGGGGATGAGCGAGGGGTTCAGCTTCGAGGCTGTCGTCGTCGATTGTGAAGAAGCCGGAGCAGAAGTATGGTGGTGGAGAATTAGGCTCCGGTTGTCGATGGAGGCAGGGTGCTCGAGATGGCAGTCGGTGGTTGTCGAGCGGAGTCAACTTTGGGTGCAGGATGAGGATGATGATGGCAGGGCGAGGTGGTGACTGGGAAGTGCAAGGGTGGAGGCGAAGCTGTTGATGAGGAGGAGAGGGTGCAGTCAAGATCGGGGGTGTTTGGGGTTGTTCGGTTTTGGGAGAGGAAAAAGAAGGGGTGGGGAGAGAGAGTTGTAGATGAGGGGTAATTAATTGATTAGTTGATTATGAGGTGATTAATACGTTAATTGAGAGATTAGCGAGTTTAGTTAGGATTTAGTGGGAATGGGGATAGTGGTTAGGCTATAAATTAGGGAATTGTGGAGATATTGGGGGAGATGAACGTGGAGGGGGTTGGAGATACTGGGCAATTATCAGGTTAAGGGATATTGGATTAGCGGGTTCGGGTCTGCATTAACGGGTTTGGGTTTCGAATTCAATAAAAAATGGGCTTGGGTTTAAATATGATTAAATAAGATTGGGATATTGGGTAAGGCTCAAAATCAAATCATTAGTGTGTTTATAAAATACCCAAGACACAAGGAAAAATGAAATAGAGTGTACAAGAATATCAGGGTTCAACAAATGAAAATACAATTGATTGAAAGAATACAATTCGATTGAAGATGAATAACAGAATTATTATTAGGTAACCTAAATTACAGGAATAGAGAATTGCAAAAGAAACTCTGAAAAATCGGAAACCAGATTACATTGGCTGTAAATGTACTACAAAAAATCAAATACAAGGAAAATCACTCTAGTAGTGCTTTGGTTGACTATAAATGGAGTTGGAGGAGTTCTCATTTGGTAGTAATTCGCAAATGTGTACTTTACCCCCGATAACACTTGCACTTGCAGTGTTCATGTATATTTTAATCATGGGTAAATGACAAAAAATGCCTTGATCATTGAGGTTAAAGCCATTAGCCCCTTAAACTATCGGCCAAAGCGATAAACCCCCAAACTACCAACCGTGGTCAAATCCAATACAAAAAACCTAAAAGTGGGTGTGAAATGACCAAATTGTCCTCATTTAAATAACCCCATAACAATACCACTAATTACATTCTTCTTCCTTTCAAAATCCCACTCTCTCTGTCACGCCCCGCTTCCCAAAAATATGGAATACGAGCACGTGACGAAGCCCAGCGAATGATTTTTTACATCATCCATAAGCTGTAGGATCGACTCAGCATCACAACAAGTATATAACAAGAAAGATATATAAAACCAAGCATGCATGAATACTTTATTAGCAACAGAAACAACTGAAACATGATAAAAAAAACATCCAAGTAGTTTCAAGTCTGAATCAAAGTAAACTCGGGAACATCAGCCCGTTACAAGTTCTCAAAACACAAGAAATAATAATAATCCAAAATAAACAAATAAATGCAAGAATTAAATGTTCTAGTCAGGTCCTTCTCCACTTGGAAACTAGAACCTTTGCTCAGCAATTCCTGCGGGAAGCTCGTCTCCAAAGTCTGTTTAATAAAATATAAACAGGAAACAAGAAGGGAAACAAGAGAAAATGCCCTTAGTGCAAGTTAGGGCCACAAATAGTAAAAGCAAGTACAAGAAAGGGGAAAACAAGAATTGGAATCAAGAATAGGCAGAGTTATAACAAGTAATGAACAAATTCAGGGACTATCTAGCAAGAGGGAAACATCTTAATAACTAGATTGGATAACAACTGCTAGTGGTGAAACACATGTCAGGTACACCTATAAGGGTAACTAATATCGGGTATTATGTTTCATGTGTCAGGTTTTACGTATCAAGTTTCATATTTCAAGTTGCAGGTGTCATGTTCAGGTGTCATGTTCAGGTGTCATGTTCCAAGTGTCATGTTTCAGATATCAGGTAACCAGGTATTCAGGATAATCAGGTAACAGGATAATCATGTATCAGGATAATCAGGTAACAGGATAATCATGTATCAGGTGTTAAGTTCAAGTCTTGTGTGATTACTATCTAGGTAGCACGACATGCATCCATACTTTTACTACATGGTTGCTACAGTCAAGTCAATTGCGTTTAGACTTAGTAATGGAGTCTATAGGGCGGCGTACTCAGGTTTCAGGTATCAGGTATCAGGTATCAGACAGGCACGGTTCATGAATACGAAATTTAATAACAGGTTCACGAAGCAAGTTCGTGAATACTAACAGGTTCAAGGACCACACAGTGGGTCCATGAATACAACAGGTTCATGAGTCAAGTAACTGACTCCATGAATACATCACGTGCAACAGGTTCATGAGCCAAGTAACTGACTCCATGAATACATCACGTGTAACAGGTTCATGAACCGAGTACTGGGAAACACGGGCCCCCTTCTGAGTACACTTACCTATATTGTCCACTCTATAGTCTTTCCCTTAACCCCGGCTTATTACATTTGTTCAGGCAGAATTTGTATATTTGTATTTATGCATATGAAATAGTGCTGAAATAATGTAGATTAATTCTAAGGAAAAATTGGGGATGTCCTATAGGGTGTCCAGCAACTACATATAAAATTTGGGGTCAAACGCTCGCTGTTTACACAGCTAAAATAATTTGTAAAGTCAATATATACAGCAGTTTTTACAGAACTGCACCTACTGACACAGCTGCAGTATAACGGCCATATCTCCTAGACCGTAACTCCAAATTCAATCATTCTGGAGTCTACCGACATCTACACATCCTAATCTACGTTTTGTATTCAGGCCTCGGGCCCAAATTCCAAAGATAAGAGGGTCGAAACCGCAAAAGGAAATCCAGACAGCAACATAGGGAAATAATTCACTAATGTAGATTTCATAGAATTACGTAATTTGGTGTCTAAAATCATTATGTGGCACAAATACATGGTAATGGGAATCAAACAGCGAATAATAATATTTTTCAAGTCATAATAATCACAAATTGCCAAAACACTAAATTTATATGCGTCTACAATTTCTAGGGGTCCTTAATTCATATGTCCATGTGATTCGCAAGTTCAAGGAGATAAAAGAGTCCAATTGAATTATTATTTATTACGAGGAAGTTTTGTGACTCTTAGATTGGTGAGTTTGAAGGTTCAAATTTGTTTTACTATGATATTTCAAAGGAGAGTCACAAACTAACTACATGTGGTATTTCAAAGAGACTTGTACTAGGACAATAAGATGTACAAGGTTACTTGCCTTAAATCGACGGTTAAAATCTCCGCTTGTTGAAGCAACTGAGAAGAAAAGTCCCCGGAAATGTCCTCGAAATGCGCGTGCAAAAATATACCAAAGATCGAGTTTTCCTCGCACACACGATCGGCCCGAACAGCAAACAGCAAGAGAGATCCGGTGCGGCACGAACAGGAAACAGCAAAACGATCCAATCAGATCGCTGGGAAGCAGCGGATCTGAGGCCAGAACAGCGCACACGGGATCGGGGTCTGCTGCGGAACGAACACGGAACACCGATCAAGAGCGCGAATCTTGATGAGATCTGGCGGCTGAGAATCGTTCCCGCTCTTTTCTCCTTCTTCTTCGTTCGATAACAGAGCGAGAGAGCGGGGAGAGATGGGGGGGTGCAGCGGCGACGGCGGGGGTTCTTCGACGGTGGCGCTACGTCGGGAAGCGACGCGGCGATGGGGAGGACGACGGCGGTGGGGCGGCGCGGCGATGGCGAGGCTGCTCCGTTCGTGGGTGCGAACAGAGGGCGAGAGCGGCGTTGGGTTCGGCGGTGATAGGGAGATGGCGGTGGTGGATGTTGTGGAGGTGCTGACTGTGGGGGTCGACGAGGATGGCGGTGGTCGGAGATGGGTCGAAGGAGGTGGGTTTGGTTGGCGAGAAGATGGAGACGAAGGTGGGGAAGATGATTAGCGGCGGAAGGATTAGGGGTTAGGTTTTAACAGTAGATGATTAGGGTTAGGGGTTTAAATACTAGGTTTTGAGGGTATTGGGTTTAAGAGTTTTGGGGATCCGTTTCAAAAAAGAACCCAACAGGAGAAGTGATCAAAATGCATTAAAATAGATATTAGAGAGATAAAGGAGCAGAATTGATCTATTGTTCATGAAGAACGATACAAATGGCACACAATGAATTAGTTAAGAGGGACCCAAATTTGAGTTGAGACGAGAATAATAATTCCATTCAATCAGAAGAAATACATGATATCAAAAATAGACGAAAGAGTACAATAAGGTTCAAAACAGTACAAAATACAAATACGGGGAAATAGGAGTTACACTCTCTTTCTCTCATGCTCCCTCTCTCCGACAGATTGATTCGGTCTGAACCGTTCTCTCTCTCTCTCTCTCATTCTCTCTTCTATATCCGACCAAATTCGACTGTTACTGTCCGACCATAACGTGGAGTTCGAACCCAAAACCTCCAAATCTGTAACTGAAAATCCCCAAATTCCTAACCCTAAACCCCCAAATTAAAATATTAGGACCAAAGTTCAAATCAAATCAATCTCTTCTTCCTCGATTTTGCTCTCTAGTGAAGTCCTTATCTCTGTTCGGAGGAGGCAAGATGTAATTGTCTATTTTCATCACTTATCTAAATTCAAGCATGACATGTTTGCATTAGAATCTTCTTTGTCCTTCTTGTTTTGGGTCCCACTGAATCCCTATTAAAAAGGGTTGTGGAATGGTAATATTCTTGGATTTGTACATTGTGTTAGTAATTATGTCTGTGTGTGTAGTGGATGTTTAGAGAGGGTGTCCGGGATTGGTGTGGGAGGGGACCATTCTTTATATTTGAATCATTTTGCATTGTCAACATGTACATTTAGTGATAATGTGTTTACTGCATTTATATAACAGGATGGATAATGCACCTGTTGTCCATTATGATGGACATTTTGTGAAAAATCCAAACATTCAATATGTGAATGGAAAGAAGACTGGTGCACGACGCATATTGCCTAGGTTAACTGATTTAGAAGGGTTGAAGAACTTGTTAAGACGAGTGAACTACAATGAAGAAGATGATCTATACTACAGGTTAGCAGAGGGAGAATTGGGAGACAATTTGTGTTTGGTATATGACGTGGACACAATGAAACAGATGATTAAAGTTCATAATAAAGAGCCTCATGTTAAGTATATTTACTTGTACATCGATAAAGGTAAGGGGGTGACTGTAGTAGAACATTGTATGTCTAAAATTAATTTGAATCATGGTGGTGGTCCTGATGTTATTGAAAGGGATGTTGGTCAATCTGCAGAAGTCGATAAAGGTAAGGGTGTGAATGTAACAGATCATTGCCAGGATGTAGGGAAGATAAATGATGGTGATTATGCTCATGTTGTTGATATGGATGTAGATGAAGCTATACAAGTTGGTAATGGTGGTGAAGATGGTGAACAAGTTGATGTTGAAGGTGATGGGGGGAAAATTGAGGGGTCTAGAAAGGAAGAAAAAGTTAAAATTAACATATACTGTGAAAGTACTATGAAGTTAGGAAATATTCAAAGAACAAAATATGAGAAACACAATGAAGACTGGTATGTCTATGAGAGCAAAGGAATTGTGTAGTAAGCTTGAGTTAGATTTTGATAGTTCACAAGATTAAGACATGCACAATACTAGGGGTGAAGACTTGGCAAATCCTACAAGCAGTGACAGTGAGAATATCTACACAACTTTTGGTGACACAGATGAGGACCATTTAAATTCTTCCTCAGATGGCGAAGTAATGTAGTATGAACTAAGGTCAAGAGGGAGTAATGTACAGGCAAACAGAAGTTATATTGATAGGAGTAGGGATGTTGTAACCCCTATTTCTCTTTTTCGTATCTTTATTTGTAATTTCTTCCTTCTTAAATTTTTGTATTCGAATTCATTTTAATAATAAATTTATTTTTTTAAAAATTTTGCTATTCCTTAGACTCATTTTGTAGCACCCCGGATCCGTGACACCTTTCAGAATCTTTACCTTCAAATGCATCTCAACACAGTAATAACAGGGAAATTTAAAAACTTGTTATTTGCCAAATAAGTCATTACATCATTGATTACAACCGATAACTTGTTCTTGGACAAGGAGTACAAATTACATCAATTCATTACAACTTATTACAAGTATTTATAAACTCCTCTTGTAAAGCTATCAGCTGCCTTCTGGAATGGTAATCAACTAATTACTTGCGGAACTTCGCTGAGCAGCCCATCGGCTCCCCCGGGACTTGCTCCTCAGCTTCAGGCTTCTGCTGCATGACTCTGATATCTCTGCACCTATTCGGAAGGTATAACCGATACCTAAAAGGTGGGAAACGTCAGTACTTCGACTGACACAAAGCTGGTGATAACAGCGATCCTCTAAAATTTAATCACAATCAATAATTTATGCAAAATAGAAAGGTGATGTGCCAAAACAATGGTTTAGTGGATTCGGGTTCTAATGCAGTGTTATGACATGACCCTATGACTAGATGCAGCAAACTCACATGCCTAACTTCTAATGCAAGCAAGACTTTGGAGCACGAATGCATCCTATACTACATACGCCCCCAAATCTAGCCGTTTTCTCCACAATTTAGGGATTCGAACCCTCGACATGCACCCTACTCTTGTACACACTCCAGTTCCCAATAGACTGTCCGTCGCCCAAGGAGATTGCAGCGGTCGGTTAAATTCTGCCCTGCAGTGCCCAAGTGGTCACTGCCAGTTGGTACCCACGTACGGACTTCCTTAGAAACCGCATTGAACCTGTTCCTTACGACCCTTGGTTCAACATGTCCACCCATGGACTGACGCATGCGTGTTCACCCCTCATTGGGTAGTAAACTGATATATACCAAAAAAAACACAAAACGCAAAACCCGCACTTTAGGGATGTGAGCACCACGGGAGGTCAAATCCTCCGGGCCTCCCGCACCTTACTTCGGCAGAACATTGGGAATCAACAGATCGAGATACGAGCTGGGGACGCAATCCATTAGCGGCCGAGAACGTATCCCTACGACTGGAAGATACAACACTGACTATGGTTTATTAGGACTAATGCAATTTCCCAACCCCTTAATAAACCATTCTAACCCCTACCTTACTCTAATTATTTCGGGTAAGAATTAACAGCTTCCACACTTGCCTATCAACCTCTGGCCCCTGGCGATACCGGTCCGGTTCGCCACTTCCCTGACTTGGACTCGTCCAGCATAATGGCCTACGCTTGCTGCTACCCCGGCAGTAAATATATAATTGCCCCGTGAGCTCCACTCACTGGCATGCTCGGACGTCCTACGCTCAGCAGAAGTCTAATAATATAGGCTTGATAGGTGCATGGTATCCTTTACCCTAGTGACTAACTCGAGTCACACATCCCACACGGGGAAATCAACAACCTCAATAACAGAGATCAACCATCCCTAGACACGAGTCATCGACTTAAATAACACACAAAGGAAAAATGCTTTCACAACCCTTAGTCCAAACCCAGACTAAGCGACCTACGGGTTTCTACCCGAATCTCAAAATGGTCATCCCTCTATCGATACAACTCCGATTGGAGTGTATGGGCCCAACCTGGAAAGGTACGATCCGAGGCTACAACTTCCTAGTTGATCACGAGCTTAGATTCAACCATCAAAGTCCTCGACATAGCTTCTCAAGCTCCAGCCTGCGTGCTTCCTGTGCACGGGCTGCACCTTACCATTAACACAAAATCCTACTCATTCATCAGAACGACACAAACTCAAATTCTGAAGAAGGGTGTGGGTGTCCTCAACAAATCTCTAGTTGTTCATGAGTCCAAATTATACCATTAAGTCACCCTAACACACTCATCTATCGTCGATACACCAACTCACACAATTGGTCTCTCCAATTCCGAGCACACAGCTCTACTCTAGTCCCCTATCCAGTCTTACAAAAATCATAATAATTCAACCGTTCACTGGAATTGCCTCAGATCAGTTTTTCTGGAAAGTTCTAGGTGTCCACTACAACTCTCTACTGGGTCATGATCCTCAAAATGTGCCTCTAACAGCTCTCAATTCCCCAATCTTTACAGAGTGTCAAAACTGGCTGAAAACAGCACAGTGCTAAATCACAAAATCACAGTAAATTTCGTACTTATCCAATTGACACAAAATTTATGGTGGTGACACTAGACATCATACCCAATATCATGCAAATGACCTCATATCAAAATTCTAATTATACAATGAGTAATAGCTTTTGCAAGTTAGCACAGAAAACATCATGTTTTCTAATTCAACATCAGATACTGGTTATAGATAGATTTTTCTCATGTCTCTAAAATCATCCAAATAATTTACTGATTTGTTTAGATAATCATCATGCATTCAGGAACATTGAATAAAAATTTCAGATCAATATCATGTCTCAATAAATCACGAAAATTCCTACAATATCAGCCATCCTTTTTTTCTTTTTCTGAGTCTGCCTTACGACACATATCCATCTCACAATTTTATTAGCATATCAAATGATTATAGAAAAATCTGAAATAAATCACGAATGATTCTAACACATATATGAACAAAACCTTTTAATTTTATGGTCTAATTCATCATATCTTGCTCTCGGAAAAATCCACAAAATGGTACTCCGAACTAGTTTTTCCTAGTTCAATTCTGACTTCTACTTCTAACCTTTAGAAGAGAAATCCTATGCATTCTAGCACACATGCATGCAACCAAAATTAATTAAAAGACAAGAATTTCAAGTTTAGAGAAACTTCCCACCTTTGGTTGTAGTAGTAGAAGGAATTTCTTCAAGCTTCTCCTCTTGGAAATCTCCTTTTGATCCTTCTTCTTCACTTCCTTCTTCTTTCTCTCCTCCTTCTCTTGTGGTGTTCTCCTTCTAAAATTTCCAGAGCAAAAGGGAGAAATGAAGTGGGAAATGAAGGAGATGGGAGGGGTATAGGCCGGATTCTATGGAGAGGGGGGGGTGTAGCATAGGATATTAGAGTGGTTTTAGGAAAAACCATGGCTTGTAGCCAATGGTTTTGGTGTTAGTTGTGTTGGCTGTCCTATTTAGCTTAAATGGGTTCCAATGAGCACGAGACGAGCGGTCTAACGAATACATGCAATATATATTCACTGTAGTATCATACAGTGTTATCTTTGCATGGGTATCGTACCGAAAACTCGTGTTTATACTATTATCGGTCCTCCTCATTCTCGTGCATCTTTGGAATGCAATCCTCCTATGAACCGTCCTGTAACCCTAACCATCCACCACGATATCAAAATCAAGCAAAACACTGCAATCGTGTGCACGCATACAGTCAATATACATACATATATATACAAGCATAATACAATCCTGGGGTGTTACACATTTTTTCTTTTTTGATCATCTGTATTCTTTTGGCATGAACCCTAAAATTTTTGGTGCATTGCTAATTTTATTCTTTTGTGCTTTGGGTTTATTTTGATCCATTATATTCATATCTCCATTTTCATTATCTATTTTCTCTTTTTGGATCCTAAACCCATACCCTTTAACCCATTAACCCTGCAACTCAAACACAACATCCTAATACCCAATATAAATACCTATTAAACCCTAATTATTAATTACCATAATTAATTATTCTCTCTCTCATCCCACCACTAACCTCTTCCCCTTCCTCTGTTTTCGTTTTGCCGAAACCCATCTCGCACCGCCGTTCAACCTCCCGTCCTCCGTTGCTCCAACCACTGCAGCATCCACCCCCAGTCCTTGTATGCATCCTCATCCACCTTCAAAGCCCCACCTTCAGTCAACCACCAGCACCTCGTCGATTCTGATCACCACTCCCACTCACCTGCATCGCTGTCACCACCTCCATCCTCGTCGTCTCCAACCTCTGCAAAAACCCCTATCACGTCTCCAACCTCTATAGAAACCCCCATCATCGTCGACTTGACCCCCTGTCTTCGCCACCCCGATCATCGTCTGCCTTCACCTTCGACCCCTGCACTCGACTCCTCTGTTCACCTCAACCGCCGAAGTCCTCCTCGACCACTGCCATCATCCCAACAATCGACCGCCAATGCCAAACCACTGCATTCATCGTCGCAGCATTCCTGGCTTTACTGCCCATCGTCGTCCATCGACCAGACCCCTTCCATTGCCGCCATTGCCGTTGCTGTGTTGATTCTACGTGTGTTGCCCGTAGCTTGCACATGTATTGTTGATGTCGGGATTCTCATCCCGTTATTCTTTCTTTTCGGATTAATTGTCTAAATGGCAAGTTTCTCTTGAACTAGTTTTATTTTTCTTGTTCAGAAATTTTCTTTGATCTCTACAAGTAGCTCCTCTTTCTATTATCATATTTTATCTGTTTTGATACCGTCAAAGAAACTATTACAGATTCATCGGCGAAACCAAGTAGTAGTCCTCTTTTCGTGCCCTTTCCCATGATTTAAACCTAGCCTATATATTGTCACATGCACAAACGACATGAATACTTACATTAGAACATGTATATAGTTGTTAATAATTTGTCTCATCTATAGTAGAATTCCACCCTAGAGATTGATTATGTGTTTCTATAATTTTTGCTTCGAAATCATATGCTTATTTGTTTATTTTTTTGTCCTTAAATAATAACCTACTTTCTGGCCTGCTGTTTGATCTACGTTGATTTGAGTTTTGGACCTAGTTGCTGTCGTAATTTGATAAAACTTTGTAAACATCATCTGTAGCTTTTTGAATCTATATTTCAGAACTTTTTACTGAACTAGATTCCAATTTACGAGCTGAAAGATATCATATTTTTAGTACTGCTATGTTTTCAATTTCCAGATTTCTGTCCAGGGATACATCAGCTTGATTTTCTATTAAAATAAAATGCTAACAACATAATTAGAACTTGAAATTTTATATTTTGTTACTAGAAATGATTGGAATCACCTTACTATTTTTGTAATATTATTTGATGATTTTTCAGACCTTTTATAAAGAAGGTAACTTGTAGGTTGCTGTTAAAAAACTAGTTTAGTAAAGAATACGATTTTTGACTTAACTACAGATACGATCAATTAGAACTCATTAAATAAGAATTATAGCCCTGTGTGTCTGAAATCCAGATCATCTGACGGTTTTACAATCCGACCTACCGGTTGCAAAATACCCATATTGTCGTTCAGTGACATCTGAATTCCAGAATGCAGTTTAAATATGCATCACCCTGCTTAAGTAAATGAATCAGTAGATCAAATTGGAGAAATAAAATTAGAGATTAATTCTGTTGATACTAAACATTGTTAGGAATTGATACAGTTTACTTTTATACACAAGTATTTGACTCTTGCATGCTGCCTAAACCTGTAATCAGTAAATAATGAACTTGTAGACTTAGTTTCTGTATTTATTATATGTCGTATGAATATTCGCTGGAACCAGCAGAGAGACTACTTTTCAGAGTCTCTGACGGAACCATATTTGCTTTCTTTAGCAACGGGAAATTGGATTTTTGTATAGCAACGTCATGCTGTCTAGATTGGGTGCTTTGTATTTTGCTCATATATCCATGTTTGATTTCACTTCCGAGGAATAGAACTAGTTTTATCATGCATTGCATAGTCTCGAAATCTCTTTGACATCATTTCTACACTTTTAGTCTCCATTGCATGTTCACACTTAAGTATAATAAAATATTAACAAGCCGAGGTAAATAAGGGTCGACTTGGTAGTGAACGATCAGAGACTGTCTCAGTAGGGCCCCTTGTTCTAGATTGATTATGGTGTGAATGGTGGATTATTGATTGGGGAATATTGATTGCTAATTGTTGATTATTGTGCTGAGTACATGATCTGATGAGTTCACCATCATATGAATAATAGCGTGGAGTAACCCATAATACATGCTATTATTCAACTATTTGATTGTTTAACTTGAAGCCCAACCCAAGCCCATCTCCTATTGAATTCTAACCCAAACCCAAACCCACATCTTATTGGATCTCAAACCCAAACTCATACCCTATTGAATCCTACCATACCCCCACTAACAGTCAATCCCAAATTTGCTCCCCACGATCCCCGTATCTCTAACTGCTCCTGTCTCTTTCTCTCTCTCTCTTCTTAATGTACAGCCACAACCCCCCAAACCACTTCATCTTCAGTTACTATTCAAACCTAAACCAACCCTTCATCTCCCCATACAGAAAGCCCAAACCCTGTTCATCTTACTCCCATCCTTCACCCTCCTTGCCTCCACTCTGTTGAGCCGCCCTGTCTCCTGCCTCCGCCATCGTCCCGACCTCGCCATCCCCGAACACTCTCCACCACACCACCATTGCCATCGCTATCCAACCCTTCACCTGCACACATCTCGATGCTCGACCACCTTCCCCCGACGCTCGACTGCCTCGTCGTCCTCCATTCTATCCATTGCCGCCCCTCAACTGCACACCCCATCGCTCCTCGACCACCCTTGCAACACCGCCGCTGCCTTCTCCCCATTACTGTGACCCCTCCAGTCGCCTCCAGTGCACCAGTGGATCCATCAGTCGCCCCATCGACAGTTGCCCTTACCGATTGCAACACTGAACTCTGCCATCGCTGATGCTTCCCTTCGCAACCGCGATGATCCTCCCACTACCTTGCCGCCAGTCGCCGCCACCAAAGTCGAGCCAAGCCTTTGTTCCTGCCGTTTTCTATTCCGTTGTATGCTGTTCTAGGATCTAGTGTTGTTGTTATCTGTTTGGAGTCTTGCAGTCGCTTTGCTGTTGACTGCTGTCCCATGCTTTGCACGTGTCTCTGTGCACGTATATTTCACGTGCATCGTTGCCCCAGGAATCCTCATCACGTTATTCTATTAACCTGGATAATCGTCTAACGGCAAGTCACCGTCTATTTCTTGAATCGTTCATTGTGTCTGTGTTCAAGAATATTTATTGAAATTCTCGCAAGTAGATCTCATCGTATTCATCGTATATTGTTATTGCCTTGTTTCTTGTTGGGAATGTAGAGGATTTACATGAGCTAATCCCCTCATTCTTGACTTCGTGCCGATATTTGACTCTAAAGATCGTGTCTTTCATGCATTCATGTAGATCTTTTGATATTAGGAATTATTCATGCATGTCATTCCATCAAAAAACTATTGTAGAGTTGTATCTTAGGTTGCTATTGATTGGACCATTGATTTGATGTATTGTTTAACATTAGATTGAATGCATGGTTGTGTTTCTTTGCTGTGATCTCCTTGTTATCATGCTCACCATGTTAATCTAAGATAATCGACTAATTGAATTGATAACTATAACTCTAAATCACTTTTATACCATGAAATATTTTAATCCAGAATTTTTACTGTCTGTCTGAAATTTGTATGATCTTTTCGACCCATCTATTGACACCAAACCATGAACGTTTGTAAATATGAAATATAGCCCTTCGTTTTTAGTTTCCAGAATATTAAAAATTATTTAATTCCAACTTATATTGCATGAGATATTATGATTTTACTACTGCTGCATCTTATTTCCAGAATTTCCTGATTCATGATTACACCATGTTAAACTGATTAAATAGATGAACTAATGATTAACTATTGTCATGATAAACTCCAGATTGATATTTAACATGCTTAAGATCATGATAATTATTTTTACTGATTTTTAAAGTGAATATTTACTGATTTTATAACTGTAACTAATTGACATGGATAACCAGCCAGAATCAGTAATCTGTAAAGAACCTTGTAATTCACCTAGCTACTGTTATTAGAACTTTGACTTTAAATATGTGTTGGAACCGAGAGGAAGTCTACTTTCTGAAACTTTCGACCGATCAACATTTGCTATTCTGTAGCAGCAAAAAAATCCAATTTTGATACAGTAACCTACTGCTGTCCAGAATTGAGTTTCCATGTTTGATAATATAATCGAATCTATATAGTTGTATTTGATAAATTGAATTGTATTAAATGCAATGCATGATCTTAGTGTTGTATTGTCATCGTTCTAGTGTTCCCTATTCATCGTCTTATCGTTTTTCCATTGATATTATTGTCCCTATTGTTCCCTATTGGTATCGTAATATTGCCAACCGTTATTGCATATTGATTGAATAAAGAATTGTTAATCAAGTCGGGGTTAAGGGTTGACTAAAGTAGTGGATGATGTAAAAACTGTACTCGAAGGAGGGGCACGTGTTTCCCTAAATATTCTTTTCGGCTATTGTTTTATCGATTGATTGGGGGTTACGACGGTAACTCAATCTATTGTGTATTGTATCGTTGCTGAATTATCGTATCGTGCATTGAATATTGATTATCATTGCCGAGTACAAGATCTATAGAATCTACCACCTTAGTCTAGATGAAAGTGTTTGTATGCATCGAACCTGTTGTATGAGATACAGTATTGCGTACATTAGTTAGGACTAAATTGAATAATAGACTTAAGATTGCCATCTCATCGTCATTGCATATTGTCATAGTTATTGAACATTGTTATCGTTATTGTTTACCGTTATTGTTATCGTTTATTGTTATTGACCACTGTTATTGCATATTGCATCGTTGTCATTTTGCCACTGTTCATTGCTATCGATTTTATTGTTTCATTGAATTCATTGTTATATCATTATTGCTATTGTTTCACTACTTTCCTCTACTTGCCGTCCATGACTTTCTCTAAGGACATATTATTCTCTCTTTTTAGATGAACGGCTTACAGATAATCAAGAAGAATTAGCTGATAGATTGGGAGAACAACACTGCTGAAAGAATTGATTGCATCGTCGCCTATTTATTTATCATTTATGTTATGGAGACCTAAATCATTGAATATTGTTATTTTATTGTATTGTGGACATTTGACCCACAATTCTTACTTTTTCCAAATTTGGTTATCTTATTGCTATTTCATGTTTCAATTCATTTTTTTATTCATGTGATTGTTCTTATATGCATGCGTAGTTGTATCGCTTTCTTGTTTATATTGTTGAGTTGAACAATAACAGTTTATGGATGACGCTAGTCATTCGCTGGGCCAATGTCACGCGCTTGTGTTCCGTATTTTTGGGAAGCGGGGTGTGACAAGATTTTTAGTAATATCAGAGTCAGGTTTGACTAATGTGTTTGTCATATTTGGCTGATATATTAGTCAGGTTTGGGTTTAATAGGTTTGACTCAACAATATGTACAACACATGAATCACATGGATAATTGATAACTAAGCTATAATCTGGATGCTAACCATTTGATTGTATTGCATACCATGGCTAGAAAGGGTGCTTCATCTTCCCGAACTGGGAATGATCGGTTAGAAGAGCCCACTGTTGCTCAGATGATGCAGCAGATAATGCAGATGCAGCATGAACACAATGATCTGATGAGGGTGGCTTTTGAAGCTGCCAACAGGGAACCCGCTGGACCTGCACCCGGATTGCTGCCACCGAGACCTAATAATGTGGCAGATTTCGTGAGGCTACGTCCAGATAATTTCTCGGGCACTGAGAGTCCTCTTGAAGCAGAGCAATGACTAATTCGGACTGAGCAGCTGTTGACTGCAACACGGATATCAGATGTTGATCGGGTGGATGTCGTGAGCATCAAGCTCGTTGGTCTCACCCACATCAGGTGGCGAGTAGAGACTGAACGATTGGGGCGAACCATCACCTGGGCCATCTTCACGGAGAGCTTCCTCACGAAGTTCTTTGCTAATGTCACCAAAGATGAGATGGAATGACAATTTGTCTTGTTAACCCAGGGGAGTCGGATCATAGATGAGTACGCTGCAGAATTTACCCGACTGAGCAACTTTGCTACTTCCATGGTTGCAAACGATGAAGATAGAGGCTGCCGATTCTTGTCAGGTTTGGATATCGAAATTCAGGACCACCTTGCTGCCCTGCGATTCCGATCGTATGCGGATATCCTGGATGCTGCTAGAATCCAGGAGCAAACTCATAGGAGGAAGTGTGCCATTCTACGGTCTGTTTCGCACTCCATTGCTTCCAAGTCTTCTGGAGGACCTATTCGGAGGCCAGTTCTGACCCCTCCAGCGAGGAAACTACCATATCCACCTGCTGCCACAAGGTCAAATCCGACTTTTGATTACTGCCACAAGGTTGGACATCCGCACAAGGACTGCAAGATAGCCAATCGCCAGTGCCTTCCGTGTGGAAGTAATGACCTGCACGGTTCGAGACTGCCCAAGGAATCGGTACAATCCCGCCAACAGGAGGATTAGCCCCCAATGGAGGACAGACTGGAGTACGTGGTCAAGCTTACAACCTGATCACCGAGGACGTGGCTACAGGTATTCCGCAATAGATTACTTTTCATTATTGCCATGTATATTCTTTCATAGCATATTCTATTCATTTCCGATCTTTGCATTCATCTACATTCATCAATTTATTATCATGCTAGTTTATTTCTTCCAGCCATATCCAATTGATTCTGGATCTATCAGCTTTATTACTTCACTACCTCGTAATTCTATTTTGGGCACTATCCTATGATCCACCCGAACAAATTTCGAGGACGAAATATTATTGTAAGGTGGGTAGTATTGTAACCCCCGTTCCCGATCGCGTAAATTACTTTGAATGGGTAAATCAATTATTTGTCCTTGAGGGTCCTTGTTGTATATTTATTCTTTTGTCTTCTTCATATATTGTATTCCGTATCTGATTCAAATAAAAATTTTGATGTTATTATGAACCAACCTGATTTATCCTTTATATCATTTTTATTACAAATTTATTCAGCCCACTACATTGAAATTCTGCATTTTAATTATATCCTTTAAGCCCAAGCCCAATATGCTATTATTCAACTATTTAATTTTTTAACTTGAAGCCCAACCCAAGCCCATCTCCTATTGAATTCTAACCCAAACCCAAACCCGCATCTTATTGGATCTCAAACCCAAACCCATATCCTTTCGAATCCTACCATACTCCCACTAACAGTCAATCCCGGATTTGCTCCCTACGATCCCCCATATCTCCAATTGCTCCTGTCTCTTTCTCTCTCTCTCTCTTCTTAATGTACTAGCCATAATCCCCAAAACCAATTCATCTTCAATTACTATTCAAACCTAAACCGACCCTTTATCTCCCCATACAGAAATCCCCAACCCTGTTCATCATTACTCCCATCCTTCACCCTCCTTGCCTCCACTCTGTTGAGCCGCCCTGTCTCCGCCTCCGCCCTCATCCCGGCCTTGCCATCCCCGATCACTCTCCACCGCTCCACCATTGCCATCGCTGTCCAACCCTTCACCTGCACCCATCTCGACGCTCGACCACCTTCCCCTGACGCTCAACCGCCTCGTCGTCCTTCATCCTGTGCATTGCCTCCCCTCAACTGCACACCCTGTCACTCCTCGACCACCCTTACAGCACCACTGCTGCCTTCTCCCCATCATCGCAACCCCTCCAGTTGCCGCTAGTGCACCACTGGATCCATCAGCCACCCCATCGATAGTTGCCCCTACCGACTGCAGCACCAAACTCTGCCACCGCCGAGGCTTCCCCTCGTAGCCATGACTCTCCTCCCGCTGCCTTGCCGCCAGCCGCCACCACCAAAGTCGATCCAAGCCGTCGTCCCTGCCATTTGTTATTCCATTGTCTGCTGTTCTAGGATCTAGTGTTGTAGTTTGCTGTTTGGGGTCTCGCTGTCGCTTTGCTATTGATTGCTGTCCTGTGCTTTGCATGTGTCTCCATGCATGTATATTTCATGTGCATCGTTGCCCCGGGATCCTATTTCCATTTATTCTATTAACCCGGATAATTGTCTAACGGCAAGTCACCGTCTATTTCTTGAATCGTTCATTGTATCTGTGTTCAAGAATGTTTATTGAAATTCTCGCAAGTAGATCTCATCATATTCATCGTATATTGTTATTGTCTTGTTCCTCGTTGAGAATGTAGAGGATTTACACGAGCTAATCCCCAAATTCTTGACTTCGTGCCGATATTTGACTCTAAAGATCGTGTCTTTCATGCATTCATGTAGATCTTTTGATATTAGGAATTATTCATGCATGTCATTCCATCGATAAACTATTATAGAGTTGTATCTTAGGTTGTTATTGATTGGACCATTAGATTGAATGCATGGTTGTGTTTCTTCGCTGTGATATCCTTTGTATCATGCACACCATGTTAATCTAAGATAATCGACTAATTGAATTGATAACTATAACCCTAGATCACCTTTATACCATGAAATATGTTAATCCAAAATTTTTACTGCCTGTCTGAAATTTGTATGATCTTTTCAACCAATCTATTGACACTAAACCATGAACGTTTGTAAATATCAAATATAGCCTATGTTTTTAGTTTCCAGAACACTAATTTTTTTTTATTCTGACTTATATTACAGGAGATATAATGATTTTACTACTGCTGTATTTTATTTCGAAAATTTCCTGATTCATGATTACACCATGTTAAACTGATTAAAGAGATAAACTAATGATCAAATATTGCCATGATAAACTCCAGATTGATAGCTAACATACTTAGGGTCATGATAATTACTTTTTACTGATTTTTTAAATTGAATATTTAGTCATTTTATAACTGTAACTAATTGACATCGATAACCAGCCAAAATCTGTAATCTGTACAGAACCATGTAATTAACCTAGCTACTATTATTCGAACTTTGAATTTAAATATGTGTTGAAACCGGGAGGAAGTTTACTTTCTGAAACTTCCAACCGATCCACATTTGCTATTCTGCAGCAGCAGAAAATGCGATTTTATTACAGTAACCTACTACTGTCCAGGATTGAGTTTCAATGTTTGATAATATAATAATATCTATATTGTTGTATTTGATGCATTGATTTGTATGAATTGCATTGCATGATCTTAGTGTTGTATTGTCATCGTTCTAGTATTCCCTGTTGATCGTCTTATTATTTTTCTATTGATATTATTGTCCCTATTGTTCCCTTTTGGTATCGTAATATTCCTAACTGTTAATGCATATTGATTGAATAAAGAATTGTTAATCAAGCCGAGGTTAAGGGTTGACTAAAGTAGTGGACAATGTATAGACTGTACTCGGAGAAGGGGCCCGTGTTTCCCTAAATATTGTTATCGGCTATTGTTTTATTGATTGATTATAGCTTACGATGGTAACTCAATCTATCGTGTATTGTATCGTTGCCGAATTATCGTTTCGTGCATTGAATATTGAATCGTAATTATTGAATATTGATTATCGTTGGCGAGTACATGATCTATAGAATCTACCACCTTAGTCTAAACAAAAGTGTTTTTATCCATCGAACCTGTGGTATGGGACGCAGGTAGTACGTGATTAGTTAGGACTAAATTGAATAATAGACTTAAGATTGTCGTCGCATCGTTATTGCATATTGTTATCGTTATTGAACATTGTTATCGTTATTGTTTACCGTTATTGTTATCGTTTATTGTTATTGTTATTGACCACCGTTATTGCATATTGAATCGTTATTGTTTTGCCACTATTCATTGCTATCGATTCTATTATTTCATTGAATTCGTTGTTATATCATTATTGTCATTGTTTCACTAGTTCCCTCTACTTGCCGTCCATGACTTGCTTTAAGGACATAATATTCTCGCTTTTTAGATGAACAGCTTATAGGGAATCAAGGAGAATCCCTAATGGATTGGGAGAACAATACTGGTGAAAGAATTGATAAAATCATCGCTTATTTATTTATCGTTTATGTTATGGAGATCTAAATCATTGAATATTTTTATTTTATTGTATTGTGGGCATTTGACCCAGAATTGTTACTTTTCCAGATTTGGTTATCTTATTGCTATTTCTTGTTTCAATTCATTTTGTTATTCAGGTGATTGTTCTTATATGCATGCGTGGTTGTATCGCTTTCTTGTTTATATTGTGGAGTTGAACAATAATAGCTTATGGATGACGCAAGTCATTCGCTGGGCCAATGTCACGCGCTCGTGTTCTGTGTTTTTGGGAAGCGGGGCGTGACAATTACTGTTTATTGCATCATGCATTCTAGACCTTGAATTCTATTATCAACTTTTTTTATTGTCTTTGATCTTTGACTTTATTCTATCCTATTAGTTCTTGATATACCATATTTTTCTTGCTTCTTTGCTTTTGCTACTTGCTGTCCGTAACTTGCTCTAAAGGACACTATTTCTCTATTTTTAGACTGTGAGTTTGTAGGTACGGAAGGAAATTTGACTCAATGACTTGATGAGTAAACTTTTTGAAGATTGAAGCTGGACTAATAGACAATTATAGTTATATCATGTTATTTGTTTATTTTATTCCTTCTATCATACTTTGTATTCCGAGCCTGTGTGCCCTGAAGTTTATTTTTTCCCAGATGTTGGATATTATTTTGGTGAATTTATTTCATGATTATTTTGGAGTTATTCTTTCTATGTGGTTATTCTTTCTTGCGTGGTTGTATTCTCTTGTATATTGTTGAGTTAATCTATTATAGATATGGATGGTATTCTTATCATTCGCTGGGCCTTTTTTATGTGCTCGTGTTCTTATATTTTGGGAAGCGGGGCGTGATAGATGTTAACTCTAATGGTGTGGCAGGGATTGCTCCTAATGCAGGTGCATTATCTGAGGGTAATTTTGAGGCGGAAGAGGTTGAGTCAGGTTATGAACCTTCAGATGAATAAAGTGATGATGATGAAGCAAGTGAGGTGAATACGTTTCCTGTCTACAATAAGGATGACAAACAAGTTGTGTTAAGAATTGGGTTGAAGTTTGAAGATACGAGGCAATTTAGAGATACACTTAGAAAGTGGTCTGCAGAAAATGGAAGGACATATACTTATGTAAAGAATGAATGGAGAAGAGTCATAGTTAAGTGTCCAAAACCTGACTGTCCATGGTTGATACATGCCTCTTGGGACAGAGATGGTACTACATTCCAAATAAAAACACTAAAAAATGTGCATACATTCATCAGAGCGTATTAAATTCAAAGTGCAACTCTACATGGTTTGGTATACATTATGTTGATATCATCAGAGTTAACCCTAAAATGAGTGGTGCTACATTCCAAGCCTTGGTTAAGAAAGATTATGGGATCAATATATCCATTGATCAAGTACACAGAGCTAGAGGTTTACCCTTATCTATTGTGCAAGGAAATGATCTTCAACAGTATGGGAAGATCCCAGAGTACTTGTACAATCTGCATCTGAGAAATCCAGGGAGTAGGGCTGCCTTGAGCACAAAAACACAAGAAGAGCTAGGACTTGTTCACTATGGCGATGGCAGGGTGTTTGACAAGTGATTCATATGCTTCAATGCTTTGATAAAAGGATTTCTTGAGGGGTTCAGGCCAATGATTGGCTTGGATGGGTGTCACCTGACAGCTAGTGCAGGTGGGGTTCTTTTGAGTGATGTTATAAGAGATGGAAACAACCAAATGTTCTCATTATCATATGCAGCTGTATCAACTAAGTCGAAGGACACTTGGAGTTGCACTACAAACCGCAAGGCTTTAGTTTTGAATATGCTATCTCGGCATTTTCTAACGCCCGGATAGAGAATAACGATGTTTCCAGAAGCGTCGCATGAAGCGCCATTGTAGCGAGCGTCGAAACAATTATACGGGCTATAGTGGCGTTTATTGTAACCACCAATATAGGTATTATACCTATCCCGGTGTCTACGGCATGCCATGGTAGGTTGATTTCCATTTCAGTTTTTCGAGGAAAATAGATCTCTAGTGGCATTTACAAAATGCCGGGATAAGTGCTTTTTTGTTTCAGCTTTTTATAGGAAAATTGAGCTATAGCAGCGTTTACGAAATGCTGTGGTAAGTGGATTTTTATTTCAGTTTTCAGAGGAAAAATGAGCTACCGCGGCGTTCCAAAAATGCCGTATAATTTAATACCCAATCCCTGCGTCTCCAAAACGCAGAGAAAGGGGTATGTTAAATCATTTTTTTAAAATTTTGTGGCGATTTAGAATAGTCATCCATCCCGATGTTTTTAGAAAAAACGTCGGGATATATAAATTCATTTTTTGCATATTATTTCAAAATTTTAAATATAAAAAAACATTAGTTAATCGGAAACATACATGAAAATAATGAATATTTAAAGATATATGTACAGTAAAATCATTAAATTGAGACATGTCATTTGAAATTAATTTATAAAATCCATAAATTATCACAATATACCATTAATTATAATTAGTTAAATCTTAAGTATCTCTAATTAACAGCTGTGACATACTTGAAAACGATTGACACTCAATTGAACTGATATAAAAACAAATAATATTATAAGATACCATATTACAACATCTTCAAATACATCGCCCTCTTCTCCATCCGTACGTAGCCAAGTAGGTCCATTACTTACATCAAAAAGTTTACATCAAATGTGGGAAACTCAGAAGCAATGAAATTATTCATAACATCTGCGTCATCATCATCTGATTCGTTACCCAATTGAAATAAATCTCTTAGTTGCAGAGCTAGTGCCACGTATGATTTTGGCACTATTGGGTCTTGAATATAGAAAACCTGGAGCACTTGAGATGAAAACACAAATGGTTCATGGCTAATGTGTGTCCCAGTGTAAATCAGAAGTGAGAAATTTACAATTGTAAAAATCATATTATACACTTTAATGTTATTTAAGCCAGCCTAATCTCCAGGAAATAAGACTACTCGAAAGTGTTCTTCATATTCAAATCTATGATATATGTGAGCACCCTATAATAGTCAACATCTCTGTCTACAGGATTCGTGTTATTTTTAAAGGCATAGCTTCTAGTTTTTAAAGTAACTACAATGCCACTATTTTGTGACTTCAAGTTTCTTTCACGATTCTGAGTACGAAATCTGAAGACATTGAATATATATCCATTGTATCTTTTAACCATTTTATGGGGACCTTTGGCAAGAATCTTTATTTCAGGTGTTACTTCATCATCACCCAACGAGGATACCTATAATTACAAAGTAAATCATATTAGCATAAGTCTTGAACTTAAAAAAATTCTGTCATTCAAGCCACAAGACGGTGACTTACATAAGTTTCAAACTACTTGTGGAATTTTTCATTCATTAACTTATGTTACTCACGTGGCTTCAAGTTTTTTGGTCTATGCCTTCTTTCAATATCCTGGCAAATTCGCTGGAACCTAATAAAATAGATGCATATTAAAATTTCGGTTAACTACTTCCTAATTGATAGAATTAAATTGACACTAATCCAAATCCAACTTACACTGGCTATGACTCACATGATGCACGATGATCCAACACATATTGATGTGCTTGTTTCCATGTTAACTCATCAAACTCAAATGCATCAATTTCTGAAAGTAGTGCTAGAAGTCTGGAAGAGATAATTAGCCCCTTGACGGTTTGAAGTGTTGAAAGATATCCTCCTACTATTGAGCCTTTTGGATAAGCTTTATTTCTAATATAACTCTTAAGTCGGTAAAGATACCTAAACAAGAATATTTGGATTAGAAAATGTATGGAAGTATAACATAAAAGAACTAACCAAACTATTTTTTTAGTGATGGATGAAGAATTACCACTCAATGGGATATATCCACGGATAATGTACTGGTCCACCAAGTCTTGCTTCATCTGCAAGGTGGATTACTAAGTGTGTAACCCCTGTTTTCCCAAAAATATATTTTAGTGTATTTTCTGTATTTAAAAATTTTTGCGAATTATTTTTTTGGTTTTCAATTTTTTTTTTCTTTCAAATTGTACTATTGGATCTCATATTAAAATATGTTTTCGATCAATAATTTTTATTGTAACTATTTTCTATGAATTTTGACATCATAATACAAATCTTATTTTTGATCTCTATTTTTATTACTACAACTGTTATTATTAGTACGATTATTATATTACTGTTACCTTTATATTGTTTTTCATTATTTTATTATTATTAGTAGTATTTCTATAAAATCCTAATTGTATATTGTTATTTGTTATTTTATTTTATTTTGATTTTAAATACCCAAACCCATTTGCCTTATAACCCATACCCAGTTTATATAGATATCAATATCTATATAAATCCTATTCTCTAAAACACCCTAAGCCGTATACATAGTTTTAGGGCTGTTCATCGGTGCTAAACCGAACCGAACAGAAATTTTCGAATTGGTATATTTGAAACCGAAATCCGAAGCGAAACTAATAAAATTTGGTTTGAACCGAACCAAATTTTATCGGTTCGGTTCGGTTGATAACCGAACTAGCCGAAATTTTTAGTACATACTAATTTTCTACTATGACTCAGAAGAGTGGCAGATGAGTCAGAAATATTCATGCTTTTCGCTCTCATCCCTCAGACTATCTCAGAATGAAAATGGTGCTGGTCCTCCATTTGAGAAGTTGAAGATTGAACCACCATCTTATTAGGCTACACAACAGCGTGGCTCACATGGTAATAATCTATTCTTCACTTAAAATAATTCACCCTAAATCAGGATTCACATTTCACACACATAGCCTTGGTAGTATTTTGGTTTCATTTTGATTTCACACACATAGTCAGGTATGCTACTATTAGCATAGCAGCTTAGTTTGAGATGGATCCTAGGAGTATAATTTATTTTGGTCCACAAAAAATTTGGTTTTTTGTTCGGTTCAGTTTATTTAGAAGCCAACCAAAAATTGAACCGAACTCTCTAATAAAACTTCGGTTTGGATCAAAACCAAACCGAAAACCGAAAAACCGAACCAAATTGGTAAATTTCGGTTCGGTTCGGTTCAGTTCGATAATCGATTTTAATCAAAGTATGAACAGCCCTGCACAGTTAACCTATTTAGTATTAATCCATATACCCAATTATTAACCACCTATTTTTATATACCACCCATTACTTTCCTAATACTTCACCCATTACTTCAAAGCTTACCTGATATCTACCAACTTCCTAAATATCCCCAAAACCTTCCTATTCCGATCTGTGCACACCGTAGCTACTTTCCCCTAAAACCAAGTCAAATTATTTCATGGCAGTTAGAATTGTTAACTTTAACCCATGAGCCGTACTATTTTGTTTCGTTAACAAATCATTAATAAAACGATGGCAGGACCATCTTTATTCTCAAAAAAAAACTTTAACCCATGAGCCAATAATTAAATACCCATTAGCAACCCTATCAGCCCTAATACTACCCGAGCCCTTTTCTACCCGACCCTTTTTTTTTTTTTTTTACTTTTACCTGTTTCCTGGGGCCGCCAGATGTGCACCTCCCTTCTTCTAACCTAGTGTATATATATCCTTACACATTTTTTTTATTTACAACCACATTAAACCTAGGTGCCTGTTTCCTGCTCTATCTCTTCCGCTTTCTCTTCATCCGCCGTCTCGCGCTCTCTTGCTCTTAGATTTTCTTGCGCGTGCTCGAGTGCACGTATATATCGTTCGTGAGTTCGTGGATTTTCGTTCGTGGGTTTTGCTTCTATTCTCGTTTGCATCGTTCTTCATCTCCAAATTAAGGCAAGTAACTTGTACTCCAATTCAATTGTTTGATACAAGTTCTAAAGTTCACCTATAGTGTAGTTGGGTCTAGAGACGACTCTTGTTTATGTTTTCCTTGATGAGTTTTGTCTTTATTGTGAAAACTTGACCATAGATGACTCACGACACCAATCTTGACATGAATTAACATAGGTTTTACCCGTTCTTGATTTTGAACATGTATGTGAGACTTTTGTGAGAATTCGTAATTTGGTTGAGACCCATGTGAAATATTTGGTGTGGACATGTTAGATACCATAAATAATGATGTTTAGAAACTTGGTAGACTTTATTTCAAGTTTGGATGAGTTTGGATCAATTTTCTTGAATCTATGTTGATTTTGTTTTAACGGAAAAAATCTGTATTTTTGGCACTGTTCTGTTTCATTTGCTGTGTTCGACTGTGTTACAGTCAGAATCTTGATTTCGGTATAAAACGAGAGTTGTATATGATTTCGTCTATTTTCAAACCCCTCTGACCTTACTTGATTTTGATTTCGTATGACTGGGTTATGGCTGTTTTAGTACAGAGGTGTCGATCTTTTCCAGATTATGTTTTTGGGTAATTTGGATAACAAATCATTTTAGAGAACTATGCTATACATATTATTTTGATTTGAAACTTTGGCCAGTATTTCTTTATTAAGTTAGGGATTATCCAGAATTTTGGTGAATTTTATTGATAAGTTTTATATGATGTTTCATGCTCGATTATAAAATCTATGCGTGTTGTATTTTGCTCGCTGTTCTGTAAAGAATCCGATTTTCACTATGATTCCCTATACTGTATGAAAAATATTTGTGAAATGTGAAACTTAGTATATTTTATCTATTTTCATATCTCTTTGGCAGAATTGGATTTCGTTTCACTGGTTGCGAGATATCTTAGTTTTTGTACAACAGTAATGAGATTTCCAGATTTGCTAAACTATATTTTCATGATGGTTTCGTATTTTTGATGACTGATCTATTCTCACTGGAATATTATGAAACTTTTTATTCTGATTCTAGTAATATAGGGGAATACCCCATATTTTTCCTGAATTTAATTGAGAGGATTTGATACAGTTTTTCTTACTGAGAATTCGTTTTCCTGATTTCTGACTAAACATGTTTTTTTGTTTTCGAACCTATTTTGAGTTATAAGTTGTGAAGTACTATTTGACTTATTTGTATTTGCTGTATTCGTGTGAATGTCTATTTTCCTGATCCTTCGACGGATCCAGATTTTTATTTCTGTAGTGACATGAATCACTGTTTTAGTACTGTACTTTCATGCTGTTCTGAATATGAACATTCACTGTTTTACTCGTTTATGTGACTGTATCTCATCTATGATTGTTTATTTGCTTCCCTGAACCTGATACTGATTGTACCCTGCTAGTTTGATAGTATTCCGTACACATTCATTCCTGTTTGATGACCATAATAAAAGTAATCAAGCGGGGGTTTATGGGAAAGATCTAGTAGTGGAAAAGCATAGAAATGTGTACTTAGAAGGGGGCCCGTGTTTCCCATATGAGTATCTGTAATCTGTTATCTGACCCTATCTACATTACTTCTTATATGAAGGTGTAGAGGAGAAGAGAACCACTAGGTTCTATCTGTCTGTCTGGATCTGTTATCTCACCCTGTCTACATTACTTCCTATAGAAAGTGTAGAGAAGAAGAGAACCACTAGGTTCTATCTGTCTGATCTGATTCTGATATCTGTCTAAATCCTGAGTACACGGCCCTATATGATTCCCTACGAAATCCAAAGCGAAATTGTTTATTGTAGCAACCATGTGTTATATTTTTTGGGTGCATGAAGTGCTACCTAGATAGTAATCACACAAGACTTAAAAGAACATGACATCTGTATCTGTATCTGAATCTGAATCTGGTATTTGTATCTGTTATCTGTTATCTGTATCTAATTATCTAATTACCTGTTATCTGTCTGACACTACCATGTGTCACCATTACTTGACACTATCTGTATATTTGTTTGCCTACTATCTGACACTTGACACATGTTAGTATACCATGCTAGATCTGTTTCTGCTATTAATTAGATTTGTTTAGTTTCTCCATGTACTTGTATCCTACATTAGAAGTGGCCCGTAACTTTCAATTGACAGGGTACTTGTTTTTCTCTTTCCTTCTCCTGCAAATTTACTAATTGCATATCAGGATGGTCAGCTACCCGATGGAGTATGTTATCTAAAGTTCTAGTTGGCTGGAGCTTTTGCTATCTTCATTTATTTGCTGTTGCTCATTTTGAACTTTGTATCTGTTACTTGTATTCTTTGTGTTTAGGCAGTATGACCCAGGATATTTGTGTTATTCAGATCATGATTATTTGAAATTAATATATTTTATTTCGAGTATTCTTGTTGGTATTTGGTTCATATGTGCATGTGGTTGACTTTTCTGGCTTCCTGACTCTGATTATATTGTGATATGTTGTAAAAATTCTTGAACAGCTTATGGATGATAAAAATCATTCACTGAGCTTTTGTTGTGTACTCGTATTCCGTATTTTTGGGAAGCGGGACGTGACAGGGGTTTTAGTGGTATCAGAGCCCAGGTTTGGCTAATGTATTAGTTGCCTAATATATTAGACAAACTTTGCTCGAACTGGGATCTGTTCAACATTTCACCAACCATGCATGCATGAATGAATCATTATCAACATTGATCTGGATACTAGTCTTATTCCATCCATTTTGATCCCTTCTTATTCAATTGCTTGATTCATTGTTTCTTCCGTTTCTTTTAGTCGTTCTCATTTGTTGATTCATTATTGGGTATAGTTTCGTTCTTTCCGTACCCATATTCCTTTGATTCTTTAATCCATCTTCATTTGTTGACTCATTTTGAGTATCATGCTAGTTATTCTTTTCCTGCTATATTCTCTTGAAATTCCGCTTGTGCTTCCTCGTTTCTCTTCCTTCATATTCAATTCTTTGATTTCTTATTTTCTTTCGTCCCTTGTATTCGTCCTCCTTTATTGACTCTTTATTGAATATAAAATTCATTCTTCTCTTGCCTATATTTTCTTTATATTATATATATTTTTCGAATATTTTTTGCATTTCGATTATTATTTGTTATATTTTGGATCTTCTATAAAAATTACTTTCTAAAAATTTTGTTATTTCAAATAATTGTGTATTTTAGTATCACAAATTTCAAAACGTAACTTCGTACTTAAATTCAACAATCAATATCTAAGTACGTGTGGAATATTGCATCATCTCATTCATCGTTTTGTTGCAACTGGATGTCGAGATGGCAAACATGCAACTAGACGTCAATAGAGGCAAATTGTAACTGGATATCGGTGAGGCAAAATGTGCAACCGAATATCCAGATGGTAACCTGCAACCTGTTGTTATGGAGGCAAACATGCAACTTGATATCGAGAAGGCAAGTCTACGGATGGATATAAATGAGGCGAAACCACATCAAATAATTTCTACTGCTACTATTATTATTGTTTTCCTTATTATTATTAGTATTATTATTATTATTGTTATTACTATTACTATTATTATTATTGTATTTTTCTTACTATTTTATTTTTGATGTTGATATTGAATTACTTTCACCAAAATGATGAACCCCAAATTATTTTCTGTCTTGTATTATTATCCTTACCAGTATTGTTAATATTTTATTATTATTATTGATTTTACCAGTATGTTTATGATGATTATTATTGTTATTATTATTTTTATAATTTTTTTTCATTATTATTTTATTATTAATATGTGTTGATTTTTGTATTATTAATATTATTTTTGTTAATTCTCATTAGTTTTGACCTAATTATATAAAGTAAAGCCCTCCTCTAAATCCCAATTTTAATCTGGTGTCTCATTCTTTTCTTCCTGCTCGGATCGTCGCTTGTTGTCGCGTGGTCAACAACGACTTGTCTGCAGCTTGGAACGTCACCATCAGAGTGGCGCAGCGGAAGCGTGGTGGGCCCATAACCCATAGGTCCCTAGGATCATATTGTTACTTCTCCTTCCTTGCATTGTTTTGGTTTTCCCTATCTCTTGTAATTGTTCTCATCCGTTGACTTATTGTTTGATTCAATTCTTTCCTATCTTTTCTCTCTTTGATTTCAGTTCTGCCGACTCCCTTATTACTTTGTTATCTTGTGTTGATTTCTTCCTTTTTGACACTGTTTGTTTTCTTTCTTGTATTTCATTTGACCTCATTGTTATCTACTTCCTTCTTTTCTGGAGTTGCCGCTGCTTTGTTTCTTCCCCTTTAGCTCTCTGCTTTGTTGCCCTTGCCCAAGTTGTTTTTGTCTTGTCCTATGTACCGCCTAAGAAAATTTCGAAGACGAAATTTTGTTGTAAGGTGGGTAGGATTTGAAACCCCTGTTTTTCCAAATATGTATTTTAGTGTATTTTCTGTATTTAAAAATTTTTGCGAATTATTTTTTTGGTTTTCAAATTTTTTTCCTTCAAATTGTACTATTCGTTCTCATATTAAAATATGTTTTCGATCAATAATTTTTATTGTAACTATTTTCTATGAATTTTGACATCATAATATAAATCTTATTTTTGATCTCTATTTTTATTATCACAACTGTTATTATTAGTACTATTATTATTTTTATCGTTTTTTTCATATTATCATTATTACTGTTACTTTTAATATTGTTATTATTGTTATTGTTATTTTAATTATTTTATTCTTATTAGTAGTATTTCTATAAAATCCGAATTGTATATTTTTATTTAATATTTTATTTTATTTTGATTTTAAATACCCAAATCCATTTGCCTTATAACCCATACCCTGTTTATATATATATCAATATCTATATAAATCCTATTCTCTGAAACACGCTAAGCCTTATACACAATTTACCTATTTAGTATATATCCATATACCCAATTATTAACCACCTATTTTTATATACCACCCATTACTTAAAAAGCTTACCTGATATCTACCTACTTCCTAAATATTCCCAAAACCTTCCTATTCCTACCTGTGCACAGTGCACTACCGTAGCTACTTTCCCCGAAAACCAAGTCAAATTCTTTCATGGCATTTAGAATTGTTAACTTTAACCCATGAGCCAATAATTAAATACCCATTAGCAACCCTATCAGCCCTAATACTACCCGAGCCCTTTTCTACCCGACCCATTTTTTTTATTTTTTTTTTACTTTTACCTGTTTCCTGGGGCCGCCAGATGTGCACCTCCCTTCTTCTAACCTAGTGTATACATATCCTTCAACATTTTTTTTATTTACAACCACATTAAACCTAGGTGCCTATTCCGTGCTCTGCCTCTTCCGCTTTCTCTCCATCCGCC
Source organism: Hemerocallis citrina (assembly GCA_017893485.1). NCBI lineage: Eukaryota > Viridiplantae > Streptophyta > Magnoliopsida > Asparagales > Asphodelaceae > Hemerocallis > Hemerocallis citrina. The sequence continues at coordinate 77,427,044 of CM030367.1, forward strand.
GTCTCGCGCTCTCTTGCTCTTTTACTCTTGGGTTTTCTTGCGCGTGCTAGAGTGCACGTGTATATCGTCGTGAGTTCATGGATTTTCGTTCGTAGGTTTTACTTCTATTCTCGTTTGCATCGTTCTTCATCGCCAAATTAAGACAAGTAACTTATACTCCAGTTCATTTGTTTGATACAAGTTCCAAAGTTCACCTATAATGTAGTTGGGTCTAGAGACGACTCTTATTTGTGTTTTTCTTATTGAGTTTTGTCTTTATTGTGAAAACATGACCATAGATGACTCACGACACCAATCTTGACATGAATTAATATAGGTTTTACCTGTTCTTGATTTTGAACATGTATGTGAGACTTTTGTGAGAATTTGTGATTTGGTTGAGACTCATGTGAAATATTTGGTGTGAACATGTTAGATACCCTAAATCATGATGTTTAGATACTTGGCAGACTTTATTTCAAGTTTGGATGAATTTGGATCAATTTTCTTGAATCTATGTTGATTTTGTTTTAAGGGGAAAAATCTGTATTTTTGACACTGTTCTGTTTCATTTGCTGTGTTCAACTGTGTTACAGTCAGTATCTTGATTTCGGTATAAAACGAGAGTTGTAGATGATTTCTTCTATTTTCAAACCCCTCTGACTGACTTTTGCTTGATTTTGATTTTGTATGACTGAGTTATGACTGTTTTAGTACAGAGGTGTCGATCTTTTCCAGATTCTGTTTTTGGGTAATTTTGATAACAAATTATTTTAAAGAACTATGCTATACATATTATTTTGATTTCAAACTTTTTCCAGTGTTTCTTTATTAAGTTAGGGATAACCCATAATTTTGGTTAATTTTATTGATAAGTTTTATGTGATGTTTCATGCTCGTTTATAAAATCTATACGTGCTGTATTTTACTCGCTGTTCTGTAAAGAATCCTATTTTCACTATAATTCTCTATACTGTATGAAAAATATTTGTGAAATATAAAAGTTAGTATATTTTATCTATTTTCATATCCCTTTGGCGGAATTGGATTTCGTTTTACTGGTTGCGAGATATCTTAGTTTTCGTACAGCAGTGTTGGGATTTCCAGATTTGCTAAACTATGTTTTCTTTATGCTTTCGTATTTTTGATGACTGATCTATTCTCACTGGAATAATATGAAACTTTATATTTTGATTCTAGACATATAGGGGAATACCCCATATTTTTCCTGAATTTAATTGAGAGGTTTTGATGCAGTTTTCCTGACTGAGAATTCATTTTTCTGATTTCTGACTGAACATGTTTTCTGTTTTCGAACCTGTTTTAAGTTATGATGTTTTGAAGTACTATGTGACTTATTTGTATTCGTTGTATTCGTGTGGATGTCTATTTTCCAGATCCTTCGATGGATCCAGATTTTCATTTCTGTAGTGACATGAATCACTATTTTAGTACTGTACTGTCATGCTGTCCTGAATATGAACATACACTGTTTTGCTCGTTTATGTGACTGTATCTCATCTATGATTGTTTATTTGCTTTCCTGAACCAGATACTGATTGTACCATGTTAGTTTTACACTATTTCGTACACATTCATGCATGTTTGATGACCATAATAAAAGTAATCAAGCCGGGGTTTATAGGAATGATCTAGTAGTGGGAAAGAATAGAAATGTGTACTTAGAAGGGGGCCCGTGTTTCCCATATGAGTATCTGTTTTCTGTTATCTGACCCTATCTACATTACTTCTTATATGAAGATGTAGAGGAGAAGAGAACCACTAGGTTCTATCTGTCTGTGTGGATCTGTTATCTCACCCTGACTACATTACTTCCTATAGAAGGTGTAGAGAAGAAGAGAACCACTAGGTTCTATCTGTCTGATCTGATTATGATATCTGTCTGAATCCTGAGTACACGGCTCTATATGATCCCCTACGAAATCCAAAGCAAAATTGTTTGTTGTAGCAACCATGTGTTATGTTTTTAGGGGCGCTTGAAGTGCTACCAAGATAGTAATCACACAAGACTTAAAAGAACATGACATATGTATCTGTATCTAAATCTGAATTTGATATCTGTATCTGTTATCTGTTATCTGTATCTGATTATCTGATTACCTTTTATCTGTCTGACACTAGCATGTGACACAATTACTTGACACTATCTGTATATCTGTTTGCCTACTATCTGACACTTGACATATGTTAGTAGACCATGCTAGATCTGTTTCTGCTATTAATTAGATTTGTTTAGTTTCCCCTATGTACTTGTATCCTACATTATAAGTAGGCCCTTAACTTGCAATTGACGGGTACTTGTTTTTCTCTTTTCTTCTCCTGCAAATTTACTAATTGCAGATCAGGATGGCCAGCTGCCCGATGGAGTATGTGATCTAAAGTTCTAGTTGGCTGGAGCTTTTGCTATCTTCATTTATTTCCTGTTGCTCACTTTGAACATTGTATCTGTTACTTGTATTCTTTGTGTTTGGGCAGTATGACCCAGAATATTTGTGTTTTTTAGATCATGATTATTTGAGATTAATATATTTTATTTCGAGTATTCTTGTTAGTATTTGGTTCATATGTGCATGTGGTTGACTTTTTTGGCTTCGACTATGATTATATTGTGATATGTTGTAAAGATTCTTGAACAGCTTATGCATGATGAAAATCATTCGCTGGACTTTTGTTGCGTACTCGTATTCTGTATTTTTGGGAAGCAGGGCATGACAAAGTGAACCATTATAGTAAAGAATGATGGAGGAAATATCCTTTCCATTTGACAAAGTGTCAAGGCCACAAACTGCTTCAATTTGTCAATATCTTCAACACGTAGTGCTCTAGAGCAAAGTCCTTTATATATGCTACATACATCTTTCAAGACAGAAGTGACTTGATCACACATTAAAGTTCTCATAACCACGGGAAGGATATCTTGCATCAATAAATCATAGTCGTGTGACTTTAGACTCTAAAGCTTCTTCTCCTTATAGTTAACACATCTTGCTATATTAGATGAAAAGCCATCAGGGACTTGAAGCTCATGCAAAACTCTGCAAAATATCTCCTACTCCATTTTTGACTTTGAATAGATTACATGAGGAAGTCGTACTCTGCCATTGGGTAATTCTTTAAGATGCAACTCATGTCTTATGCCCAATTTTTCTAAGTCAAGGCGAGACTTAAGATTGTCCTTCATCTTCTGGTCATCCCCTATAAATGTTCCTGTAGCATTTTCACCGATGTTTTTTCCAAGATGCATCACATCTATGTTATGGTACAGTAAGGTGAACTCCCAATATGGCAACTAAAAAAATTACTCTACTTCTTCCATGACCCTGAGTCAACAAGACTGTCACACTCATCTGCATCACATAAATCGGTGTTCTCCTGTTGCTAATCTCTAGCCTGCTTCTTAGATACTTTAATTACTACCGGATCATTTGACAAAGTGAATTGATGGCCTTCTGGTCGCCCTAACACATCTGACCTATACGAAGCTGTTGGAGCATGTCTCCACTCATCAGTCCCATCAAATGTCAATGTTTCTGTCCTAAAAATGTGTGTCAGATAACCATCTCCTATGATCCATATAGCAAAACTTTCTGCCTTTATACAGCCACTTTGAACCTGTTTGCTCAGCACAACATGGATAAGCATAGCGTCCTATCGTGCTATAACCAGATGAACTTGCATATGTAGGAAAACCGTTGATTGTCCAAGTCAACGCAACTCAAAGACGGAAACTTAATTTAGCTGTTGAATCATAAGTTATGACACCCTCCCACAATTTTTGTAGTTCATCAATCAATGACTGCAGATAACATCTATATCATTTCATGGGCTTTTTGGTCCACGAATAATCATGGACAAAATGAAGGATGTCTGCTTCATGCACAACCAAGGGGGTAGATTGTATGGAATTAATACAATGGGCCATATGCTATAGGTGCTACTCAACTGCCTAAATATGTTAAAACCATCACTGGCCAATCCAAGTCTCGCATTTCAAGGATCTTCAGCAAAATTGGGATATCTTTCATCAAATTTTTTTCAAGATGCAGAATCAGCCGGGTGCATAAGAATCTCATCATTCTTGCGACTTTCTGCATGCCATCTCATATCAGAAGATGTTTTAAAGGACATGAACAATCTTCACAGCCTAAGAATCAAAGGAAAGTAACGCAGTATTTTTGCTGACTTCTTTCTCCTAGTTGTTGTAACTGGCTCATCTGTTTGCTCATCTACATTCGGCATTTGTTTTCCATTTTGAAGTACTGCATACTTCACATTCTTCAAGAGTCTTCTTATCCCCCCCTGAATAGCATACAATCATATAGGCATGCTGCCATCTTCCCATAACCTAAATTAAAATACTTGATGAGTTTTTTTTTGGCATGAGATGAATTTGGGATTTGGATTTCAAGAAAAGCTTCATTCAACAATTCAAGAAGCAAGTTGAAGGACTTGGTAGACCATCCATTTGGACATTTCAGCTGAAACAGTCTAACAATGAATGAAAACTTCGAACACTTGGTGCAATTACAATATAAGGGAGTATTTGCATCTTTCAACACCTTATTAAAGGCTTCAAATTCTTTATTAATTTCTTCACCCACCCCACCACCATGAACAAATGTTTCTGCCGACTCGAACTTGGTTGATTTGATTATTAGTGTGGCCTTGAAAGTTACAAAATCTCAAACCATCCTGCATTAAAGGTTGCATCTCATCAGCAACACTTAGATCACTTGTAAATAAAGACTAGTCTTCACGGACAACTGGACCATTAGAAACTGACTAAGCAGACTCTCCATGAAAAAACTAATTTGTATACCCCAGTAAAAAACCATTGCAAATTACATGTGTCTCAACTACGTCAGCATGTCTTCAAATCGCAATTTGAACACCGGACACATGGACACAAAATTAAGTTCTGGTCAGGAGAATCCCTCTTTGCAAAGTTAATAAAATCTTTCACACCATCCAAGTACTCCTTGGCTAATCATGAATTATTAATCTTGTAACACCCCGTAAAATTGAGTTATAACAAATTTTTTTTTGAGGGAAAAGGTGGAATAAGGCCACCCTGTTTCATTAATAAGAAATTAACAAAACAACCCCAGCATACTGGGGCAAGTTACAACCTACAGACAGAAAAAAAAACATGAAGCGACATGACCAGTACATATAATCAGCTTTCACTCTAAACTACGAGGACCAACTAATTGCATGTCTGTCAAGCAAGCTTCGAGCACCCACCTTCACGGTGTGCGCACACCCACCTGAAGCGAATCATGTGGGATTTGAAAATTTGCTGGTCCCATCCTTCTACCTCACCAACGCAACTTCACACATTGCCCAATCGGAGTTGCACCCAAAAGAAGAGCCGTGGAGAGGGTACTCACCTTTGTCACGTTATAGCTCTCATCAGCAATTTCTCACCAATCACAACACTCGGTCACCCTAACCACGAACACCAACAGGGAGAGAGCCATGTGAAGAGAATACCTTTGCCTCTCACACGCATCTACTTTCTCTAGTGATTTCTCACAAACACTAACAGACACCAGCACAGAATAGAGAGAAGTAGCATCTTTACTCTCTCACTCTCTCTCTCACGCAAAACCCGAAACAATCACAACTAACAGAAGCATCACCTTCCCCTCTCGCCCCTACGGGCGGTGGACGTTGTAGATTGCAGGTTTATTGATGAGGGCGTGTTGCGGCGCTGTTGCGAAACCTGTGGCCTGTTGATTAACAGGTGTTCGAATTCAGGGTGCGACTACCCCACTACCGACACAAACAGAAACATCTCCACCTCATCGATTTCTACAGGACACCTCATGAGGGGATCCCGTCTGCGGACCCAAGCCTCACCTAGTGCTGTAAAGATGCGCACCTATAGGAGGACCCCATCTTCAGGGCCCTAGCTCCGTAACCGTGCAACACTGATCCCATGCACCTCCTTCACTCCCCCCACACAACCATGAATTGAATTGTTTCCGGTAATCAGATATGACAAGCCAAAATCCTGAAAGCTTCAAATTAGCAAGAGACTCTCTTAACCAGCTGGTAATCTTGAAACTTCCTCCCTCAGAATACTCGGACTCAACCCTTGGCAAGTTTAGGCTTTTAGCAAGCGAAGTATGAAGAAAGCCATGCCACTATTTTGTCCTAAATGGGAGAAATGACACATCACCTTAGCAGTCGGCAAGAGCAGCCGGGCCCCACCGAACCACCAACCTCATGCCATGAGGTGGGCAGTCATCATCGTCATCGTCGCGGGAGGGGGGGGCGCACCTCCAACGGCCAGGACCAAGCCGATCTGGGCCTTCCCAGCTCCAATCCGTTCACGATCACTTTGATCTCCAATCCGTTCATGACCACTTTGATTTCGACCACAGCGATCAGGGGAGGCACAAGGGCTTCGGTGTCGGCGACTACGTCAGAGGAGGAGTGCCGTGGAGTTCTTTTGTGGAGGTGCGATCGATTGAACGCCCGCCACTTCGTCAAGAGCAGGAGGAGTTCCGTGGCCTTTCGTCTTCAACCGCGAAGTAGTCGTAGCGGAGGGGAGGAGAGGTACGCGGGGGGGAGGGGGGGCTAGCCGCCGTCGCCTCTAGGAGTTTAGATCTAGGGTTTTTTTTTTTTTTTTTTAAGGGGAGTTGGTAGGAGAGAAGGAGTCGCCCTCAGAGCATAGTGTTTTTTTTAGTTATAACGATTTTGCCCACGTGTGTTATGCATATATATTTTGTACTGTTACGAGTAATATTCGTAATGTATTTTAATATAAATGTCCTACATATTTCTGTATTTCAATTATTTATACATCTTCGGTCTTCTCAAAATTATTTTTTAACCTATTATGAGCCATAACATTTATTTTAATCTTTGTATTTTTACGTGCATTGCACGTGCTTTCAATACACGTGTCGATTACATATATTCTACCATTACGTGAAATATTATAAAATTCTCTATGTTTTAATTATTTATTTTATAACTTTTTCGAATTTGTTTCATAAATTGAAATTCATTTTTCTCCTATTTTGACTCAAATATATTTCTACACATGCGGTGCATGTGTTTTCTATGCACGCGTTGATTATTTTTGTATAGATATATAGAATTAATAAAATGTATTTTGCATATTTTGTACTTCAGGTTTTCATAGACATCTTTCGTTTTCTCGAATTTCTTTTATATATGAATAGTTATTAGCACGTGCCTTTACACGTGTTTTTTTCTATGCACGTGCAAATTGTGCTATTTTATTACAAAGTTGCGCACTAAAAATTTCACTAGGCTAATTATACTCAACATAATATGAGTATTTATTATTTAAAAATAATAATAATAATAATTTAAAATGGAATAAAATAATAAAAGTGAAAATAAAATGAGAAAGTGTACAAAACACGTGCACACATGCACACGTGCAATGCACACTCTTTCAAAACCGGCTGCATATAGGAGAGAATGGGGGTGGGTGGATTTAAGAGTGGTGTGAGTGAGTGGGTTAGTTGGTGGTTAGTTGCTAAAACCACCTCCTAAATACTCATATAAATACCCCATCACTATTAGCCATATATGAACACAAAAATAATTAAAACAAAAGAGAGACTCAAGAGAGGGGACTTACTGTTTTTTTTGGCTTTCGAGATTTGCATGGAGGCTTGCGGGATTTTTGCTTTTGGAGATTTTACTAGAAGTTCAATTTGCTAGGGAATTCTTCAAATAGGTGGGTGATTCTCCAACTTTCTAATATAATTTTATTAGTAGAATGTCATATTGCAAAATGTATATGTGTGAATTGTTAGATGCATGATAGCCTATATAGATTGAGTGTTCAACTTTAGATTATGTGTTGTTAATTAAATGTGTGAAATTATGATGTGATTGATTTGTGGACATTTTAAAGTTTCTGTTTTATGTTTTAGTTGCACTTCAGAAAATCATATCTATTAAACTAAATGTAATCTAGAGCTAAAATTTTTATATGAGTATCTCGTACATGTCAAGAACATCTCCTTAAAATTTCATAATATTTGGATTTCGTTTAATATTTTAATAAAATCCAAACTTAGGACTGATTGGCAGTTTGGCTAATTGCTGAAAATTTATATACATTTCTGATTTTGATCATTTCGGCATCTTAGATGCAGTATTTTGAGAATGGTAAAAACTAAGAAGTTGTAGTAGACTCGTTAACCTTTTTTTAGAGTCTAAGAAATTAATTTTCCATGAAGAATAAAATTTATAATGAATCTTACAAGATTGAACAGTGGTAGTTTGTATAACATTTCCACCCGACTGTGGATTTCGAAGAATTCATGGTTATAGACATAATATTTTGGAAAAACTTATAACTACAAAGTTATAGTAAACTTGTATACCTTTAATTTGATCTGAAGAATACAAAATTTCATGAAGTATAGAATTTTCTGTGATTTTTACAAATAGCATGAGCGGTAGTTTTCGAATTTAAATGATCTTAACTACAAAGTTGTAGTAGACTCATTTATGTTTCCTATGAAACTAAGAAATCTATTTTTGGAATATTATTGGAATTTATATGATTTTTACAATATCATTGGGTTGATGTCTCAAGCTGAGCATTCAAATAGTAGATTCTATGTATATGTTGTTACCTTGAAAAGATTTTCATAGAGAAATAGGCTTGGCGTATTGGTTAGTGCCTGTGGCTTAGGATCTTTGAGATTGTAGGTTTGGGTCTTGGTCAGCTTAAATTTGGTAGTATTTACTGTTTTTGAGTATATTGGAAATATAAATTGATTTCTGGGGAAATATTTTGATGGTAATTTGTACAAATATTTTTGGTTTAATTGCCCCACTTAGATAAGAGCTTGAACACATATTCGGTAAATGGATTTGAAGAATTTAAAAAGAGATGATTTTAAAGAATATTAGTATATTGGAGAATTAAGATTTGATGGAATTGGTACAAATATTTTGGATTAAACTCCATATTTGAATTAACAATTTTAGTACATATTTGATAATTAGATTTGAGATATTAGAACAAAGATGATGTTCATTGAATTGAGGCTTTTAAAGTCCTATTGTAACAGTTTTGGAAGATTTTGTCTAGTTATTTGAGGAAGACTGGATGAATATAATTTATATTGATTGAGAAATGTGATTTAATTATTTTGAATGATGATTAATTTGAATGAATAAGAATTTAAATGGAATATAATGAATTGGAAATTTTTATGAAGAGGTTAAGATTAACCTAGATGATCTCTATGTTGATATGGATGGTTTCTTGGAGCTAAGTGAGGCACGTATTGTTCGGAAATTTTAATTAATGAAATTTTGTGAATTGGTCAATATGGACCTGAATGTTGTTGAGTAAGTTTAAGTCCGGCAACGTAAACTAGTTCTAGGCCATGATAATTAAAATTAAATTAAGGACAAGCAATAGAAAAAGGAGATGCGATGAGACTTGGGCAAACGTAAGTGGGGCGTTTCTATATAGTCGGGCTGTGTACTTCGGGACTATAGATTCAGTCGGGCGGAGTACTCCGGAACTGTAATCACTGTTTATCCAGTCGAACGGTGTACTCCGAGACTGTGATAGCTATGCGGAGCGAGACAAGCCTTAATTAAATCTGGGAGTATGAATGATCGGATGGTGTACTCCGGGATCATGAATAGTCGGGCGGATAGGAGGCAGATCTCCAATATATTCCGAGCTAGAGTGGCATTTGCGGGATATCTACATTAGGTGCATTTTGTATACTCGGGCAGGTGTACTCCGGGGCTGGAATTCATACTCGTGGGATGTCTGAACCTTGTTTTCGTCACCGTAGTAGGATTTCATAATAAGAGATATAACGAGGAGTACGATAAGGGCTTGCCCTCGGACCTATGTAGCATGAGATGCATAGAATCTGAACAAGTATGCATTAGTGTCATCGGTGTGTGAATGTCTACATTAGGCATTAGGTCATATCATACACTGACATAATTAGGATAGTCACTTTTCTCTGTCTTCTTCATTCAAGTTTGTGTTTGCTAAAGTAGAAAAATCGTTGTATTATAGCATTGCGTAGTTGTATGCAACTGACGTGCCCACAGTTTTCTAGTTGCAGGATTGGACTTGACATGGACTTGAAGTCACTGTGATGGATTTTCATAAGATTGAAGAGCTTTCATTATTACACGTTGTATTGTACTTACTCATTTCCGCTGTGTTATTCTAAAAGAACAATGTTGTAAATGAAAGAGTTTTAACTTCCTTGTATTTTTGTACGAATTTGAAGTAAAAGATATTGTTTGTGCTACGAATTACATGTGTTTGAAATTCGGGATGTTACAAATCCAACCTTTATCCATTTTCGAAAATATGAGTCAATATGAAATTTAAAATTCATAAATTAAAACGCATATGCTTTCATTAAAGCAAATAACATATGTAGATCAAATCGAACTAGACATAAATAGCTAACTAAGCATACTACTTATTTATTAATCTAGATATGTTACAGAACAAAATCAAATTTAACTACATAATATTTTCCAGTAGTAGTTATTAGATTAGTATCACAATCTTTTCATAACAATCATATATCTCTAACCTTCAGAAAACATCACAATTTAAGAACTTCAGTAATTCAAAGAACCAATAACTATTTTTTTTAATACAACATCAACATCAACATCAACAATTTCATACAATAAAAATTTGCCTAATTAAAAATATGAATATAAGGTATTCACTATATTCAAATATTTATGTTATACAAAAGTCCATCCTAAAGGGATGGAGTAGAGCTTTCTTTGATACATTTTCTGACAGGGATCTTCTTTGCAATAATCTCTATGAATCTTTCAATAAGTGGATCCTACACGCAAGGGATAGACCTATTGTGCACATGTTGGAAACAATCAGAACACTAATCATGTCTGGACTTTAGAACAAGAGGGAGAGATGCTTAAAATGGACAGGGAAGTTGTGCCCTAGAATAACTGCAAAAGTTGACAACATTGTTGAGGTAGCTTGGAGTTGCATTGTCACTATTTCAACCACTGAAGTGTTTGAAGTGTTTGAAGTGTATGGGCATGGTAAAACACATGTAGTCAATTTGAAGGAGAGAAAGTGCACAAGTAAAGGATTTGATTTGGCAGGTATACCTTGTGTGCATGCTACTGTGGCCATCATATACCACAAGGACAGGATTAAGAATTGTGTAGATGAATACCATATCCACACCTACAAGAAAGCGTATAAACTTGCTATCAATGCAATGCCTGATGAGGCCTTTTTTGGGTGAAAAGGCCAGAGTTGTATAGGACAGTACCCCCACCTTACAGGAGAGGACTTGGCAGGCCAAAAAAGTCAAGAAACAACGAAGGTGATGATGTGGAGAATGTAACAGCTTAGAAAAGGTGGCACAAAACTAAGGTTTGGGTGGTGCCTACAATTTGGTCACAATTCAAGAAGATGTGGAAATCAACTTGTTATGCCACCTAGAAGAGGAGGGAAGGGTGGAAGGCCACACAATCTTAAGAATGTATATTTCACTAGGATCAGAATATTTTTCAGCAAGAACCATAGGCATCTTTATCAGTCAGGCAGGAGTGATAGAGAGAGAGTTGAAAAGATGCACAACAATGGCAATGAACAGACTCCTAGGAGAAAAATGTAAACTATATATATATATATATATATAAACGGGTATACAAACCACTTAAGCCCTTATTTTGAACCTAAGCCGTTGTTTGAAACAATGGCTTAAGTGGTTTGTATACCCGTTTATATATATATATATATATATCATTTTTGTTTTTTTTTATTTCAGAGTTAATACTCCTTATTAGTATATTAATTAGAACAATATGTGTACTGCAGGAGGACTAGCTCAACATCACACTCAGTGCAACCAAATGTGGATGGCCACGCTGCTACAAATATTGAAACCCAAACAGACAACACCCCACTCAGGAGATCCAGATGAGCATGCCTCATTATATGCCAATGTTTCCATGTACTAATTGAACACTTAATACATGATATCCATTTGTCTTTTTCATATTGTGCAGTAGGAATACTGTACAAGTTGAAGGAGGATGTTGCTAAAGCAACTGTAGAGGAACCATCTTTGCACACCCAAAGAAGAACAAGGTAAAATAATATCTGGAAGTGTCTCTACATAAATGTAAATAATATACTGACACTAGTTTTGATCATCAGGAGAAGATTATCTGTACAAGATGCTGAGGTGGAGAATGCTGAAGGAGGAAGATGTTAACGAGGAAAATATACTAGACACAAATGTTCATTTGAATGAAACTGCACAAGATGTACCACCTAGGTTATTAATCAAATTTACCCTATCAATTGATCTACACAATTTTTATGAATGATCCTCTGTTGAGAAATCTTTTTTTGCCTCTGTTGACTTCGGTTAGGAAGAGGAAGATTGTTACTAAGAAGGGGTAGAGGTGTTACTACACCCTACACAAGATTCCTTATGGGTTATGGTAACTTAGTGGTAATAAAATTCATCAAGTAGACTGGTTAATTATTCAAATTCAATGTCTCGTAATTTATTTCACACAATCTTCACCTATTGAAATTACCAGATTGGAGAAAATTTTGAGAGACCCCCATGGCTACCTGCCGGTAAAGGGACAAAATTAAGTTTTATAGGCAGGGGTAACTACGTGTCAGTTGCTCAAGGAATAGTTAGAGGGAGGAGGCACTTTATTACTCAGGTAAGCTCTTTATTAACAGACTTAATGTGCTTGTATTTTCATCTTAGAATATTCACTAATCTTTGTCAACCTTGCAAGTTAAGAAGGTAAACTTAGTGCAGCCATCTCAAGTTAAAACCAGATCACAAACTATATTTAATGAGACCTAAGATTCTAGCTTGAGCTTTTAGTCAGTTTGACAAGGGCAATGTATGTAATTACGTGTGTTTTTATTCAAGTTCAAGATAGACTGAACAATGTTACATGAATCCGTAACTCCCCCTCAAAATAGCCTAAAACTGACAATGTTTGAACAATGTATCAGTCATGAAATTGTTGTAATTTTGAGTAATATATGAAATCTGTTTAGTTTTAGAACAGTTAATTAGACATGAAATTAATGTGAAACTGTCTATTTTACAAAAACTTTATTGTATGTATAACATATTGACTTGCATTTTGAAGTTAGCATTTACATCAAATTCTCTTCTAACATGTGTTGGTTCAGTCAAGTCACAAGAAAGTATTGCAACCCAATTGTCTTGTTTATGTGAATTACAATATATGCATAAGCTACATTTACTGTATCATCACAGGCTTTGGAATATGTAGCTGTTGTGCATATGAATTTGGATTATTGAACTGTGTAGGATGCAAGGATGAGTCGGTTTTTGTCGCTTTATGTGTTTGGCATTCTCAATTTTGCATCCAATTTTCAGTCTTCAAATGTGTATCAAATTGATAGTCCATTGAATACAACACCACCCTGATTCTAGGAATCTGCCTATATAGCACTGTGCCTGTATGTGTCTGATTGTATCAGTCTATAAATAACACTCTAATTCTATCAGTCTTGAAATGTGTATCAGTGTGTGTCTAGTTCACTCCAAATGTGAACATTTCAAGTTGGCATTACTATTACTGCAGTCATTCCAAATACTGCTCAGCTTACAAAACATGAATAATGCACAACATTTCTATTGATCAGACAACATTGCCTGAGAAAAACAACATTTACAACCAAATTATTATAGCCTGAGAAACACAGCTACAAAATATTCAAACTGTGTACTCAAATGTCTTCAACACTTTAATAAATTAATGCAAATTGTATATGTACAATCTGGTTATTACAATACGATAAGCAATTACAGCCCCCATATGCTTGTTACATCATTTGGACAAATTGAAGATTATTGAAGCTATCACGCCCCGCTCCCCAAAGTACGAAAGTACGGGCAATCAACTAAGGCCCAGCGAATTATACAAGTATTTCCACTCATATCATTCATAAGCTGTACAATTATAAGCTCATAAAGATAGGAAATACATCAACACAATTAATAATAATGATAACATAAACAATAATAGAATATAATAACCAATACCTGAGATACAAGAATTTTTGATAAAAATGTCCAATATACAATGCGATAAGATAGCGACTGGAAAGCAGAGAACTGGCACTAGAAATTCCATCACGGCCGTCTTGAAAATCTGTTCGTCATCTCATCATCGGTACCTATATAAAAAGTAACTAAAAAGAATGGGGAGTGCCCATTAGAGCAAGATTCAGACAGCAAGTAGCAACAAGCAGTGAACAATAAAGTGTGGTATAGCAATAAACAATGAATTAGAACAATATGTTAATGTACAATACAAGTAAGGACGATAAGATGCAATCGTAACTATGAGGTTTAATCAATTCCTATACAAAAGTCAATAAACAATTGTTGGTGACAAGATTAATAGTCGAAATTCAATGGTCAATAATCAATAATACAATGGTCAGTAACAATAAACAATAATCAGTAATGCAAGTGTTAATGCTCTGTGTCAATCTTATGTCTATTGGTACTTTATTAACCTATATAATGCACGGAATCATGTGTTCCATACCACAGGTTTGGGTGCATACAATCACATGAACGTTTAGACTCTAGTCGTGAATTCTACAGGGTCATGTTCTCAGGTCTTGCAATAATAAAAACCAATGATAAATAAATAATACACGATAAATTGAGATACTGTAGTCAGTACTCCATAATGAGTTGATAAAAATAATAACATGTCTGATAACAATAAACAATACGGGAAACACGGGCCCCCTTTCGAGTACACTCTCCTATATTGTCCACTATAAAGATTTACCATTTATTACCCTAGCTTGTCATTATTTTATTATAATTAAACATGAACATGCAATCAAAGGAAACGGGTGTCAAGAATAATATCAAGGAGGTATCAAGAGTTATGCAATGCATGATGTACTAGTTCAATACATTAGATGCGAACAATAAACATTTAAAAACATGAAAATACAATTCAGGACAACAATTCATTGTTGTACAAAAACTTAACTTTTCCACCACTACGGGAAAGCAAATCAGGTTCCATTAGGGGCTCCAGAAACTAGACTCCCTACCGGTTCCAACACATAATCACACGATACATTCCAATTACAGAAACTATATCTAATAGTCAGTTCTTTATAGGTATACTGTTTAGAGAGCAAGTCAGGGTTATGTTCTTGTGTATCTAACGAGAGTGAAAATTCATTAACAAATCTCAAAAAAATCATGAAATAACTCCTAATCATGTCCAGTACCATCCTGGTTAATCACAAGTTTTGATTCTACCGATAACATATTATTTTAATCAGTTAATCATGACGATATACTTCTAAATAGTAATCTGGAATTATAATATGACAGTACTAAAATTAGCTCTACAAGTCGGATTTCAGATCCATCAGTTTTTCTGGATTCTAGACAAAACGAACTACATCTTTCATGTAAAAAGTTTTAATTTATATTTACTGGAACTGGTTCAAATACTACTAACAAGTTAGGGGATATGGCAGACCAGAATCCTGTGTCTCATCTTAAATTCATGATCTACCAAAGAATTTCACTTTTATACCCAGAAATGAATTTATATATATAACCAGTAATCGGAAATGGTTCTATAGTTATTCCATCAATATGTATTATTTTAACAATATCAAATTGATAGAAAAAAATTTCTACAACTTCTACAATATCAAATTTATGGTTAATTACGCAATGACATTCCAATGAAATCAACAAGCATGAATCGATGTACTTATCTATGTGGATATAATTTTCTAAGTTACGATCATACGGTGTATGCCATGTCAATGCAGTAATGATATTTCTATAGATATTGAATCAACAGAAGTCACTAGGACGATTTGAAATTCACTAGTATATTGGTCCAATAATCAGAACTATGATAATCAAATTCAATAGACGGTAATTGGAATTTACGAGCAGTATTCAATTCAAGGAACTATGAACGAACATGGACTATGAACCAATGATATGGCACGATAAGGAAAACTATTATTCTGATTCACCGATGAATTAATAATAGTTCACCTTGAAAAAAAGATAATTCGATGAGATATGATAATCAATGTAAGGAACTATTTGCAGAGATCAATAAATTTTTCTTGAACATGAACAATAAAATAAGTTGAAGAGATGTTTGCCTTTATTCGATGAGTGGGAGTATGTGAGCCCTATGGCAGCAACAGCGAGCAAGAGCGACTGCAACAACAGCTACATCAACCACAGTATGGACATTGGCAATGGTAACATAGCAACAACAAGTTGGGCAGGAATGGCGATCAACGACAGCAACACAGTAGTGAGGGATGATCAAAACAACACGAGCAAGCGCGACTGCAATAGCGGGTCAGTAGTACGAAGGAGTAGCAATGGCCATGGTGGTGTCGAGTGTTTGATGGAGGGCAACAGTGAGGGTGCTCGGTTGGAGGTGAGGGCTTCGGGAAACAATGGCAGTGAAGTTGCTGGTGAGGAAGAAGGTGGTTCTTGGGCTGTCGAGAGACTGATGGGTTCAGGCAGTATGTCAGCAAGGTGGAAGGGGGTGAAGGAGGCCCGCAGGTTGTTGAACGGCATTGGGATCGCATTGAGCTTGGTGGTGCTGACGATGGTGAAGCGAAGATGGTCAGGTTGCTGTTGGAGGGCAGATGGTCGAGTGGTGCTGAGGAGGTGATGTATGAGAGGTCGATGTTGGGCATCCGCGGAAGGGTGGGGGTGTTTAAATTGGAGATTAAGATAGTATGTATGTGGACTTGGGTTAGATTGAATATGGATCGGGCTTTTTTTTTACAAATAAAACAAATAATCAATTAATAATATTATGGAATTGATTACTATATAATCAACAAGAAAGAAATATATTGTAGAATGAATAGAATTTGAGTTAAAATACATAATTAATCAAATAAGAAAAGAAATAAACTTACAAGATTTTGATTCAATATTATTTTAAAACTAGTGTTAAAGGTATGATTTGGATTCAATATTTTTCTGGGTATGTTTAGACATGACTGGGATCAATCCCTAATTTTTGTAGATTTGTTTAATGACTTTTATAAATTATTTCATGCTTGTGAAACTAATCATATAATTGTCAAATTGCATGCTGTTCAGTAAAGAACTCCATTTTCAACCTAATTCCAGTTGTTGTTGATTAAAACTTTGTGAATATGGAAATATAGCCCGCTATGTCTATTTTACAAACCTTTTGATGGATTTGAATTTTGAATTGTATTTTGTTAATTATCATTGTTTTAATACTGCTGTGTCTAAAATTTCATATTCATAAACTTACTGTGTCTTTATATTTTCCGAATTTATTTGACTACTAGGTTTACCCGTTGACACGTGCCTACGACACGTCTTCGGAACGGTGCACCTTGTTTGATCATATAAAATAGTTTTGGAGGTCCAACAAATTAATTGAAGCTGGAAACATATTATATGTGAAACTTTTGGGGTCCAGCAAAAAACATATTATTTGATTTTTTGATTTTTTTTGATTTTTTTTAAAAAAGTTTTTTAAATTTTAATTTTATAAAAATTTTAAAAAAATTATTTTCTTAATTTTTTGAATAGAAGAGGGAGGGAGGGAGAGAGAGAGAGAAAAAAAAGAAATTAAATAAATATAGGAGTTGTTTTGGGTGGAGGATTTGAATTTGAGTTTTGGGGGGAAACTTTTAGGGGGAAAAATATGTTTTGTGAGGTTAGATCCGGGCCTTTGATTTTTAGGAGATTGAAGGAGAGCCACTTGATAGCTTTCTTTGTGTTTTATTATATAGATTCTATCAGTGATGGAATTTTATGAAATTTTATATGCTGATACTATACATGCTAGAGAACCTTCCAGATTTTTCGTAGATTTAATTAGTTTGTTTTTATGCCAATTTCATGCTTATAAATACAACTTTGTGATTCCTGGCTGAACATGAATTCTGTATAAAACGCTGTTTTGATCCCTATTTTTTTAGTTGTTATATGACTTGTGTATATGCGTTGGATTCGGCTGAGAATCTAGTTTCTAGATTTTCTGATGGATCCATATTTTCACTCTTGTGGCAATGGGAATCTCAAATTTGGTGCAGTACTGTCTTGCTGGCCAGAATTAAAAGTCTCATTGTCCTAGCCTATTATGAGTTGTTTGTCACACGTGCATATTTCTGTCTGACCTGAACCTGTATCTTATTTCTTACCATGTTTTTCTTACCCTGTTTTGTGCACGTATATGCCTCTGCTTTAATAATAATGACAAGTAATCAAGCTGGAGAAGGGAAAAATCTAGTAGTGGAAAATATAGAAATGTGTACTTGAAAGGAGGCCTGTATTTTCCACCTATTATATGTTATATGATTACATGATACATGATCCTGATTACATGTTTACCTGATTACCTAGCTACATACTTCCCTATAGGAAGATGTACTCAGAATGGGACCCGTAGGTCCTACCTTAAACCTGATTACCTGTTATATAATTATATGAATATATGATATATGATCATGTTTACCTGTTAACCTGATACCTGAGTACACAGCCCTATACAATCCACTGTGAAATCTAAACGCGACATGTTTAAATGTAGCAACCATATGGTAAAATTTGGGACGCATGAAGTGCTACCTAGCTAGGGTTAAATACAAGACTTGTGAATACCTGACCACTTGCACATTTCTTTTACATGTTTACCTGTACATACTAACTGAAACCTGTTACATGTTTATCTGCTTACATGCTACCTGACACCTGTTACTTGTATACCTGCCTGCATGTCGCTTGATACCTATCACATGTTACCTGCCCCATGTTATCTCATCATGTTACTTGATTCTATTCTTGATTAAGAGTTAGTTACTCTGATTTCTCTCACATACCTTCCATACTTAGTTCAGTACTTGCTTCTGTTGCCACTCTCTACTTTGTTTATCTATTTTTTCGTACTTGTTGCCTGCACTACATGCGACCCGTAACTTGCATTGACGAACATTTTGTTTCTTTTTCCTCTTCCTGCAATTTGTTAAACTTGCAGACTTTGGTGACCAACTGTCCGAGGGAGTAAGTAACCAAGTATTCTAGGCTGACTGGAGTTTCTTGCATTAGTTTATTTCCTGTTTGAATAAATTTTAATTACTACATGGATTCGTATTGGGCATTTGTCCCAGATTTATGTCTTGTTTCCAGACCTGATTATTTGACATTAAGTATGCTTGTTTTCAAGTAATCCTGTTGGTTATACTAATTTATTCATGTATGCGTGGTTGATTATTTCCTGTCTATTCTTGTTTATTCCTGTATATTGTTGTAAAGATCCTTACAGCTCATGAATGGTGAAAACCATTCGCTAAACTTTTGTTGCGTATCCGTCTTCTGTAATCCTTTTTGGAAAACGGGCCGTGACATCATGGATACAACATAGGAAACTTGTATATTTGTTTTCCTTTAATTGTGTCTTAGAGGGAATTTGATTCCCAGAATGTCCTAAGTAATTAACAAAATATGTGTCAATATATATGGAACATCAACAAAACATATGGATTGTGTATATTTTCAATAAATGCATACTAGTGGTGTTTGAGTCCATAATAGTATGTGTCCTGATGTTGAGAGCTGGCACACCTACATTGAGAAACACACCATACATTCATGTTAGACATATGAGTTGCACAAGTTCAAAATTGTCTTACCCCTGTTGGTTTAATCACATGAAAGCATTCTGTAGATGTTGATTGCTATAAATATTAGCATAGGACTTGCAATAAATATGCAGACCATGATACTTCAAAGCATTATCAAGTTTTCCAAATTAAGATTTCACAGCCACATTCAAGATTTTGGCAACTCATTTCTATTTCTGTCAAGCTAAGATCTAGAATGGGAGATATTGGAAATGTTTATGTGTTGTTGTAATATGTATGGGTACATTATTATTTTGAAACATTTTCAATACCTCCCAATCCATATCTTAGAAATTTGTCATCTACTTGACATATGTACCCCTCATTGTTCTTACAATCTACACAGGGGTGTCATTGGTAAGGTATGGTCAATTGTAGCTTTATACATAACCTACATCTTTTACGACTTTAGTAAAAGTTGCAACTTGTTTACATAATTACATTAATTGCTGACAAATGAAGCAACTTTTGTTTTTTGTTTGATCCATAATTTTAACTTTTACCTACATTAATTCCAACCCAACTTTACATTGCTTGTCTATATATACTCTAACATATACAACAAGTTTGAAAACAAGAAGAAAAAAAAAGATGAGGAAGAAGAAAAAATGAGAGATCTAACATATACAGAAAAAAGTGACGTTGCACAAGAAAGTGTTGAAAAGACTATGACTTCTACTGCAATGTGCCTTGTCAAAATATGGAGTGGGAGGTATTGGTATTGCAGGTTTAGGGAGAGATCTTCAACTGTAGAGTAGAAGTTGTTCTCCTATCTCCCAACTACCTCTCTTGCGTCCAAGATGGTAGGGAAAAACATTCAGGGAATTATGTGTGTGCAGAGGGAGGAATTGACCCAGGTTGATACTTGGTTATATGACCTATAAATTCTACCCCCTGCATATAACCAGAATTACTTGCTACCACCACAGATGCAACCCTATATGATGCATGTAGTCCTCCAAGTCATCAAGGTGTGGAGGACTGGTATATTTTCAACTTTAATAGGTATTTGTAGCTGGTTTTGGAATGTAGACCTTCAAGTCATGTAATATTTAGGAATAATATGACAATGTTTCCGTAAGAGATTATTGACCTATATGTCTTATGGCCAATTATATTTTCTACTTGATCATCAGTTCATCATGCCCATGATGAACATCATTTATCTACCTTTCCGAATCTATCTTTGGGAATCTGTCTTTCCGAATCCATGATAATGTACATGATGAAAGGCACACACAACAGCCAACAAAACATATCCACTTTTGGAAACTATCTTTTTTACGAATATTTTTCCAAAATTTTTTGTTGGGTTTAAGTATGACCATAATCAATCAAATACCTAATCAAAGTAAAGAAAAATATGAAAATGGATCCAAAAAAAAAAAAAAGAGTAACCGAGAGGATTGAAAGAGATAGCAAGTGCCTGACTACAGCAAATAACTGCATCTAGATGCAGCCAAAATGACTGTTGCCTCCTCTATTTGCATATGGGGACTTCACCAGAGATCAAGCTTAAAGATTCGAGTTGGATGCTCTTTCAATTTTGGGTTTAGGTTTTGCGATTTGGGAATTTTGGGGATTTTTATCTTAAGGGGTCCAGGATTACAACTTCCTACAGCAGATTGGGTGGGAGAGAGAGTTGGTAGCTGGGGTTCAGACAAGGGAGAGAGAGCTAGATTTGTAAGAGAGAAGAAAATAATTAGTAACCCAAATATGGTGCAATTTGGTCATTTCACACCCATTTTTCCGTACTGTTTTGACCACAATTGGTGGTTTGGGGGGGTTTATTGCTTTAACCGATAGTTTAGGGGGTTAAAGGTTTTGACCTATAGATCATGGGTGTTTTTGGCCATTTACCCTTTAATCATTTATTTCTCTCACTCTCTCTAAATCCTATTTAAACAAAAACTTCCCTCCCTCCATGGCCAATGTGGGACTAAACCTTCCACTTCAATTTGGCTGCATGACGTAGGTACGGTTTGGCTTTTAATTACTCTTAAATACTCTTAAGCCCTAATTAAGCCCTTTAATTACTTTTAAGCCCTAATTAGTTCAAGATTAAGCCATAATTAGTTTCGGATTAAGCCCTAATTAATTTAAGATTATGCCCTAATTAATTAGTTTAAGATTAAGTCATAACTAATTGTGATTAAACCATAATTAACTGAGATTAATTTCAAGTAAAACAGAAAGTCAAAATAAGTTTTAAATTACTTTTGCAACAGTGTTCTTACAACCCAAACAAAGTTAATTTTCCGTGAAATATTATTCATCTATATAATAAATTACAAAGAAAGCTATCAAGTGGCTCTCATTCAATCTCCCCTAAAATCAATGGCATAAATTGATTTTTCCAAAACATATTTTCCCGCCTAAAATTTCAAACCCCAAAATTAAACTTTTTCCCCCAAAACTAAAAACTCATTACTTTATTACTATCTCTCTTCTCTCCTCTCTTCACCTTTTCATATTTTTCTCTTTCTCTCTCTCTCCCTCTCTCTCCCATTCTTTCTTTATTTACTTAAAAACTTAGATTTTAACATATCAGGTTTGTAAAATTTTCAGAATTTTTATGTTTTTTTATTGCACATGTTATATTGGAAATAGTAAATATCTCTTCAACAGTTAAATTTCATCATTTTCCATCCTTAAAGTTCTAAAAAGTTGAATTTTACACCCTCATTTATAATTATTTTTCAACATATACTAATAGAAATATGGACTTTTATTTACAACTAATTATTGTCATACTATTCAAACTTGAACTACATAATTGTTGTTTTACTGTTTACAGGGCTTTTCGTGTGTTGTATCGTTCCGCAGACGTGCCGTAGGCACGTGCCCACGGGCAAATCTAGTGCTATAATAAATCTACATTCAATCAATGTTATTTTAAGAAAAGAAATCTATGGAATTGCTTTCGCTACAATGATGTGCACTCTTTTAATTTTTTTTACAACCAACTAAATCACTCCTCAGAAAAATGAGTCAAAAAAATTAAAAACAAAAAAAAAACCCAAAACGCGAATAATCTAATATGAGGATTGGTCTATGCAAATTAAAAACAAAATAATAGGAATGCAAATTATGATGAAAGTTAGTGTAGATGAGTTTTGACAACTCAAGCTAGAATTATTAAAACATGATTGTGGAAATCTAATGCAGACATGTACTTAGAAGGACTTGGATCCTCTCAGCAGCACAGAAAACTACAGAAGAGTCCCGTATTTTGATCTAACCCGTCCATCATATGTGGTGTTATGATGGACGGCAACGATTTAATAGCAATAATATGTGGGTCCTATATCTTTCTCTCTCTTCCCAATTTTCAATCTGCCGTCATTTCATCTTCTTCCACCATTTCTGTCTCTTTTCGAATTTTACTGAAAATATTTTGTATCTCTAATATCTCTGAGGGCATCTATAGTCGTTTGCTAAATATCGATAAAATGGATATTTGGCTAAAAATCGCGCTGCACTCGTTTGCCAAATATTCATTTTATCCATATTTCGCTACAGTCGTTTGCTATAAATGAGAATGAGTTTGAGATTTATCCATATTTGAGCGACGGCACTCGAAATGCCGTCCCACAAAAAAATAATATTTTTTTTCGTCGGACGGCAAGTGCCGTCCCTTAATTTTTTTTCCCAATTAAAAAACCCCAAATCGCAGGCCAAATTCCTCGGACGGCACTTCATGTGCCGTTCGGAGGTTTTTGTAATTTTCATTTTTTTTGCAATTTTTGGAAATGTTTTTGCAATTTTTAATTTTTTTGCAATTTCTGAAATGTTTTTGTAATTTTTTGTATTTTTTTCGTAATTTCTGAAATATTTTTGTAATTTTTTATTTTTTTTGTAATTTTTTATTTGCACCCCAAGTACGAATTTTTATTCCTCCGACGGCACTTCGAGTGCCGTCGCTCCATTTTTTTATTTTTTTTAAATTCTTTTTTTTTTCCGACGGCACATGAAGTGTCGTCGCTTATTATTTTATTATGAAAAGCTAAAAAATAGCTTTTGACGACTGCAGCAAAACTTCGATTCTTATTTCCATTTATCCATAGATCGATATTTTCCCCTTCAACGACTACAGATGCTCTAATGTTATAATCGGAGTAGACTTTAATGTCATTTATAAATCTATCAACGCATATATTGCATGTCCATAATTAATATGAAGGAGGTCTTATGTTCGAATTCTTACTACGTCATATTTTTTACTTTAATTTTTTAAATATATTAAATATGCATCACACGTACGTGAAAATTACTATCTATCTATCTATCTATAATATAATATATAATCTATACTTTAATGGAAGGGTTGGTGTTGTAAATCTACTTATTTACGTGCAACACACGTGCACCTCCAACTCTCCAATTATAATTTTCAAATTTACTTTTAAAAATATATAATTATATTTATTAATACATGCATCGCATATGTAAATCAGAGTTTTTACTTTAATTGTTTTTAATTAATACATACATCGCACGTGTATATTCCTAGTCTTTTATAATATCATGCCCAAATAACAAAACATTGATGTTGTTGGCATTACTCATTTGATAGACGACTGTAAGAAAAGCACTAACCATCAGCTTTCTAATTTAATGGACGACTGTAACAAAAACGCTTAACGTGCTCAAAAGTTTAGGTCCAATTTTTTTCTTCTTCCTTTTGTTACAACAAAATTGCAGTTACACACACCCGTTACACACACCCATAATTACCCCTAATTACCTCTCTCTCTCTCTCTCTCTCTCTGTATATATATATATATATATATATATATATATATATATATATATATATATATATAATAAAACACAAAGAAAGCTATCAAGTGGCTCTCTTTCAATCCCCCCAAAATCAAAGGCCCAGATCTAACCGCACAATACACATTTTCCCCCAAAAGTTTTCTCCCAAAACTCAAATTCAAATCCCCTCCAAAACAACTCATTTTATTTAATTCCCTCTCTCTCTCTCTTTCTCTCTCTCTCTCTCTCTCTCTTTATATATATATATATATATATATATATATATATATATATATATATGGAAACATGGACTTTTATACCCCAATTTATAATTATTTTTCATCATATACTAATGAAAACATGGACATTTATTTACAATTAATTATTGTCATACTATTCAAACTTCAGCTACATAATTGTGGATTTACAGTTTACAAGGCTTTTCATATGCTGTATCGTTCTAAAGACGTGTCGTAGGCACGTGGGCCACGGGCAAATCTAGTATATATATATAATTTATGGTAGAAGCGAGATTTAAACTATAGATGTCTTGTCTAGTTGATCATACTGAACACTTGTTGCCTTGAATTTCAAGTTTAGCTCCCGCACACATTTGTAAGGAATTTGAAAAATCTTGAAAGGAAAATTATGATTGGGCAATGGTAAACGCCAAATGGAGATCTACGTCCACGTCTAACTCCTTGCCTTCCCAAGTCATCCATCTTTTTCAACCTCCCCACCTTCCTTCTATCTCCTCCGCTCCTCAGTACTTATTCAAAACAGTAAGAATTTTTAATATATATACCTTTAACAAATATGATAATATCTGATGAACCAAATATTATTCACTTTTAGGAGCAATAATCTTAAGGCAATTAGACATTTAAATGCTCTATATGTGGTATTTACGCTTCTTTTCTCTTTTTCCATAGGAAACAACCAAAAGCAGCAAGACGAAGCAGATTCCAGACTAATATAGACTGAGAGGATGATATACAGGGAACAGCAGAGATCAGTCGACTGACTCTTCAACCAGGCGACTGGGCAGAGAGTTTGACAAGGCTCGGCACAGTCGACTGCTCCCCAAGCCAGTCGACTGGTACGCGGCGAGTCAGAAGATAAGAACAGATGCATCCTCATCCAAATACGAATCAAAATTAAGTTATCCAAATCCAGGTGTTTTCAGCGAATAAAAACTTCTCAAACAATCAAAGCAAGAAGCACGTGGTGAGCAGATAAGGAAGGAAAGAAGAAAAAGAGAAAGAAATAAAAAGCTGATGAAGATAAGGAAAGAAATAACAAAAGAAGAGGACTTCTCTGCAAAAAGCACAAACCCTAATTCTCTTCTCTTGTTCTATAAATACCAATCAAGAAAGAAGCGGCAAACTCTCCCTCTATCTCTCAGAAGAGGCCGGATCCATCATCAAGACTGATCGTCGACAGCAAGCATCAAAGGAGGAGAACAAGACGATTGCTGATTGGGCTAAAGTGCAACATCATACAAATCAGCGTTCTTCTGCTCTTTCTCTTAGTTTTTATTTCTATTGTAGTCATGAACTCTATTATATTAATCAATAAAAGTTTTACTATGTGGAACTAACTTTCATAGTTGGGTAGATTAAAACCGTAGTTGTGTAATGCTATAGTCTTCTCTCTTACTTATTGATTAAACCTGAGTGAATTGGAATAGATTTATAATAATCAAACTAGTTCAGAATCCTAAGAACAGTCGACTGAAGTGACAGCCAGTCGACTGGTCCGAATCTGGGATTGTAAGTTTGTGCAGTGTACATCTGAATCTGTTAGATGAGCATATTGAGACGACCCGTATCTCGTGTTCATAACTCGTAACAAGGGAATCTTTAGGGGTTCCTGGTTTAATCAACTTAAGGGATCTAGATCTGATTCCAATTTCTAGAACCTTGAGTGTTTGTTCGTTTCCACTGTGCTTATGCCTTCTTTAAGTGCAACTTAGTAGATACCATGCTAAATATTTAATGAAAGAAACGAATTAGAGTAGATACCATGCCTAATTCTTGGCTTAGGGAAACATTACTTTAAGGAGTAGATACCATGCCCTTGAAGAGAACAAACATGAGTAATGGATGTAGTATATGACTCAGCATTACTGACTATTGGTGGAGATCAAAACCCAACTACTTTAATAGAGATTTGTGACTCAACTTGTGATGCTACTTATTTATATTTTTATCTTTTCATTTTTTTTAGACTTTAGAACGACACTTTAATATTCTGTTTTCTATTTTATTGATTAGTAAGTTAGAATCTACAATCTCTGTGGAATCGACCCTTGCTTGCCGCTACGCTTTTCCAAACAATTCGTGCACTTGCGAGGTTTATAATTTGTGTCTAGTTTATCTGTTTATTTAGGTAGCTAGATTGCACAACAAGTTTTTGGCGCCGTTGCCGGGGATTGTTTAGTATTTTAACTTACAAATCAGTAAAATCTTTTTCTTTTTTATTGTATTTCTTCTTTTTCTTTTCTAACATTTTCTTTTAGTTTACTTGCTGCACAGACAGGTACAGACCAGTCGACTGTCTCACGGATTAGTCGACTGTACAGAGGATTTTCTTTCAAAAGCAACAATGGGTGAAAGAATATTGAATCGAGTACCAATGCAAGACAAATTCATTCCAAAGAATATTGAGCAACCGTCTTGCATAGCTTTTCAACCCAAAGTCACAGGGAATATGCATCTATCTCCTCAATTGCTCAGCATGGTGCCCCACTTCTTTGGCAGAACAGACGAAGATCCGCATCTACAACTACAAGACTTCTTTGATCTTTGCAGGACACAAAGCATCCAAGGGCTTACCTCTGAACAAATCAGGTTAATCTTGTTTCCATTTTCATTAAAACTTAATGCTAAGTTGTGGTATAATTCTTTGGAATCAGAATCAATTAATTCATGGGAGCAATTGGCAACAAAATTCTTGAAAGAGTTCTTTCCAGCCCAGAAAACTAGACAACTAAAAAGGGAGATTCTACTCTTCCAACAAAAAGATGGCGACTTGTTTTTCGAGGCATGGAAGGACTTCAAAAACAAGCTTTTCAAGTGTCCTACGCATAACATACCTAAGGATGACCAGGTACAATCATTTTATGAGGGTTTAAATGACGCTAACAAAGCAATTGTAGATGCAGGTTGCAATGGAATGTTGATGAGGAAAAGTGCTGAGAAGGCTATAGAGTTATTTGAAGAACTCAGCGAGAACTCACAGCAATTCTCAACTAGGAGGGGTTTTTTGAAAAAACAGGGAGTATACGAAATTCCTCATAATAATAACATGCAATTAGAAATTGAAACCATGAACAAAAAGATTGATATGCTTGTAAAGTCAACGTTCGGTGGCGTAAAAAACCAACCAAAAGAAATTTGTGCAAATTGTTTTCAATCTAACCATACAACTAATTCATGTCCCATGTTTTCTTTCGCAGATCAGGAGCACACAAATTACGAAGAACAGGGAATGTACCCGCCCCAGAACAATTTTTCAAACACGTATAACCCAGGGTGGCAAAACCATCAGGACAATCAATTTGCACCAGGGGATACGCCGCAATTCTAGGGTGGGAATGGGTATGAGGAGCCAGCACAAGAACAAAAGAAGTTGGATTTCGAATCCACCATTCTGCAGTTACTCCAATAGCAACAGCAAACAAGCGATCAACAAGGACAGGCCATTCAAAAATTGGAATTTCAAATTGGTCAAATTGCTACGGAGTTAAGTAAAAGAATGGCAGGAGAATTCCCATCAAAAACCATACCCAACCCTAGAGGACAAGAACAGCTCCAATCAAGGACAACACTAGAGGAAAAATTGAGTTTAAAATGTTTGGTGCACCACAAATTCCACACGATGATCATGAATGTTATAATGTTGATGTAGTTCAGGAAATTTGTGACCAAACATTTCAGGAACATGGTGTTGATCCATCACAAGAAACAACTACACACCCTCTAACATTATTTCATGCTGAACAGGAATACAATGACGGCAGGATTGCAGAGACAGTACATCACTTTGAAACTCCAAAGCCATATTCAGGTAAACTCGCACCTGCATGTGAAAATATTATGACTGATAACGCTTTTGTTCCCGCAGATCAGTCGACTGGTGGACGGGATAAGTCCACTGTCCCGACTGCTACCAGAATCCTAGACGTGGAGCTGAAGCCACTACATGAACACCAGCAGTATGGATCTTTGGGGGGAGAACAGACATTACCTGTGACAGTTGCTAGAAATTTTAGGATGCAGAAAGATGAGAGGCTGCAGGGAGTCTTTCAGAACCACAATGGTGCATTAAGATGGACCATTGCTGATAAACTAATGTCAAGATGGTACGGTCCATAAATTGTTGCACAGGTTTCCCCCACATGGAGCGTTGGCAGAAGCTCAACGTTCGAGGTGAATGGGCAGAGGGGGGAAACCTTATAATAAGGTGAGTTTTGAGCCGCAAGCCATTCAATACATTGCACAAACTCATCCAGTCTAGCTGAAGACAAGAAACACAGCGCTTATTGGGAGGCAACTCAATTCTTCAGGGGAGTATTTACACTCTCTTCTTTTATTCGTTTCTTTAGTCATTTCTTTATTTCTTTATTTCATTTTCTTCAAACTAGATGGTGACACATGCCTATTCTTTCGAACATTGAGGACAATGTTCCATCTAAGTTTGGGGGTATTTAGTTATTTGGAGTCTTTTTGATTTTTTTTTAAGATAAACAATTTCTTACAAAGTAAGACTAAGAATACTTATTTACTTTAGAATTGTTGAGTTTCATATCCCCTTACGAAATTGCATGAGTCATGCGATTATACATAATAAACAAATGTGATGCCTTTTCTGGTGATTATTCCCTTTAGATCTAGTCCTAAATTGAGTTTAAGTAAATAGAGTGATAAAATATATATATATTTGAATAAAGTCAATATACTCCAATGTTTTGAGTGCTTAGTAACTAGGGGTATTCATCACCAATGTTTACCTTTACGTCAAACGGCAACTTGGAATATGAGTATGCAAAGCACTTTGAAGTTTGTGACTTGTTGAGTAACCGGGTGGATTCATCACAAATGTTTTGCATTCGCGTAAAAAGGCAAGTGACAACTTTAGAGAAGGAACTAAAAAAAAAAAAAAAAACTCTAGTTTGCTACTCGGTTTGTAGTAGAGAAAAGGGGATAATCACAAATTGAGTAGCTGCATACTATAACTATAATTAATTGCATGACAAGTGTGGTTGAGTTTGGAGTTATGAATAAACAATTGCACTAGAGAAAGTGGGGATGTTTAATCTTACCTTATCTGAAATTGTTTATACCTTTCTATGTTGATGATCACATAATAAGAATTCTTGGTGGTTGAGTCTATAGTTATTAGTACCCCCTTGTTCATAAATTCACTCTTTGCTTGAGGACAAGCAAAAGCTAAGTTTGGGGGTATTTGATGAACCAAATATTATTCACTTTTAGGAGCAATAATCTTAAGGCAATTAGACATTTAACTGCTCTATATGTGGTATTTACGCTTCTTTTCTCTTTTTCCATAGGAAACAACCAAAAGCAGCAAGACGAAGCAGATTCCAGACTAATACAGACTGAGAGGATGATATACAGGGAACAGCAGACATCAGTCGACTGACTCTTCAACCAGGCGACTGGGCAGAGAGTTTGATAAGGCTCGGCACAGTCGACTGCTCCCCAAGCCAGTCGACTGGTACGCGGCGAGTCAGAAGATAAGAACAGATGCATCCTCATCCAAATACGAATCAAAATTAAGTTATCCAAATCCAGGTGTTTTCTGCGAATAACAACTTCTCAAACAATCAAAGCAAGAAGCACGTGGTGAGCAGATAAGGAAGGAAAGAAGAAAAAGAGAAAGAAATAAAAGGCTGATGAAGATAAGGAAAGAAATAACAAAAGAAGAGGACTTCTCTGCAAAAAGCACAAACCCTAATTCTCTTCTCTTGTTCTATAAATACCAATCAAGAAAGAAGCAGCAAACTCTCCCTCTATCTCTCAGAAGAGGCCGGATCCATCATCAAGACTGATCGTCGACAGCAAGCATCAAAGGAGGAGAACAAGACGATTGCTGATTGGGCTAAAGTGCAACATCATACAAATCAGTGTTCTTCTGCTCTTTCTCTTAGTTTTTATTTCTATTGTAGTCATGAACTCTATTATATTAATCAATAAAAGTTTTACTATGTGGAACTAACTTTCATAGTTGGGTAGATTGAAACCGCAGTTGTGTAATGCTATTGTCTTCTCTCTTACTTATTGATTAAACCTGAGTGAATTGGAATAGATTTATAATAATCAAACTAGTTCAGAATCCTAAGAACAGTCGACTGAAGTGACAGCCAGTCGACTGGTCCGAATCTGGGATTGTAAGTTTGTGCAGTGTAGATCTGAATCTGTTAGATGAGCATATTGAGACGACCCGTATCTCGTGTTCATAACTCGTAACAAGGGAATCTTTAGGGTTTCCTGGTTTAATCAACTTAAGGGATCTAGATCTGATACTAATTTCTAGAACCTTGAGTGTTTGTTCGTTTCCACTGTGCTTATGCCTTCTTTAAGTGCAACTTAGTAGATACCAAGCTAAATACTTAATGAAAGAAACGAATTAGAGTAGATACCATGCCTAATTCTTGGCTTAGGGAAACATTACTTTAAGGAGTAGATACCATGCCCTTGAAGAGAACAAACATGAGTAATGGATGTAGTATATGACTCAGCATTACTGACTATTGGTGGAGATCAAAACCCAACTACTTTAATAGAGATTTGTGACTCAACTTGTGATGCTACTTATTTAGATTTTTATCTTTTCATTTCTTTTAGACTTTAGAACGACACTTTAATATTCTGTTTTCTATTTTATTGATTAGTAAGTTAGAATCTACAATCTCTGTGGGATCGACCCTTGCTTGCCGCTATGATTTTCCAAACGATTCGTGCACTTGTGAGGTTTATAATTTGTGTCTAGTTTATCTGTTTATTTAGGTAGCTAGATTGCACAACAATATCATATATACCCTTCACAAACGTATATTTCTGTATATGCCCTAACAATTTGGACTTTATTTCATATTTACCCTTATGTTAGATATCACTAAGTTAATCATAATTTTACCCTTATGAGACAAATATAAATCAAATTAAAAGATCAGATTAGACAATCAATTAATAAAAGATTTAAGAGTTTTAAGAAAAGTAAATAAGGAAGCTTATGATCTATCATTAAAAAACAAGAATGATGGCAATTTAAGAGAAGTAACGTGTGGAAGAATATATAGTTTTCAAAGATGCACTATTAGTTTGTCCATTTCTTGAAAAAATAAATTTTTTTTATAGAAAAGTAAATGAGTCTCCGTTGGATTAACAATTGACCGGATTTATAAGAATGAAGAAGATAAAGTATGAATGGTAGAGAAGATAATATTTCAGTCATTTTCATCTTGCACATTTAAAAAAAACTGAAAATTCTTCATTGTTTTGAGGTTTTTTAACTAGATGGGTAATTAAGAGATGTTGTATATATTGTTGAGGACAAATATGAAAATACATATTTCAAGAACAAACATGATATTCTTGTATTTGTTTGGAACATATATGTTAAAAACCCTAAGGTGATAGAGAAGGTCGTGGAAGGCGTGATCTCCGTCTTCTCCCACAGCTACTCCCACCTCACTCCGCATCAACAACGTCGAGTCCAACCAAAAAAAGCTCAATGACACCAACCTTCGCTTCGACACCCTCCTCACTGATGCCGAGCAGTGTCGCCGCTCCATCCTTGACAACTCTTTCAACCCCTGGCTCTCCATCGATGCCCAGGATATCCTCGACCACAACCCTAACAACATTCCAAACCCCCACCTCCCGAAAGAGGAAGCGAACCACCTTCTTCATCTACATGAAAATCGCCAACGGTTGTGAGAAAGATATGTTGACATCAGCAAGGACAAGAAAAATCTCCAAAACAACGCGTCATCCAGACCGGATCCGGATTCCTTACCGTTTCAAGAAAGCTCAATTCGTGGCGATAGTCGGGTTTACGAGAGAGAGACAGAGATAAAGGAGAATGCCGCAACGCTGACAACATCTAATTTTAGTGGGGGAATTAGTATGATTGCGGTTGCTGGCTCTATGTTTGAAGATGAAGCTGTGAGGGAAAGTTTTGATTTGCGAATTTGGGTTGGTTTGTCTCAGAGGTTTTATGTGTGTAGATTCTTGATTTTGATGACTACAATACGATACACATATGTTCTAAACATGTCTCTTACAGTGTGTACACAAAGCTTCCAAGGCTCTAGTTCAAGCTACAAGACAAGTTCAAAGCTTCAAAAATTTTCAAAGTGACCAGCTCAAGAAGAAGCTATAAGAGTGTCATGAAAATTGATGTACAAAATTGTAATCTTTGATATGTATGCTTAGAAAACTTGCAATAGCCTTGATACACACACTCACACATCCCTTAGAAACTAAAATAAATTTTATTAAAAATCAAAAATGTCAAATTCAAGCCTATATGAGTTCAGCTGTAAAAATACCAGTCAACTTACTTAGATAAGCAGTCGACTGTTCGAGTACAACACAGAATGAACTTACTCAAGCTCTGACCAGTCGACTCCTTTGACAACCCAGTCGACTGTTCGAGCAACTTTGACAGTTTTCTGAAAGTTTAAAATTTGATTTTGAATTCAAATCATTTCTGTTTTTTTATGACAGTTGGCTAATTGTTTTCCAACGTCTTTGGAGTCTTTACTCTATAAGTAGAGTTCAGATTGAACTTGGAAATCAAGTCTTTACTGTTATTTGTGAAAAAGAACTTAAAGTTTTCAAGAACTCTTATTATTGTAGACTTGGTTCTCTAATTTCAGTCTTGCATAACAACGATTAAGTTCAAGACTGCGATTAGAAGTTGACCTATAGCCTCAACACAAAAAGCACATTCAAAAATCAAGGCTCTAGGTGTTGTAATCTTCTATTTCTTTGTTGTTCACTCTCGGGTTGTGAGAGTGTTCCTCTTGGTTGGAGAGGACTCTTGGTATAGAGTCAATGTTCACTCTAGGTTGTAGAATGGAGTCTTTCTCTCTCTAGTGGTGAGAGATGTATACGGGTTTGACATAGTCGTTGCCAAAGGTCGTAGAGTATTCTTGTTAATCTTTTCAAGAATGTGGAAAATCTCAAGTTGGTTGCTTGGGGACTGGACATAGGTCGGGAGGACCGAACCAGGATATATCGCTGTGTTAGTATTGTTGATTCTCTGTGGTTTGATCTCTCTAACTTGCAATTTTAATTTCGCTACATTTTATAGTTTATTTGTGTCCGATCAGTCGACTGATTGTCCTATTAAGTCGATTTACAGATTCGCTGTTCTTCTATTTTATAAACTCTTTTTTTATCTGTCAATTCAGTCAACTGGTTTGTCTTTCCAGTCGACTGAACAGTAGTTTCGGAGTTAAATATTTTTTTTGTTTTTACATAACACTATTCACCCCCCCCAATGTTATTTGCCTTGCATACAAGATCCAACACTTGGTATCAGAGTCTGGTTAATCGCAATGGCATCTACTTCTTTTTCAAATGCGAATCAATACCACGAAGGTCAATCTACACAAAGGTCTTCGCTCTTTGAAGGAACAAACTACAACTACTGAAAATGTAGAATGAAGATTTATTTGCAATCCATCAACTATGAGATTTGGAACATGACCATGACGGAGTATACGTTGCCTACTCTTCCCTATGCTCAATGGAATGACGATATGAAGAGTGAAACCATGAACAATGCAAATGCGATGAATGCCCTCTTTTATGCATTTACTAAAGAAGAATTCAACCGTGTGTCAACCACAACAACGACATTTCAAATATGGCATACTCTTGAGGTAACACATGAAGGCACAAACAAGGTCAAAGAATCTAAAATTTCTATTCTTGTTCACAGGTTCAAGATGTTTCGAGTGAAGGAAAATGGAAGTGTATCGGAGATGATAACAAGATTCACCGACATCACAAATTTCCTTGTGGCTTTTGGCAAAACATATACGCAAGTAGAGATGGAGAGAAAGGTTCTTCGCGCTCTTACCCCCGAATGGGAAAAGAAGACTACCACAATTGAAGAAACCAATAATTTAACACAACTTTCACTTGAAAATCTTATTGGAAATCTAATGGCTTATGAAGTACAATTAGAAGAGCATAAGAAGGACTTAGAACCGCAACAAGCCAAAACGAAAACTCTTGCTTTCAAGGTAATGTCTGAATCAGAAGATGATGAAGATGAAGAAGAAATGGCTATGTTCATAAGGAAATTCAAAAAATTTCTTCGCAAAGGTAAATTTAATTTAAGATTAAAGGATACTAATGAACCTCTTACTTGTTTCAAATGCAATAAGATAGGCCACATGATGAAGAACTGTCCCTTGGAGATTGCAAAGTCTAAAAGTAAAGTTTCAAACTTCAAGAAGGACAAACTTACCAAGAACAAGTACATGAAAAACAAGAAGGCCTACCAAACAACGTGGGATGATAGTGATTCATTTTCGGAAGAAGAAAATGAGGAATCTAATGAAGTTGCAAACTTGTGCTTCATGGCAAATCAAAGCGATGTAAGTGATAGTATAGATTCTAGTGATTTGTTAGAAGCTTTTAATGAAATTTTTCTTAAAAATAGGATAAAATAAAAGGTAATAAGCTAGAAAAAGTTAATCAAACTCTTTCTCAAGAAAATCTTGATTTACAAGTTGAAAGCAAGTCTTTGACTTCTCGTATGTACAACTTGGATATAGATCTTATATCTCTAAAAAAGAATAATGAAGAGATATCTAAGAATTTATCTAAGTTCAATAAGGAAAAAAAGAATTTAAATGAAGTTCTTCAAAATCAAGTTCAGTCTAATAAAATATTTGGACTTGGTTTTCAAAAAATTCTTGAAAAATGTCATTCTTCTAATAACACTAGTAATAACAAGCTTTATTCTGCTCCTAGTGTAAAGAATAAGTTATATGACTTCTTTGAAAAGCCAAAAATTCTTGTTAATCATGAAAATGGAAAGTTTTTCGAAAAGAACAGTCGACTGGATTCTCAAATAAGTCGCCTATCCAGAAGAATGAAGTCTTATTTGAAATGACAATAGCCTCATATAAGTCGACTAGTTTCACCTCCCAGTCGACTGAAGCCACAAAACAGTCGACTGATGGGTAAAAATGAGTCGACTGGAAAGTGTAAAAATATTTGGGTTCCATTTGATCTGTATTTAAATGAAAGGATGTCTTATATAAATTCCTTTGTAAATAATGTTTGTAATTCTGTTAATTTTAAACCTGCATATGGGGGTAAATCAAACTCACTTTGGATTTGGTTTTCCAAGCACTAATCTTTCTCGGACCCAATGAAAAGGGTACCATATTTACAAATAATATTTTGTAGGTACCTAAAAGGGCACGATGGATACTTGACAGTGGATGTTCTAAACACACGACTAGCCATGCAAACTTGCTCTCTTCCATTCAAGATATAGATGGAGGAACCGTTACTTATGGTGACAATAACAAAGGAAAAGTTATCAGAATAGGCATAGTTGGTAAGAACTACTCCTATTATTGAATATGTACTCTTCATTAGTGGTTTAAAGCATAACCTGCTAAGCATTAGTCAATTATGGGATAAGGGTTATAAGATAGTGTTTGAAAAAGATGCATACTTGATTTATGATTCTTCCTTGAAAATTGTGATTTTTCAAGGTATTAGAAAAAATAGCATATATGAACTTTGTTTAAAAACATACGAGTTTTTAGATGATTTTTTGTTTAGTTGCCTCGAACAACGATTCTTGGCTTTGGCATAAAATATTTGGACATATAAACATAAAAAATATCGCTAAACTCTCTAAGAATAACCTAGTTAAAGGATTGCCTAAATTATCTTTTAAGAAAGATAAAATGTGTGATACATGTCAACTAGGGAAAGAAGTAAAATTCACTTTTAAAACAAAGAAAATGATTTATACTAGTAGGCCTCTCGAATTGATCCATTATGGATTTATTTGGTCCTACCAGAGTCGCTTCCTTAAATAAAAGTAGATATGTATTTGTTTTAGTTGATGATTATTCAAGGTTTACATGGTATTTTTCTTAAGACATAAAAATGAAGCTTTTGAAGAATTTGTAAATTTCTGCAAACGTGTTCAAAATCATAAATCTCTAACCATAGTCACTATTAGAAGTGATTATGGTGGAGAATTTGAGAATGAAATATTTTCAGAATATTGCAACAAGAATGTTATAACACATACCTTTGCATTT
Source organism: Hemerocallis citrina (assembly GCA_017893485.1). Lineage (NCBI taxonomy): Eukaryota > Viridiplantae > Streptophyta > Magnoliopsida > Asparagales > Asphodelaceae > Hemerocallis > Hemerocallis citrina. Next base: position 77,463,892 of record CM030367.1, read on the forward strand.
CCTAGAGCTCCACCACAAAAATGAAGTGGTTGAAGAAAGAATATGACTTTGCAAGAATGTGCACGTACCATACTTGTTGAAAGTAATTTGCCTAAATACTTCTGGGTTGAAGCTGTTTCTACGGCATGTTATGTCTTAAATAGAATACTAATTAGGCCAAAGATTAAGAAGACTTGTTTTGAGTTGCTTTTTGAACGTATTCCTAAAGTCTCTTACTTTAAAGTATTTGGTTGTAAGTGTTTCTTATTAAACAAAAAAGATAACTTAGATAAATTTGATGCTAGATCTAATGAAGGTATCTTCATTGGATATTCAAATAGGAGTAAGGCTTATAGAATTTTCAATAAGTCATCTATGACCATTGAAAAATCTATGCATGTTTCTTTTGATAAATCTTTACCTTCATCTAGTGTTATTCAAGATGATGAAATTGTATCTTCACCACTAGATAACATTGTTAAATCACTTGAGAAAACTAGTCTAGTTAAGTCGATTGATGGACTTTATAAGTTGACTCATGTGTTGAATCAGTTAGATGATGGGTTCATTAAGACGACTAATCCTGTAGAGATAACTCCAACTTCACCAAAGTCATTTGTTGAAGTTCGAGATCATCCTCATGACTTAGTTATTGGTGACATCTCACACGATATTCAAACACGATCACAATTTATATGATTTCTCATGCTACTTTTTTATCGAATTTAGAACATAAAAATATTCAAGAAGCATGTGAGAATGAATTTTGGTTGAATGCTATGCAAGATGAACTTAACCAATTCGTAAGGAATCATGTATGGAATTTAGTTCCACAACCCCCTGATCATACTATTATTGATACCAAATGGGTATTTAAAAATAAGTTAGATGAATCAGGACAAGTTGTTAGGAACAAGGCTAGACTAGTTGCTCAAGGATATAACCAAGAAGAATGAATTAATTTTGATGAAACATATACTCCTGTTGCTAGACTAGAATCAATTAGAATTCTGTTATCTTTTGCATGTTTTATAAATTTCACACTTTTCCAAATGGATGTTAAAAGTGCTTTCTTAAACGGTTTCATTAAGGAGGATGTGTATGTTAAGCAACCACTAGGTTTCGAACATGAACAATTCCCTAGCTATGTTTTTAAATTAAAAAAGGTTCTATATGGTCATAAACAAGCACCTCATGCTTGGTATGATCGTCTAAAAACTTTTATTTTAGAAACAGGGTTTGAAATTGGTAAAGTAGACACTACATTGTTTATTAGGAAAATAAAATCAGACATATTAATCATACAAATCTACGTAGATGACATAATTTTTGAATCAACTAACAGTAATCTACTACCATATTAATCATACAAATCTACCTAGATGTCAAGAGTTTGCTACTACCATGCAAAATGAGTTTGAGATGATTCACATGAGTGAACTCAATTACTTCCTTGGACTTCAAATAAAATAGTCTCAAAATGGCATATTTATTAAGCAAGCAAAATATGCTAAGAAATTACTCAAACGATTTGGCATGGATGTCACTAGTAGTAAGACCACACCTATGGTTACTACTACTACACTTGATAAAGATGAATTAGGTAAGAGTGTCGATCAAAAGCTCTATCGAGGTATGATTGGCTCACTCTTATATATAACAGCTAGTAAACCAGATATTATGTTTAGCGTATGTTTGTGTGCTAGATATCATTCTGATCCAAAAGAATTTCACTTAAAAGCAGTGAAACGGATTTTAAGATATATTAAAGGAACATCTGAATATGGTTTATTTTCTCCTCGCACCAATAATTTTCAGTAACTGTCTTATAGTGATACTAATTTTGCTTGAAGTAAAACTGATTGCAAAAGTACTAGCGGAACCTGTCACTTTTTGGGACATTCCCTAGTATCTTGGTGTAGTAAAAAGAAAAATTACGTATCCTTATCTACCACAGAGGATGAATATATTGCTGCATGTTTGGCTTGTGCTCAAATCTTATGGATGAAACAAACTCTTTTAGATTATGGTTTTTTTTTTCAAAACCTTCTATAATGTGTGACAATACCAGTGCTATTAATCTGTCTAAAAATTCGGTTCAATATTCACGTACGAAACTTATTGATATTCGACATTATTTTCTACGTGATCATATTTTAAAAGGAGATATCAAATAGCGGATATTTTTTACCAAACCATTGAAAGAAGACATTTTTATCAAATTTAGACGAGAACTAGGAATTTGCTCATATCATGATATTTCCTAAAAAAATTTTTGTCTAAGTCGACTTAGTTTTTCGGTCGACTTATACCGAGCTTATGTATTTGTTTTCTTTTTCTAAATTTTTTTATGACCAGCCGATTGTCTTGCTTTCACAGTCGACAGACGATACTTTATAAAATTGTTTATTATTGGATTTATTTTGCATTATGTTTTCTATGTTTGTAAGATTTTTTCTTTGACTTTGTTTTATGCACTATCTTTAGATATTTATGTATAACTTTATGTTCTCTCTTTGGATTGCCTTTTATGGTCTATTGTTAATATATGTTGGATTCCCTCTCTATTTTTGTTGATGCGAAAGGGGGAGAATTTTAAATGCTTGGTTGTGTACATGCTTGGTTATGTATGTATATCTTATTATTGTGTACATGTTTTATTTTATTTAGGGGGAGCAACTTTAAATTGAAAAATTTGTGTGTCATGTTCAGGTGAAGCAGGTTGTTTTAAAAGTTACTATTCTATACTGTTCAGTTATTATGTTGTCATCATCAAACAGGGGGAGAATGTAGATTCTTGATTTTGATGACTACAACACGGTACACATATGTTCTAAATATGTCTCTTGCAGTGTGTACACAAAGTTTTCAAGGCTCAAGATCAAGCTACAAGACAAGTATCATTCAAAGCTTCAAAGATTTTCAAAGTGATCAGCTCAAGAACAAGCTACAAGACTGTCTTGAAAATTGATGTACAAAATTGTAATCTTTGATATGTATGCTTAGGAATCTTGTAATAGCCTTGATGCACACACTCACAAATCCCTTAGAAACTAAAATAAAGTTTATTAAAAATTAAAAATGTCAAATTCAAGGTTGTATGAGTTCATCTGTCAAAGTACCAGTCGGCTTACTTAGATAAGCAGTCGACTGTTCGAGTACAAAATAGACTGAACTTACTCAAGCTCTGACCAGTTGACTCCTTTGGCGACCCAGTCGACTGTTTGAGCAACTTTGACAGTTTTCTGAAAGTTTAAAATTTGATTTTCGAATAGAAACCATTTCTGCCATTTTATGACAGTTAGGCTAACTATTTTCCAACGTCTTTGGAGTCTTTACTCTATAAATAGAGTTCAGATTGCACTTGGAAAAGGTTACCCATCGCTTTAATCAAGTCTTTGCTTTTATTTGTGAAAAAGAACTCAAAGTTTTAAAGAACTCTCATTCTCGTAGACTTGGTTCTCTAATTTCAGTCTTGCATAACAACGATTAAGTTCAAGACTGCGATTAGAAGTTGACCTGTAGCCTCAATACAAAAAGCACATTCAAAAATCAAGGCTCTAGGTGTTGTAATCTTCTATCTCTTTGTTGTTCACTCTCGAGTTGTGAGAGTGGTCCTCTCGGTTGGAGAGAAGGACTCTTGGTATAGAGTCAGTGTTCACTATAGGTTGTAGAGTGGAGTCTTTCTCTCTCTAGTGGTGAGAGAGGTCTAGTGGTGATTGTCCTATTAAGTCGACTTACAGATTCACTGTTCTTCTATTTGATAAACTCTTTGTGTATCTGTCGATTGGTTTGTCTTTCCAGTCGAATGAATAGTAGTTTCAGAGTTAAATAATTTTTAGTTTTTACGTAACACTATTCACCCCCCCCCCCTTTAGTGTTATTTGCCTTGCATACATGATCCAACAATGTGATTATGACTACGTAGAAGATTGTTGAGTCTAGGGAGAAGGAGGGGTGCTGCGTGGCGAGCTTGGATCTGCTGCAGCACCGTCAAAGGACATTGTGAGGAAGAAGAGGTTCTTGATTGTGTTGGACAATCTGTGGATTGAAGAGATTGATTTCTGGTGGAGATTGCGAGTTCTGTTGGTGGGAAATGGAGTAGATGGGAGTATAGTCTTGCGTACCACTCGGAGCAAAAGGGTGTTAGCATATATGCAGGCAATGCGTCATACTCTTTGAAGGGTTTGGTTGTTGGAGATTGTCGGTTGATGTTTTGCCAGCAAGTGTTTCAAGAGGGGAAAGGAGTGCAAATTTGAGGAAATTGGGTATGTGATATGGGTAAAATTAGAGCCACGATCCTAGTGCGCATATTTGAACTTATCCAGCAACCGCTTTTAGCTAGATGGTATGGCAACAAATTTTCTGTGGAAGTAAAAAAAGGAACTGCAGATCATACTTGCTAATGGAAATGTAAACGTACCAGTTTAACATACTGCAACTAAAGTGCTCTCCCTTTATGCTTCTTATAAAGTCGTTTTGCTAATCGAATATTTCATCCCCTCCATCAAGCTCCCCAAAAGTAGATTATGAGTCTCTGTGATCACTATGTATAGGCACATTAACTAGTGCGAAACTATAGATTCACATGTCAATGTTGGAAAATATTATATGTGGGCACACATATGTAACTGAATATATAATTGCTATTCTAAAGTCTAACCCAAATTAAAGTGTTCTAATCAAGATTAAGTAATGAGTTGAAATCATATATTATGTGTAGAAACCGTAAAGTAAATTTCTAATTTTGTAATGGGCAAAATTGGAAATCAATAATTATCCAATAAGGTTGTGGTCCCCTATATATACGTATCTTCTTATTCTATCTGCCATCCCACCAACAGAAAAGAAAAGAGAGACGACCTCTCATAGAAGTGTGTATTATATAGGAAGATCCAAACCCTCTGTGCAATCTCCATCAATGGCTTCATGTTAGTGCTTCCGCTTTTAATGTTCTTCTTCTTTTTATTTAGCAAAGGATCTATAGTTTCATGATTTAGGATTTTATATTAAAGCACTTTTGTAACATGATTAAGATCTAGATCTATTGAGACATGATTTAGGTTGTTATCAATGTTTTATGCATGTTGCTTGAGTGTTTATAAAATTCCATCAATTGGTATCAGAGATGTGGAATTTTAAAAAAATAATAATAAATCAAAATCGTGAGTACTGTTTTAAAATAAGGTTTTGGATTTTGATAATTTTTTTTAAAGATATGGTTTTGATGAAGTTTTCATTTTGTTAAAGATAATTAATATTGTCCACCTACAGAGTTGAATGGGGGGGGGGGGGGGGGGGTCACATTTGACTGATATACGCATCAATGCTATACTGAAATTTGGTTTACTTCAATTTCTTGTTTTATTAGTATAAATAAAAGGGTTGTTGTGTCTTGATAATCATAATTAGCCTGATCAAATTTTGATAAGGATTGTGATAAAGATCTTATCATTTTGTGATACAGTAAAGACATGGTTAATAGTAAAGACATTTTGATAAGAATTTTGATAAAGATTGTTAACAGTAAAGACATTATTATCTTGACATTATCTATCTAAAATAAAGTAAAATTTAAAAAGTTAAAGAAAAGATAAATTTTTTGGGAAACAATTAAATTCAAATTTTGGTTTTGGATTTTCTTATAAATGTCTAATATTTTGAATAGATTAATTGAAACAGAATGTTGCCAAAATGACCTCTTTTGTGTATATTAATTTATTTAAAATATCAAGATGATTGTGTGTTTGTAATTCATGCATTTATTAATTGACCCAAAGGTAAGTTGAATTTGGCCAAATTTTATACACATTTGTGGTAATAAATATGTGACAATTATGAGGTATTCCATGTGAACAATATGTCAGTCCAAAGAATGACTTATTATTTGACAGGATTTATTGCCAATATTTGATTGCTACAACAAGAGTACCACTTACAGTTAATGTTACTATCCAAAGACTTGATGTTAATGTTGTGCCTAGTATCTTGAGATGGGATTAACCATTATTTGAATTCATTGTTTTATATGGACCTTTATGTGAAGCTTATTTTGTTTGTTTTTTTGTTCTATATTCAGCTAGTGTATCTTCTGCTGCCTTAGTAACTGCTAACATAAATTCTATTCCCATGCTTAATGGGACCAATTTCAAGGATTGGAAACGGACCTTACTAATAACTCTTGGCTGTATGGAATTAGACCATGCATTAAGAGAAGAACAACCTCCACCTCTCACTGCGGAAAGCACTCTTGATGATAAAAGGGATTTTGAGAGGTGGGATCGTTCAAATCGCATGAGTCTAATGATTATGAAACACAGCATTCCAGAAGCCTTTTGGGGCACAGAATCCGATGGGTTTACTAAGTCCAAGGATTTCCTCGATCAAATTGAGAAACGTTTTGCCAAAAATGATAAGGATGAAATGACTACACTTCTGACTTCTTTGATGTCTACGAATTATAAGGGTCGAGAAATGTAAGGAAGTACATTTGGAGATGTACCATATTGTTTTAAGACTTAAGGCACTCAAGCTTGAATTTCCTGAGAAATTGCTTGTGCTTATGGTTTTGGTATCACTTCCTGCACAGCTCAATCAATTCAAGATCAGTTATAGCTGTCAAAAGGAAAAATGGACTCTAAATGAGCTCATTTATCACTGTGTGCAAGAGGAAGAAAGGTTGAAACAAGATAAGACTGAAAGTGCTTACTTGGCCAATGCCTCTAAGGATAAGGGCAAGAAAAGGAAATCTGAGAATGAAAAACCTAAGGGTCCAGCTAAAAAAAAACAGAACGATATAGAGAGTTGTTTCTTTTGTAACAAGCCTGGACATATGAAGAAATATCTCGCATGGCGTGCAAAGAATGGTATGTTTCTTACTTTTGTCTGTTCTGAGGTTAATTTATCTTCAGTACCTAGAAATACTTGGTGGATAGATTCTGGTGCTACTACTCACATAAGTGTTTCTGTGCAGGGTTGCCTGAGCTGCCGAAAGCCAAATGATGGTGAACGACACAACTTCGTGGGCAATGAAAAATCGATAGAAGTGGAAGCAGTTGGGCATTTTAGGTTGTTATTAGGAACTGATTTTTATTTGGATTTGAAAGACACTTTTGTTATACCGTCTTTTAGACGAAATTTAATTTCTGTTTCCTTGTTGGACAAATTTGGTTATTATTGTTCATTTGGAAACAATCAGTTTAGTTTGTCTTTGAATTCGAATGTTGTTGGAACTAGTTATTTGGTAGTTATGACAACCTTTATTTGCTCGAAACAATTGCATCTTATAATGAAACCTTGCATGTAGAGTCACGTGGTACTAAACGTAAATTAAATAAAGAAAATTCGGCGTCATTATGGCATAAACGCTCAGGTCATATCACAAAAGGTAGAGTTGAGCGTCTTGTGTTTGATGGCATTTTGGATTCCCTGGACTTCACACACATTGATATCTGTATGGACTGCATAAATAGAAAACAGACCAAAACTAAGAGATTAGGTGCCAATAGATCTTCAGGCGTCTTAGAATTGATTCATACAAATATTTTTGGGCCATTCCCATCGGCATCTTAGAATGGTCAACAATATTTTATATCATTCATAGACGATTACTAACGTTATGGATACCTATATCTCATTCATGAAAAATCACAGTCTCTGGACATGTTCAAAGCTTATAAAGCTGAAGTTGAGAATCAACTCAACAAAAGGATTAAAAAAGTCAGATCTGATCGTGGTGGTGAGTACTACGGTAGATATGATGGCTCAGGTGAACAACGTCCAGGACCGTTTGCTAAATTCCTAGAGAAATGCGGTATTGTCCCACAGTACACCATGCCAGGATCACCTAGCATAAATGGTGTTGCTGAAAGACGAAATAGGAATCTTAAGGATATGGTAAGGAGTATGATTGCTCATTCCACCTTACCTGAGTCCTTCTGGGGAGACGCATTAAAGACAGCAGCATACATTCTCATTAGAGTACCAACTAAACCAGCTGCAAAAACACCTTATGAGCTTTGGAGAGGTCGAAAACCTAGTTTAAATCACTTTCACATTTGGAGATGTCTAGCTAAGGCAAGGCCTTACAGGCCAAATGAAAAGAAATTGGACTCCAAAACAGTGAGTAACTACTTTATTGGTTATTCTGAGCGATCTAGGGGCTATAAGTTTTATGATCCCACACTTAGGAATTTTTTTTAGACGGAAACTGCAACTTTTTTTGAGGAAGTTGAGTTTGGGGGAAGAAATAAGGTTAGAGACATTGCTTTTGAGGAGGAATTGGATTCAATTACAAACCCAATTCCTACTATCACTTCTGATAATATTCAGGTTACTACACATATTATTGATCAAGAAGTGAATCCCTAACCCCAACAAGACAATGTTGAACAACCCCCTTTTCAAAATGAGGTTATTGTTCCAGAAGAACAAACTCAACAACCTCAAGAACCAGTGCCATTAAAGAGATTCACGAGAGAAAGGAGAACTGCTATTCCGGATGATTATATAGTATTTCTCCAAAAACATGAGGATGGCAATGGAATGATGGAAGATGATCCAATCACATTTTATCAGGCCATGAAAAGTTATAACTCTCAAAAGTGGATGAATGCCATGAATGAAGAGTATAAGTCTATGCAAGACAACAAAGTTTGGGAACTTGTCCCATTCCTAGAAGGTGCAAAACCAATTGGTCGTAAATGGATATTTAAGACCAAAAGGGATGCAAATGGTAATGTGGAGAGGTATAAAGCACGTCTTGTAGCTAAAGGCTATACTCAGAAAGAACACATCGATTTTACAGAGACTTTCTCCTCAGTTTCATCGAAAGACTCTTTTAGGATAATTATGGTACTTGTTGCTCATCTTGACCTTGAGCTACATTAGATGGATTTCAAGAAGGCATTTCTTAATGACGACATTGATGAGACAATTTATATGGTGCAACCAGAAAATTTTGTGTCGGGAGACCCAAAGAATATGGTTTGCAAATTGACGAAATCTATCTATGGACTCAAGCAGGCTTCTCGTCAATGGTACCACAAGTTTCATCAAGTAATTATATCATTCGGTTTTGAGATGAATGTTGTTGATGATTGTGTGTATCACAAGTTCAGTAAGAGTAATCATATACTCCTAGTTCTGTATGACATATTACTTGCCACTAATGATATAGACTAGTTCCACGAAACCAAAAGGTTTATGTCCAAGCATTTTTAGATGAAAGATCTTGGGGATGCCTCTTTTGTATTAGGAATTCAGATACACCGAGATCGTTCTTGAGGTATTCTTGGATTATCACAAAAGAGATATATCGATAAAGTACTCAAAAGGTTTGGCATGCAAGATTGTAGACCAGGGGATACCCCAGTTGCTAAAGGAGACAAATTTAGTCTCAGTCAATGCCCTAAAAGTATCATTGAAATTTAGGAAATGCAAAAGATCCCCTATGCATCAGCTATTGAGAGTCTAATGTATGCTCAAGTATGTACGCGTCCGGATATTGCGTACATTGTTAGGATGTTAGGCAGGTATTTAAGCAAACTTGGTATGGACCATTGGACAGCAGCCAAGAGAGTTATGAGGTACCTTCAGAGAACAAAAGATTACATGCTGACATATAGGAAATCAGATCATTTGGAGGTCGTAGGATATTCTGATTCTGATTTCAATGGGTGCCAAGATAGCGGAAAGTCTACATCAGACTATATTTACCTGTTAGTTGGAGGAGCTATATCCTGGAAAGTGTCAAACAGACACTTGTAGCTTCTTCCAATATGGCAGCAGAATATGTAGCATGCTATGAGGCATCAAATCATGGAATATGGCTACGGAATTTTGTCACTGGGCTGCGCATTTTGGAGAATGTAGAAAGACCACTCAAGTTTTTGTGACAATAAGTCAGCAGTGATGTATTCTAACAACAACAGGAGCTCAACAAAGTCGAAGCATATTGACATAAACTTCCTAGTTGTGAAAGAAAGAGTGCAGAGTTGACAAATATCCTATAACATCCTGAACTTTTAATTATAATTAAATAGAAGTTTGTTGATTTTTTACGTGTTTTGCACATAGAAAATTCATGTGCATTTTCCCCTAGAAATTATTTATTTTCATAACATGAACAAATATTTTAATCCTTCTTTTTTTATTTTAAAAAGCCTATTTAAATTCTATGCCTAATTGCTTATTCTTAGCCCACACTAATTAGTTAATTATTTTAATTAATAGCACTTGGGTTCTAAAGCCCACTAATTTTGAGCCCACTGGTTTAATTCCTTCTTAATTGTCATAACTTGTTGTGTAGACTAGTTTTGTAGACAATTAATTAAATAATTATGTACAACTAGTAACTAGGGGTGTGTTGTGTGACACGTGTATTGCACTAGCACGTGTCTTGGATGGAGCATGGGGTAGGTCGGCAAGAGAGAGAGTGGTGAGATGGACTTAGTAAAAGAGGTGGTTTGTGTTCATGGGTAGTTTCTTTAACTCCCTAGTTCTATCTAGCCCCTAATCCACAACCATCTAGTTCATCCTAGCCCTCCATTTTACTAAAAAATATGTATAAATACCCCCTCCATTTCTTCATGCAATACACTTGAAAAATTTGTTAAAAAGAGAAGGAAACAAACAAACAAAAAGTGAGAAAAAGATTTAGAGTTGTGAACAAAAGATTGAGTATGCATTTGTGTGTGTTCCTTTCAATTGGAGGCCGGCCATTTCACCAAGGAGGAAGGAGAGCTTCGGGTTCCATCAAGCACATGGAGGAGAAGGCAACTTGTGGCACAATCTAGGAGGAGAAGGATCGTTCATTGTTCAAGGAGGTTTCTAGGAGTTCTTTTCATTTGTGTTTCTTCAAAATAGGTGGGTGATTTCTCGAACTTCTACTTTAGATACCATGCTAGGAATTGACATTGTGATTGTGTTAAGAATGAAGAGAAAATTGCCATGCATTTTGTTTAAGGAGATTAAGAGGAAAAGAACACCAAAGTAATCTATATAAAAAAGTGGTAGAATAAATAGAATGTGTAATTGAGTATGTGTATGATGACTTGGTAGTTTACTTGCTTGCTAAAATGGATGAACTGTGATTTTTTGTGAAACTTTGTCTATGCATGAAATGAAAGATACAGTATGTGGAAACTGTGCTTATGGGTAAATTATGCAATTTAAATTAGTATTCATGGAATATTAGTAGATTGAATTGTGATAAAAGTGTGTTTCTTTTTGCCATATGCAAGTAGTGATGTAGGCATTTGATTTATTACCTAGATTGTTGTTTGAAACATAAGAAAATGAATCATTTGTAAAATAGAACTAAATTAAGAACTTGAATTTGTTAAAGAATGAAAAAAAAAAAAAATAAGAGTTTGAACGCATTGTGAATAAAAGGGGGAATATGTTGCTTAATGATTCTTCTAAAAAGAAATTTTTTATGTCGAAATCAAAAATGTATTTTTGATCCACTTTAACTGCAACCTATTACAATTGACAGTCGACCGGACTAGAGTCGACAGTCGACTGTCAAGTGTTAAGTTTCGAATTTTGTTTAGTAGTAGACTTTTGTCTGAGAACTGAAGTTTCACGGGACAGTCGACTGGCTGTTTTTCCACAGTCGACTGAATTGACTGTCTATGCTTGAGTTTTGAAGTTTCACGGGACGGTCGTCTGGCCATTTTTCCACAGTCGACTGAACTGGCTGTCTGTTCTTGAGTTTTTAAAGTTTCACTGGGCAGTCGACTGGCCAGTTTCCATAGCCAACTGGACTGTGCTGATTGTTGACTTTTGAGTTTTGAATTATTCATGAAAGGTGTTTCTATAACATTTGACTTATTATGATTAATTGAGAAGAAGAATTAATAAGATTTTTTTTGGATATGATTCTTACTGTAATTAAAGATACAAATTAATTTTTGTTGAACATAGAGAAAATTGTGAAGAGCTCAAAATTGAGATTTTGACATATAAATTATTGAGTAGAATTTAATGTGAAATTGTCTAAAAATATGCCAGTTGTGCATGCAAAATTGATTGAAAAGAAACATGATGAATTGTGAAATTTGTGACCAAGTATAATGAACATGAAAAGAGAATTTATATTAGAATTTTAGCTAAATACTCACATCGGCAAGAAGGAAAGTTTTGAAAAGAGAAATGTGATAAATTGTGACCAAGTTTGGGTCATGGATAATGATTGATATTTTTAAGACCGATGTAAGCGTAATGCTAAATTCTAGAGTGTTGATTTTTATTCATGATTCAAAGGATTTAGATACATAGTGGAGATGTTATGAAAGTAAGAAAAAAATATGAGTATGAGGGCCATTGGATTGGCGGTGTGAGAGTGTTCACAGAATGTCCTCATGATGCGTCGTGATTAGGGCATGGGTACTACTCCAGGATACCGTCCCGGTGGCGATGCTTGTGGGGTATTTGGTGACTACGGGTGATGCCATGGTCCATGGCGGAAGTGAATTGACAACAGGATGTCTGCATGATGAGTCATGTGTCAGTGTGTGGGATTCTGTCTAAGATATCTAGACGTGGGCCCGTAACTCATAGAATACCTAGGATACTTACCGTAGTTACTGTAGTAGTTTAAGTCATGGCGAGGGATCGGACCCTACAAGATGAAGTACGATTATGGGATTGCCCTCGGACCTATGTAGTATGGGATGCATAGAATCCGAACAAATGCGTATTAGTGTCATGTAAATATTAATAACTGCATTAAGGACTAAGTGCACATTCCCCACAGACATCAATAGAGTAGTCCCCTTAGTTTGTTTTGTGACAAGTGTGTGCTTTCTAAGTAAGAGAAATTGATGTTTTATATCCTAGCATCAGTTATATACACGGACGTACCTACAGTTTCTATACAGGATAAAGTGATTGACAAGACTAAAGATTGGTTGTTGCTTAAAAAAATGTTCAAGTTATTATTCAATTCATATATAAATATTGTAATTTATAATTCCGCTGCATTGATGTAAACTTTGTTGTAATAAAAGTTCTTAATTCCTTGTAAAATTGAACGAAGAGAAGTGTAAAGATCCTGTGGAACTTCGAATTCAGTATTATTTGAAATTCGGGTTGTTACAGAGTGGTATCAGAGCCACGCTTCCAAGTAGTAAAAATTTATAAGGAACGACAACTTAGAGTGGACATTAGAGTGTGAGTTGGGTATAGAGATTTAAATGTAAGTCACTTACATTTGTGTTGCTCTATGATTGATGCTTCTTTTTCTCCCTTCCCGAAGATGGCGAACCACCACGACCCAGGAGGCAATGATGATTCGCACATAATCGAAGAGGACTACTACCTTAGACTAGGAGATTCTAACGAAGAAGATCTCAAGGAATATGAAGAGGAATGGCCCGAGTCTCGAGAGATCACTCCACCTCCGAACTTATCAGAAATTTCATCTGACGAGGAAGAGTCAGATCAAGGAGATCTCATCAAGACCCTTCAGAGTCAAATGGAGACTCAGAGAGAGGGAGCAGGGCTGTTGCAGGCACAGTATGCCAAGTGGAAGGAGAACATTGCAACCCTCAGTCATCGTGTTTGGGAACTTGAGAAGAGAAAGAACATATACAATGTACTGAAGGATGAAGTGGCAGAACTACGGGAAGAGCTTAGGCAAGCCAAAAGGAACCGTGGGGATTAGAATGTTGTATCTTCTCTATGCTTTTGCTTGATATCAGACGATGTTTTAAATTTGAATGTACAAAGTTTGAATTCAATGAAATAAAAGAAGTTGGTTTAAATTCATATTTATAATTTGGATTTAATGGATCTTTTGAATCAAAATATGACTGGAAGAAGATCAAGAAATGGTGAAGGTCCCAGCTGTGGACTTGACTTGGAAACGGAGTTGGCTAGAGTCTATCAGACCCTCAACGCCATTGCTATGAATCAAAACTAGGGGAGGATGCCTGCGAATCCAATTCCTGAGGCGATCAAACTCATGGAGTCATTCAAGAGGATGAAGCCACCAGTGTTTGTAGGGAAGTCAGACCCAGATGCAGCTGACAATTAGATTTGGCAAGGTCGAGACTATCTTTGAAGTCTTGGAAACTCCGGAAGGTAGCAAGGTGAAGTTGGCTACTTTGCAGCTTAAGAAGGATGCGGTTGTGTGGTGGCAGTCGATGAAGCGGACTATGGAAAATGGTGTTGTCGGCTGGGAGGAATTCTTCGAGGAAAACTACGGTCACTATTTTTCATCTGAGGTCCAAGAGAAGAAAGCGATGGAGTTCCTAGGCGCTGCAGTAGGGAGGCATGTCTGCCAGGGAGTATGAGACAAGGTTTACTCAACTCTCGAGGTATGCACCCAAACTTGTGATGGACGGGGCAAAGAAAGCTCAAAAGTTCGAGCACAGATTGAGGTCAAGTCTGAGATCAAGGATGATACCCCTCGGTATTAGGAGGTTTGACAAGTTAGTCAAGCGAGCTGCATCCACTGAGGCATATATGAAGCAGTTTCATGCTGTTCAGAACCGGAGAAATAACTGAAATGTGGGGAAGAGGCCCGCAATTTCTGGGGAATGTCAGAGGACAGCCGCCGACTCAAAGGTTCAAACCTACTGGGGCGAACGCTGTCAATATGGCTGGAAGACCCTGAGAATGTTTGGGTGAGACCTCATGTGACTTGTTTCAACTGTGGAGAGACATGCACTACAAGTCTCATTGCCCTAAACTGCAAGATGTCTTCTGTAACGAACCAACTCAGCAGGTCGGGAAGAAGCCGTACCAGCAGGGGTGATTATTTGCCTTGACTGAAGCTGATGCTGATGAAGTGGATCACGTCATCACTGGTATGAGGGAGGATGTTTAGAAGTTTTATGTTATTCTTTTTTCCTTGCTTTATTTAGTGAACTGTTATGTAACGAGTGTGTGTTATGTAATAGGAGAACTTTATTTGAATGGAAAAAAGTTGTTGTTTTGTTCGATACTGGATCCTCTCACACTTTTATTGCACCTAAATTTGCTAAAGTCTTGGGAGTTGAACCGAAGGTCTTTTCAGGCAAGGTCTTACCAGTAGCTACTCCATTAGGGGAGACTTTAACCACTGATCGGTATTATGCGGACTGCGAGATCGTGATTAAGGATAGTATTTTCGGGATTGATCTGATCGAGCTGAATATCCTAGGGGTCGATGTTATTATTGGCATTGATTGGATGTCGGTGTACAGTGCGAACATCGTGTGTAAGACCAAGGAGGTAGCAATAAAGGCTCCAGGAGGTCCTGAAGTCACTTTCCAGGGAAAGAAGAGACGTTCAGATCTGGTGGCTACTATCAGCAAGAAGAAGGTTCATGTGGAGGTGCAGCAAATTCCAGTGGTTCGGGATTACCCGACTGTATTCTCGGAAGATTTGCCCGGGTTACCCCCACATCGTGATGTAGAGTCAGTATCACTATTCATCCAGGGAGTGCACCCATTTTCAAGGCACCGTATAAGATGGAGCCTGTGGAGCAGGATGAGATCAAATGGCAGATTGAGGAATTGTTGGAGAAAGGCTTTATTCAACCGAGTGCGTTGCCCTGGGGAGCACCGGTACTGTTGGTAAAGAAGAAGGATGGGGTCGATAAGGATGTGCATCGATTATCGAGAGCTGAATAAGGTTACTTTTCAGAACAAGTATCCTATTCCACGAATTGATGACCTGTTCAATCGTCTACAAGGAGCAGCTGTTTTCTCCAAAATAGATCTTCGATCGGGATACCATCAGGTTTGAGTGAAGACTGAAGATGTGCATATGACTGTATTCAGAAATAGATATGGGAATTACGAATTCTTAGTTATGCCATTTGGGAGTGACGAATGCACCTGCAATCTTTATGGACATGATGAACAGAGTTCTGAGGCCATTTATTGATTCTTTCGTCGTGGTGTTTATCGACGATATTCTTGTGTACTCCAAGTCGAAGGAGGAGCACACTGAGCATTTGGCCGAGGTTCTGAAGAAGCTTCAAGAGCATGGGTTGTATGCCAAGTTATCCAAGTGCAATTTCTGCATGTCTAAAGTGGCATTCCTGGATCACATTCTTTTTTAAGGAGGGAGTGGCAACTGATCTGCAGAAGATAGAGGCGGTGAAGGATTTGACAAGGCCTACTACAGTGAAGGAAATCAGGAGTTTTTTTGGGTTAACTGGATACTATAGGAGGTTTATCCAAAGCTACGCTCAGATAGCCGTACCGCTTACTGGTCTGACCAAGAAGAATGTAAACTTCAAGTGGACTGAGCAGTACGAGGCAAGCTTTCAGGAGTTGAAAGAGAAGCTAACTACTACTCCTATTTTGGCTTTTCCTAGAGTAGGTATTAAGTATGATGTTTACAGCGATGCTTCACATCGTGGGCTTGGTTGTGTCTTAATGCAAGAAGGAAAAGTGATCGCTTATGGGTCTAAGCAACTAAGACCCATGAGATGAATTATCCGACTAATGATCTGGAGTTGGCTGTGATTATCTTTGCCTTGAAGCAATGGAGACATTATGTGTACGGTGAGAAATTGAACATGTTCATGGACCACAAAAGCTTGAAGTACATATATCAGCAGAAGGACCTGAATCTGAGGCAACGGAGATGGCTGGAGGTACTTGAGGACATTCGTCCAGAGATTAAGTACCATCCAGGGAAGGTTAATGTTGTTGCTGATGCACTTAGCCGTAAGAGCAGGTTGGCTAGTTTGATTACAACTCAGAGGCATTTTGCACAGGAGTTGGATCAGGCTGGTATCGAAGTTGTGGTGCAAGGCTTGGGATCATCTTTAGCTCAGTTGAGGCTTCAGCCTATGCTGAATGAGAGGATTATAGTAAGTCAGAAGGAAGATGCAGAGATTCAGAAGATGAAGGAGCAAGTTGGTGCGGGCAGGTTGTCAAAGTTTCATATAAGGGATGAAGTGTTGTGGTTTGGAGATAGACTATGTGTTCCGGATCAAGCAGAATTGAGGGAGAGTATTCTTCAGGAGGCACATGCTACACTTCTGTCTGTACATCCTGGGAGTACCAAGATGTATAAAGACATCAAGCAACATTTCTGGTGGTCAGGTTTGAAGCGGGATGTGGCTGAGTTTGTGGCGAAGTGTGAGATCTGTCAATAGGTCAAAGCAGAGAATCAGAAGTCCGGAGGTTTATTACAACCGTTACCTATTCCGGAGTGGAAGTGGGATAACATCAGCATGGATTTCATTACAGGTTTACCCAAGAGTTCTAAGTATAATGATGCGATTTGGATCATAGTCGATCGACTAACCAAATCAGCTCACTTCTTGGCTATGAAACTCACTTTAACTATGGACAAGTTGGCCGAGCTGTATGTTGGAGAGATCGTCAGGCTTCATGGTGTTCCGTTAACCATTGTACCTGATCGAGATGCGCGGTTTACTTTGCATTTCAGAAGGAGTCTTCAGGCAGCTTTGGGTACTAAGACAGATTTCAGCACTACCTTCCATCCTCAGACTGATGGACAGACTGAGAGAGTTAATTGGGTTCTGGAGGATATGCTTCGATGTTGTGTTCTAGATTTTGGAGGCAGTTGGTCAAGGCATCTAGCTCTTGTAGAGTTTGCCTACAACATAAGTTTTCAGACTAGTATCGGGATGATTCCGTACGAAGCTCTGTATGGCAGCAAGTGCAGAACACTTGTCTGCTGGTGTGAAGTTGGGATGCAGCAAATGTTTGTATCTGAGATAGTACAGCAGACCTCTGAAAATAGCGTTTTGATCAGGAAGAGGTTGGTGGATGTTCAGATTTGGCAAAAGAGCTATGCAGACAACCGTAGGAGGGACCTTTAGTTCGAGGTTGGTGACTTTGTCTTTCTGAAGGTATCACCTAGTAGAGGTGTGATTCGCTTTAGCAAATGTGGAAAGTTAGCCCCAAGGTTCATAGGCCCATACAAGATATTGAAGCGGATTGGGAAAACTTCTTACCGGTTGAAGTTACCGGAAGAGTTGTCTCAGGTGCACAATGTCTTCCATGTGTCTATGCTGAGAAGTTACATTCCAGATCCGAGTCACCATTTGCCTGAAGTGCCAAAGGGTTTGCAGTTGGATCCGAGTTACATTGAGCTACCGATTGAGATTGTGGATCGTTGGGAGAAAGTCTTGAGGAACAAGACGATACCAATGGTCAAAGTAGTCTGAAGAAACCAGTTGGTTGAAGAGCCTACTTGGGAATCCGAGGAGAGGATGTTGAAGGATCATTGTGAGCTCTTTGTTTGATTTGTATCTTCTTTTCTTTTCTTTTCTTCTCTCCTTATTGTGTTCTGTTTTCTTACTCTTTAAGCTTAGTTCCGGGGATGGAACTATTCTAAGGAGGGAGTGTTGTAACATCCTGAACTTTTAATTATAATTAAATAAGAGTTTGTTGATTTTTTACGTGTTTTGCGCGTACAAAATTCATGTTCATTTTTCCCTAGAAATTATTTATTTTCATAACATGAACAAATATTTTAATCCTTCCCTTTTTATTTTAAAAAGCCTATTTAAATTCTAGGCCTAATTGTTTATTCTTAGCTAGACTAATTAATTAATTATTTTAATTAATAGCCCTTGGGTTCTAAAGCCCACTAATTTTGAGCCGCTAGTTTAATTCCCTCTTAATTGTCATAACTTGTAGTGTAGACTAGTTTTGTAGACAATTAATTAAATAATTATGCACCACTAGTAACTAGGGGTGTGTTCCATGACACGTGCATTGCACTAGCACGTGTCTTGGATGGAGCATGGGGTAGGCTGGAAATGGCAAGAGAGAGAGAGAGTGGTGAGATGGACTTAGTGGAAGAGGTGGTTTGTGTTCATGGGTAGTTTCTTTAACTCCCTAGTTCATCTTAGCCCATAATCCACAACCATCTAGTTCATCCTAGCCCTCCATTTCACTCAAAAATATGTATAAAAATCCCCTCCATTTCTTCATGCAACACACTTGAAAAGTTTGTTAAAAAGAGAAAGAAAGAAACAAACAAAAAGTGAGAAAAAGATTGAGAATTCTGAACAAAAGATTGGGTGTGCATTTGTGTGTGTGTCACTTTCATTTGGAGGCCGGCCATTTCACCAATGAGGAAGGAGAGCTTCGGGTTCCATCAAGCGCAAGGAGGAGAAGGAAACTTGTGGCACAATCTAGGAGGAGAAAGATCGTTCATTGTTCAAGGAGATTTCTAGAAGTTCTTTTCATTTGTGTTTCTTCAAAATAGGTGGGTGATTTCTCGAACTTCTACTTTAGATACCATGCTAGGAATTGACATTGTGATTGTGTTAAGAATGAATAGAAATTTGCCATGCATTTTGTTTAAGGAGATTAAGAGGAAAAGAACACCAAAGTAATCTATATGAAAAAGTGGTAGAATAAATAGAATTTGTAATGGAGTATGTGTATGATGACTTGGTAGTTTACTTGCTTGCTAAAATGAATGAATTGTGATTTTTTGTGAAACTTTGTCTATGCATGAAATGAAAGATACAATATGTGGAAATTGTGCTTATGGCAAAATTATGGAATTTAAATTAGTATTCATAGAATATTAGTATAATGAATTGTGATAAAGTGTGTTTCTTTTGCCATATGCAAGTAGTGATGTAGGAATTTGATTTATTACCTAGATTATCTTTTGAAACATAAGAAAATGAATAATTTGTAAAATAGAACTAAATTAAGAACTTGATTTTGTTAAAGGATGAAAAAAAAAAAAGAGTTTGAACGCATTGTGAATCAAAGGGGAATATGTTGCCTAATAATTCTTCTAAAAAGAAATTGTTTATGTCGAAATAAAAAATGTATTTTTGATCCACTTTAACTGCAACCTGTTACAATTGACAATCGACCGAACTAGAGTCGACAGTAGACTATCAAGTGTTAAATTTCGAATTTTGTTTAGCAGTAGACTTTCGTCGGTGAACTGAAGTTTCACAGGATAGTCGACTGAACTGACTGTCAGTGCTTGAGTTTTGAAGTTTCACAGAACAGTCGACTGGACATTTTTCCTCAGTCGACTGAACTGACTGTCTATTCTTGAGTTTTTAAAGTTTCACGGGACAGTCGACTGGCCAGTTTCCACAGCCGACTGAAGTGTGCTGATTGTTGATTTTTGAGTTTTGAATTATTCATGAAAGGTGTTTTTATAACGTTTGACTTATTATGATTAATTGAGAAGAAGAATTAATAAGATTTTTTTTGGATATGATTCTTACTGTAATTAAAGATACAAATTTATTTTTGTTGAACATAGAGAAAATTGTGAAGAGCTCAAAATTGAGATTTTGACATATAAATTATTGAGTAGAATTTAATGTGAAATTGTCTAAAAATATGCCAGTTGTGCATGCAAAATTGATTGAAAAGAAACATGATGAATTGTGAAATTTGTGACCAAATATAATGAACATGAAAATAGAATTTATAGTAGAATTTTAGCTAAATACTCACATCGGCAAGAAGGAAAGTTTTGAAAAGAGAAATGTGATAAATTGTGACCAAGTTTGGGTCATGGATAATGATTGATATTTTTAAGACCGATGTAAGCGTAATGCTAAATTCTAGAGTGTTGATTTTTATTCATGATTCAAAGGATTTAGATACATAGTGGAGATGTTATGAAAGTAAGTGAAAAACATGAGTATGAAGACCATTGGATTGGCGGTGTAAGAGTGTTCACAGGATGTTCTCATGATGCGTCCTGATTAGGGCATGGATACTACTCCAGGATACTGTCCCAGTGGCAGTGCTTGTGGGGTATTTGGTGACTACGGGTGGTGCCATAGTCCATGGCAGAGGTGAACTGACCACAGGATGCCTGCATGATGAGTCGTGTGTCATTGCATGGGATTCTCTCCAGGATGTCTGGACGTGGGCTCGTAACTTATAGAATACCTAG
Source organism: Hemerocallis citrina (assembly GCA_017893485.1). Lineage (NCBI taxonomy): Eukaryota > Viridiplantae > Streptophyta > Magnoliopsida > Asparagales > Asphodelaceae > Hemerocallis > Hemerocallis citrina. Next base: position 77,484,742 of record CM030367.1, read on the forward strand.
GATACTTACCGTAGTTACTGTAGTAGTTTAAGTCATGGCGAGGAATCGAACCCTACAAGATGAAGTACCATTAAGGGCTTGCCCTCGGACCTATGTAGTATGGGATGCATAGAATCTGAACAAGTGCGCATTAGTGTCATGTAAATATTAATAACTGCATTAAGGACTAAGTGCACATTCACACACGACATCAATAGGGTAGTCCCCCTTAGTTTGTTTTGTGACAAGTGTGTGCTTTCTAAGTAAGATAAATTGATGTATTATATCCTAGCGTCAGTTGTATGCAACTGACATACCCACAGTTTCAATGCAGGATAAAGTGATTGACAAGAATAAAGATTGGTTGCTGCTCAAAAAAATGTTCAAGTTATTATTCAATTCTTGTATAAATATTGTAATTTATAATTTCGCTGCGTTGATGTAAACTTTGTTGTAATAAAAGTTTTTAATTCCTTGCAAAATTGAAAGAAGAGAAGTGTAAAGATCCTGTGGAACTTCGAATTCGGTCTTATTTGGAATTCTGGGTGTTACATATCCATAGAGCACATTGGGACAGACTCCATGATAGCGGATCCGCTCACACAGGGATTACCATCCAAGGTCTTTCATGAGCACACTACTCATATGGATGTTGTATTGCTTGATGATATCATGATTTAGTGGGAGTTTGTATTTTATTTGATTTATGTTTATCTGAGACATTTATACACTTGGTTATTTCTGATCAGAAATAAAGTATTCAGTTTTCTCACTCTTCTGTTATATTTAATTCTGACCTCACTTAAGTTTTAAGAGGACCAGTTGGAAATATGCATATATATAGATCACATTGCATGAAATTTCCATGCTACACATTCACACTTGATCTATATCGTTTGATTATGTTGATATATGTGACCATTGATGAATTTAGTTACGATAAATGTAACAAAAATTGCTTTGATCCTATATTCACATGATTAATGGACGAGATTGTTTGGCTATGTTTTTTGTTATGATAGCAAAATTTTGAGGCTCATAAAGTATGTATATTTATAAGGTGTAACATATGTGGCCCAAGTGGGAGATTGTTGGAAATAATCTATGTGGGCTCACATATGTGACTAAATGTATAATTGCTATTCTAAAGTCTAACCCAAATTAAAGTGATTTATTCAAGATAAGTAATATGGTAAAAGCATATAATTTAAAGTGTAACATATTACGTGTAGCAACCGTAAAGTAAATTTCTAATTTTTTGATGGGCAAAATTGGAAATCAATAATTATCCGTTAGGGTTGTGATCCCCTATATATACGTATCTTCTTATTCTATCTGTCATCCCATCAACAGAAAAGAAAAGAGTGACGGCCACTCGTAGAAGTGCGTATAATATAGGAAGATCCAAACCCTCTGCACAATCTCCATCAATTGCTTCAAGTTAGTGCTTCCGATTTTAATGTTCTTCTTCTTTTGATTTAGCAAAGGATCTATAGTTTCATGATTTAGAATTTTATATTAAACCAATTTTGCAACATGATTAAGATCTAGATCTATAGAGATATGATTTAGGTTGTTATCAATGTTTTATGCATGTTGGTTGAGTGTTTATAAAATTCCATCAGTCAAAGCATATACTAATCAAATTTCCCAGTCCTTAAGTAGTGAATGATGTATTTACCATTTCTCAAAAAGTTTAAGCATCTCGATTTTCAGTGCATGCCTAGTACCCGATACTACAAATCACCCATTTACTTCTATCAAGCTACATCCACTTTCCTTCATCACACCCTTCTCCATCATTCTACTTCTAATCTTTCCAACCTCATCCCACCGCCCCTCTTTGGCATAGACATTCGACAACCCTACACAAAACCCACTCTCATTAACCAATCCAACCCCTAACTCTAAACACTCCTTCTTCAATCTCTTTCCGAACTCCAAATCACCATTGACACTGCAAGCATGAAGTAAAGAACCCCAAACCACCCCATTCGGTTTAAAAGGAAGGGACTTGAGCACCAGTTCAGCCTCCTCTAACTTGCCCGCACGACCCAAAAGGTCCACAATGACCCCATAATGCTCCATTCTCGCCTCAATCTTGAACCTCTCTCTCATTTCATTGAAAATCCTAATCCCTTTTTCAACCCATCCTGCATGGCTACACGCATGCAAAACACTGGTAAATACAAGACTATCCGGTATCATCCGTTCCCTCTCCACCATCCTCTCAAACATCACCACCGGCCTCCTCTGCAAGCCCATGCATTGCCAGCCCACCAATCATCGCAGACCAAACCGACACATCTTTACCTTCCACCATCTCAAAAACCCTTCTGCCGCTCTTCAACACCCCACATTGTCCATACATGTGTATCAAAGCCGTGCCCAACTCAGCCGACATGCATCCCATCCACCTCACTGCAAGCCCATGAACGCTCCGTCCCCACGCCAACACCGCCAGTCTAGCACAACAAGCCACTGCTCCAATAAACGTGTCAGCATTAGGCCGCTCATAGTGATTGCACGACGAAGCAGACAGCATGTTCACGAACAGGTGCAGCCCCTCTTCCTGCTGCGGCGAATTAGCAGACTTGGCAAAGCAAGAAATGATAGCATTCCACGTCACAGTAGTTCGCTCCGGCATTTTGTAAAATATCCTACGAGCAGAGTTGAGGGACCCGGATGATGCATATGAGTGGAGCAATGAGGTAGCGACATGCGGGTCACCGTCAAGACCGTGCCGGATTATGATGGAATGGAGGGTGGGGGCTGCTGTGGGGGAGGAGCGGAGGACGAAAGGGAAGGTGAATTTGTCGGGGTAGAGGGAGGAGCGGAGCATGAGACGGAAGAGGAGGAGGGATTGGGAAGGGGTGGGGCCGGTGGAGTGGGCCCGGATGAGGGAGTTGAAGGCAAAGGAGGAGGGTGTGGGGGAGTAGAGGAAGGCGAGGTAGGCAGAAGGGAGGTGGGAGGAGGCGAGGGCGGAGATGATGCGGGAGGAGAGGAAGGGGTCAAGAAGCCAGACCCCGGAGGTGATGGATTGGGAGAGGGTTTGATGGAGGTGGGGAAGGTGGGAGGAGGAAGAGGAAGAAGCGAGGGCGGCGAGGAGATGGGATCTCCATGATCGGAGAGATTGATGCTTGACCATTTTTTATTTTTTTTTTTTTTGGCCTTTTCGATAGAGATGATGGAGAACGGTGATTGATTTTTGAATGGTAAAGTGGCGGGATTTGTAAGACTACTGTCGCCCGCGGTGTGTTGAAGATGAAGTGGTGGTGATGGAATAATTCGATTTGTGGATTTGGGTTGGTTTGTCTAAAGGATTTTACGTGAGTGAAAGAGAAGAAGATTACTGAATGTGTAGAACGAGGGAGCTAATTTGGACTTTGACCCTATTTACGATAAAAATTGGAGGAATGTCGTGTTTAAAAACTATTTAGTGAAACGATCTAGTTTTTGATTAATTTTTCATAGTATTCTTTCTATAATAATTTTTTTTATAGGATATGTGGCTTTTCTTTAAATTCTAAAAGTTTTTGGATTTTAAGATAATTTCTATTTTTATTATTAAATTTTAGTTATTCTATTCTATAACTTATAAATTAATAATAAATTTATGAAAAATTACAGAAATTAAGTAAAAATTACTTACTCTGTACTGCCTCTGATACCACAACCTACTTTGCGGGGGGTGCGAAGCGTGTAATCACTTGAAGTCCTGAAAATCAAAAGGAAGAGAGTATCAAAAATTATAAAATTCTAAAGATGGTAGTCTGGTGTAAAATAATATTCGTCGAAATAATGAATATTGTCTATTCAGAAAAAATAATAAGGAATGTCGGGAATATCGTCTTCAAGTTCTCTTAAATATTCAGATTCTGTCTCATATCCTTCACTATTACTATCATATGGGGATTCTTCGAGTTCTTTCATATGTCTATTTTCTCCTCCATTCTGTTCATTTTCTTCTAGAAATTGTCTGTATGCAGTTGTGGGACTCCAAACATAACTACTAAATATACCATTTTCATAAAATAACAAAGATCTTCCATGATAAGTTAGGTCGTCAATTATTTCAATATTTATATTACTAGTTTTTCCAGGATTTATTTGGTTTATTGTTATGATTATTACTCGTTGTATACTAAAAAAAATAATTTGAATTCATAACAATCATTTATGCTTATTTGTCTATGATGATAATAAATATATGTTGCCGCTAAATTTGGTGTGGGGGCAAACAGATGAATTTGTGGATTCTTAGGGAAACTGAATAGTAAACCTGTATACCTGTTCCGTCGGCCTTCGATCGTCGCTCCCGCCGTGCACCTGCAAAAAGTGCGAGACACCGGGGTTGTTCCCGGCGACGCACCCTCCGACGCTCAAGTCAGTAATCTGAAAGACTATGAGAGAGCGCCAAAAACTGGTGAAAGATTGATTACCTCTTAATGGAGATGGGTAGGGGGTATTTATAGGCATCTTAGGGAACAGATTAGGCATGTAATCCCTGTGTATATAGATAAGGAATGTAATCCCTAATCCCCAGTGAAAGGATAGATATGAATCAGGGCTGTTGATTAATATTAATCAGAAACCCTAATTCTATCCTGCTAGACCAGGTTTGTTGCGGGTTGAAACCCCCACCCAGTTGAGGTGGATCCGTTCGCAGGTTATCGGATCTGTGAGAAGAAGACCCAGTACCCGCTTCAGACCCGTTTGTAGGTAAAATTACCGTTTTACCCCTGAACTTCAGGATTCGTGCCCAATTCGGACGGTCTTGATTAAACCCCTATTTTTAGCCATATCACGAGCCCCCCACTCCTAAAGGCTGAGGAGAATCAGTCTTTGAGGAGTAGTTTGACTGTCTTAGTGGCTAGAGGAGTTGTATCGAAGTCCGAATGGGTGTTTTTGAATTCCGAAGAGGATGGTAAGGTAATTCCTTCTTCTTTCTTGAAGTCCTGTAGTATATCAAGTTTTTATCTATCTTTTCAGGCTATTTATCTAATTCTGCGATGCGTCAGTTAGTCGTTCGGGGGTTTTAGCCGTACATTCTAGGCAATAATTGTTCGTTCGGAGGCTCAAAAATGTCCCCCGAATTTTCAATTGTTTCCTAGAATTTTTAGCTAATTTTTCCGAATTTTTAGCAATTTTTCGCAATTTTTAGATAAATAAAATGATTTAAATAAATAAAAATCGATTTTTTAATACCTATTTATGACGTGGCGCCATCTGAGCCCTTGATCAAGGCAGAGCGCGAGTTTCGGAGTGATCAGACGGTCCCTGCTCCTCGGCGAGTTTTTCCGCCGTATACGAGGGTCGGTACCTCGGTACCTCGGCTCAGCTTGGTACCTCGAGGACCAGTGCCTCGGCTCGGAGGGTAAGCGCCTCGGCTCGATGAATCCGAGGTACGTGGCGTCATCTGGGCCGCCTGTTTCAGCGTGGATCTCCATAAAATGCTATCTTGTCGTTTAGTGGACGTGGCCAAATCTAGGCCGTCCATCATGACGAGCGCGCTTTTTCTCAAGATCTAACGGCTGATATGGGTCGGCGTGATTTTTTGCCATATACGAGGGTCGGTACCCCGGCACCTCGGCTCGGAGGGTTAGTGCCTCGGCTCGGAGGGTCAGTGCTTCGGCTCGATGAATCCGAGGTACGTGGCATCATCTGGGCCGTCTATTTCAGCGTGGATCCCCATAAAATGCTATCTTGTCGTTTAGTGGACGTGGCCAAATCTGGGCCGTCCATCATGACGAGCGCGCTTTTTCACAAGATCCAACGGCTGCTATGGGTCGGCGTGATTTTTTGCCATATACGAGGGTCGGTACCCCGGCACCTCGGCTCGGAGGGTTAGTGCTTCTGCTCAAAGAATCCGAGGTACGTGGCATCATCTGGGCCGTTCATCATGGCGCACATCACGAGGATGGGGTTCAGATCACGAGAGAACGTTATCTTGTCGTTTTGTAGGCGTGGCACGATCTGAACCGTCCATCAGATTTTGTCGCAAATTTTGGAGAGATCCGATGGTGATTTCGCTCGGGACGATTTTTCTCCATATACGACGGTCGGTACCCCGTCGTCTCGGCTCGGAACGTCAGGGCCGTTTGGCCGAGGTGCTGAGTTGTCTGTTTTGGGGGAAACTTCTTGAGGGTTCCACCTTTCCGTGCCTAGTGGCTCGGCTGCTCGGCTGAGCTGTTCGGTAGCTCAGCTGGGCAAGCCGATGGCAGGCAGCTCGGAAGGATGCGTGGCTGGATCTGGGCAGTCCATCATGGCGCGCATCACGAGGATGGGGTTCAGATCACGAGAAAACGTTATCTTGTCGTTTTGTGGGCGTGGCACGATCTGAACCGTCCATCAGATTTTGTTGCGAATTTTGGAGAGATCCGACGGTGATTTCGCCTCGGGACGATTTTTCTCCATATACGAGGGTCGGTACCTCGTCATCTCGGCTCGGCACGTCAGGGCTGTTTGGCCGAGGTGCTGAGTTGTCTGTTTTGGGGGAAACGTCTTGAGGGTTCCACCTTTCCGTGCCTAGTGGCTCGGCTGCTCGGCTGAGCTGTTCGGTAGCTCGGCTGGGCAAGCCGATGGCAGGCAGCTCGGAAGGATGCGTGGCTGGATCTGGGCGGTCCATCATGGCGCGCATCACGAGGATGGGGTTCAGATCACAAGAAAACGTTATCTTGTCGTTTTGTGGGCGTGGCACGATCTGAACCATCCATCAGATTCTGTCGCGAATTTTGGAGAGATCCGACGGTGACTTCGCCTCGGGATGATTTTTCTCCATATACGAGGGTCGGTACCTCGTCTTCTCGGCTCGGTACGGCATGGCCGTTTGGCCGAGGTGCTGAGTTGTCTGTTTTGGAGGAAACGTCTTGAGGGTTCCACCTTTCTGTGCCTAGTAGCTCGGCTGCTCGGCTGAGCTATTTGGTAGCTCGGCTGGGCAAGCCGATGGCAGGCAGCTCGGAAGATACGCGTGGCCGGATCTGGGCGGTCCATCATGGCGCGCATCACGAGGATGGGGTTCAGATCACGAGAAAACGTTATCTTGTCGTTTTGTGGGCGTGGCACGATCTGAACCGTCCATCAGATTTTGTCGCGAATTTTGGAGTGATCCGACGGTGAGTTCGCCTCGGGATGATTTTTCTCCATATACGAGGGTCGGTACCTCGTCATCTCGGCTTGGCACGTCAGGGCTGTTTGGCCGAGGTGCTGAGTTGTCTGTTTTGGGGGAAACGTCTTGAGGGTTCCACCTTTCTGTGCCTAGTAGCTCGGCTGCTCGGCTGAGCTGTTCGGTAGCTCGGCTGGGCAAGCCGATGGCAGGCAGCTCGGAAGATACGCGTGGCCGGATCTGGGCGGTCCATCATGGCGTGCATCACGAGGATGGGGTTCAGATCACGAGAAAACGTTATCTTGTCGTTTTGTGGGCGTGGCACGATCTGAACCGTCCATCAGATTTTGTCGCGAATTTTGGAGAGATCCGACGGTGATTTCGCCTCGGGACGATTTTTCTCCATATACGAGGGTCGGTACCTCGTCATCTCGGCTCGGCACGTCAGGGCCGTTTGGCCGAGGTGCTGAGTTGTCTGTTTTGGGGGAAACGTCTTGAGGGTTCCACCTTTCTGTGCCTAGTAGCTCGGCTGCTCGGCTGAGCTGTTCGGTAGCTCGGCTGGGCAAGCCGATGGCAGGCAGCTCGGAAGATACGCGTGGCCGGATCTGGGCGGTCCATCATGGCGTGCATCACGAGGATGGGGTTCAGATCACGAGAAAACGTTATCTTGTCGTTTTGTGGGCGTGGCACGATCTGAACCGTCCATCAGATTTTGTCGCGAATTTTGGAGAGATCCGACGGTGATTTCGCCTCGGGACGATTTTTCTCCATATACGAGGGTCGGTACCTCATCATCTCGGCTCGGCACGTCAGGGCCGTTTGGCCGAGGTGCTGAGTTGTCTGTTTTGGGGGAAACGTCTTGAGGGTTCCACCTTTCTGTGCCTAGTAGCTCGGCTGCTCGGCTGAGCTGTTCGGTAGCTCGGCTGGGCAAGCCGATGGCAGGCAGCTCGGAAGATACGCGTGGCCGGATCTTGGCTGTTCATCATGGCGCGCATCACGAGGATGGGGTTCAGATCACAAGAAAACGTTATCTTGTCGTTTTGTAGGCGTGGCACGATCTGAACCGTCCATCAGATTCTGTCGCGAATTTTGGAGAGATCCGACGGTGACTTCGCCTCGGGACGATTTTTCTCCATATACGAGGGTCGCTACCTCGTCTTCTCGGCTCGGTACGGCATGGCCGTTTGGCCGAGGTGCTGAGTTGTCTGTTTTGGGGGAAACGTCTTGAGGGTTCCACCTTTCTGTGCCTAGTAGCTCGGCTGCTCGGCTGAGCTGTTCGGTAGCTCGGCTGGGCAAGCCGATGGCAGGCAACTCGGAAGATACGCGTGGCCGGATTTGGGCGGTCCATCATGGCGCGCATCACGAGGATGGGGTTCAGATCACGAGAAAATGTTATCTTGTCATTTTGTGGACGCGGCACGATCTGAACCGTCCATCAGATTTTGTCGTGAATTTTGGAGAGATCCGACTGTGATTTCGCCTCGGGACGATTTTTATCCATATACGAGGGTCGGTACCTCGTCTTCTCGGCTCGGCGCATCAGGGATGTTTGGCCGAGGTGCTGAGTTTGATGTTTCTAAGTTGGGCAGTAGCTCGGTTGCCCAGCCGGACTGTTCGATAGCTCGGCTCGGCAAACCGATGACCGAGTTGTTGACTTAGCGATTTGAAGAGTTTTTGTTTCTCGTAACGTTGCCACTTCTCCGCTTGTCGCTTTGGCTTCTTAGTGGGCTTTTTGCGTTTCCCAAGGAGGCCCAACTTGTTAGGGGTTATAAGCTTTCACCCTCACTCTCAAGCTCATTTCTTACTTTTTACTCTCAAGCTTTCACTTTTGATCTCTAAGTTCTCTGCTAGCGGCGATTTTCGCTCCAAGGCGTTGCTGTTAGCTGTCGCGTGGGCCAGGCAATTTCCGGCGAGAGCACTCCGACCGTGAACGTCACTTCAAAAGGTCAGTTCACTTAGTCTAAATAATTTTTCTAGAGATGTCTCGAGTGAACTCGGGGAGTGGGGCCTCGTCTTCGGGCGATGATGGTGCCGAGGAGAGGAGGAGGGCAGAGATCCGGAGAAAGGGAAAACACGTCGCCGAACCGTCTGTAGCCGAGACGAGGCAGGAGAAGAAAAAGAGGAGGGTGGAGACCCAATCTCCCGTAGTGGCGGTGATTGTGGAGAATCCGAAGCAAGCCCCCGAGATGGGTCGATATCCTTCTGTCCTGTCCGGGCATTCGGGGGTCAGGCAGTACAAGGGCGACCTGCTGGAGAAGGCGATCTATGGGAAGTCTAAGATCGTCGAGGAACCTAACCCAGCCCTTCCCACCGAAGCCGACGAGCTCATTTCGTTGTTGTCCGAGAAGGATCTGCTTCGGGTCAGAAAGGCCTTCGCCATCCCTCCGGAGTACAAACTGATCCTCCCTGGTCCCAGGATGCGAGCGAATTCCAAGCTGCCGTCGTCGGATATGTGCATGTTCGACGTCGACTCCTTGAATGCCGGGCTACGTTTCCCGCTGCACCCCTTCATCCTTGAGATCCTCGGCTGGTTCTGCCTCGCGCCGACCCAATTCATGCCGAACACGTGGCGTCACGTGAACGCCTTCTTGCTTCAGTGCTACAGAGCCGAAGTAGAACCGATCTAACGGTCTTCCGAGGAATGTATCGGATAAATAGGCAGCACAAGACGGAGTATCGATACTACTTGGGGCCGGGGAAGGGTGTTAGGATTATAGAAAACCCTGACTCAATTAAGGGTTGGAAAGAAAAATACTTTATAATAAGGGGCGAGGCGATTCGGCCTATTCCGACCCGGTGGAAAGTGGAGGTGCCGAAATTCGCCCGGGCTGACCCTGTTTTGTCCGAGGCCGAGGAGGAGGTGGCGAGGAAGCTAATGGCTCTTCTGCTGTTGAGTTGGAGGGAGTTGACGGAGGAGGTGTTGTTCGGGTCCGGCCTAAGCCCCATCGACCCGAGTATGCTCCTGACATCTCATTTATTTTCGTTTTTCTTTCAAGTTTTCAGTTCGTCTCTCTAATTTGCTTGTCCATTCTTTTTTTTTATGCAGAAGCAATGAAGATCGACTTCAACTCCATGATGGCCGATAGGTCGAAGTTGGTCGGGGGTAGGAAGAGGAAGAGAGCGGCCGCGGCTGCCTCGTCGACTCCGCCGCCCACGGTGGCCTCGACCATCACCCCGCCCCCTCCGACTGTTGACGTGCCCTCGGAGGTTGTTGTTGTCGAGGAGCCCTCGTCTCCTGTGGCCCCTGGCGTGATTGAGGGGGCCTTCGACGTGAATGCGGCGCTGTCGATCGAGGCACCACCGCTGACCAGGGATGCCGAGGAGATTCTGACCAAGTAGCACAAGCAGCTGTTCGTGCCGAATTGGCGAGTGAAGAACCATGACGGGTTCCTCGGCAATTTGCAAATGTCAGTGCAGATCGTCAAGCACTTGGCGACCCCGAAGGATTGAGCCGCGCTAAGAGCGGGGACGGTGGGCGACGACACCTACGAGGTGGCTCGGTCACTTGTCTCGGTAAGTTTCTTGTTGCTAAGTTTTTTTTTTCAAGTTTACTGCCCGGTTTGTTTAGCGCGCTTTGACATTGTCTTCGCAGGCTACCTGTCACTTCGGCCATCTCCTCGAGACGTTCGCCGAGTAGGAGAAGGAGTTGAAGGCGGCGAGCGACAAAGACCGGTTGGCGAAGGTCCGGGCGGTCAAGGAACTCGAGGCCGAGCAGAGGAGAGCCGAGGCCTTGGAAGTCCGGGTGGCCGACCTTGTTGCCGACCTGGAGAAAGTCAAGGGGAGCCTCGAGGCGGAGTCTGCCAAGGCTGCCAAGGCCGCCGAGGAGCTGGCTGTGGCGATGAAGGCCTTGGCCGAAGAGAGGGCGGAGAAGAAGGCCCTGGCGACGAAGATCAGGGCCGAGGTGGAGAAGGAGGTCGAGGCCGAGGCGAAGAAGCACATGGCCGAGAACATGGAGCGGTCTTATCAAACGGTGCTCGACCATGTCCAAGAACGGATCCCTGGCTTCGAGCGGGTTGGCTACCGCCTGTGGCCAGGGTTGCCTTCAGGCGATGAGGGGGAGGAAGGTGAAGGCGACGAGGCCGAAGACGAAGACGAGGAGGGGGAGACCGACCGACCGGTGGTGGACGGCCCGGTCGAGGGGGGATCGAGGGGCCATCTGTTAATGCGCCCGTGGTCGAAGCAGCGACGCAGGTGGACCCTTGATCCCCTTGTTAAATTTTTGTAGTTTTCGTTTTGTTTTTTCTTCCGAGCATTGTAATGCCTTTTGCGGACTGGCCACCGCTTTTAATGAATGAAAAATATTTTGACTTCGAAATCTGTCCAAGTGTTTGGTTCGGTAGTGTAGTATTTCAATGCTATCCCTTTCTCGTTTCAGATCGCCGAGCAGACCCCTATCACCTTGGCTGATCGGCGCCGTGCCGAGTTGTTTAAGCGATCTCGGGAGGATCGTCTCGAGGGTGAGGTTCACTTGACGAGGAGGATACTTCACAACTTAGAGATTAGGCATAGTGAGGCTTTGGCCGAGCTGCACCATCTACGGATAGTCGAGGCCGAGCTATCCGCTAAGGAAGAGGAACTGGCGCGAGTTTCAGTGGAACGAGATGGCTTTGCGAAGAAGGTAGAAGAGCTGCAAAGGGTGATGGTCGACAAGAGTATCGAGGTGACCCACTTGCGCCGCATTATATCCGACAGTGCTGAGTACCCCGGTTCGGCAAAACTTCCTCGGTTTAAAGTGATAGTTAAGGATGACACACTGAAGGATCGGATCGTCGAACTGGAGGAAGAGGTTGCTTGGTTCAAGCCTCAGCTGGTGAGGGCTAACGTCCGGAGCACCTCGTGCACTCGCGAAGAGATCGAGCGAGGGATCACGTTCTATCAAGCGGCGAGCCGGACTCCTATCGTAGGCAAGTCAGTAGCCGACGCCCAGAGCGGTGTAGCGGTGTCCTCAAGCGGCGCTTCGGTCGGAGCGACTGTCAGGGTCAGCGGCGAGGAGGCTTCTCGGTTCGTTGGACTGGATTCGAGCTCGGAGGTCAAGAAGCGCCGATCCAAAGTGTCACTGAACAGGAGTATACCTCTTCCTCGGAGGTAGTAGACGGGTCGTGTCTTGTCGTTGTAACCCTTTTGCAAGCTTTTGTTGTTGTCGTCCATTTTGTAACTTTGTCCAAGTTATTAATAGAATTGGAGTTGTTTTATCCGAACTGTTCTCTGTTGTCTTCTTATTTGTGCTCTACTCACGCTAACTAGGGTAGGGTCGAAACGAGCTGCAAGGCAGGTGTTCGCATCGCCGAACACCTTGGCCTCGAAACTTTCTCTTTTGCTACGCTTCTGAACCTTGCCCGGTCCCTTCAGGTACGGCTCGGTTCGGCTGCTAAGGCGTAGTTGTTTCTCAATTGTGCCCACGTGGCCTGATCGTAGCTTGATGACCGGGGTGACTTCTGCGGAGCGAAGTGAAGCGATCAGAGCCGTCTGATGTTTGCACGAATCTTGAGGCGGGTCCAGTTTCCAAGAAAACACTATCTTGTCATTTTGTGGACACGTGGCTGAATGAGATCCGCTCATCACGCCCTAGCACAATTTCTGAGATGATCTGACGGTGGTTTCGTCTCGGGAGGTTTTTTCGCCATATACGAGGGTCGGTACCTCGTCCGCTCGGCTCGACAGTCGCGGGGCAGGTTGGGATGGCCATCTAACTCCGGCCCGTTTTGAGGACGAGCCGGTGGAGATAGGGTCGAGCCATAAAAGAGACCCGATCGTTAGATTAGTCTAAGGGATGTGGGAGCATTTTCGAATGGCGAGCTACTTCTAGTCCACTTAGGAGCAAACTTGCGAAGTAGAATCGAGCCAAGTGTTGGACTCCGATCCATTCAACGGCTGTAGGAGCAATTTCGAACGACGATCTACTTCCGGCTCGTCTATGGACGAGCCGAGGAAGAAGAGTCGAGCCAAGTGCTGGACTCCGAACCATCGTGAGATTAGTTTAAGGGATGTGGGAGCAGTTCCGAATGGCGAGCTACTTCTAGTCCGCTTAGGAGCGAACTTGCGAAGTAGAATCGAGCCAAGTGTTGGACTCCGATCCATTCAACGGCTGCAGGAGCAATTTCGAACGGCAATCTACTTCCGACTCGTCTACGGACGAGCCGAGGAAGAAGAGTCGAGCCGAGTGCTAGACTCCGAACCATCGTGAGATTAAGGAATTAAAGGCGGAGAGATGCGATAGTATCAAAAATATGAAAAACTTTATTTATTAATATCCAATGATCGGCTGCTTCTAAAGTTGCTAGCCGTTATTACAATGAAAAAATAAAGGAAAAATCACTACTAGTAACAGGAAGGGAATGGTTCGACATCTCGAGTTACTTAGAGGGGCGTGGTTGCCTTCTCTCGGTATTTCAAAAGATGGTCAGCATTCCAAGTCCTGGGAATTTCTCTGCCTTCAAGATCTTCTAGCTTGTACGCACCGGGGCGGATCACTTTTGAGATTTTGTATGGTCCCTCCCAATTTGGGGCCAGTTTGCTTTTCTGTCCGGGGAACGAGATGGCCAATTTTCGGAGGACCAGGTTCCCTTCTTTGAGGTCCGTTGGGTGGACTCTCTTGTTGTAGGCGAGCTCAATTCTTCTTCGGTAACTTTGTTGCCATATAGCAGCTCTTTCTCGGATTTCGTCTATCAAGTCTAGGCTTGCTCTGAGCTCTCTGGCATTCTGCTCTTCTTCAAAGGCTATCAAACGAGGAGAGGGTATCCCGACTTCTAGGGAAATGAGGGCCTCGGACCCATAGGTGAGATTAAACGGGCTCTCGCCTGTTGGGGCCCGCTTCGTGGTGCGGTAGTTCCATAGCACGTTGGGCATCTGATCGACCCACAAGCCCTTGGAGCACTTGTCTAGTCTTTTCTTGATGCCTGAGAGGATCTGTCAGTTGGCATTTTCGGCCTGGCCATTGGACTGGGGATGTGAGACGAAGGAGAAGCGATGTTGTATGGCGAGGTCCTCACATAAGGCTCGGAAGGCAGCCCCAGCGAACTGCGTTCCGTTATCTGTAACTATGATCCGGGGAATGCCGAATCGGCAGATCACATTTTTCCAGAAGAATTGAATGACCCTATGCTCGGTGATTGTAGCCAGGGGCTCGGCCTCTATCCATTTCGAGAAATAGTCGACTGCCACGACTAGAAACTTTAGCTGTCCGGGAGCTGGCGGAAACGGTCCTAGTAAATCCATCCCCCACATTGCGAAGGGGATCGGACTTGATAGGGAGGTGAGTGGTGCTTGTGGAAGGCATCGGATGTCGGAGTACTTCTGGCAGGAGCTGCATTGCCGAACGTGTTGTTCGGGGTTCCGTAGGAGAGTGGGCCAATAATACCCATAGTTCAACACTTTGCGCGCTAGGGCTCTGGAGCCAGAATGAGCCCCGCCAATGCCCTCATGGAGTTCTTGCAGGGCGTAGTCAGCTTGCCGGGGGGAGAGGCACCTTAGGTAGGGCCGACCGTCTACCTGGGTGAATGAGCGTTTATACAGAATGCCTTAGATTAATACATAACGTTCGGCTCGGGTTCTTATCCTCCGTGCTTCCTTCGGATCCTGGGGGAGGAGTCCGTCTCTTAGAAACTCGACAAGGGGCTTCATCCAATTGTCTTCGAGGAGGACTGGCAGTGTTTCAACGGAGTCGAGCGCATCGTCCTCTATGCTCGGCTTCAGGAGGACTTCTATCAGAACAGTTTGCTCGAGGCCTTGAAGGGAAGAGGAGGCTAATTTGGATAGGGCGTCGGCCTGAGCATTTTCTTCTCTGGGGATTCTATGGATGAGGGCCTCCTCGAACAGTGCCATGAGGCTTTTCACTTTAGCCAAGTACTTAACCATCCTGTCATCACGGGCTTCATATTCGCCGAGGACCTGATTGACGACCAACTGAGAGTCACTGAAGATCCGCAGGCGTTGTGCCCCTGCATTTCGGGCCATTCCAAGGCCGGCTATGAGCGCCTCGTATTCGGCTTCGTTGTTCGAGGCTTTGAAGTTTATACGGAGGGAGTATTGGAGGATAAAGTCATCTGGGCCTGCCAGGATGACCCCTGCCCCACTTCCCTCGTTACAAGAGGACCCGTCGACATAGACCGACCAGACGGGGGGTCCCTTCATTGTTTGGCTGGAGTCAGGGATAGTAGTTTCGACTATGAATTCGGCCAGTGCCTGTGCCTTGATCGCGGTCCGAGGCTGATAAGTTATATCATGTTGGCTCAGCTCGATTGACCACTTCATAAGGCGACCGGACGTCTCGGGCTTCTGAAGGACCTGTTTCAGTGGCTGGTCGGTAAGGACGACCACCGAATGGGACTGAAAGTAGGGTCGAAGCTTCTCGCGGCCATTACCAGGGCATAGGCTATTTTCTCAATCTTCAGGGTACCGGAGCTCGGCGTCCCGAAGCACCTTGCTGACGTAGTAGATGGGCTTCTGAGCCCTTTCTTCTTCTCTGACTAAGACCGCACTAAGCGTCTGTTCAGAAGCTGCCAGGTAGAGGTAGAGTGGTTTACCAGGTAATGGTTTACTGAGAAGAGGTGGATTGACGAGATATGCTTTAAGCTGGTCGAATGAGTCTTGTTGCTGCTGCCCCTACTCAAATCCTTTAGCCCCCCTGAGGGCTTTGAAGAACGGGAGGCACTTCTCCCCGGATTTTGACAGAAAGCGCCCTACAGCGGCTAGGCGACCAGTCAATCTTTGAACTTCCTTGACATTTCTAGGAGGGGCCATGTCCAATATGGACTTGATCTTCTCTGGATTTGCTTCTATTCCTCATTGGCTAACCATAAAGCCGAGGAACTTCCCTGATGAGACGCCGAACGCACACTTGTTCGGGTTGAGTCTCATATTGTGTCTTCTCAAAACATCAAATGCCTCTTAGAGGTCAGCCACATGATCAACACCTCGGATGCTTTTCACCAGCATGTCATCGACGTACACTTCCATGTTCCGGCCGATCTGGGCCTGGAAAACCTTGTTGACAAGGCATTGGTATGTCGCCCCTGCATTCTTTAAGCCGAATGGCATGGACTTTGTAGCAATAAAGGCCTTGGTCGGTCACAAAAGATGTCTTCGGGATATCCGGGGGGAACATTCTTATCTGATTGTAACCCGAGAAAGCGTCCATGAAGCAGAGGAGCTCATGTCCCGAGGTTGCGTCAATCAGAGTGTCGATGCTCGGCAGAGGGAAGGGATCTTTGGGGCAGGCCTTGTTGAGGTCGGTGAAATCAATACAAATTCTCCACGTCCCATTGGACTTCTTCACCATTACTACGTTTGACAACCACTCAGGGTAGTTTACCTCCTGTATGAATCAGGCCTTCAACAGCTTGTCTACCTCCTCTTTTATAGCGAGCTGACGCTCGGGGGCGAACTTGTGCCTCTTCTGCTGAACCGGTTTGGACCCCGGATCAACGCTCAGGTGGTGGACCAAGAGTTCTTCGGAGATACCGGGCATATCTGCAGCTGACCATGCGAAGAGATCTTGATTGCTTCGGATGCATTTTACGATATTCGAGTATAGGGCGGACGGCAGGGTCTTGCTAACGAAGAACTTTTGGGTCGGCTCTTGCTCCGAGAAGAGCACCTCCTCCAATTCGTCCACCGGCTCGGAAGTCGGCCGAGCGGCATCTTGGGGAATTTCCAGTGTTTCTAAAGAGAGGACGGGTCCGAGGGTAGAGGTCATATAACACTTGCGGGCCTGCTCCTGATTGCCCCTTACTTCTCCTACTCCGGCCCGGGTGGGGAATTTCATTTTGAGATGATAGGCAGAAGGGACGGCTTCAAGGGCGGCTAGACCGGGCCGGCCCAAAATGACATTGTAGGCTGCTGGGACATCTAAGACCATGAAATCCATCGACTCCGTGCGGGTAGTAGGAGTTTTGCCAGCTGTGACATCGAGGGTAATCACCCCTTCAATGGTCACCGGCACTCCTGTGAACCCATGGAGCGTGTAGCCGGCGGGCTTGAGTCTGTCTCGGGAGAGCTTTAGGCCGTTAAAAGCATCGAGGAAGAGGATGTTGACAGAGCTGCCGTTATCTACTAAGATCCTTTCCACTTTGAAATTGGCCATGTGGAGACTGATGACGAGTGCGTCACAATGAGGGGTGCGGACACCCTCGAGATCTTCGTCAGAGAAGGTGACGGGCACTCCGAGGCCTTTGGGAGGAGGGGTGGTTCGGACTGAGTTGACTTCTCTGATAATTGCTTTCCGAGAGGAGTTCGAGGAGCCCCCCATTGGACCCCCATGGATGAGGTGGAGGACTCGCTCTTCCTCAAAGTCTGGCGTCTCTTCTCGTTCCGGATGCTTGTTAGCCCCCCGAGGCTGGGGAGGAAGTTCAGCTCGGTCCTTTCTTACAAACTTTGCCAGCTGCCCCCTCTGGATAAGGGCTTCGATCTCGTTTCTCAGAGCACGGCAATCGTTGGTGTCATGCCCATGGTCCCGGTGATAGCGGCACCATTTTTCTCTATCTCTTCTCTTGGCGGGGGTGTTCATCCTCGGAGCTGGAGGTAAGGCCCCTTCTTTTTCGACTCCCATGAAGATGGCGAAGATGTTAGTGGTGAGGGGAGTGAACTTCTCAAATCTAGGGGGAGGTCGGCGCTAGCCGGCATTATCCTTCTGGAGCTTCTTGGCTCCTTCTTCTTCCGTTCCCTTCCTCTTAAACCCGGAGGTAGATCCTTCCCAGTTCGGTTGTTGCTCGGCCTCTTCGGCCCGGATATACTTTTCAGTGCGAAGGAGGAGGTCGGAAAAGTCCTATGGTGGTTTCTTGGCGAGGGAGGAGCGGAGGTTGGAATTGAGGACATTGGATTGGAACGCTGCGGTAGCAACTGACTGGTCGAGGGATGCGATGGTTCTGGCTTCAGCTGTGAACCTCTTCACGTAGTCCCTCAATTTCTCCCCCTTCTTCTGACGGAGGTGCAATAACGAGATGCTGGTCTTCTCAGCCCTACGGCTGCTTACGAAATGTGTGACGAAGAGGGTTTCGAACTGCTCGAAGGAGAATATTGAGGAAGGGGCGAGGCGAGAGTACCATTCTCGAGCTGGTCCTTTCAGTGTGGCGGGGAAGATTTTGCATAGGAGGTCATCGGAAGCTTGATGGAGGAGCATCAGTGTCTTAAAGCTTTCGATGTGATCAACTGGATCGGTTTCCCCGGTGTATGTCTCAAATTGGGGAGGTTTGAAGCCGAACGGGACAGGTGCATCCACTATGGTTCGGGAGAAAGGGGGTCGGCTAGGACGTAGGGTCCTCCCCCTGAGCTCCTCTTCTCGGTTTATCTGACCCAGGCGTCTTTCTACTTCATGAAGACGGCAGTTCATGGTGTCATCTCTCCGACGGTAATCTGCCGAGCCACGAGACTCGTCTTCATATGAGGGAGAGCAAGGGCTGCGGCGATGGTAACTTCGGGAGCGGCGAGGACTTGGGGTACGCCGGGAGTTGCTAGGAGCAGGATGAGGAGATGGGGACCGTCGGTGAGGGCTTCGGACTGGAGGAGGGGATGGCACCTTCGGCTCATTAGGATTTTGACGGAGGTTGAGAGCCTGCAGGACGGTCGCTTGGAACTGCTGGAACTCGGCACGGGTGATTGGTGCCTCATTGTTCCTGGGCTGTTGCCGACCTGCAGGAGAGTACCTTCTTCGGTAATGATCAGGGGACTCTTTTCTCCCTCTGCGGACGGGGGACCTGTGGTACCGGTGACGAGGAGACCGCTCGCCCGGATGGTGTTGGCGGGAGGCTCCTCTCGGGCCCGCTTTTCTTCTAGATGGCGGCGGAGATCATCCTCTTTTTGGCGATCAGGGGCTGTATTATGGCGACCAGAGGCTCGGGGGTGATGGGAGGCCATAGAGTCAGTGGAGGCATTGCGGATGGAGACATGCTCATGAAGGGGTTGTTTCTGAGGGTTAGGACCCTTTGGATCAGGAGGGGGAAGGTTCTGTTGGAGCGGGTCTTCCGCCGTAGGGGAAGCTGCCCTTGTTGTTGAGCAGGATTGTTGGGAACTTCTTGCTACTGATCAGGGTTGGGTCCTCGGTTGGACCCCCTCGATCTGACTTTCCGAGGTGGCATGGCTGGAGAAGACCTGATTCACCAGGAAGAGGAGAGGTTTCTATTCGTTAGCTTCCCACAGACGGCGCCAATCTGTTGCCGCTAAATTTGGTGTGGGGGCAAACAGATGAATTTGTGGATTCTTAGGGAAACTGAATAGTACACCTGTATACCTGTTCCGTCGGCCTTCGATCGTCGCTCCCTGCCGTGCACCTGCAAAAAGTGCGAGACACCGGGGTTGTTCCCGGCGACGCACCCTCCGACGCTCAAGTCAGTAATCTGAAAGACTATGAGAGAGCGCCAAAAACTGGTGAAAGATTGATTACCTCTTAATGGAGATGGGCGGGGGGTATTTATAGGCGTCTTAGGGAACAGATTAGGCATGTAATCCCTGTGTATATAGATAAGGAATGTAATCCCTAATCCCCAGTGAAAGGATAGATATGAATCAGGGCCATTGATTAATATTAATCAGAAACCCTAATTCTATCCTGCTGGACCGAGTTTGTTGCGGGTTGAAACCCACACCCAGTTGAGGTGGATCCGTTCGCGGGTTATCGGATCTGTGAGAAGAAGACCCAGTACCCGCTTCAGACCCGTTTGTAGGTAAAATTACCGTTTTACCCCTGAACTTCAGGATTCGTGCCCAATTCGGACGGTCTTGATTAAACCCCTATTTTTAGCCATATCAATATAAAAAACTAGCATTCTATCACTTCCTTGGTAATTAACCATTAATTCAAAAATTGGTGATGCAATACCAGAATCATTATTATCCATTAGTTCTTTTGAATTTGAACAATAATCAATTATAAAATCAAGAGTAGAGAGGGGTTTCTAACGATGCCTAAAAAATTAAAGCAAAACGACCCATCATGGTTCCGACCTAATTAAACCACTTTGAGCTGGTCTGTACCAGTTATTACCAGTGCAAAAAATACCTCTGGTATGCACCCCGATTTCTGTGCTCCTTTTACGTTCCTCCCCTCTCAGGATTACTATGCCCTCAAAAGAGCTTCATCCGAGAGATACGTCTGGAATAACTAGTAGCACTTCGGTGCAGACAACCACAACCTAACTCATTTCCTTCTGCTAGGTGTACAGTTTAACTATAGAAGGTTGCAAATGGGTCTTTTTACAAGATCATTCAGGCAGAGCCATACAAAACTCTCCATAAGGAAAAAAGATTTAGTTATCCATACCTTATTTTCTACAAGATCTGGTAGATGCATGAACTCATAAAAGATAATTTTTATTTTCTTCAAACTTGTTACAAACAAAAACTCTTCAAGATTTTGTGGAATTTTTTCTCTCCCAGATTCTCTACCTTCTCTCTTGCTTAGCTTTCCCTTTTATAGACTAAGGGATAAGCTTACAACAAGTTTTTATGTGTCACTGCCTACATCATATGTTCAATAATTGCGATAAATATGTAAGTGCTTACATAAGCTTACAATAATTGTTTTGATTACATTTTGGCCTATTCTAGGAAAAGAGATGGCCGACATCTTCACATGCTCCACATTTATGTTGGTGTTCCATCTTCATCAAGCTACAATAATATATAGCTGTCTCTTCTGTCATTGTCATTGTTTCTGTAGATAGTATCTGGTACCAGCTGTCAAACAGCTTATGCTTATCTTGTGGCTGTTTGATCTTTGCTATACTATACATTATTATTTTATCTGGATCTGTGCTGTTATAGATCCATATATTGTTGTCTCTTTGTTTTTTGTCTTTTAATTCACAGTACATGTTCCTGAAGCCCATTGTCCTTCTTTCTGGGATTAATTTCTCAAATTCTTCAGTTTTAAATGGTACAATATTTGATGCTCGATAGATCATTTGGGTAGTCATCCCTATTTTTATAACATGTTCTGCTGGAAGTTCTTCATCGTCATTAAGATACTCGGGGATGGCTGAAGACATATATTTTTGAGGCCTTCGTGAGCCCAAAATAACTTTTGGCTACTTTGTAAATTTCTCTTGGTAGTTGGATTAGTTCTTCACATTCTCTAGACTGATAGATATAATGAATAAGTCCTCTTTCGAACAATGCCCTAGTTGTTCTTGGATTAGCTCGTGGTAGGATGATGGCCTTGTTCATGTGCTGTTGTGATATGGTCTTGATGAACTGGTTCACCTCTATTACTTGGCATAGTTTTTGAATATATTGTAAAAATAATATTTTCTTCGATACTTTGGTGGGAGCTTTCTTAGTAAGAAGTTTCTCCTTGTATGTAGTTTTATTTGCGGATGTAGTTGCTTCTTCTTTTACTAACTGAGAAGGCTCACCTATCTCACTCATTTTCTTGCTATTATTGTCCACCATATTTTCTGTGGTTACCTGCTGACTTACATGTGATAGAATAAACTTTGGAGTCCGCATATTTGTAGTTGTAATTGATTAAATGCTCATTTTAATTGCTCCATTGTTTCCTTGATGTAAATAACATCTTGTTCTATTTGCTGAACTCTAGTTTCCATTCTGCAACAAGTGAAATAGTTAATTTCTTGATAAAAAAATCAGCTAAAATATTATCTTTTCCTCTTATGTTTTCTATTAAGAAATCGTAATGTGCTAACTCCATTTGCCACTTTATCAATCTTTTGTTTGCTATGGTTGGGTCTATTATTTTGTTAATCCAACTCATTGCTTGGGTGTTATCTGTCTTTACTGTAAATTTTGTATGTATTATAAATAGTTCAAACTTTTTTATAACTTTTAAGATTTTTAGTAGTTCTTTTTCATTTATGTGGTAATTTTGTTGGATTTGTGTGAAAGATCCACTAGTATATCTGGCTAGTTTTTCCTCATTTTCTCCTATTTCAATAAATTTTAATACTGCTCCGCAATTGTTTTCACATGCATCTGTTTCTATTATTCATGAATATTCTTTAACAGGTAATCTTAGCTTATGTAATTCTAAAGTTTGTTGTTTTAATAATTTAAGTTTATCTTCATCCTCCGAGATCCCTTCTCATTTCTTAAACTTTTTCAGTTTTTGTTGTAACCAGTTTGTTTTTGCTGATAAATTTGGTATGTAATATCTTGTTTGATTTAGTAACCCTATTATAGATTGTAATTCTCTTTTTTCTTTTAGGACATTAGGAAAAGTCTTTATTTTTTCTACTATATGTGGTTGTAATTCTATTCCTTCATGTAATAATTTTGTTCCTAAGAATTCTATCTCAGTTTTGAGTAATTCCATTTTCTTTTTTAATAGTATAATACCTACATTTTTCACTATTTTTATGAATTTTAGTAGATGTTCTCTATGTTGTTCTTCGTTTCGGATCCTATTAGAATATCATTTACATATACTAATATGAAATTGTTGTATTTTTCAAAAATTTTATCCATATACTCTTGAAATATTCCTGAGCTGTTTTTATAACCGAATGGTAATACATTCTATTCATAAAATTCCTGAGGTGTGCTAAATGCTGTTAAAGGTTTTTGAATCTTCTATTAGTTTTACATGATAAAATCCTGATTTTCAATCAAATTTCAAATATATTTTTCTTGTTCTTACTGTGTTAAGTAGTATTTGCATGTCTGGTAGTGGGTATCCAAACCTTCTTAGTATTTTTATTTAGTTTCTTATAATTTACTACCATTCGAGATTTATCTCTTTTTTCTTCTGATTGCTTTCTTACTATGCATGCTGGTGATGAATGTGGACTTTGTGATTTTCTTATGTAATTATTTTCCATTAATTCTTTTATATGTATTTTGAACTCTTCTAGATCTGTTGGAGTATGTCTTGTAGGTTTAATTTTTATTATTTTGTTCTTATCTATTAACTCTATGTGTGCTGTGGGTTTACTTAAGTCTCATTTTGCCAATAGATCTTCTCCGCACAGATCTTCTAATTATTTTTGTAAAATTTCTTTTATAGTTATTTGTTGGACTTATTGTATTCTAGTTTTGTTTGCTAAATATTGATATTCACCACGCTTGGTTGAAGAAACTCTGATGTGTGGTAGGTCGGTTCTAGAATAAGGTTGGATTATTCTAATTGCTATTGCTTGGTATTGGCAAGGTGTCGTAAATACAACCGATTTATGTGATATGGTTATAGGGTAGTATTGTTGGAAAAAGTCATTTCCTAAGAGCACATCATTATTCATATCATCAAACTGGTATATTATTGGTATTCTTAGTATGTAACTTTCTATTTGTACATTAACATTTTGTTGATACTTATCAAGTATGATAGTTTGTCCAGATAATCCAGTTATTGCTTTTTTATTATATCCATCTTGTTTCCATTTTGGTAGTATATTTTCGCGGCATTGGCTAGTTCCTGCTCCGGTGTCTATTAGACTATGGTAGTTTCTTAATTTGTATCCTTCGTAAACAAATTCTGTTAGTATGTATAATATGTTTTTTGTTGCTCTTAATGGATTCATTAATCTAATATTCTATTTATTATCATACTTTCATTGTTTACTGTTATTGTGATCTTTTCTTCTTGAATTAAGTAAAGTTGTACTAATGTAAGGAAGTCAGTTCCTAATAGCATTTCATTAATATGGTGTTCTGGGTCTACGTGTAAGTGTAATAATATTTCCTTTTACCATTGATCCTCAGTGATAGTATAATTTTATGTACAATTGGATGTCTATTATTGTAATAGTCTAGGTAGTAATATGGGTTTTCTAATGTTATTAATTCAGTGGTTTTTACATTTTTTTGTTTAATATGTGAATTAGTAACTCCTGTATCTACTAAGACTATTTGTTTATTATATTTCCCATTGTCATAATATTCTATTTCTATTTTAAATTGGTTATTATTTTGCAGTTCTAATGTATTTAGTATTGGTATTAATTCCAATATTTGTTGCTTATTTCTTATTGATAGTGATCTCTTTCCGAACATTATTTGTGGTGCTTTTCCTTTTGAATTTTCTTTTGCTTTATTAAAGTCGAATTCTATATAATTTGGTATAGTCATTTCAGGGTTCTCTCTAGCTGGTTTGTATCTTATAATTTCGCTGAATAGTGGTTCTATTTTAAAATTATCTGTATTTCAATTTTTTACTTCGTGTTTGCTAGTGAAAGCATACATATTTCTTATTTGTATACTCATAACTTTGCTTTTTTCTGTCATTTCTATTCCTGATAACCTATAATACATGACTAGACTTTTGTCTTTATTTTCTTCTGCCATGCTTATAGAGAAATTAGGTTTTATTGTAAAATTTATCTTTTGGTACATTAGGTTTCCTTATACTATTCCTATTAAGGCACCTTGTGTACTTGATATTATCCTATCATCCATTAGGTATATTTCCAGCGGTGTATTTATCCATTCCTTAAAATAGGGTTTTATTATTATTTGTACTGCTTCTAAATGTATGTGTCTCAATATTTTTCTAGTTTTCTCATTTATTTTTCCAATTCTTGTCTTATTATTCTTTCGGTTATTAATGGGATTATGGTTTTTCCTTGTGCTTGTTCAATGTCTATAAGTTGTTCATTATTTCTAGCTATTATGATGGTACTTTTCTTCCTTTCGAATATTGGTAGTTTAAAATTTTCTTTTGAATTTATATCTAATTTGGTCGCTCTTATTTTATCGTATTTTTGAATGTCAAGCACATTCTTTCTCTTACTTCTTCATTGTTTTCTTCTCTTTCTGAAAATTTTCCTATTTTTGTTATTTCTATCATCATGTTTATTTCATATTCTTCTATTTCACTTTCACTACTTCCACTATTTTTTTCCACTACCATTATTTCTTCATCTTCACTTATTTCTGACCATTCTTCATCATATTGTATGGGTTCATAGTTTATATTGTTCATTTCTTCAATTTCTTCTATGTATTTTATATTTTCTTTTTTCATTCTTTTAGGACAATTTGGTGATATATGTCCTACCTCTCCACATATGTAACAATTACATCTCTTAGGGTTTTTCGTATACTGCCTATTTTTATTCTTATTAATTTTTCTAAAGTATTTTTTATAGGGTTTTCTATATCTCTTAAAAGTTTTTCTATATTTTGGTTTATATTTTTGGAATTTGTGATTATTCTTCTTTGTATATTTATAGTTATTATTGCATCCCCAATGATTCAGCCTTACATCCTCACAACAAATTCTTTGTTTATATGTTCTATAATATTTCATTGTTGCTCTAGCATCTTGGTATACTTTGTCCCTATAATCTTTTACGAATTGCGTTCTATACCCTAAAGTGTCTACTTTTTGTTTTATTTTCTCACTTATGTATACACTATATATGTTTATACTCCATGAATCAGGTAGTTTTAGAAAGAATGAGTCCAAAATTGGACTCCGTTCTTCTTTTGTATAATAACTATCTTGAAAATATTCTCGGAATTTACAAGCATAGTTGTCAAAATAACACATGTCACATATTTCTAAGTTACTTAGTCTCCATCTTGCTTGATTTTTTTTATATAGTGTGTTTTTCTCATTTATCATATACACTAAATTCTGTTCTTATTGCTTTTTCGTACTTTGTAATTATTTCTTTTAGTCCTACGGTTCGTTGTGCTGAGCTTTCTTCAGTTCCCCTATCATCAATTGGTCTTGATTCTCTTATAGTATTTCTCTCTTCTTCCTCTAGCCCATTCCACCATTTTGCTACTACTCCCATAAAGGTGGCTTCTATAAATTTCTCAAATACGTTTCCTGTAAGGTTTTGCCTAAATCTTACTATTAGTGAGGCTTTTACCTATTCTTCAATTGTCCTATCTACGTTTTTAACGCAATCTATGTCTAACCATTCTCCATTTCCTGCTATTCTTTTTTCGGAGTGTTCTGTAGGTTCATATTTTGGGGTTTCTTTTTCTTTGTCTTTTCCTAGTTGCATTCTTCTTTTTGTGTTTTGCCATTTCCATGGTAATTGGTAAGGTTTTTTGTTAGGTGGTGGCCTTAAGAATTCATACATGTCATTTGGAATTTCATAAGGTTTCGCTATAATCTTATCTTGGTCCATTTTTACTTCTTCATTTGTTATATCTAGATTTTTCAAGGCTTCTTCTACTTCTACTGGGTTAGGATTTGCCATTAAATCTTCTTATTCCAAAATATTTATATTAAGTTTTGTTATTGCTTCTAACTCCTTCATACCTTCTTTGGTACCTTTTTTGGTGAGGAGGGGGAACGGTCTTCTCCCTGCACCATATTATTCTTCCATTTGCTGCTCCTCTATGAGCTTTGTTTTGCTTTTATGGGTTGGCAGTTATTCCGAGAGATTCATGGATGCTTGCTTCTCTTTTCTATCATTTCGCTATTAGATTATCTGGAGTGTCTAATTTAATTATGTTAGCTTATCCGTATGGATTGGAGTTGCCCTCTTGGACGAGTTTGTTTCACCTCTCTTAAGTGCTGAGGTTGTAGAGGGACTTTAATCCATTGGGTTTTCTAGTTATTCGAGTGTAGTTCGCTGTTTCTCCTGGCTCACACCCGGCATATCCTCTGTCACTCCTTCGAGGTGTCCCAGTGTGTAGCGAAGGGCCCTCGGAGTAACTTCATATCCTCGCCATTTGGTTTTCGTCAAGAGAGCACCGGAGGGGGGTCATCTTCTGTGTGCTCGAAGACAGGAAGGCGGCTCCCTCATCATTCTCGGTTTCTCTTTTATATTGTAGTACTTTGCTATCAGCCTCAGCCTGTATTTGTATTTTTTGTTCGCATTGTTGTGTTTTACATCTTATAAAACCTATGATTATTTACTTGTAATTTAACACTGATTTTTGATTCATATATTTTTGATGGCTGGAGCCGTTTGGCTCTATCCGATACATCAAAAAAAAAAACTCCTTCATACCTTCTTCTGTTATGCATAATTCTTTTTCTGGGTAGTCAGTTATATATCTAACTAATTCTTTTATATTTTTATTTATGATTTTTATAAAAGTGGATCAATTCACTATTTATATAAATGTTGGTTATAAACGATGTAGTCCGTTAAAACATTTGATCCATTTTTTGGGGAGAAACTCATCGTTCTCAATGGCAAGTGTAGTTCAAAAGTATCAAACAAGACTGGTCATTCCCAATGGCGAGGTTCTTTATGCTAGACTAGTGTTGGGAACGGTGAGGTTATGTGAAGTTTCACAAACAGTGAAACTCTCTGTGGAAACAACAAGTCTTATTTGATACTTTTAAACTAAACTTGCAGTTGGGAAAGATGATTTTCTCAAAAAAAATAAAAATAAAATAAAACTAGGCCCGCCGTTCACAACGGCGAGCATGAAATAACGAATCTCTCCGTTGAGAACGGCGAGTGCAGTTGTTGAATCTTCGAGTGCAATTAGTTTGACAATTGTCTTTTTTTTTTTTGCAAATAGTTTCAAAAATTGACATATTATATTAAAAATGGAATTATTGAAGACTTATTGGAATAGAAGATTTTGATATTTAGGTGAGTAGAATGGCTTCTCCTCATTAGAATTTTTGATATAATATTTTGTAAAATGTTTATCGTACTATCTACTTGTGACAAGTATAAAGTATCCAAATTTAGCTATATAAAATTGGATTGGACATGTTGAGATTTTGGTATGACTACACTAATTAAATAATTATGCAAATTTGATTAATCTTAAAAGTTGAGAGATTTGATTATGAACATACAATGTATTTTAATTACCCTAATATTGTCTGATTTATGTATAATAAGCTTTCAAAAAGATTATTTGAATTATGATTTAGCATAAATTCATGTAACACAAAAAGAAAATATTATTTGCTTTCTCTATGCAAACGAGAATGAATATGATTTGTTGAAATTATAGGAACAAGAAATGAATATTTTTAAAATGACAAAAGAAACTCTCATTAGTCCAACTATGTTATTGTTACTATGAGCCTGCCATGTGGTTATTGTGCGTGCACAGCTACTGGCCCTTGGGCATTTATTGACTTGCATGTATTAATAACCGCCTTCAGGTACTTATCGACTTGCAAGTATTTACTGGGCTTCGGGCAAACATATGGCAAGGTTAGCGCACTTATTCCCGGAGACCTTTACTGTTACTGTGTTCATACTACTGGGCTATAATTTGTAGCCATAGAAAAGACAAGTTAATGAGTATTTCAGAACCGAACTATAATGGTATTCTGAATTGTTTCTATCATGTTACTGTATGAACTAGCACCATATTTTATTTACTGAATTAGTAAAGTTTGAATTTGCATTGTTTTATGAGGAATTGTTATCACTTAACTCAAAATCAATTATTGTTTTGAAATCATGTTATATTGCATTTTTTTATAATGGCATAACAACTTTTAATAATATCGATATTGAAGTATTTACATCAAATTCATGTTTTAGCTATTGATATGACTAGAAATAGAACCAAATCGGAACCGTTCAAATCGACCATGAACCTTACAACTTTTAGGGGCAAAAAGGTAATTTTCCCTACAAACGGGTCCAAAAATGGGGACTGGGTCTTTTCCAAGGCCCAATAACTCAAAACGGATCTGCATTACTGGGTTATGATGATAGCCCATTATAAAGAAACCCAGATCAGTTAAAGAGTTATTTAAATTCATGATTATCCCTGAGAGACGGTTTAAACCAAATCTCTTATCATGAAAGAATTTAAACTCTATTTCTTATCCAAAACACTGGGAGGTAGAGATAAATGATTATCTCAAAACTAGTTCCAAAGGTGACTATAAATACCCATCCACCCCCACCATAAAACGGTAATCAATATTTATCTCCAAAAAAGATCTTTCATAATCTTTCAGATTTTTGACTTGAGCGTCCGAGGGTTCATCGTCGGGATCAATCCCGGTGTTTCGAACATTTTGCAGGTCAGCAGCAGCATTGAGAACAATCAACATCGGCAAGTAGTAAAAAAGTTAGTGTAACTACCGTTTTTGTTCTTTTCAATTTTTTTCCCTTTTTTGTAATATTTTAATTGCAATTGAATAAAATACTCTATACTTTTCTTTCTTGATTATTTTAATTAAACTTGTTCATGAAATTCTTCGTTCTTCTTAATAGATCTATTCTTGTTGATCCTATTTTCTTTTATTAATTTGTGGGTATTTTTGTTTGAACCCTATTGTTTTAGATCCATCTCTTATTGAACCCTAAAACCCAATTTCAATTTTTCTTGACCCAAAGCCACTATTATTGGATCCTAAATCACTAAACCAACATCCTAATTACAATCAATAAATACTATCGTTGTGCAAACCCTAAAAATTGCACAATTGAAACCCTAATAGCTGCCTAATCTCTCTCCTCTCTCCTTTTTCTCTCTCCTCCCTGTTTCTCTCTCCCTGATCAGAACCCCCCCTCTACTATGCTCCTTCCCCGGCCATCTCAGGCACTCTCCGGCGCCCTCCTGATTGCCACCCTCCTCCGGCGACCCTCCCCGTCGTCGACCTCCCAACCTCATCCCGACGCCCTTGTTCCCGCTCGATCCCAAACCCGACGTCCCACTGCTGCTCCTCTGTCTTTCCCACCAAAACAGAGCCGCCCTACTTTTGTCGTGCCACCGCCATGACGCCACCATCCTCTGCCGTCGACGTCGAGCACCGTCAGACCCCGTTGACTTGCTGCCCCTTTACTGTTACTGCCATTGATCTTAAGTTCTATTGTTGCTGTTGAATCTATTGCATGTAGTTTACACGTGTTATTTCGTGTGTTCGTGGGTTCGTTGCTTCGGGATCCTTATCCCGTTATTCTTGGTATTCAATTTCATCGTCCATAAGGAAAGTCACTTTCCCCTTGAATTGAACATCGTATCAAATTCAAGTTTTATTTAAATTCTTGCAAGTAGATCATATTCATTATCATATCGTTGTATTGATTATCTTTTGTTGGGTCTATTGAGGGTTTACACGAGCTAACCCCCAATATTCTTGACTTCGTGTCCCTTTTGACTCCAAAGATTGAATCTTTCATGCATTCAAGTAGAATTAGTAATAGGGTTATGCATGATCACAACACAATTAATCTATTGCAGAAATAATTGCTAGGTTGTATGTTGGATTGATCAATTATTGTTTGGTTGGTGTTAAATTAGTGTATGTATGTGATTTTATTTTTATTCATCATGTTATTACACCCATCTTGCTGATTATGAAATTTATCGACTAATAGAATTGATACGCATCATGTCTAATTAATTTATTTCATGAAAAATACCCAAAACCCTGTATGTTGCTTGTTGGCTGTATGTTGTCTGCTATTTTAGACCCATTAAATGATCTCAAAGTAAATTACTTTCTGAATAAGAATTGTAGCCTTATCTTTCTAGTTTCCAGAACATCTTGAATTTCTGAATTCCAAGTTGTATAGCGAAAGTTATGATTGTTTTACTACAGCTGTGATTTTATTTTCAGATTTTCAGATTCTTGTATATTTGATGTTTAAATTGTTAAAAGGATGATCAAATGTTAAAGTTTTGCTCTGAAAAATTTCCAGATTGTTAGTTATCATGTTTAGGAGTCCAATAAATATTTTTAATGAATTTATTATGGAGTTTTTGCTTATTCTAAAATTATAATAACATAATGTCGAATTTCTGCCTGAACATGAAATCTGCACAGAAAGATGTGTCTGACCTAACCATTGTTGTCGGAATTTGAACTTTAAATATGCGTTGGAACTGTGTGGAAATATAGTTTTCAGAATTTCTGACGGTTTTAGTTTTCAATTTTTGTACCAGCAGAAAATTGCATTTTTGTACAGACAACTCTTGTTGTCCAGAATTTTATCTTCTAGTTTTTAATAGATTAATAGTTCCTATATCATACTATTGCATGAATTAAAGTGTGTGTGTTGCATTGCATGATCCCAATGAGTTATTGTCATCATTCTAATTGCCCTATTTCATATTACCATCCTATTGTTTCCCTATTGATACTATTGTTCATCTCATGTCTGAAATTGCATATTGCATTGTTGCATTGATAAATAATTAATAAGTCAGAGTTTAAGGGATTGACTAGAGTAGATGATGATATGGAGACTGTACTCGGATGATGGCCCATGTTATTATCGTTATCATCACTGTGCAAGAAATTGTCGCAATGGCCCGTGTTATATTATTATCGTTATAATACCCAGTACATGAACTATAGAATCTACCACTATAGTCTAAACAAAATTGATTGTATGCATCGAACCTATGGTATGGAACATATGAGACACAGTAGTACTTACATTAGTTAGGATTTAAAATGATTAATAGACTTAAGAATTGACACGACATCGACATTGCATATTGTTCATCATTGTTCTATTGATATCGAATATTTGCTAAGTGTTATTGATATTGACCATTGAATATTGTTATCGAATATTGAATCATTGTTTATAGCCATTGCATCGATTATCACGATATTAATTATTGTTATTGTCTCGTGTTATTGATTCCTATTGATCCATTATTATATCGTTATTCCATTGTTCCCTGCTTTCTCTACTTATTGTCCATGACTTGCTCTAAGGATAATTTTTTTTCTCTTTTTAGATGAAGTGTACATAGGTAATGAAGGAGAATTGTCTGCTGGGATTGGAGAACAAACTTTCTAAAGAACTATTGCTTTATAATTGAATGTTATTTTTATTGAATTTATTGTATTGAGACTTATTACTATTGTGTTTTAAATTTATTATTGTATTGGGCTTATGACCCGGATTTTATTATTTATTTCCAGAAGTTAGTTTAATGTATTTGGATATTTCATATTGTTTCATTCCAAGTATTATTGTTCATGAGATTATTATTATTATTGTCTACGCAATTGTTCTGTATTGATTATATTATTGAGTTGATCGGATAAACAGCTTATAGATGATGTTAGTCATTCGCTGGGCCAATGTCATGTACTCGTATTCCGTATTTTTGGAAAGCGGGGCGTGACAGTTAGCTTTTATTTGTTTTGGAAGAATTCACAAATCATCTGTTTGCTCTGACACCGAAATTAGCAGCAACAGATTGACGCCGTCTGTGAGAATCAGAAAAAGCAATCCGACCATACTTGCTGGTAAAAATAGTTTTCAGTCGTGTCTCCAAAGGAAAAATGGAATGCGGCAGTGTCAAACTGAAGATTCACCCCTCTTCCTTCACCTTCTCCTCTTGAGGATGTTCCCCCTCAACAAGATCAACAAGTTCAGTAGCCTCAACCTGAATAGTCACCTCCCCAATAGGCTTGCCTCCCGTCCAGAAGAGCTACACCGGGGGGCACCTGTGGAAGCTGTCAAGAACAGCTTCCTATCCATGACCATGTCTCGGTCCACAATTCTTCCACCAACTCGATGGCCTCATAAGGTCCTCAGGGGTCAAGAGAACTCGGTCAAATCATCGTCAACCGCCAACAAGGGATCGACCTCCAGACCCGCTTGAATGAGAGACGATCCCATGACGAGGTCCCTCATCTAGAACACCGAAGAAGTTAGAGGAGCCATTCTCCCTGAAGGCCGAGATCCAGAAGGTCCGCCTCCCCAAAGGGGCGAAGGGGGTCTCCTCCCAGTCGACAACGATGGAGCCACACCGCTGTGAGCTGATCAGCACCAAGGGTTCAACATGATGGAGGGGCACCGGTCACCCAGGAAGAATTCTGAAATTTCAAAGATGACATCCTGCGATCCCTTAACATCGCCCTAAATCACGACCGATAAGCACACAGCCCTTGCCATGCCACCACTCATGAAGGAGAGTCCTGAGGGTCGACCAGACCCGACCAGAGGGATGACTCGGTTCATCGCCATCTTCGAGAGATGGAGAGGCACCTCAGCAAGATCAACCTCGAAGAAGGTCAATAGACGAAGAACCTCTGCCCGAGCATACCCTCCTTCTCCTGGACCATCATGGAAGCCCGTGTCCCCGAGACCTTCAAGACGCCTCATTTTGAATTCTACAACAGGGAGTCAGATCAGCTGATCATGTTGAGAGTTTTAAAAACTCTCATGATGATCCATCAAGCCTTAAACGCACTCCTCTGCAAGACCTTCCCAACGAGAGAATGATACTCTCATTTATCCCAGCCTCCATCTTCTCATTTGACCAATTTGAGGAGCTCTTCCTCACCCACTTCTTTAGCAGCCGCTGAGCCGAGAAAACCAATGCATTCTTGCTAGCCCTCAGTCAAAGAAAATGTGAACTCCTAAGAGATTGTGTTCAGAGCTTTACCGCCGAAGCTTGGACCATTGTCTATCTCGACCAATCAATAGCTTCTGTAGCACTCAGGCACAACATCAACAATGCCAACCTAAAGGCGTCTCTCGCTAAGAAGCCTCATCGGGACTTTCATAACTCTTGCTGAAGAGTGAGAAGTATATCCAGGCTGAAGAGGCTCTACAACCCCATGATCAGAAGGAGCCCCCATCCGGGAGCAAACAAAAGGGTGTGGATGAAGAAGGTTCCAAGAAGCTCCAGAAAGACAATAATGACCAGCACTGCCCTCCTCCTCGTTTTCAAAAATTCACCCCCCTCAATTCCAGCATCTCGGCTGTCACAACATGTAATAAAGGCTAGTAATTGAAGCAGCCTCGTAGTTTAGAATTTGTAATAAAGGCGTGCATGTAACACCCCGTAATTTCAAGAGCTATACTATAGTAGTATATATATATAATATAAATAAAGTGAATGGCAAAAGTGTAAATAAGTGGGAATGAGGGGAGGCTCACGATTGAGAGACAGCACGTTGCTGCTGTGGTGGGTTGTGCGCTGACATCATGATGATGACGTTAGCATTACGGGTCCCACCCAATTGAGAAGTGAAGACAGCGCTGCTGTCTTGAAACTTGATGATGTAGCACAGGGGGCCCACGAGGGGCTTCAGGTTGTGTCATGAGATTCAAGAGAAGAGAGTGTATTTGAATATTCCCATATCGGGAGTTTAAATGAAATAAAATAATAATAAATAATATAGCCTACAATCAAGAGTCACTAATCCGGTTAACCACCTTTTGAGAGGCAGCCTGTGGTGGGCAGTTGTACTATACTATAAATAATTTGTCTGATAAATTGTATAAAATTGTCTGAGTTTGGGACAGGGGTGTTACAAATGGTATCATAGCCGACTTTCGACACCGAGTGTGGGACATGTCTATATAGTCGGGCGGTGGATTCCGAGACTATAGACCCAGTCGGGCGGTGGATTCCGAGACTATAGACCCAGTCGGGCGGTGAATTCCGAGACTGTGGTGAGCGAGACAAGCCCCAATTAAATTCGGGACTATGATTGACCGGGCGGTGGATTTCGGGATCATGATTAGTCGGGCGAATAGGAGAGCAGATGCTCCACATCGGCTAGAAAGTGGATCCTGCACTAGATTGTGCATGCCCCGTGCTCAGCGAGGATGCTGATTTCTGAAGGGAGGTGTATGTAACACCCCATAATTTCAAGAGCTATACTATAGTAGTATATATATATAATATAAATAAAGTGAATGGAAAAGTCTAAATAAGTGGAAATGAGAGGGGCCACGGTTGAGAAACAGCATGTTGCTATTGTGGTGGGTTGTGCGCTGACGTCATGATGACGTCAGCATTAGGTGTCTCACCCGATTGAAAAGTGAAGACAGCATTGCTGTCTTGAAACTTGATGACGTGGCACGGGGGGGGGGGGGGGGGGGGGGGCCACGGGGGGCTTCAGGTTGTGTCACGGGATTCAAGAGAAGAGAGTGTATTTGAATAGTCCCATATCGGGAGCTTAAATGAAATAAAATAATATATTCTATGATCAAGAGTCACCAATTCGGTTAACCACATTTTGAGAGGCAGCCTGTGGTGGGCAGTTCTACTATACTATATATAATTTGTCTGATAAATTGTATAAAATTGTCTGAGTTTGGGGCAGGGGCGTTACAGTGCAACCATAGCAGCCGACTAGTTTGTCATCTTAAGAAATAATTCACCATTTTCTTTTGAAAATTCTTGTATTACTCTCCCAATTCAAGCAATGAGTTTGGTGCTCAGCTCCTTCTCCCAGCTACACCAACAACTCATCCAACCTAAGCAATGAGTTCGGTGCTTAGCTCCTCCTCCAAGCTACACCAACAACTCATCCGCTTCAAGCAATGAGTTCGGTGCTCAGCTCCTCCTCCGAGCTACACCAACAACTCGTCCATCCTAAGCAATGAGTTTGGTGTTCATCTCCTCCTACCTAACTTCATGGGAGACTCATCGGGTTCTAGAATAAACCCCCTCGATGCCAAGTCAAGAGTCTAACCACTCATCTCACTTGGATAAACGAGGAACAGCTTGTGTGGAGTCCACATTCTTTGGCCGAACTCTCACTACCTACTTTCAAAGTAAGGAGAGAGGTATAGCTCACCTGGCATGCTCCTAAAATAATCTGATAATTAAAATGTGTTCAAAGTCCCTAACTGTGGCTCTCATGCCGCTCTAACAATCTACACATAAGAGCACGACTCACCATTCAATCTGCTCCCACAACGCGTTACCCCCAGAGTCAACTTGTATGGAGTCCATAATCGCGGCGGAAACTCACTAAACAAGCTTATGTGCGAGTAAAGTTTGAAATTTGATACGCCGCTGAGGTAACTCTTCGCAAACTAGTTACCTCCTGCAAACAACAAGTTTGGAATCCAACACTTGGTTCGACGCTGCTTTATCCACTTGCAAATAATCAAGTGCAGAGCAGCTCACCATTCAGAATTTCTCCCACAACTATTGAAACTCTTAAACAATAAGTTCGGAGTGCAACACTTGGTTCGATGCCGCTTTAGCTGCTTGCGAACAAGCAAGTACAAAGGAGAACCATTCAGATTTGCTCCTGCAACTTGTTGAAGCTCTCAAATGACAAGTTCGGAGTCTAACACTTAGTTCAATGCCACTTTAGACACTCGCAAACAAGCAAGTGCGAAGCAGCACGCTATCTGGAATTACTCCTGTAACTCGTCGAAATCTTCAAACAATAAGTTTGGAGTCCAACACTTGGTTCGATGTTGCTTTAGCCGCTTGCAAACGAGCAAGTGTAGAGTAGCTCGCCATTCAGAATTGCTCCAACAACTTGTTGAACTGCTCAGTGACTCCACAAAGGCATAGTTAGTGTAACCCCCGTTCCCATTTATACGGATTTGTACTTATTTTTTTCTTCGTATTATTGAAATTCAATTTTCTAGATAAATCTTTTTTTTCCTCCTGGAGCCTAATTGCTTTTATTTAGGATATCCGATTAGTTTGTTTGAACCCAGAAATTTCAATCCATATTATTATTTATTACTATTTAATTATATGTTGATTTATTGTGTAAAATCCAAACCCCTAATCTATTCTTTGTTTATTTATTGTATGAAGCCCAAACCAGGTATATTTTTATTATTTAGATTTATTATTATTATTATTATTATTATTATTATTATTATTATTATTATTATTATTATTATTATTATTATTATTATTTTTGTAAAAGCCCAAAATTTTGTTCTATTGGTCTTTTAATTGGATTTATGCCCAAGCTCTCAATCAATTTTATAATTTGTTAAATTATTTTGTAAGCCCATATTTAAATTCTAATCCCAACTATACTTCTTTTGATTGAAGCCCACACACAAACTCAAGCCCACACTTCTAAATCCTACATAAATTATATTGGAGCCTAACCCAAACCCGTTAACCCGTTAAATAGAATCCAAGCCCTACCCGAATACCCCCTTAACTGCACACCCCACTTTACTAACTAATCCCTCATTCATCTCCCCATTAATCTCTCACTCTCTTTAACAAACCACTTAATCCCTATTATTATTTCTTAATAATTATTAATTTATTTAATCCCCCCTAATTATTCTCCTTCCTCTAACAACTCCCCCGACAGTTTCTTCTCCACCTTCTTCTTCTTTTCCCTCATTCCGAATCCACACCCGCCAGCCCCTTCCTCGACCTCGCCATTCAAAGCACCACATACCACCACCTCGAAACCCAACCCCCGTCACTCCCCTTCCATCATCTTCCACCTTGTCAACCAACAGCCATTGTCTCGCCCTCGTCGCAGCAAACCCCACTTCCCCGTCGTGCCAACCTCGACACCTGCACATCCTGCTCCTCCATTATCTATGTCTGCCAACACCTCATCCTCCTCT
Source organism: Hemerocallis citrina (assembly GCA_017893485.1). Taxonomy (NCBI): domain Eukaryota; kingdom Viridiplantae; phylum Streptophyta; class Magnoliopsida; order Asparagales; family Asphodelaceae; genus Hemerocallis; species Hemerocallis citrina. The sequence continues at coordinate 77,521,945 of CM030367.1, forward strand.
CCAAGCCACCCTCATCTCCACACTAAACACCGCCCTGCCACGATCGAGCCGACTTCACCTCGTCACCGCCTGCACCACCACCGTCGAGCCACCCTCGACGCCCCTGTGCTCCCCTGTTCACCACTGAACCCATCGAAGCCCTGAACCCCGCTCGCCATTGAAACCCTACTCGTCGACCACCATCAACAAAAAACCCCCCGCCATTGCTGACTACACCTCCTCGCCTTGCTGCCCTCGTCCCTGCTGCCACCTCCACTGTCAAGCATCCCCTGCCTCCACCACAGTTGCAACTTGCATCTCGTCGCTGCCCCTGCCTTCATCCACTGCTCGAGCGACCAGAACGCTGCCCTTCCTCCATCGCCGTCACCCTCCTGTTGCTTCCATCTTCCGCCTCATACCGCAACCAGCACCACAACCACTGAACAACAACCCCCCTCCTCCTAGCTTATTGCCTCTGCACGCCATTGCCTCCACCTAAGGCCACCTTGTCACAGCCGACTGCATCTCCTCGCTGCTCCTCCAAGCTACATCGACCATCTTGCTGCCTTCGCCAATCCAACAACCCAAAGTCTTACTGCTGCGGTTGCTTTTGTAGTCATTGCATGCTGTCGCTTTTGCTGTTGTTGATACCATCGTCGTTGTCGTCGCCTCTTGTTGTGCTCGTTGCCGTCTTTTGCTGTTGTCGTTGTTGCTCTCACTATGGTTGTCGTTGTCTCTTGTGTTGTTGTCGTCGCTCTCACTCGTGTTCTCGTCGCACGTGCAAACACCGTATTAAGGCAAGTATCTTGTACACTTCTATTGTTCCTTACAAGCATTTCATTTGACCTCTCACAATTAGTATAGATTATCATATTTTGAACCCGTTACTTGAACCGTCGTATTGTTCATACTTTGTGGTCTTCCCATAATTAAATCAGTCGATATATTGAATCGAATCAACCCACTTACCTTTATGATTCGATAACCATGAAAAGATCGTAAATATCAATTTGTGTGCTTCTGCCTTGCTGCTTGTGCTAACTCGCAGCAAGATTTTGACCTAATTATAGTTTAAATTGATTAGATGTCATGCCCCACTTCCTAAAAAGAATACGGAATCGAGTAAGTGACAAAGCCCAGCAAATGATTTTCATCATTCATAAGCTGTAGGATCGAATCAGCATCATAACAAGGAATATAGCAAATAAACTCAACCACGAATGCATGAATAATTTATTAACCAACAGAAATCATTTGAAACAAATATAAATGTCCCAAATAAATTCAAGATCTTGATCAAAGTAAAACTTCGGGACTACAAACCCGTTACAAGTTTTAAGCAGCAACAAGAAATTATTAAACTCAAAACATATAAAACTAAAGCATGATTTCCCAGGCGCAGCTTAAGATTCCTACTCACTTACTTATGCTGGTAGTTGACCTCCAAAACCTGTATACATACAAAGAAGAAAATAGAGAAACAAGAGATAGACATCCGTTAGTGCAAGTTACGGACCGCAAGTAGTACAAGCAAGGGGTATGAAAACAAGTGCAAAAAAATATGAAACAAAATTTGGAATCAAGGGTATACAACATGCTATGACAGGAATGCAACAAGTAGTGAAGTTCAAGAGACTAGCTAGCAAGTGAAACAAATCAAGTAACAGGATTGGGTAACGAATACAAGTGGCAGAAATAGGTAACAAGTGAGCATGTAGTTGTATCCAGTACCAAGTAACAAGTATCAAGTAGCATGCGAGGCAGGTGTTAAGGTACAAGTAACAAGTTATTCATAAGTCTATTGTTTAATTCTATCTAGGTAGCACTTCATGCGTCCCATTTATTTACCACACGGTGGCTACTTACAAACAAGTTACGTTTAGGCCTAGTGGTGAATTTTTTAGGGTTGTGTACTCAGGAATCAAGTATCAAGCAAGTATGTTCATGAATTGGGTAATCATAACTAGTTCACGAGTCTAGTAATAACATGACCAATCCTGAATCAAATAATAATATACTAGTTCATGAATCAAGTAATAACAAGTCCATGAATCAAATAATAATATACTAGTTCATGAATCAATAGTAACTAGTTCATGAATCGAATAATAATATAACTAGTTCATGAAACAAGTATCAAGTGAGAAATACGGGCCCCTTCTGAGTACACTTACCTATATTATCCACTACTTTGGTCTTTCCCTTAAACCCCGGCTTATTATTTATTATTCTTATCAGCACAGGCATGAAAGTGCACAGACAAGCAAGTAAACATGATGGGAAACATGGGACAAGTTCAGCTAGGTGGAAGTACATATTCGAGTGTCAATACAGGTTATGGATAATAAAAACAATAAGGATTCCAGTTCTAGACAGCAGGACGTTGCTGCCCCAAAACTAACATTCCTGTTGCTACAGGAATGGCAATCGAGATCCGTCAGAAAATCTAGAAACTAGACTCTCAGCCAAACCTAGCACATATAAATAAGATACATAAAAGTTGTGGCAACTGGTGTCAAAACAACAAACTACACAGAATTCGTGTTCAGCCAGAATTTGTAAAATTGTGTTTATAAATATGAAACAGGTCTGAAAATTTATTAATCAATTCCAGAAAAATTAGGAAAGGTCCTCTAGTGCGTCTAGTATCAGCATGCAAAATTTCAAGTCATTATCTTTCAAGTAGCATAGTTAATTTAATTTGTGAAACAAAGTGACGTAGTAAATTTATGAATCTGAAATTTCAGACATAAAAGCACTAAAACAGTGATAATTCACAAACTGTAACTCGGAACTTGATTACGTCAAAAGGGTTGTAAACTAGACATCTGGGGCTACGTTGCATGTTTAAAACTCAAGTCCAGATTCTGATGTTATCAGGGCCGAAACAGCAAGAAAAAATAGGAATAACAACATAAGTAATTTCTTTTATATAAAAAGTGTCATTATTAATAACTATTATGAGTCTAAATTAGTGTGTGATACAAATCAGGGCTTACAAGTATTAAATCAGCGCCCATGGCTATTCTCAACTCAAAAGAAAGCAAAATCAACACATGCATCATACAAATATACATCTACAAGTCAAGGTGTTTCTTAATTTCATGCGTTCAAATAATTAGATGATTAAATAGATCTAACAAGTTGTGAACCGAATATGTCAACGAAAGATTGTGACTCTTATGATTATGAAATTGATAAGGACGGCAACAAGTAAAATGAGATCATCAATGATAAGCCAAAGGTGAGTCACAACTACAATCTACTTGCGGTATTTTCAAATAAAAGATTGTACTGCAACAACAGATTGTACAAGAAGATACTTCCCTTGATAGGATGAGGACGTTGATCAATGATCAAGATCGGATGGATCATATCGGCGCGGATCTTGATGGCGATCAAGATCAATATGATCGGATGGCTGTGATCAAAGAGCTTGATGGTGATGATCAGATGGATAGATCAGACAGTTCTGATCTGATCTGATGATGATGGAGATGATGATCAAAATCAATCGGATGGCCAGGATCTGATCAGATGCTGAAGAAGATGATGATGGTTATGATCAGGATGATCAGGTGGATCGGATGGTCCAGATTCGATCTGATGCAGATGATGATCCCAATCACGATGAAGGATCAGATGGCCCAGATTCAATCCATGATCATGACGACCAGACAGGGGAGGGCTTCGGCGATGGTGAAGTTGGCTGTCAATGGCATTGCGGCGGCAACGTCGAGGATCTCGACTGGGGAGCAACCAACGGAGGGCAACAACGGGGGGGAAGGTGACAACGAGGCTCTGTTCTTGGGAGAAAAATAGAGGAAAAGATGGCGATGGCGGAAGCTCGGGGATTCAGCAATGGCGAGGCTATGAAGCAGGGAATTGAAGGTGGAAGACGGTGGCCTGACAACTGAGGACGATGGGGAAAGCTCTGGAGGTGGTTGAGGTGAGAATGGAGGGTCGGGATGGGGAAGGAGATGAACAGGAAGGTGGGGGGTGGCAGCTGCAGGTGTTTGTACAGTAGAGGGTTAGGGTTTAATTAGGTTAAGGGTTTAAATAGTATAGGGTTAAAGGGTATTGGGTTAATGGATTGAAATCCGATAAGATAATGGTATAAGGTTTTTTGGGTTTAAATCCAATAGAAAATGGGCTTTAGATTAAAATAATAAGTAATATATCAATAAATAAATCAATACTCATATAGTAGTCTAATTAAATCAATTGGTATACGAAATCCATACTCCAATAATCATAAAATATATATGGGGATCAATAGACTTCCACAATTTAATAAGTAACGAAAGCTATATTTTAATAAACATTCAAAAGTAATAATAATAACAATAATGATAATATATATACATATCAAAATGGGATTTGAGTTTAAGTATTTCATTAAAATCCAAATGGTAATAATATAATTGCTTTGGGCTAAAATGTAAATAGTCGATCAATTAGGAATTAAAATAAAATTAAAATACACCGTTATTCGAAATAAATATAATTTTCAAATAATAAAATGAAATAGAATATTTCTTAGAAACCAGAATAATATTTAGTTAAAATTCTATCAATTGAAAATGTTATTGTTGAAAAAAAATTTAAAGCGAGAAGAAAGTTATAAAAATTTTAAATACAGAAAATACATAGGAAAATACATATATACGGAAACATGGGTTACAATCCTACCCACCTTACAACAAAATTTCGTCATCAAAATTTTCTTAAGCGGTACATAGGATAAGGCAAAAGCAAACTTGGGGTAACAAAACAGAGAATTTGGGGCATAGAAACGAAATGTTGGCAACACCACAAAAGAATATATATAATAAGTAAATTTCAATAACATGAAATAATCCAGCAAAGTAACATTCAACATATAGGAAAATGAACTTCGAGTCAACAAAGCCCAGAATACAAAATATGGGAAATAAAAATATAGGAAATAAAGAAACATGAATCAAATAGTTATTGTAGACTACTAAGCGGCTTTATCCACTAGAACATTTGCTCACCCAATCCTTCGTTAAGCTCACCTTGGTTACTGCGAACTCGTCAACTAAAGAGGGAAGGAAATTGTCCGTTAGAGCAAGTCACGGACAGCAAATAGTTAAAAACAAGGAATAAAGGAAGCATGGTACATCAAGAAAATGAACTAGAACAAAGTCAAAAGCAATAACAAGGGTTAAATGATGAGTTCAAGGGTCTAAAGTTATCGAACAATAACCAAAAGTTGCAACAATAATCAATAATTACAAGCAATAATCAATGCCAATGATAATAATCATGATCAGGAAATGAAAGTATCAATTCTAGGTATTTTAGTCTTTATTATCCTATCTAATGCACATAATACTGTGTCCCATACCACAGGTTCATGCATGCAATCAGTGATCTTTTAAACTATAGTGGTGAACTATACAGATCGTGTACTCGGCACAATTAAAAATAATTAGCAATCAATATTCCACGATCCACAATCAATAACCTACAATCCATAACAATAAACAATGATGAGATAAGGGACCCTTGTCCGAGTACAGTCTCTGATGATGTCCACTACTAAGTCGACCCTTATTACCCCGGCTTGTTATTATGTTACTATATTCACTGTGAACATGCAATGGGTATAGGAGCAATGGGGCAGTGTCAAAGGATGTCAAGACAATGCAATTCATGGCATAACTATTCTATCCACTATATGCAAAGATCAAACATGAATATTCTTAAAAACACAAAACACACATTCTTGACAGCAAGCTGTTTCTGTAAAAAAACAGTTATTCTGTTGCCACAGAAAAGCAAATCAGGTCCCACTAGGGTTTCTAGAAACTAGACTCCCTGCCGATTCCAATGCATATTTACACGACATATTGCAACTGCAGAAATTTCGTTTACCGGCTAGTTCTATATGGGTCTGCTGTTCAGGCAACAACTCAAAGCAAGGATTTTTAAAGGTGTAAATCGATTAAAATTAGGCCAAATTGTTACAAAAATTACATTATACTTTCTGGAGCTGTTCAATTGCATTCTTGAATTTATTGGACCCTAGTTCATAATTTATATTACTATTTCCATCAGTTAAACACGATAACGTCCTTACAAAATAGTGATTCTGAAATCACGACCGTACGGTAGTAAAACCTGAGTATCTTGCAATCCGAGAGTCAGATCGTAAAATTGTTAGATGATCTAGATCCCAGATTCACAGAGCTACAACGTATATTCAGCAAGTTATAAGTGACTATTACCGCGGCTAGGTCAATTAGCCTATTCTTTACAGGTTAAGCGTTCTATCAGCAACCTAGAGTTAAAGTTTTGCATCCCTAACGGGACTGTAAATTCATTATAAAATCTGATAAAAATCGTAAGATGAAACCAAAACATGTCTAGCAACTCGTAGGTAAAATTCACATATAAATTCTACTGTTAACATTATATATTAATTATAAATCATGTTGGTGTAGCATTAAATAACAATACTAAAAGTGCGATAACTTATAGGTTGTAAGTCAGAATTTAGATCTGTCAAATGTTCTGAAAACTAGACTTATAAAGCTACAATTTCTTTTTATATAGTTATAATTGATTTTAAGAGCAACAGGGCCAAAAACTTAATGCAATATGGAACAACCGGCAAAACAGTAGAAACCCAATTCATATGTGATCAACAAAATACACAATACGCATGAATCTATAGCATGAATTAAACTACCATTATTATTAGCAACTAAGGTGGATTCCTACAGTTCACCCGACAAATCAATACTACTATAAATCAAGTCACAACAACACATTCAATTGATATACATCCAATCATTGCATCACCTATATATGAGCATTTCTAGTTTGTGTGTGTAGTTCATGCATGTGGGGATAAGAAAGCTTGGGATTGATGCAATAGTATGGCACGAAAAGGGAACTACCACTTGGTTTCGCCAATGAATCCAAAGTAGTCCCTTTGAGGGGTATCAAAGCAAATCATTACGATAATAGAAATACAAACTACTTGCGGAGATCAACGATTCTTGAACTAGAATAACAATAGTGTTCAAGGAGACTTGACTTATATGACATTTTTTCTGAAAATGAAAGAATAACGGGATGAGAATCCCGTCGGAAACACACAAGATGATGGCGGCAGTGAACACTAGAGACAGCAGCACCCACGTCAAGAGACACAGCAACACGAAGAACAGCAAGCGGCAACGACAAGAACAGCAAACGACAACGGTGTTGGCGCCTGCAGGGGTGTTGGACGTCGACAGCGAGGGTGACAGTTGACGAGGATGGAGGATGACGATGAGGGATGGTCGAGGACTAGTTGTGGTGGTCGGGATGGTGGTCGACGATGGCAGCAAGTAGTGGTGGAGTCGATCGGGGTTGGGTTTCGGATGGTGGGAGATGGTGATGAGGCGATGTAGGCGGTGAAGGGGCTCGACGAGGAAGACGAGGGGCTCGGTGATGGCACTGTGGTGGTCGACGAAGTGGACTACGGTGGTCGCAGTGCTGCGGTTGAGGATGGGATGAGAGAGAGAGAGAGTCAGGGAGGGAGAGGGTCGGGGAGAGAGAGTAGGGTAATTAGGGTTAGGCTTGAGTTTTTGGTGAGAGTGAGAGGAGGAAAAGAGAATAAGAATAAGCGTGAGAGAAGAATCAAGAGATACGGGGGGTAGTTAGTAGATATTGGGGATCATGGGTGTAATGCCCCGTACCCAACTCGTACGCACACAAATAAATTCTAATCCACTACCCACCATAGGCTGGCCTCACAAAAGGTATCCGGACTATTAGGTACCTCTTGATCATTGGATACTATCTTTATTCACTCACTCACTCACTCACTTTCTCTCTCTCTCTCTCCTTCGATATGGGACTAACCCACCCACCCAAGCACAGCACAGCACACACCCACCTCCCTCTCTTCTCTCATTTCTTAAATCTTGACCACACATCACACACACACACACACATCCATCCATCCATCCATCCATCTTCTCATCTTTTCCTCCACGTCAACAAGCACATGTAGCCACTCCTTTTTTTTTCATTCATTTAACGTCCCTTATTTCCTAATCCCCATACTTACTTCTATAGTCCTCCTTAGTAATCCATTTTCCATATAGACCATAAAAATCTTTATAGGTACCCTCCAATAATCCACATATATTTCTAATATTTCTTCTATAAATCTGGGGTGTTACATTCAACCCACTTAAGAATTCAGCATCCTCGCTGAATACGGGACGTGTAATCTAGTACAGGATCGCCTTTCTAGTTGAATGTAAACTGTATCCTGATCAAATATATATCACTGCCATACAAGTCTTACACATCTAATATCGCTGCCATACAGGTCTTACGCATCTCATACACATTGCTGCCATACAGGTCTTACGCATCTCATATATACAAGCTCTACATTCGATGTCGAAAGTTGGCTCTGATATCATCTGTAATGCTTCGTACCCAACTCATACGCACACAAATAAATTCTAATCCACTGCCCACCACAAGCTGGCCTCACAAAAGGTGTCCGGACTATTAGGTACCTCTTGATCGTTGGCTACTATATTTACTCACTCACACACACTCTCTCTCTCCTCCGATGTGGGACTAACCCACCCACCCAAGCACAACACAGCACACACCCACCTCCCTATCTTCTCTCATTTCTTAAATCCTGACCACACATCACACACACACACACACATCCATCCATCCATCTTCTCATCTTTTCCTCCACATCAGCAAGCACATGCAGCCACTCCTTTCTCCTTTTTTTTTCTCTTTCTTTCATTTTCATTCATTTAATGTCTTATTTCCTAAGCCTCATACTCACTTCTATAGGCCTCCTTAGTAATCCATTTTCCATATAGCCCATAGCAATCTTTATAGGTCTACTCCAATAATCCATATATATTTCTAATATTTCTTCTATAAATTTGTGGTATTTCAATGAGGAGGTAATCTAGGGATTGGTTGTTAGGGAGAATTTGGGTATGTGGGTTAACGGGTTTGGGTTGGGATCCAATAAGAGATGGGCTTGGGTTTGGGCTCCAAATAGATAAATAAACAAGTTCATAATGGGCTAATTAGGATGCTCAGAACACAAGGATAAAATGAGAGTAGAGTGCACACAAAAAAATCCCAGGGTTCAGCATGAGAAATAAAAATATATTGGCAAAATACAATCGGTTGCAAATGAAAATAAAATTCATCATAAAAATAAATACAAAGAACAAAGTACACGAATGAGAACGAAAAAGAGTTACAGAAGAAAATCGAAAAATCGGAGACATGGTTTACATGTGTTTTTGAATTGAAACTTGAAAAGGAGTTCCGACCATATCCAAATTAATGTGGCTGCAGGTTTTGGCAAAAAAGGTCGATACTCAACCCTAATTGATATAGGTCGGTTTAGGGGCTATATATAAATGAGATGTAGGGCTTATCTACGGTTATGAAATAGAGTAAGATTGCTTGAGAATTTATAGGGTTTTGAGAAAGCTTTGTAAATAAGGAAACCACTTTGTGACCTTGTGGGGAGACATCGATGAGGCTTGGATTGAGGGAATTGCTATTCTTTATAGTTACAAGAAATGATTGTTCTCTGATTTGCACTATTCATTGATTTTCTCTCCCTGTCTTCCTAAATATTTTGTTAGATTTATTTATTTGTATGATTTATCATCTTTAATTGTTATTAAGAAAGTTATAGTTGCTAGATCGTCTCCGCTCATTCTGCTCTGCATCAAAGTGAAAAATTACAAATTTTTTCCCAATAAGTGGTATCTGAGCCCTTGTTAGGTTTATTCTCTTGGTGAGATTCTTTAAGATGACAAGCATTAGTTCCCATGAAAATATGAGATAGAGAAGTTCAATGGAGAGATCAACTTCAGTTTATGGCAAGTCAACATGAAAGATCTGTTGGTGCAATAAGGTCTACAGGAGGCGTTGCTAGGGAAAGATAAAAACCGACGTCTATGTCTGATGAGGCGTGGATGGATTATGATGAGAAGTCCATGAGTTCGATTAGTTAATGAGCTTTGGGCTACCTAGAGAGCATCTATATAACGAAATCCCCAACAAATAGACTATACTTGAAGCGACAAATCTCTACAAGCTCTTGGCAAAGGAAGGTAACTCTATTCATGATCACTTGAACCAATTCCACAAAGTTACTTCTCAGTTGATGGATGGAAGTTGTGATTGATGAAGAAGATAACGTCCTGATTCTACTATGATCTCTATCTCTATCATATGAACACTTGGTTACTACTCTACTTTATGGGAAAGATTCCATCGATTTGGAGGAGGTGATGGTTTTGCTCGTGAATGATGAAGAAGTCAGTTGAAATTAATTCGGTTGATAATAGGATTTTATATGTTGTTGAGGAGAAGTGAAAAGATGGATGGTATGAATTATGGGAGTAGGTTTGATGCCACTATTGTAAGAAGAAGGGACATCTGAAAAAGGATTGTTGGAAGATACAGATTAAAGAAGCAGATGATAGATGGAAAGATCATGCCAGTGTTTCTATTTCAGAAGATATTTACCAATGTGATGTACTTATTTCAGAGTCTGGCAAGGAAGATCATGCTGAGATACCTTGGATCTTGGAGTTGGGGAGATCCTATCATGTATGTCAGTGTCGGGACTTGTTTGCTACCTACAGACCTACAGAGGGCCATTTAGTTAATACAATTAGAGGTGTGGTCGCGAGGTGGAGGGTGAGAGAACAATTAAGTTTAGAATATTTGATGGTACTATTCGTACTTTGTCAGATGTTTCAACATGTCCCGTATTTGAAAAAGAAACTAGTATCCTTGGCCACTCTTGACCCTAAGGGCTGCAAGTACTCAGCTCGGGTGGAGTTCTAAGAGTGTTTAAAGGTGCTGGCACAATCACCACAGGAAAGGTTGATCACTGCTACCTTTATAGGCTTCAAAGGAGTGTGATACATAGTAAGCGCACTTGTTTGAAGCCCATCGTTCCTGAACCTAGCCTGATGCCGCTTGAATACAAAGTGCGACATCATGTCGATTGACCATCATATGTGCTTCGGTTAGAAAACTCATCTGCAGGTGGAGCCCGAGATTGGCAATCATGTGAAAGACAATTGTAAAAGATGGAAATTATGTTGTCAAGATGGATGTATTGGAACTTCACATTGACCAACCCGCTTTAAAGTAGCATGCCATCGATAGCATTTGGAAGGAATAAACAAGCAAGACGTAGAAGACTTGATTGATGGTATAGTTCATTTTAGTTCTTGAAGCCAAAGAATCTATATTGAATGTCGTGACTCTACTTACAGGTGTTTTGTGTTTGAATGCAAAGTCAATATGGAGATTGTTGAAATATGTCTTTGAATTCAAACCAGAAAAGGAGTCCCAATTAGTTCTAAATTGATGTGGAATAGAAGTCCCGGTCAGATCCAAATTGATGTAGTTGCGGGTTTGGCCTAAAAAGTCCTTACTCAACCCAGATTGATATAAGTCAGTTTAGGGGCCATATATAAATAGAGATGTAGGGATTCTCTCATGCCCCGCTTCCTAAAAATACGAAATGCAAGCACGTGACATTGGCACAGCGAATGACTTGCGTCATTCATAAGCTATTATCGATTCAACTCAACAATATAAACAAGAAAATAATATAACTACGCATGCATTAAAGGAGTAATCACATGAATAATAGTACTTGGAATTTAAGTATAAAATAACCAAACATAATAACAATCCAACATCTGGAATCAACAAAACAATATTCGGGTCAAAAGCCCACAAATACAAGAATTAACAATGTTCAATTTATTTAAGACTTCAAAATGATTCAATAATTATTTAAGCGACAATGCAAATCGATTTCTTTCACTATTGTTGTTCTCCTAACCCCTCAAGCAATTCTCCTTGATTACCTTTAAGTGGTTCATCTAAAAGAGAGAAAAATATGTTCTTAGAGCAAGTTGTGGACAGCAAGTAGAGAAACAGAAAAACAATGACATTTACGGTATAACAATGAATTCAATAAACAATAGAGTCGATGGCAATGAACAATGGCAAAATGATAACGATGCAATGTACAATAACGATGATTGATAACGATGATAATAAACGATAACAATAATGATAAACTATAACGAAAATACAGTTTAATAATGATGATAATATGCAATGACGATGCGATGAAAATCTTAAGTCTATTATTCATTTTAATCCTAACTAATGCACGTACTACTACATCCCATAACTACAGGTTCGATGCATACAATCAATTTCGTTTAGACTAAGGTGATAGATTCTATAGGTCATGTACTCGGCACGATATAACACTGGCTATTGCAGCAATTTCTTACGCAATAATGATAACACTGGCTTTTGCAGTAATTTCTTGCACAATAACGATAACACTGGCCATTGACGCAATTTCTTGCACAATGACGATAACACTGGCCATTGACGCAATTTCTTGCATAATGACGATAACGTTATTTTGGGAATGAGGCCCACATTTCCGAGTACAGTCACTATATTATCAACTACCATAGTCAACCCTTAATTCCGGCTTGATTAACATTCTTTATTCGATTAACATGCAATACTAATAGAGAACAATAGGGACAGAAATATCAATGGGGAAACGATAAGGCAATTAATAAGGGATACTAGGATGATGAAAACGCAACCCTAAGATCATGAAATGTACCCCATACAATTAAATGCACCAAATACAACATTATAGATCCAATTGTATATTATCAAACATGGAAATCCAATTCTGGACAGCAGTAGGTTGCTGCACCAAAAATAGAATTTCCGTTGCTAAAAAATAGCAAATGTGGATCCGTCATAAGTTCTAGACACTAGACTCCGGCCCGGTTCCAATGCATATTTAAAGTCCAAATTCTGATAACAGTAGCTAGGTGAATTATAGTGTTCTTTACAGGTTACATGTTCTGGCTAGTTATTAGTGTTAACTAGTTTTAGTTTTAAAAACAATAAATATTCATTTTAAAAATCATATTAACTATCAATCTGGAAATTATCATGGTAATATTTGATCATTAGTTCATCTATTTAATCAGGTTAACATGGTATATGCATAAATCTGGAAATAAAACACAGCTGCAGTAAAATTGTCATAACTCATGCAATATAAGTCAGAATTTAAAATTTCTGGATGTTCTGGAAACTAGACACCTGAGCTACATTTCATATTCAGAAAGTTATTGATTTTGATGGCATTATCTAGGTCGAAACAGCATGACAATGTTCAGGTTGATAGTAAGTTTCAGGGTCTCAATATATTTTTCATGAATAAAATAATTAAGATATTATGAATGATGAGTTAGGGGTCGACAACATGAATCACAGCAAGTTACATCTATGTGAACATGGTGTTAAGATGTATAATATCCATAACCCTACTAATCACAATCAACTAAAACACAATCATCAATCATATGAACAATCAACACTAGTATACAATCTACAATAGTTGCGTAATGTCATGACATAAAATACAATAATAATCCCCATTCCTATATTCAATAATTAACTACATAAATGCAATGCAAGATCACTATAAATCGGAAGCAAAAAGACGGCACGAAGTCAAGATTACTACTCGCTCGTGTAAATCCGTAGTATCCCAACGATGAACAACAATAAACAATATATGATAATCAATATGGATCTACTTGCGGGATTCAATAAACAATGTCGAATACAATACAATACAATTCGAGAGTGAGATGACTTGCCTTTAGAATGACGATTAGTTCCGATTATGCGAAGAATAACGGGATCGGAATCCCGGCGACATGGCGACAAGCAAACGATCACGATGATCACGATCGGGCACAGATCATGATGAGGATCAAGATCAGATGATCGGACGACTGAGATCAAAGATCAAGATTAAGATTAAGTGTCAGCTCCGCTTCCCAATATGGAACACGACCACGTAACATAGGCCCAGCGAATGATGTAAACACCATTCATAAGCTGTACCAGACTAACTCAGTAATAAGATCAACAAAATATACAACCACACAAGAATATAACCACATGAATCAATAATAAAGTTCCAAAAATAACGAAATAAACCAACAGTATAAATATCCAACATCTGGGATCAAAACAAAACTACGGGTCATAGAGCCCAAAACATAGTACAAGAGATAACAATGTTCAAAGAATAAATCTAGCAACAATTTATAACTACGCAGCGGAAAACTGGATCCATCACTAGAAACGTTGCTCACCAATTCCTTCGGGAACAGATACTTCAGTACCTGTAAATTCCTGGTCTAAAAAGAAATAAAATAGTGCCCTTAGAGCAAGTCGTGGGCAACAAGTGAGGAAACAAAGGATAATAGGAAAAACATAAATATCAAAGGAAAGGAACATGGTCAAAGTCAAAGAACAAAACAAAGAGTAGGCAATACCAAAAGGTTACAATAATCACACATGAAATACATGATGTCAAGTCAAGTTCAATACAATATCAAATATGCAGGTTGTTAAGTATTTTATTAGCCTATCTAGTGCACGTACTACTGCATCCCATACTACAGATTCCATGCAACCACAGTGATCGTTTTAGACCGATGGTGAATTCACGGTTTGTGTACTCAGCATTGATAATAAGAATTTACGTGCAAGAATCATCAGTCAATTATTGCAATCAATTTTCTCCTTCTACGTCAAGTATACGTGCAAGCGAGAAGGCCTTACCGAGTACATTTTCCGATTGTTCACTACCAAGTCTACCCATAATAACCCCGGCTTGTTATTAGTTTATTTTTCATCCTATGTGAGCATGTAAGAGGGTGTCAATATTGTATACTACTATGTGTAAGTAATTCTAAGTGCTACAGATAAGGCATGATGCAAAACACATCATTTAATACATTTCACAAAATCAGGACAGCATGACCTTGCTGTACCAAAACTTGAACTAAGGTCACTACACAACAGAAAAACTGAATTTGCCGGAAGATCTAGAAAATAGAATTAAATACGGTTCTAGCGAGTATAATTAAGGCATATAAAAGTCATAGGATTTGGGGTGAAAGTTCTAATCAAATCAGGTCTTATGTTCAGTCAGCATGGAGTAGGTTATGTTCCATTAATTAATTCGGGTTAGATATCTCATTATTAAAATCTACCAAAATTCATGGAAGTAGCTATATGTGTTTAGGTCCAGAATGAGTTATTTCAGATTTTTCTTTTACTGTTAAGATGTTCAAATAAAATAAACAGCAGGATATGCATGAAATTATGATTCTGAAATTACTAACACAGTTGCAGTAAAGTGATGATATCTAACAGATGGAAAATTAAAATTTAAATCCAAAGTAGGGAAAAATTATCTAGACATCAAGAGCTACAAATTATGTTTAGAAAGTTCTTTCAAATTATGCCATTAACAGGGCCAAAAATCTGATTTAAAGTGAAACTTACAGCAGTCCAGAAATCAAATTAATATAAGAAGCTAACAAATAATTCATACGATCAAACATAGCATGGGAATTGGCAATCAAAACAATCCTAGGTGTCAACATGCAAATTTCTAAGGGTTAAGATACATTTATCATGGTCATGGTGTCAATTAATCAATTAGATTCAATTCTAGCATATTCAATTTCAATGTCCAAGTCAACAAGTAACCCTATGCATGAATCTAGTTGTTTATTGTGCAAATGCATGAAACATTGGCGACTAGGTTTAGATCGAAGAGAAGCACGAAGTTAAGAGTATGTCGGGTTAGCTCGTGTAAACCCTCGATAATCTTAACGAAATTGTCCAAGTAGTTTTGATAAATAAAGGACAGGATCTACTTGCAGGAGATCAAAAGAAATCTTGAACACAAATAAAAGAAGGGTTCAAGAAGAGACTTGCCTGTTATTGCAGATATTAATAAATTAGAATAACGAGATCAGATTCCCGGGCGAAAACTCCTAAAAAAAAAGTACGAAGAATCAACCGCAATAGCAAGATCCTAGAGCAATTCCCTCACACTGGATCAGGACAGAACGCAGAACACGAAGCTTGGATCTGGCGCGCACAGAACACAGAACACCAAAACAACCAATCAGATCCACTGCCTCACATCGGATCTGGCCCAAAACACAGAACACCAAACTGGATCGGGAGCAGCAGAACACGAAATAACGAAAGCAACCAACTAGATCACGACCTCACACCGGATCCACACCGAACAGGGGACAGCGGCTAGGGATCCGACGCGGCAAAACAACGAACAGCAAAACGGCCCGCTCGCATTGCATCTTCAACCTCTCGACAGCAGAACGGAGAGAGAGGGAGAGCGGCGGACTAGCGGCACGACGACTACGGCGAAGTGGTGTCGTTACCACTATCGGGAAGCGACGACGGTGACAACAACTCCAGCGAGGGAACTCTGTTTTTGCAGTTGAAAATAGGGGACGGTGACTCGCAATGATTGGGAACTTGATGACAGTGCTAGGGGGTGCACAGGTGCGGCGAGGGACGACGAAGACGATGAACGGGCGCGGTGATGGAATAGGGCGACGGAGAAGAAATATGGCGACGAGAAACTTCGGTGATTGGGTTCGGTGGATAATGGCGAGGACGGGGGCGAGCGACGATGACGACGATGGAGAGGAGACGGAGACGGAGACGAAGGTGATGATGGGGATGGACGACGGTCGAAGGAGCGATGGGGATTGGGGGTTTAGGGTGGTTGGGTTTGGGTTACGGAAACACAGAGAGAGATAGATACAGGGAGAGAGAAAAAGGCAGTGAGAGAGAGAGAGGGTAATTAATTAGGGTTAAATAATGGGGGTATATATAGGGATCAGGAAATTAGGGTTTTGGGTTGATATATTGGGTTTTGGGTATCAGTTTTGGCTCCAGAAAGAGACAACCAAAACAATAAGATGAGACAAACACAAAGGAAAACAAATCGAATTCAAAATATGAAAGAGCCAAATCCACAAAAGACAAAATCCAATCAAAAGAACGCAGATTGATCCAAAGAGAACAAAAGAACCCAAGAAAAGACAAAATGCATCATAATAAATGAATTCAAATACAATGATCAAAAGAGTACAAAATATAATAAAACTGAAAATAGGGCTTACAAATCCTACCCACCTTACAAGAAGAATTTCATCCTCGAAATTCATACAAGTGGTACATAGGACGAACCCTAAACAAAGCAAGCAAACAAAACAAACTAACAAAACACTACTCAAACAAATGAGAGAACTTCTCCCGAATCTCTTCCTCTAACTCCCAAGTAGACTCCCCTAGAGAGCGAGGATTCCATGAATCTCGGACCAACTTGATGACTCTATTCTTCAGCACATTCTCTCGATGGTCTAAGATAGAGACGGGTCGAATCTCACAGGACAGATCCGGCCTCACAGACAAGTCTGAGTAGTCAACCACCTGACTGTCATCTCTGATGTATTTCCTGAGCTGAGAAACATGGAATACATCATGGACACCCGCTAAAGCTGACGGTAACACAAGCCTGTAAGCTACCTTACCCACACGTTCCATAATATCGAATGGACCGATAAATTGAGGACTCAACTTGCCTCCACCGCCGAAACGGATAACATCTTTCCAAGGCGATACCTTGAGAAACACATGCTTGCCTGCCTCGAACTCTAGAGGTCTCCGACGACAATCAGCCCACCTCTTCTGCCGATCCTGAGCAGCCTGCAAATGCCTACGGATCTGAGCCATGACATCAATTGTCTTCGTGATCAACTCAGGGCCTAAAAGTTTCCTCCCGCCGATATGATCCCAACATACTGGCGATCTACACCTGCGCCCATGAGCAGCCTGCAAATGCCTGCGGATCTGAGCCACGACATCAACTGTCTTCGTGATCAACTCAGGGCCTAAAAGTTTCCTCCCGCCGATATGATCCCAACATACTGGCAATCTACACCTGCGCCCTTACAAAGCTTCGAATGGAGCAACCTTAAGACTCGCCTAATAACTGTTATTATAAGAGAACTCGGCCAAGTGAAGATGATCCTCCCATGAACCTCCAAACTAAAGAACGCATGATCTCAACATATCTTCTAGGATCTGAATTGTTCTTTCCGACTGCCTATCCGTCTGAAGATGGAATGCTGTACTGTAGCTCAGCTTGGTACCCAAGCTCCTCTACAAACT
This sequence comes from Hemerocallis citrina, assembly GCA_017893485.1. Taxonomy (NCBI): domain Eukaryota; kingdom Viridiplantae; phylum Streptophyta; class Magnoliopsida; order Asparagales; family Asphodelaceae; genus Hemerocallis; species Hemerocallis citrina. The sequence goes on from CM030367.1 coordinate 77,540,110, forward strand.
CTCCCAGAACTAAGACCTGAATCTCGTATCCCGATCCGATACGATGCTGATAGGAACTCCATGCAGAGGAACAATCTCCTGAATGTACTGCTCAGCCAAACTCTCCATGGACTGACCTACATGGAAAGGAATGAAGTGAGCACACTTCGTCAGCCGGTCCACTATCACCCAAACAGCATTATGACCTTTAGGACTCCTCGGTAAAGCTGTCACAAAGTCCATCGTGATATTCTCCCACTTCCATTCAGGGATAGGAAGGGGTTGCAAAAGTCCTGCGGTCCTTTGATGCTCCGCATTCACCTGCTGATAGATAAGGCACTGGGCGACCAACCGAGCCACATCCTGCTTCATACCATGCCACCAGAAATGCTGTTTCAAGTCCCTGTACATCTTGGTACCACCAAGATGTATAGAATATGGGGACAGACGAGCTTCCTCGAGTAGCTTCTGCCTGACATCTCCTCTAGGTACACACAACCTAGAGCCAAACTGAAGCGACCCATCAGCATGGACAACAAAATCAGATCTCGAACCAGCTTCAACCTCGCTCCGAAACTCCTGCAAATGCTGATCACTCCCTTGAGCTGCCTTGATCTGCTCTACTAAGGAAGACTGCAACTGCAACAACTTAAGTTGCCGATCTGATCCGGGAAGCAACACATCCAACTCTAGCCTCCTCACGTCCTCCACAAGCTCCTTCTGCTGAGTGAGGAACATAGCGACAGGCCTCCGACTCAAAGCATCTGACACCAAATTAATCTTGCCCAGATGATACTGCAAATTGATGTTAAAATCTGCCATCAACTCCAGCCATCTTCTCTGCCTCATGTTCAACTCTCTCTTCGTGAACACATACTTGAGGCTTTTGTGATCTGTGAAAATCTTGACTCTATCCCTAAGCAAATAGTGCCTCCACAACTTCAAGGCAAAGATCACAACAACAAGCTCCAGATCATGCGTAGGATAGTTCTTCTCATAAGGTCTCAACTCCTTCGATGCATAAGCAACAACCCTGCCTCGCTGCATCAGCACTGCTCCTAGACCTTTTCCCGAAACATCACAAAAGATCACAAAACCACCCGAACTGTCGGGTATAGTCAGCACTGGTGCTGACGTCAACTGACGCTTTAACTCAGCGAAAGCTCCATCACAAGCTTCATCCCAGACAAACTTCTTCTCCTTCCTGGTCAAACTGGTCAAGTGTCATGTCCCGCTTCCCAAAAAGAATACGGAATACGGATACGAGACAAAAGCCCAGCAAATGATTTTCATCATCCATAAGCTGTTCAGGAATCTTTATAATATTTCACAAGATAATCAGAGTCGGAAGTAAAAGATACTACCAGGCATGCATAATTTGAACAAGATACCAACAGAAATTACTTGAAACCAAATACGCTAATCTCAAATAATCAAATTCTGAACAAGTCAAATATTCTGGGTCACATCGCCCAAATACAAGATAAATATCCAAGTAATCAAGTACATCTTATTCAAGTTCAAGCAACAAGTAATAATAATAATAAAGCAGAAAATCCAGCACTAGTACATCATCTCGCCAATACCATCTGGCAGCCGACCATTCTGATCTGCAATTAGTAAATTTGTAGGGGAAGGAAGAAGAAAAACAAGTACTCGTCAATTGCAAGTTACGGGCTACTTATAATGTAGGATACAAGTACATGGGATAGGTAAATCTAAGTAACAAACCTAGCATGGTATAATCATGAATACAGGATATAAATCATAGCATGGTAAAATGATCAAGTATGATAGCATGTGTCGAGTGTCAAGTAAACAAGTGTCATGTACCAAGTAACCAGTATCAAGAATCATGTAATCATGTAACATGTATCAAGTATCAAATCTCATGTATCATGTAGTCAAGTGTCAAGTGGGCATGTATCATGTTCAAGTGTCATGTAAGCATGTATCATGTTCAAGTGTCAAGTCTAAGTCTTGTAGTTATTACTATCTAGGTAGCACTTCATGCATCCCGATTTTTACTACATGGTTGCTACAACAAATAGTTTCGCTTTAGATTTCATAGGTGACCATACAGGGCAGCGTACTCAGGGACAAGCTCCAAGTATCATGTAAACAAACTCCAAAACCCAAACAAGCTCCAGTATCATGTGTGTACGTGTCATGTATATCGTGTCAAGCTCCACATGTAAACAAGCTCCAATAACCACTAGGTTCTTCCGAGTACACGTTTCTGCACTATCCACTACTAGATCTTTTCCTTAACTCCGACTTGGTTATTTATTATTAATGTCAAACAAGCATGTAGGGTGCAAAACATATCAAGTATATCATGGCATGATCATGTGGCAAGTTCAAGTTGCAAGTTAAATATGTACGAGTGCAAGATATCTCATAAACGAATAAAATAGACAAATCTCAAGTTCAGGAAAGCAAGACCATACTGTAGTAAAACATTGATTCCCAGTGTTACAAACCAAATAATCTAGATTCGTCGAAGGATCTGGAAAATAGACTCCCACAAAAATCCAGCAAGTATAAATAAGCCATATAGTATTTCACAAAATCATAACTCAAAACTGATTTTTATACAGAAATTAGGTTCAGCCAGAAATCAGGAAAACGAATTCAAGAATAGGAAAACAGCATGAAAACACCTTAAATAAATCCATGAAAAATTTGGGTATTCCCCTATATGTGTAGTATCTAAATATAAAGTTTCATAATTTTCCAGTAAAAGTAGATCAGTCATAAAAAATAAGAAAGCATTAAGAAATCATAGTTTGGCAAATCTGGAAATCCCAACACTGCTATACGAAAACTATGATATCTCGCAACAAGTGAAACGAAATCCAATTCTGCTAAAGGGATATGAAAATAGATAAAATATACTAACTTTCATATTTCTAAACATTTTTCATACAGTAAAAGGAATCATAGTGAAAATAAGGTTCTTTACAGAACAGCGAGTAAAATATAGCAAGTATAGATTTCATAAACGAGCATGAAACAATACATAAAACTCATCAATAAAATTCACCAAAATTCTGGGTAATCCCTAACAAGATAAAGAAACACTGGCCAAAGTTTTGGATCAAAATAATACATGTAGCATAGTTCCTTAAAATGATTTGTCATCAAATTTATTGAAAAATAGAATCTGGAAAAGATCGACACCTCTGTACTAAAACAGTCATAATTCAGTCATACGAAATCGAAATCAAGCAAGGTCAAAGGGGTTTGAAAATAGACGAAATTCTCTAAAACTCATGTTTTATACCAAAATCAAGATACTTATTTTAACATAGTCCAAAACAGCAAACAAAACAGAACAGCGACAAAATACAGATTTCTCCCTTAAAAATGAAATTAACATAGATTCAAGAAAATTGATCCAAACACACCCAAACATGAAATCGAGTCTACCAAGTGTCCAAACATCATAAATTAGGGTATCTAACATGTCCACACCAAGTATTTCACATGGGTCTCAACCAAATCACGAATTCTCAAAAAAATCTCACATACATGATCAAAATCAAGAACGGATAAAATCTAAGTTAATCCATGTCCATATTGTGTCGTGAGTCATCTATGATCAAGTTTTCACAATAGAGACAAAACCTATCAAGCAAAACACAAACAAGAGTCGTCTTTAGACCCAACTACACTATAGGTGGATTTTTTGACTTGTATCAAACAAATTAATTGGAGTACAAGTTACTTGCCTTAATGGAGGTGAAGAGCAATGAAAACCAAGAGTAACGAGCAAAACCCATGAACGAAAATCCATGAATCAACGAATCCAAGCAACTCGAGCGAGAATCTCCACACGAACAAAACTCCACAAGACGAGGGAGATGACGGCAATGGTGGCGTGTGGCCACGAGAGAACACCAAGAAAAAAGAGTCAAGGGATTTTGTGTGTGAGGTGAGGTGGTCGGGATAGGGTGGATGAAGGCTCGGGTTGTGGGAGATGGGGCTCGGGTGTGGGGTGTTTCTGGGAGGAGGGAAGGCCGGGAAAAGGGGACGGCGGCCTGGAGGGGAGCTCGGCCTGGGCTGTGGCGGGGCTGGGGTTGCTGTCGGGTTTGCACACAAGGAGAGGGAGAGAGAGAGGGTGGCCGGGATTGAGAGGAAGAGAGACTAGGATTAGGGTTTGTGTTAGGGGGATTAGAGAATATATATATATATATATATATATATATATATATATATATATATGGGGATTAGGGTTGAGAAATACAAGTTGGGTTAATGGGTATTTGGGTTGTGGGTAATTAGGAGTAGCAATAGGATTTGTTTAATTGAGCTTCAAAATAGGATACAATGCATATGATATCAAATAGGATTGGGGATAAATAGGACAACCAAATCACCACCACAACAACCACCCAAAATAAAAATAAAAAAATATGAAATAATGAGAACGAGACCAAAATAAAGAAAGAACCAAAATAATGAAGAACGAAATAAAAAAGACAACCAATCACACACGAAGTGCTCAAAATGAAACAAAACGAATATATATTGAAAACAATCCAATATACGGTTCAGAAAAAGAATACAAGAGAGAAAATACACCAAAACGAAAAATACACGCCAAAAATACACAAAATGAAAAATAAGGGTTACATCAAGGGTCCAGCGATCTTGGAGAAATCCTGAACGAACTTCCGATAGTAACCAGCCAAACCAAGGAAACTCCGCACCTCAGAAACAGATTTCGGAATAGGAAAATCCTTGACTGCAGAAACCTTCGATGGATCCACAAAAACACCAGCACCGGAGATAATGTGACCAAGAAAAGTAACCTGATCCAGCCAAAACTCGCACTTATCGAGCTTCCCAAATAGCTGGTTCTCTCTCAAAGTTTGCAGAACCACCTTCAAATGCTCAACATGATCCTCCTTGTTCCGCGAGTACATTAGTATGTCTTCGATGAAGACCATGACAAACTGATCCAAGAACGGCAAAAACACACGGTTCATCAAACTCATGAACACTGCCGGTGCGTTAGTCACTCCGAATGGCATCACCAAGAACTCATAATGCCCATATCTCGTTCGAAAAGCCGTCTTCGGAACATCCTCTGACTTCACCCTGACTTAATTGTATGCAGAATGCAGATCCAACTTCGAGAACACTGAAGCACTCCCAGTTGATCAAACAAATCGTCAATTCTCAGCAATGGATACCGATTCTTGACAGTAACATTGTTTAACTCCCTGTAGTCAATGTAAAGCCTGTGGCTTCCATCCTTCTTATTGACAAACAGAACTGGGGCTCCCCAAGGTAAAACACTAGGTCTGACAAAACCCTTATCAAGCAGCTCTTGAACTTGCACCTTCAGCTCTGCCAATTCGACTGGCGCCATACGATACAGACTCTTGGAAATATGGGCCGTACCGGCCAAAACATCAATGCCGAACTCCACATCTCGAACTAGCGACAAACCGGGCAGTTCCTTGGGAAACACATCAAGGAAGTCCCGCACAACCAAGGGTGCAACAACCCTATCAGAACCCAGCGATGCATGAGAAACAACCTCGGAATCCAACGAGTTCTTGACACGCCCTGACGGTTTCTCACCCGCATGGAGAACAAAAGCTGGTTGACCAGAAGGTCGGAAAGTCACATTCTTCTCCCAACAATCGATCACGGCACAGGATACACCTAACCAGTCTATGCCCAGAATGACATCAAAACCGAAGTTGGGAATCACAATCATGTCAATTAAGAACACCACACCACCAATCTGCAACGGACCCTGCTTGCAAACCCTAGAACAGACAACGACACCTCCGCCAGTGGTGATGTCCCAGGCTACGGGCATAGCATTGCAAGCCAAACCATGCAGATCGACAAAACGAGCAGAAATGAAAGAGTGGGTAGCACCCAAATCAAACAACACATGAGCAGGGAGAGGGAAGACTAAAATCACATTTAGCAAACAAAGAATAAGGTGCCAGCAGGATATACACGAATAATTGCACAAGGAGGGAGAAAAATAAACAGAAATAACATGCAGAAAAACTGAAAGAAAGAAAGAAAGAAAGTACAACTACTGTGATATACCTGCAACCACTCCAACAGCAACTGCCGCTTCCTCGGCTGTCAGGTTATAAGCCTGACCACGAACACCAACCTAAACTCCTCTGGGAGCCACACGCCTCTGATTAAAGACTTGCCTCTGTGGAGGAAGAGACGGCCTGCCCGGACCACGCGTCAACGCTCCTAGCTGAGCAACACCAGTAACCGGCGCAGGAGCTCTGTTCCTCGGACAGTCACGAACCATATGCTCACTACCCCAAACACTAAATACTATCGGTTGGCCATCTTGCAGTCTCGCTGTGAATGCCCAGTCTTATGGCAGTAGTCACAAGTCTCAACATTCCTCGGGACAACAGGTGTGCGGGAGGGGGCAGAACTGGCCTCCGAATAGGTCCTCCAGAAGGGCGAGGTGCAATGAGGTGCAAAATAGTCCTTTAAGGAACACTAGACCTGCTGAGAGTCTGCTCCTGGATCCGAGTCGCATCTAGAACATCGGAGTAAGCACGAAGCGGAAGAGCAGCTAAACGGTCCTGGAGGGAAAAGCTCAAGCCCAGCAGAAAACGACTAGCCCGAGCCTTATCAGTGGCAACGAGGATAGGAGCGAAGCGACTGAGCCGAATAAACTCTGCAGCATACTCGTCCACGGAACGGGTTCCCTGATTAAAATAATGCTCAAATTAATACCGTCACAAGTGAAGTAGGAAACAAAAAATGACAATTATGAACATTATCTAGCTAACCTGAGTTAGGGAAACGAATTGTCGCTCCATTTTTGCCTTGGTAACACTGGGAAAGAACTTCACCATGAAGCTCTCAGAGAAAGTGGCCCACTCAATAGGTCGCGGCATCCTCTCAGATTCAACCCACCACTAGATATGAGCGAGATTCACCAGTTGGATGCGAACCACATCCACACGATCTGCCTCAGCAACATGAGCAGCGACCAGCAGTTGCTCCGTCTGGACAAGCCATTGCTCGGCTTCCAATGAAGACTCAGTACCCGAGAACTTATCTGGGTGCAGTCTCAAGAAATCCGCTACCGTACCAGGCCTCGGTGGAAGAGCAGCAGGTGGAGGTCCAGCGGCATTCCCATTGGTTGCCAAAGTGGCTCTCATCAGCTCATTGTGCTCCGGCTAAAAAGCCATCATCTGCTGGATTGTCTGGAGAATAGCAGTGTTGTCCGGCTGCAGATACCCCGAATGAGAAGAAGAATTTCCACAAGCAATAGCATGAAACAGGATCAAAGATGGTCAGTACCCAGATTATCCATTGGTTATTATATAACTATTCATGTGATTATCGTGGTGTGCAAATCACTGAGTTAACCTGGCTAGAGCCAAACTCGACTAATATACCAATCAAAGCTAACCCTCGTAAAGATAGTCATGTTTGATTGATATATTACTCAACCTTGTGCTCTGATACCACTAAAAACCGTGTCATGCCCCGCTTTCCAAAATATGGAACACGAGTACGTAACGTAGGCCCAGCGAATGATGTAAACACCATTCATAAGCTGTACCAGACTAACTCAGCAATAAGAACAATAAATATACAACCACTCAAGAATATAACCACATGAATCAATGATAAAGTTCCAATAATAATGAAATAACCCAACAGTATAAATATTCAACATCCGGGATCAAAACAAAACTACAGGTCATAGAGTCCAAAACAAAGTACAAGAGATAACAGTGTTCAAAGAATAAATCTAGGAACAATTTATAACTACGCAGCGGAAAACTTGATCCATCACAAGAAACATTGCTCACCAATTCCTTCGGGAACAAATCCTTCAATACCTGTAAACTTCTGGTCTAAAAAAATTAAAATAGTGCCCTTAGAGCAAGTCGTAGGTGGCAAGTAGAGAAAACAAAGGATAATAGGAAAAACATGAATATCTAAGGAAAGGAACATGGTCAAAGTCAAAGAACAAAACAAAGAGAGTAGACAATATCAAAAGGTTACAATAATCACACATGAAATGCGTGATGTCAAGTCAAGTTCAATACAAGATCAAGTATGCAGGTTGTTAATTATTTTATTAGCCTATCTAGTGCACGTACTACTGCATCCCATACTACATATTCCATGTAAGCACAGTGATCATTTTAGACGAATGGTGAATTCACGGTTCGTGTACTCGGCATTGATAATAAGAATTTACGTGCAAGAATCATCAGTCAATTATTGAAATCAATGTTCCTCCTTCTACGTCAAGTATACGTGCAAGCGAGAAGGCCTTACCGAGTATATTTTCCAATTGTTCACTACCAAGTCTACCCATAATAATTCCGGCTTGTTATTAGTTTATTTTTCATCCTATGTGAGCATGCAAGAGGGTGTCAATATTGTATACTACTATGTGTGACTAATTCTAAGCGCTACAGACAAGGCACGAAGCAGAACACATCATTTAACACATTTCACAAAATCAGGACAGCATGACCTTGCTCTACCAAAACATGAACTACGGTCACTACACAATAGCAAAATTTAATCTACCGAAAGATCTGGAAAATAGACTTCCATACGGTTCCAGCATGTATAATTAAGGCATATAAAAGTCATAGGAACTAGGGTGAAAGTTCTAATCAAACCAGGTCTTATGTTCAGTCCGCATGCAGTAGTTATGTTCCATTAATTAATTCGGGTCAGAGATCTCATTATTAAAATCTACCAAAATTTAGGGAAGTAGCTATACATGTCTAGGTCTAGCATGAATTATTTCAGATTTTTCTTTTACTGATAAAAGGGTCAAATAAAATAAACAACAGCTGAATACGCATGAAATTATGAGTCTGAAATTACTAATATAGTTGCAGTAAAGTGATGATATCTAACAAATGGAAAATTGGAATTTAAATCCTGAGTAAGGAGAATTTAAATCAAGAGCTAAATTTTATGCTTAGTAAGTTCTTTCAAATATGCCATTAACAGGGCTAAAAATCTGATTTAAGGTGAAATTTACAACAGTCCAGAAATCAAATTAATACAAGAAGCTAACAAATAATTCACACCATCAAACATAGCATGCGAACTGGTAATCAAAACAATCCCAGGTGTCAACATGCAAATTTCTAAGGGTTAAGATACATTTATCATGGTTATGGTGTCAGTTCATCAATTAGATTGAATTCTAGCATGTTCAATTTCAATCTCCATGTCAACAAGTAACCCTATGCAAGAATCTAGTTGTTTATTGTGCAAATGCATGAAACATTGGGGACTAGGTTTAGATCGAAGAGAAGCACAAAGTTAAGAGTATGTCGGGTTAGCTCGTGTAAACCCTCGATAATCTTAACGGAATTTTCAAAGCAGTTTTGATAAATAAAGGACAGGATCTACTTGTAGGAGATCAAAAGAAATCTTGAGCACAAATAAAAAGAAGGGTTCAAGAAGAGACTTGCCTGTTATTGCAGATATTAATAAATTAGAATAACGGGATCAGAATCCCGGGCGAAAACTCCCAAAAAAAAGCACGAAGAATCAACCGCAATAGCAAGATCCTAGAGTAATTCCCACACATTGGATCAGGACAGAATGTAGAACACCAAGCTCGGATCTGGCGCGCACAAAACACAGAACACCAAAACAACCAATCAGATCCACTGCCTCACACCGGATCTGGCCCAAAACATAGAACACCAAACTAGATCGGGCGCGGCAGAACACGAAACAGTGAAAGCAACCAACCAGATCACGACCTCACACTGGATCCACACCCAATAGGGGACAGCAGCTTGGGATCCAATGCGGCAAAACAGCGAACAGTGAAATGGCCCACTCGCGTCGCATCTTCAACCTCTTGACAGCGAAATGGAGAGAGAAGGAGAGCGGCGGACTGACGGCACGATGACTGCGGCGGAGCAGCGACTGTGGCATCGTTACCAAGGTCGGGAAGCGACGGCGGCGATAATAACTCTGGCAAGGGAACTCTATTTTCGTGGTTGAAAACAGGGGACGGCGACTCGCGATAATCGGGGACTTGACGACGGTGCTAGGGGGTGCACAGGCGCGGCAAGGGACTACGAAGACGATGAACGGGCACGGCAATGGAATAAGGCAACGGAGAAGAAATATGGCGACGAGAAACTTTGGTGATTGGGTTCAGTGGATAATGGCGAGGACGGGGGCGAGCGACGACGAAGACGATGGAGAGGAGACGAAGACGGAGACAGAGACGGAGGTGATGATGGGGACGGACGAGGGTTGAAGGAATGACGGGGATCGGGGGTTTAGGGTGGTTGGGTTTGGGTTACGGAAACAGAGAGAGATAGATACGGGGAGAGAGAAAATGGCGGTGAGAGACAGAGGGTAATTATTAGGGTTAAATATTGGGGGTATATATTGGGATCAGGAAATTAGGATTTTGGGTAGATATATTGAGTTCTGGGTATCGGTTTTGGCTCAAAAAAGAGACAACCAAAGCAATAAGATGAGATGAACACAAAGGAGAACAAATCGAATTCAAAATAGAAAAGGGCAAAATCCACAAAAGACAGAATCCAATCAAAAGAATGCAGATTGATCAAAAGAGAACAAAAGAATCCAAGAAAAGACAAAATGCACCATAATAAATGAATTCAAATACAATGATCAAAAGAGTACAAAATACAATAAAACTGAACGTAGGGCTTACATTAAGATGATGATCACGATTGCGATGATCAAAAGAGATCCGACGGTCGAGATCAAGATCTTGATGATGATGGTGATGGTGATGCGATCAACAGCCGAGATCAACGGATCAAGAAGATAATGATCGTGATGATCAAGGGAGATCCAACGGTTGATAATGATCAAGGTGCACTATTTGGCTGACCCAAGAACAGAGGAAGCTGGTGATCGGGTGCAGCGACGGCCGAAGGTAGGGCCGTCGACTAGGGTTGGCGCACTGTGGTGGTGATGACTGTGGCGACGAGGGGAGTGCAGGTGGAGTCTAGACAGTGGACTATGGCACTCAGGGCAGCGACAGAGCTCTGTTGATGGTGGTCGAGCGGGGGATAGGCAACAGGCGAGAACAGGGGGCTTCGGTAGTCGATGAGTTCAACGAGAACCCAGAGGAAGAAGAAGACGGAAGCACGGAGCTGCAATGGGGCTCAGGGCAGCGACGGAGGCAGGGGTGTTGGTGCTCAGGGTTGACAACGAGGCTTGCGACAGTGGGTTCGGGGGCTGGTCGAGCGGCGAAGTCGACGATGGGAGGCAGTTGCGGAAGAAGATGAATGGTGCTCAGGGATGAGGGAGGCGATGCTGGTGGTCGCAATTTGAGGCAGAGGAAGATGGCGAGATACAGGGATGAGGAAATGCAGGTGTTGGTGGTGACGGGTGCTGCGAGGCGTCAATGGGGGATGGCAAGGAGCGGGATGTAGGCGAGAAGGAGACGAAGGGCTCGAGGTGGAGCGAAGGCGAGGAGAAGTGAGGAGGTTCGGAGACTCGGAGGATGGTCGAGGTACTACGGGGGTGCGAGGTTGAAGACGACGTGGTAGGGGTCTCTGTTTCATTTTCGAAAACAGAGGAGAGAGGGGGAGACGGGGAGGGAGAAGAGTAAGGGAGGGCTTATTTAAAATAAAATTACAATAAATATATTAATTAAAAGGGGTAGTTATGAGTGAGTGGGGGTTGTGGAGTCAATTAATGAGATATGGGAGAATCAATAGGCTGATTATTAGTGTCAAAGAGATAGTGGGGTAGTTATTAGGCAGTGAATATGAAAGAATGTGGGGATTTGGCAGTTGATGATTATTTGGGTTAATGGGTTTTGGATAGACTAGAATTTGGGTTAGAATCCAATAGGAGATGGGCTTGGATCAGGCTTCAAATCAAATAATTAAATAATACAATATAGGCCAAAATCAATGGGCTTTAACAATAATAATAATAATAATAATAATAATAATAGTAATGACATTGGACTTTACATAATTAATAAGAAGAAGAAACATGACAAAAAATACTAATAATAACGGTAACAACATCAATAATAGGATTAACAATACTAATAATACTAATAACAATAACAACCAATCTTAATAAAAATAATAACAATGAAAATACTAAAAATAATAATAATGATAGTAGTAATAGTAGTACTACTGATAATAATAATTATGGTAACAACAACTAGTACTACTGATAATAATAATTATGGTAACAACAACAACAACAACAACAACAACAACAATAATGATATGCTTCAATAATAATAATGATATGCATCAAAATAACAACAATAATAATAATGATATGCATTAAAATAGAATTTGTGTTATAAATGAACTATTAAGTGTGAATTGTCTATTGAACTTCCCCCCCACTATTTCCACATTCTCCACTACCACATTGCATTCATTCATATTTATTCATATGTAATAATTATGCAATTGTCTCTTTGTATTCTTTGTAAGCCTATAAATAGGCCATTTGGGATTCATTTGTAAAGGAGATGAAAATATTATGAATGAGAATAATCTTCTTTCCTCTTGTCTCTATTTCTTTTGTTTATTGTTTATATTATTTCACAAGACGTTATCAGCACGAGGCTCTACTTCAACTATTCGAGAATGATGATTGGCTACCGTGACGCACCAACAATACAGCTTCTGCAGTGGTGTTCTGAGTACCAAGTGCTGCATGTTGGGCAGGCAATGTTAACATCAACAATGACAATTCAACCACAGTCAACAAGTCATTCTGCTCTTGAAGATTATGGCAGCCTGTCATTTGGAAGTATACTTTTACAAGCCCTGATATCAATTGAAGCAAATGAAGATCTCGAGGTATGTAGGTGGTTTTGAGTAAAATCATTTTAGTTGGTACTGTATGAATTGAAATATCAGCTAGGGAAAAAAAAAATTATACTCATATTATAATATTAAAGTTACTATAACTAAGTATGCTCTACACTCGCCATTCATTTGGATCTTGTGTATCAGAAAAGTTATAGCATTTTTTATACTCATATTATAATATTAAGGTTACTATAACTAAGTATGCTCTACACTCGCCATTCATTTGGATCTTGTGTATCAGAAAAGTTATAGCATTTTTTTTATACTCATATTATAATATTAAGGTCACTATAACTAAGTATGCTCTACACTCGCCATTCATTTGGATCTTGTGTATCAGAAAAGTTATAGTTTGATCTAAATTTTTTTACGGTTTGCTTTCTGCGCCAGTCTGTTGCAAATTTTGTTCCTTCTAGTCGTATTTATCTGTATCATAAGTTCATTTGATGTTTTACAAGTTTTGTCTCATACTCTTCTTTGTAAGATAATCATATTATGTCATTCACCATGAATATGACTTACTGCCCAGGACGTTGTGGATGAGAAATATGACCATTGTAGAGTTCAAATTTCAGAACAAAAGAAATAATCTTCTATATTTTAGTGTTTACAACTCGTCCTTTTCTGTTCTCTATATATATTCACATCTCATTTCACAACTATGGATCAAATACTTGTGGGAATATTCAGATATAAATACCTTTTTTTTTTCTTTCTTATTCTATGTAATCCACTTTTATTGTGGTCTTGCTGCCTACTGAAATCCATGACTAACACAACTTAGCAAACTAGTAAATACACGTGCAATGCACGTCTGAACAATATTTTTTATATTCTATTTATTTATATTATAATGGGAGAAGCACGTGTGGAACACGTAAAATAATAGAGTTTAATAAACGTGCGTTGCACGGGTTGGGATATGGACAAATTACACTAAGGCCTTCTCCCATTATAGTAGTAGAGATATGCTGAGAAAGGTCCATCCTGTGGCAAGATAAACACTAGATATATGGCTTCCATTTTATGGAGAAAAGAAGATAATACTACTATCTTCAAATTTCATGTGATAACTCCTAACTAAATCAAAATCTTATAATAATATTTGGTGGGTTTAAGTTACTATTCCATTGTGGGGTAAAGGGGTTCTAGCCTGCATCAAATGTATTTTTAGCTAGATTCTTGTGACACAAAGTTACTTCTGGCTTTTAAAGTTCCAATTTGGAACATACATCAGCTGAAGCTAGACTGGACATATTCTTCCAACAACAGGTCACCAGAATTTTACTTCTACAAAGGTCTTATATTGGTTGGTTAATGATTTAAATCTGATATTTGATTAGGAGATGCAGTCTTGCAAATATTTAATTCTTCCATTTATGTTAGGTATTTCTGTGTGTGGTTATAAATTGTGTAGCTTCCATTTATCCTTTTGGTACTGTTGATTTCAACTCATATTTGATTCTGGATCCCATATTATGAACTGAACAAAAGGATGTGGACATGGCCCTATTTTTACTTTTTAGAGAGAAATTTGTTTGAGATAAATTTATTTCAAATTAATGTCATTCTTCATTATTATATGCTTTATATTGCTTTCAAGCTTATTTATTCGCATTTTTTTCCTCTTTATCTAGATTATGAATATGTATCAATCCAAGATCCAAGTTAGGGATATATGTCTTGTAGACAGTGCTACTACACACACCATTCTTAAAGATAAGAAGTATTTTCCTAATCTGAGAAATGATCAAGCACATGTCAATACCATATCAGGCTGTGCAAAGATAATTGAAGGCTCCGGAAGAGCAAATTTTATAATGCCAGAAGGCAATTCATAATTGAAAATGCATTATTTTCGCCTAAGTCTCAAAGAAACTTATTAAGTTTTAAAGATATTCGTCTAAATGGATATCATATTGAGACTATAAATGAAAGTGGTATTGAATATCTTTGTATTACCTCAACTATGATGGGCAAAAAGTGTGTGTTAGACAGAAAAAAATTACCAGCTTTCTCATCTGGATTGTATTATACAACTATAAGAATGGTTGAATCATATAATACAGTAAATATGAAGTTTACTGATACTGTAAACCAGAAGTTTATAGATATATTTAAGGTTTGGCATGATCATTTATAAAACGGATCCAATGGATTGCTAGACCAATACTTATGAAATCAAATCTCCCCGTTTGGGCCTGGGGACATGCTGTTTTACATGCAGCACAACTTATACGCATCCGGCCAACCAGTTATAATGATAATTCTCCCTTTGGTTCATGGTCAGGAACCAAATATTTTCCATTTACGAATTTTCGGATGTGTGGTATATGTCCCAATTAATCCACCACAACGCACAAAAATGGGACCTCAAAGGAGGACGGGAATATATGTTGGGTACAAATCTCCATCTATAATCAAGTATATTGAACCGATGACTGGAGATTTGTTTACTGCAAGGTTTGCAGATTGTCACTTTGATGAATCATTATTCCCAACACTGGGGGGAGATAATAAACAGTTGGAAAAAGAGATTTCATGGAATGAATTATCATTGAAAAGTTTAGATCCGCGAACAAAAGAAAGTGAATTAGAAATGATAATTCATTTGCAAGGTATTGCAAATCAACTGCTAGACGCATTTACTGACCACAAAAGAGTAACAAAATCTCATATTCCAGCTGTAAATGCTCCTATCAAAATTAATGTCCCTGAAGGACAACCTATAATTGCTAGTGAGTCTAAGGCACGCATGAAGTGTGGTAGACCACTTGGTTCCAAAGATAAACATCCTCGAAAAGAAAAGGAGCAAATAACCATGATTGTCAAATCGAGGATGTCTCTCCAGAAGAGGCCATTGACATAGTTAATAATGAAGAGAATCAGGTACCTGAAATTAATGAAAATAAAGAGATCTCGATTAACTATGTCATTACGGGAAGAAGATGGGACCAGAATAATAAAATTGTCGACAATATTTTTGTATATAATATAGCGCGTGATATCATAAATGAAAACGAGGATCATGAACCTACCTCTGTGGAAGAGTGTAGAAATAGAAATGATTGGCCAAAATGAAAAGAGGCAATTAAGTCTGAATTAGACTCGTTTGAAAAACGAGGAGTTTTTGGACCTGTAGTTCGAACACCAAAAGAGATCAAACCAGTAAGCTATAAATGGGTATTTGTACGAAAAAGCAATGAACGAAATGAGATTACTAGATATAAAGCACGGCTTTTCACACAATGTTATACCCAGATGCCTGGTGTTGATTATGAAGAGACATATTCTCCTGTGGTGGATGCAATAACATTTCGATATTTGATATGTCTGGCAGTGCATGAAAGACTTGAAATGCGCCTCATAGATGTGGTCACGACCCATTTTTATGGTTTGTTAGACCATAATATATATATATGAAAATCCCTGAAGGATTTAAAAGTGCTAGAAGCACATAATGATAATTCCCGGGAAAATTTACTCAGTTAAGTTAAACAAAGCTTTGTATAGATTAAAACAATCGGAACAAATGTGATATAACCATCTTAGTGAGTTTTTGATGAAGGGGACCATAATAATGGTCATATAAGCTCACATATATTCATTAAATATTCAAGGTCAAAGTCTGTTGGAACTCCTGAAGAGTTGTACAAGCCGTGCAATATTTAAAGAAATATCTTAAGATGAAAAGACCTTGGATAAGCAAATTTCTTGTTTTGTCATCATTTTTGTTTTCAGGTTTTTCAAATTAAACATTTGAAAGACATTAGAATTGCTTGGTCCTGGAGTACTATTTCTTAGTGCAATGGAAGCACTAATATATCTTATCAATAATAAATATTATGATATACCTTATGCAGTTGGTTTACTAGTAAGATGAAGTCCTCACCAACTCGAAGTCATTGGACTGGTATGAAAGATAACTTCGAGGGACCATGGATATGGGATTATATTATTCTAATTTGTCCATATCAGTTTTGATTGGTTATGCAAATGCGGAGTATTTATTATATCATTATAAAGCCAGATATCAATCAAGAGATATTGGCTCCATGCGAGGCAAGGCATAGATGTGTTTGTTTGATCAGTTTAACTTCTTAATATATTTGGATAACGTGTCATCCTCAATTGATCAAGAAGTACTCACAATGTTATTTGAAGATAATACAGCTTTATAGCTCAATAAAAGGAGGGTTACATCAAAGGCGATCAGCCGAAACATATTTCACCAGAATTCTTCTTCACTCATGTTTCAATTAAAAAGGTGAAATCATTGTTAACCAAATAGAATCAAGCGACAATCCAGAAGATTGCTTGCTATGCCCTATCACCCCAACTTTTGGAAAGGATGGTAGAATTGATCGAGATTCAAGATACGACTTTTGAAAGTCCTAATCGGATGATTTTGTCAGGGGGAGAGATGATATGTGCTGCACTCTTTTTCCCTTCACCAAGTTTTGTTCCACTGGGTTTTCTTGGTAAGGTTTTTAACGATGTAGCATCTTCATTGCATATCATTGTTAAAGATTATGTACTCTTTTTCCTTCACTAGGGTTTTTTCCATTTGGGTTTTACCTAGTAAGGTTTTAACGAGGCATATTCTTATTTACATTCAATAGACATTCAAGGGGGAGTGTTATAAATAAACTATTAAGTGTGAATTGTCTATTGAACTTCCCCCCCACTATTTCCACATTCTCCACTACCACATTGCATTCATTCATATTTATTCATATGTAATAATTATGCAATTGTCTCTTTGTATTCTTTGTAAGCCTATAAATAGGCCATTTGGGATTCATTTGTAAAGGAGATGAAAATATTATGAATGAGAATAATCTTCTTTCCTCTTGTCTCTATTTCTTTTGTTTATTGTTTATATTATTTCACAAGAATTTGAGATTAAAAAATATATCGTTATTCAAAGTGAATATAATTGTCAATTATAAAATACTCAGTAAAAGATCAAAAACGAATTTAGCGCAAAATAGATTTATAACTAATCAAAATAACAACAACAACAACAACAACAACAACAATAATGATATGCATCAAAACAACAACAATAATAATAATGATATGCATCAAAATAACAACAATAATAATAATGATATGCATCAAAATAGAATTTGAGATTAACAAGTTCATTAAAATCCAAACAGGAATAATATACAATACAAATAGTTGATCAATTAAAAATAGAAAATATATCGTTATTCAAAGTGAATATAATTGTCAATTATAAAATACTCAGTAAAAGATCAAAAACGAATTTAGCGCAAAATAGATTTATAACTAATCAAAATACAGAAAATATTCAGGAAATACATATTTATGGAAATGGCGGTTACACTAGGGTTATGAAATAAATGAAGTTTGCGGGATTTCTAGGGTTTTGAGAGAGAGCTTTTGTAAGAAACCACTTTGTAGCCTTGTGGGGAGAGATCAGTCAGTCTTGACTTGAGGGAATTGTTATTCTTCATAGTTATAGAGAATAATTATTCTCTGATTTGTACTCTTCTCCTTGATATTAGATTTTCTCTAGTTTTGTTCACAAATATTGTGTTAGATCTATTTATTTTTTAGATTTCTCATCTTTATTCGTTGCTTGAAAAATTAAGTTGTTAGATCGTCCCCGCTTGTTCCGCTAAGCATCAAAGGGAAAAGTTACAACCTTTTTCCCAACATTAATTTCTAAGAAAGGTAATAATTTATAGTAGGTTTGTAGTAGAAAGCTTCTATCTAATGCACTAATTCCTAAAGAAATCTTTTGACACGAAGGGTAATCCAAGATTATAAATAAGCATGAAGGCACTTGTATGACATTGAGCATTATCTTATGTGATTAAATGCTGAGTCTAACAAGCTAGAAAAGTCTACAATACAAATCGATTGGATGAAAGATGCAGACAATATGAAGAAGATGAAGGCAAAATATGCATCAATGTTCTAGCTGCTTTCCACTGATAGTGTGTGTGCCTCATTGAGGAGATGTTTCTCTTTCATTCTTTCGTTGATGGTTACTCTCTGTTTCAAGGAGGAGACCCTTTGGAAGATCTCCCAATATTAGCTCGGAAGAATAAGGATAAGCCATTTTCAAATTATATGGATTTATGCAGTCCCAAGTAGGTTTAGTAGAACATTCGCCTACTGCCACTATAGCTTGTTGTGGCTATGGCTTGAATAATAGTCCCACACGAAAAAAAAAATGAAGAGATATTTGGATGGTTAAATTAGTTTAAACCATAGAATTCAATAAGAGATTTTCCTTTTGGACATGTGGGGTTTAGACTAGTTTACCAAATATCCATATCGACTAGCAGGCCAAAGTTAGTAGGCCTCTAGTCGCTACAAGTGGTATCAAAGCCCATGGTGAACATTCTTAGGCTGACTAGGATATTAATCGAGCTACCGTGTCACGCCAAGAATGACAAAAGCTTTGTCAAGTAGATAAAGGGTTGCAGGAAGGCATGGTCTTGTTGTGTCAATTTAGTGATTACCAGAAAGCATGAGCGTGGAGTCAACAGGTAGGCGGAGACATGGTTTTGTCGTATCAATATTATTGATTGATGGAAGGCATAGGTGCCGAATCATAATGGTTGCGGCAAGGTCAAGTTAGAAAGAAAAACATTAGCTGAGATACACGGAATTTAGTCTAAGGTGGAGATTATGAACTTCTCCATGATTTAGGCTCATGATTCGAGCCAATATGGAGATTGTTGGGTTGTGGCTCAAAAAATAGTCCCATGTGAAAGGAGTAAAGAGATTGTTGGATGGTTAAATTAGTTTAGACCCTAGACTCTAATAAGGGATTTTCCTTTTGGTTCATATAGGGCTTTATACTCATTTACCAAATATCCATTTCGACTAGCGACCCAAAGTTAGTGGGCCCATAGTTGCTACATAGCCAAGTCGGGTATATCTTTGATATGGGTAAAACTAGAACTAAATCGGAACCATTCAAATCGGACATGAATCGTAAAACTCTCAGTGGTAAAATGGTAATTTCACCTATAAACTGGTCCATGAATGGAAACTGGGCCTCTTTCAAGCCCAATAATCCAAAAACAGATCTGTCTCACTGGGTTGTCATAACAAACTCATGCAAATGAGTCCAGTTCATTTAAAAATAATTTAAACTCATGATTATCTACAAGAGACGGTTCAAAAACCATATCTCTTAACCTCATGCAAATGAGTCCAGTTCATTTAAAAATAATTTAAACTCATGATTATCTACAAGAGACGGTTCAAAAACCATATCTCTTATCTAGGGGAGAGTTCAAAACTCAAATCCCTTCAACTACTCTTATCTCTTCATGAAGAAGAGAAAAATGATTCAATCCAAAAATACCGAGAAGTAGAGATAAATCATTATCTTATAACTGACCCTCAAGGCGACTATAAATACCCCTCTACCCCACCATAAAAAAGATAATGAGTATTTTCTCCACAAAAATTCTCTCATATTCTTCTTGAGTTCTGACTTGAGCATCAGAGGGTCTGTCGCCGGGGTCAACCCCAGTGTATCAGACTTTTGCAGGTCAATCGGAGCGATTATTACCATCAAGATCAGATACAACGGTGTATCAGACTTTTGCAGGTCAATCGGGGTCAAATTCAACAGTCAACAACAATTGGAAACAACCAATACCGGCGAAAGTCAAAATGGACATATTTTTATTGTTTTTAAAAGAACCCATATCATCTGTGCTCCCACACAAAAATTAATAGCAATAAATTGACGCAGTCTGTGGGAACTTCAAAAAGCAATCTGACCTAACTTCGCCGGTAAAAACAGTTTTTAGCCATGCCTCCAAAGGAAAAAAGGAAGGTGGCGGCCTCAAGCCGACGAGCCAACCATCTTCCTCCACCTCCTCCTCTTGAGGACGTCCTTCCTACCCTTCAGGTGGATCAACCTCTTCATCCGGGACAGCCTACTCAACCCCCCTCCAAAGAGCTTCCACCGGAGGGCTCCCAACGAAGTCAACCCCCTGTACAACACAGAGGTGAGAACAGAGGGTCGGTCTACACCTCTACACCCTCCACTATACCTCCCGAGGCACCTCAACCTTAACAAGATCTCAGTCATCTCATAAACTCCAGACAGCAGGAGTCCAAACGTACGGGCCATTTAAGTAGGCCACATCCATCACATCAGGTAGGCATGAGGAGTCCCTCTCCTCGGAGGCCACATTCCAGAAGAGCTCCCTCACCAAAGGGGCGCGAAAGAACTCCCTCTCCCAGAAGGCGAAGAAGATCCCCCTCTCTTAGGGGACGAAGAAGCCACTGCTCCCTAAGGGACCACAGAAGAACTCCTCCCCTATAGAGGAGGCATCCAACTCCAACCAGTAAAGTAGCCCCTAGAAGAAGGAGGGATGTAGAAGTACCCATCACCAGAGAAGAACTTCGAGAGTTCAACGATGAAATTCTTCAGGCCCTTGACATAATTCCTCCTAAGACCTAACAAACCAGTTCTCACCGCTCTACTCTTCCACAACACGAAGAGTCTCATGGGTCCACCAGGTTCGATTAGCAAGAGGACGCTATCCTTCGAAGCCTCCGAAAAATGGAAGATCGTCTAGCACTACTGAAGCAGAAAGAAGAAAAACATCAAAGAAGATATCGTCCCGTCAAACCCCCCCCCCCCTTCCAAGAAGATCATTGAGGCTCCTGTCCCTGTTAACTTCAACATCCCAACCTTGGAATCATACAGCGGGGAAACCGATCTGGTAGACCACTTTGAGGGTTTTAAAACCCTCACGATGATCCACCAAGCATCCGACTCCCTCCTCTGCAAGGCTTTCCCAACAACCCTGCAGGGATCCGCATGGGATTGGTTCTTTTGACTCTCTCCATGGTCCATCTTCTTATTTGATCAACTTGAGGAGCTCTTCCTCACATACTTCATCACCAGTCGTAAGACAAAGAAATCAAGTGCCTCCCTACTTGACTTGAAGCAAGAAGATGGGGAGTCCCTCAAGAGTTATGTTCGGAGCTTCACAGCTGAGTCTTGGTTCATCCCCTCACTCAACTCAGCCATAGCCATGGCTGCCTTCAGGCACAACGTAAATCATGATTACCTCAAAGCCTCTCTTGTCAAAAGGCCTCCCTGGGACTTCTCCGACAACCTTCAAAGAGTCGAGAAGTACATCCGAGTGGAGGATGTTATTCGACCTCAGGAACAGAAGGTGACCTCATCCGGGAACAAACGTAAGAGCACCAACGAAGATGAACCCAGTAATTCCCAGAAGGATGTCACAGGCCAGCGTCTTCCACCCCCAATGCCTCGAGTTGAGAAGTATACTCCACTTAACACTAGAATCTCTACAATTCCCATGGAAGTGGACAAGGAGGGACACCATCGACCTCCCCCCAAAATGATCGCCTCATGTGGAAGAAGAGATAGGAACAAGTTGTGTGAGTTTCCCAAAGATTATGGGCATCTCACTAATGACCATTGAACCCTCAAAGACGAGTGAGAAACCCTGCTATGACGGGGGTACCTCACCAAGTTCGCCCAAAAAAACAACACCGAACCTCCTCCAAGAAGAGCCAATAAGGGACTAGAGAAACCAACCGAGTCCCAAGGCTCGGAGCACATGGAGATATCCCACGCCATCCATGGGGGACCTATCGGGGGATCATCTAACTCATCCAGGAAAGCATTTCTCCGAGAAGTTAACTCGGTGTATAATATCCCTCCTCCCAAGATTTCGGAGGTCCCGATCACATTTTCAGACCAAGACCTTGAAGGTGTTCGAACACCTCACTATAACACTCTAGTAACTAACATATGTATGGTCAATCATGAGGTGCGCCGCATCCTAGTAGATAGCAACATCTCGATAAACATCCTCTTCCTGAATGTATACAAGGGCCCCATGCTCAAGCAAGACTGCCTCAAGCCTTCCGGGTACACTCTCCATGGATTCTCCGGAGCCCCAGTTCTAATCAAGGGAATAGTCATCCTTGATGTAACCATGGGGAAAGCACCAACTACCCACACGGAAGCACTCAATTTCATGATTGTCGACATGAAATTCGCCTACAATGTCATTTTTGGTCGCCCAAGGCTAACAGCCTTTCACACGGTTGCCTCAGACTACCATGAAGTTCCCTAGAATAGCAAGGGTAGGGGAAGTCAAAGGAAGCCAAGAAGCCACTCGAGCATGTTATACCACCAAAAAGGGGGGCTCGGTCCTCCCCCTCGACGCTGTGGAGCTCCCCCAAGAGAAGGAACAAACCTGCTCTGAATACGTAGAAGAACTAGCAGAAATCTCCTTTTCAAAAAGAGATCAAGCTAAGAATTTTCGGGTGAGCATGGCACTTCCATATTAAGTCAAGGAGCAGCTCATCACTAGCATCAGAGAGAACCGAGAAATCTTCACTTGGAACACCGAGCATCTGAAGAAGTACAACGAGGGTGCTTAACACCCTCTCATAATAGTTAGCTTTAAACATATAATAAAGGCAGACAATTATAACGATCAAAACATGTAATAAAGGCTAGCATCGAAGCAGCCGCTTAGTTTCATTTTTTCAATAATTTTTTCAGCCGTTTCCTTTACAAAAATTTTGAACAATTCTGCCTAAGGAAAGTAATAAGATAGACACTTGGTACTTACCTAAGAAAACACCATCAATTCACCAAGCACTCCAACAAACAATTGCGGGATCCATTCAGGATTCATAAAGTTGCACATGTATGCTTGCCCCTGAGCAAGTGTGGGGTATTTCTCACCGTACAAGTGCTTAACCCTCGATGAGTGCGGAGTCCACTCATGGATCATAGAGCCGCTCAAGCCACATGCTCCCAAGCAAATGAGCGGGGTTCGACTCACCAGTTGAGTGCTCCCAAAACTCGTCATCACCCTATTCAGAGTCCATTCACAGTTCATAGGGCCACTTTAGCTTCTTTCTCCCAAGAAAATACGCAGGGTTCTGCTTCCCGTTCGAGTGCTCCTGAAACTACCGCGGACAAGTGCGGAGTCCACTATCACGCCCCGCTTTCAAAAATACGGAATACGAGTACATGATATTGGCCCAGGGAATGACTAACGTCACCCATAAACTGTTTATCCTATCAACTCAACAATATAATCAATACAGAATAATTGCACAGGCAATAATAATAATCTCATGAACAATAATACTTGGAATGAAGTAATAAAAGTGTTCAAATACAATAATAATCCAACATCTGGAAACAATAATAAAGTTCGAGACATAAGCCCAAAACAATAATAAATCCCAATACAATAGTAACAAGTCTCAATAAAATAAGTTCATTTAAGCGATAAGCAATTAGAAAGCATTAAGTCTTTAGAATGTCTGTTCTCCAATCCTAGTAGGCAATTCTCCTTCATTACCTGTATATACTTTATCTAACAAGAGAAGAAAAATTGTCCTTAGAGCAAGTCATGGACAACAAATAGAGAAAGCAAGGAACAATTGAATAATGGTATAACAATGAATCAATGGATCGATAAGAATCAATAACACGGGACAATAACAATAATTGATACCATGATAATCGGTACAATGGCTATAAATAATGATGCAATATTCGGTAACAATAATCAATGATCAATAACGGTAATACTTAGCCAATATTCGGTATCAATAGAAACAATAATAAACAATATGCAATGTCGGTGATGTGTCAATCCTTATGTCTGTTAATCATTTTAAATTCTAACTAATGCATGAACTACTGCATCCCATTCTACAGATTCAATGCATATAATCAATTTCATTTAGACTTAAGTGGTAGATTCTATAGTTCATGTACTGGGTATGATGACGATAACGATAATAACACGGGCCATCTGTAATTTCTTATACGATAACGATAACGGTAATAACATGGGCCATGTGTAATTTCTTACACGATAACGATAATGGTAATAATCACGGGCCATCATCCGAGTACATTCCCTATATCATCAACTAATCTAGTCAATCTCTTAAACTCCGGCTTATTAATTATTTAATCAATGCAACAATACAATATGAAATTAACGGATATTTCGGTGAACGATAATATCAATAATGGAACAATAGAATGTTAACATGAAGTGGGACAATTAGAATGGTTAAAATAACTCATTAGGATCATGCAATACAACATACATACATTAATTCATGCAATATTACGATATGGGAATAATTAATCTATTAAAATCTGAACTATGAAATTCTAGACAGTAAGAGTAGTCTGTATAAAAATACAGTTTCCCACTGTTTCAGAACTCAAAAAGTAAATCCGTCAGAAATTATAGAAACTAGACTTCCACACGGTTCCAACGCATATTTTAAGTTCAAAATCTGACAACAGTAGTTAGCTCAATCACATTGTTCTTTACATATTTTAGGTTCAGGCAAAATTTCGACATTATGTTATTTTAATTTTAGAATGAGTAAAAACTCAATAATAAATTCATTAAAAATAATTTCTAGGCTCCTAAACATGTTAAGCAATTATCTGGGAATTTTTAGACTAAAATTTTATCATTTGATCAGCCTTTTTACTGTTTAAACATGAAAGATACTAGAATTTGAAAATCTAGAATTAAAAATACAGATGTAGTAAAACGGGCATAACCTTTGGTACACAACTCGGAATTCAGAAATTCAAAATGTTCTGAAAACTAGAAAGATAAAGCTACAATTCATGTTCAGAAAGAATATCATTTTAATATCGTTTACTGGTTCAAAAATAGCAGTCAACATACAGGCCAGCAAGCAATAAACGGGTTTTCTGTAGTTTTCATGAAATAAATTAATTAAACTATATGGGTATCAACTCTACTAGTCGATAAATTATGTAATCAGCATAATGAGTGTCAAAACATGATAAATAAAATTAGAACACACTCATACATCAATCAATCATCAATTGATCAAACAAGATATGACCTATCAAACTAGAAAGAGAAAGCTACAATTCATATTCAGAAAGAATTTCATTTTAATATCGTTTACTGGTTCAAAAATAGCAGTCAACATACAGGCCAGCAAGCAATAAACGGGTTTTCTGTAGTTTTCATGAAATAAATTAATTAAACTATATGGGCATCAACTCTACTAGTCGATAAATTATGTAATCAGCATAATGAGTGTCAAAACATGATAAATAAAATTAGAACACACTCATACATCAATTTATCTTCAATCAATCATCAATTGATCAAACAAGATACGACATATCAAACTAGAAAGATAAAGCTACAATTCATATTCAGAAAGAATTTCATTTTAATATCGTTTACTTGTTCAAAAATAGCAGTCAACATACAGACCAGCAAGCAATAAACAGGTTTTCTGTAGTTTTCATGAAATAAATTAATTAAACTATATGGGTATCAATTCTACTAGTCGATAAATTATATAATCAACATAAGTGTCAAAACATGATAAATAAAATTAGAACACACTCATACATCAATTTATCTTCAATCAATCATCAATCGATCAAACATGATATGACCTATCAATTGTCTCTAGAATAACTTATTTGAGTGACGATTATACGGTTAACCCTATTATCAATTCTACATGAATGCATGAAAAATCCAATCTTTTGAGTTAAAAGTGGCACGATGTCAAGAATATTGGGGTTAACTTGTGTAAACCCTCAATAGACCCAATGAAGATAATCAATACAGCGATGTGATAACGAATAGGATCTACTTGCAAGAATTTCAATAAAACTTGAATTTGATTCAATAACAATTGAAGAGGACAGTGACTTGTCTGTTAGATGGTTAATTTGAATACCAAGAATAACGGGATAAGAATCCCAAAGCAACGAACCCACGAACTAATCAATTCACTAATAGCACGTGCAATATACGTTCAATAGAACCCAAAGTAATAATCAGTAAGAGCACACAGCAGCAGCAATAGTAGATCAAAGAGACAGCAGAAAATAGCAATGGCCAACGCAAGGCGACGGCAGTGGCACCGCTGGCTAAGGGCGGCGATAGGGGCGACGACTTCAGGGTAGGTCGACGGAGGCAGGAGGAGAGAGAATCGGGATTTGGTGTTTTTGGGCGTCGTTAATGTCGATGACAGGGAAGAGGATGAACAGAGTGCAGTTTTTGGGTGGTAGCACTGGGTGGCTGAGGGCGGGACGACGCTTAGTAGGTGCGTCGACGGGAGTAGGGGTCGCTGGGGTTGGAGCTCGCCGGAGAAGAAACCCGGAATTGGGTTTCAGTGGATTTCGGGCGGGAAACGGCTGAGAGATAGAGAACGGCGAGGAGAGAGAGAGAGGAGCGAGAATAAGCAGCTAAGGTTTTGATGGTGTGCAATTTTTAGGGTTTGCAGTAGAGTTGTATTTATAGAGTACAATTATGGTACTGGGTTGGTGAATTTGGCTCCAATAATAGCGAATTTGGGTCAAGAACAACTGGAATTGGGTTTTAGGATTCAATGATAGATAGATCCAAATCAATAGGGTTCAAATAAAAATACCCACAATTAAATAGAAGAAAATGATATCAACAAAAATTGCTCAATCACGAAGAACGAAGAATTTCATGAACAAGATTTAATTCAAATGATCAAGAACAAAAATATAGCATTTTATTCAATACAAATAAAATATTACAAAAAGGGGGGAAATGAAAAATAGCGGGAATGGTAGTTACATCCACACATAGTTCATAGAGTCGCTCTAGCCACATGCTCTCGAGCAAGTGTACGAGGTTCGGCTCGCCATTCGAGTGCCCCCAAAACTCGTTGTCACCCTGTTCGGAGTACATTCACAGTTCATACGGCAATTTTAGCTACTTTATCCCAAGCAAGTACGTGGGGTTCAGCTCCCCGTTCGAGTGCTCCTGAATTATCTGGGACAAGTGCGGAGTCCACTCATGGTTCATAGAGTCGCTCTAGCCACATGGTCCCGAGCAAGTGCGCGGGGTTCGGCTCGCTATTCGAGTGTTCCAAAACTCATCATTAACCTGCATGGAGTCCATTCACGGTTTATAGGTCCACTTTAGCTACTTGCTCCCGAGCAAGTACGTGGGGTTCGGCTCACTGTTCGAGTGCTCCTGAAATAACCCCGGACAAATGTGGCGTCCACTCATTGTTCATAGAGCCGCTCTAGCCACATGCTCCCGAGCAAGTGTGCGGGATTTGGATCACCATTCAAGTGTTCCCAAAACTTGTCGTCACCCTGTTCGGGGTCCATTCATGGTTCATAGAGCCACTCTAGTCACTTGTCCCCGAGCAAGTGTGCGAGGCATGGCTCGCCATTCGAGTGCTCCTGAAGCAATCCTGGACAAAGGCGAAGTCCACTCATGGTTCATAGAGCCACTCTAGCCACTTACTCCCAGGCAAGTGTGGGGCATGGCTCGCCATTCGAGTACTCCCAAAACTCGTTGTCAACATATTCGGAGTCCATACTCATGGTCCTTCGGGTCGCCTTATCAACATGCCTCACCCTTCACAATAAGAGTTCAAGAAATACAATCCTTTACTAAACTCGCCTCCCGAGCGACCTTCTTCCAACAAGTGCAAAGCCCAACTCAACCCTAGAGTTGCTCCTCAAACTCGCCTCCCGAATGGCTCTCTCCTAGAGCCTGGTGATGCCCTTCGTTCTGCTTACCTTCCGAACGGTCTTCTTCTAAATGAGTTCGGAGCTTAACTCACCCCTAAAGTTGCTCCCCAAACTTGCCTCTCGAATGGCCCTCTCCTAGACACCCGGTGATACTCTTCATCGCACTCGCTCCCCGAGCGACCCCCTTCATCACCAACAGCAATTTCGGAGCCTAACTTGTATAGAGACGCTCCCCAAACTCGCCTCTAAGAACGGATCTTCCCGAGAGACATACAAAGCTCTTCTCAACTTCATGGAGGAAAAGATATTGCGGGCCTATTTTGACTCTGAAGAAGGATGATTCTTCGACCGACTTCTGAAGAGAAATTGTAGATCTTTGAGTCAGCTTCTTAACAAGGGGTTACACACTCCAATCAGATCTCTGTAGCACCGGGAAAGCTAGCTACAATGTATCTCACCGAAGTAACTCCAACGTTCGGAGGCCAGATCCGAACTAACAAGAAACTGAACGAAAATATGCCAAAATGGCATCGACAAGTCAACTGTCAAACGCCACGCGTCGCCTAGTCATTGTTTTCCAGCACTCACCCCATCGTTCGTCATCATCGTTCGCCAGTGCTCGCCCCATCGTTCGATAGCAGCGTTCGCCAGCGCCGTTTGCCCCCATCGTTCGCCAGTAGTGCTCAGCCCATCGTTCACAAGCATTGTTCGCCAGCATCATTTGCATGGGGCCTTCATCGATTGCCAACGCGCACCGAGCAGATAGGAAACCATTCGAAAATGAGAGACATGGCTCTCCTCCCGATCTGTGCCCAATTTGATCAACGGCTGGGATGCACACACAAAGAAAAAGGTCAACGGTCAACCATTTGAACGCCACGTGTCGATGCGCCGAGCAACATCGAAATCGAACAAAAAGGGAGAGAAAAAAAATCTGCCTCCCAATCCATGTTCAATCTTGATTAATGAGCCTGATTAAATCAAGGTAATTTATTTTATTTTATTCTTTTATTTAATTGTTAAATTGAATTAATTATTTAAAAATTCCATAAAAAATAATTAAAATTTCTAAAAATCTAAATCTGAAAAAGTAATTATTAATTTAGAATATATAATTAAGATTTCAAAAATTAATTATTTAAATTTGAAAATTAAATAAGAAATTCGAAAAATGACTAAAAATTTGAAAAAATAGAAAAAATCTGGCAAAATCACTAAAAATACGGAAAATTCTAAAAATAATTTTGGGTATTTTAAAACACCGTTACACCTTGAGTAAGATCCAAAATTCTCCGAGAACTCCGATAAGTTCTGTAAACCATTAAAAAAATGGGCGAACTGCTCCTCAAAGGCTGTGAAACTCAGTCTTCGGGAGTGGGGAGCTTGTGATATGGGTAAAAATAGAACTAAATCGGAACCATTAAAATCAGGCATGAATCCTAAAGCTCTCAGGGGTAAAACGGTAATTTCACATATAAATGGGTCTGTGAATGGAAATTGGGCCTCTTTCAAGCCCAATAATCCAAAAACGGATCTGTCTCACTGGGTTGTCATAACAGCCCCATGCAAATGAGTCCAGGTCATTTAAAAATAATTTAAACACACGATTATCTATAAGAGACGGTTCAAAAACCATCTCTCTTATCTAGGGAGAGTTTAAAACTCAAATCTCCTCAACTACTCTTATCTCTTCCTGAAGAAGAGATAATTGACTCAATCTAAAAACACCGGAAGTAGAGATAAATTATTATATTCAAAATGACCCCCAAGGTGACTATAAATACCCCTCTACCCCCACCATAAAAAAGTTAATTAGTATTTTCTCCACAAAAACTCACTCATATTCTTCTTGAGTTCTGACTTGAGCGTCGGAAGGTCTGTCGCCGGGGTCAACCCCGGTGTTTCAGACTTTTGCAGGTCGATCGGAGCGATTGTCACCCTCAAGATCAGGTCCAACGGTGTAAATGAGTCAGATTCAACAGTCAACAACAATTGAAAATAGTCAATACCGGTGAAAGTCAAAAAGGTCAGTTTTTTATTGTTTTTAAAAGAACTCATATCATCTGTTTAGTCCCACACAGAAATTAGCAGCAATAATCTCCCACTTATTTTATTTCCTTAACTACTCACACTTGAGTGCTTGATTTAGGTGCATCTGATCATATGACTAAGGGATCAAATATATTGTCTAATATAGTTAGTCCTTCCATAAATAACCATGTTAAGGTACATGATGGATCTTTTAGTCATGTTCAAGAAGTAGTCTTTATTCAATTAACATCATCTATCTCTTTAGACACTATTTTACATGTGCTTACTATTTCTTTAATTTGGTTTCTATTAGTCAAATAACTAAAGCTTTAAACTGTTCTCTATTAGTCTTTCCTAATCATAATGTATTTCAGGAGCTTGGAACAAATCGAATGGTTGGAACGGAGCATGAATCTGAAGAAATATATCTTCTGGAGAACTTTTCTGGACCTATTGCATGTGTTAGTGATTACGAACTTTTCTACTTACAATGTCAATTGGGGCATCCATCTTTGCAGAATATGAAGACTTTGGGACTTGATTTATCTACCTTTGCAGAATTAGTTTGTGAGTCATGTCAGTTGGGTTAACATCATTGCATTACATATCCACTTAGGATTGTGAATCGTTCTGATAGTTTGTTTGCTTTAGTTCATTCAAATATTTTGCGGTTTATGCCCCATCGAAACTGTTAGTAGAAACTTTCGATATTTTTTCACTTTTGTGGATGATTATTTAAGGCTTACTCTTCTTTATTAATAAAATCTCTTTTTAAATATTTAATATTTTTTGAAAATTGAATTGAAGTAAAAACTCAATTTAATGTATATGTGAAATTTAGTGAAGTGATAATGCAAAGGATTTTATATTTCTCTTCTGAGATTGTAAACCTTTTTTGATTGAATCAGACATTGTTCATGAATTATCTTATCCCCCCTCACCCCCACCACCCACACACACACACATAAAATGGTATTTTCAAATGCAAGAATCGACATATGCTCGATGTTGCTAGAACAAAGATAATTCATAAACAAGTTCCTAAGAAATTTTGAGGAGACGTTATTTTGCCTACTTGTTATTTAACTAATCGCATGTCATTTCTGTAATTAAAAGGAAAACACCTTTTTAGTTATGTTTCCTTCAAAACAACAATTTCCCCTCCCCCCTTGAATCTGTGGCAAAGTTCTTTTTATGCTTGATAATCGTCCTGGTATTTTTAAACTTGATTCTCGTACACTTAAATGTTTCTTTCTTAGCTAGAGTTTGAATAAACAAGGTGCAGATGGTATATTTCGAAATTACAAAAATATTATTGATGTGTCTAATTTATATACAAATATTTGTACTCATTTACCTACTAAAATTGCTTATTTTCGCTGATATTGTCTATAATTCATCTTATTTCTATACGATTTCAACTAATTAATTATTTTTGAAGAAATAATATTTTTGATGCAAAGTAAAGATTTGTGGAAAAAAATCAACAAACAAAGTAAAATAATGGATTTATCATTTTTATTGTTTTGTTGAGTTAAAAGTGCGACAAATAATTTTAAAAGGATTTTTATAAGCTAATATGATTTGTAGTTAGTTTAATTAATTTTAAACTAATTAATTTTATTTTATTTAAAAATCCTAATTTCTGGTATTATTTTGTGTATACAGCAGAAAAGGAAGAAAAGAAAGAAAGAGAAAGAAATAAAATTCTGGATTAAAAAGGAATGAAATCAATGAAGAGAAAGGACTTTTCTGCAAAAAGTACAAACCCTAATTCTCTCTTTCCGTTCTCTATAAATACAAGCACAGGGAGAGAGAAGAACTCAGGAGGTGACGGCTGCTAATAAAAAAAAAAAAATTAACAGAGAAATAGAGAGAGAGAGAGCAGCAGGTCGACAGCGACCTTGGGCTGACCTGGCGTGCTCAGGAGTCAACAGCGACCTGACATTGACGCAGCTTGGGGTCTCACGCGCTCAAGGGAAAAAGACACCTCCTGTGTGGCTCGGTGATCAAGACGAAACCACACCAGGCGCACTTGGACTTCGCTGACCAGACGACGTGGCGTGTTGACCTGGCGTTCGACAGCGACGGCTCGACGCGACAGCACTGTGACAGAGGGCTGACTCGGTTGATCATCGGCTGACGTGGCACGCGTTGTTTGGTGTGCGGCTCGGTTTTTGAGACAGAAAGAGAGAGAAAGAAACTTGGGCTCGGTTCTAGGAGTTCGGTTTGCATTATTTTTATACTTTTTGTATCTCTTCTTCTCCAATTTTTAGATGCAATCCCAAACATTTTTATTAATTGCAAATTTGATATGAACTGAATTTATTGTTCTAGAGGCTAAGATATAGCCGAGTTTTGTAGAACACAAATTTAAATTCCTTATTATTACTCTATTTTTTCTGGTTGTGTTTTAATTTTTATTATTTGTGCGTACAACTTGGTGGATAGACATTTGTATGATTTTTCAAATCATGAAGAGACCGAACAGGTGATTTGAGATTAATAAAAATTAAATACCGTAATTGGAGGACGTGACCGTTAAGAAATCCAAATTTTCAATTAATAATTTGATGGATAGGCAAATGATTAATTAAGAATAATTTTTAGACTACGTGGATAGAGTGGTTAATATTTTTTAGGATTTTTATCTACAGCTTGGAAAGATAATATCTTTATTCATAAGGAGTTATAATTTTTGTGTGTGATAAACGAGGTGAACCAAGAGCCCTAGAACTAATTTTACCATTAACAAAGTACAAAAGCTTCATAGTTTCACAACCCTCTCCCTCTTCACAAATTTAGTTAGCTTTAATTAGATTAATTTAATTTAGTTGTTTTATCCTTCATAAATTTCGATCTTCCAAATAGTTATTAATCTAGTGATATCAATACTCAATAAAATATCTAGTCCCTGTGGGTTCGACACTCTATTCACTTACTATATTACTTGTGCGATTTTGTACACTTACAAATATTCACATCAAGTTTTTGGCGCCGTTGCCGGGGACTAGTTATTCTTTTATTGATATTGAAAATTGCTAGGTTATTGCTAGTTTGGATTTTTGTAATTATTTTTGTTTTATTATTATTTTACATCTTTATTTTCTTTTGACTAACTTTTACTTTGATTTATTTTTCTTATTTTATTTTTTTTTAGTTTTTCTATTTTTTTCTCAACACTTACATTTCAGGATATACAAGGAAATTATCATGGGGAACGATGAAAACAGGCCTTTGAGAGACTATGCTATGCCCTCGATTTATGAATCAAGCATAAAGAAGCCGGTTATTGAAGCTAACGATTTTGAGATTGAACCGGAGACTATTCTAATGATTCATCAGACTATTCAAATTTGGGGACGACCGCACGACGATCCTTATGCTCACATTTCAAATTTTCTAGAAATTTGTGACACTTTCAAGCACAATGGGGTATCAGATGATGCAATCAGATTGAGACTCTTTCCTTTTTCACTACGAGATAAGACGAAGGCTTGGCTACATTATCTACCACCCGGTAGTATTACTACTTGGGAGGGACTTGCACAAAAATTTCTAGCCAAATATTTTCCTCCAGCAAAGACAGCAAAACTAAGGAATGATATTGTCACATTTATGCAATTTGAGACCGAGTCTTTGTATGATGCATGGGAAAGGTACATAGAGTTATTAAGAAAGTGTCCTAATCATGAACTACCAAATTGGCTGCAAATGCAAACATTTTATAATGGTTTTGGAGTTACACATAGATCTATCGTTGACGCAGCAGCTGGTGGTGCACTTATGAGTAAAACTTACGAAGCAGCCTATGATCTTTTAGAGGAAATGGAATCAAATCATTACCAGTGGTCTACAGATAGAACGATGCCAAGAAAAGTGGCTGGAGTTTTTGAACTTGATCCTTTTTCTACTTTAAATTCAAAAAATGATATTTTATCTAAACAAGTAGAAAATATGAATTTTCATGCTATTCATTCTAATATGATTTGTGATCTTTGTGCAGGAAATTATTCAAGTGCAAAATCTCAAGTGGGGGACCCTTTTGCTCCATCAAATGCCGGACATGAAATTTTTGTGTCAAACTTTCAAATGCAAAACAGTCATTATGCAAACACATACAATTCAGGATGGAGAAACATTCCCTAATTTTCCATGGAACAACAATCAAGGAGCAGTTATACCACATCAAAATTATCCACAGCAAGAAAAGAAGCCGACACTTGAAGACATGTTTATACGCTACATGCAAAAGGCAGAACAATACATACAAAAGACAGATTTGGCAATCCAAAATATTGCAAATTCAACTTCGGCTTCCATTCATAATCTTGAGGTACAAATTAGTCAATTTTCAAATATTCTTAACGAAAAAACTGCACGAACATTACCACACAATACAGTTGTCAATCCCAAGGAGCATGTCGAGGCTATAACATTAGGAAGTGGGAAGACAATTGAACAACCACAAGAAGAAAATGGCGAACAGAATGTGGTTGAAAAGCAAAGTGAGATTGAACAAATTGTGGAGGAACAAATTCAGCATGAGCAAGTAACGTATGATGTTTTTAATTCCATAAATTTTCCTCCTGAAGAATAGTCATCTATTCAAGTAAGTAAAACTGATTTAGTTGTGGGCGAGAAACATAAGGCTAAATTTGGAAAATCACCAATCGGAGTATGTCCAATAAATTCAGAAACTTTTGAAACTCAGAAAGAAAAATTTTCAGAATGTGTTATGTATTTAGATACTGAACCTTCTATTTATTCATTTTTTCAGCATAAAGTCAAAGAGGTGGGGGAGTCAAAGACATCATCATCACGAAGGAAACGCCACAAACTTGAACTTGAACCTGATCCACACCTGAAAAGGAAAATTAGAAAGGATGTGTTAATGTTGTTGGATCTTGGCGTTACTTAACCGTCTCACCCCCATGTCTGGCTGAAGACTTAAAACTTAGCGCTTCTTGGGAGGCAACCCATATTTTCTTTTATTGCATTTATTTTTATTTAACTTTTAGTTTATTTTATTTTAATTTTGATTCTATCTTGTAGGATTGCATAAATTTTGGAAGTCACCGGGCGGAGCTGTTTTGAACACCTTCATTGATGGCTATTTTTGAGCAGTATGGAGTCAGAATCTGGAAAAGTAATTCAAAGAGAAATTGTAGACAATTGTCTTAGCTTTCCAGCAAAAAACAAATCAACCCATTTGGACATCTACAGCTCCAGATATCGCCAAAATACTGAATGCTGCGCGTGCAGAAATTTAAGGACGAATCAGGGGAGAAATTCTGAACTTTTGCATTCTTTTTGTTTTTCTTTTTCTTTCCCATTGAGGACAATGTGATATTCAAGTTTGGGGGGAAGGTTTACAAATTTATGATTTATTTAGAAAAGAAAAACAAAATTTTAAAATGATTTCAATTAAGCTCACCATTACACTTTTGAGTTATTCATTGGAATAAGCATTGAAATAATTTTTTTTGCGATAAAAAATTTCTTATAAAGCAAGAGTAAGCATACTTATTTACTTTAGGATTATTGAATTTCACAATTCCTTACAAAATTGTGTGGGTCATGCTATTATACATAAAAGACAAATGTGATGCTTTTTCTTATGATTATCCCCTTTGATCTAGTCCTAAACAGAGTTTAAGTAAATAGAGTAATAATGGAAAAAAAAAATCTGAATAAAGTCAATCTACTCTAATGTTTTGAGTTGCTTAGTAACTAGGGGTATTCATCACAAATATTTACTTTTACGTAAAACGACAACTTGAAATATGAGTATGCAAAGCACTTTAAGTTTGTGACTTGTTGAGTAACCAGGTGAATTCATCACAAATGTTTTGCATTCACGTCAAAAGGTAAGTGACAACTTGAAGAAGAGAATAAAAAAATAAAAAAAAACAAACAAAAAAAAGAAAAAAAAAACTCTAGTTTGCTACTCAGTTTGTAGTAGTGAGAAGGGATAATCACATATTGAGTTGTTACATACTATAATTACATTAATTGCATGACAAATATGATTGTGTTTGGAATTATGAATAAATAATTGTACTGGAGAAAGTGGGTATGCTTAGTTTTACTTCATTTGCTATTGTTTATATTTTTAATTGAAATTTTGATGCTTGCATGATAAGATCTCTTAGTGTGATGGGTTGAGCCTACTCTTGATTATTATTCCCTTGTTTATGATTCTACTTTTTGCTCGAGGATAAGCAAAATCTTAAGTTTGGGGGTATTTGATGTGTCTAATTTATATACAAGTATTTGTACTCATTTACCTATTAAAATTGCTTGTTTTCGTTGATATTGCGTATAATTCATCCTATTTCTATAAGATTTCATTTAATTAATTATTTTTGAAGAAATAATATTTTTGATGAAAAAAGTAAAGATTTGTGGAAAAAATCAACAAACAAAGTAAAATAATAGATTTATCAATTTTTATTGTTTTGTTGAGTTAAAAGTGCGACAAATAATTTTAAAAGGATTTTTATAAGCTAATATGATTTGTAGTTAGTTTAATTAATTTTAAACTAATTAATTTTATTTTATTTAAAAATCCTAATTTCTGGTATTATTTTGTGTATGCAGCAGCACGTGGTTGGCAGAAAAGGAAGAAAAGAAAGAAAGAGAAAGAAATAAAATTCTGGATTAAAAAGGAAGGAAATAAATGAAGAGAAAGAACTTTTCTGCAAAAAGTACAAACCCTAATTCTCTCTTTCCGTTCTCTACAAGTACAAGCAAAGAAGAGAGAGAAGGGTAAGAGGTGACGGCTAATCATTAGTCCAATTAAAAAAAGAAAAAAAAAGAAAAGATAGTAAGAGAGAGAGACAGAGCTCAACTCTCTCTCTGTCTCTTGCTTTTGGATCGAAGCAGAAGGGAGCAACAGCAGGTGCGGAATCCCAGAGCAGCTCAGACCTTCTGACGCGACAGCACTGACGAAGACAACGTGCGGGACCCACTGGACGACACGACAGGCGTGACAGGACTGGACGCTGACGTGGCGTGCTCGGCTCGTTGCTTTTGATTGCGGTCGTGCTGACGTGGCATGCGCTGTTTTGTGTGCGGTTCGGCTTTTGAGACATAAGAGGAGTTTGTATTAAATTTTGTGTTCTTTTTATTTCTCTTCTTCTTTAAATTTCTTTAGATGCAATCCCAAACATTTATTTTTTAATTGCAAATTTAACATGAACTAAATTTATTGTTCTAGAGGTTAAGATGTAGCTGAGTTTTGTAGAACACAAATTTTAATTTCTTATTATTACTCTATTTTTCCTGGTTGTGTTTTAATTTTTATTATTTATGCG
The DNA here is from genome assembly GCA_017893485.1 of Hemerocallis citrina. Lineage (NCBI taxonomy): Eukaryota > Viridiplantae > Streptophyta > Magnoliopsida > Asparagales > Asphodelaceae > Hemerocallis > Hemerocallis citrina. The sequence goes on from CM030367.1 coordinate 77,577,858, forward strand.
TACAAAATGGTGGATAGACATTTGTATGAGTTTTCAAATCATAAAGAGACCGAACAGGTTATTTGTGATTAATAAAAATTAACACCGTATATTGGAGGACGTGACCGTTAAGAAATCCAAATTTTCAATTAATAATTTGATGGATAGGCGAAGAATTAGTTGAGAATAATTTTTAGACTACGTGGATAGAGTGGTTAATATCTTTAGGATTTTGGTCTACAATTTGGAAAGATAATATCTTTAATTCATAAGGAGTTATAATTTGTGTGTGTGATAAACGAGGTGAACCAAGAGCCCTAGAACTAATTTTACCATTAAACAAAGTACAAGATCTTCATAGTTTCACAGCCCTCTCCCTCTTCACCAATTTAGTTAATTTTAATTAAATTAAGTTAATTTAGTTGTTTTAGCCCTTATAAAATTCGGTCTTCCAAATAGTGATTAATCTAGTGATATCGGTACTCAGTAAAATATCTAGTCCCTGTGGGTTCGATACTCTATTCACTTACTATATTACTTGTGCGATTTTGTACAATTGTAAATATTCATTTGGACATCTACAGCTCCAGATATCGCCAAAATACTGAACGCTGCGCGTGCAGAAATTTAAAGACGAACCAGGGGAGAAATTCTGAACTTTTGCATTCTTTTTGTCTTTTTCTTTCCCATTGAGGACAATGTGATATTCAAGTTTGGGGGGAAGGTTTACAAATTTATGATTTATTTTTTAGAAAAGAAAAACAAAATTTTAAAAGGATTTCAATTAGGCTCACCATTACACTTTTGAGTTCTTTATTGTAATGAGCACTGAAATAATTTTTTTTGGGATAGAAAATTTCTTATAAAGCAAGAGTAAGCATACTTATTTACTTTAGGATTATTGAGTTCCAAAATTCCTTACAAAATTGTGTGAGTCATGCTATTATATATAAAAGACAAATGTGATGTTTTTTTCTTGTGATTATCCTCTTTGATCTAGTCCTAAACAGAGTTTAAGTAAATAGAGTAATAATGAAAAAAAAATTTATGAATAAAGTCAATCTACTCCAATGTTTTGATTTTCTTAGTAACTAGAGGTATTCATCACAAATGTTTACACTTACGTAAAACGGCAACTTGAAATATGAGTATGCAAAGCACTTTAAGTTTGTGACTTGTTGAGTAACCGGGTGAATTCATCACAAATGTTTTGCATTTGCGTCAAAAGGCAAGTGACAACTTAGAGAATAGACTGGTTAAAAAAAAGAAAAAAAAATCTAGTTTGCTACTCGGTTTGTAGTAGAGAGAAGGGATAATCACAGATTAAGTTGTTACATACTACAATTACATTAATTGCATGACAAATATGATTGGGTTGGGAATTATGAATAAATAATTGCACTGGAGAAAGTGGGTATGCTTAGTTTTACTTTATTTGCTATCGTTTATATTTTTAATTGAAATTTTGATGCTTGCATGATGAGAATTCTTAGTGTGATGGGTTGAGCCAACTCTTAATTATTATTCCCTTGTTCATGATTCTACTTTTTGCTCGAAGGCAAGCAAAATCTTAAGTTTGGGGGTATTTGATGTGTCTAATTTATATACAAATATTTGTACTCATTTACCTATTAAAATTACTTGTTTTTGTTGATATTGTCTATAATTCATCTCATTTCTATACGATTTCAACTAATTAATTATTTTTGAAGAAATAATATTTTTGATGCAAAAAGTAAAGATTTGTGGAAAAAAATCAACAAACAAAGTAAAATAATGGATTTATCAATTTTTATTGTTTTGTTGAGTTAAAAGTGCGACAAATAATTTTAAAAGGATTTTTATAAGCTAATATGATTTGTAGTTAGTTTAATTAATTTTAAACTAATTAATTTTATTTTATTGAAAAATCCTAATTTCTGGTATTATTTTGTGTATGCAGCAGCACGTGATTGGAAGAAAAGGAAGAAAAGAAAGAAAGGGAAGGAAATAAAATTCTGGATTAAAAAGGAAGGAAAAAAATGAAGAGAAAGGACTTTTCTGCAAAAAGTGCAAACCCTAATTCTCTCTTTCCGTTCTCTATAAATACAAGCACAGGGAGAGAGAAGAACTCAGGAGGTGACGGCTGCTAATAAAAAAAAATTAACAGAAAAACAGAGAGAGAGAGAGTAGCAGGTCGACAGCGACCTTGGGCTGACCTGGCGTGCTCAGGAGTCGACAGCGACCTGATGCTGACGCAGCTTGGGGTCTCACGCGCTCAAGGGAAAAAGACACCTCCTGTGTGGCTCGGTGATCAAGACGAAACCACACCAGGCACACTTGGACTTCGCTGACCAGACGACGTGGCGTGCTGACCTGGCGTTCGACAGCGACGGCTCGACGCGACAGCACTGTGACAGAGGGCTGACTCGGTTGACCATCGGCTGACATGGCGCTTATTGTTTGGTGTGCGGCTCGGTTTTTGAGACAGAAAGAGAGAGAAAGAAACTTGGGCTCGGTTCTAGGAGTTCGGTTTGCATTATTTTTATACTTTTGTATCTCTTCTTCTCCAATTTTTAGATGCAATCCCAAACATTTTTATTAATTGCAAATTTGATATGAACTGAATTTATTGTTCTAGAGGCTAAAATGTAGCCGAGTTTTGTAGAACACAAATTTAAATTCCTTATTATTACTCTATTTTTCCTGGTTGTGTTTTAATTTTTATTATTTATGCATACAACATGGTGGATAGACATTTGTATGATTTTTCAAATCATGAAGAGACCGAACAGGTGATTTGTGATTAATAAAAATTAAATACCGTTATTGGAGGACGTGACCGTTAAGAAATCCAAATTTTCAATTAATAATTCGATGGATAGGCAAATGATTAGTTGAGAATAATTTTTAGACTACGTGGATAGAGTGGTTAATATTTTTAGGATTTTGGTCTACAACTTGGAAAGATAATATCTTTATTCATAAGGAGTTATAATTTGTGTGTGTGATAAACGAGGTGAACCAAGAACCCTAGAACTAATTTTACCATTAACAAAGTACAAAAGTTTCATAGTTTCACAGCCCTCTCCCTCTTCACAATATAGTTAGCTTTAATTAGATTAATTTAATTTAGTTGTTTTATCCTTCATAAATTTCGATCTTCCAAATAGTGATTAATCTAGTGATATCGGTACTCAATAAAATATCTAGTCCCAGTGGGTTCGACACTCTATTCACTTACTATATTATTGGTGCGATTTTGTACACTTGCAAATATTCACATCAATTATATATATGTTTATGTGAATTTTACGAAATCATAATCTTATTCAACTAGTTCGTCTATACCAGTGTGTTCTTCTGACGAGTTTTAGGAGTTTGTTTTGCCGAGAAATCAATACTTTTTTTTCATATTACGATAATGAATTTAGTATAAATCCAACTGACTCGAACATATCTCCTACTAAAGATATTTAAGATAACTCAATCATATAGTCACAGATTCTGCAAAATGGCCCATCCGTGTAATGCCCTAATTTTTCAATTTATGAAAAATTATTTATTTTTGCACGTAGTGTGCACGTGCAATATTTTTGGTTGATATTTTCATCAAGTTGAGTAAAGATATTTCAATTTATGCTTTTAATTATTTTGTACAAAAGCCTTATTTTAATTAGATAAAAAGCCCTTTTTCTTAAAGCCCAAAATGTAATTCATTTATTTTATTTTAAAATAACTATTTTGGCCCATAAACTAAAGCCCATGGATTAATCTATTTTTTTATACAACTTGTCATGTAGAATACAATTTAAATGCTATTTTATTTTTATACAAAAATTTAATGCACAAATTTTTGGGCCTAGTTGCATGCACGTGCACTACACGTACACGTGCAATATGCACTTTTCTTCAAGGCCGGTTGCATTCTTGGAGGGAAACTCAAATTTTGAGTGGTGATCATGGTGTGGTGGTTGCTTAGATGTGGGTAGTTATTGCAACTCCTACTTTCATCCTAGCCCTCCATCCTACAACCAACCAATTGATCCTAGCCCTCCATTCTATTTGATTTTTAGTATAAATACCCCCCCCCCCCCTGGCTAGTTATCCTTGTGGCTATTAATCTTTCCAAACCTATTGTCTAAGTTGCATTATCTAGTAGTATTTTTGTGAGTTAAAAGATTGAGTGTGTGTGGGCTTGTTCTTGCAACACCAAGAAGAAAGAGAAGGGCCGGCATTCAAGGATAGGAGCTTTCGGTGTTGGTGCTTTTGGAGCTTGTGTGCGCGCGTCTAGGAGGAGGTGCACTTGTTTGCAAAGGACTTTTCTTGCTAATTGTATTTTTCTCTCCATACAAGGTGGGTAAAATTTTCCTTATTTCTAAAGTAGGATTGCATGCTAGTTTAATTAGAAAAATTGAAGCATGAAAATGATTAAGAAGAGCACACTCTAATTGGAAAAAATGACTTCTTGAATGATTAAAATATGGACATACAAATTTATATGTGGTTCTATTATTTGAGTTGTATGTGAATTGATTAGAAGCATGGATTGATTAATGAAAACACATTTATTACCATCAAGAACTACACACAAAAGTTAGTAGTTTGATTTTACCATTTCATGTGTTAAATAAATCCTTTGTGTTGATATGGGCATGAGTAAATTAAAATATGAGTTTGATGTTAGGAAAATGATTTAAGTCAGAGAATTAATGTGAAATTTATTGGCAAAAAGATTAGAATGCTACAATGCGAAGAAATGTCGAAAAGGGAATAAATGTTGTGTTATAATGTATAATTTGAATTAGTATATGAAAATACGTTTTAATTATTACAAAAATTATTTTGCTCTTACTGATGTGCAAATTATGTGAAGTAGTATTAATCTGGAGTTATACAGTATTTTTTTTATGAAAGCAAAATGAAACGAAAGCTAGTTGAACATCGAAATGTTTAAACAACAGTGAGAATCGGTTCAAAAAGATTCTGAGTTGCAGTTAGACAATCCGAGCACATAGCTCACGTGGTTAGAGCGTGCGGTTGGGTTCTCTAAGGTCACGGGTTCGACTCTTGAGAATACCATCTTTATGAGTGTTTATTTTTTTTAAACCGATCAGTTCCGAACCGAACGCATTAACTGCCATTCGCTTCTCTTCTTTATCGCTGGCACAAACCGGCCTAGTGGTCTGTGCTCTGGGCCGTGTCTCAGGGGTGCTGGGTTCGATTCTTGCTCTCGGCAAGAATGAAAAATTATTTTTTTGGGGGTTTTAATTGTCCAAAAATTATGAAAAAAATATAGTTATTCTCCTAAAAATATAACGAACTTTATAAAAATAATTTGGGGATTATTTGCATGAAATACACTATGATTTGAGAATAAAAGGCATAAATAGAACTATGGTTCTAGATATATACCTTGTGAAAAATTATAACTTACAAGAAGAAATTGAAATGAGGGATTAGAAGGTTATTTGGCAAAAAGAAATTTTATTGTGTGACATAATGCAATTTATTCTCATTTGAGAATAATGTGGAAAATATGAATTGTGAATATTTGTTAGTGATGTGAAATTTTGATATGAAGTGATAATTGATAAAGCATATGAAATTCATGTATAGTTATGGACTATTTGAACAAATTTGAAATCATGATTTGAAAAGAGAATATACATTTGAGTATGATAACTCAACATGGGAATTTATGAGTTGGAAATGCTCATTTTGGAAATTGTGAATTGAAAATTGAAATAAAAGAGTAGCTAAGTCTCCCCCGGCATTTGGAAATGAAATGAAATGAAATTTGAAAAGAAAGACCAAGGTTGGTCATGTTGAAATGAATGAATAAGTCCGGTTTAGTGGAGAGGCTAACTCTAGAGCTTTGAATTTTGTTCATGATTTTGATAAAAGAAACTAAGGATTAGTACATAGTGGAGACATGATGAAAGTAGGAGGAAAACACGAGTATGAGGGCCATCGGAGTGGCGGTGTGAGAGTGATCCATAGGTTTCCTGCTTGATGCGTCAAGACATGGCGTGGGCACTACTCCACAATTATCGTTCCGGTGGCGATGCTTGTAAGATGTTTGGTGACTGCAAGAGGATCGTGTGCCATGAAGTGAGGCTGAATTGTCCATAGGTTGCCTGCTCGATGCGTCGTGTCAGTGCGTGGGATTTCCCTCCAGAATTTTCTGTACACGAGCTTGTACTCATAGATCATCTAAGATAACTACCGTAATTACAGTAATAGATTAAGTCATAACGAGGGATTGAACCCTATAAAGATGAAGAACGATTAAGGGCTTGCCCTTAGACCTATGTAGTATGGGATGCATAGAATCCGAACAAGTGCGCATTAGTGTCATGTAATATAAATAAATGCATTAAGGACTAAGTGCACAATCACAACACGACATCAATAGGGTAGTCCCTTTAGTTGAAATGTGACAAGTTTGTGTTTGCTAAATATGGAAAATTAAGTTATACTATTTCCGGCATAGAGAGGATGGCCGTGTATAATGATCGTCGGTTGAATAAACTGACGTACCCATAGTCTTATATGCAGGTAAATGGCTTGATAAAGATCAAAGAGGAACAAATGCTTAAAGATTACTCCATGTTGTTGTGTATTTGTTTTCATTGTTGTAAAATTTTACTTCCGCTGTGCAATGTAAGTGTAATATTGATGTAAACTCTGATGTAAAGTGAAAAGTTTAAATTTCCTTGTAAAATTGTACTAAAGGAAGCGGAAAGATCCTGTAGAACATCTCGAATTTAGTGTATTTGGGATTCAGAGCGTTACAGAGTGGTATCAGAACCACGCTTCTACGCTTTCCACACTTGTACAAATTTATAAGGAACGACACCCTAGAAGTGGACATTAGAGTGTGTGTTTGGATCTAGAGATTTAAATGTAAGTGACTTACATTTGTGTTGCTCTATGACTCATGCTTCTTCCTCTCTATTTCTAAGATGGCTGACCACTTCGACCCTGCTGGAGACGATGACTGGCATATCATTGAGGAAGAGTACCATCGTGGACAGGCAGATTCCGAGGACGAGTACTAGCCAGGGCAAGCAGATTCTGATGGAGAAGAATGGCTTGAATCCCGAGAGATTACCCCACCTCTGGATTCATCTGATGACTCTTCTTCTGACGAAGAAGAAGAACCAGTTCCAAATAGTCTGGTGATATCTCTTCAGAAGCAGGTAGAAACACTGCGAGAGAGAGTCAGATTATTGGAAGCTCAACTGGCAAAGCGCAAGGACGACTATTCTGTTCTCAGTCATCATATATGGAAACTCGAGAAGAGGAAGAATCTGACAGATGTGCTGAAGGATGAAGTTGATGAACTACGGGGAGAACTTCGAGAAGCGAAGAGGAACCGTAAGAGTTAGACTGTTGTAGCTTCTACTATCTTTCATTCTGATGTTAAGAAATGTTTTTCAATTCGAATGTATAAAGTTTGGAATTCAATGAAATGGAAATATTGACTTGAAAGATCATGTTTCATACTTCGAATTTGATGGACATTTTACATCAGAATATGGAATGAAAGCTGTTGTGTTGTTCGATACTGGATCCTCTCATACTTTTGTGTCTCCTAAATTTGCTAAAGTGTTGAGAGTTGAACCGAAGATTTTTCCAGGCAAGATCATAGCAGTAGCTACTCCATCAGGGGAAACTTTAACCACTGATCGGTATTATGCTGATTGCGAGATTGTGATTGGAGATCGAATCTTTGGCATTGATCTGATCGAGCTGACTATCTTGGGAGTCGATGTTATCATTGGCATTGATTGGATGTCGGTGTACAGTGCAAGCATCGAGTGTAAGACCAAGACGGTAACAGTGAAGGCTCCAGGTGGACCTGAAGTCACTTTCCAAGGGAAGCAGAAGTGTTCTAGGCTGGTGGCAACTATCCGCAAGGAAGAGACTCCTGTGGAAGTGCAAGGGATTCCTGTGGTTCGGGACTATCCAACTGTGTTCTTGGATGATTTTCCTGGGTTACCCCCGCATCGTGATGTAGAGTTCAGCATCACTGTTCAACCAGGAAGTGCACCCATTTCTAAGGCACCGTATAGGATGGCTCCAGTGGAACAGGATGAGGTGAAACGACAGATTGAGGAACTGTTGGAGAAAGGCTTTATTCAACCTAGTGCATCACCTTGGGGAGCACCAGTGCTTTTGGTAAAGAAGAAGGATGGATCGATGAGAATGTGTATCGATTACCGGGAGCTGAATAAGGTAACTATTCAGAATAAGTATCAAATTCCTCGAATTGATGATTTGTTCGATCGTCTACAAGGAGCAGCTGTATTCTCCAAAATAGATCTTCGATCAGGATATCACCAAGTTCGAGTGAAAGCTGAATATGTGCACAAAACCGCATTTAGAACTCGACATGGGCATTACGAATTCTTAGTTATGCCATTTGGAGTGACGAATGCACCCGCAATCTTCATGGATTTGATGAACAGAGTTCTGAGGCCGTTCATTGATTCTTTCGTCGTGGTGTTTATCGACGATATTCTCGTGTACTCCAAGTCAGAGGAGGAGCACACCGAGCATCTGGAAGCAGTGTTGAAGAAGCTGGAAGAGCAGAAGTTGTATGCCAACTTATCCAAGTGTGATTTCTGGAAATCTGAAGTGGCATTCCTAGGTCACATCCTTTCTAAGGAGGGAGTGGCAACTGACCCTCAGAAGATAGAGGCAGTGAGAGATTGGGCTAGGCCTACTAGAGTGAAGGAAGTCAGGAGTTTTCTTGGGATGACTGGATACTACCGGAGATTCATTCAAGGTTATGCTCAGATAGCCGTGCCGCTTACTGGACTGACCAAGAAGAATGTGAGCTTCAAGTGGACTGAGAAATGTGAGGCAAGCTTTCAGGAGTTAAAAGAGAAACTGACTACTGCACCTATTTTGGCTTTGCCTAGAGCAGGTATTGAGTATGACGTTTATAGCGATGCTTCACATCGTGGGCTTGGTTGTGTCTTAATGCAAGAAGGAAGAGTAATCGCTTATGGGTCTAGGCAACTACGACCACATAAGAAGAATTACCCGACTCATGATCTGGAGTTGGCTGCGATTATCTTTGCCCTGAAGCAATGGAGGCACTACGTGTACGGTGAGAAGTTAAACATGTACACGGACCACAAGAGCTTGAAGTATATATATCAGCAGAGGGATCTGAATCTGAGGCAGCGAAGATGGTTGGAAGTGCTTGAGGACATGCGACCTGAGATCAAGTATCATCCTGGGAAAGCTAATGTCGTTGCTGATGCACTTAGTCGCAAGAGCAGTTTAGCCAGTTTGATTACAACTCAGAAGCATTTGATTGAGGAATTGGACCGAGCAGGTATTGAAGTTGTCTTGCAAGGAGTGGGAGCATCTCTGGCTCAGTTGAGGCTTCAGCCTACACTGAATGGAAGGATTATTGCAAGTCAGGAGGTTGATGCTGATATTTTGGAGATGAAGGAGCAGGTTGGTCCTGGCAGGTTGCCCGGATTTCAAATTAGGGATGGAGTGCTGTGGTTCGGAGATAGACTATGTGTTCCAAATCAGGCGGACCTGAAAGAGAGTATTATTCAGGAGGCACATGCTACTCTTTTGTCGGTACATCCTGGGAGTACTAAGATGTACAAAGACATCAAACAGCATCTCTGGTGGACAGGTTTGAAGCGGGATGTGGCTGAATTTGTGGCGAAGTGTGAGGTTTGTCAGCAAGTCAAAGCCGAAAATCAGAGACCCGGAGGTCTATTACAGCCGTTACCTATTTCGGAATGGAAGTGGGATAACATCAGTATGGATTTCATTACGGGATTGCCTAAGAGTTCTAAGGGCAATGATGTGATTTGGGTTATAGTCGATCGACTAACCAAGTCCGCTCACTTTTTGGCGATGAAACTCACTGCTTCGATTGACAAGTTGCCTGAGTTGTATGTTGGCAAGATTGTCCGACTTCATGGTGTTCCGTCAACTATTGTGTCTGATCGAGATGCGCGGTTTACTTCGCATTTCTGGAGGAGTCTTCAGACAGCTTTGGGTACTAAGACAGATTTCAGCACTGCTTTTCATCCGCAAACCGATGGGCTGACCGAGAGAGTCAACCGCATTCTTGAGGATATGCTTCGGTGTTGTATACTAGACTTTGGAGGCAGTTGGAAAAGGCATTTACCTTTGGTAGAGTTTGCCTACAACAACAGTTTTCAGGCTAGCATCGGGATGGCACCGTATGAAGCTCTGTATGGTAGGAAGTGCAGAACACCTGTTTGTTGGTATGAAGTTGGGGAGCGTCAGTTGTTTGGTCCTGAGCTTGTGCAGCAAACCTCTGAGAAGATTGTTCTGATCAGGAAAAGGTTGGTGGAAGCTCAGAGCAGGCAGAAAAGCTATGCAGACAATCGGAGAAGGGACCTTGAGTTTGAGGTTGGTGACTTCATCTTTCTGAAGGTATCGCCCAGTAAAGGTGTGGTTCGATTTGGCAAAGGCGGGAAGTTAGCCCCGAGGTTTATAGGCCCGTACAAGATATTGAAAATGATCAGAAAAACTGCTTACCGGCATGAATTACCGGAAGAGTTATCTCAGGTGCACAATGTCTTTCATGTGTATATGCTGAGAGGTTACATTCCAGATCCGAGTCATCATTTGCCTGAAGTGCGGTTTGCAATTGGATCTGAACTACATCGAGTTTCCTGTCGAGATTGTTGATCGTCGAGAGAAAGTCTTGAGGAATAAGACGATACCGATGGTCAAGGTAGTCTGGAGAAACCATTTGGTTGAAGAGGCTACTTGGGAGTCTGAGGAGAGGATGTTGAAGGACTATCCTGAGCTTTTTGCTTGATTGTATCTTTGTATCTTTTTGTTCTTGTGTGAGTGTTGTATTTTTGTTCCTCTCACTCTTGACTGTAGTTCCGGGGACGGAACTATTCTAAGTAGGAAGTGTTGTAATGCCCTAATTTTTCAATTTATGAAAAATTATTTATTTTTGCATGTAGTGTGCACGTGCAATATTTTTGGTTGATATTTTCATCAAGATGAGTAAAGATATTTCAATTTGTGCTTTTAATTATTTTGTACAAAAGCCTTATTTTAATTAGATAAAAAGCCCTTTTTCTTAAAGCCCAAAATGTAATTTATTTATTTTATTTTAAAATAACTATTTTGGCCCATAAACTAAAGCCTATGGATTAATCTATTTTTTTATACAACTTGTCATGTAGAATACAATTCAAATGCTATTTTATTTTTATACAAAAATTTAATGCACAAATTTTTGGGCCTAGTTGCATGCACGTGCACTACACGTACACGTGCAATATGCACTTTTCTTCAAGGCCGGTTGCATTCTTGGAGGGAAACTCAAATTTTGAGTGGTGATCATGGTGTGGTTGTTGCTTAGATGTGGGTAGTTATTGCAACTCCTACTTTCATCCTAGCCGTCCATCCTACAACCAACCAATTGATCCTAGCCCTCCATTCTATTTGATTTTTAGTATAAATACCCCCCCCCCCCCCCCCCCCCATGGCTAGTTATCCTTGTGCCTATTAATCTTTCCAAACCTATAGTCTAAGTTGCATTATCTAGTAGTATTTTTGTGAGTTAAAAGATTGAGTGTGTGTGGGCTTGTTCTTGCAACACCAAGAAGAAAGAGAAGGGCCGGCATTCAAGGATAGGAGCTTTCGGTGTTGGTGCTTTTGGAGCTTGTGTGCGCGCGTCTAGGAGGAGGTGCACTCGTTTGCAAAGGACTTTTATTGCTAATTGTATTTTTCTCTCCATACAAGGTGGGTAAAATTTTCCCTATTTCTAAAGTAGGATTGCATGCTAGTTTAATTAGAAAAATTGAAGCATGAAAATGATTAAGAAGAGCACACTCTAATTGGAAAAAATGACTTCTTGAATGATTGAAATATGGACATACAAATTTATATGTGGTTCTATTATTTGAGTTGTATGTGTATTGATTAGAAGCATGGATTGATTAATGAAAACACATTTATTACCATCAAGAACTACACACAAAAGTTAGTAGTTTGATTTTACCATTTCATGTGTTAAATAAATCCTTTGTGTTGATATGGGCATGAGTAAATTAAAATATGTGTTTGATGTTAGGAAAATGATTTAAGTCAGAGAATTAATGTGAAATTTATTGACAAAAAGATTAGAATGCTACAATGCGAAGAAATGTCGAAAAGGGAAGAAATGTGGTGTTATAATGTATAATTTGAATTAGTGTATGAAAATACGTTTTAATTATTACAAAAATTATTTTGCTCTTACAGATATGCAAATTATGTGAAGTAGTATTAATTTGGAGTTATACAGTATTTTTTTTATGAAAGCAAAATGAAACGAAAGCTAGTTGAACATCGAAATGTTTAAACAACAGTGAGAATCGGTTCAAAAAGATTCTGAGTTGCAGTTAGACAATCCGAGCACATAGCTCACGTGGTTAGAGCGTGCGGTTGGGTTCTCTAAGGTCACGGGTTCGACTCTTGAGAATACCATCTTTATGAGTGTTTATTTTTTTTAAACCGATCAGTTCCGAACCGAAGGCATTAACTGCCATTCGCTTCTCTTCTTTATCGCTGGCACAAACCGGCCTAGTGGTCTGTGCTCTGGGCCGTGTCTCAGGGGTGCTGGGTTCGATTCTTGCTCTCGGCAAGAATGAAAAATTATTTTTTTTGGGGTTTTAATTGTCCAAAAATTATGAAAAAAATATAGTTATTCTCCTAAAAATATAAGGGACTTTATAAAAATAATTTGGGGATTATTTGCATGAAATACACTATGATTTGAGAATAAAAGGCATAAATAGAACTATGGTTCTAGATATATACCTTGTGAAAAATTATAACTTACAAGAAGAAATTGAAATGAGGGATTAGAAGGTTATTTGGCAAAAAGAAATTTTATTGTGTGACATAATGCAATTTATTCTCATTTGAGAATAATGTGGAAAATATGAATTGTGAATATTTGTTAGTGATGTGAAATTTTGATATGAAGTGATAATTGATAAAGCATATGAAATTCATGTATAGTTATGGACTATTTGAACAAATTTGAAATCATGATTTGAAAAGAGAATATACATTTGAGTATGATAACTCAACATGGGAATTTATGAGTTGGAAATGCTCATTTTGGAAATTGTGAATTGAAAATTGAAATAAAAGAGTAGCTAAGTCTCCCCCGGCATTTGGAAATGAAATGAAATGAAATTTGAAAAGAAAGACCAAGGTTGGTCATGTTGAAATGAATGAATAAGTCCGGTTTAGTGGAGAGGCTAACTCTAGAGCTTCGATTTTTGTTCATGATTTTGATAAAAGAAACTAAGGATTAGTACATAGTGGAGACGTGTTGAAAGTAGGAGAAAAACACGAGTATGAGGGCCATCGGAGTGGCGGTGTGAGAGTGATCCATAGGTTGCCTGCTTGATGCGTCAAGACATGGCGTGGGCACTACTCCAGAATTATCGTCCCGGTGGTGATGCTTGTGAGATGTTTGGTGACTGCAAGAGGATCGTGTGCCATGAAGTGAGGCTGAATTGTCCATAGGTTGCCTGCTCGATGCGTCGTGTCAGTGCGTGGGATTCCCCTCCAGAATTTTCTGTACACGAGCTTGTACTCATAGATCATCTAAGATAACTACCGTAATTACAGTAGTAGATTAAGTCATAACGAGGGATTGAACCCTATAAAGATGGAGAACGATTAAGGGCTTGCCCTCGGACCTATGTAGTATGGGATGCATAGAATTCGAACAAGTGCGCATTAGTGTCATGTAATATAAATAAATGCATTAAGGACTAAGTGCACAATCACAACACGACATCAATAGGGTAGTCCCTTTAGTTGAAATGTGACAAGTTTGTGTTTGCTAAATATGGAAAATTAAGTTATACTATTTCCGGCATAGAGAGGATGGCCGTGTATAATGATCGTCGGTTGAATAAACTGACGTACCCACAGTCTTATATGCAGGTAAATGGCTTGATAAAGATCAAAGAGGAACAAATGCTTAAAGATTACTTCATGTTGTTGTGTATTTGTTTTCATTGTTGTAAAATTTTACTTCCGCTGTGCAATGTAAGTGTAATATTGATGTAAACTCTGATGTAAAGTGAAAAGTTTAAATTTCCTTGTAAAATTGTACTAAAGGAAGCGGAAAGATCCTGTAGAACATCTCGAATTCAGTGTATTTGGGATTCGGGGCGTTACAATCCTGCTGCTAGATAAAGAAGTTAACTCCCTTATCCCAAGCACATCTAATCAGTCTCGAGATGAACCGAATGGTATTGTTTCTCATATTTCAAATTTCGTTGTAACTATTCCACAGGTGCACACCTCTGCAATACCATCGATCGAGCCTAACATAGTTCTGGTAGACCCACCTCTAATTTTTTGATCAACCTCCCCCCATCTTTGAAACTATGGAAGGTACAGATTCTGAATTAAATATGAGTACCGCTTTTTTCCCATATATCTTGTTAAACCCATCATTTTCGATACCGATGTAAGTATGGATCCTTGCCTTAATTTACTTATTGCTTCTTTTTTTAAACCTCGTAAACCTACAAATTCTAATACTCCTACTGCCTCATAAGATAATTAGTCTATTAGTCACCCTGTTTTTACTTCTATATTAGATATGTATCAATTCCCAAGCCTACTTCAGAGGACTTGTCACATCCAAGATGGAGTTAGACTATGCAAAAGGAGTTGTTTACACTATCTCATAACCGCACGTGGGACTATGTTGGTTGTAAGTGGGAGTGGACAAAGAAAGTTAATCATAATGGTTCAATTGTTAGGATAATGTTTTGTATACTCGGGGTTTGAATTAGAAGAAGAGACGACGAAGCACAGAGGTCAAAGCATCGAAGAAAGGAGAAAGTGGAAACAGAGCAACAACAACAACAACAGCAGAGGCTGATACAGTCAACTTCACATCTCCAAAGTCTAGGCAGTAGTTAGGTGCGGTCGACCGCACTTGGGTGCAGTCGACCGTCGTGGCTGCTACAACATTTTTGGGCCTTGATCTTGGAGATCATTTCAGCCCAATCTTTAATTCAGTGACTTCTTCTATAGGATATATCAGACGAGTGAGATATCAACACTAACCTAGGGTTATCTATATTCTTCTTCTATTTATTGTAATAGCCTCTATTATGAGAGGTGGAGTACTTCATTGATTATTTTCTCCATTGCAAAGAGAGGCTTGAGAGATAGTTCTTGGTGAGTGAATTTAATTTCTTGTATTGAGTGAATTTGTAACTCCTTGTAATCGCTTCTAGTTGAATATTATATCTCCCTATATTTCCCGCCGGATTAAGTGAAAGCTAACCGGGGTAAATCCTTGTGTGTTTATGTTGGGTTGGTGGATCTACTTGTTTGGTTGTTCGATTGATTCGTCTCATCTACCTCAGCATTCACATTGCTCTAATCTATTCCGTTGAGCCACCAGTGTGGGTCAACATCCCCCAACAAAGTGGTATCAAAGCTTCAGGTTGCCAAGTCCCTTAATTAAGATGACAGGTCACAATCTTTTGAAGATCAGGAAGTTCGATGGAAAGATCAACTTCAATTTTTGGAAAGTCGACATGTATGATGTCCTAGTTCAAGAACGTGTATAGTTAGCCGTCAAGAAGAAGGAAAATCCATCTGATATGAAGAAGGATGTTTGGGATGGTATTTGTGAAAGAGCCGTAAGTCTAATCCGACTATCATTGGTGGATGAGGCCAAGTGCAAGTTTCTTGAAGAAACCCATGTGGCGAGTTTGTGGGAAAACTCATAGCCGACTACTCTGGTTCATCATTATTAGATCGAATGCAATGGAAGAGGAAGTTATTCCATTTATCAATTGATATGGCTAAAAATGGGGTTAAATCGGAACCGTCCAAATCAGGAACGAATCTCAAAGCCTATGGGTAAAATGGTAATTTTGCCTACCAATGGGTCTGAAGTGGGTCCTGGGTCTTTTCCCCAAAAGACCCAATAACCCACGAACGGATCCACCTCAACTGGGTACGGGTCCCAACCCAAAATAAACCCAGTCCAGCAGGATAGAATTAGGGTTTCTGATTAATCCTAATCAACGGCCCTGATTCATATCTATCCTTTCACTGGGGATTAGGAATTACATTCCTTATCTGACCACAGGGATTACATTCCTAATCTGACCCCTACGGTGGCTATAAATACCCCCATCCATCTCCATTAAGAGGTAATCAATCTTTTGCCAGTTTACGCACTTTCATAATCAACCTAGTTATTGACTTGAGCGTCGGAGGGTGCGTCGCCGGGATCAACCCCGGTGTCTCGCACTTTTTGCAGGTGAACGGCGGGAGTCAGCGGTCAAACTCCGGCAGAACAGGTTCAGGTTTGTTATTCAGGTTTTCCAAGAATCTACAAATACTATCTGTTTGCCCCCACACCAGATTTAGCGGTAACAGATTGGCGCCGTCTGTGGGAAAACAAACGAATAGCAGCCTCCCCTCTTCCCGTTGGTCAGACCTTCTCCAGCCATGCCTCCTAGGAAAGTAAGATCCAAAGGGTCTAACCGTGGACCCAACCCCGTCGATCAGCAACAGGAAGTCCCCTTCCAACCCGCTCAGCAGCAGGGGCAACTTTCTCCTTAAGAAGAGGACCCTCTCCAACAGGACCAGCCTCCTCTTCAAAATCAGCAACCTCCTGAGGGTCCCCCCGGTCCTCAAAATGCTGTGCAGGGGTCTCACGTCCCAACCCACAGAAGCAACCTCTCCATCAGGACCACATCTCAGTACACAATGCCTCTACAGATTCTATGGCCTCCCGCAATCCTCGAGCTTCCGACCTTCACAATACCATCCTCAATCAGCAGAAGGATGAGGATCTTCGCCACCGTCTGGATGAGAGGCAGGCCCGAGATGGAGCCTCCCGCCAACAACATCCAGATGAGCGATCTCCTCACCGCCGAGACTACAGAAGGTCTCCCACCCGAAGAGGGCGGAGAGAGTCCCCCGAGCATCACAGGAGAAGACCCCATTCCCCAGCCGGTCGGCAGCATCCGAGGAACGATAAGGCACCCATCACTCGTGCCGAGTTCCAGCAATTCCAAGCCACCATCCTACAAGCTCTCAATCTCCGACCCAACAACACCAATGCTCCAAGGATTCCCACTCCTCCTCTGGTCCGAAGTCCTCACCGACGGTCCCTAACTCCTCCTCCAGCTCCTAGCAACCCCCAGCACATTCCTAGTCCTCGCCGCTCCAGGAGCTACCGTCGTCGTAGCCCCCGCTCTCCCTCGTATGAAGACAAGTCTAGAGGCTCGGTTGATTACCGTCGAAGGGATGATGCTGTCTACCGTCGTCTCCACGAAATGGAGAGGTGCTTGGGTCAGTTAGATAGAGAAGAAGAGCTTAGAGGAAGGACCCTTCGCCCGAGTCAACCTCCTTTTTCCCGAACCATAATAGAGGCACCTGTACCAATTGGCTTTAAACCTCCTCAATTCGAGACTTATTCCGGGGAGTCTGACCCCGTCGATCACATTGAAAGCTTTAAGACCCTCATGCTCATCCATCAAGCTTCCGATGCTCTGCTGTGCAAGACCTTCCCTATAATACCCCAGATCAGTCGACTGGTACTGACAGCAGTCGACTGGTAGAGGACAGTCGACTGGTACTGCCAGCAGTCGACTGACTATTGAGATTTGTGAGAGGATTGAGAAATATAGTCCCATATCGGGAATTTGCAAGGATAATTTGAGTATAAATACTATTGCCGAGGATCAAGAGTCACCAATTCGGTTAACCATCTTTTGAGAGGCAGCCTGTGGTGGGCAGTTGTACTACATAGTATTTATAAATTGTCTGAGCATTGGGGCGGGGCATTACAAATGGTATCAGAGCCGACTTTCGACACACCAGGGGGGGTGTATCTGCACGTCGAGGGCCTGGGGGGGCCTATTCGTGGGGTACATATGTTTGCGTGTCGAGGGTCTGCGGGCCTATTCACGGAGCATGCCGGGTGCTAGAAAGGGCGGTCCTACACGAGATGTGTGCCCTGTGCTCTCAGCGAGGACGCTGATTCCTAAGGGGGGGTGTATGTAATACCCCATATCAGTCGACTGGTACTGACAGCAGTCGACTGGTAGAGGACAGTCGACTGGTACTGCCAGCAGTCGACTGACTATTGAGATTTGTGAGAGGATTGAGAAATATAGTCCCATATCGGGAATTTGCAAGGATAATTTGAGTATAAATACTATTGCCGAGGATCAAGAGTCACCAATTCGGTTAACCACCTTTTGAGAGGCAGCCTGTGGTGGGCAGTTGTACTACATAGTATTTATAAATTGTCTGAGCATTGGGGCGGGGCGTTACATTCCCCGCTACTCTCAAGGGTCCGGCTCGAGAATGGTACTCTCGCCTTGCCCCATCCTCGATATTCTCCTTCGAGCAATTTGAGACCCTCTTCGTCACCCACTTTGTGAGTAGCCGCCGAACTGAGAAGACCAGCATTTCGCTACTCTATCTTAACCAGAAGAAGGGTGATAGTTAAGAAACTATGTAAAAAGGTTCACAGCGAAAGCCAGGTCGATAGCATCCCTCGACCAGTCGGTCGCTGCAGCAGCATTCCAATCCAATGTCCTCAACTCCAGCCTCCGCTCCTCCCTCGCCAAGAAGCCCCCGCAGAACTTCTCTGACCTCCTCCTCCAGAGCGAAAAGTACATTCGGGCCAAGGAAGATGAGCACCGCCCTAACTTGGAGGGGCCTTCCTCCGAGTCCAAGAGAAAGGGAACAGAAGAGGAAGGGGCCAAGAAGCTCCAGAAGGATAATGGCGGGCAGCACCGGCCTCCCCCCAGATTTGAAAAGTTTACTCCCCTTAACGCCAACATCTCCACAATTCTCATGGAAGTTGAGAAGGAGGGGGTGATACCTCCTGCACCAAAAATGAACACCCCTGGCAAGAAGAGGGACAAAGAGAAATGGTGCCGCTATCACCGGGACCATGGCCACGACACCAATGATTGTTAGGCCCTGAAGAACGAGATAGAAGCCCTCATCCAGAGGGGTCAGCTAACCAAGTTTGTAAGAAAGGACCGATCTGATCTTCCTCTCCCGCCTCGGGGGGCTAACAAGCGTCCTGAACGCGATGAAACGCCCGAATTCGAAGAGGAGCGTGTCCTGCACCTCATTCATGGGCGCCCAATGGGGAGCTCCTCCAACTCCTCTCGAAAGGCATTTATTAGGGAAGTTAATTCGGTCCGTGCCACACCTCCCCCTAAAGGCCTCGGAGTGTCCGTCACATTCTCAGATGAAGACCTTGAGGGTGTCCGAACGCCCCATTGTGACGTACTCGTCATCAACTTCCATATGGCGAACTTTAAAGTAGAGAGGATCCTGGTGGACAATGGCAGCTCCGTTAACATCCTATTCCTCGCCGCTTTCAAAGGCCTCAAACTATCCCGAGACAGACTCAAACCCGCCGGCTGCACACTCCATGGGTTCACGGGAGTGCCAGTGACTATTGAAGGGGTGATCACCCTCGACGTAACCGCTGGCAAAACTTCTACTACCCGAACGGAGTCGATGGACTTTATGGTCGTGGATGTCCGTGCAGCTTACAATGTCATTTTGGGTCGGCCCGGCTTAGCTGCTCGTGAAGCCGTCCCTTCCGCCTATCACCTCAAGATGAAGTTTCCCACTCGGGGAGGAGTAGGGGAAGTAAAAGGCAATCAGGAAACGGCCCGCAGATGCTACATGACCTTTACTCTGGGTCCAGTCCTCTCCTTCGAAACTCTTGAAATCTCCCAAGATGTTGTCCGACCAACGTCCGAGCCGGTGGATGAGTTGGAGGAAGTGCACTTCTCTGAGCAGGATCCAAGCCAAAAGTTCTTTGTTAGCAAGACCCTCCCATCTGCCCTATGCTCCGACATAGTCCAGTGCATCTGAAGGAATTGCGACCTCTTTGCTTGGTCGGCCGCAGACATGCCCGGAATTTTCGAAGAGCTTTTAGTCCACCACCTCAGCGTTGCTCCGGGGTCCAAACCGGTCCAACAGAAGAGGTGCAAGTTCGCTCCCTAGCGCCAGCAAGCTATAAAAGATGAGGTGGACAAACTCTTGAAGGCTCGGTTCATACAGGAGGTAAACTATCCCAAATGGCTCTCGAATGTAGTTATGGTGAAGAAGTCCAATGGAACCTGGAGGATTTGTATCGACTTTACCGACCTCAACAAAGCATGCCCCAAAGATCCATTCCCTCTTCCAAGTATCGATACTTTGATTGACGCCACTTCGGGCCATGAACTCCTCAGCTTCATGGACGCCTTCTCAGGCTACAATCAGATTCGTATGTTTCCCCCGGATATCCCAAAGACCTCCTTTGTAACCGATCAGGGCCTCTACTGCTACAGAGTAATGCCCTTCAGATTGAAGAATGCAGGTGCCACTTATCAACGCCTCGTCAACTAGGTTTTTCAAGCACAAATCGGCCGAAATATGGAGGTGTATGTTGACGATATGCTTGTGAAGAGTATCCACGGGGCCGATCATGTGGCCGATCTGCAGGAGGTGTTCAATGGACTCAGAAAGCACGATATGAGGCTCAATCCGAACAAGTGTGCGTTCGGAGTCTCGTCGGGAAAGTTCCTAGGCTTCATGGTCAGCCAAAGAGGAATCGAGGCCAACCCTGAGAAGATCAAAGCCATATTAGACATGGCTCCCCCGAAGAATGTTAAAGAGGTTCAGAAGCTAACGGGTCGCCTGGCAGCCATAGGGCAGTTCCTTTCCAAGTCAGGGGAGAAGTGTCTTCCCTTCTTCAAGGCTCTCAGGGGGGCTAAAGGCTTCGAGTGGGGTCAACAGCAACAAGACTCATTCGATCAGCTGAAGGCTTATCTAGTCAATCCTCCTCTCCTCAGCAAACCTGTTCCTGGGGAAACCCTCTACCTCTACTTAGCAGCCTCCGAGTAGACCCTCAGCTCCATCCTCGTGAAGGAAGAAGATAGGACTCAAAGGCCCATTTATTACGTGAGCAAGGTACTTCGGGATGCCGAGCTCCGCTATCCGAGGATAGAGAAGATGGCGTACGCCTTAGTCATGGCCGCAAGAAAGCTCCGCCCATATTTCCAATCCCATTCGGTGGTCGTTCTTACTGACCAACCACTGAAGCAAGTTCTCCACAAACCAGAGACCTCCGGTCACCTCATTAAGTGGTCTATCGAGCTGAGCCAGCATGATATAACGTATCAGCCTCGGACCGCGATCAAGGCTCAGGCCTTAGTTGAATTCATAGTTAAAAGTACCATCCCCGAGGTCAGCCAAGCAATGAAGGGACCACCTGTCTGGTCGGTTTACGTAGATGGATCCTTTTGTAACGAGGGAAGCAGAGTCGGGGTCATTCTGGCCGGCCCAGATGATTTCATCCTCCAATACTCCCTCCGGATCAACTTCAAGGCCTCTAACAACGAAGCAGAATATAGGCACTCATAGCCGGCCTCAGAATGGCTCGCAATGCAGGGACGCAGCACCTCCGGATCTTTAGCGACTCTCAACTGGTCGTAAATCAGGTTCTAGGCGAGTATGAGGCACGAGATGACCGAATGGCTAAGTACCTAGCCAAGGTTAGGAATCTCATGGCCCTATTTGAAGAAGCTCTCATCCAGCGAATCCCCCGAGAGGATAATTCCGAAGCCGATGCCCTCTCCAAGCTAGCCTCCTCCTCCCTCCAAGGTCTCGAGCAGACCGTCTTGATTGAGGTGCTCCTGAAGCCTAATATAGAAGATGAAACTTCCGACTTGATGGAGTCGCTACCTGCCCTGCTTCAAGATAACTGGATGAAACCCCTGGTAGAATTCCTAAGGGATGGGCTCCTCCCCGAAAACCCTAGAGAAGCTCGCCGAGTGAGAACCCGAGCAGAGCGATACACACTTATCGCGGGCATCCTATACAAGCACTCCTTCACACAAGTAGACGACAGGCCTTATTTGAGATGCCTCTCCCCGGAACAAGCCGAATACGCCCTGCAAGAGCTCCACGAAGGCATCGGCGGGGCACATTTAGGGTCCAGATCCCTAGCCCGGAAAGTGTTGAATTATGGATATTTCTGGCCCATTCTCCTTCAAGACGCCGAACTACACGTTCGGCAATGCAGCTCTTGTCAGAAATACTCTAACGTCCGTCGCCTCCCACAAGCTCCACTCACCTCCCTATCAAGTCCTATCCCTTTCGCAATGTGGGGGATGGATTTACTAGGGCCATTCCCACCAGCTCCCGGCCAGTTCAAATTCTTAGTTGTGGCAATCGACTACTTCTTGAAGTGGATAGAGGCTGAGCCCTTGGCCACAATCACCGAGAAAAAAGTACTTCAGTTCTTCTAGAAGAACGTCATCTGCCGATTCGGTGTCCCTCGAGTCCTCATAACAGACAACGGAACCCAGTTTACCGAGGCTGCCTTCCGAGCTTTATGTGAAGACCTCGCCATCCAACAATGTTTCTCCTCTGTCTCCAATCCACAGTCGAATGGTCAAGTGGAGAATGCTAACCGAAAGATCCTCTCCGGTATTAAGAAAAGGCTGAATAAGTACTCTAAAGGCTTATGGGTCGATCAGCTCCCTAACGTGCTGTGGAACTACCGCACCACGAAACGGACCCCCACAGGAGAGTCTCCATTCAACCTCACCTATGGGTCCGAGGCTGTGATCCCATTGGAAGTCGGCATACCTTCTCCTCGCCTTCTTGCCTTCGAAGAAGAACAGAATGCCAGAGAACTTTGGGCAAACTTAGACTTGGTCGACTTGCTACGGGAAAGAGCGTCAATCCGCCAACAGAGTTATCAGAGGAGGATCGAGTTGGCGTACAATAAGAGAGTCCGTCCTACCGACCTCAATGAAGGGGACTTGGTCCTCAGAAAGTTAGCAATCTCCTTTCCTGGTCAGAAGAATAAACTAGCTCCAAATTGGGAGGGACCCTACAAGATCACCAAAGTAGTTCGGCCTGGGACATGTCGACTAGAAGACCTCGAAGGCAGAGATCCCCAGGACTTGGAATGCCGACCATCTTTTGAAATACCAAGAGAGAGAGCATTGACGCCTCTCTAAGTATTCTGGGATGTCGAACCGTTCCTCTCCTTTTACTTGTTTTTTTTCCTTTATTTCTCTCATGTAATAACGGCTCGCAACTTAGAAGCAACCAACTATTAGTTATCAATAAAGAATGTTTTTTCATATTTTACTTAAAAAATTGCTTGTATCTCTCTGCTTTTACTATTCACCCTAACAACGAGTTCGGAGTCCAACACTTGGCTCGACTCCTCTTCGCAAGCTCGCTTTTAAGCGAGCTAGAAGGGGTTCGCCATTCGGAATTGCTCCCACAACTGTTGAACAAACTCTAACGACGAGTTCGGAGTCCAACACTTGGCTCGACTCCTCTTCGAAAGCTCGCTCTTAAGTGAGCTAGAAGGGGTTCGCCATTCGGAATTGCTCCCACAACCGTTGAACAAACTCTAACGACGAGTTCGGAGTCCAACACTTGGCTCGACTCCTCTTCGCAAGCTCGCTCTTAAGCAAGCTAGAAGGGGTTCACCATTCGGAATTGCTCCCACAACCGTTGAACAAACTCTAACGTCGAGTTCGGAGTCCAACACTTAGCTTGATTCCTCTTCGCAAGCTCGCTCTTAAGCGAGCTAGAAGGGGATCGCCATTCGGAATTGCTCCCACAACCGTTGAACAAACTCTAACGACGAGTTCGGAGTCCAACACTTGGCTCGACTCCTCTTCGCAAGCTCGCTCTTAAGCGAGCTAGCAGGGGATCGCCATTCGGAATTGCTCCCACAACCGTTGAACAAACTCTAACGACGAGTTCGGAGTCCAACACTTGGCTCGACTCCTCTTCGCAAGCTCGCTCTTAAGCGAGCTAGAAGGGGATCGCCATTCGGAATTGCTCCCACAACCGTTAAACAAACTCTAACGATGAGTTCGGAGTCCAACACTTGGCTCGACTCCTCTTCGCAAGCTCGCTCTTAAGCGAGCTAGAAGGGGTTCGCCATTCGGAATTGCTCCCACAACCGTTGAACAAACTCTAACGACGAGTTCGGAGTCCAACACTTGGCTCGACTCCGCTTCGTTAAGAACACCGAGCTACCGAGCTGCTATGGGCAGAGGCAAAACTACCAAGTCACCGAACCGAGCGGACGAGGTACCGACCTCCACATATGGAGAAAAAAGCCGCCGAGCCAGCTTCATCGTCTGATTGTCTCAAAATTTGTGCTAGAACGTGATGAATGGCTCAGATTGCGCAACATCCCCACAAAACGACAAGATAACGTTTTCTCGAAATTTGATCCTCTTGTCTCGTGATTTGTGCCGTGATCATGATACACCGCCAGATTAAGCCACGTAGCTCGGCCATAAATCCGAGCTACCTAACTATCGAAAAGCAAAGAGACCTCGGCACACCCCGAGCAAGAACAAAAATTCTACAGCTAGAACGAATAAAAGGAGCTAACTATTGGCTCTTATGGTTCATTTCAAAAGAGAGTAACTACAACACAACAACGAGCAGACGAACTCCAATTTTATTAAAACAACTTAATAATTTTACAAGGCAAAGTTAATACAAAAAGGCGTTACAAAAACTCGAGAGCCCAGTACAACTTTATCAACGCCTCTTCGGAACGGAGACATTCCGATTCAGAGATACTCGAGGCCGGTGCCGCTTAACCTCCGAGCTCGTCTCTAGGCCGACAAACCGAGATGCCTCTTCGCCACTAACTCTAACGGTGGCTTCGACTGAGGCTCCGCTCGAGGAACCCGCTACACCACTTTGGGCATCGGCCGCGGTCCGACCTGTAACGAGGGGACGAGTCGCGAGCTCGTAGATCCATCGCTTGCACTCCTCGCGGGTACACGAGGTACTGCGGAAGTTAATTCTCACGGGCTGAGGTTTTAGACGAGCAACCTGAGGTATAGGCAAATACACTGACCTTGAGGTGACATTTCCTTGAAGTGACGTTCACGGCCGGAATTAGATCACCGAAATTGCCTGGCCTACGCGACAGCTAGCGCAACCACCTTAGATCACGAATCGCCGCTAGCAGAGCAAACTGAGAGTAAAAGTAAAAACTAGAGAGTAAAAGTGAGAATGAGCCAAGGGGTGAAGGGGGGTGAGAATTTATAACCTCAAAGCGACGTTTGGGCTTCCTTGGGCATTTAAAGGCCCACTAAGAGAAGGCAAAATGCCAAAATGGAGAGTTGCGACGTTTCAAAACAAAGACTCTTCAAATCGCTTAAGTCCATGACTCGGCCACCGGAGTGCCTAGCCGAGCTACCGAACAGCCTGGCTATGCAACCGAGCTACTGGGTGGAAGAACGATCCGCCGAACCCATGGTAGGCCTCGCCTAGCTACCAGGCCGAGGTGCCGAGGTACCGACCTCCACATATGGAGAAATATTCTGCCGAACCAAATTTACCGTCGGATCGTTTCAAAATTCGTGTTGAAACTTGAGGGACGGTTCAGATAGCGACACGCTCACAAAACGAAAAGATACCGTTTTCTCGTGATCTGAACCCCATCCTCGTAATTCACACCGTGATAATCGCTCCAGATCTAGCCACGCGTTCCTTCCGAGCTGCCGACCACCGGTGTGCATGGCCGAGCTACCGAACAGCTTGGCTAAGCAACCGAGCTACTAGGTCGGAAGGTGGCGACAGTTCAAGACAAGGACTCTTCAAAACACTTAACTCCACCCCTCGGCAATCAACGCCTCGACGTGCCACCGAACAGCCGAGCCGAGGTGCCGAGGAACCGACCTCCACATATGGAGAAAAATTCTGCTGAGCCAAATTCACCGTCGGATCGTTCCAAAATTTGCGTCAAAATTTGATGGAGGCCCAGATCGCGCCACGCCCACAAAACGACAAAATAATATTTTCTTGTGATCTGAACCCAGTCCTCGTGATTCGCGCCGTGATGGATGCTTAGGATCGTGCCACGTAGCTCGGCAGATCCTGAGGCTCCGAGCCAAGCTGTCGAAGAGCCGAGCCGAGGTGCCGAGGAATCGACCTCCACATATGGAGAAAAATTCTGCCGAGCCAAATTCACTGTCGGATCGTTCCAAAATTCGCGTCAAAATTTGATGGACGGCCCAGATCGCGCCACCCCCACAAAACGACAAAATAACGTTTTTTCGTGATCTGAACCCAGTCCTCGTGATTCGCACCGTGATGGACGCTCAGGATCGTGCCACGTAGCTCGGCAGATCCTGAGGCTCCGAGTCGAGCTGCCGAAGAGCCGAGTCGAGGTGCCAAGGAATCGACCTCCACATATGGAGAAAAATTCTGCCGAGCTAAATTCACCGTCGGATCGTTCCAAAATTCGCGTCAAAATTTGATGGACGGCCCAGATCGCGCCACCCCCACAAAACGATAAAATAATATTTTCTCGTGATCTGAACCCAGTCCTCGTGATTCGCGCTGTGATGGACGCTCAGGATCGTGCCACGTAGCTCGGCAGATCCTGAGGCTCCGAGCCGAGCTGCCGAAGAGTCGAGCCGAGGTGCCGAGGCACCGACCCTCTCATACGAAGAAACTACTTGCCGAGCAATTTGGATCGTTCGATCCCCCAGAAAGTCGCGCTCGAAGCTGATGGAGGGCCCAGATCGCGCCACGCCATAATTCGGTATTTTATTCTATTAAAATCGTTTTATTTATTTAAAAATTGCGAAAAAATGATTAAAAATTCGGGAAAAATAATTAAAAATCCTAGAAAATAATTATAAAGTCGGGAAAATATTTTTGAGCCCCTGAGTAACTAATTATTGCCTAAGACCACTTATTAAGATCCCCGAACGACGAATCGATGCTTCGCAAAATTAAGTAAGTATTCCGAAAAAATAGATAAAAATCACCAAATGTCCAGAAGAGCACAAGAAAAACTCAAAGCACGCAACTAACTTAGAAAATCACCATGCTACTTCCTGCAAAGATTCGGAACCTTTCATTTGGATTCCGATACAACTCCGCCAGCCATTAAGACAGTAAACCTACTCCTCAAAGGCTGACCAAGCTCAGTCTTCAGGAGTGGGGGGCTCCTGATATGGCTTAAATTGGGGTAAAATCGAAACCGTCCAAATCAGGAACGAATCTCAAAGCCTAGGGGTAAAATGGTAATTTCGCCTACCAATGGGTCTGAAGTGGGTCCTGGGTCTTTTTCCCAAAAGACCCAATAACCCACGAACAGATCCACCTCAACTGGGTATGGGTCCCAACCCGAAATAAACCCAGTCCAACAGGATAGAATTAGGGTTTCTGATTAATCCTAATCAATGGCTCTGATTCATATCTATCCTTTCACTGGGGATTAGGGATTACATTCCTTGTCTAACCACAGGGATTACATTCCTAATCTAACCCCTACGGTGGCTATAAATACCCCCCATCTATCTCCATTAAGAGGTAATCAATCTTTTGCCAGTTTATGCTCTTTCATAATCTTCCTGGTTATTGACTTGAGCGTCGGAGGCTGCGTCGCCGGGATCAACCTCGGTGTCTCGCACTTTTTGCAGGTGAACGGCGGGAGTCAGCGGTCAAACTCTGGCAGAACAGGTTCAGGTTTGTTATTCAGGTTTTCCAAGAATCCACAAATACTATCTGTTTGCCCCCACACTAGATTTAGCGGTAACATCAATGAAAGAAGGTACCGATCTTTAAGATCACATCACAGAATTCAACAAGGTTCTATCAGAACTCAAGGTGATAAATGCGGATGTGAGTAAAGAAAATAAAGCTTTCAACTTAATATATTCACTACCGGATTCGTACGAGCATTTAATCACTACAATGCTACACGGTAAATTTGTCAAGGAGAGTATTACAATAGATGGCGTAATCAAAGCATTGAAGGAAAATTAACATAGGAAGGAGACTCAGAAATCATTTAATCACTTAATCATTTAATCATTTAATCACTTAGAAATCACTTAATCATTTAATCATTTAATCACTACCATGCTACACGGTAAATTTGTCAAGGAGAGTATTACAATAGATGGCGTAATCAAAGTATTGAAGGAAAATTAACATAGGAAGGAGACTCAGAAATCATCTTTTACTCCCGCAGGTTATCTAACAGTGAAGATTCTTCAACTAGAAGTTAAAGTGCTATGCAAAAAGGATCGATCCGTTGCCGATATTGCAAGAGGTCAGGACATATTAAGAAAGACGGTTGAAAATTACAGAATCAGAAGAGCGCCAAGGATGGCAATTCTATGCCTGAATCAAGAGATTTGTGTCTTCTTGTTTCAAATTCTCTAGAAGTGGATTCTAGTTGGTTTCTTGACTCAGGGAGTTCTATTCATATTTGCTCTAATAGGAAGTTGTTTTCTACTTATAAGTCTACCACAGGGCATTATGTGAGAATGGAAATTGGAGAGATTGTAAAATAATAGGTGAGGGGAAAGTTGAGTTGAATATGTCAAGTGTGAACATGTACACTCTAAGGGAAGTTTTGCATATTCCTCTGCTGAAACGAAATCTGATTTCTTTGGGAACTCTTGAAGCACGCGGCTGTAGGTGCACTGCTCGAGGTGTGAGTTCTATCTATTTTTCATGGTCGTCGTAAGGTGATTAGAGGTAAGAGAGTTTTGGGGCCAAGCCAATGCAATCTCTACAAACTTTGGGGGATCCAAAATACTTGTGCAGGTGTTGCTTGTTGTCCCAATATTCCCATAATTTCATCTAGTCTGCCGCAACTAGCATCATCGAAGCAAGATCATGATGTTCGAATATCGTGATGAGGTGGAGAGTGCCTCGTAGAGTTCGTGTGAAGGTTGGAAATTCCATGTTAACGCCTAATGAGGTGTGCCCTTGAGGGGTATACTGATCGGTGAGATTGCAGAGAAGATTTGTTCAACTAGATGAAGAAACTATTGTTCTAAGTATGTTTGCAAGTAGAGTTTAGTAGAGTTCAGAGATGATTAATCACATCATGTTAATAGCACTCGTAAGCAATCCAAGGTGGAGGTTGTTAGGATAATATCTTGTATACTCGTGGTTCGAATTAGAAGAAAAGACGACAAAGCAGGGAGGTCAAAGCGTCAAAAGAGGAGAAGGTGGAATAGGGCAGCAATAGTAACATCAACAGAGGCTGGTACAGTCGACTGTACAATCAACTGCACACCCCTCGGGTCTGGGCACTAGTGCATTTTTGGGCCTTGATCTTGGAGATTGTTTTAACCCAATCTTCAAGTCCAAATCAGACCGTACGGTTCCTATTCAGTGACTTCTTCTACAGGATATATCGGACTGAGATATCAAGACTAACCTAGGATTCTCTTTATTCTTCTTCTATTTATTGTAATAGCCTAAAAAATGAGAGGTGAAGTACTTCAGTGATTATTTACTCCATTGTAAAGAGAGGCTTGAGAGATAGTTCTTAGTGAGCAAGTTTAATTCCTTGTACTGAGTGAATATGTAACTCCTTATAATCTCTTCTAGTTGAATATTATATCTCCCTATATTTTCCTCCGGATTAAGTGAAAGCTAACCGGGATAAATCCTGTGTCTTTATGTTGGATTGGTGGATCGACTTGTTTGGTTGTTTGATTGATTTGTCTCATTTACCTCGACATTCTCATTCCTCTAATCTATACTGCTACGCCACCTGTGTTCGCCGACATCCCCCAACATCATTGGCCTGATTAACGGTTAGGTTAGTAGCAAAGGGTTATTCCCAACAATATGGATTGGATTATTATGAAACTTTCTCTCTTGTGGCGAAAATGAAATTTAGTCGTATTTTCATTTCTTTGACAACCCAGTACCAATTGTATTTGTTTCAACTTGATGTCAAAAATGTCTTTCTTAATAGTGTTCTTCTAGATAAGGTTTATATGGAGCAGCCCCTAGCTTTATTAAGGATAGCAAGAAATTTTTTCATTTGAAGCGATCTTTGTATGAGAGAATGGATCAACAGATTTGTAGTTGTACTCAGAAAGTTTTGCATGCAGCCGAGTCACGGTGATGACACGGTTTTCTATCGCAACAAGGAGTGTAAGTGAATATTAGTTGTTGTATATGTTGATGATGTTGTAATCACATGAGATGATGCAGTTGGTATCCAAGGGTTCAGGGTATATCTTCAACAACAATTTCACACCAAGGTTGTAATGCCCCAAAATATTCATTATTTATAATAATATTGTTTGCATTAATTATAACTCATAACTTGATTTATTCATTTATTTGGTAGTAGCCCTTTTTTAATAAAAAGAAAAAAGTGATGTTTATGTTAAGGGCTATTTTATAAAAGTTGCTGGAAGGGGGTTTTTGAAAATGAGACTAGGTCTCCGCTAATCTCTCTCTTCCAATTCTTTTCTCTTGGACGCCATCGTTTTTATTTTAAAAAAAGGGAAGAAGCGTATCAGAAGAATAGGAGAAGAAGAGAAATCATGAGGTATTCTTAGTGTCATTGCTTTTATATTATTATGAGGTCTTAGGATGGAATATCCCTTGTTCTAATTCTTCCCTCTCCCAACCCTAGAAAACATGAGAGATTTGATAGAATTATAAAACCCTGAATTAATGAAATTATAGATGCATAGATTGAGTTCTAATCTCTAATCCTACACATGTCATATAATTGATCCTAAACAATTGATTTCATGTATGTAGTGATACTGTCCACATGAATTACATGATGGGTTAATTGTCATGAACCGCTTCTATGACTTTTAATTCTTGATAAACCTCTCAATCTAGTAAACTAGATGTTAGCATATATTCATATATTACTCATGTATGGAATATAGGATAGCTTCCATACTGTATTTTCCTAGTCTCCTGTGTGTGTGTATATATATATATATTCTAGTGTATTATAAGTAGCTCATTTTTATACTAAATGTAACCCTTGTATTTTTCTTTCTTGTATTTTTGTATATATTTATTTTCCTAGGTATTTATTCTGATTGTATTCTTTTGTTCATTCTGAACCGTGTAATTGTTTCTTCGTTCTCAATAAAATCCATCTATTTTGCCGTCATTCAGTTTTGTGACTCAATCTTCTGATGTAATTCCTTCTGCTAATATTTATCGCTAGATAATTTATTTGAGTCTAAATCATATAATTCATAGCCTAATTAATTATTATTTGATTCCTACCCTATTGGATCCAGTTTCTAACCCAATCTACCCTATTTAAATGCTATAATCTGCCGTATTGGATCCTAAACCCGCTACCCAATATCTTCTTCTTTTACCTAGTCTCCCTCAAATCTCTCCTCGCGTTCTCCATATCTGTCTAACAAACAGATCTTTCTCCACCATTATCTCCCCTTGATTCCTCAAATCTTATCTCACCAAAATCTCATTATAATCACAACCAAATTTGTTTCTTTCCCTGACAGTCATTATCTCCTAAACAAATCCTAATCAACAATCTCCCTCCCTCTCTCCAACTCACCTTCTCTCTTCCCCTCTCACTGTGTCGTCAACCCAACTCCCCCCACCGGTCTACCTTGTCGTCGTGCTGTGCCCTCGCGACTACCCCAACGCCCTCACGACCGCCCCGCAAGCCACCGAACGCCAGAAATCCCCCTCCTCGATCTCCTCATCCGGAGCCTCCAATGCCAGCAGCATCACCCGCAACCTCTTCCCCTCATCCCGACCGCCGCCGTCTGCCGTCCTCCCGTTGCGCCGCCACCCGCCATCCGAGCATCCCATTGTCGACGTCCCGTCTTACACTGCCATTGTCGTCAACATCTCAATCTCGCAAGCCCTCTTGTTCGTGAGTCGTGTGTTTGTGTTCATCGCTGGGATCCATTCTCATTATTCTATTCTCGTCAGATTCGTCATCTTCACCCAAGGCAAGTAACTTGCATATTATTTTGTCTGTATACTAGTACAAAATACCGCATGTAGTCTTGCTCTTGTTTTTGTGTTCGTTCTCATGATGATCTCTTAAAAATCTTAGTCTCATTGCTTGATCCGTCTCCATAAATTCGTAGTCACGATCCATCATCATAAGTTGTCACACACACTACATGAAAATAAATTAGCCCTAGATAGACTCTTGATATATATGTATACTCATTCAGGATCTATTGTATGTTGTGGATTTTGTTACATGATTGATGTGCTAGATGTGTTATCTCATTGTGGATTTGTTAAATACCCATGTCATGTTGATTTGAATATCTAATATATCATATTTTACATCATACTCTAATTTGGATCTTATGTAGATGAGTTGTTTGATTAAATGCATGAAAGAAATTTCGTTTTGCTGCTGCCTTAATTTGGTTCAGCATTTTAGACCCTGTTAAGGTCAGTAAAATAAATTATTTTATGAATATGATTCGTAGGCCCCGGTGTCTATTTTTCAGAACTTTCGACGGATCTCAATTTTGATTTTTGATGCATGAGTTATTGTTGTTTTACTGCAGCTGTGTCGTAATTTCCAGCATATGAATTATAAGGTCGCTGCATAATCTATTATTTTAAAACTGATGTTAAAAGTAAAATTTGGACTTAGTATTTTCTGGGTAGGACTAGACATGACTGGGATCAACCTCTAATCTTTGTAGATTTGTTAAATGTCTCTTATAACTTATTTCATGCTTATGAGACCAATCAATATATTTCCAAACTACTTGTTGTTCAGTGAAGAACTCTTTTTTCAACCTGATTTCAGTAACTTTTGATTAAATCTTTGTGAAAATGAAATATAGTGTGGTGTATCAATTTTACAACCCTTTTGACAGATTTGAATTCTGAGTTGTATTTTGTGAATTAACACTGTTTTAGTACTGCTGTGTCTAAAATTTCATATTCATAAATTTGCTGCATCATTCTGTTTTCCAAATTAATTTGACTATACTATCTGTAATGGAATTTTATGAAATTTTATTTACTGAGACTAGACATGCTAGGGAACCTTCCAGATTTATCCTAGATTTAATTATGGTTTTTTATACCTTTTTCATGCTTATAAATAAAACTTTACTTTTCTAGCTAAACAAGAATTTTGTGTAAAACGTTGTTTTGAACCTTGTTGCTGTACTTGTTATGTGACTTGTGTATATGTGCCGGATTCAGCAGAGAGTCTAGTTTCTAGATTTTCTGACGGATCTAGGTTTGCATTCTTGTGGCAACAGAAATCTTGGTTTTGGTACAGCTACGTCTTGCTGTCCAGAAGTGAAAGTCTCGTTGTCCTAGTCTATTATGAGTTGTTTGTCACCCGTTCGTGTCTTCTATCCAACTTGAGTTTGTTCCTTGTTGCTTGTCATATTTTTCTTGCCCTATTTGTGCACGTTCATGCTTACTTTAATAATAATAACAAGTAATCAAGTTGGGATTAAGGGGAAGATCTAGTAGTGAAAAATACAGAAATATGTACTTGGAAGAGGGCCCGTGTTTCTCACTTGCTTACCCGACTACATACTTTTCTATAGGAGAGGTGTACTCAGAGGGGATCCGTAGATCCTACTTGATACTTGACTACTTGACTACTTGATACTTGACTACTTGACACGTGATACTTGGCACTTAATACTTGACACTTGATTACTTGATACTTGGTACACGGTCCTATATAATCCACTACGAAATTTAAACGCAACTTGTTTGAATGTAGCAACCATGTGGTAAAATTTGGGACGCATGAAGTGCTACCTAGATAGGATTAGATACATGACTTGAGATTAACATGATCACTTGCACATTCCTGCTACTTGTACATGCTACTCGACACGTGTTACTTGTTACTTGCTTGCATGCTACTTGATACTTGTTACATGCTACTTGCACTATGTTATCTTATCATGTTACTTGATTCTATTTCTTGGTCTAAGAGTTAGTTGCTTTATTTTGCTATCACATCCCTTTCATGCTTACTTTAGTACTTGCTTCTTGTTGCTACCCTGTATTTTTGTTCATCTGTTTTCATACTTGTTGTCTGCACTACATGCGGCCCGTAACTTGCACTGATGGGCGTACTGTTTCCTGTTTTTTCCTTCTTTCTGCAAATTGTCAAATTTACAGATTTCGGTGACCAGCTGCCCGAATGAGTAAGTGACCAAGTGTTCAGAGCTTAGCTAGAGTTCCTGCCTGAGTTTCTTTCCTGCTTTGAGTAAATTGTATTTGTTGCTACTTAGATCTTGTATTGGGCGTTTTTATCCCAGAACTTATAACCTGTTGTTTCTAGATCGGGTTTATTTGAGATTAAGTATTTTGTTTCAAGTAAATTCTATTGATGTAGAAATCTATTCATGCATGCGTGGTTGATTATTCGCTGCTTATTTCTTATTTATTCCTGTGTATTGTTGTAAAGATCCTTACAGCTTATGAATGGTTAAAGCCATTCACTGGACTTTGTCGTGTATCTGTATTTCGTATTCCTTTTGGGAAGCGAGGCGTGACACTAAATTGTCTTGGTTTGAGAGTGAATAGGTTGGGTTGTTTATTTAGTTGATTATTATTGTTCTAATAGGAGTTGATTAGAGTTGAGGAGTATCTCGAGAGCCCGCTAGTAGGTTCATTTTTGTGTGAAGCATTGTAAGTAATTGGATACTTATACCATGTAGAATGTAGCTTATAGAATACTTGTTCTTTTGTAGTGTTGTTATGTTGTGTAAATTTCTATGAGTATTTTATGATATGTAGTGTGATGATGTGCAACTATTAATTTATGATTAATATATTGTTTGTGCATTTTCATGAATATGAAATTATTATATATGGGTATTGTTATCTGTATTTAGCTTATATTTTTGTTAGTAATATTTGTGGGTGGTCGGTTTAATTTAAATCATTTTGCATCATTTTATGTAGTTTAAGTAGGGATGCACGTACATGAGTAGTCTTATGACGTTGTGAATATTAAGATTGTTATCTTGGGTTATTGCCACATTCAAAGTTTTATTACTCAAGTGTCACGCATATATGTTTATATACAGGTATATAAGTCAGAATTTTAAGTAACCTCTTTTGGGCTCTCAATTGTCCACTCTATGAGTGATGAGTTCTTTTGCGCAATAATTTGTCCTACCATGGACCGTAGTAGTCAACCGGGCTATAAGTGTTGACCGCATGAGAGAGAGGTATACTTAAATTGTTGGCGTTACGATCAACACCACTTTAGGATCTTGCTCTTAATGACATGAGATAAATAATCACAACACAAATGACACAAGTTTTACGTGGAAAACCCAAAACGGTAAAAACCACTTGTTGAGCTTGGAGCTCGGAGGGGCTTCACTATGTTGGAATCAACAAAACGGTAAACAATACACCCGACTATGTCAACTTCCAACATATACAACTCAACACACCCACCTCCAACAACAACTCAACACAAGAGTTCTCTTCAAATAAGAAAGAGAAACTCTCCTTCACTCACACTCTCTATACTTTCAAGAGAAAAAGTGAACACAACACTCATCTAAGATCAAGAAGAGCTTAGGAGACTTCCTTGACTCCCCTCAACAAGTATCATGTCTATTTATAGGCTTAAGTGAACCCTCTAGGTCCTTCTCATCATCTTCCACGTTCATGAACGCATAGGGTCTCTTGGAATTCCACAAATCTAGTCAAAGAGACAATTCTTCAAATTTTTCATGCCTCAAAAATGTGAATGAGAATGATACTTTGACTGGGCATAGCTCCTTCAATACTGCTTAAATTTGAGTGATTCAAAGCTTGGCATGCACTTGCTTTAACCTTCTACAACTTACATGTTGAAGACAAAGCCAAATACAGATCACAGCATGCTCAAAACATTCATCCAAAAGTGATACTTGTCATAGAAAACTGTAGCTTGACTGTGTTGAAAATTCCAACCACCAACATTCTCCAACTTGGCGAGATATCCAACTCACCTCCACGCACCTCTGGTGGTTAGGTGTACTTTGCAACTAATAAGTCTTCATATTTAGCAAGCTCAAGTAGTGCTTGAACTTCTCTGCCTGTAACAACCCGGATTTTCATATGAATATATGTATGATTTGTTAAGTACTAAAATGCTATTTTTATTTATTTATTTTTCTTTCTTTTTGAAGCTATTAGTATGGAATTAACTCATAAGTTTCAACTATACCCGATTAAACCCGAGTTGACCCTAGATTAACTCAACACTTAGGGTACCATGGCATGTAACAAAAAAAAGACTTGTGCACATGCACAAGACCTAGGTCGGCCAAGTTTTGAGAGGGAAAAGAAGGAGGGAAAGAGAATTTGGATTAGTGTTTGAACATGGAATCTTGACTCATGATGAGTCTTTCACCACCTCCACACTCCAGCTCCCACTTTTCCCAATCCATGAGAAGATGCTCCCCCTATTCCCCATGCTCAAATCCGGCCAAGACCACCCTCCCCTCTTCTCTTTTGTGTTTTAAAATCCCCCTACTTCTCCTTCTCATTTTCCATCTTCTACTACCTCCACACTTAAGAGAAAGAGAGACTTGCTACTGATTTGGAAGGAGAGAAACAAAGGAGAAGAAGAGAAGCCAATGAGGAGGAACCAAGGAGCAAGAAGGCTAATCAAGGAGCTAAGAGCTTGTAGGATCTTTCTTTTCTATCAAACTCATCAAGGTGGGTGATTCTAACCTCTTTGTTTTGTTTTGATTGTTGAATGGTGATTGTAGTTAATGGAAAATGACATGCATGCTCTTGAATGAACTTAGATAACTCGTTTTGTGCTAAGAAACCCAAAACAGAAAATTCTGTTAAAAAGCTAAATTTTTTCTGTCAGTCTGTAGCTCATAACTCGAACACCACTACTTGGATTAACATGAAATATTTATATGTTGTCTATTTATGTGTCATACACCTTCAGAATATTTTCCAGATTTTTATGATTTTTTCTGCTATTAAAATAAAATGCCAACTTGCATGCTGGTCAGAATAGAAAGAAACAGTTTTTGTTGTTACTGTTGTGAAAAGAATGACTTGGATCTTGCAGCATTCTTATGGGAATGATCTGAAATTTTGGTATGTCTTTGTTAAGAGTATCCAAGACCTATGTTTCAAATTTCATGATATTTGGACCACTTTAGCTATGTTAATAAAATCATGCAAACTTGGCTAGTTATTTTAGTAAACAGAATTGTTGCTGTTATTACTCTGTTTTTTATGTTATTCAATGAGGCATAATTAAAAATCTACTTGGTAGAAACATTTGAATTTTGGAAGTGTTGTCACGTCATTTTTTAGGAGCTAGAATCTAAAATTTCATAATGTTCTGACATCGTTTACTATTTTAAAATGATTTTATCCCATGACTGTGTAAATATGATGTGTTGTTCTGAGAATTTGTATACTTGTTAAAAATGAGACCATAAGAGCTTGTAAACGACCTTATCTGAAGAAACTTAAAACTAGGAAGTTGTAGTAGACACATAGACCTTTCAGGAATGACTGAGAAATCATGATTTGGATAAGTGTACGATGTTATATGATTTTTGTAAGTGACTACAGAAACACAATAAATCTTAGAACTCACTGTTTTGCACCATGTTCATTGAAATGAGTTTGAACTTGTACTTTATTAGCTTAGAGTTTTTATTTGTGGTCACAAATCATGTTATAGATGTGGACATGAGTTAGGACTTAAATTATCTAAAGTTTCTTGCTAAAGGTAGCTTATAGTCGCTTGTAGACCCTAATATAGACAACGTTATTCACTTTTTTGAAGTGGAGATTGTATTGGATGTTGGGATAGTGTGGTTCACCATTCTGGGATGAAATCCCTGCCCCAAAGTGTGCTATTACTTGCTGTCTACCTTGAGTAGAAGCATAGGAGCGCGCGATCGCGATTTCTCAAAGAATCGGGACCGGGAATGACTCCGTTGTGGCATAAACGCCAAATGTGTGCTTGCTGTTTGGATTTATAAATTGTCAATTTTAGGGCTTTTAGAACCCCTATTTAGGTATTCATGGATTAGGACTTACTCCTAGTGTGGTGTACCACGTTGGGGTACGTTCGATTGAGTATTGAGACTTTAGGACTAAGTCTTGTGGCAAACCTAGATGGGTAGAATAGGACCCATGTCGCATCGAACGCATTGGACGAGATGACTCATGCGCCGACGTACTCGCCGTGCATGGATGGATTCCATGGTTTGTGTTTGGAGCTACCACTTATCGAGGCCGTGGAGCATTAAGTTTAGCAGGAGCTACTTGTTGGTCGGGCCGAGGTTGCAATCGAACTCTAAGCG
This sequence comes from Hemerocallis citrina, assembly GCA_017893485.1. NCBI lineage: Eukaryota > Viridiplantae > Streptophyta > Magnoliopsida > Asparagales > Asphodelaceae > Hemerocallis > Hemerocallis citrina. The sequence goes on from CM030367.1 coordinate 77,616,005, forward strand.
TAGATGGCATTTGCAGCAATCGACGGGGTCGATTCGTTGTTGGTTCGTGCCAAGTGTAGATCGAGGTGGGCCAACCCTTGTGTAACCCCTGTTGTTCGTTTTATATATTTTTGAGTGTATTTTTTATTTTGGTGTATTTTCTCTCTTTATATTCCTCTTGTATTTCTTTTTGGACCGTATATTGGAGTTGTTTTCAATATATACTCATTTATTTCATTTTGAGCTCTTTGTGTTGCTTTTTGTTCGTCTTTTGTTTCGTTCTTCGTTAATTATTGTTTTCTTTTATTTGGTTCTTGTCCCCATTATTTTTTTTATTGTTCTTGGGTGCTTGTGGTGGCGATTGGTTGCTCATCCTATTCTCAATCATATTATTTGATCCCTAATAGATTTACCAAAGCTAAATTAAACCCAATCCTATTTTGAATCCTATGCAATTAATCCATATCAATACCCATTAAACAATCCTATTACTACTCCTAATCTATCCACAACCCAATTACCCAATAACCCAACTCATATTCTTAACCCTAATCCCCTTATATATATATACAACCCTCTCTCTCTCCCTCACCAAAAATCCTAATCTCCATCCTAACCCCCGGCCTCCCTTTGCTTGAGCCGCACACCACCCCAGACCCGACGGCCCTCTCCTCCCGGCCTGCACCCCAGGCCGATCATCCCCCTCATCCTGAGACCCCCTTGGGCCGCACTCCATCCACACATCCATCCGACCACCGACCACCACCATATACTTCATCTTATCCCCTCTCCGATCACCTCCACTCTTGGCCGACCAACCTCCTTGGCCGTAAGCCCCACATTTCTCTCTTGTGGTCTCTCTCTTCTCTTGCTTTGAGAAGCATGCCGTGTGTTCGTGCGATTGTTCGTGGGTTCGTTGCTCTTGATTTGTGGATCTCTTGTTCGTGGATTTTGGTTCGTTGCCCGGGAATCAGTTCCCATTATTCTTGGTATTCGTTTCGTCTCGGTTAAGGCAAGTAACTTGTACTCAAATTTCTTTTGTATGATACAAGTCCAAAATACCACCTATAATGTAGTTGGGTTCTAGAGACGACTCTTGTGTGTTATTCTTGTTAGGTTTCGTCTCTATAGTGCTATTTGACCATAGATGACTCATGACACAAATTTGACATGAAACAACTAGGTTTTCGCCCGTTCTTGATTTGATCATGTATGTGAACTATTTGTGGGAATTTGACTATTTGTTGAGATCCATGTGATTAACTTGTTGTGGACTTGTTATATACCCTATTTCTGGTTGTTTGGACACTTGGTAGACTCGATTTCATGTTTGTTTGTGTTTGGATCAAGTTTCTTTGAAATATGTTGATTTTGGTTTTTGAAGAAATTCTGTATTTTGTCGATAATCTGTCTTGATCAGCAATTTGGACCAGGTTAGGGTCAGTATCTTAATTTTGGTATAAAATATGAGTTGTAGAGAAATTCGTCTTCTTTCCAACCCCTCTGACCTTGCTTGATTTCGTTTTCGTATGTGTGATATATGACTGTTTTACTACGGAGGTGTAGATAAATTCCAGATTTCGTTTCTTGATGATTTTGATGACTTAATTATTTTCATACTTGTGCTATACATAATATTTTGATCTAGAACTTTGGTCAGTTTTTCTATACTTATCTAGGGATTACCCAGAATTTTGGTAGATTTTATTGATGAGTTTTACATGCTGTTTCATGCTCGTTTATGAAAACTGTACTTGCTGTATTTTGTTTGCTGTTATGTAAAGAATCGTATTTTCACCCCGATTTCTTTTACTGTATGAAAAATATTTGTGAAATATGAAAGTTAATATATTTTATCTATTTTCATCTCCTTTTGGCGGATTTGGATTTCGTTTCACAGCTTGTGAGATATTTCAGTTTTCGTACAACAATGTTGGGAATTCCAGATTTGCCAAACTACCGTTTCGTAATGCTTTTAGATTTTTGATGACTAAACTAATCTTTTGGATTTTTGATGCTAGACATATAGGGGAATACTCCAGATTTTTCCTGGAATTTATTATGATGATTACTTGCTGTTTTCCTATACTTGGATATAATTTACTGATTTCTGGCTGAACGCATTTCCTGGTTTAGATTCAGTTTTGAGTTGTGATTTTGTGAAACACTATATGGCTTATATATGATCGCTGGATTCGTGTGGAAGTCTATTTTCCAGATTCTTTGATGGATCTAGATTTGGATGTTTGTAGTAGTGGGAATCACTGTTTTAGTACAACACTGTCTTGTTGTCCTGAATTAGAAAGCTAGATGTTTTACCCTGTTATGTGTTATCTTGTACCTGTACTTGTTTATCTTGCACCCTGCACCTGATACATGTTTATACCCTGTTATCCTTGCTTTGTTTTGCGACACATACATGCATGCCTGTTTATAATAATAAATGACCAAGCCGGAGTTAAGGGAAAGATCTAGTAGTGGAAAATATAGAAACGTGTACTGAGAAGAGGACCTGTATCCTGTCTGCCTGTTACGTGTTCATGACTACATGATTCACGATCCTGTTACCTGTACATGACTGCATGCTTCCCTATAGGAAGATGTACTCGGAAGATAACCACTAGCTTATGCCTGTTTCCTGTACCTGACTGCATAGTTTCCTATAGGAAGGTGTACTCGGAAGAGAACCACTAGGTTCTATCTGTTCCTGTTATTCCTGTTATCCTGAACCCTAAGTACACTGCCCTATGGACTCCAGTATGAAATCTAAAGCGAAACTGTTCGTTGTAACAACCATGTAGTAAAAGCTGTGATGCATGAAGTGCTACCTAGATAGTAATATAACAAGACTTGACATGACATAATCTGATTTCCTGTACTTGATATCTGATTATCCTGTTACATGATTACCTGTATACCTGTTACCTGATACCTATTACATGTTTACTTGTTTACCTGTTTACTTAACACTTGATACATGTTACCTGTACATGTTAGTATGCCATGCTACTTGTTTCTATTTTCCTGATTCATGTTGATATTATATTTTTATTGATACACTTATACCATGCTATGCTTGTTACTTAGAATTATCTATCTCATGTACTTACATTACAAGTGGTCTGTAACTTGCAATTGACATGTACTTGTTTTTCTTTTTCCTTCTCCTGTAATTCACTAATTGCAGATCAGGATGGTCAGCTGCCAGATGGTATTGGCGAGATGATGTATTAGTGCTGGATTTTCTGCTATATTATTATTATTATTTGTTGCGTGAACTTGAATAAATTGTGCTTGCTTACTTGGATATTTATTTGTATTTGGGCGATGTGACCTAGGTTATTTGACTCGTCCAGATTCTGATTTATTTGAGATTTACATATTTTTGGTTTCAAGTAAATTTCTGTTGGTATCTTGTTTCAATTATGCATGCCTGGTTGTTTCTTTGCTTCCGACTCTGATTATTCCTGTGATGTGTTGTAAAAATTCCTGAACAGCTTATGGATGATGAAAATCATTCGCTGGGCCAATGTTACTGCTCGTATTCCGTATTTTTGGGAAGCGGGGCATGACAACTTGGGCCAGACTTGAGGGCTAGTTGAGTCCTAGTGTGGGATGGGTTAAGATCCATTGATGATAAAAGATAACTAATTAGAAAGAGTCTACAAGTAGAGCTTAGTTCATAGCAAGCCAAGTTGTTTACCAAGTTAGGGATTGGATATGGTAGATAGGTCGCCTAACTAAGGAAATGGGTAATATGAGATAGCTCGCCTAGAGGTTCATACTTCTAATAAGAAAATGAAAGAGAATTAGAGTTTGGCTAAAGTGATGGCTTTTAGTAATCAGTTGATAAAAAAATTACTAGTAACCGTGTAATTAACCTTACCTTTAGTCTTGGAGTGGGGTCGCATGGATACTTTGGTAAGACTAGATCGAGTCTCAGTTGAATGTAAGGACAGGCACTAGCGAGGGTGTTCGCCTTTCAGGGGGACGCATGGCATCAGCACGCCTGGCCAAATCCTAGGTTCATTTAATGTAGACAGGGACCCCGAGCCACCCTGTAACGGAGTCAGGGAGACTCTATGGGGGCTCCGCTGTTTCGGTAGGAATACCTTTATGTCCGTAACAACCTTTGAGGAGGTTTGGAGTGTTGACGTCGTCTCGACTGCAAATTCTGATCTAGTGTAAGGACGAGTGTAGCGGAGTTGGGGAAACTTTATATCCGTCGGTCCTTTGTTGATCGATGCGGGCAGGAGATTTAAAGGAAGTCCCCACAGAGTGAGACTCTACAGGTAAGACTCTAAGTCCTCCGGCGGGGAGCCCTGGTGCCCGTATATCAGCTTTTGGTGAGGCCCAAAGAAATGTAGATACAACAACATACCATGATTACAGTCGTGAAGGAGTAAGCCTGCGACTGGGATCCCGGGCATAGTGGATAAAACAGGAGGATTGGATACCACTAATGACAGAAGTGACGGAGTAAGCCAGGCGACTGCAGCCTGACCATCACTGGAATCAGAAACAGGAGAGAGCACAAGAGTAGCATGCATAGCAGGGGATCGAGCCCCATCAAACTGAAGAACGTCGTTTGGTTGAGGGGTGTGTAGTATGGGATGCATATCTTTCAACCAAGCGTGCATTAACTTTAAGAGCATGTGTGCATAGTGTGCATTAGATTAGGTCATGGCATACACCGACACTTGCTTGGCACCACCTTTTTCTTCGCATCAAATATTTTGTGGATTGTTGAGGTTGGAATCGTTATATTATGGGGTAGAGAGGATAGCCGAATATAGCATTTTCGTCAGTTGTATTCAACTGATGTGCCCACAGTTATCAGTGCAGGATTGCCGAATTGGGATCGCGGGAAAGCTCTAGCAGAGAAAAGCATCCAAGTGAAAGTTACTATCCAAATTTTATTGTACATTCTTGTTTTAACAATTAATTATAATTGTTGTAATCATTGGACATTGTAATAACAATTTGATGTAATAAAAGTTTTAATTTTCTGTGATTTTTTGTTGTGTTGTGACTCATTTGAAGAAAGATCGTGGAGTGTGTCATGAGTTCCTATATTAGAAATTCGGGGCGCTACACTGCCACTACTGGTTTAGTGAGGAAGTTAGCTGCATTCTCATCCGTGTGAACTTTCTTCACCTTGACTTCTCCCGAGTTGATCCAATCTCAAATTCGATGATAGTGGACTTCAATGTTTTTTTCTTGGTAAAACACCTGATTCTTTGCAAGACAAATGACACTTTGACTATCACAATTAACTATCACCGAGGTTTATTCTAAACCCATTTTATTTGCCAATCCTTTGAGACATATAACTTCCTTTGCAGTTTCAATTAATGCCATATATTCCGCCTTGTAATAGACAAATCACTGAGAGATTGGAGCATAGACCTCCAGCATATCGGTCCTCCATCAGAAGTGAAAACATAGCCTATAGTATACCACCGCAAGTCCAAATCTTCAGCATAATCAGAATCAAAGAAACCAATGATGTACAACTCTCCATATTGTCTTTCAAACATAATGCTTTTATTTCCTGTGCACATCACATATCTGAGAATCCACTTAACAACTTACCAATGCTCTCTACCTGGATTTGACATATATTTTGATACCACACTCATAGCTTAAGCGAGATCCGGTCTTGTGCACACCATCGCGTATATTAAGCACCAAACTGCGCTAGCATACAGAATCTTCTTCATGTCTTCAACTTCAGCTTCAGTAGACAGACTTTTCTTTGCACTCAAGAAAAAGTCTGAAGCCAATGGAGTAGACACAGACTTTGCATTCACCATGTTAAACTTCTCAAGAGCTTTGTTGATGTACTTGCTTTGAGAAAGACACAACATCTCATTTTCCAATCTCTCTTAATCTCCATTCCAATGATCTTCTTGGCAGCACCAAGATCCTTCATGTCAAACTCTTGACTCAACATTCTTTTGAGTTCATTTATCGTTGACATATCCCGATATGTAATTAACATTTCATCCACATATAGCATCAAGATAATCATGTGTCCATCATCGAATGTATGTGAGTAAATACAACAATCATAATCACCTCTCTTGTAACCAATTTGGAGCATAAGGATTCGAAGCGCTTGTACCATTGCCTTGGAGATTGCTTGAGCTCGTACAAAGACTTCTTTAATCTGCACACAAGCTCAATCCTTCTGGCTAAGCCATATAGATAGTTTCCTCCAAATCCCAGTAAAGGAAAGATGTCTTCACGTCAAGTTGTTCTAGCTCCATGTCATGTTATACCACAAGAGATAGTAACATCTGAATAGATGTATGCTTGACAACCGGAGAGAAAGTTTCATCATAATCAGCTCCCTCCTTTTGTGAGAATACCTTCGCAACTAACATTGCCTTGAAGGTAGGAGCCTCGTTCTCATTTATGTTTTCTTCCTTTCGATAAACCCACTTGCAACCGATTACCTTACGATCTTTGGGCTTCGGAACTAACTCCTGAACGGAGTTCTTGTGGAGTGATTCCATTTCCTCTGACATAGCACCCAGCCATTCCCGATGCTCTTTGCTTTTCACTAGTTCTTGGAAAGTTGATGGATCGTCTCAACTAATTTAGAGAACGTAGCATGCTTCATCTTCCCATCCAAACCATTGAGGAGGTTTGGTGATTCTTCTTGGCCTTGGCTAAGCAATGTTTGTAGGTTCTATATGAACCTCCTCGGATTGTTGTTGTTTCTCCACCTCAGCTTGGCTCTCTTGGATAGAACCTCCATTTGAGGGTCAAATAGAATGAACTATCATCTTCCACCTCTGGAAAGCGCCTACACCTAATGGCTTAAGCCGCTGTTCCCATTTCTTCGCTGACCCATCATGCAAAAGGTACGCCGTTAGAGTGAGTGCGCCCGCGCTCCACTCCTTCGACTGATTGTTCGCATCAGATCTCAGGTTCTCTATTGCACTCCCCGAATGGGGTTGACACCAAGCCCTACCGGATTGGAAATGTCACCAGATCCCGCCCTCTCCGCATGAGTAGGATGAGCTAAAGAGCCGGTCGGAGAGCCATTAGAAACTAATACAAACCCTCTCGCGATATCTCTGAAAGATCACAGCTTACTCGCCGGGAAACTGGGGCTCCATCATAGCCAGCTGATTCCAATATCCAGTCATGACAGAGAAGTGGCGTGTAGTGAGCTTTCATTGTTATCAATAACCATATCATTGTTATCAGCTTTTCCTTCAATCCTTTCATCAAACACAATATGTCTACTCAGTACCTTTTTTTTTGTTTATCAGATCTCATAGCTTGTATCCCTTTACTCCCTTCTCGAAACCGAGAAATATGCACTCAAGTGACTTAGGTTTTAGCATGTTCCGTTCATCACTAGGAATATGAGCATATGTCTTGCATCCGAAAATCTTCAAGGTAGAATAATCAACATCTTTGCCCGACCAAACTTCCTCAGCGCACATGAAATTAAACAACTTTGATGTGATCGATTAACCAAATATGCAGCGTGGTTAACTGATTCTACCCAAAAAAATTCAAGAAAACCTGCATGAAGTTTCATGCATCGTTCCCTTTCCATGAGAGTCTGGTTCATCCTCTCAGCTGGGCCATTTTGCTGTGGAGTATTCTTCACAGTAAATGTCGAGTAATGCCTTCTTGCGTGCAAAACTCCATGAACCTTCCATCTCGATGTTCACTTCCATTGCCATTGCGCAAGTATTTGATCCTATGCCATGTTTGGTTCTCAACTTCCTTCCATTCTTTGAACTTTGCAAAGACTTCATATTTCTACCGCATGAAGTAGACCCAAATCCTCCTTGAATCATGAAGGCGACAAAATAGCGGGCGCCGCCATAAGATTTTTTCGGTGCTGGCCCCCACACATCAGAGTGAATATAATCGAGAATGCCCTTTGTGCAGTTCTCCTTTTTCTGTGACCTTGGTTTGCTTCCCAAGTACACAATACTTGCAGAAGTTTAGCTTGCAAGACTTCATGTTCTTTTATAACTTTCTTTTCTGCAGCTCCTCCATAGCCCGCTCACTCATATGGCCCAGACGAAGATGTCATAGATGAGCTGAGTCAGCTCCACCTGAAATAGTATTTCCCAAGAGCTTGTACAAATTGTTCGTAAGTTTTTCCTCTTGCATAATCACCAATGAGCTCTTGCAAATTTTAATCTTGCCTGCACTTGAAGAGTAGATGTAGCCATTTGCATCAAGAGTGCCCAAAGAAATCATATTTTTCATTAGGTCTAGGACATGTTGCACGCTGCTGAAAGTATGAATGATATTGTCGTACATCTTCACTTCCACCGTGTCATTGCCAACAACCTTGCACGTGGCATTGTTCCTCATGAGGACTTCACCTCTATTCTTCTTCTCATATATGTCAAACCAATCCCTGTTTGCACACATGTGGAAACTACAACCTGAGTCAAGATCCACGAGGCCGAAATTTTTCTTGAAGAAACCGAAAGAAGTTCGGCATTGTTCTTTGTGGTAACTCTGGCCGTACTGTTGTTTCCAGGCTTCTTTCCTTCCTTCTGATCAGCATTGAACTTTCTACAAAATTTCTTGTAGTAGTCCTTCTTGTGGCAATAATAACATTCCACGACTTTATGGCTCCTAGATTTGATCTTGACCTCCCACAGTTGTCAGACTTGTTGCATGCCTCATTGGAGCGACCTCGATGATGATCATTCTACCTCTTAATAAGTAGTCCTTCATTCTTCATGTCATCACCCCAGCTCTTGTTCATCTTGATATGAGAAATGATGTCCTGGACAACGTCCTTAAACCGAAGAGTCTCCTTGCCAAACATGAGTGTGGTCCAAAAATGCTTGAAGGATGACAGTAATGACCTTAGTAAAAGAAAAGCTTTGTCCTCATCTCGTACTTGACCTCCACTCGCAATAAATCATTTATACAATGGTTAAACACATTAAGATGCTCTATAATATCATCTGCTTCTTCCATACGAAGATTATATAATTGATCATTTAAGAAATGTCTGTTAGAGAGTGTCTTACCCATGTAGAGCTTTTCTAGTTTCTTCCACGTGCCCTTGGCAGTCCTCTCTTCCATCACATTATAGGTAACTTCAACGGATAAGTGAAGCTCAATGGAGCTTTTCGCTTTGAGATCCGCCCTGTTCCAAGCCTCCATGGAAATTGCCTCCGGGTTGTGCTTGACCAAAAATTGACATGTGGAGATCTTGTTGAATCAAAATATTTCTCACTTTTCGTTGCCCTACTGTGAAGTTGCTCCGTCCATTGAATGGCTTTAATTCGACCTTCACATCGCTGATTGTTGACATCTCTTCTGCCATCTAGAACACTCCAAAACCTTAATCTAATACCATTTTGTTGGCATTATGACCAACACCACTTCTGGGATTTTGTTCTTAATGGCAAGAGAAAAATAATCACAACACAAATGACACAAGTTTTACATGGAAAACCCAAAACAGGAAAAACTACTGGTTGAGCTCGGAGGGGCTTCACTATGTTGGAATCAACAAAAGGGTACAAAGCAAATAATTCACCCGACTACATCAACTTTCAACATACATTACTCAATACACCCACCAACAACAACAACTCAATACAAGAGTTCTCTTCAAACAAGAAAGAGAAACTCTCATTCACTCACACTCTTTATACTTTCAAGAGAACAAGTGAACATAACACTCATCTAAGATCAAGAAGAGCTTAGGAGATTTCCTTGATTCCCCTAAACAAGTAACATTTCTATTTATAGGTTTAAGGGAACCCTATAGGTCCTTCTTATCATCTTCCACGTTCATGAATGCATAGTCTTTGGAATTCCATAATTTTAGTCAGAGTCACAACTCTTCAAATTTTTCATGCATCCAAAATGTGAATGGGAATGATACTTTGACTGAGCATAACTCCTTCAATACTGCTCTGATTTGAGTGATTCAAAGCTTGGCATGCACCATGTCTAACCCTATACAACTTCTATATTAAAGACGGAGCCTAATAAAGACTGCAGCATGCTTGAAACGTACATTCAAAAGTAAAGTTATACTTGTTACAGAGAGTTGTGGCTTGACTGGGTTGGAAATCGAGCCAACCACCAACATAATTTCATGCATGAATATTTGTATCTGATTATTTACGTAGTATGAGATGCGTAAATTATTAGACAAGTAACATACTAGGCATCCCCTTGCATTCTATATATTTTTCTGAAACTTACATTGTTATGTATTTTACATTAATATGTTTAATTATTAATGCGGTATTTTATAAATTGCTGACTACTTGATATGTTTATTCAATTAGTTTTGGGTGTCAGCTCATTTTCTTGTTAATAAACTTTTTTTTCGGATTAGTGCATCGAGATCGAATGCTTGAAGAAAATAAAGGATCTGGAAGCTTATGGCTTTTGGGAATAAATTGTCATCGGGAGCTTTTAAGCTAATAAATTGGATTTGGTGCTTTTAAGCTAATAAATTGGATTTCACCAACAGGCAATGTCCTGATTGGTTTTGGGTGGGGTGGGTAATTGAGTGGCGGCTCGAATCCAGAGTCCCTGGTTCGAGCCAAACTTTTCCCTAAAAAAAATGGATTTCAAAATTATTTAAATTATTTTTATTGAAGTTGTAAGGAGACACCTTGCTTAAAAGTTTTAGTTATTTCTTGTAATGAATTATATATTTGTTTTTAGCCATTTGAGCTATTTTCTATTGATGGATTTTATCACCATGAGATTTGATAATTAGTATGTTATTGTAATGGTTGTTATTGGTTTGGGGATGTTACAAAGGACCTAGGGAATATTGTTTGGAATTGAGGTAACTATGGTATTTGTCTTACACAGACAAAGTATGTTTTGAATATTTTGACTGAATGTAGAATGTTTATTGTATATCACCAACTCAAAAGGACCCCAATTCTAAGTTGCTACCAGATCATAGTGACCTACTTGGAGGACCTGAGCATATATGGAAGGTTAGTCGACAAGCTAAATTATCTTACAGTTACTCGCCTTGATATTGCATGTTATGTGAGCATAATCAGTTAGTTTATGGCAGTCCCTCATATTACTCGTTGGAATGCAATGTGTATAATTCTTCAATACTTGAGAAGTGCTCTAAGTCAAGGTTTGATTTACACAGAAAATATTGTAGAATAGCTGGACTCACTGATGCACATTGGGCGAAATGTCCAACGTCTAGAAGGTCTACAACTGGATATTGTGTGTTTATAGGAATAAATCTAGTTTATTGGAAAAGTAAAAAAACAACTAGTGATGTCAAGATCTAGCGCAGAATCTGAGTATACAGGCCTTGCTGATATTACTTGTCGGCTTTTTTCGGTAAGAAAACTTCTTGGTAAGCTCTGGATAGTACAATCTAGCTTAATGAGATTGTATTGTGATAATCAGGTTGTTCTATATTACACCAAACCCCGTCTTTTATGAACGAGTAAAGCATATTGAGGTTGATTGTCATGTGCTTCGTAACAAGGTAGTTGGGATTGAGAGGGAGCCAGCAAATTGAGACACGTCATGTGCACACCAGTTGTCAGTTGTCGACATTGTTACAAAGTCATTTGATAGATGCTAAAATTCAGTTTATCTGTGACAAGTAAGATATTTATGATATATATGCACCAACTTGAGGAGTTACTATTAGCTTAGTCCCATATAGGATCGAACAAGAGAATAACTTGTAACATCTTCTATATATAAGAGGCCTTATGTTCAGTTCAATCGTTCCAAAAAAAATTCTTTCTTTTTCTTATACTATAAGTTATCAGTATTCTTGAAATTAAAATTCATGTGATAACCTTTCGTAGAGTGGCTACTCGTATGGAGAAGATACATCACACAATCAGAACATTTCTAGTTGAAGGTATATATATATATATATATATATATATATATATATATATATATATATGATGAGAACTCGGTTACTCTTTATTCAACCATATACTGATGGAGCATACATAATTTGTTAACATGATGACTTCCCTCAACCTCGGTACTTGACGGAGCATACATAATTTGTTGTCTGCTATGTTACATGAAGAACAAAACCGCAGATTAGATCTCATTGTTTAACAATTTACCAATATAATTGTTAGTGAAGAAAGCATAACCTGCTCCCTCTTTGCGAGTTTCTCAGCATGCTTCTGTTTATAAATGACCAAAATTTGAAGTACCTGTATTAACAATAAAATCTATATTTAGCATTTAATTAAGAAAAGTCATTGGCTAAAACAAAATCAAAAGTGAAATAGGAGCTTTCAAAAACCAATGATTTAAGATGATGTTCAACTATGTCAATATATTTATCACTAGTTTTTATACTCACTTTAAGTAACAGTGGCAATAAATATACATTATGAGAGCTTATATTATAATGTTAAAAATGAAAAATTAATCAGGTAAATTACCTAGAGTATCATGTTGAAGTGATAGGTGCAAATTGGAAGAAGAAAAAAAACAGAGTTAACAGTTATTCCAGGAGCATATATATCAACTAGGATTGCAACAATTACAGAAAATAGCAAGGTAGAATTAATTTGGAACTATATGCCAATTAAATAGATAGAAACCTAGAGAACATGTTACTTTTTCGTCCAAATGCAAAAAAGGTTTTAGTTACTGGGCCAACTTTTTATCAAGTAAGTAAGTTCGCTTTTAAATGTGTTCCGTTACAATTATGCTTACCTAGCTGAACTTTAAGGGTCAACTCCATAGTACAACAATACAACTTGAGGGATACTATGGAGTTTATTAGATTGTGAGCTTAAGAAATTGTGTACATCAACAGGAAGGATTTCACTGTTGAAGGAAAAGAAAGCCATAACAAAAGAAATTTTTGGATGGCTTAACTTCACAGAAGTCTCTGAAGTGTGGTTTCTGAGGTATGATATTTTTGTGATTGAGCGTTCTTATAGAGTTATTAGGATGGTTTCAGTTACATAATATAGATGAGGTTTATTATATACTCCCTTTTCAGAATTTGAATATACACCCTCACCATCAACACAAATTCAAAATTTTGGTCTAGTGACAGATACATTTCACATGATATCAAAGCAACCCAATTCAATTCTTACCAGATGCGTATTAATCACAGATATTACACGAAAAAAGTTTAATTCCACTGCAGCCAATATTATGGCCCACAGGAAGAAAAAACACCCACCCTATGGGGAGCTGTTAGAATATAAATGAAATCCGTTACCCGCACCTCAGCTTCAGAGTTTCAGTGTATTTGCACAGGCATTTCACATGGTATCACAGCCACAGACGTTCAGTTCGTACCTAATGCATATTTCCATCAGATAGTTGAAACACTAAAAGATATTCTGGCGGAAAATTCAGGTCCCTCCGCACAAATGACAGCATAATCTAGCAGGACATGTTAGACTATAAATATAAATCCCTCAACCCTCACGCCACTACTTTGAAGTTCTGCTTTAATGGGAGGGAGGGACATTTCACACTCTCGTATGTTGATAACTAATGGCATGTTTAAGACAGAAAGGTTGAAAGCTTCGCTCTGTCACGAGTTTGAAACAAAAAACTTCGGAGTCGCAAAAATGAGTTTAAAGTTAGCGAGAATCACATGAACAGACGAGACTGGTTATTCCTTCCAGAGAAATGATAGCATGTCATTCCAAATGTGCAACTACATTCCATCCTGAGAAATGATAGCATGTCATTCCAAATGTGCAACTCCATTTGCAACTCTCTATGATTGATCTACTTTTAAAAGGTAAGTGGTACCAACTAGCTACACTTTTATTTTTTTGATTTAAAAACTATTTATGGACCAATTATGCGAGAGAGTTGCAAATAGAATTGCATTTGAAGTGGCATGCTATCATATCTCTTCCTATAATTAGAATGATTTAGCCAGTCTAATTTAAACCATACTCCACTTTCAGCTCATTATTCATTTGACAACTAAAACCCAAGAGTAGGAAAAATAAAAGGGGGATTATGGAAGGCCTTATTTATGTTATGTTTCTCGTAAGGTCTACAGAAAGGGGTTTTGGCTGACATAAAAGAAAGAATGAAAATTTGATGAAATGTTTTGGAAGAGAGGATGGATTCTAGTCTTCTAGAATCTCTTTCTCCTCTCATATTCATCTTCTTTGAGAGAATGTTGTACTCTTCTATTGTGAGTTTGTGAGTAAGACGTGGGGTGTTATATCTCTTGTATTTTCCACTTGTTAGTAGTAAAATCCTCCGGTGTCTTCACCCATGCATGTAGGTGGCTAAATCGTGTAAAACCTTAGTGCTTTAATGTTGCTATTATTCTATTTTGTGTTGACATCATTTTTGTTAGAAACTACCTTATTATAACCAGTGTTCTAAAAATTGGCCTAGGTGGCCGCCTAGGTGTTAGGCAGTTCCCAGACGACTTGCCTAGGTCCTACGCATTTGAAAAAATTGGTATGGCCACATGGGCGGGTCTAGACAGGTCTAGACAGGTCTGGCTTTTCCTTATTACGGGACAGCCAAGGGACATGAATTAATCTTGTCCTGTTTGGCATGTAAAAAAAACTACAAATATATATTATATGAAACCCCTGTGGTTCGAAGGTGTCACTATCTCAAAACCCTCGTGCTTCTTCTCTCTCTCTTCTCAAAAAACCCAAATCGTTGACAACCTAAAGTCCTCAACTAAAACCCCCCAAATCGCTGTTATTCTCCCTCTCTTCTCACATCCACAAATCCTTAAACCGATCGCCCCTCTCTCAATCGCCTCTCCTCGAATCGATCGCCTCTAGTCAAATCATCGAAACCCTAGCCCGACCTCCATCTTCAAACCCTAATCAATCAAGTCAAAACACTAGGTTTTCTCCTCGAGCTCGCATCTCAGTCTGAGGTACTCTCTCTCTCTCTCTCGTTTTTTCTTTTGTTTTATGTTCATATTGTTTGATTGTATTACGAGTCTGAGATGTAGATTTAGTTCCTTTTTTCTAATTGGTTAATGGTATTACAAATTAGGGTTTACAAGGATTCATGTCGCTAGTACAGCCTATCTATTGATCAGAACCAGTTTCATATCTCTTCCCCTGCACCAAACGACATAAATTCACTTAAACAATCCTGGTAATTTTTGGTTTTAGATGATCATTTGATTTACTTATTAAAAGGAAATTACACGTGTCAAAGAATAATTTTGTACGAAAACATTATCTTATAAAAAGAAGTTCACTATAATATATGTGCTACTAATAACATCAAATCTCAATTAGAACATTGTCACAATTTTTGTATGCAACATTATTGATGCATCTTCTCATACTTTTGATTTTTGAAATTCAGTTCTCATGATGCCACTGTTGGCATATTTTTTAGTTTATTTCCTCTTAACTTATGATGCCAAAAGTTAGCATACTTTTGAAGTGTAGTGAACTTATAATGGTACTGTTGGTATGCTTTTGAAACTTGGGTATATTTGTTAAGTTTAATGCTATGATACTTTAGTTTCCTGCCTTGTTCCCTAATTCAAAACAAAACCAAAAAAATGCCTAGTGCCTAGCCGCCTAGGCCCCACTTACAAGATCTAGGGGCTAGGCCCCCATCAACCGCCCGACTACAGCCTATCGACTTTTAGAACACTAAATATAACACTTAAAAGAACTCAACAAATTTATCTTAATGTAATGAGAGAATAATACATGAGAAGATTGATTAAAGGGATGGATGCACAAATGAAGATTTACGTTTACTTACAATGGTTAAAAGAAATGCTACTTCAACTACACCTTTTGTTAAGAACCACCACTAGTGCCTCGAGGCAAGAGCTCTTCAACACTAACTTTCATATTAGGAATTCCACCGTTCTTGCTCCTTACATCAAGCACGCCAACCTCTACTGAGAAAGCTGCACAAACTGGCCGGTGATCAGAAAATCTGGACTCACCGCGGATGTAGGATAGTTGCTTGATCCCATCCCCATGCCATAGTATACGGTCGCACCTGATTAATACATAACTTATCAATCGCAAATGACAACTAGTTAACATGACACATAAATTATTTCTTTTTCGACGCATCGGCATATGAAAGAGCTCAAAGGTCATAGTATAACAACCTCGAGAGCAGAGTCTTCACTCTAATTCTGATAAAATGATGAATGACATATGAAACTAAGGTCATAAATCCCCCCCAACCCTTCTTGCTGAAAAAAAAAATCTCTTCTTTTGACCCCAAAAGAATTGAACATTTTGCTCTCTTGTTATATTGCAGTTTCCAGTTTTTATAATGTCCATTTTCGGACTTCATATGCTACATCATTAACAGCAAATTCCTATGCACGCGTGCACACACAAATGCAAAATTCCCTGTATGATCAGATCCATTAATCATTAAAATATTTATCTTTCCAAGCCAAAGCTATATCAGAAATACAGTTTCACGTTTTATTTGTTAAACCAATATATGCTTATGTCAATGACTAATATGATTAAGATTTCCCCAAAAGGTGAAGCATACCATGCTGGAGTTCTTCTTTTCTTTTTAGATGTTGCAGTCTCCCCAGCATAAGCATCTGAGTTGCTGGAGTACTTATAAGTTGGAGCAAAATATATCTTCCCTTCATTCCACCCCCTGAAAACCCTTCCAGCTTCTCTTTCAATTTTAAGCTATCAAGGGAAATATATAATTACGTAAGAAATTCTCTTTCATCAATTTCTTGTTTTTGACACATCTTATTTTATTAAACCATACAACATAAAATTGAAAGTAGTACCTGATCCTTCTCCAAAAGGGCATCCCAGTTGTTGTGCTCGAGTAACTTCCTGGTATCTGAGTAGCTTAAGGCAATCCGATAGTTCAAATCTCCCAACCATATAATTCGACTGACGAGGCAGGGAGAACAGCAAAAAAAAAGTTCATTCAGATCATGCAAATATCAGGATTTTATGGTTCATGATTTTTTATGTTCTAGAGATGCTTACTCATGGTCAAGGATTTTCCCAGGATTTCTTCGCCGTGGTGTCTTGCATATTCTAGGGAATTGAGTATTTTTAAGTATCTCTACAACATCAGCATTTCTCCTTCTCTCATCCCCGTCTTTCTCTCCTGAAGCAAGGTGACTACAGACAAAACAAAAGCTCGTCTGGTGCAAAGACATGCTCACTGATATACAGCCCTGCAACACCACCATATAAAAAATCAAGGAACCTTTTAGTTCAGAAGCGGCTTGAAAAACTAAGTATTTAATATGGGTGTACTGCAGAAAATAGTTTAAAGGCTTATAAACTGCCAATGCAAGCCCATAGTATAATACTAATTGTGGAAAACATAATACATATATCAATTATCAAGTACAAGCTCGTATTGGTATCGGGAATCAACCTTTCATGTTTCTGTAGAATTGGATGTCGGCAGAATAGGCCATCTCCTGCCTTCATTGTTGAAAAATGAGGCCACTGCCTTCATTGTTGAAAAATGAGGCCACCAACCACCTTTTGAAAAAATGAGGCCACCAACCCACCAACCCTCCTACTCTTGTCCTAATCTCCTCCTCCTGTCCTAATCTCCTCCTCCTACTATAAATTGAGGTTAGAGGAAGGGTTTGAGATGCAGCTGAGTAGCAGAGCAATAAGAGCTCAGTGAGGATTAAGAAAAGAAAGAGAGTATTACGAGAGTGTTCTCAAGAGGGATAAAATTGTATCCCCTTAGAGATATTTGTATACTTGTATTTTTCTCAAATTTGTGAGAGAGTGTTTCTCCTATTATAAGAGAGAGTAAAAATTGTACTCTCCTTATATTTAGAGAGAATGTTGTAATCCCTACTTTCACCAGTAAAATCCCACTAACTTACCTGTGGTTTTTACCCATTCTCCTTTGGGGGTTTTCCACGTAAAATATTTGTGTCCACTTTATTTTCACTTTCTCAATTTCACATTAGTTGTGGGGTAGCTTCTGCCCATAACTTTCCTAACAGTGGTATCAGAGCTTTGGTTGTCAGGGGTGGAGCAGAAATGTCGACTACAACAAAGTTCGATGTTGAGAAATTCAACGGGAGCAATTTCTCGTTGTGGAAAATGAAGATCAAGGCAATCTTGAGGAAGGACAATTGCTTGGCAGCAATTGGAGATAAGCCCGCGGAGATCACTGATGACGGCAAGTGGAACGAGATGGACGGCAACGCAATTGCCGATCTGTGCTTGGCACTAGCTGATGGTGTGCTATCTAGTATGGCTGAAAAGAAGACAGCAAAGGAGATTTGGGATACTCTGATAAGGTTGTATGAGGCCAAGTCACTTCACAACAAGATCTTCTTAAAGAGAAGATTGTACACTCTTCGAATGGAGGAATCGACATCGGTGACCGACCACATCAACATCTTGAATACCCTATTTTCGCAACTTACATCAATGGGTTACAAACTAGAGACAACTGAACGTGTGGAGCTTCTACTTCAAAGTCTACCTGACTCGTATGATCAACTCATCATCAACCTGACGAACAATATCCTGACGGACTATCTAGTCTTCGACAAAGTTGCAGCTGCTGTTTTGAAAGAAGAAACCAGGCACAAGAACAAGGAAGACAGACAGAAAAGTTTGCAACAAGTGGAAGCTTTAATGGTGATGAGAGGAAGATCAACGGAACGTGGCCCCAGTGGGAGTCAAAATCATGGTTAATCAAAATCCAGCAGTAAGAAGACTTACAAGTGCCACAACTGTGGCAGGAAAGGGCACTTCAAGAAGGATTGTTGGTTCAAGAAGAAGAGTGGAGACCTTGAGTCATCAAATGCTCAAGGGAATGTGGCAAGTACCCGATATGATGGTGAAGTTCTATACAGCGAGGCAACAACGGTGATTGGAGGTAGAAAGCAGTTCTCTGACGTCTGGTTACTGGACTCAGGAGCAACATGGCACATGACTTCTCGGAAAGAGTGGTTCCACACATACGAATCAATCTCGGGAGGCTCTGTACACATGGGAGATGATCATGCTTTGGAAATCGCTGGTATTGGTACTATCAAGCTCAAAATGTTTGATGGTACGGTTCGCACCATCCAGGAGGTACGACATGTGAAGGGCTTGAAGAAGAATCTATGTCTTTGGGACAAATAGATAGCCTTGAATGCAAGATCCATGTCGAAAATGGGGTCATGAAGATTGTCAGAGGCACGCTTGTGGTCATGAAGGCAAAGATCGCGGCAAATCTGTTCATGCTTAATGGAGAAACATTGCAGGAAGCTGATGCGTGTGTCGCATCGACCAGCAAAGGAGAAGAGTCAGCAATGATGTGGCATCTCAAACTAAGCCACATGTCTGAACGAGGTTTGAAGATTCTCTCCGACCGAAAGCTGCTTCCAGGGCTCAAATCGGTGAATCTACCATTTTGTGAGTATTGTGGTACAAGTAAGTAGCATAGATTGCAGTTCAGCAGATCTGAAGCCAGGAATAAATGCATTCTAGACTTGATCCATTCTGATGTCTGGGAATCACCAGAAATGTCCCTAGGAGGAGCAAAGTACTTTGTGTCTTTCATTGATGATTTCTCCGGAAGATTGTGGGTGTATCCAATCAAGAAAAAGTCAGATGTGTTTCCAGTGTTCAAAGACTTCAAAGCGCAGGTGAAACTTGAATCTAGAAAAAAGATCAAGTGCTTGAGGACAGATAATGGAAGGGAGTACACAGACGGCGAGTTCTTGCACTTTGTAAGCAAGAAGGTATCACAAGACAGTTCACAGTCCTATATACACCTCAGCAAAATGGCGTGGCAGAACGGATGAATAGGACTCTTGCAGAAAGGATGAGAGCTATGTTGCGGACTGCAGGTCAGCCCAACTCCTTTTGGGCAGACGTAGCCAGAACCACCTGTTATGTCATAAATCGATCGCCATCAATGGCAATTGAGCTGAAGACACCGATGGAGATGTGGGCTAGCAAGCCGGCAAATTACTCTACTTTACATTGGTTCGGATGTCCCGCGTACGTGATGTACAATACCCAAGAAAGGATGAAACTGGATCCAAAATCCAGGAGGTGCATGTTCTTGGGGTATGCTGACGGTGTGAAGGGGTATCGCCTGTGGGATCCCACTGCCCACAAGGTTGTTATCAGCAGGGATGTGATCTTTGTAGAAGATCAGCTACAAAAGGAAGATGGAGGCGATCGCACGTCAAAGGAGAAACTAGAGACTACTACAGTTCAAGTGGAAGATAAACCAGATGAAGATCTAGTTTCTTCTGAAGCATCACCAGAGCATGATGAACAAGAACCAGTCGAGTCCGAGGCTCCAAAAGTTCGTCGGTCAACTCGTGAGAGAAGACCGCCAGCTTGGCACTCGGAGTATGTTACGGAGAGCAATGTTGCATACTGCCTTCTAACAGAGGGTGGGGGGCCATCATCTTTTCAGGAGGCAATCACAGGCTCAGATGTATCCCTGTGGATGACAGCAATGCATGAAGAAATTGAAGCTCTACACAAGAACAAGACGTGGGATCTTATTACGCTACCACAAGGAAGGCCATCGGCAACAAATGGGTCCACAAGATCAAGCGTGATGGAAATGACCAAGTGGAGCGGTATCGTGCAAGATTGGTGGTGAAAGGATATGCTCAGAAAGAAGGTATCGACTTCAATGAAATATTTTCACCTGTGGTTCGCCTCACGACAGTCAGAGTAGTCTTGGCGATGTGTGCTACACTTGACCTACATCTAGAGCAGTTAGATGTGAAGACTGCTTTTCTTCATGGAGATCTTGAAGAAGAAATCTATATGCTCCAACCAGAAGTTTTGCTGAAACAGGCAAAGAGAACTTGGTTTGCAGGTTGAACAAATCTCTGTACGGTCTCAAACAGGCACTGAGGTGTTGGTACAAGAGATTTGATTCCTTCATTATTAGCCTTGGATACAACAGACTTAATTCAGACCATTGTATGTACTACAAAAGGTTTGATGGAGATGATGACTTCATTATCCTCCTGTTGTATGTGGATGACATGTTGGTCGCAGGCCCCAACAAAGATCGAATCCAAGAAATGAAGGCACAGTTGGCGAGGGAGTTTGACATGAAGGACTTGGGACCGGCAAACAAGATTCTAGGGATGCAAATTCACCGAGACAGAAATAACAGGAAGATTTAGCTTTACCAAAAGAATTACTTCAACAAGATCTTGCGGCGCTTCAACATGCAAGATTGTAAGTCAATCTCGACCTCACTTCCTGTTAATTTCAAGTTATCCTCCAAGATGTGTTCTAGCAATGAAGTAGAGAGGAAGGAGATGTTTCGAGTACCGTATGCATCAGCAGTGGAAAGTTTGATGTTCGCTATAATATGTACAAGACCAGACATTGCACAAGCAGTAGGAGCGGTTAGTCGATACATGGCAAATCCTGGTAGAGAGCATTGGAGCACAGTAAAGAGGATTCTGAGATACATCAGAGGAACCTCAGATGCTGCATTATGTTATGGAGGATCAGAATTAACTGTCAGAGGCTATGTGGACTCAGATTTTGCAGGCAATCTCGACAAAAGCAAATCCACTACGGACTATGTGTTTACACTTGCAGGAGGAGCTGTAAGCTGGATTTCGAAACTGCAGACTGTTGTGGCTCTATCTACAATAGAAGCAGAATACATGGCAGCTACAGCAGCTTGCAAGGAAGCAGTCTGGATTCAAAGGTTATTGGAGGAGCTCGGGCACAAATATGAGAAGATTGTTCTGTTTTGTGACAGTCAGAGTGCCTTGCACATTGCAAGAAATCCAGCCTTTCATTCACGGACAAAGCACATAAGAGTCTAGTATCACTTCGTTCGAGAAGTAGTGGAGGAAGGAAGTGTGGATATGCACAAAATTCACACTAACGAGAACCTAGCAGATGTTATGACCAAGCCAATCAACAGTGGCAAGTTTGAATGGTGTAGATCCTTGTGCGGTCTATCAATAACGTAAGCAGTATGAGAATGACAAGGTAGAAAGGATCGTGTGGAGACATGATTAATCCTTAATCAAATCTCCAAGTGGGAGAATGTCGGTAGAATAGGCCATCTCCTGCCTTCATTGTTGAAAAATGAGGTCACTGCCTTCATTGTTGAAAAATGAGGCCACCAACCACCTTTTGAAAAAATGAGGCCACCAACCCACCAACCCTCCTGCTCTTGTCCTAACTCTCCTCCTATTATAAATTGAGGTTTATAGTATTACAAGAGCTCAGTGAGGATTAAGAAAAGAAAGAGAGTATTACAAGAGTGTTCTCAAGAGGGTTAAAATTGTATCTCCTTAGAGATATTTGTATAGTTGTATTTTTCTCAAATTTGTGAGAGAGTGTTTCTCCTATTATAAGAGAGAGTGAAAATTGTACTCTCCTTATATTTAAAGAGAATGTTGTAATCCCTACTTTCACCAGTAAAATTCCACTACCTTGCCCGTGGTTTTTACCCCTTCTCCTTTGGGGGTTTTCCACGTAAAATATTTGTGTCCACTTTATTTCCACTTTTTCAATTTCACTTTAGTTGTGGGGTAGCTTCTGCCCATAACTTTCCTAACATTGGACAAATGGATGTTACTAGTACGTAAAATTCTGATTTAATTAGGCCAGTACATCTTAGTATCAGTTTATAATTTGAAGCATGATTTATGCCTCAAATCTATCTTCTTCTTTTTTTGACTGGCTCCTCAAATCTATCATCTTTCTGTTTCTTTTACTTTTTCTAACCATGTCTAGTGTCTAGGATAATCTAAACTCTGAAGGACACCAATTGGTCTTTAGTTTTTAAGAGCATCTCACTTGTAAAATTTCACAAGAAGTATAGGACTTATGTCCAGAATTGATGCACGTGTAGTATATCCCTCATAACTTTCGTAAATCATTCTTATCATTCAACTATTTATCTGATTTTAAATCAAGAGAAAAATTAGAAAATAAATGCATGCAACCATAATCAACCAAGAGGAGCTTGACTAGTTAGATGAGTAAATAAAAGGGGCTTGATACGTGATAGGAGCCAATAATGTCTAAAATAAAAAATTGAGAATTTCTTCCCCTAAAGAACAGAGATGGAGTTCCCATTGTTAATTCAAAAAAAAAAACATTTATGCGAGTTCAAGATTTTAGGCATAAATTGTTATCTTTAAATTGGTTAGATTGTTATCTGATATGATGTGAAAATGGTTAGGAAATTGTTATCTTTAAAAAGAGCTACCTAGAAATATCTTTCAGTTACTCTTCTTTTACGACTTCTTTATCATTATTTTTCTTTCATTATTTCCTTTTATCCAGTTTTTGAATTGTTTGTTTTAAGGTTATGGCCTCTTTATAGGGAATTGAAAGAAAATTTTGTATCCACTAAGAAAGTTATCAATAATTATAGATCATTTAATCACTCTTGAGATAAACATAGAAATACAGCCACTAAATAAATGAAAGAGCAGGAAATAAATCAATACTCACCTTATTTCCAAGGTATCCCATGACTCCACGTCCAACACATGAAAGCCGTAAATGGCCTATATGTTGAACTAGTTCTCGCCTAACCCAAACAGTAACAAAAATCCCCACCATTTGTTTACAAGCTATAAGGCTATACTTCATCTGGTTTCTTGGAGTGGCTGCCTCTAAAACCCCCATGGAGAAGCCATTTGATTCTTCCTCTTCTTCAGAAGATGAAGAGCAGTCATTGCTAGTATAAGCTTGTGGGCATTTGAAACATGATTCTTTATAGGATTTCTTCGTCACTTTAGAGGGGCAGTTGCAGATCTTGAGCCGTCTTCCCTCATCAGTTTTGAATGTTCTGCTATTAGATTTAAATGATGACTTTTGGAAGAATAAGAGATTATTAGGTGATTTTAACTCTTTAGAAGATGAATAAGTTCTTGACAATGTGGGTGACGAGGTAGTAGGGAAGCAAATTGGTGTGTCTGGGCAGCTTGTAGAGGAGGCAACGGGTAGTTGGTTCAAAGCTTGATTGATTAGAGCAAGCCATTTTGCTGCTGGCTGGTTATCTTCTAGTACAAGAACATTTCCAGCATTCAGGGGAACTATTTCCTGAAAACTGAAGACAACGGAAGAGAAGGAAACCGATGAAATTAATTAGAAATCCAAGTTTCCTTCTTCTATAATTAATGATAATAAAAATTAAAAAAAGCTTCATTCCAAACACAAATTGTGATGCTAGGACATGGGAAATAAAAATAGGACCTGATGATGCACATGAAGTTCCTCGATCAAATAATCAAGAAGTGATCAAACCATTGGATTTGATCTGATGGTAAGTTACGACCAAAGATTTTACATCAACTTGCAAATAACTAAATCATATAAATTCTTACCCGATAAGCTATGATTATATACATGCAGTTTAATATTTGGATAGATATCTAATAGCTATCCCTAAGTAACCATAACTTCAACCCTACATAATCATAATTTTCAGCTACCTATTTTGAAGTGCATCGAAAATCACACACATAAAAACAGAGGTTTAGAGTAGGTATGGCTGCAAACAAATTATTGCAAAGAAGAAAAACAACAAAACATAATGCACTTCATTTTTATCTTCACAGTATTTTAGGTGAGAGTTTACAAGAAAATAAAACAAGATTTTATCCTCAATTAAACATTCTCTTTCTTTTTCAATGCAAAAGAATTTCTCAACTTTTACTTTATCTTGTCTCTCTTCTAGTAAATAAACATGTAGTCATTACGGAAAGCAAAAAATCAGCACTACAATTTTTAAAAAGCTAGAACGATGAACTGTAAGAAGAGGAATGAGGAAAAAATAAAAAAATAAATTCTTTTGAAGATAACTGATCTTGTTTTCCAGATTAAATCAATCCCAACAACATTTACTTTGGAGAAAACCTATGACAAAGCATTATATACTTTGAACATAGTGTAATCAAAGTGGTTGAAAATTATGATTAATCACACATGTACATAAGATATTATGAAATCTTACCCTAAAACATAAATATCAAACTGATCACCAACAGGGAGAAAATCGTTGAGATTTAGTCCCAAGTGAGGGGGGTTTCCTCCAACATTCCAGGTAGCAACAAATATCCTGTGAGGTTTAAACACAGAAGGTGGAAGCAATTAGATAGAAAAGCCTAAAATAGACAAAACATTGCAGGAACAAGCATATATAATGAACATAAAAATACCTGAATGCTTGTGTGTCCAAATTCTTTATAACTGAGGAAGAGAAATCTGTGGAACACAAGTTCTCTATTCTTGAAACTGAATCCTCTTATTGATTTGTTTTCCAGAAAATAGAGAATTGAAGGAATTGGTAAAAGTCAGAAAGTACATACAAAGAACTGAAAGCAAAAAATTCAAAAGTTATAAGATATACCTGAAAAACTCTTCATGAGAGCAGGAGAGGTAGTTTCTGACAAAGCCGCGCTCTCGACTGTTTTTATTTTTGCAACATATTATTAAGTTATTGACTACAATATTAAGATATCGACATAATACAACTTGAACACGTAGATAGAATAAAGACTATGAAAGGTAAAATATTCTTAAGAAAAGCAGGGATCAAACTCGTTTACAGGATCAGACAAATTCAGAACAAACGTACTCTTTATTTTTCATCAATAACTATCCTGGCTGCAGACTAAAATTAGTTAAAGCTGCCTAATATTCTTCAAAAAAACTAACATCAAATGAAGATAACAATCCACGAAGCCTTAAAGATATTATTATCCTGAATGCAAGTACCGAACACAGAAGTTAACATCATATTCCTATATGACTATAGAAGGAATTAACCCTATGGAAGCTCTTGGAAATCTTAGTAATAATAACTTCGGTCTTTCCTCGACCAAAAAAAAAAAACAGATTACAGATCATATTTTATTATCAACCACTTAGAAAGAGGAATTTTCTCCCCATATTTATGGAAAAGGTTGAATGGACCCACCTATATTCAGAATATCTGTTAAACTTAAATTTCAATTAAATAAAAAGAAACATCCTACAGTTATACTAATGTGGAACCATTATCACAAGGGGGGGAAAACATTTACAGAGAAAGTCTACATTACAACTAAGTTTTCAGTATGAATGTGTAACATAAATGATAAACTTCGCTTATCAAATAAACTGAAAGGAAAGATAAGACCAATAATTCACGCATTATTAATTAAATTAAAAACCGGCAAATTGGCAGTAACTAACCAGAGATGGGTGGTGAAATGGTCTTATCTTCTTTAAATGATTCCTTCTCTTTAATTCCACAGATGCTTGGGAAAAGGGACTGCAGTTACAAACAGATCAAACTAATCTTACAATTACTACAAAATTAATGAAACGCTTCACTTTATCAACCACTAAATATCAACAAATAAGAAATTAGATAGAAAATATTGAACTGTTAATGCAGAGGTGAGTACATTATAAATTTCAGCGCCTGTTGATCAAAGGTGTGAACAACCTAACTTAAACACGACCATCGTTGTTTAGGGAAAATTATAACCAATGACAACTATTAAACACCTTTATTCAGTTCTAACTTTTTATTTGCAATCGCAATTACAGCGATAAAAGATCATAGATAGAGTGAACAAGATACCTTCTTTCTCTTGTCCTGCTTGAAAGTCATCTCTTAAGATTCTGTTCCTTCCTTTTAGCCAATATCAAGATAAGGAACTAGTGAATCTCCTCTTCCTCTAATTCCACCAAGTTAATTACTATTAAGATCAAATAAGAAGATAATAATAAGCATAAGGTCATCAAAGGACTAGTTAATTATCATAATTTACATACAACTGATTATCACTAAAATACTTTATTAATTATCTGAAACTAAAAGTGGGCAAAACTTAATGAAACACAGAACAATGTTGCCATCAAAACAAACAAAAACAACCAAAACCAACTAGTGATCTCCTCTTCCTCTAATTCCACCAGATTAATTTCTATTATGATCAAATAATCAGATAATAAGACAAAAAGTCATGAAAGGACAAGTTATTGATCATAATTTACATACAATTAATTATCATTAAAATTCTAAATTAATTATCTAAAACTAAAAGGGGGCAAAACTCAATCAAACACAGAACAATGTTGCGAACAAAACACACAGAAAACAATTAAAAACAACTTGGAAATTTTGCAACAATATAAAAGCAGAACACCAAAACCCATCAAAAACCTAGTTGAATTTTTTTCAAATTCTAAAAAGATGCAATTACCCAGTTGACTGAATGGACAATAAATGAATCTAAACAGGACAAACAGCAATTACATCAACCAAAAATTAGATATGTGTGAAGCAAAAGTAATGAAAGACTAGTTAATTATCATAATTTACATACATATAATTATCACTAAGATACTTGATTAATTATCCCATAAAATTACTTGATTAATTATCAAAAACTAAAAAGGGGCAGAACACAATAAAACACAGAAGAACAATGTTGCTGACAAATTAAAGAAACAAAAATTAATCAGAAACAGCTTGCAAACCTTCCAAGAATATAAAGGCAGAACATCAAACCCATCAAAAACCGAGTTGAATTTTTTTTCAAATTCTTAACTGATATCTAAACAGAGGCAATTACACAGTTGACTGAACGGACAATAGAGGAATCTAAATAGGACAAATAGCAATTACTAATTTAGAACGTGCAACAAGAACAACAATGCTGACAAAATAAGCAGAACCCTTGAAACAAACGAGAATCAGAAACTAAACCTGAGAGGAACAAAACCCAGTTCAGAATTTAGATGAGATGACCCAAATTTCCATGGAAATATAACTACTGTATGAATGAAACAGTTGGCTAAATTTAAGAAGAAGAACATTAATTAAGAGAAGAGATTGGAAAGGACAGACAGAAAGTGAAGAGCACCTGAATATTCTGTCAGTATTAGAAGATGGGCACCTTCTCCATTGACCTTGGGAGCAACGTCGAGGGCTTTGAGATGAGAGTTCACGTGGAACCCTTCGTTGGTATGCCCAAATCTGGAGTGTTTCGGTGTATTGGACTTTTCTAGGGTGAATATAATATATATTATTATATATTTATATAGGAGATTGCGGGCAACCCATCTTTCTTGTCTTCATGTCTTTGTTCCTTTGTTCCCCCTAACGCCAACTATGGATCTGCTGCAATTTCGGGAAAAAAAAGGCTGAAACCCTAATCTTATTCGCCAATTAGCATGATCGTTGATTATTGGTGTTGCTATTAATTTCGGTAAAAGAACAATCAGATAATAAGTTCCTTTTTAAAGAAAAAACAACGATCTTGACCGTCGATCAGGATCTGAGTCTAGATGGCTATGAACACCTTGATCTGAATCGAATAGTTAAGAAAGCCTGAGCCTGAATCTGGACGGCAGAAAACAATTGGCGAACCTGTAAAATGTCTCGACACCGGAGTTGGTTCCGACGTAAGACCCTCCTCCGACGCTCAAGATAGAAACCCACAATAAATATCACGATTTTTAGTGAAGAAATTTTGAGTATGTTTGACTTTGACTGGATGAGGGAGGAGGGCATTTATAGTCTAGAAATCAGTTATAGAAGATAGACCATAAAATATATCTTTTAAGATTTGGTTGGAGATTCTCTTGGTTAAGGGATAATATTAGAGAATTTGACTTACATCTGTGATTAACTGAAAATCTTCTCCTTCTTGGGCTGCAAGTAAACTAAAATTGTAGATCGGGTTGAGCTGATGAGCTTGGAAACGGCCCATAATCTTCGAGCATGCCTGTGGTTGTTGTGAAATTATTGTATTGTCCTTGGAAGCATTGAGATGTGTGTTGAGATCGTGTGGCTCCGATTGTTACCCATATCATAAGTGTAATACCCATAGATTAACATAGTCCCATATCGGATTTGTAAAGTGAGTGGTGAGTATTTTATATAGAATTGTCAATGATCCAAGAGTACCTAATAAGTTATAGCACTTTTGGTGAGATTGCGCCATGTGGCGGGATCGTGGTTAGGTTCTTTAGGCATGTAGGGCGAGCATATGAGCGTAGGCATGTACGCAACTGAGCGGGCCCAGGGCATTACAAATGGTATCAAAACCGACTTTCGACACCGATGCGGTGTCACAGTAGATGTACACACTGATAGGGCCAGGGAAAATATGCTGACAGTAATGCTAGGGCAGTACAATGGTAGGTTCAAGGTAGTGGCATCCATGTAGATCACATGGCCTGGAAAGGCCTGAATTGGATGCGGGTACTTTTAGTAAGGTTGTGCCCTGTGGTGGGGTTGTGGTAAGGTTCTTTAGGCATGTAGGACGAGCATATGTGTGTAGGCGTGTATGCAGTTGAGCGGGCTCGAGGCGTTACAATAAGTCCCCTACTCCTAAAGGTTGAGTATCGCTGCCTTCGAGGAGTAGTGTGCTATGTTTCGGAAAATCAAGGTAGCATGTATGACTCCAGGGACGCCTGAAGTCTTGTTCGAAGCTTCAAAAGGTAGTTTATACTTTTTGGAAATTTTAATTAGCTTTTCCGAACTTATAATTTTTTTTAATATTTTTAATTAATTTTTCCAAATTTATAATTATTTTTTAAAATTTTAATTTTAAAATAAAAAAGAGCGTGAATTTTAAGGCAATGAAGTGGTCGAACCTGGGTCGAAAGCGTTGACCTCCTCGGATAATAATGGCTCCTACGAGGTGGGCGTGAATCTTGAAGGAAACAAACAGTCATATTTTTTCCAAAAGCGTCGAGCTCCTCGAATGAAAATCATCGCCGGGGAGGTGGGCGCGAATCACGAAGCAAATGGATGGTTTGATTTTGGCCAAAAGCGTCAAGCTTCAAATGACAATCATGGCGCTGAGAAGGTGGGTGTGAATCATGTGGCATATGGATGATTAGACTTTGGCCAAAAGCGTCGAGCTTCTCGGATGACAATCATCGCAGTTAGGAGGTGGGTGCGAATCACCACGCAGATGAACAATCATATTTTTGCCAAAATTGTCGAGCTCCTCGGATGACAATTGTCACGTCCCGAATTCCATACACTGAAAATTCGTGACACATCCAGAATCTTTTACTTCAATTGAGTACATAAATATAATATAATACAAGAAAATACAGAGAATCTTACTACATGTCTAAGTCACATGGAGTAATATCGTGTAAAACCCACAAGATGCTACACTTGTACTTTATCTCCTAAGTCAAAGTTACATGCAAAACCACAATCCTTGGGATCATCAACTTGTGAGGTTGACTGTAAAAATCCCTACAACTTTATTAAATTCATATTCAATTATATTAAAAGTGAGTTAATAAGTAATGACAATTCTAAATGGAACAGTCATAACATGGAAAGGTCAATATTTTTATATTATTAATAGTTGTCCAACAAGATACTACTTCATAATTTCTATATGCACATGTTGGATGTACTATTCTAGTTCATGCTTGTTTGGAACACTATGCCGCTCATACAACCTCGTTTCCAATTACAAACTACTATGCATTTTCCTCTCAATATAAGGTTCAATCCCTTGTTATCTCTAATCTCTAATATTATAATGGGATAAGACCATAGTGTCATTTGTAAATCTACCAACACGTGCATTGTACGTGCATAACTAATATGAAGGAGCTCTCAAGTTCGATCCCTCACTACGTCAGTTTTTTTACTTTAATTTTTTTAATATATTAAATGTGCATCATACGTGTAAATTATTATCTATCTATCCATCTAACTATAATATAATATATAATAACTATTATAATGGAAGAGTTGGAGTTGTAAATCTACCTACTTATGTGCAACTCCAACTCTCCCATTATAGTATTCACATTTACTTTTAAAAATATATAATCCTATTTATTAAGACATGCATCGCACGTGTAAATCAGAATTTTTACTTTGAATTTTTTAAAAAAATTAATACGTGCATCGCACATGTATATTACTAGTGCATACTAAACCCAATGACTAGTACTCCAACGCATAATCACCTGTAAGTCAAACTTCCATGATATTTGACCACACCGGCCTTCCCCCTAGCCCACACAAGCGGATTTACTGGGCGTTTTCTCAGTCATGAACATTCCTATGAGCCAGCCATTTCATGGACCTTCCCGGCCTACCCCTCGCCCATACACGTGGATTTTGTGGGCGTATCCTCAGCCGCGAACCCTAGTGAATCGATTATCCGTAACTACAGACCTTACCAGCCTACCCCTCGCCCATACACGTGGATTTACCAGGAGTATCTTTGGCCCTGAACATTCCTATGAGCCTTAACTCTTTACCGGCCATGTCTGTAATTATTTCAATCATATCATCTAAATGCAAGGTGTTCACTAAGTAATGCAAAATATAATCAAGACATAACGATCCATATTGTGGACATACATTTCACACAAATTGAAATCTTGGTCACACCAACCCTATTCCACTCCTCCCTTGAAGTTCTCTAACTCTACCGGACTCAGACCTCGCCTAAGTCACAATAATTCTCTTTGATTCGACCAAGTCATTCTCTCCGATTCATAGACCTTACGGGCCTACCCTTAGCCCACACACGTGGATTTACCTGGTGTATCTTCAGTTCCATATATAGAATCCACCATTTGAATATTCAACTCTGTCTTTGAACATCAACATAGTAGTCTTGCAAAAACCATATAAATTCCAGTACTTATCAAAAAATGAATTTCTTAGTTTCATATGAAACCTGAATTAGTCTACTACAACATTGTAGTTAAGAACATCTCTCTAACGCACCGAATTCCATACACAAGAAATCCATGACCCATCTAGAATCTTTTACTTCAATTTATTACAAACATAGTGCAATTTACAGGAAAAATTTTAAAACTTTTTTACATCATCATTCATTACAAACATCAGTGATTTCCACGCAATAAATTATAACTTGTTCCAATACTCAAGCTATGGTCTTCCACTATAGTACACAACAACTCTCTGAACACGAATCCTGCAAATCTTCCAAATTGTGGGCACATCCGTTGAATGCAACTGACATAAAGCTAATAATAATAGCGATCTTCTAATTCTCAACAACCGAAAGATTTGATGCTAAAAATATTGTGGAAAGTAAATCTATTCTAAGTGTAACAGTGTACGCCATGATCTTAAAAATCTAATGCACAAACAAATGGACACAATGCACTTTTCTAATGTGTGTTTATTTGAATATCTGTGCTGCCCATACAATATAGGTTTTGAATGTAAGCTTCTAACATTTTTCCTCATTTCAAGGTTTAATCCCTCGATATGAAAAACTTATATCCGTGACAAAAATACAAGATTTAGACATCCTGTGAGTATTGGCTCTCACCCCGGAATACTGAAGATCAATCTCTATCGATAAATCATTATGAAGCCTATTTCATCTCTTGTCCTAGAGTTCAGGAGAATATCTTGCTCCACGGATCATCCTGGATCCTTCATCACACAAACATCCCATGAGCATCGCTCTCGTCCCGAAATACTATAGATCAATCCCACTCCGCAAATTATTTTAGGGCCTATTTCATCCTGCATCCCGGACTACTGGGAATTATCTCAGCCCGCGGATCATCATGGAGCCCTATTCTCACGTTTGTTCTTGCTTCGTCACAACTCATGTCTAGTGCTTGTTCTTATATTCAAATATAAACAATTACTTGCCTAGAGCTAGCTTTACCCTACTAGCCCAAACTCAACAACACTAGGAATACTAGCCTAATCCGGCTTATTCCCACCTTCTATGCTTCACAACCTTGTCGGCACCTTGGGTCTTGCTCAGCCTTTAGAACACTAACCAATTAGGACGTCACACCAAGTTACACTCTAGGGTTTTCTATGACAACCCTAACTTGCTAATGTATCCCAAATAACTCGAAGTTCTAACTGCTCAGTGATTTCTAAGTCGAAAACACAATAGATAGATTAACTCACATCTCAAGTATATCTTTTATTCATCACACAACTTGCAAATCTCGTATAATCCTTGGTTTCACCCTATTAATCTCACCTCTAAAATTCGATATATTTTCCAAAATTAATAGATTCTATTCTCATATCTTAGTTATTAAATAAATAACTCATGTCATCAACTATAAAAAAATCAAGCGAGCTAGAGTACAACCAGTTCTAAGTAGGTTAACTAATCACTTCTTAACGCAAACCAACTCTAAATCTAAACCCGACCTGTCTAGACTTAAGCTTGAACTCCACTAAAACCATACCCAAGCCCCTCATATGACTCAGACCCGAGCTCCACCACAACCCGAACCCGATCTAGACCCATACCCGAGGTCCACTGCACCCGACCTGAATCCCCTCTGCACCAGACCTGGCATCCACTACATTTGAGACCCAACTGGAATCCCCTATGAACCCGACCCGAATCCCCTCTCAAACCCAACCCGATCAAAACCCTAATTTCTCAGCCATAGAAACACTAAAAACTACAAGTAAAAACTCCAAAAAAATTGAGATTTAACAATTAAAAATTTTTATTTTATGTTTTTAATAATCATTAATTCTTCATGTTATTAATCAATACCAAATTCACAAGTCTACAATCCTCTATGGCATAAAATTTAGAATCGAAAGATGAGTTATTGAATGATATGAATTCTTAATAACATATGTATATTTTCATGAATGACACAAACTTAACTAGATCTTCTTGCCTATTTTAATCATTCAGTACTCATCAAGAATATACAAATTATATTTATCATGCATCTATACATATCATCTCAATAATTAAAACAAGTATTTAGAAAAACCTAAGCATGCTCTCTACATGACAACAAACTAGCATGCTACAAAAATTGAAATAACAATAACAATAATAATCAAGAGAAAGAAGAACGCCCACTCTAATGTCAGATTCTTGATCAATAGCCTACTATTGGCCGACCAAACCCCATTGGGGTTAGGGTTTGTGCCTCTTTTGTGTTGGGCTAGGTTTTGATTTTTCCATGGGCTCAAATAATATTCTCTTATTAATAATACTAATTTTAATTAATATTAATAGCCGACTATCAAAATCCTTCCATCAATATTAATAAATAAAATAATTCAAAACGTGCTACTAACACATTGCAACACACGTGTGTTGCACATACTAATCCATAGGCAAAAAAAAAAAATAAAAATATTACTTTATTGTTTTAGGGGTGCTACAATCTCAATTTAACCACAATTGTTTTATCTAAATCCACATGAACAACAGTATGTCAGGCCTCCAGAAAATTGCAGCCATTGCTACTTATAAAAAT
This sequence comes from Hemerocallis citrina, assembly GCA_017893485.1. NCBI lineage: Eukaryota > Viridiplantae > Streptophyta > Magnoliopsida > Asparagales > Asphodelaceae > Hemerocallis > Hemerocallis citrina. The sequence goes on from CM030367.1 coordinate 77,650,186, forward strand.
CACTGAAAATATCATACTCTATGAAAATTTGAGTTCTTAGACTTGAAAGAAAGATTAATGTATCTACTTCAAAATCTAAACTTTGAGTTTCCTCAAAATATGCATATAAGAGGTTAAAATGGTTTGAAACCAGAAGGTGTACAAATTTTGAGAATCAAGGTAAAACTGTCAAACCAGTCCTAAGTTCGGATTTGTTTAAAATACCAAATGATATCCAAACCTCATGAAATTTTGCGGAGATGTTATAGACATATACGAGATACATATAAAAATTTCAGCTTAAAATTCCATTTAGTTAAAGAATAATGATTTTTGGGAGTAAACCCGAAATTCTGGAGAGAAATTGTACAATGATTCCAAGTCAACCTCTTTACTTCATCAATTTCTAATTTCTTCTATTACCGTAATTTCACACAATCAATTGACAACAATTCACACATGATTCAATAAATCTAATCATGAATACTCATCCAATACAATATATAGCTTTTCTAACATGCATACAACCTACAATATAATTGAAATCAGAGTAGTAAAGTTGTTACTGACCTATATTTTCTTGAGCCTCCTTTGTTAGTTCTCGTCCTTATTCTCTTCAGAGACCTTCAGTTTAGGTGGAAGAGAAAAGAGGAAATGGCTGAGAATGAGGGGAGATATTCTTGGCTTTTTATACAAACGCTCACAAGCTTAGGCTTGGAATTAGAAATTGATAATTCATGTACATTCTCCTCCTTGTCTTCTTTCATTCTTTTCTTTCATCATTTTAATCACCTTTTGCTACATCATTTAACCACCTCTTCCTACAACCAGCCTATAACCTATCCCATGTTAAACATTTTATACTTCAACCCCTATCAATACCAAATTTCCATTTAGATCTAAACCCCAAAATTTATTGATATTTACAAATAAACTCAAAAAGTCATAATATTGAATTCTCAACAATTACCAGAAAACTCGGGGTAATATATAGGACATTATACGCAATGGTACAAAATACACGTGCATAATACATGCAGGAGTAAAATTATCATAACTCAATTTTGCTGGGTATTACACTCCTCCCCCATTAGAAAAGTTTTGTCCTCAGAACATACTAGGGTACAAGTTTGTATCTTGAACACACCACCTTAAGCAAAAAGTTCAGGATAATCCTTCTTCATTCTATCATCTGACTCCCAAGTGACTTCCTCCACCTGGTGATTCCTCTAGAGAACATTGACCATTTGAATTGTTTTTGTCATCAAAGTATTCTTTTTCCTATCTACAATCTACATTGGGGTTTCTTTGTAAGTTAAGTTCACTTGAAGGTCCTCTGGGGTCTCTAGGTCTCTGGAAGTATGTGTGTAGAGTCTGGTACATACTTCTTCAACATCGATACATGAAAGACGTCGTGAATCTGTGTAAGTTTCGTAGGTAATTGCAGTTGGTAAGCGGTCTACCGTATCTTCCTCAGAATCTGGTATGGTCTAATATACCTTGGTGCCAATTTTTCGCCTTGCTTGAAACAGATTACTCCTTTAGTTGGTGAAACTTTTAGAAATACAAAGTCTTTAACTTTGAATTCTAGGTCTCTTCTTCTATTGTACGCATAACTCTTCTGTCGACTCTGGGTTGTTTCCATTCTCTGACGGATCAAGTCAATCATCTCACTCGTATTTTGGACTATCTCTGGTTTGTACATTTTCCGTTTGCCCACTTCATACTAACACACTGGCATTTTGCATCTCCTATCGTATAACACCTCGAATGGTGCCATCTGTATACTTGCTTGCTAACTGTTGTTGTAAAAAAAACTCTTTTAGAGGTAGATTTTTTCCCATGATCCTCCGAAGTCCAGTATACACATCCGAAGCATGTCTTCTAAAAATTTGTTTACTCTTTCCGTCCGACCGTCATTCTATGGATGGAATGTCGTACTGAAATTAGTTCTGGTACCCAGCGTTGTTTGTAGACCCTTCCAGTATCTAGAAGTGAAATCGTGGTCCAATATGATAAATACTAGCACTCTGTGCAATCTGATGATCTCTTCAATATACATCTCTGCCAATCCTTCCATCGACCAGGAAATCTTCACCGGTAGAATATGTGCAGACTTTGTCAATCTGTCCACTATCACCTATATGGTGTCATTCCCTCTTGAACTCCTCGACAGTCCTGTGATGAAATTGTTAGGTTTCGAATGAAATCACAGGTTAAATACACAACGGAAAAGTTACAAAAAAATATCGAAATCTAACCATGGATCCATGCGAAAATTATAAATCGTGTTTAGAAGTTATACCTTAAAGATTGATCAGCTGTCTCTACACTATGTCGATCACAGCACTGCAATATTGTGGTGCTTTATGTTATCAACATGAACGGAACGAAAAATGGCTCTCCTTCATATCGCGGTGCTAGCTGTGGAAAGGGGATGTTCCTCCTCACGATCGCTCTCTCACTTCCTGTGACGGTTATGGTTTTTCACGTGTATCTTTTCCACAGATACATATCATATATATATATAGGTGCAGAAAACCAACCCTAAGAGAGTAATGAGGTTGTTGGGCTCACAATCTGACTTGGGTCAGATTCGTTTGTAGGCCTTTGTACTTGAGTCGGCCCATTCAATGTCATGAGTCCAAGTCTTACTTGGATCCCTATTTAAATTCATCTTATGAATTTAAATCCCAATTTCGATCCATTCTAATTGTGTGACCCTATAAGTTCCCATTACATTGACATTAATACTAAATCATATTCGAGTATTACAAATAGTGAGTGATATCCAGCAATACATCACTGCTACTCAAGTAACGAGAATGTCAGTGATTTGACATAACCTATCCGTGTCACGCCCCGCTTCCCAAAATACGGGAATACGAGTCCGTGACTGAGGCCCAGCGAATGATGCGAATACACCATTCATAAGCTGTACAGGTAACTCAACAACAAGATAACAAAACAAACCATGCAGGTATGTAAAATCATAATATGATAACAAAAGTTATGACATAGTCTATAACATAACCAAAAGCTGGAAATAAAAACAAAGTTATGGGTCAAACATGCCCGGATTACAATAGAGAGTAGCAAGAAATAAAATATGAACTAAAGCAACATGACAATGAACAAGACTAGAACACTTGATCAGCAACACCTTCGAGTAATTCTCCTTCCGGACCTGCAAGTACATTATGATAAAAAGAAGAAACAAGAAGATACCCTTTAATGCAAGTCACGACCGCAAGTGGTACAAGCTAACGGGACAAGTATAAAACGAAACAAGAAGCAGGAAAAATATCATGGAGTCAAGAATCATGTGATATGAGAAATACAACATGTAAACAGAATCATGAACAAGACATCATGAAACAAGTGGCATGTATGTAAACAAGTAATCAAGTAAACAAATATCAAGTCAACATGAACATGTACATGTAATTGGATCATGCAAGTGTACGTGTTAATCTTATGTCTTTTATTAATTTTATATATGTAGCACTTCATGCATCCATCTTTTTACTACATGGTTGCTACTTACAATCAGTTGCGTTTAGGCCTAGTGGTGGATTTTATAGGTCACGTACTCGGGAAAAACATATCAATTGTATCTTGTATCGAGATACGTGCAGACATATAACGTGAAACATATCAAGTGAAACATAGTGTAAACTTTTAGCGTGAAACATATAAATATATAATTTGCAAACTTGCAACTTGTAACATGCAACTTGCATCAGGAAACCACGAGCTCCCGTCAGAGTACGCTCTTCTATATTGCCCACTTCTAGATCTTTACCCTTATACCCCGGCTTATTACTTTTATTATTTTAATCAACAAGAACAAGATATCATATTTAAATCTTTATCACGGGTAAATCAATTATGCACATAATCATGTATAATCCTAAGAGTACATATGTGTGTATTAATTTGCGTTCATGTAATGCATATGGAAAAAAAGTATTCACGATCATATGTGAATACGGGATCGACAGATTATGTATAGCAACAGATTCCAATTCGACCGATGAATATGAATTAGAGTCAAAGATTATATTTGCGATTTTTTTCAAAGAAAGCTTGTACGAGAACAAACGGATTGTACAAGAGGATACTTGCCTGATAACCGACGACGATGATACCGAATACAAGAATAACGGGATCAGAATCCCGAGCAGCGAAGCAAACTACGGGTGAGACACCAAACAGCAAAAGTGACAACAGCAAGTAGCAATCCTCCACAAAAAATACCACACACCGGATCGGATCTCTTCACAAACACCAAACACCTGATTCTCCCAGAACACCAAACACAGATCTCAATCCCCTCTTTCCCGAACAGCAAACACCACACCCAAATCTCTTCTCTCTTCCACAAACAGCACACACAAAACTTACACGTGCAATGCACATATAATCAATCACCCAAGCAACTAATTCTCTGTTCTCCTTATTCTTCGAATCGACGAAGAGAGAAAGAGAGAGAGAGAGCGATGGCGGGAGTCTTCGACGGCGACTGCGATGCGGTGCAGGGCATGGCAGCGCGCGACTGGAGAAAGCTTCAGTAGGGAAGACGAAGGGGTGGAGGAGCAGTGGTTAGGTCGGGGGGGAAGTGCTCCTCTATTTTCGCTCAAAATAGAGGAGGAGCGAGGCAAGCAGAGGCGCGAGGTGGTGCAGCGAGCGGTCAACGAGGCTCAGGACTGCGGGGATGAGAGGAGGAGGGCGAGTTCGATGGGGTGCAGCGTCAGTGGCAGAGGAGCTTCGAGGTCATGGGGAAGAGCTCGAAGTTGACGGGCAGGAAGCGCTCGAAGGTGGGGATGAGGAAGATGGGTTCGATGGAGTGACGAAGATGACGTCGAAGACTAGGGGATCGAGCAGGAGAGGAAGGCGAATGAGGGTGGTAATGGCAGGTCGAGAGCTTGCAGAGATGGCGAGGTAGACGCGGCGATGGATGGGTTCTTCGATGGAGGACGGGGGTTGGAGGTGACGGGCCAATAGAGGGCGATGAGTTGTAGGCTACGATGGCGGTGAGGTGAGAAGGGGGAAGAGAGGAATGGGTTCGGTTGGGTTTCTGTGGGGTTCTGTTGGGTTTTTATAATAGGGAGGGGGTGAGAGAGAGCGGAAGAGATAGAGACGGGAATGGGGGTTTTATATATATAATAAATATATAATATAATAAAATGGGTAGATATAATGAGAGTGGGGGGGCTATGGGGTTACTGAATGTGAAGAGTTGGGAATGTGAGGGGTTGTGTACGGGTGGATTAATATTGTGGGAATTGAATGTAATCATATTGGATGGAGCCCATAGAAATATATATGAGTACAGGGTTTGGGTTTGGGCTTGGTCTATAGGCTCAAAAACAATATAATAAATTATTTATAGGATTGGGCTTAAATTAAACAATTGGGCTTAAATCCATTTGATAAAACAATTATGGGATTGGGCTTCAAAATATTTAAATATTGAAACAGTTGAATAATTAAATATGTGGCTTCATAAAAAAATTAGTTTGAATAATATGATCAATTAAAAGAGAATAGTTAAGAATTTAAAATACGGGAAAATACTTAAAAAAATACATATTAACGGGAACAGGGGTTACAAATCCTACCCACCTTACAACAAAATCTCGTCCTCGAAATTTGCGTAGGCGGTACATAGGACAAGGTAAAGCAAACTCTTATAGGGAATAACAAAACAAGGGTTTTAAAGGGAAAGGAACAAGTGGTGGCAATACCCGAATTTGAAGAGAATACGGCAAGAAGGAGATACTAGCATGATATTAAATATTGAATCAACAATGAGGATGAATGCAAGCACAGAAGAATGATGACCCAAGAATTGAAATGCGAAAAAATAACAAAATATCTGCAATCGCCCTCAGGCAGTCTCTACTTCCACTGCGATCGGGTCGTGAGCTTGACCGCACTCTCAAGCTTGTCCTCCACTGGAAGTTGATCCTCCAGTTGGTGCATTTCTCCGTCTCTTTGGGCAGTCCTGAATCTTGTGGTCTTTCGCTCTGCACGCAAGCCATCGACGACTGGCTTTCCAACAATCCTTGTGTATGTGACCGATCTTGCGGTAATAGTTACACGTCGGGTTTTTCCTCTCATGGATCTGTTTCATGATAGCGAAGGCGTGATGCTGTTACACAACTATATTCATTCGAGTGAGCTTTGCGTACTCCAGACTGACTCTCATTAGCTCGTTGTGTTCTCGTTGAAGTTCCCTCATTTGTTGCATTGCCTGGAGAGTGGCAACGACATATCACTGATGTTTCATCCCTGGGCGGGGGAGTCGAAGAGTCCTCACAAGTCATAGTCTGCAAAACCATCAAGTTGGTGAGTTTCCAGGTTACATGTTGGTTATTCATTATCCATGTGGTCAACGTGGTGTACATGTTGTTGAGTTAACCTGGCTGAGTCAAGCCTGTGCTAATGTATTAGTCAAACTTACACATTAGCCAAACCTAAGCTCTGATACAACTAAAAACCCTGTCATGCCCCGCTTCCTAAAATACGGGAATACGAGTCCGTGACTGAGGCCCAGCGAATGATGCAAATACACTATTCATAAGCTGTATAGGTAACTCTAGCAACAAGATAACAAAACAAACCACGCAGGCATGTAAAATCACAATATGATAAAAAAAAGTTATGACATAGTCTATAACAAAACCAACAACTGGAAATAAAAACATAGTTATGGGTCAAACATGCCCGGATTACAATAGAGAGTAGCAAGAAATAAAACATGAACTAAAGCAACATGAAAATAAACAAGACTAAAATACTTGATCAGCAACACCTTCCAATAATTCTCCATCCGGACCTGCAAGTACATTATGACAAAAAGAAGAAACAAGAAGATACCCATTAATGCAAGTCACAGAACGCAAGTGGTAAAAGCTAACGAGACAAGTATAAAACGAAACAAGAAGCAGGAAAAGGGTCATTGAGTCAAGAATTATGTAATAGGAGAAATACAACATGTAAACAGAATCATGAACAAGACATCATGAAACAAGTAACATGCATGTAAACAAGTAATCAAGTAAACAAATATCAAGTCAACATGAACATGTAGGATCATGCAAGTGTACATGTTAATCTTATGTCTTTTATTAATTTTATCTAGGTAGCACTTCATGCATCCATCTATTTACTACATGGTTTGCGTTTAGGCATAGTGGTGGATTTTATAGGTCACGTACTCGGAAAAAACATATCAATTGTATCTTGTATCGAGATACGTGCAAACATATATCGTGAAACATATCGAGTGAAACATAGTGTAAACTTGTAGCGTGAAACATATAAATATATAATTTGCAAAATTGCAACTTGTAACTTGCAACTTGCATCGGAAAACTACGAGCTCCCGTCCGAGTACGCTCTTCTATATTGCCCATTACTAAATCTTTACCCTTATACCACGGCTTGTTACTTTTATTAATTTTAATCAACAACAACAAGATATCATATTTAAACCGCTATCACGGGGTAAATCAATCATGCACATAATCATGTATAATCCTAAGAGTACATATGTGTATTAATTTGTGCTCATGTAATGCATATGACAACAAAGTATTCACGATCATATGTGAATACGGGATCGACAGATTATGTATAGCAACAGATTTCAATTCGACCGACAAATATGAATTAGAGTCAAAGATTATACTTGCAGGTATTTTTCAAAAAAAGCTTGTACGAGAACAAATAGATTGTATAAGAGAATATTTGCCTGATAACCGACGATGATGATACCGAATACAAGAATAACGGGATCAGAATCCCAGGCAGCAAAGCAAAACACAGGCGAGACACCAAACAGCAAAAGTGACAACAGCAAGTAGCAATCCTCCACAAAAAATACCACACACCGGATCAGATCTCTTTACAAACACCAAACATCGATTCTCCCAGAACACCAAACACAGATATCGATCCCCTCCTTCTCGAACAGCAAACACCACACCCAAATCTCTTCTCTCTTCCATAAACAGCACACACAAAACTTACACGTGCAATGCACGTATAACCTATCACCCAAGCAACTAATTCTCTGTTCTCCTTCTTCTTCAAATCGACTGAGAGAGAGAGAGAAAGAGCAATGGTAGGAGTCTTCAATGGCGACTGCGATGCGGTGCAGGGCATGGGCAGGTGCGCAATTGGAGGAAGCTTTAGTGGGGAAGACGAAGGGGTGAAGGAGCAGCGGTGAGGTCGGGGGAAAGTGCTCCTCTGTTTTTGCTCAAAACAGGGGAGGTGCGAGGCAGGCGGAGGCACGAGGTGGTGCAGCAAGCGGCCGACGTGGCTCAGGACAGCGGGGACGAGAGGAGGAGGGCGACGAGTCGACGAGGGCGAGTTCGACAGGGTGCAACGTCGGTGGCGGAGGAGCTTCGAGGTCAGGGGGAAGAGCTCGAAGGTGATGAGTGGGAAGCGCTCAAAGGTAGGGATGAGGAAGATGGGTTCGATGGAGTGACGAGGACGACGTCGAAGACTGGGGGCTCGAGTGAGAGAGGAAGGCGACGAGGGTGGTAATGGAGGTCGGGAGCTTGCGGAGATGGCGAGGGAGACGAGGTGATGGCTGGGTTCTTCGATTGAGGACGAGGGTTGGAGGTGATGGGGCAATGGAGGGCGATGAGATGAAGGCTACGGTGGCGGTGAGGTGAGAAGGAGGAAGAGAGGAATGGGTTGGGTTGGGTTTCTAAGGGGTTCTGTTCGGTTTTTATAACAGGGAGGGGGAGAGAGAGAGCGGAAGAGATAGAGACGGGAATGGGGGGTTTTATATATAATAAATATATGATATAATAAATGGGTAGATATAATGGGAGTGGGGGGGTTATGGGGTTATTGAATGTGAAGAGTGGGGAATGTGAGGGGTTGTGTATGGGTGGATTAATATTGTGGGAATTGAATGTAATCATATAGGATGGAGCCCATAGAAATATATATGAGTACAGGGTTTGGGTTTGGGCTTGGTCTATGGGCTCAAAAACAATATAATAAATTATTTATAGGATTGGGCTTAAATTAAACAATTGGGATTAAATCCATTTGATAAAACAATTATGGGATTGGGCTTCAAAATATTTAAATATTGAAACAGTTGAATAATTAAATATGGGGCTTCATAAAAAAATAGTTTGAATAATATGATCAATTACAAGAGAATAGTTAAGAATTTCAAATACGGGAAAATACTTGAAAAAAATACATATTAACGGGAACAGGGGTTACAATCCATGACCAATGTTCCCATGTAGTCTAGTCCCTTTGTCAAGATATCTTAATTGATCACAAGGCATAGAACGTGTCACCCTTGTATAGTTCAATCTTTCATTTCTCGATGTCTGATTAGACTTACTTAAACAAATGAGATCAAAATCTCAAATCGACTCTTTTGAGCACGACCATGTATTTTGCAGTCTCACTCAATTAAGGTGCCCGTAGATTTCGCTCTTGTTATGTAAGTGGGACAAATTCTATCTAAGCCACTTACATCCCTCCGCATGATTTGTAGTATATCCAATAGTCGACTTTATAATCACCTTATTACAGGCAACATTTGACGACATTGAAACATATAACTTTTGATGTAGGGAACCGTAGTGAATTCAAGTCAAAGGACTATGTAAACCTTGGTCACTGTGAGAACCGCTTATGACACTCACGTTGTAACACCCCATGTTATATATATATATATATATATATATATATATATATATATATATATATATATATATATATATGGGAAATGCTCAGTTGAAAACGCAAATGTTGTGGAAAACGTGAAAACAAGCCTAAGCCGTTGTTGGAAACAATGGCCCTAGGTTATAATGCATTATAACCTAGGCCGACAATGGCTTAAGTGGTTTTGCACATTTTCACAGACATTTGCGTTTTCAACTGAGCATTTCCCTATATATATATATAATGGCTGATGGTGTATTTGGTAATATATATGTTGAAGGAAAAGTGTGGCTGTTTGGTAACTATATTTAAAAATGGTAAATATATGTTGAATTGATAGTGTTTGAGTGGGGGGGGGGCCTACGGGAATAGTAACAGCATTGGTGTTGTTGGTTTGATTTAGATGACGATGACGTCATCTTATAGTAGGGGGCCCACCTACGAAATTGCTGATGTGCATTATCAGCAGAAGAGAAAAGGGATAGAGTTAATCCCATATCGAAAATCAATTAGAATATAATAATATATAAATATAATTACCTATGATCAAGAGTCACCTAATCGGTTAACCAACTTTTGAGAGGCAGCCTGTGGTGGGCAGTTGTACTACATAGTATCTCATTTGTCTTATAAATTGTATAAATTGTCTGAGCTAGGGGCAGGGGCATTAAAAATGGTATCAGAGCTAACTTTCGACACCGAGTGTGGGTAAGAGTGGGCGAGATGTATGCATGAGATGAAGCTAGCAGATGTACGGGTATGCCTGAGAGGGAGCGAGGTGGCGGCCTGAAATAGTGGACCACCCGCAGAATCAGGGTACTCCACTCCACACCGGCTAGAAATGTGATCATGCACTAGATTGTGCATGCCCGTGCTCAGCGAGGACGTTGATTTTTGAAGGAGGGGTGTCTGTAACACCCCGTATTAATATATATATATATATATATATACATATACATATATATATATATATATATATATATATATATATATATACACATATATATATAGGGAAAAAGGAGTATGAGCAACTTGCTCATTTAGTAAATAAGCAAATGATGATGTGGCATGCATGTGATTGGAAAATCCTTAAAAGGGTTAGTTGTCCAATGTAAAAGGGTATGAGCAACTTGCTCATTTAGTAAATAAGCAAATGATGATGTGGCATGCATGTGATTGGAAAATCCTTAAAAGGGTTAGTTGTCCAATGTATCACATGCATGCCACATAATCAATTGCTCATCTACTAAATGAGCAAGTTGCTTATATCCCTTTTACCCACATATATATATATATATATATATATAGCTGGTGGTGTATTTGGTAACAATATGTTGAAGGAAAAGTGTGGCTGTTCGGTAACTATATTTAAAAATGGTAAATATATGTTGAATTGATAGTTTTTGATTGGGGGGGCCCCACGGGAATAGTAACAGCATTTGTGCTGTTGGTTTGGTTTAGATGATGATGACGTCATCTTGTAGTAGGGGGGCCACCTACGAAATTGCTGCTGTGCATTATTTATTGGCAGAAGATAAAAGGGATAGAGTTAATTCCATATCGAAAATCAATTAGAATATAATAATATATAAATATAATTGCCTATGAGCAAGAGTCACCTAATCGGTTAACCAATTTTTGAGAGGCAGTCTGTGGTGGGCAGTTGTACTACATAGTATCTAATTTGTCTTGTAAATTGTATAAATTGTCTAAGCTAGGGGTAGGGGCGTTACACATGTAACGATCCATATAACATTCTCATGGTGGGTCGGTCCAGTACATTATTACTCTAATATGTACCCATGTGAAGACTTGATATCTCATATCCATGACCCGTGAAAATGGTCATCTGTCTACGCACACACTAGTCTTTATGTAGACAGCAATATACTCAGCCTTTGTGGTAGAACCGCCTACTGTCTCTTACTTCGAACTCTTCCATCTCACAACTCCATAATTTAGGCAAAACACAAAACCCGATTGTGATTTGGAGTCGTCCTTATCGAACTGGAAGCCAGCGTCAGTGTAACCTTTTACAACAAGCTCTTCCTCGACTCCATATACCAAGAATGAATCCTTAGCCCTTCTTAAGTACTTAATAATGTTCTTGACAACAGTCCAGTGACTCTCACCAGGATCTGACTGGTACTTGCTCGTCATGCTCAAGACATATGAGACATCTGGACGAGTACATAACATGGCATACATGACAGATCCAATTGCATATGCATATGGAATATTAGTCATGCGGTCCCTCTCATCTTGAGTTGTAGGACAATGAGCCTTAGACAAACTTAAACAATGCGATATATGCAGAAATCCCTTTTTGGACTCTTGCATATTAAAACGTTTCAATACTTTGTCTATGTATGTACTCTGACTCAGGCCAAACAATCTTCTTGATCTATCTCTATAAATCTTGATGTCTAATACATAGGTAGCTTCATCCAAGTCCTTCATCGAAAAACATTTCCCTAGACAAGTCTTTACAGATTGTAAGGTAGGGTTGTCATTCCCGATGAGTAGTATGTCATCTACATACAACACCAGGAAGACAATTGTGCTTCCACTAACCTTCCTGTAGACACAATGTTCATCTTCATTCTTGATGAAACCAGACTCCTTGATTGCATCATCGAAGCGAAGATTTCAGCTTCAAGAAGCTTGCTTTAACCCATCAATGGATCGTTGTAGCTTACACACCTTTCCAGTATCCTTTGGAGTGACAAAACCCTCTGGCTATGTCATGTACACATCCTCGAGAAGATTTTCATTTAGGAAAATAGTTTTGACCTCCATCTTCCAGATTTCATAATCGTGATATGTTGTAATAGCAAGCAAGATCCGAATGGATTTAAGCATGACAACTGGGAAAAAAGTCTAGCATAACAACTGGGAAAAAAGTCTTATCATAGTCGTACACCATGAACTTGCTTGAAACCTTTAGCCACCAACCGCCCCTTAAAGGTTTGCACATTACCATCCATGTCAATTTTCTTTTTGAAAACCCATTTGCACCCAATAGATTTTACCCATTCAGGTGAGTCTACCAAGATCCATACTTGGTTGGCATACATGGATTCCATCACAGATCTCATGGCTTCAATCTATTTCTCGGAGTCTGGGCTTTTTATAGCTTTCTTATAAGTTATAGGCTCATCTTGATCCATGAGCAATACATCACCATGTTGAGTTACGAGAAATTCATATCTCTTGGGTTGATGAGTTATCCTACTAAACTTACGCAGGCCTTGTGCTACTTGAGTAGGTCGTTGTTCCACAACAATTTATGGAGCCTGCTCCATTTCCACCATTGGTTCGCTGCTACTTTGCGAAGTTTAAATTTCTTCAAGTTATATCGTTTTGGTTCTCTTGGAGACGAATTATCTCTAGGAACACAGCAGGCTGTGCGACAAACACTTTTCCTTCAGCGAGATTATAGAAATAGTATACCGTGAGATATCCTACAAAGAAGCACTTATCAGATTTGGGACCAAGTTTATCAGATACTTGGTGCCTTACATAGGCTTCACAACCCCAAATCTTCATAAAAGACACATTAGGACACTTCCCAGTCCTTATCTTATATGGTGTCTCTTGAACTGTTTTAGATGGAACACGGTTAAGTGTGAAAGCAGTGGTTAATAGAGCATGTCCCTGGAAGGAGATCGGAAGATCTGCATGACTCATCATAGATCAGACCATGTCTAACAAGGTCTGGTTCCTCCTCTCAGAGACCTCATTCCATTGCGGTGTTCTAGGGGGAGTGAGTTGAGATATTATCCTGTACTCTTTTTGTCACGCCACACTTCCCAAAGTACGTGAATACTAGCACGCAATAAAGGCCCAACAAATAATGTGTACATCATCCATAAGCTGTAACAGATTAACTCAACAATATGAAATATGATCACAACCACACAGAAATAGATAATCACACAAACAATGAATTAAACTTCGATAAAGTGTGACTATAATAACAATACTGGAAAGAAAATAACATGATGAAATAATTATAGCAGTCTAATAATCAGCTCCATTCTCTAGAAGATTTACTCACCAAGTCCTTCAGTTAAATCTCCTCCTGTACCTACAAACTCAACATCTAGAGTTTGGGGGGGGGGGGTCCCTTAGAGCAAGTTACAGACAACAAGTAATAAAAGCAAAGAACAAGAAAACATGGTATATCAAGAAATAATGAACTAGATCAAAGACAAGGGATGATAATAAAATCCAAGGTCTATAATTAACGATGTAATAATCAATGACTGCGATCGATGATTCGAAGTCAATAACAATAATCATGATCAAGAATGCAAGTGTCAATCTAAGTCTATTAGTCTTTTATTATCATATCTAGTGTACGTAATTCTGTGTCCCATACCACAGGTTCGGTGCAAGCAAAAAGTGATCATTTAGACTATAGTGGTGAACTCTACAAATCGTGTACTTGGCACAATAATCAATAATCAATAATCCACAACCAATAATTCCCAATCCATAGCAAAAAATCAATCGAACAATAAGGGACCCTTCCCCGAGTACATCCTCCGATTGTTCACTACTAAGTCGACCCTCATTACCCCGACTTGTTATTATTTTATTATACTCAAATGTGGACAAGCAATGCGTACCGAAGTATTGAGGTGATGTTAAGAAGGTGTCAAGGTTGTGAAATGCATGGTATAATTAATTCTATTCATTAGATGCAAAATCAAACATGGTTATACTTAATAACATAAAACACACATTCTGGACAGCAAAATGTTGTTGTACAAAAACTGACTTTTCCGTTGCTACATGAAATTAAATCAGGTTCTGTCAGGAGTTCTAGAAACTAGATTTCCTGCTGGTTCCAATGCATATTTACACGACATATAATAATCACAGTAGCTATGTGTGAAATTTCATTCTTTACTGGTTTCATGTCCAGGCTGCATGTTAGGGTCAAATTCTTATATATAAAAGTTGACTGTAAATTCATTTAAAAATATTATAAAAACCATAATTTAGTTCTTAACAGTGTTCAGCAACAACACGATTAATCTCATGCCTAAATTCTTAATTAATCTACCTGTTTCAAATAATTAAACATGATAATGTATTTTCAGACTGTATTCTGGAATTCAAACGTTACACCATGAGAATCTAAATATCTTGCAATCTGTATGCCGGATTGCGAAATCATCAGATAGTCTGGATACAACTCTCATTTAATAAGTTATAAATTATATTATCTACAGCTAGGTCAAAGTTTACTGAACTAGTGCTCTGGCAACAACTTAGGATCATGTTTTCATATGTACAACGGGTCTGAAAAATCATCAATTAATCTTATAAAAATTTCAAGTCACTCCTAATCATGTCTAGTAACGACCTAGTTAATCTCAAGTCTTCAATTTACATATAATATACTATTTTAAAATATTAATTAATGTCGATATGTTTCTAAACAGAAATCTGGAATTAAAAACTCAGCTGTATTAAAAATAGCATAACTTACAATTTACAAATTGGAATTCAGATCCATCGAATGTCTAAAAACTAGATTCAAAGGGTTATGACTTTCATTCAGAAAGGTTAAATTAATTCTAATGGTAACTGGGTCAAAAATTCACTACAACATAGGATAAATAGCAGGACAACAGTAAAATGTACTTCTATGCAACCATTATGATAATCAATCCACATATACATATAACAAGAAATGAAATAACATTTATTGTAACACCCTGAATTCCAAATAAGTCTGAATTCGAAGTTCCACAGGATCTTTACACTTAACTTCGAACAATTTTACAAGGAATTTAAAACTTTTATTACAACAAAGTCTTTTTACATCACCACAGAGAAATAAATAAAATACAACGATGATAAATGTATAATTGTAACAACTTTAGCATTTAAGTAATCATCAGTAACAAATTCATCTTTATATCTTCTGGTAAATTCTAAGTCCTGCATATAAAACTGTGGGCACGTCAGTTGCTTACAACCGATGCAATATTATGCACGGCCATCCTCGCTATGCCGAAAATATAACGATTCTTAAATACTTTAACGAACACAAACTTGATCACAAACAAAACTAAAGAGGGACTATCCTATTGATGTCGTGGGTGCTATGCACTTAATCCTTAATACAGTTATTTATATTTAATGACACTAATGCCCACTTGTTCGAACTTATGCATCCCATTCTACATAAATCCTGAGGGCAAGCCCTTAACCATTCTTCATCTTGTAAAGTTGATTCCCTCGTTATGAGTTAAACTACTACGGTAACTACGGTAAGTATCCTAGGTGTTCTATGAGTTACGAGCCAATGTCATGACAGCCTAGAGGGGAATCCCATGTCATGATATGACGCATCATGTAGACAGCCTATGAACAATTCGCCTCCGACATAGGACAATGACACTACGTAGTCACCAAGCACCCCACAAGCGTCGCCACGATCCTGATAATTCCGGAGATGTATTCACGTCATGACATGACGCATCATGTAGACAGCCTGTGAATACTCTCACACCGTAGATCCGAGGCTCTCATACTTGTATTTTTCTCTTACTTTCATCACATCTTCACTATAGTGTAGTCCTTAAAATTTTAGTTTGTTTCAGAAGAAAATTATCACAACCTAGAGCTAGCTTACCCTGCCAGACTTAAACCAAACAAAAGAGACAGTCAGCCCAACTTGGCTACTTCTCGAGAGATGCTCAACCCACACTGGTTAGCTCTCAAATTCATTAATAAATACTGCCGGTTTCTGAGGGTCTCGCCTAGCCTCCAGATTCCAACAACTATCTTGTTCTAGAGATCAACAATATTTTACATTCAATCTCAAAATAATAATTCAATTTCTTTATTCACAATCTCTTTCTCAAAGAGAAACTTTTTTTCATAATCTCATAACATGAAATAATTCAATTCAACTTCTTTTTATGAATTTAATCACTTATATCATTGTGTACAATTCAAATACTCTCTTAATCAAAATAGAGTCTATAGAATCTCAACGAGAAGCAAATCCAATTGTAAACCAAATTTTTAACTTCCTTTAATCAAACAAAATTCACATTTTTAATTAAATCCTCGAGTTCTTCAACAAATTATTTAATGTAAAATCCACTTCCAATTCTCACAAAATACATCAAAATATTGTGGAAATAGTCTAAATAATTTTAGAAGAATAATAGAATTTTTTCAAATTTTTTTGTACTCTTAAAACTAATAAAATACTCAAAAATCATAATATGTTAAAAAAAAAAAATCAAAACCACAAACAAAGTGGCAAGGGTCGGATTTGAACCCAGACCAAATACTCCCGCCCATGAACAGTAACAGACCCAAAGCGCACCCAATGGCCAGAAAGGCCAGAGTGACTAACCGATATGAAATAAGGTTAAATTACTTATATATCAACTGTTCTGTACTTGAGGAAAGACCAAAATTTCGAAATAAGAAAAACAGAGCCTCTAACAAGACTCGAACCCAAGACCAACACCTCCGCCCAGCTACAGTAATGGACCCAAAGTGCACCCGAAGACCACTAAGTCAAAGAGTGACTAACTGATATGAAAAGGGATTTTATTTCTTATATGCCAACTGTACTGCATTTGGGAAAATCAAAATTTTTGAAAAACAGAGCCTCTAACAAGACTCGAACCCAAACCAAAGTCTCCGCCCATGAACAGTAACAAACCCAAAGTGCACCCAAAGACCAGAAGGTCTGAGTGACTAACCGATATAAGAGGGGTTAAACTCTTTATATGCTGACAATACTGAATTTGAGAAAAATTGAACTTCAAGAAAAGCAGAGTCTTTTCAATTAGTTTGTACTCACTCGAAATCTAAATCTTTTTCCAGAATGTGTTCTATCAAAATACAGTATAGTATATTTATTTAAACTTTATAAAATTTTCATTTTTTGAAAAAGTAATAAAATTTTCTGCCAAATTATAATAAAGAACTCATAGTGTCAATTTCCAAACAAGTTGTTGTCTCTCATCAAGAATCCTTTATAAAATTTCTTATATTCACAAAATATATATATTAATGAGGCTATTTCCACATTTCTCTATTATAATAGCATTTTAAAACTAATTTAATACATGTTACATTATTTTGACCATTGTAAAAATATTCTACCATGCATAATTTTTCATTCCAACAATAAATATTTCTCTCTCTAATTCAACAAGAGTTGTATCCATTTATATGATTCACAATATTATTTCAACACATCATAACACAATTAGATCAAGATTATGCAATCTACATTTAACATACCAATCAAAATTTAACAATTAAATTATATGTCAACTAGTATGCAACCTACTCCTAAAATTAGAAAGGATTTAAGAAACACCCACCCAAGAAGCATTGATTTCTTAGTAATTGAACTCCTAGAATGGAAAGCTCCTAGTAACAAAACTCCTTCAAAGGCTCCAAGAGTCCACAAATCCACACCAACATTTCACCGAAACTTCAACAACAACCCGAGAGCAACACCAGTATACATATATCTACAAATGTATATATGCATATTTATGCATTTATATGTATACACATATACAATAGAATATATAATAGGTTATAAGTGGGTGAGTGGAAGGACAAGGTGAGATGCTGGATGGTGGTTTCGGATATTGACAGACAGAGGAAGGAATAAGGGAGAGATGAGGAGAAAGTGAGAATTGTTTAGGGATATTAGTAGGATTTTGATTGAGTGGTTATATTAACTACTCCCCACTTAAACCACTAACTCCACTCATGCAATTCAAAATTTGTTCTTCTCTCCATCCACAAAACAGCTGGTTTCCCATGGTTGAGTGTGCACATTGCACGTGTGCACGTGCACGTGCACGTGCTTTGTGTACACTTCACAAAATTAATTAATTATTTAATTTAAAATATATATATATATATATATATATATATATATATATATATATATATATATATATATATATATATATATATATATATATAAGATGCATATAAAATTAGTTTAATTAAAAATTATAGTTTTCATGCATGAAATAAAATAGACACACACACATACTTCATGAAATTATATTTTTAAAGATAATGCAACTAATACGTGCACTGTTAACATGTGCGTTGCACGTAAAATATCAAAATACAAAATAAATTTCATTGATGGTGAAACGTTCATAAATAATTGAAATACAACATACAGAAGATATATTTCATTATACATATATCATAGTGTAATTAATATGCATACAGAAAAACATGTGCACCGCATGTAAAATAATATTTTAATCAAAATAGTAGAAAAATGAACTTTCGTTTACAAAATGAATTCGAACACGTTATTAAATAAATAATTGATGCACATAGAAAATATCACACGTATCGGTGGAAAATACGTAATCAATACGTGCATCAATAACATGTATAAAGCACGTAAAAATACAAAGATTGGAATTTAATATTTGAGTTGACTCAAAATATGATAAAATAAAATGGGAAATGCATAAATAGTCGAAATCCAAAATATGTAGTGAAATACATTACAAATATTACCAGTAACGGTACAAAATACACGTGTAACACATGAGGAAAAAATTGTCATTTCTTATTTTGTGGGGTGTTACATTTATACTCAATAATTATGATTAATTCCTATTGTTAACATGACAAAATTCCTATCACTATAGCATTAAATTCACGAATCTAGGTATAACATCACATACAACCGATATGCATTCAAATCATTATATCTTCTACATATATGTATTTCTAGTTTATGCTTGTGTAGTGTATGCACATGATGTCGGATAACAGCCTTAGAACTAAATCAAGGGTATGGCACGAAAACAAAACTACTACTTGGTTTTGCTGATGAATCGGTAATAGTTTCTTTGTAGAGTATCAAGCAAAATAAAGATATGATAACGAAATCAGGACTATTTGCGAAGATCGAAAGAATTCTTGAGCTAGAATAAAAAGGTTGTTCAATAGAAACCTGCCTTAATACCACGTTTCCATGTGCGACAAGAATCAACGGGAGAAGAACGTTAACAACACACGACAGTGGACAACAACAAGAAGTGGTAGCAATCGGGTCGGCTTCGGCACTGATGGAGGCAGGCAGCAAGCAAGGGGCGTCGAGGCTGGGAATGAGTGGGGGTTACAGTGGAGGTCGAGGATGGAGGTTGAGGTGGATGGCGATGCCTGGGATAGAGAGCGGGGCTCGAGGTGCAGTGGGATGGTGATGGCTGTAGCGCCCCCCCATTTCTAATAAATAAATTTTGAAATACGTGACACAAATTTCAGAATCATCTTCAATTGTAATCATAAACATAGCAACCAAATACAGAAAAAATTTAAAACTTTTTTATTACATGAACTCTTTTACAAAGCACAATGGAATTTAAACAATTTGAATTACAATTCTTTTTCTTTACAATCATTCCTTTTACAAGATATGCAAAATCATTAAACATTCTACCACATGCTCCCAATTCCATGCTAATAGTACCTACCTGTAAAATATGAGGCTAGAGATATCCCTAACCTCCAAAACTACAGGGGTCAGCCATAACGGTGTGAGTGATATTCAAAGGAAATAAAAACTGAATTGGAAGCATAATGAATAAAATCATAAGTTTACGAGTGAAACATATTAACACAGTAATAACAGATGGCACATGAAATAATAATAAATGAAGCATAAATCATCAAGTGAAGTTAGACTAAGTGTCAAGTGTAAGAATACAGAAAACAAGCATGCATAATACAAGTCAAGAAAAATACAAATGCACACGATGATTACTAATGCATACTTGTCGGATTCTATGCATCCCACTCTACATAGGTCCGGTCCCCTATCGTTCTCCACTTGATAGGGTTCAGTCTCACGATATGCAACTAATTTACTGCGATGACTACTACGAGATTTAAACATTTTGCAAGTATTGTCTCTCGCCCTTGGAATACTGGAGACCAATCCCACTCTGTGGATCATTCTGTGGCCTATTTCATCCATCATCCCGGAATACTAGGGAATGTCTCACTCTGCAGGTCATTCTGGAGCCCTTATTGCACAAATATCCCATGAGCGTCGCTCTCGTCCCGGAATAATGGAGATCAATCCCCTCTGTGGATCATTCTGTGGTCTATTTCATCCATCGTCCCAGAGTAGTGGAGAATATCTCACTCCGTGGATCACTCTGGAGTCCATAACTCATGTTTGCTCCCCTTTCATTATATCACCATCTAGTGCATGTTCTTATATTTATTAAGTTCAATTAATTAACCATAGTTCCCCTAGAGTTGGCCGTAAACCAAAAACCAAAAAATCAAGGCCCCAACTGGCCATAAACCAAAAAATCTCATCCACCGACATACTAGGGTCCCACTCAACCCTCTAGAGTCTCATAACTCAAAATATTATTAACAATCTTTCTAGGGTCCACATCCTAACCCTAAGCCTCAATCAAAACCCAACTTGGTTTAAATTATACAAATTGCTCTTCATTAATCACATTCCTTTTAATCAACCAACATTGCCATGAGAACTCGTTTATATGTATGCAAGTACATTTTATCTATGAAAATATAGATATTCAGAAAATCTGAAAATTATACAATTTCGTTACTCAAATCAGTACACTCTAAAATCAATATTAAATTCTAGAATAATTCACTTAAATCTAGCACATAACAAGGAATCCACCATAAAAATCTGGGCCCAAATAAATTAGTTTAAAGGGTTGATATTCAATTAATTCTGAAAACTATCCTTCATTCAAAAATCTGAAAGTTACATGATTTTGTTCATCAAAACAGTACATTCTATAGTCGATATTAAATTTTGGAAAAATCAAATTAAATTCAACACATAACGAGGATTTCACCATAAAAATCTGGGCTCAAGTAATTAGTTTAAAGGGTTCATATTTAATAAATTCTGAAAACTAACCGTTATTTTAAAAATCTGAAACTACGACAGTACAGTGGTAGAAATTGCATATCTTACAATCTATAAATCGGATTGAAGATCTGTCAGATGTTCAGGAAACTAGACACAGTGAGATACAATTTATATTTTATAACTTTTAGGCAATTTCATCAGCAACTAAGTCAAAGTCTCGTTCCAAGCTGAAATAGACGACAGTCCAGACCATATGATGTCTTTATAATCTCATCAAAACTCGATCAAACAACTCATATATATTTGTTTAAACCCATATATAGATGCCCCCATATGTATACTAGAGTCCCCCAACATAGAACACAAAATCACGAACAAAAACCACTCGAAAAGACCAAAAAATCCAAAAAAAATCCTCAAAAAAAGCAAGCTGTTGCTGCTGTTGTTACTGTAGCTGGGGTTGAACATTAACCGAGGATTACTGATCATCCGAAACCTAGTATTGTTCAGGTTTGAACAGTAACCCCCGGATACTGTTCACCCGAACCCTGACCTAGGGATTGATTTTTATTATTTCTTTATATATATATAAAGAAATAATATATATTTCTTTATATATAAATATATATATATATATATATATTTCTTGCCAAAAATACTTCTTACATACACAACAATTACATAAAATCATACAACTTTATTTTAATATTAGAACAATGAAAAATCTCATCTTTTATTCAGCAGAAACATGTTTCTTGAATCATACACCAAGATTTAACATCTACAATCACATATAGTCTCATTAGATTTATTTCTTTAAGCAAAAATATTAATTTTTTTATGCATAAGTCACTTCAAAATAAATTACTTTCGATCCATACAACAATTATTCAAACCCTAATGTTTAGTTTCAATTATTGATGATTAAAACAACTAATAACATGGGAAGATATCAACTTTATAATCAATCAAGCATGAATACAAGAGTATGGAGCAAGTTTTAATTATTTATATATATCTATATTAACTATAATTAAGTCCATAGATCCCAAGTTAGATTTTTCATCCATCATCAATATTTAACATTCAAAATTAATAAAATATGATCATCTCTCATAAAAATTGTATCTTTAGTTCATGTAAACATCCATAAGTTCATTCATCATGATAATATGAGTAAAATACATCAAAAGACTAGAAAGTACCACTCACATCAAAGAAGATCAACTTGAAGAATAATAGTAGATATAAAGAAAAGCCTTCTCCTTGCAAAACTCCAAGATCCAAGCTTTAAACTCCAAGAAAATAATGAGAAACCTAATTTAGGTCGGGATTAGGTCTTTAGGGTTTCTCAAAGTTTACAAAAATACTCAAGAAATTATTTATTTACATATATAGATCATTCCAATTATTAGGTAATCAAATCAATTTAAAATAGAATAAAATAAATTCTCTTCACATCCCAGATCTGGCTGACCAACAAATGCAGCCCAAAATTTTGAAATCTGGAGTTTTTTTACTCCAAGTGACAATTTTGCACGAAACTCCTTCATTTTTGAGTATTTGTAAATAAGCCATAAATATTCATAAAAATAATTCATAAAAATTAGAATTATTATCTAATAATAAATATTAGATTTTACAAATAAATTTTCTAACTTTTATACTCTAGGAAGAATATTTTCAATAAAGCCCCCAACAATCTCAAAATTGCATAATTATATATTTATTCGATTAAATATATAAAAATCAATCAAATATGGAAATAATCTGATTTCTTAGATCCTTCTACTGAATAGTCGTCCCTAAATGTAGCAAAATAATTTTAAAGTTAATTTTCACCCCTAAATGACTTTTTACAAAAAGACCCCTTTCTTTAAAAAAATGACAAAAGTAGTTTTCTTTATTCAGAAAAATCCCAAAAATTAAAATATACCCAATAACAAATAATAGAATTTGTTCATCAACTCAAAATTCTAAATTCACACTTCGAAAATATTTGACGTGTTTTGCACGTGTGAAAATGTCAATTTTACGAAAATTCAAAATAATTAAATAAATTGATTTAAAATTATTTATTAATTCAAGATGTTGTATTAAAAATTGTGGGGCATTACAATGACGGCGATGGAGGACTGTCAGCGTCGGGACGGAGGGCGATGGCGGTGGTAGCGGAATGGGAGAGTTCGGGATCGTGTAACACCCCGTAATTTTAAATAACTATTATATATATATATATATATATATATATATATATATATATATATATATATATATATATATATATATATATAAAGAGTTGAATGGCAAATGCATAAATATATGTGAAATGAATAGTAGAGGGGGGCCCACGATGTGAGAAACACAACAGCAAGATGTGCTGTTGGTTGATTACATCATTCTTAAGTGGGGGCCACCTGAGGTTTGATGAAGACAGGGCTGTCCTCAGCTGTGCTGACGTGGCATTTGAAGTGGGGGCCACCCGGGAATGTGCTTGGCTGTGTGTTCTTGCGAGGAGAGAAACAGCTGAAGAAGTGAGTTAAGATTGTCCCACATCGGGAATTGAACAAAATAATTAACTATAAATATAATTGCCTATGATCAAGAGTCATCAATTCTGTAAACCACCTTTTGAGAGGCATCCTGTGGTGGACAGTTGTACTATACTATAAATAATTTTTCTTCTAAATTGTATAAATTGAGCTAGGGGCAAGGGTGTTACAAAAGTATAACATCCTGTAATTTCTAAAACATATAAATATATAATATATATGTATATAAATAGGAGATGGAAGATTGTAAATATTGTGAATAGTGAATGGGGGGCCCCACTTGGAAAAAAAGCAGCAAGTGCAGCTGCTGACTGCTTTGGCATGTGATGACATCATTCACCTGGGGCCCACGGTATTTGGAGACATCACTATGAATGCTGTGTTTGGTGACGTGGGTAGGTGGGGCCCTTGGCTTTTGCTGTGCTTACTCTCGGGAATTAGAGAAGAGATGTGTTAGTAAATAGTCCCATATCAGGAGTATACTAGAATAAAATAATATTAAAATAATAATGCCTATGATCAAGAGTCACCAATCCGGTTAACCACCTTTTGAGAGGCAGCCTATGGTGGAAAGTTGTCCTATACTATAAATAATTTGTCTTCTAAATTGTATAAATTGTCTGAGTTTGGGGCAGGGGTGTTACAAATGGTGTCAGAGATGACTTTCGACACCGAGTGTGGGTACAGAATGGTGGTTATGCCTGAGATGGAGCTAGTGATGTACTAGTAGATATGCCTGAGAGGGAGCGAGGTTGGGACAGGTCGCCCAGGTAGGGGACTGTACAACTAGCAGAATCAGGGTACTATACAGCTAGCAGAATCAAGGTACGCCATTTCCACATCAGCTAGAAAGGAGATCCTGCACTAGGTTGTGCATGCCCTGTGCTCAGCGAGGACGCTGATTTCTGAATGGGGGTGTGTGTAACATCCCGTAATTACTAAAACATATAAATATATAATATATATGTATATAAATAGGAGATGGCAGATTGTAAATATTGTGAACAGTGAATGGGGGGACCCACGCTTGGAAAATAAGTAGCAAGTGCAGCTGCAGACTGCTTTGGCGTATGATGACGTCATTCACCTGGGGCCCACGGTATTTGGAGACAGCACTATGAATGTTGTGCTTGGTGACGTGGGCAGGTGGGGCCCCTGGCTTTCGCTGCGCTTACCCATGGGAATTAGAGAAGAGATGTGTTAGTAAATACTCCCATATCGGGAGTATACTAGAATAAAATAATATTAAAATAATAATGCCTATGATTAAGAGTCACTAATCTAGTTAACCACCTTTTGAGGGACAGCCTGTGGTGGAAAGTTGTACTATACTATAAATAATTTGTCTTCTAAATTGTATAAATTGTCTGAGTTTGGGGCAGGGGTCTTACAGATCGAACCAGGGAAAGGAGAAGAAGAGAGGGTTAACTGCTAATAGGGAGAGTAATAAAGGTTTAAATGATTAGGATTAGGGATTAATTAGTATATATAGGGGATTAAGCCATTGGGTTTGGATTAGGGTTAACGGGTTTTGGGTTTGGGTTAGGATCCAACAAGAATAAATAATAATAATATGAAATAATGGATTAATTAAATACCTAATACATAATAAAATAAAAAAAGAGTGTACTGGAAAACTAGGGTTCAAGCCAAAAAGGATTCGGATGATCAAATGAGAACAAATGGGTTCAAAGAATAGCAAGATTTATTATTAAATAAATCAGAATACAAGAATTTAAGAAAAAAAAAAAGAATCACAAATAGAAATCCAAAAAATCAGGAACATGGGTTACACTTTTAGATGATCATCAAAATCTTGGCTTAAGTACTCACTACCTCGATTTGATCGAAGAGCTTTAATCCTTTTACCAAGTTGGTTTTGTACCTCGTTCTTGAATTCTTTGAACTTTTCAAATGACTCTGATTTGTGTTTCATCAGATACACAAACACATATCTACTGAAATCATCAGTAAATGTAATGAAGTATTGAAAACCTCCTCTAACCAATGTGTTGAAAGGTCCGCAGACATCACTATGTATGAGACCTAAAAGATCACTAGTCCTTTCTCATTTTCCAGTGAATTGACCTTTTGTCATCTTGCCCAACAAACAATGTTCACATACCTCATATGATTCAAAATCAAATGAGTCCAAGAATCCATCTTTATAGAGTTTGGATATGCAGTTCTCATTTATGTGGCCCAAATGACAATGCCAGAGGTAAGTTGGGTTCGTATCATTTGATTTGAACCTCTTAGTATTTATATTATAAGGGTATTTCGAGGTCGAGAATATAAAGTCCATTATTCAATTGTGCACTAGCATAACAAATATCATTCAAATAACTAAAATAACTTTTGTCCTTATTATAAATGAAAAACTCTTCTTGTCTAAACAAGAAATAGAAATAATATTTTTGCTAATAGTAGGCACAGAAAAAAATTTCTCTAACTCAATAATAAACCCAGTGGACAATGATAAATGATAAGTTCCTACAGCCAAAGCAGCAACTTTTGCTCCATTTCCAACGTAGGTCAACTTCGCCCTTATCCATTGGTCTACTCCTTTTGAGATCCTACAGATTTAAACAAATTTGAGATCCACATCCAGTATCTAATACCCAAGATGCAGAAGTAGATAAATTGACTTCTATAACAAAAATACCTGTAGTGGAAGTCTCACTTCCTTTTTTTTCTTAAGCTCCTCCAGGTACTTATGTAAGTTCCTCTTTGAATGTCCGGTCTCACACAGTGGAAGCATGTGCCCTCCTTGGCCACCCCACCCTTAGGTTTCAAGGCAGAAGTGTCGGGCTTGAAATTTCCCTTGCCCTTCTCTTTGCCCTTGGGTTTCTTAATCTGCTCTTTGCCTTTTCCCTTACCTTTGGCCTGTTGGACTATCACAATGGTCTTTCCCTTAATAATATTCTGCTCAACAGTTCTTAACATGTTTAGAAGTTCTAGCAGTGGTTAGTCAATTTCATTAATGTTGTAGTTCATGATGAATTGACTATATAACTTTCCGCCAACGATTGCAGGACCAAGTCAGTGGTCAACTCTTGACCCAAAGGGAAACCAAGCCTTTCAAGGTTTTCTATGTCCCCAATCATCTTGGGCACATGACTTCCAATAGGGCTTCCTTCTGCCAGTTTGCACTGAAACAATACCTTTGAGACTTCAAATCTCTCATGTCTAGCCTGCTTTTGATAGAGCCTCTTGTGGTATACGATCATATCGTAGGCATCCATGTTCCCATGTTGCTTTTGAAGCTCAGAGTTCATGGTGGCTAGCATGAGATAACCAACATTCAAGGCGTCATCTTGATGCTTCTTATGAGCATTCTTTTTCGGTGCAATGGGCACTTGAAGCAGGTGGCTCAGGAATAGGCTGCTCTAGAACATACACCTTTTTCTCATGCCTGAGGACTATTCTCAGATTCATGTACCAGTCTAGAAAATTTGTTGCAGACAGTTTTTCCTTCTCAAGGACATATCACAGTGATAGGTTATTTGATGTGTTGGATGTCATGGTTTTCTATCAACAGAAATATGCAAAGTAAATATCATTTCTTTGAAATATTAAACAGAAATATGCAAAGTATGAATCATGACATTGAAATATTTAATAAGGTCTTTTATTAAATACATCTCCTATTATTTTTTAATTCAAATCAACGACCCTCATCATTGACTCGAAAAATCCCATCGTAAAATTTTCTAGTAGGCCAAGATCCATATTTGACCTAGTTTTGAGTCAGCTTTAGCTGATCACCCAAAATTCAGTTATTTAGGTAGGGAACACTTCCCAATTACATCGTATGCAACTCTTGGATAGTTGGGTGGATAACACTTATTCTAATCTATCTCATAGACTAAAGCCCAACTCTATGCCTCTAAACTTTCAATCATATTGAAATAGCCTAGTTAAGTCAGACCCAATGGTTGACAATTGAATATTACTTTTATCCCATCGCATCTCACTAGGATAGATAAAGGCACCATGCTTTGGCAGACCTACACTTAATCAATCCTAGCCTAGACGGGTGCCACGCGTTGGAAGGCATCTTATTGTGACTTAATATTTACCTTGAGGGATTTTGTTATTTTATTAATTGATCTCACCAAAATCATCCATTTGCATGCAACTAAAACAATGTATCTCATACAAAATTAAAAGCATAAAATATATGTGACATAGTTGTGGCTCTAACACATTGATTCTCCCAAGCAAATGAGAGTATAAAAACTAAACGAAGGGATTATACCATCTTCTCCAAGCAGCTTCCCAATCTTGTCCTTATATGATTGCAAATTCCTTGCATCCTCAGTGAAATTACATTTACATATAAAGAAAGAATGTACAATCAGGATCTAGAGAAAAAGGATTACATTGAGAGTGTAGAGAAAAAATGCATGACACACTGGCCGTATTCAAAATACCAAAATATAAACAATACTTCACAGGACTAAACCATGCATCACAGAACTAAGACCACCACCACGCACCATGCATCACATAAAATAACACACAAAGAAGATGTTGTTATGAGTTTATTTAGTTTATTTAAAAAGGATTGGTTTTTAGTGAATCAATATTGTCCTACGCAGAGTTGGCACGTGGAATCATCCCTTACCACCGCTAGAGCATGAACTCTTCATGTTTTAAGAAACCTTAATGCCACTATAACGACACAGGTGCATGAATTCTTCATGCTTTAAGAAACCATAACGTCATTGCAAATCACATCTTACTACTCCAGGGTTTTTAATGGTTCCAAACCAAGGGCTACCTTGGTATGGCATCTATGTTAACAACCAACACATAAACGAATCCTTATATTGCAACTGTTGTAAAAATTATATCACATATGAGTTTTTCTTCCAAAAGAACGAACTTATCATGAATAATCACATATCATACATGAATTATGGTTTCACAAGTGGTTCTGATACCATTGTTAGGTTTCAAATGAAACCACAGATTAAATAAACAGCAAAAAAATTACAAAAAAAATATCGAAACCTAGCCATGGATCCATGCGAAAACCATAAATCATGTTTAGGAGTTATACCTCAAAGATGGATCTACTGTCTCCATAGTATGTCAATCACAGCATAGAAATCCATGCTTCCCATTTCCATTCTGGGATAGGCTGTGGCTGCAACAATCCTCTGGGCATGTTTTCGATTTGACTTTTTGACATGTGAGACATTTACCTACAATGTTTGCTACATCTCTCTTGATGCCCAACCACCAAAAATGTTGTTTGATGTCTTTATAAATTTTGGTACTCCATGGGTGTATCGACAGCAAAGTGGTGTGTGCTTCATGTAGAATGCTTTCCTTCAGGTCTGTCTCTTCAGGCACACACAACCTCTCTCCTAACCAGGGCACTTCATCGTTCACATGAAATTCTGATAGCTTGCCTGCAAAAACTTGCACCTTCATCTTCTGTATTCTTTGGGTCCAACTTCTGACCTTCGATGACCTGATCTCTCAAAGTTGGTTGAAATCTCAATTGCACTAATGTTGCTCCCAGATTGTGCATTATTACCTCGATTTCTGCTCGGTCCAAATCTTTCACCAGTTCTTTCTGTGTTGTGATTAAATTGGACAAACT
Source organism: Hemerocallis citrina (assembly GCA_017893485.1). Classification (NCBI taxonomy): domain Eukaryota; kingdom Viridiplantae; phylum Streptophyta; class Magnoliopsida; order Asparagales; family Asphodelaceae; genus Hemerocallis; species Hemerocallis citrina. The sequence goes on from CM030367.1 coordinate 77,679,953, forward strand.
ACTCTTCGGACTAAGGGCGTCTTCTTTCACATTTACCTACCCGTGGTGGTACTTGATTTCGGGGAGAATTTCTTTAAGTACTTCTAACCACCATATCTGCCTCAGATTCATATATTTATGCTAGTAAATATACTTTAAGCTCTTGTTGTTGGTGTACATATTAACTTTCTCGCCATACACATAATGTCTCCAGAGCTTCAGAGAAAATATCACTGTGGCTAGTTCCATATCGTCAGTTGGTTAATTCTTCTCAAGTGTTCGTAGCTGTCTAGACCCATAAGCTATCACTCTTCGCTCTTGCATCAGGACACAACCCAATCTCCTGAGTGAGGTGTCACTATAAATATCATAGTCCTTGTCAACCTGTGGTAGTACCAGTATTGATGTTGTTGTCAGCTTCTTCTTCAACTCCTGGAAAATTTCCTCACACTTGCTGGTCCAAATAATACTCACATTCTTCTTGGTCAGTCCTATTAATAGTAATGCTATCTATACATATCCTTAGATAAACCGTCGATAGTGTTCCATCAATCTCAAGAAACTCTTAATTTTCTTCACATTCGTGGGTGAAGGCCATCCTTTCACCGCCTCTGTGGATCAGTAACTACTCCCTTCTTAGAAAGGACATAACCCAGAAATAAAACTTTTGTCTTCCAAAATTCTCATTTGGATAGTTTTGTGTACAATCTTTGCTTTTGTAGCTTCTTCAGCAAATTTGCTAAGTGTTTGGCATGATTCTCTTCCTTCTTTGAGTACATAAGAATATCGTCGATGAATACCACGGCAAATGAGTCAATATATGGATGCAGGATTTGGTTCATCATGTCCATAAAGATTGTCGGTGCATTAGTCACTTCGAATGGCATAACCAAGAATTTGTAGTGTCCATGTTGATTTCTAAAAGCCATCTTATGTATATCTTCCTCCTTGACTCGAACCTGTGATAGTCTGACCATAGATCGATCTTGGAGAATAATGCTGCTGCCTGAAGTCGATCAAACAAGTCGTTGATCCGAGGTAACAGGTACTTGTTTTGAACCTGTAAAGTTGTTCAACTTGCGAAAATCGATGCACATCCTCATCGACCCATCCTTCTTCTTCACTAGAAACACCGGTGCTCCCCATGGTGAAGCACTGGGTCTGATAAATTCTTTGTGTAATAACTCTTTAGTTTGTTTCTTGACCTAATCTTGCTCTATGGGTGTCATCCTGTATGGGGCTTTGGATACTAGAGCACTTCTTGGTTGCATAACAATACTGAACTCAACGCCTCGATGATGAGGCAATCCAGGTATGTCATCCAAAAATACGGTCGGAAAGTCTCGGACCACTGTAATTTTCTTGACTTTTTCAGGAATCTTACTCTTAGGTAGAGCTGCTACTACTCCTTTGTACCTCTTCTTTCCTTCGATTACCTCTTCAGGTCCTCCTGGTGCTTTCACTACCCACCTTCTTATCTTTACACTCGATAGTAGCATTGTAGATTGTCATCTAATTTATCCCAACGATTACATCAACTCCTAGAACATATAGTTCAAGCTGATATACCCAAAATCCTTCCTCCAATCCTTATATCACATCCAGTGTAATATATGTCAGTAGTCAGTGTGCCTCCTGAGGGTGTGGCCACTGCCAATACCCTGTCGGGGAAGATCTTAGGTTCATCACCTAACTTATTTGCAAACTTGGGAGACACAAAAGTGTGAGATGATCCAGTATCAAATAACAACTTGGCCTTTATTCCATTGATCATAAGATGTCATGTTACTTCAAGGATTACATCATTTAACTGACAAAATTATTCTCTTACAAAAGCTTTATTAAATAATTTAATCATTTAGTCTTTTACTTAATCAAGTTGTTCCAAACCGGTGATAGTATCATCTGAGTTTCTGCGTCTTCCACTGTCAGTTCAAAGACTCACTCCTAGTTGTATGGATTTTCCCCTTGATTTGCAGGGCCTTCGGTTCTGCCCTCCCTCCTGATATTAGGGGCAGTTGGGCTAGATGTGGCCTTTTTTGCCACAATTGTAGCAATTGACTTTCTTGCCTCTCTTCACGCACTCTGTCTTGTAGTGTCCAGCCTCCCCCCACAAAAGAAACAACTTCCTAGCTTTCCGGTGATCACAACACTATTTGCCCCAGCCAGCTTGACCTTATGTGTTGGGGGCTGCCCTCTGTAGTGTTTGACATTGCTGGCCTCTTGCCTTTATTCTAGTTGTCTCTCTAGTTCTTAATCAGTTGGTATTGCTCCATGTCTGATTCAGTGACTGCAAACCTTTGCAGTAACTTGTCAAACCTTCAAATTCTGAGCGGTATCATGCATGATAGCAACCATAGCCGCAGACCCTACTCGAACTTCCTAGTCTTCTTGACTTCATTTACTATCAGTTCATGAGCATACCTTGAGAGTTGTGTGAACTTAGTCTCATACTCTCTGACTATCATGTCTCCCTTGCTGTAGGTTCCCCATTGCGTTCTTCTCTTGAATGTCCAAGGAGAAGTAATGATCCCCGTACTCTTTCAAGAACTCCTCCCAAGTCACTGGCGCATTACCCCGAGCCCTTTTCACTAGCTGCCACCATTCCCCTGCATCATTCTCTAGTTGGATAGCAGCCAACTTTACTTTGCTGGCCTCCGCTATTTCCAGTACCTATCACACTATCTCAATCTGTCTAATCTAGTCATCGGTTGCTGTATGGTTGGCTTGCCCTTCGAATACCAATAGCTTCATCAATTTGAAAGACTTGACTTGTCTGATTGGGTTAGCATTGTCGGCCCTGCATTTGGTCTGGCTCTGTTGTTCAAGGCTTCACTTGACCTCATGAATGTATACATGATCTGATAAACTCTTGCAAGTAGCGTCTCCAATTTGAGTTCATTACCATTGGCCTTGTCATTTCCTTCCTCAACACGGTTATTCCTGGCTCTACCTCCTGTCATCCTACCAAAAGAGGAAATGAGAGAAAAAATAGACTACGTACAAGGTAACATTAATACTAAGTTTGAAAATAATAATAGCTTTTATGACCCCAAGCTAAAAGAAACACATCTAGTGTCATCTTATGCCCATTTCCCATACCATGTTTAACTTGCTAATTGTAGTCGACTATGATATCACTCTGTAACTCCATGAATTCCATACACTGGAAATTCTTGAAACATCCAGGATCATTTACTTCAATTAAGTACATAAACATAATATAATACAGAGATTCTTACTACATGTCCAAGTCATATGGAGTAGTATCGTGACAGGCCCTCAGGATGCTACACATGTAAGCTATCTCTTCAGGAAAACATACCTTCAAAACCACAATCTGTGGGATCCTCAGCATGGGAGGCTGACTGTAACAATTCCAACAACTTTATTGAATTCCTATTCAATTATATTAAAGGTGAGTTAATATGTATGGCTATTCTAAATGAAACAGTCATAACATGGAAATGTCAATATTTTTATATCATTAATGGTTGCCCAACAAGATACTACTTCATAAAATCTGTATGGACTTTTTGGATATACTATTCTGGTGCATGCTTGTTTGGAACGTTATGCTGCCCATACCACATACTTCCTAATTACAAACTACTAAGGATTTTCTTCTCAATATAGTATTCAATCTCTTTTATGCATACCTAAACCCAATGTCTAGCACTCCAATGTGTAATCTCATGTAAGTCAAACTCACAAGATAATATACCTCATCGGCCTACCCGTATCCTCAATCAGAGTGGAATAGGGTCGATGTAATCTCATGTAACCAAGATTTACCGGGTGTATCCTCAATCATTAACATTCCTAGGAGCCGCGGCTCTTTACTGGCCATTTCATTGACCTTCCCAGCCTACCCCTAGCCCACACACATGGATTAACTGGGCGTATTCTCAGTCCCGAACATTCCTAGGATCCTCAACTCTCTACTAGCCATGTCCATCATTATTTCAGTCATATCTTCTTCTAATGCAAGTTGTTCACTAAGTGATGCAAATTATAATTTAGACTTAACGATCCATATTCTGGACATACATTTCACACAAACTAGAATCTTGGTTACATCGACCCTATTCCACTCCTCCATCAGAGTTCTCTCACTCTACCAGACTCAGGTCACGCCTAAGTCACAATCATTCCCTATAATTTGACCAAGTCAATCTTTCGTATTCATGGACCTTACCGGCCTACCCCTAGCTCACAGACGTGCATTTTCTGAGCATATCCTGAGTCCCATATATCGAATCTACCGTATGTATATTCAACTCTGTCGTTTGACAGCAACATAATAGTCTTGCATAAACCTATATAAATTCCAATACTTATCATAATATGGATTTCTAAGTTTCATATGAAATCCGAGTCTACTACAATATTGTAGTTAAGAACATCTCAACTTAACCATAATTTCTTTATCTAAATCTACATGCAAAACATTAGGTTTAGGTTTCAGAAAATTGTAGCTATTGCTACTTATAAAAATCACCGAAAATATCACACTGGATGAAAATTTGAGTTCTTAGACTTAAAAAGAAAGATTAATGAATTTACTTCAGAATCTCAGTTTTGAGTTTCCTCATAATACTTTATATAAGAGGTTTAAATGGTCTGAAATCAGAAGGTGAACAAATTTCCAGAAGCAAGACAAAACTGTCAAACTGTTCCTCAATTCGGATTTGTTTAAAATACCAAACGATCTCCAAAACTCTTGAAATTTTGCGGAGATGTTATAGGCATATACGAGATTCATAATAAAATTCAGCTTAAAATTCCATTTAGTTAAAGAGTAATGATTTTGGGGAGTAAATCCAGGACAGAAACTGTACAACGATTCCAAGTCAACCTCTTTTCTTCATCAATTTCTAATTCCTTCTAAAGTTCCGACCTGCACGAAAGGCATAACGATCTGGGCACTATCTCGGAGAGAGGCTCGGTGAAATAGACATGTCTGTGAAGATGCGGAGATGTCCCACTGTTGGTTGCAACAGTGTCTATAGTACTATAGCTTAACTAAAGCTTCTCCATAATTTTGCACAATTAATTAACAATAATTCACACATGATTCAATCAATATATGCATGAATTCTCACCCAATACAACATATATAGCTTCTGTAACATACATACACCAAATATAATTGAAATAAGAATAGTAAAGTTGTTACCGACCTATAACTTCTTGAGCCTCCTTTGTTAGTTCTCTACCTTAATCTCTTCAAAGACCTTTAGTTTAGGGTGGAAGAGAAAAGATAAAATGGTTGAGAATGAGGGGAGGCATTTTTGGCTTTTCTATACACACGCTCACAAGCTTTGGCTAGGAATTAGAAATTACAAAATAATTCATGTACATTCTCCTCATTGTCTTCTTTCATTTTTTTTTCTTTCATCATTTAATCACCTCTTCCTACATCATTTAACCATCTCTTCCTATAACCAGTCTATAACTATCTCATGTCAAACATTTTACACTTCAGCCCCTATCAATTCAAACCTACAAAATTTATTGATATTGACAAATAAAGCCAAAAAATCATAATATTGAATTCTAAACAATTACTAGAGAATTTGGGGTATTATATAAGAAATTTTATGCAATGGTACAAAATATACGTGCATAATACATGCGGGAGCAAAATTGCCAGAGCAAAATTGCCATAACTCAATTTTTCGTGGTGTTACAACATTCATGACATTGACGTGGGTACGAATCACGAGGAAGATGGGCGGTCATATTTGGCCAACTCTTTGTTTCCAACTGTTAGTTGAACGTGGGATTCGGGCGGCCAGGATTGCGCCACATTACCCTTGAGCGGCTAGGAATGCGCTCACACAGTCATTGAGGGGTTAGAAATTTCTTTATAAACTCTTTCTCCTCTTTCATATCTTCTCACTCACTCCCATTTTAAACTTGGAGCTTCTCTCTCCTCCTTGCTATTTCTTTCTCTAGAATCCAACTCCAATGAGTTTTCTGGCCACTTTTCTGTCAAAGTTCATCGTTGATTAGCCGAGTAATTTTAGTGTAAGTTATAAGTCATGTCTAGGTTTTTTCGGGTAGCTCAACTTCCTCTTCGAATGTTCTTAACCAAAAGTTCTCTCTACCAGACTCTCGAGGAAGGAGAAGGGAAACAAAGTAGTCGGGTCTTCTAACGTAGTTGAATACATTGTTGAGACCAGAAAGGCCATGCAAAATTTCTTCAGTTTGCTCATCCCTCTCATACTCCCTTCCTCCTTCGCCAATACCCCGAATATTTGGTGGATCTTGTGTGGTTAGGTATTCAATACGACAAACCAGACTATCTCTCTACCAATGAGGACGATCAAGTCAAGACCATCCTCAGAAAGGAGGATCTCATGATGATTAAAGTGGGCTTTGGTATCCCGTCGGAGTATGAGTTGCTTCTACTTGGCTCGGAGGTGTCAAGCAAATTTTGCATCTTTCCCTAAGACTCCTTCATGCTTTGTTGAATTTCCCTATGCATCGATTTATGAAGGAAGTTTTTAACTGGTACAAGCTAAGCTTGATGTAATTCATGTCAAACATGTGGAGGCACTTGATGGGCTTCATCTTGCAGTGCTAGAGAGTTGGCACCAAACCGAGTTTGAATGTCTGGATGAGGCATTTCAGACTTCACAGTCAAAAGTCGATGGAGCCCTGCTACTATCTTTCTCCTTGCCCGGAGAAGGGAGTAATTGAGAATCCGGACTTGATCATGCACCAGAAGAGCAAGTACTTCATCATCCGGAGTCCTGAGCCATGGTGAATTCCCACAAAGTGGAAGGGGGATGTGCCTAATAGGGTTTAGGAAAACTTGTTCATGAACGAGGAGGAGACAAAGTTGAGCGACGCTCTCCTCAAGTATGAGGTGTTGAGAGGGAAATATGTGATGGAGAAGATCCTCTTCTCAGGGGGTATTGAGCCCGATGTACCCTAGTATGACTCGTTAGTTGTATTTTTATCAAGTACTTAGCTTTAGATTTTACCAACATTTGTATTCATCAATTCTACTTGTTCTCATATATCTTTCAATCTTTTGCAGAAGTAGAAGGCATGGACTTTGATAGCTTCTTTGTAGACCATGTCGTCTTGCGCAGTAAGAGGCCAGAGGAGAAGAAGAGGAAAAGGACAGTAAGTAAGCCGAGGTCTTCAAAGTTGGCCAAGAGTTCTTTGGCTTCCACCCCGACAGAAACAATGGGGTCGCTGGTGTGGGCTTTGGTGAGCCCAGCTGAAGGGGCTCTTCCTTGGGAGCGCTCCTTGTCGGCGATTGACTGCCATTGGTTACCGAGGCCGATGTGATCTTAACTGAGGAAGATAAGAAGATTAATGTGCCAGACTGAGGCATTAAGCGACATGATGGCTTCCTCGGTGACTCAAGTAACTGCCTATAGCTGTTTAAGATTCTCCTAATTCTGCAGGTTCGGAAGAGGTTGGCCAATGAGACGATCGAGTCCTCCCTCCTTGAGCTTTCCTAAGCCAACATATCAGTATGTTTCCTCCTTGTATTGTACTCATCCATGTATTTCCAAGTCCTAAAGTTGTTTTCCTACTCGCAGATGACTCATCTCGGCAACTTAATCGATCAAATGAAGGCCTATGAGAAGGCCTTGAAGGACAAGGTGCTCAAGCTGAGAGGAGAGGAAGAAGACCACCCACGAGCTCGAGGCAGTGAAGAAGTAGGATGAGGTTCATCTTGACAAAGTCATTACTCTCAAGTTTGAGTTGGAAAGGAGTGGGTGGAGGCAAAGGTGGAGAGGGAGGCCATAAGGGCCAAAAATAAGGCCAAGGTGGAGGCCGCAGCAAAGGCCAATCTCCAGAAGGTGATGAAGAGCTCGTACACGAAGGCCATAGTGGACGTGGTTGAGCGTGTTCCCGACTTTGATGGGAAGGGATATTGTCTTGACTTTCTATGTGGAAGGAGCTGGATGAGGATGAGCTCGAGGGAGATGGCGAGGAGGAAGGGGAGGAGGCCCCGAAGGAGCCCGCAGTCGAAAAGGAGGAGAGCCCTAAGCAAGATGCATGGGCAAAAGGGAAAAGGGCAACCGAGACCTCTGCTCCTTTGGCTCAGACAACCGATGTGGACCTTTGATCTTTTCCCTCCATCTTCCTTTTTTGTACTGGATTTTATAACTCGCCAATTAGCAGACTGGCCACCACTTCTGTATCTTCATTCAACTTTAATGAAAATCTTTTTAGTCTCCAACTCGTAGGTTTTTTTGTTTTTTTTTTTAGCATAGGCTTTGGATGTGTTTGGTTGGATATTTTAAGTTTTCATAACATTGAAGCTAAGTATTTTGAGATTGCTAATGTTGGATTAACTCCACCCTTTTCCTTTGTGTTGACAGATGGTTACTAGAGGGGATCCTCTAGATGCCGAGATTGCTCGCCTTCGCAGTGTGTTGCTTAAGACCTCGATCGAAAAGGATAGTTTAAAGGAGGTGCTAGTTTGGAAGGACTTGGAGCTTTCCCACCCGAAGGAGGCTCATCCCGGTAGTTCAATGCACCCTCGAGCAGAGTGCAGAAAGATTCAGGATGAGGACACTCTCCTCGGGGTTTTTCTCATCGAGAAGGACTTGAAGATTTACCGCCTAAAGCCGAAGCTAAGGGGACTAAGAACGCGAAGTTTTTCTTGCCCTAGTGTGTTGGTCTAGGGATAATGGTCCATGAGCTAACCTTAGGTGCTTTAGTGGCATTAAGGGGTCCTGGGGATGCCCAAAGCAGAGTAGCTAGGTCATCTAGCATGACTTCCACAGTGGGGACGTTATGCACTCTCAATTGCGAGATTTAGACTCAATCTGCTGGGTTTGAGCCTCTTTCGGGCAGCACAGGTGGCCGAGGGGTGACTTTTGTGGCGAGGAAGCAATGAAGGTGCACCATATCGCTTAACTGAAACATCCCTCTTCCCCACAATCTTATGTAATTTGAGAAGAGGAATTTGTGAACCAGTTTGATGTACTTAGCTGTCACACTTGTATCAAAGTTTTGATGTGAAATAAAACTTGTACCAAAATGTTGATATGAAATAAAGATCTAAGTATTTTGTTTTTTTCTCGCCTCCTCTATGCTCTGTTCACTGTTTTGGGTCAACGATTTGTTGGAGTAGTTCGAGCGGTGGTCCAAGCTTCGCATTCGCTGTCCTTGAGTTAGCAAATTGTGGGAGCATCTCTAGGGATGTGTTGGACTCCAAACTTGTTTTTTTTAGTTAGCGAATTATAGGAGTAGTTCTGGGGATGAGGTGGACTCCGAACATACTATTTTTGAGTTAGTTTGTTATGAGAGCAGCTCTAGGGATGAGCTGGACTCCGAATTTGTTGTTTGAGAGTTAGTAAGTTATGGGGATAGCTCGAGTGATGAGCCAAGGTCTAAACATACTCTTAGCAAGTTTTGGGAGTAGCTCGAATCACAAGTTGGACCCCGAAACTTTTTGTTTTAGAGTTAGCGAGTTGTGCGAGCAGTTCTAGGGATGAGCTGGACTCCAAACTTGTTGTTTTAGAGTTAGAGAGTTGTGGGAGCAACTCTAGAGATGAGCTAGACTCCGAACTTTCTATTTGAGAGTTATCGAGTTATAGGAGTAACTCGAGTGACGAGCCAAGCTCTGAATTTGCTGTTAGCAAGTTGTGGGAGTAACTCCAGTCACGAGTTGGACTTCGAACTTGCTGTTTTAGAGTTAGCGAGTCGCAGGTCAGATCGAGAGTCGAACCGAGCTCTGAAATTGTTGTTTGCAAGTTGTGGGTGTGGCTCGAGTCATGAGTTGGACCCCAAACTTGACATTTTTGAGTTAGTGAGTTTTAGGAGTAGCTCTAGGGAATAGTTGGACTCTGAACTTGCTGTTTGAGAGTTAGCATGTTGTGGGAGTAGCTCTAGGGAAGAATTGAACTCCGAACTTGCTGTTTCAGAGTTAGCGAGTTGTGGGGCAGCTCAAGCAATGAGCTGAGCTTCGAACTTGCTGTTAGCAAGTTGTGTTAGTAGCTCAAGTCACAAATTAGACCTTGAACTTGTTTGTTGAGAGCGAATTGTGGGAGCAAACTCTAAGGAAGAGATGGACTCCGAACTCATTGATTTGAGTGAACAATTTGTTGGAGTGGCTCGGGTGATGAGCTGAGCACCGAACTCATTGCTCTGAGTGAATGAATTGTTGGAGTAGCACAAGCAAAGAGCTAAGAACCAAACTTATTGTTTGGAGTAAATAAGCTTTTGGTGTAGCACGGCAGAGGAGCTGAGCACCGAACTCATTGTTTACAGTGAACGAGCTGTTGGAGTAGCTGGGCGACCAGCTGAGCAATGAGTTTTTGGTGTAGCTCAGAAAAGGAGCTAAGAACCGAACTTATTGTTTGGAGTAAACGATTTGTTCTTGTATCTTGGGCTATGAGCTGAGCACCAAACTGGTTATTTGCATCTGAAAGTAGTACAAGCATTTTCGAAGGAAATTTTGACGTTTATTTGAAAAATCAATCTAAGTAGCTGCCTTGGTGGCTAGGTTTTATTACATGCCCATACCATTTTAAGGATTGATCTTATTATAAATCCAGTGGAGGGCATTAAGTACCCTCGTTGAACTTCAACAAATGCATTGTGTTCCAAATCCTTCATATCTCCATGCCCCCCGGGTTTTCAAGTCAATAAGTCCTGGATAGACAACTTTGGAGACCTTGTAGGGTCCTTTCTAGTTAGGAACAAGCTTTGCATATTGCATGGCTTAGAAAAACTGAGGAACCAAATGGGATTTCTTCTAGTTCATCAACAGGTTCGGACACAATCTTATCCCTTTCTTGAGGGAGTTGTAAGGCTTCAAGCGAGAGGACCAAATCCCTTTATGCGTTCTCCTGAGCGTGCACCCAAGCTGCGAGTGGGACATACCCCCATTGTGATCGCGTAATATACCTGAGCCACTTTTTGACTTCCTTTGGCTTATCCTACTCTAGCTGGCATGTGGAACTTCATCTTCATGTGGAATGCCAAAGCTATGGTGTGGAGAGCTACTAGACAGGGGCTGCCAAAGATAGCATTGTAGGCAGCCTTCATATTAACAACCATCAACTCCATAGCTTCGGTCTGGAGAGTGGGGCATTTTCTCTCTGTCAGGTCGAAGGTGACAATCCCTTCAATTTGGACCGGAATCCCAAAAACCCATGGAGGATGTACCCGGCGAGTTTCAAATGGACCCTGGATATCTTGAGAACTTCAAAAGATTCAAGGAAGAGGATGTTCACCGAGCTACCATTATCTACTAGGATGCGGCGCACTTTATGGTTTGCAGTGGAGAGACTGATCATAAGTGCGTCCCAGTGAGGGATCCAAATGCCTTTAAGATCTATGTCTAAGAAGGTTATTGGGACTCCCCAACTCTTGCCGGGGGGGGGGGGGGGGAGACAAAGTGCACTAAGTTGACCTGTATCACCCCAAATTTTTTTTTTGAAAACTAAACCTCTAAATTCAATTCTTTCAATTTCTATATCACTTTAAATATAAACTAAGATAGGTATATTTTAAATAAAATTTTGGCAGAGTCTCCCCTGAAATTTCTGCCCCGAAACACAAAAGGCTTACGGAATTCTGCTCTAAATTCCGTAGCTCACAACACAGGTAATATAATCATGGGCTCCCCAGGCCAAAATGAGCAGAATCACACAGGCAATATAAATATTATGCTCTGGGGGCCAAACTCATAACAGAATATCAAATATTAAATAAAAACCATAAATTCCTTTGAAAACATATAGGATTTTTGTAAAAAATAAGGAAAACCGTTTAAGAAGCCAACCACAGAACCCAATACTCTACAACGAGGTGGGTAGAGGCTTTCTTACCTCATCACAGCACTATATCTATATACTTTTACCATAATACAAAATAATACATCAACTATTCACCTTTCTACATATACTAAGTACATAGATAATATATCAGCTCCAACAAAGTACAAAATCTAGCTCTATACTACCTCACCATGCTGCTAGCAACCTGCAAGAGAGTTAGGGTTGTCCACCCTCAGGGAGGGACCCCCCTAACCCCCAGAAAACATCAGGGGTTAGCCATTTCTGGTGTGAGTATAATTATTAATCTAATAAATAAATTAAAATGGTATAAAGAAAATACTTTAAACTTACAAACATCAAGTTAAGATGATGCCACCTGAAATCTGAACATAAAAACATCACCAACACGATTTTATATCAAAATACTCTTCAAATCCTCATCCGATTATATAATTATCCATAATTCACACATTTCATTACATGCTTCACATCAACCTCGTATATATATTCTTATTTTACATTCGCATAATACGAATTCTCATATAATCCATTACTTTTCAATTTAAATTTCCTAACACGAATATTCATCTTTCCACAATTATCGTCATATCCTCATTTCGTTATTCATAAGAATATACCCACATGATGTTACTATATCTTTTCTTCATCTCTATTTAACGATGCACTTCATTTACTTGCATTCTATCAACAACTCACTTACTTATCCTGGAAGTGGTGCCAAGGCATGTAGTTCCCACCATTTCCAATATGCAGGTAAGTGACATGATAAAGATTAAAGAGGAACGGATGCTTAAAGATTATTCATTGTTGTTGTACATTTATTTAAATGTTGTAATTTTTACTTCCGCGGTGCAGTGTAAATTGTAATGTTTTACTTGTAACTCTGATGTAAAGTGAAAATTTCAAATTTCCTTGTAAAATTGTACTAAATGAAGTGGAAAGATCCTGTAGAACTCTCGAATTCAGTTGTATTTGGGATTCGGGGCGTTACAGCGTCTACCGACACAGCTGCAGTAAAACTGTAATAACTCCTAGACCGTGACTCCGAATTCAAAAATTCTGGAGACTATCGACATCTAGACATCTAGAGATACATTTTTTATTCAGGACTCGGGTTCAGATTCTGCTGCTAAAGGGGTCAAAACAGCATAGCAAGATTCAGGACAGCAACATGTGGAAATATCTTACTAGTATAGGTTACATGAAATTTTGTTATTAGGCGTCTAGGTTAATGTGTGATATAAATACAGAATAATAGTTGTCAAAATAGCAAGTAATAATTGTTTTTCAAGCCAAATGGTTGCAAGTTGATCAAATACAAGATATAACATATGTCTACAAGTCTAGGGCTCCTTAATTCATGTGTCCATGTGTTCAGGGGGTAAAATGAGTCCAAGTAGTTATAATATAATACAATGAAATTATTGTGACTCTTAAGATTATAAGATTGAGGAGGTTTAATATTTGATCAACAATGACAGTCAAGGAGGAGTCACAATTTCTAACTATTTGCAGTATTTGCAGTATTTTCAAGGAATGTTTGTACTAGAACAAAAATGTGTACAAGAGGAATACTTGCCTTAATTGACGACGATTAGATCCGACTATTGAAGAAATGGGATCGAAAAATTCCGGGCACAAACTCCCAAAAGCACGTGTGAAGCACGTGCAAGAAATCAACCGTAGAGCAAAATTCCCTACACCGGATCAACCCAGAACAGCAAACAGCAAACTCGATCCGGCGTGGCAAAACAGCGAACACCGAACCAGCGAATAGGATTTCTCCCACACAGCAGATTGGCCTAACAGGAAACAGCGAACGGGGGATCTACTGTGGCCGAACACGGGACAACGATCAGATCGGCTGAGTTGCACAGATCTTGAAGCGATCCAATGGATGAGATCCAATCCCGCCAATCCTGTTCTTCTTCTTCGTTGAAACAAAGAGCGAGAGAGATAGAGTGTGCGGTGGCGACCGGCAGCGGTGATGCGACGGCGTGACTGCGAAAACCACGGAGGGGCAGCGACGACCGTGACGACACTGTCGTCGAAGGCCATCGACAATGGGGGTGGCGCGCATTGTTCTGTTGTGGGTTCGGGAACAGGGGAAAGTGGAGGAGTGGCCTGTGGTGGTTCGGGGGTGTTAGCATTATGGACGGAGGTTGAGGAGGATGAGGGGGCGAGGCGATGGGGATGAGAGGGTGGAGGTTGCAGGCGGAGATGATGGAGGTGGGTAATGGCAGAAATGGGTTTCGGAGTTCAAGAGTTGGGTTCGGAGTTTGGGTTGATGGTGAAGACGACGGTGGATTGGGTGCTGTGGTGGTGGTGTTGACGAGGGTGAAGGGCACGAACGGAGAGGCGATCGGAGATGGGAATTGGGTTTGGCGTGCGAGAATGAATCTGGAGGAAGAAGAAGAAAACGGCGGAGGTGATTGGGTTAAAACAGTATAGGGGTAGGGGTTAGGGTTAGGGTTAGGTTTAAATAGTGAGGGTTTTGGGTTTTGGGTTTTGGGTAGTAGGGTATCCAAATTGAATAGGATCCAACTGGAAAATTGGTCAAATTGTATTAAAATGGGGAATAAAGAGATGAATGAGAAGAAACAGCCAATTCTTCATGAAGAATGACACAAAGAGCACACACAATTGAATTAGATAAAAGCACCAAAAATTGAGTCAAAATAAAATAATAATTTTATTCAATCTGAAACAAAATACAGGATCTCAAATAGATGAAAGAGTACAGTGGGGCAAAAATACAGTATACAAATACAGATACGGAAAATAGGAGTTACAAACGCCATGGACGCTCTCTCTTCCTCTGTTTTCCTCCTGAAAATAGAGCCACCATCGACAACCTATCCACCTTGACATCCTCCCGTCCTTGTCATTGCCCTGTAGGCGTGTGTGCCACCGTTGCTCAGCCATCGCCATCGCCCCTGCCATTGCCGCACTCTACCGCCAATGCCCTACCTGCAACTCCGTCCCTCCTGTCATGGCTGTTGTCACTTGATGGGGTTGTTGCTGTACTGCTGTTTGCTATATTGAGATCAGCTGTTGCGGTTTGCTGTTGGCCGCTCACTGGTTGCTGTTTGGGGCTCTTGTTGTTGATTCTTCTTGCATGTGATGACGATCATCATCATCTTGGTTTTAATCCCTTGATTGAGAGTCGTCTGTTGGATCTTGATCATCATCAAGTCTCGATCAGCCCCCCGATCGTCATCACATCTCGATCATCATGATCATCATCATCTTGGAGTTCTTTGGTCACTTTGATTGTGGTCGTCTGATTGTCGATCTGATCCGATCATCATCCTCATCATCAAGATACTGATCACATCTTGATTTTGATCTTGATCTTCGATCAGAGTCTTTTGATCTGATCCGATCGTCTTGATCTCTTGATATCATGATCTCAGCCGTCCGATCGTGTTCGTGGGTTATTTGTTCTTTGGATTCGTGATCGTGGTTCGTGTTCGATCTGTTCGTTGGTTCGTTGCCAGGAATCTGTTCCCATTATTCTTGATTTTCGTGCTTTCATCCCCGGGTAAGGCAAGTAACTTGTACTCCAATTCATTTGTTTGATACAAGTCAAAAATACCACCTATAGTGTAGTTGGGTCTAGAGACAACTCTTGTTTGTGTTATGTTTGATGGGTTTTGTCTCTATTGTGAAAATTTGACCATAGATGACTCACGACACAATATGGACATGAGTTAACTTAAGTTTTACTCGTTTTTTATTTTGATCATGTATGTGAGACTTTTGTGAGAATTCGTGATTTGGTTGAGTCCCATGTGATATATTTGGTGTGGACATGCTAAATACCCTAATTCATGATGTTTGGACACTTGGTAGAATTGATTTCATGTTTGGTTGTGTTTTGAACAAGTTTTGTATGATATATGTTGAGTTGTCATTAAAGGGAAAAATTTGTATTTTGACACTGATCTGTTTTGTTTGCTGTTTTGGACTGTCTGGAAGTCAGTAACTTAATTTTGGTATAAAACACGAGTTTTAGAGAATTTTGTGTATTTTCAAACCCCTCTAATCTTGCTTGATTTCATTTTTGTATGAGTGACTTATGACTTTTTTACTGCAGAGGTGTCGATCTTTTCTAGATTTCGTTTCTTGTTGATTTTGATAACTAAATTAATTTGATACTTGTGCTACACATATTATTTTCATTTGAAACTTTGGTCACTCTTTCTATACATATCTAGGGATTACTCAGAATTTTGGTGAATTTTATTGATGAGTTTTATGTATTGTTTCATGCTTATTTATGAAAGTTATACTTGCTGTATTTTACTCGCTGTCCTGTAAAGAATTGTGTTTTTACCCTGATTCCTTTTACTGTATGGAAAATGTTTGTGAAATATGAAAGTTAGTTTATTTTATCTATTTTCATCTCCTTTTGGCGGATTTGGATTTCGTTTCACGGCTTGCGAGATATTTCAGTTTTTGTACAGCAGTGTTGGGAATTCCATATTTTCCAAAGTATCGTTTCTTGATATTTTCTTATTTTTGACGACTAACCTAATTCTACTAGAATATTATGAAACATCATATTTTGATTCTAGAAATATAGGGGAATACCCTAGATTTTTCCTGAATTTATTTGAGAGGTTTTGATGCATTTTTCCTGACTGAGAATTCGTTTTCCTAATTTCTGACTGAACATGTTTTCTGTTTTCAAATCTGTTTTGAGTTATGATGTTGTGAATTACTATATGACTTATTTATACTTGCTGGATTCGTGTGGAAGTTTATTTTCCAGATCCTTCGACGAATCCAGATTTGGATATTTGTAGTAGCGGGAATCAATGTTTTAGTACAACACTGTCTTGCTATCCTGAATTAGAAAACTAGTTGTTTTACCCTGTTATGTGTTATCTTGTACCTGTATTTGTTTATCTTGCACCCTGAACCTGGATACATATTATACCCTGTTATCCTTGCTTTTTTTGCGACACATACTTGCATTCCAGATTATAATAATAAATGACCAAGCCGGGGTTAAGGGAAAGATCTAGTAGTGGAAAATATAGAAACGTGTACTTGGAAGAGGACCTGTATCCTGCCTGCCTGTTTCCTGTACCTGAGTACACTGCCCTATGGACTCCACTATGAAATCTAAAACGAAACTATTTGTTGTAGCAACCATGTAGTAAAAGCTGGGATGCATGAAGTGCTACCTAGTTAGTAATATAACAAGACTTGACAAGACATAATCTGATTTCTTGTATTTGATACCTGATTACCTGTACTTGTACCTGTATTCCTGATTACCTGATTATCCTGTTACCTATTTACCTCTTTACCTGTTTACTTGACACTTGATACATGTTGCCAGTACTTGTTAGTATACCATGCTACTTGCTTCTATTTTCCTGATTCATGTTAGATATTATATTTCTATTGACACACTTAAACCATGCTAGGCCTGTTATTTAGAATTATCTAACTCCTGTACTTGTATCCTATATTATAAGTGGCCCGTAACTTGCAATTGACGGGTACTTGTTTCCTCTTTCCTTCTCCTGCGAATTGACTAATTGCAATCAGGATGGTCGACTGCCAGATGGTATTGGCGAGATGATGTACTAGTGCTGGATTTTTCTACTTTATTATTATTATTATTTGTTGCTTGAACTTGAATAAAATGTACTTGATGACTTGGATATTTATCTTGTATTTGGGCAATGTGACCCAGGATATTTGATTTGTTCAGAATCTGATTATTTGAGATTATTATATTTGGTTTCAAGTAATTTCTGTTGGTATCTTGTTTTAATTATACATGTCTGGTTGTACTTTTGCTTCCGACTCTGATTATTCCTTTGTTATTTGTAAAGATTCCTGAACAGCTTATGGCTGATAAAAATTATTCGCTGGGCTTTTGTTACGTATCCGTATTCCTTATTCTTTTTGGGAAGCAGGGCATGCATTGTACGTGATTTGCACATGTCTCCGTCAGGATGCTAGTCCCGTTATTCTAATTCTTATCGGAATCGTCATCCCGTAAGGCAAGTATCTTGTACGAATTTTCTTGTTTCCCCATACAAGCAATTTTTTTTGAGATACAGCAAATAGATTATTCGTTGTGACTTATCTTTATGTTGCCCATTGATGATCTTGATCCCTACTCATTTGATTCATTTCTATCCATTCCGTAATCATAAAGGATCACAAAACATTTCGTTGTCACACCCACTACACAAACATAGATTAGATCTAGATATATTTGTATATGAATGCATGTTCATGAATCACTATGAGTTGTAGATGTTTTGTTCGTATGTTTGACATATTAGTTGTGTTTCCCTTTTTCATGGATTTGGGAATAAACATTCCATGTTGATTTGAATACCCATTAGATTCTGATTTGCATTATACATTAATTTGGATCCATCGTAGTTGCTATAAATATTACAATTCATGCAAAAGAAATCTCATATACCGATGTTCTGATTTGGATTTGATGATTTAGACCCTATTAATGTCAAAATATTGTGTAAGTTTCTGAATATGAATTGTAGCCCCATATGTCTACTTTCCAGAACAGTTGACGGAATCGAATTCTGAATTATAATTTGTGAGATATTACTGTTTTAGTGCTGCTGGGTCTGGATTTCCAGATTCACAATTACACATGTTGTAGCACCCCGGATCCCCGTTACCGGACATCCGTGATGCTCACCCAAATCTTTGCCTTCAAATGCATCTCAACAAGGTAATAACACGAAAATTTAAAAACTTTTTATTGCCAAATAGTCATTACATCATTGATTACAACCAATGTCATGTTCTTGACAAGAATACAAATTACATAAACTCAGTACATCTTATTACAACATACATCGCTCCCTTTGTAAAGTTAACAACTTCTCTCTCTCCAAATGGTAGTTGACGGCTTATTGCCGAAGCTCCGCTGAACGGTCAATCTGCTTCCCTGGGACTTGCTCCTCGGCTTGAGTCTTCTGCTGCGCGACTCTGATATCCCTGCACCTGCTCAAAAGGTAGAATCGGTACCTAAAAAGGCAGGGAACGTCAGTACTTCGACTGACGCAATACTGATAATAACAGCGATCCTCCAAACTGGCAATCACAAACCATCTTGAATGAAAAAGGAAACGTGCATCCTAAATTATGTAGTGCTCGTGTATGCCATGATCTAACAACTAAATGCACCAATCACCAGCCTATTCTAAAGCAAGAAATACTTGGGAATCTGGATCTGCATGCATCCCATACTACATGCGTTCCAGACCCAAGCATAGCCTAATCTAATGCACAAAATAAGAATGCACACGATGTACCTACTCTAATGCAATTCAGTTAGGAACGTATGCATCTCATACTACATACTTTCCCAAAATCAACTTCGATGGAAACGTATGCATCCCATACTACATACTTTCCAAGGAGTTCGTCTCTCCTAATTGTAGGGTTCAATCCCTTCGCCATGCATCCTACCCTTGGACCCATCCAGTTCCCAATAGATTTTTCGTCGCCCAAGGAGGTTGCAGCTGGTCGGTCTAGTTCCGCCACTGCAATGCCCAAGTAGTCACTGCCAGTTGGTACCCGCGTACGGACCTCCTCAGAAAGCTGCGTTGAATTCGGTCCTACCATTTGATTCCCCACATCCACCTATGGACTTACGCATGCGTGTTCATCCCAAATCGAGTCATGTACTTATATATGCCAAAACACAAATACGCATGCGCATTCACCCCAAATCGAGTCATGAACTTATATACACAAAAACCCGCGCATAGGGACGTGAGCACCTCGGGAGGTCAAATCCTCCGGGCCTCCCGTACCTTACTTCGGCAAAGCTTTGGGAATCAACAAATCGAGATACAAGCTGAGGACTCAATCCATGAGTGCCGAAAACATATTCCTACGACTGGAAGGTACAACACCGACTATGGTTTACTAGGACTAATGCAATTTTCCAACCTCTTAATAAACCATTCTAACCCCTGCCTTACACTAATTACTTTGGGTAAGAATGAACTGCTTCCACACTTGCCTATCAACCTCTGGCCCCTGGCGATACCGGTCCAGTTCGCCCCTTCCCCGGCTTGGACTTGTCCACCATTATGGCCTACACCCGCCGCTGCCCTGGCTGTGAATGTATGATCGTTCCTGTGAACTTAACTCACTGGCACGCTCGGACGTCCTACGCTCGGTAGAAGTTTATAATGTAGGGTTGATAGGTGCAGGGTATCCCTTACCCTAGTGACTAACTCGAGTCATACATCCCATTCTGGGAGTCAACAACCTCAGTAACAGATATCAACCATCCCTAGACACGAGTCATCGACTCTGATAGTCCACACGGGAAAATGTCCTCACAACACTTAGTTAGAACCAAGACTAAGCGACCTACGGGTTTCTACCCGAATCTTAAAATGGTCATAACTCTCTCGATACAACTCCAATTGGAGTGTACGAACCCAATCTGGAAAGTTAAGATCCTAGGCTACAACTTCCTAGTTGATCATGAACTTAAATTCAAACATCTAATTCCTCAAAATAACCTCTCAAGCTTCAGCCTGCGTGCTTCCTGTGCACGTGCTGCACCTTACCGGTAGCATGAATTCCTACTCGTTCATCAGAACGTCATAAACCCAATTTCTATGTAAGGGTGTGGGTGTCCTAAAAAACTCTCTAGTTGGTCATGAGTCCAAATTATACCATTAAGTCACCCTAACACACTCATCTCTCACCGATGCACCAATTCACACAATGGATCTCTCCAAATCAGAGTACTCAGATCTACTCTAGTTCTCTGTCCAGTCTTACAAAAATCACAGTAAATCAATCCTTTACTAGAATTGCCTCAAATTGGTCTTGTTGGAAAGATCTAGGTGTCTACTACAAATCTCTAATGAATCAGGTTCTTAAAATGTGCTCTTAATGAGTCTCAAATGCCCAATCTCTACAGAGTATCAAAACTAGCTAAAACCAGCATAGTGCATACTCATAAAATCATATTAAATTCCATACTTGTCCAAATACCATAAAATTCATGGTGATAAAACTAGAGATCATACTAAACAATATGAAAAAGACCTCATGTCAAAAATCTAAATATACACTGAGTTCTATCTATTTCAATTTAGCACAGAAACCATCCAGTTCTCCAGTTCATCTTCAACTACTGATTAAAGCTCGATTTTTCTCATGACTGTAAACTCATCCAAATGATTTACTGATTTTTTTACATAATCTAAATGCATACAGGAACATAGGGTAAAATTTACAGATCAATATCATGCCTTAATAAATAATAAAAATTCTTACAACATCAGCCATTCTGTTTATCATTTGTTGAATCTGCCTTACGACACAGTTGCATCTTACGATTTTATTAAAACATCAAATGACCACAAAAAAATATACAATAAATCATGGGCTATCTACACATGTATATGATCAAACCCTTAAAATTTCATGGTCTAATTCGTTGTAGTTTGCTCTCGGAAAAATTAACAAAATGACATTCTGAATCAGTTTTTCTAGTTCAGTTCTAATTTCAACTTCCAAGCTCATAGATGTTCATCCTAGCACATCCTATTATACATGCATGCAAGGAAATCAATTAAAAAATAGAAAATAAGGTTTAGAGAAACTCTCCACCCTTGGTTGTAGTAGAGGAATTGATCTTCTCAAGCTTTCTTCCTTGAATCCCTTCTTCGAGCTCTCTTCTTTCTTTCTTTCTCTACTTTTTTTTTCTTTAGCTGAGTTCTGAATTTTCTAGAGCAAAAGAGGGGTAATGGAGTGGAGAAATGATGGAGAAGATAAGGGATATGGGCTGGTTTTGAACTAGGGGGTAGTGGGTAGGTTTGTAGGTGGTTTGGATCAAAACTATGGCTTCTAGCCCATGGTTTTGGTGGTTGTTGTGATGGCTGCCCAAATTAGCTTAAATGGGTTCCTACGAGTGCGAGACGAGCGGTTTAACGAGTGCACGCAATATATATCCATTGTAGTATCATACAGTGTTATATTTGCATGGGCGTCGTACCGAAAACTAGCGTTTATACTAGTATCGGTCCCCCTCGTTCTCGTGCATCTTTAGAATATAATTCTCCCATGAACCATCTCGTAACTCTAACCATACATCACGATAGCAAAATCCACTCATAATACTGCAATCAAGTGCATGTATACAGACAATATACATACATACCTATATATATTCAGGTAGCGTACAATACAGGTTGTTACACATGTATCACCATTCTTTGTTAATTAAACAGAACATGTTATTAGTAAAATAAAAATGTGAAATTTATCTTGCTGAGACTAGACATGCTAGGAAATCACTCTAAATTTTCATGAATTTAATCGATGAGCTTTCAGACCTGATTCATGTATGCAAACATAACTCTAAGATTCTGCATGAACATAAAATCTGCAAAGAATAAAAATTTGAACCCAGTTTTACATAACATGTGTATATGCGTTGGAACTGGCAAAAAGTCTAGTTTCTAGAACTTCTAATGGATCCATATTTGCATTTCTGTAGCAGCGAAAATTCCAATTTTGGTGCAGCAATGTCTTGTTGTCTAGAATTGGAGTCCTTGTTATTTTAATATTTATGAGTTATTTATGATATCTGAATATGTCTTCCACCCAGTCTGAACCTGTTTTATGTCCCTATCCTGTTTACCTGTCCCTGATTTCTGCACATTCATGTCTGTGTGATAAAAAGAATAAGTAAAATGCCGGGGTTTAAGGGAAAGATTTGGTAGTGAACAATATAGGTAAGTGTACTCGGAGTGGGCCCGTGTTTCCCACCTGTTTGCATG
Organism: Hemerocallis citrina; assembly: GCA_017893485.1. Taxonomy (NCBI): domain Eukaryota; kingdom Viridiplantae; phylum Streptophyta; class Magnoliopsida; order Asparagales; family Asphodelaceae; genus Hemerocallis; species Hemerocallis citrina. The sequence continues at coordinate 77,702,538 of CM030367.1, forward strand.
GATACATGATTACCAGTACACGGAGCTAAGTGCCACGCAGAACTAAGTGTCACGTCGTAGATGATGGGGGCCACCTCTAGAATCTACGAGGGTCACCTTTAGAATCCATTACATTATTACATGATTCATGAGACTATTTACCTGTTTACGTGATTACACATTCCTATTACATGTTATATGTTGTTAGTCACATGGGGCTAAGTGCCACGTCATGGTGACGAGGGCCACCTCTAGAACCCACCACGTGACTTCCTGTTTACCTATTTATATGATGCCTAAGTACACGGCCCTATAGAATTCACCACTAAGTCTAAATGTAACTTGATTGTATGCATCAAACATGTGGTACATATATGGAACGCGTGATTGTTGCATTAGATAGGATTAAATAAAAGACTTAGAATAATATGTTTCACCTGCTTATTCCTTTTACCTGTTACCTGTTACATGTTACCTGTTGCCTGTTACTTGTTACATGTTACCTGTTACCTGTTGCCTGTTATCAGTTTACTTGTTATCTGACCATGTTTACTTGCTTCTCAAATATTTGATTACGATTTTCCTGTTGCATCCCTTTCATGCTATGTTCTGTACTATTGATTCTTGTTTCCTATTTCCTGCCTTATGTTCTTGTTTACCCTGTTCCTGTATCCTTTTTTATTGTACTACTTGTGGCCCATAATTTGCACTAATGGGCTGATTGTTTCTCTATTTCTTCAAATGATAAATGTACAGGTTTGGGAGACGAGCTACCTGCAGGAGTGAGTGATCAAGTTTTCTAAACTTGCCTGGGATGTTTATATGAATTAATTTATTCTTGTATTGAGTTTATTATTTCCTCTTGTTGCTACTTGAGACTTTGTATTTGGGCATGTTGTCTCAGAGTTTTGTTATTGTTTTCTAGATCTTGTTTTTATTTGAGGATTATGAATTTGTTTTCAAATAATTCTGTTGATTATGAGATTTGTTTCATGCATGCGTGGTTGTGTATTTCTTGTATATTTCTGTTTACTGTTGAGTTAGTCCTTACAGCTTATGAATGATGAAAATCATTCGATGGTCTTTGTCACGTACTTGTATTCCGTATTCTTTTGGGAAGCAGGGCGTGACAACAATTTTTTGTATCATGTTTGCAAGACTTTTGTAGCAAATTCTTAGGTGTGAAACGTAGACTCATTGTAATTCTGTAGTTGTAATGAAACATGTTGCTAAGATTGATGGCTCGTCGACTAGGATCTTTGTAGCTAAATAACATAGCCTTAAGTTTGCTATGTATAGTTAACGAACTGTCGACAATGTGCACAATGTATAATGGAGTTTAAAACTTATCTATCTTATACTCGACTAGTTGTAGGAGCAACTCTAAGGGAGAGCTATTTTCCAAACTTGTTGTATGGGTCCTCCAAAAAATTGTGAGAGTCACATCGAGTGGCATGTTGAACCCCAAATGTTGCTTTTGTATGTTTTATTAGAGTAACTACAATCCATGATTTTGGACCTCTAATATGTCTTTAAGAAATTTTAACGAGTTTCAAGAATAGATCGAATGGCGACTTGAACTCCATACGTGCTTGAATGCTGGTTGCTAAACTAACTCCGAGCCATTGGTATGAATTCTGAACTTATTAGTTTAGGAATTAACAGGTTACAGGAACAGATCGAATGACGAGTTGAACTCTAGACCAGCTATGTCACAAGTTGCTAAAGTAACATCGAGCCATGGGTATGGACTCCGAACCTGTCGTCGGGGCGTTAACAGATTACAGAAGCAGATCAAATCGCAAAGTGAACTCTGAACTTGCTTTAGTACAAATTGCTAAAGTAACTTTGAGTCATGGGTATGGACTCCAAATCCGTCATGTAGGAAGCTATTAACGAGTTTTTAGTGTCGTTTTATGTATAAGTTGGGTGTTTAACTCATTGTTTGCTTTAAAAAAATTGAACAAAATGTTTAGAAGTAAACTAAGGGGCTGCTCTAATGGCTGACCTTTATTACATGGAATGACAGGTAGTGAAAACGGTCTTTATTGAAAGGAAAAATAAACTAAATGGCTGCTCTAGTGGCTGACCTTTATTGTAATTTTTAAAAGTTTTACTATTAAAAGATGGCATTTTAGATGCTCTCGTTATACTTCATAAGGCGCTTGGCGTTCCAAGTTCTGGGTATCTTCTTCCCTTAAAGTCTTCAAGTTAATATGACCCTGGGCGAATCACTTGAGAAACCTTGTATGGCCCCTCTCAGTTGGGAAAGAGCTTTCCTTTTCTTTGTGCGTTCGAGATTTTGAGTTTACACAAGATGAGGTCCCCCTCTTCAAGATTGGTGGGGCGGACTCTCTTGTTATAAAACTTTTTGACCCTTTGCTGATAAATGTTCCTCCGTATAGCCGACCTTTTCCGTACCGCTTTGACGAAGTCGAGGTTGGCTCATAGATTGTTGGAATTTTGAAGGAAAGAAGACGGGGAGATAGCAATCCAACTTTCACGGGGATAAGTGCTTCCGAGCAGTAGGCAAGGTTGAAGGGCGACTCCCCCGTTGGTGTCCGCTTTGTGGTTTTGTAAGACCACAACACACTTGGCATCTCTTCAACCCACAGACCTCTTGCAGCTTCTCCCAGTCTCTTCTAAAGGCCATCTAGAATCTTTCAATTTGCATTTCCAAATTGGCTGTTAGTTTGGGGATGCGAAACTAAGGTGAAGCACTGAGTGATTCCCATATCCATGCAGAATTGACAAAAAAGTTTGCCAGTGAATTGCATGCCATTATTGGAGACGAGTAATCGAGGGATCCCAAATCTGCAGGCAATGTTCCTCCAAAAGAACTGTTGAATTTTCTGCTCTGTGATGGTGGCTAGTGACTCTGCTTCGACCCACTTTGTGTAGTCAATGAAAACCACTAGGAAAATTCTTCGACCAGCTACTGGCAGGAATGGTCCAATCAAGTATATTCCCAGATGGCGAAGGGGTCGGGGCTAGACATAGAGCTAAGGATTGCACGAGGTCCATGCTTGATTGCTGAATGCTTCTGACAGGGGTCGCACTGGAAAACATATTCTTGCTTGTCCCTGAGCAGCATGGGCCAATAGTACCCCTGATTGAGTATCTTTCGTGCGTGGGAACTTTCCCCTTAATGACAGTTGTTTATTCCTTCATGTTGTTCTTTGAAAGCGTACTGTGCTTCCTTTAGAGTGAGACATCAAAGATAGTGCTTGCCATCGACTATGGTGTATGAGCATTTGTATATGTGTTCTTGCATGAGAGCGTATTTTCCCTTGTCCGAATCTTCCTTGCTTCTTTGAGATCTTCAAGGAGGATTCCCTTGTCGAGGAAATCGATCAGGGGTTTCATCCAATAATCTTCAGACATTTGGGGTGTGATGGCCATGATCTCCAATTCTTCCTCCCCGATGCTCGGCTTGAGAAGGACCTCAATGAGGACCGTGCGTTCAAGCCCATCGAGAGATGAGGAAGCTAACTTGAAGAGGGCATCTGCTTGTCTATTTTGCTCACGGGGAATGCGAGTAACATTAGCTTCTCTGAATGTTGTTAGGAGTTTCTTGACTTGTGACAAGTACTTGGCCATGCGATCATCCCTGGCTTCATACTCACTTTGAACTTGGTTGACGATTAACTGGGAGTCGCTAAACATCTTGATTCTTCGTGAGCCTGCTTCTCGTACTAACCAAAAACCGGCAATGCTTCATATTCTGCTTCGTTGTTGGATGTAGGAAAATTGATGTGCAATGAGTATTAGAGAGTAAACTTATCGGGCCCAAGCAAAATAATTTATGTTCTGCTTCCTTCAAGGTAAGATGACTAGTTTATTACACTTTCTAAACCACCATCATCGACTCGCTCAAGCAAGGTAAGATGACCCGTCTATTACAATTTCTTCTTCCTTGGGGGAGTCGATGATGGTGGTTTCCATAATAAATTTGGCCAAGGCCTGAGCCTTGCTGGTCATTCTCGGTCGGTAGCTGATGTCGTGTTGACACAGTTCAATGGACCACTTCATCAATCTTTCGGAACTTTCATGTTTTAGGAGCACTTGCTTGAGCGACTGATCAGTGAGGACACATATGGAATGCACCTGGAAATAGGGGCGAAGTTTCCGAGCTACTGTGACCAGTGCATAAACCATCTTTTCCATTTTTGAGTAACGGGGTTCTGCAATATGGAGTACCTTGCTCACAAAGTAGATTTGTTTCTGAACACTATCTTCTTCTCTGACTAGGACAGCATTAAGAGTTTGGTCGGAGGTTGCTAAATAGAGGTAAAGGATTTCACCTGGCTCGGACTTGCTCAAAAGCGAAGGATTGATGAGGTATGCTTTAAGTTGTTCGAAGGCGGTTTGTTGTTCTTCCCCCCACTTGAAACCTTTTGCGACCCGTAGAATTTTGAAAAACGGCAAACATTTCTCGTCAGGTTTAGAGAGGAACCGATCGATGGTGGCCAGGCGGCCGGTTAATTTCTGCACTTCCTTGACCGTAGTCGGGGGAGACATGTTGCGAATTACCCGGATTTTTTTGGGGTTGGCTTCAATTCCCCTTTGGCTAACCATAAAGCCCAAGAATTTACTAGAGGATACTCCGAAAGGGCATTTGGTAGGATTTAGACGTATGTTATGCTTGCACAATTCTTCGAATGCTTCTTGAAGGTCGGTGACGTGGTATTCTTTTTGGAGGCTTTTGACTAACATATCATCCACGTACACTTCCATGTTCCTACCGATTTGACTCATGAAGACCTAATTTACCAGACGTTGATAAGTAGCGCTGACATTTTTCAGGCCAAAAGGCATAACTCGATAGCAGTACAGACCCTGATCTGTGATAAAGAACGTCTTCTGAGTGCCAGGTGGAAACATTTGGATATGATTATACCCAGAAAATGCATCCATGAAAGTTAGGAGTTCATGACCCGATGTGCCATCGATCAATGCGTCTATATTGGGGAAAGGGAACGGGTCTTTCGGACAGGCCTTATTATGATCTATAAAGTCTATGCATATTCTCCAGTTATCGTTAGCTTTCTGAACCATCACCATGTTGGATAACCACTATGGGTATTTAAATTCTTGGATGAAATGCGCAGCTAGGAGTTTGTCAACTTCTTCTTTGACCGCTTGGAGCCTACCTGGAGCAAATTTGCGACGTCTTTGCTGATCGGGTTTGGCATCCAGACTCGCGTCAAGATGTTGTATGATTAGATCTCCGGGAATTCCTGGCATGTCAGTTGCGGTCCAGGCAACAAGTTTTGATTTTCTCGTATACCAGCGATGAAACGCTCCATAAGCTGGAGAGGAAGAATCTTGTTGACACGAAAACCCTTGCTCTGATCCTCTTGGGAAAAAGGGATCTCTTCTAATTCATCCACGAGCTCTGAGTTCGCATGACTTCTTTCTAACGGGGATTCAATGGTATCAAGTGGAATAATTGACCCTCCCATGGTGGCAGTGTAACTGCTAGCGCTGCCTATTGGTTTCCCACTAGCAAAGCTAGAAGAATGCTATTATTGGAAATTTTATTCTCATGTGAAACACAGAGACAACTGCATGGAAAGCTGCTAGGCTTCGGTGGCCAAATATTGCATTGTATGCGGCTTTGATGTCAACTACCAGGAGGTCTAGTGCATTCGTTTGAGTTGTTGGGGCTTTTCCTGCTGTCACATCAAGTGTGATGATTCCTTCAACTTGGACGGGTGCACCTGAGAAGCCGTGAAGTGTATAACCAATTGGCTTGAGTTGATCTTGTGAGAGCTGTAAAGCATCGAATGTTTGCATCAAATCATGCATAAAATGATAACCAGTGCATCGCAATGAGGCATTTTGATGCCTTCGAGATCTTTATCGGAGAATGAAACAAAGAGGCCTAAACTCTTTGTAGGTAGAGCGTTCTGTACTAAATTAACTTTCCTCACGAAGGCTTTGCAAGAGGAGTTGGATATCTCCCTCCATCGGGCCTCCGTGAATGGAATGGAGAATGGTCATGTGTTCAGAGTCTCGTGATTCGGAGGGTATCTCTTGACGCTTATTAGCCCTTCGTGGCGGAGGGGTTTCGGCATTGTTGTTTCGTGGAACAAATTAAGAGAGATAGCCCCAGCGAATCAGGTCTTCAAGTTCTTATTTGAGGGCTCGGTAATTGTCGGTAGTGTGTCCATGGCCTCTATGAAATACGCACCACAAGTTTATGTCTCTTCTCTTGCTGGCCATTGTCGTTTTGGGAGGAGGACGGATTATTCCGTCTTTTTCAACTGCCATGAGAATTGCAATCACACTTACATTTAGCAGAGTAAACTTGTTGAAGCGTGATGCGGGAGGTGGGCGGCGTTGACCTACACCGTCTTTTTGAAGCTTCTTGGGTGCTTCCTCTCTTGCATTCTTCCGTTTGTTTTCGGAAGGTGATTCTTTCTTGTATTGTGGGTTGAGAGCTTCCTCGACTCTAATGTATTTGTCACTCCTTTTTAGGAGCTCAGTGAAAATCATTTGGAGTCTTCTTCACGATGGAAGATTTTAGTTTTAGTTATGAGTGACGTTGTGGCGGAAAGCTGCAGCCGCCATTAAAAAGTCCAAGGAGAAGATCGATCTTGCTTCAGCCGTGAAGTGTTTGATGAATTCTTTCAGCAATTCCCCTTCCTTTTGTTTTTTCAGCCTTTCGGATGGTAACGAAGTGCGCTATGAAGACCTCCTCGAGTTGGTCGAAAGAGAATATTGACTCCGGAGTGAGGCGGGAATACCATTCTCTTGCAGATCCTTTAAGAGTAATGGGGAATGTTTGACACATGAGCGCACCGATGGTGTTGTAGACCATCATAAGGGTCTTGAAACTCTCGATATGGTCAGTCAGGTCTGATTCCCCATCTTATGATTCAAGTTGAGAAGCTTTGAAGTACTTTAGGCTTGGTGCATCGAGGATGGTTTTGCTGAATGGAGATTGACTAGAGTGGTAGGCCCTGCTAGAGCGGTTTTCCTCATTCTTCATATATTCTAGACGATCTTCTACCTTTTGGATTCGGTGAAGGACTTGGTTGTCCTTCCCCTTGGATCCAGTTGAGTTGGTAGATTCTTCTTTGGAGGGCTTTGGCCCAGATCTTGGATACCCTGGATAGCTCGGAGGATGTCGAGCTTGAACTTTTCCAATTCGGCTCTAGTGACTGGGGCATCTTTCCCTTTATTCTGCTCAAGAAGCTTTCAACTCTCATGATTTGGGCTTCTTATTGCAGTGTGCCCCCTGTGAGAGTAAGATTTCCTTGATATCTGTCTAGGAGAGTTGCTTCTTCAATTTTCCTGACGTTCTAGGTGGGAGGCCTCAGTTTGGGCAAGCCTCTCATCTAAGTAGATTCGTAGACCAGTTCCTTATTTTCTAGCACTGATGATTAGGCAGAGATCTGTTGATCTCCGGGGGCCTTGGGAGGCCATTGAATCGGTTGATGCATTATGGATTGAGACACAGTTGTACAGGAGATGTTGTTCATGACAGCTTCGTCGGGAGCCCTCCGGTGCCTCTCCATTAAAAGGAGTTTGACTAGGCTTTTGGGGCGACTGTTGAGGAGGAATCAGATCTTCCACATGAGAAGTTGATTGACGAAGAGAGTTGGTGCGACGGCTTGAGGCTGTCGCTCTGCCTCTTAGTCTTGGTGGCATAGTAGTAAGTCTGATTTGTGTAGTTTTCTATAGACGACGTCAATCTATTGCTGCTTATTTTGGTGTGGGAGCAAATTAATAGTGAGTTAATATTTTATGGAAACTACTAAAAATAGAATATTTGATCTTTGCCGTGAAATGCAGTTAGAGTTCCTGAGATTGAATCTGGATCGTTGATTAGACACAGTGATCTGGATCCGATGGTTGCTGACACGACCGATGGACCTGCAAAAAGCCTGAAACACTGGGGGTTGGCCCTGGCTACAGACCCTCCGACGCTCAAGTCAGAACCAGAGAGAGAAAGAGAGTTTGAGAAAGAAACTATTGATTATATTCTGACTGAAGAGAGGGGAGGGTATTTATAAGTCTGAGAAACAGTACAGGAGATTGCTATGAATCCATTAGATCGACAATGAATTCCTTATCTCCTTTTCGAATCTCCCCCTCAAGAGATAAAACTCTCTTGTTTGGGGATAAGAGATTTAACTAACTGCCTTTATAGGCTGGGATCTCTCTTAGTAAGCCTAATCTTTCACTTCTTATGAGCTTGTAAGAGACCCATATCTTGTAGAGGAGCCTGGAGAAGGTCCGGACCTGTTAAAGAGGTTCGTTATGATTAATCTGCCTGCAGAAACTTTGAGATCTGTGCTGGAATCGTAGGGCCCTGATTTGCTGCGATTTTTACCATTATCAGTGAAGAGTGGGAGGATTGCTGGTGAATTGGATGTTTTTTGGCAGAAGATCTCTGAGGATGATGTTATTATGTCTTTTGTAGCGTTGAATTTTGTCGCTGGTGATCCTTGTGTTGTGGTTGTACTGGGGATCGATTGATTCTTTCAAATATATAGCTTTCTCTACTCTTTTCAGTGCTTGCATTTGTTCTTTTCATGGTCTTTTCAATTGCAATTTTGTAAACGTTTGTGTTTATCTTATTTAGGGCCCTTCTTCCTATTCATGTGTGTTGTTTCGTTGTTGTTGTATATTGATGTTGCTTTTGCGTGTTATTAACTTTTTACAACAGTGGTCGTGTAAGGAGGTTAGGAATTTATCTGTAGAGGTGTTGGGGAGGATCAGCTTTATCTGTATGAATATTATGGTTATAGGCAGTTCATGGTAAGTTTTAATTTCCGGTTTGCATTTTCTATTCTTCGGTGTATTTTTTATTTTTATTATCAAAAGTTTAAGGTCATTCGTTGTGTGAATTGTGGGATTGGTTGCGACCTTGTTTAGTCATGGCATCCATAAAATCGGCCGACATTTTTTATTTTTGCTTTTCGGTGCTGTAATGTTCATTTCTGTATTAATGTTATGATGCTTGGGTTTTTAGTTGATTTTCTGTTTCTATCTTTAAGGATGTGTCGTGTTTGTATATTGATAATTTCTGTAGGTGTCGTGTGTTTCTGATCCACCGAATTATACGGAGGGTTTTCGGCGTTTTCGTCAACTGTTCATCAGGCATTTGGTTTGGTAATTGTGTAGTATTGGTTGCATTTTTACGTGTATTTCTGTCGTTTGTTCGTTCTCTGACTTAATTTTGTTGTGGTATCAATTACTTTGATTGGTATTGTTTTATTTTCAAGTTTTCTTTATCGTCTGGTGATTGTGTGAGGAATTTTTAGGTTAATTTTTTTCGGCTGTATGTGCGTGCTAATTCATTTGTTTCCCTAAAATTATAGCTTGGTTTGACCTAATGTATGTAGCATTGGTGTGGGTAGATTCCCTACAACAAGAAAACTTCGATATGTTTAAATTCACTTCTCGGTGTTTTTATGGTGTGGGTGTTCCTTGTTGTGGTTTTGTGGTCATATTTATAGTAGTTATAGGTATGTTGTTTGTGTCGGCATTTTGTGAATATATTCTTTGGGAATTTGGAAAAGTTTATAAATTTTTTCGTCGTCAAAATTTGTCGTTTTGGTGCAAATCTGCTATTGTTCTATTGTGTTTAGTTACTTCTGCAAATTTTTCTTCTGTCTGTTCAGTTGTTCAATGTCTGCCTTGTATTATTCCTCCTAATAATGTCTGTCACCTTCTGCTTTATTTCGTTGGTCTATTAGAGAAAATCTTTTGCACAGCTGTGCACGTTCCCTTTTTTTCCTTGCTTATGTGCACACAGTTTGATTATTATTTTGATTATTGTTCTTTCCGGTAGATTCAGCGGCTCTCACAGCATTGTTCAGTCATTTGTAGTTTTTTGAACCATCTGGTTTAGGGTTAACTTCGTTCAAGTTGAAGGTTTAGGGTTAACTATTATTTTACTCAGTTAATTTTGCAACATCTTCGAATGTTACAGTTCGTTCGAACTTGGTGTTCTAAGAAGAATTATTACTATGCTATGTGTAGGTTATTTGTTCATTCTTTCTGGTTGTACAAATTGTAGGAATTTTCATATTATAATTGATCAGTCATTCATAAAAAACGCAGTTCTTTGTCAGTAGTTGGAATATGTGGTTGTTTGTGCTAGGTCTATTTGTGGTATTGTTAGGAATTTGGCACAGCGAAGTTGGAGCTTTAGTAGAGCGAAGCAATAACCGATCAAATCAATAATCAAACATGTAGATCAAGGCACACAAAGAATACAAAGATTTGTCTCAGTTTGGGCAAACCCTAATTCGGAAAAAAATAAGGGGGATATTATTCAACTAGAGAACATCACAAGAGGAGTTTACAATGGAGAATTTTCACTAGAAGATAATCTGCTATTTAAATAGAGAACTCTCAATAAAGTGTTTCCTCTATCAATAGAGACTATTAATACAATATATAGAGATCTAGAGAAACCCTAGGTTGTAGTCTTGATACAATAACTGTCCTATATATCATGAAGAAAGAGTCACACGAGAGGAGGCGTACAATTTAACTTGGAGGAGAAGTTGGGCCCATAATTGATCATCTAGACCTAGCCCAATAGCTGCTGCATGTCATTGATGGTCGATTGGCAATCGACCGTGTTTGGTCAATTCCAAACCAGATGGTTTGGGCGGTCGACTCGACTGTCCCAAGCCTCTGTTTTTCTGACTGCTGACTTCTTTTACACCAGATCCTTCGAATATTCTTCTCACTTCAACATCTTTTCTTCACAACGAACTCGAGTATGCAAGACATACAATCCCAATAATCTCCACCTTGAATTGCATATGCGTGCTATCAACACTTGTGTGATTAACCACCTCGAGACTTTTTTGTTCTCCACCTGTAAACGAACTCGGTTCAGTGGCTTTTTCAGCTAGTTGAATCAATCTTCCACCTTATCTCACCAATAAGTATACCCCCTCCAGGGCACACCACAGTAGGCGTTAACACGGAGGTGCCACCCTCCACACGAACTCCACCTACCTTGAGGCACTCTCCACCTCTAGATTGTATTCGAACGTTGTGGTCTCACTTTGATGATTTTAGTGGTAGAAGACTAGATGAATCTTTAGAAATAACGTGCATAGAAACACTAGCACAAGATTTTCGATTCAAACAAAGCTTGTAGAAGTTGTGTTGACTTTTTCCAACACCCCCTATTTCCAAATATCACCTTACAACGACCTTCCTAACGAACCGAACTCCACCTCGAGATGTAGACCTGCAGCCGCATGCTTCCAGAGTTTATAAGGATATCAGATTTTGTTTCAACAGAGATATATGCATGACTTCCCTTAGAGTGTGCATGTTTCCATCTAGCATCTCCAACTCAATTGTTCCTTCACTACCTAAATAAATAACCTCACCAGTAGCCGTTCTCACACACAGCTCGTTGTTGACTTGTAAGTAGAAAACTTCTTCCTCTTAGAGCAAATGTGTGTAGAACTACCTGAATCAAGAAACCAACCAGAATCTACATCTAAAAAATTGGAAACAATAAGACAACTGAAATTATCACTTGACTCATAAACACTAACAATATTGACGCTCTTCTAATTAAGCAACTTGCGACAATCATTCTTGTAATGCACAATCTTCTTGCAATATCAATAATGTATCGCGCCTTTATGTGCACTTTTCCTTTCAATTGAAGGATCTTCCACTGCTAAGCAACTATTAGAGGTAAACTCTGATTAATTAGTTTCCTTCCTACGTTGATCTTCCTTCAAGCCCTTAATCAGCTCAGCTACCGAAAGATTCTCCTTGAGAGACTTTCTATGTAGCACAGTAGTTATCAAATGCATGTACGAATCTAGCAGTGAATATATCAAGTTGAAAGTTTTATCCTCTTCTCTTAGATCATCAGCGTTTATCTCCCTTAGTATATAACACCTGATTGAACTCTGTAATATGATCTTGAAGAGCGGTACCTTCCTTCATTGAGTAACTAAACTGTTTTCTCTTCCAGTATATCAGTTCTTGTAATGGCAATTCAGTATAGTCAGTTATGAGTCTTGTCCATAAACTAGCTGCTCGTTTACTCCTGATTTCGTTCGCCGAAAACATCCGAAATTAAACCCAAGGCTTCTGAATTAATCTTCAACCAGTTCTGCTGCTTTAAGTTGGATGGCTTACCATGCTTGATTTTCGTGAAACTCTTATCTATCATCTTCATTAATAAACTCGTCAACCGAAGCTATGATACCAGTTGTTAGGAATTTGGCACAGTAAAGTTGTAGTTTTAGTAGAGAGAAGCGATAACCGATCCAATGAACAATCAAACAAGTAAGATCAAAGCACACAAAGATCTGTCCCAGTTTGGGCAAACTCTAATCCAATGAAAAATAATAGAGATATTATTCAACTAGAGAAGATTACAAGAGTTATAAACTCTCAACAAGAACCTATCTATTTCTCAAGCCTCACTAGAAGATAATATGCTGTTTACAGTGGAGAATTCTTAATTAAGTACTTCATTTCTCAATAGAGGCTATTACAATATATAGAGATCTAGAAAAATCCTAGGTTATAGTCTTCATTCAATAACCGTATGATATGTCCTGAAGAAAGAGCCATGCGATAGGAGCCATACGATCTAACTTAGAGGAGAAGTTGTGCCCAAAACAGATCACCTAGACCTAGCCTAATAGCTGATGCACGTCACTGACGATTGACTGCCCAAAGTGGCAGCTGGCCGTGTTTGTTCAATTCCAAACTGGAGAGTTTGAGAGATCAGCTGCCCATGTTACCCCTCGCTTCCCATTATACGGGAACACAGGCGCATAATTGAGGTACAGCGAATGATATAAGTATGCCAACTCATATCATCCATAAGCTGTACAATACCAGTAAACTCAACAATGCAATAATAATCACATAAAGGAGAATATAATACAATAACCAATATCTGAGATAGAAAAACTTACCAAACAGGCTCAAGAATATGCAATGCAATAACAGCTCGATGAGTTCTTTAAGTAACCCATCGTTTGTACCTGTATAACATAACTCAAAGAAAGATAGATGGAGTACCTGTTAAAGCAAATTGCAGGACCGCAAGTAGTACAAGCAAAATATGAACAAGAGACAAGATATGCAGGAAAACAAAAGAACTGGGAATTCAAATACGAAACAAACATGATAAAGATAAACAACATGTATAACAAGAAAGAAACAAGGACTAACAAACAGGGAAACTAGAACTGGCGATGCAAATGTAATATAACATGATCAAGGTAATGCAGGTAACAACTAGAACATGACTCAAAATATAATTAATCGGGAACGAGGAATAATGTAACAGGAAATATGCCATGTAAACAGAAATCATGCAAAATTCTAACGGGTGTCATGTGAACTAGTAATAGGTAACAGGTAACAGGTAATCTTATAAACTTGTAAACTTGTAACAGATATCAGATAAATATGTGAAACAGGTGACAAGAATATGCAAGTGAAACATATTATTCTTAAGTCTTTTATTTAATCCTATCCAATGCATCACTGATGTGTCTCATACCACATGGTTGCTGCATACAAACAAGTTACATTTAGATTTAGTGATGAATTCTATAGGGCCATGTACTCAGGCATCATGTAAACAGGTAAATAGGCTCATGAATCATCTAATCATGTATTCATGCGAATAGGTGGGAAACATAGGCCCCTTCTGATTACACCTTCCTATAGAGAAGTATGTAGTCAGTTAAAACAGGTAAACAGGCTTATTAATCATGTAATCATGTACTCATGCAAACAGGTGGGAAACACGGGCCCCCTTCCGAGTACACCTTCCTGTAGGGAAGAATGCAGTCAGGTAATCATATAAACAGGTAAACAGACTCATGAATCATGTAATCATGTATTCATACAAACGGGTGGGAAACACCGACCCCCTTCCGAGTACACTTGCCTATGTTGTCCATTACCAGATCTTTCCCCTAATCCTGGCTTGATTACTTATTCTTTTTACCAAAACAGACATGAATGTACAAAATCAAGGTCATGTAAATATGACAGTGACAGAAACCAGTTTCAAACTGGACGAAAATCATGTTCGGGTGCCATTAAAAAAATTATAAATATTGAAACAACAAGAACTCCAATTCTGGACAGTAGGACGTTGCTGCACCAAAACGGGAATTTCTGCTGCTACAGAAAAGAAAATCTAGACCCGCCAGAAGTTATAGAAACTAGATTCTCTGCCGGTTCCAGCGCATATACACACAACATATATAAAAATCACAGAAACTAGGTTCAAATTCTTGTTCTTTACAGATTTTATGTTCAGACAGAAACTTAGGGTACAATTCTTATATTCATAAAATAGTTAAAATTCATTTAAAAATTCTATAAAATTTATAATCAGGTTATTAATCATGTTAAGCAACATACTGGAAAATATCAGGTCTTAATTATACTTTTAACATGATACTTAAATTAGTCAATCAAGAAAATATACTTCAAAATAGTAATCTGGAATTGAAAACGTCATAGCACTAGAAACAGCATATCTTGCAATCTACACATCGAATTTCAGATCAGTCAAAGGTTCTAGAAACTAGACTTGGGGGGGGGGGCTTAATACTCTTATTTATAAAGTTCTAATAGATTCAAAATGTAATTGGGTCAAAATCTGATTACAAGTCAGAACAGACAGCAGGGCAGAAATATACAATTTGATATCTATGTTCTTTTACGAATACAGAATTGACAGGAACAAATCAAAGTGGAAAGGGGTCAAGATCATCAACGTATAAGGCATGAGAAATGGATCACAATGATAAACCTACTTGCGGTATTTCAAAAAAAAGCTTGTACGGGAAAACAAAAGATTCATACAAGGATACTTGCCTGATAGACGATGAACGGAAGCGAGACGAGCGACGGCGAAACACGTGCAAGAGACGGAATAACACATGCAGTGAAAATAACACGTGCAACACACATGTACAACAACAGTAGCAATAACAGCAAGGACAACAGCTGTAACCCCTGTTTTTTATTTTATGTATTTTGGAGTGTATTTTTCATTTTGTATATTTTTATCTTCCTTGTATTTTTCGGAACCGTATATTGGATTTATTTTCAATATATATTCTTTTTCTTTTTATTTGAGCTTCTTGTGTCGTTTGTTCGCCGTATTATTCGTTTTCACCATTTTGGGTTCTTTTTCTCATTTTCTTGGCCTCGTTCATTTTTTTTTTTTTTTGGTGATGTGATGGATTTTTGGTGGTGATTTACCCAAATTGTGATTTTTGGCCCTTAAGGAGATTTTTAGGAGCCATAGAATTCATTATATATTGTATCCCCATTTGAAATCTACCCAATATCCATTACCCATTTGTATACCTATTAATTCATATTGATACCCACTACTCATTAGCCCAAATTAACTCCCATATATAATAACCTAATCCCCTAATAAATCCTAAACCTAATCATTATCTCCCTCTCCCTCCTAATACAATCCCGGCCCCCCTTTTCTTTTGTTCTCTCCCAAACCGGCCTGCATACTCCCTCCCACATCCGGCCTCCATCCATCCAACCATCACAAGCCCTCTTTTCGGTGTTCTTTGAAGTGGGTATCATCCACGTTGGTTCGTGCATCAAGGAGAGCGATCATGTAGGCATTTTGGTTTGTGGGTTCGCTTGGATTCGCACTAGGAGAGATTTTGTTCGTGGGTTTTACACTTGGACTCGTTTGCGTCGTGTTTCTCTCCATTAAGAGGCAAGTAACTTGTACATAATTTTATTAGGTTGATACAAGTCAAAAAGTTCACATATAGAGTAGTTGGGTCTAGAGACGGCCAAAAATTGTATTTTTATTTGTGGGTTTTATCTCTATTGTATAAATCAGGCCATAAATGACTTATGACATGAGAATTGATAGGTTTATGCCCTAGGTTTACCCTAAACTTGATTTTTGATCGTGTATGTGATAATTGCATGCTATGTGTTTGATTGATTGCCCGTGTGAAAAATAATAGGTTTGGATATGTTAGAATCTCTAAAACATGATGATTAGATGTTTGGTAGGTTGTATTTCAAATTTGGTTGAGTTTGGTTCAATATTATGAAAATTGTGTTGATTTTAAGTAGAGGTGTGAAATCTGTATTGTGCAGTCTGTTCTGTGTTGTTTGCTGTTTTCACCTATGCTACAATCCGAATCTCAACTTCAAAATTAAAAGTGAATTGTAGATAATTTTGTCTATTCAAACCCCACTGGTTTTACCTGATTTGGAGTTTGTATGACTGAGATATTATAGTTTTGGTACAGGTGTGTCGATAGATTTCTAGATTCTGTTTTGTGTAAATTTGTTAACAATTTATTTTTCAAGAACTAGACTATACATAATATCTTGCTCTAATATTTTTCTCAGTGTTTTTCCATAATACTAGGGACTTCCTAGATTTTTTTTGTATTTTAAAGATGAGTTTTGTGTAGTGTTTCATGTTCTTTTCTAAATTCACCTTGTGCTGCAATTTGCGTGCTGTTCTATATTGAATGCAGCTTTTACCCTAATTCCTTATGTTTTATGTAAATTATTCGTGAGATATGAAAGTTGGAAAAATCTATCTATTTTCACGTCGTTTTGGCGGAATTGGATTTCGATTCACTGATTGCGAGATATCCTTATTTTCGTACAGCAGTGTTGAGAAATTCCAGATTCGTCAAACTATGATTTTGTGTTACTTCTTATTTTTTATGGATGATATATACTTACTGGAATATTATGAAACTTGTTATTTGAGTCTATACCTATAGGGGATTACCCCAGATTTTTCGTGGAATTATTTGATATGTTTTCTTGCTGTTTTCATACTTTTGAAGTCGTTCCCCTGTTTTCTGGCTGAACATAAAATCTCTATTCAAGTCAGTTTTGAGTTGAGATGTTGTGAACTAGTATATAACTTTATTATACTCGTTGGATGTGTGTGGATGTCTAGTTTCCAGATCCTTTGACGGATCATGATTTTCATGCCTGTAGCTCTTTGAATTACTGTTTTAGTACTGATTGGTCTTGCTGTCCTGATTACAAACATAAACTATTTTGCTCGTATATGTGAATGTATATTATCCATGCATGCTGATTTGATTCCCTGAGCCAAAACTTGATTATACCATGTTAGTTTGACATTATTTCGTACCCACTCATGCCTGTTGATGACCATAATAATAAAAGTAACTAAGCTGGGGTTTAAGGGAAGATCTGGTAGTGGAAAATATAGAAACGTGTACTTGGAAGAGGACTAGTGTCCTTCCTGCCTATTTACTTGTACCTGATTGCATTCTTCCTAAGGTGTTCTCGGAGGATAACCACTAGGTTATACCTGTTTCTGACCCTGTCTACATTGCTTCTTATGTAAGGTGTAGAGTAGAAGAGAACCACTAGGTTCTACCTGTTTCTGTTTCCTGTACCTAAGTACACTGCCCTATGGACTCTACTATGAAAATCTTACTAAGCGAAACTGTTTGTTGTAGCAACCATGTGATATAATTTGGGGCGCATGAAGTGCTACCTAGATAGTAAAATAACAAGATTTAACCTGATATAATCTGATACCTGTTTACCTGATACATGATTACCTGTTACCTGATTACCTGTTACCTGTATACCTGTTACCTGATTATCCTGATTATACTGTTACATGATTACTTGTTACCTATTTACCTGATTACCTGATACTTGATGCATATTCACCTGTTGACCATGTTTACCTGATTACCTGATAATTATACATGTTTACCTGTTTACGTGTTGACTTGACACTTGACATATGTTACCCATACCTGTTAGTATATCATGTTGTTAGTTAGTTTTTCCATGTGCTTGTATCCTACTCTATTTATGACCCGCAACTTGCAATTGACGGGTACTTGTCTTTTTCTTTTCTCTTATTCCTGCACATTGTACTTATTGCAGATCTGGAGGGTCAGCTGCCTGAAGGTATTGGAGAGATGATGTTCTAGATGCTGGAGACTTGCTTTATTATTATTATTTTCTTTGTTGCCTGAACTTGAATAATAATGTATTTGGTGTATTTGAATATTATTTGTATTTGGGTGATGTGACCCAGGATATTTGTTTTTCTCTGATTTATTTGAGAATATGGTATTTGATTTCAAGTAAATTTTTGTTGGTAAATTTGTTTCAATGTTGCATGTTGGTTCCACTTTTTACTTCCGACTCTGATAAATTATGTGATGTGTTGCAAAGATTTCTTGAAACAGCTTAAGGATGATAATAATCATTCGCTGGACTTTTGTTACGTACTCGTATTCCATATTTTTGGGAAGCGGGGACGTGACAACAGCCAATAGGAATGGCAGAACAGCCAACGGCGAGAATCCCAAAAGCTAATAGCAATTCAACCCAATTAGTAAATAGTGGTGAACAGTAATGGCAGGGCTCGCAACTTCGATGGTGTAACTACTGTTTTCGTTCTTTTCATTTTCCCCCTTTTGTAATATTTTATTTGCAATTGAATAAAATACTTTATTTTTTTGATATTTTGATTAAATTTGTTCATGAAATTATTCGTACTTCTTGATTGAGCTATTCTTGTTGATCCTATTTTCTTTTATTAAATTGTGGGTCCTTATTATTTTAGATCTATATCTTATTGAACCCTAAAACCCAATTTCAATTGTTCTTGACCCAAAACCGCTATTGTTGGATCCTAAATCGTTAACCCAATATCCTAATTGCACCCTATAAATATAATCCTATTGCAAACTCTAAAATTATACAAATTGAAACCCTAATAGCCGTCTATTCTCTCTCCTATTTTCTCTCTCCTCGAATGTAATATCCCGGTCGGATATTATATTTGTATTATTATTATTTTTAAAATTAAAATATTTCTTATGGAAATTACTTAGTTTTAATAAATAATCATTATTTGTATATATATATACAAGTATATACATGTGTTGTATCGGTTTTGTGCACTTATACAAAATCCTGTAAAATGCACTTTTCAGGAAAATATCTGTATTATCCCGGGCTGATATTAAAAGTTATTATTTTATTATTATTTTCTGAATTGAAATTTTTTTGGTGGATATTACCCGATTTAGTTAATAAACATTATCTATATATATACTAGTATGTATATATCTGTATTGTATCAAATTGGTACTGTAATCTTCTGAGCCAGTAATTTTTTGTTTTGTTTATTATTCCTGAATTAAAATATTTTTTGTAGAGATTATTCGTTTTAACTAATAAAAGTTTTCAGTCTATGTAGATGTATGTATGTATATGTACTGTATCGATTTTGTACATTTGTACGAAATCATATAGTATGTGACTTTGGAAAAATACCTCTTATTTTTTTATCAATCATGATCAAATGGACGGTAGGGATTGGATTAGGGTGTGATTGCAATATTTATTTGCAAATAGACCTCAAATTTGTTGAGCCCCAAAGAATGAGAACACTTGGGTACTTCTCATCCACAAAACCGAAACCTCGTCTCCTACAAAACCCCCCATCCCCTCCTATGGCCGGCCAATTGCTATGGCAAAGCCCATTTTTCATTTATTTCTTTATTTCCATCTCACTCCATCTCATCTTCTCTTATATTTCCTTCTATCTCTTTTACTTGTTTTTATTTAGAAAAAAATTTAGAAGAAAAGAAAAGAAAGAGAGATCAAATCAAAATAGAATGGGTTCTCTTTTCATGGGGTGTTATTGAGGAGGAGCAAGAACAAGGAGCAAGAACAAGGAGAAGAGCAAAGCTAGTTTTTCCTACAACCGATGTGGGTGAGGGTTTCTTAACTCAAATTGTTATTTTTATTGTTTTATTTGCTTGTTATGTGGACAAATTGGACTATTTTCAGGTGCATATTGAAGAACTTGGACTAGAATAAATGGCATAAAATGATTGAGGGGTTAGAACTTAACAAGAACCCTAAAAACCCAATCTTGAACTAGTATGTAGTTTTGATTAATTACTAATGCTAAAGTTGAAATTTTGATTCCAAATTAATTTGAGAGGTTCTCATATGTCTCCTTACCATGCCCAAATTTTATAGATTTTTTTGGGGTAAGTTTGATGGGTGAAATAAATCGTTTCTCCAAAACAGTGAGCTTTTAAGCAAAGCGCTATTTGGTTATTTTTGCTTATGTTCAAAGAGCTGGATTTTGAGCTCTATAAGGAATCTGAAAAATTGGTCAACTAGAAAGTTGTAGTAGATGTTTTCCCCTTTCAAAAATGTCCAGTTTTGTTAGATTCCGATAATTATTGCAAAAGTTGTGAGCTTTACAAGTTTCAGCTTTTACTGTCTTTTTGTCGTTCTTAAAATTGTGTTCAAAGAGCTGGATTTTGAGCTCTATAAGGAATATGAGAAAGTTGTTAACTATAGAGTTGTAGTAGATGTTCTCCCCTTTCCATAAAGCCTAATTTTGTTAGATTCCGATAAGTATAGCAAAAGTTATAAGCTTTATAACTTTCAGCTGTTGCTGTCTTTTTGTTGTTTTTGAATTGTATTCGAACGGCTGGATTTTGAGTTCCTTACGGAATCTGAAAAAGTTTTCAACTATAGAGTTGTAGTAGATGTTCTCCCATTTCCAGAATGGCCAATTTTTCTAGATTCCGATAAGTATAGCAAAAGTTACGACCTTTACAAGTTTCAGCTTTGTCATGTCTTTTGTTGCTCTTGAATTTTGTTCAAAGAGTAGGAATTTGAATTCCATAAGGAATATGAGAAAGTTGTTAACTAGTAAGTTGTAGTAAATGTTCTGAGCTTTCCAAAAAGTGCAATTTTGTTAGATTCCGATAAGTATAGCAAAAGTTATGAGCTTTACAAATTTCAGCTTTTGCTGTGCTTTTTGTTGTTCTTGAATTGTGTTCGAAGAGCAGGGATTTGAATTGCATAAGGAATCTCAGAAAGATGTTAATTAGAAAGTTGTAGTAGGTGTTCAGAGCTTTCCAAAAAGTCCAGTTTCGTTAGATTCCGACAAGTATAACACTGGCTATGACCTTTACAAGTTTCAGTTTTGTGTTGTCTTTTGTTGTTCTTGAATTTTGTTCAAAGAGCATGAAATTTGAATTCCATAAGGAATTTGAGAAAGTTGTTATCTAGGAAGTTATAGTAGATATTCTTAGCTTTCTAAATATCCCTATTTTGTTAGATTCCGTAAATGGAGTATGAGTTATGACTTTTACAAACGCACAACAGCTGGCCTTTATTGGCTGAAGCTCGCTGTTTAGGTCGTTCAAGGTTTTTCTACCTCTTACTGACTGAATCTGAGGACGTTGTCAACTAGAGAGTTGTAGTAGATGTTCTCACCTTTCTAAAAAGTAAAATTTTTTTGAAATCCGATATGAGTATCATGTTTAATTGCTTCTAGAATTTTAGAAGACTTTTATGTTGCTTTCACGAATAAAAGATCAAGTTTTGTTAGTAGTTTGAATCATGCACTTGATTATGAGTAATAAATGTTCCTTGTGTTAATAAGTAGCATGTTTAATTGCTTCTAGGGTGTTAGAAGACTTTTATGTTGCTTTTATAAATAAAAGATCAAGTTTTGCGAGTAGCATGTTATTTTGCATCTAGGTTGTTAGAAGATTTTTATGATTGCTTCTATATGATTCATTTGTCGCATACATAGCTAGTGGCTCGTATGTAATTCGTTTGGCTCATATATAGCTAGTCGGCTCGTATGTAAGTTGTTTTGCTCGTATGTAGCTTATTAACTAGTACGCAGTTATTGTGTGTGTCTAGGGTTATATCATTGCCCTAGGAGGCATCGACCATCAAGACGTATATTTATTTTATTCCTCGTGGACTGTGGACGAGTCACCCCTCGTGCACCGTCAGATCTTAATCGGTGTAGGTTGATCGCGGGCTGGGAGTGTAGACGAAATCCAGGTTTAGGGTAGTAGTATGTGAATATGTTCATATTGCCGCGGTCTTGGATCGATAGGCTATGAACAGGATCCTTAGAAATTCTGGTAAGTCTAGGTCGAGCACCTAGTAGAGTTATCTCGCGAAGTCTAACTTAAGACCTAGCATGTTGTGTTAGTACTGTTGTCATCCCTCGGACTGTTTAGGGTTATTGACATCGTTAGGGTAGTAACTTATGGCTATTACTACATAACCTTTATTTATTATCATTTTGCCGAAGAGAAAGAGTAAGGGTGATACCTTATGAACCGACCTGTTCTATAGGACAACACTAGGCGGTGTTATTGGTTGTACCCTTCCTGTCAAAGGGATACGGTCTGTGCCTTCTCACAAGTTGGGAGCACAGGATCTGTATCTCGTATGTTAATTTCTGAAATGCCATGTTAAGGGCCGGAAATTTCCTGTCGGAGCTAGGGGATGGACCCCCGAAACTCCGTCATGTTCTATATCAGGAAAGGAGAACAAGCCATAGACTACGGTCTATAAGCTAGGGGGCCACAGGGGATGCTTCGAGCTAACCTGTATTGTAGTTAACTCCGAGGGTTCGTCAGATTTTTGAGTGAGGTCCGGTACGCCGAGTGGCAAAAGGAGACACCACTATGTGATTGCGAATGGCAGGATTAGATCGTTTCAGGGCAATCTCATCAGTCACTTTGTATCTTCAGAAACAGGTTTAGTACAAGAGTAGAATTCATGGTGCAGGTTCAAATCCCTATATATGAAGAAACTACTTATTATGGGCATATGTAGTATGGGCTGCATACTGTTCCGGAGACTTGCCTGCATTAGAATAAGTCATTGTTGCATTGGTTAATCTTGCATTAGAGTCTAAGTCATAGCATACACAGATAAATCAATTATATATACACTTTTCTCTTTCCATCAATCTGTTTGTATAAAGTTAAGAATCGCTGCTAGTCATCAGCCTTAAAGCGTCTGTATATGTACTGATGTCCCCACTTCAATAGGTACTGGATTGCAAAACTATAGGTACAGGATTCAGGAGGACTCAAGGCAAGAGAAGCAAAGTGTTGATTTTGTTTCAATTGTAATATATGTTGGTTTCCATTGTTTCAATTGTAAATTTATTTATCTTGAGAAGCATTCAAGCGAAAGTACCAAGTGTTATATATTATTCATTGTACTCTGATGTAATTTTTATTGAAAGTTTGTAACATTTGGGCTTTTATGGCATTATTGTAAAACTGATGTAATGTATTGCAATTTTATAACATTCAGACTTGTAATACATTTGTGTTGAATAAAAAGTTTTAAATTTTCCTATTTTTTCTGTGTATTGTGGCTAATTGAAATAAAAGATTATGGCTTATGTCACGGTTTTCCAGTATAGGAAATTGGGGCGTTACAGAATGGTATCAGAGCCAACTTCAATTACAGTCCAACATAGTAGGAAAATTAAACTTGGATGCCTTATAGGAGTCGGGTTTTAGCTAGTTGTAGACAGTTATAATTCATATTGTTGTTTCTTTCAACTTATGTTTTATAATTTATCTATATCTGGACTAATTCCAGTATATATGTGTTTTAAGGATGGTATTCGAGGATATCCTAACCGAGGATGTACTGATAGAAGAAAGTAAGCCGATTTTGATGGATGATCCGATGATCTTGAGCAAGGAACCAAAGGAGATTTCACTACAAGCTACCTCAAGATGAACTCGCCTTCACCACCGCAATGGCTAAGTATGGATCAACGCATAGCAATAGCGGCCAGCATACATCTGGGAATAAATAAACTGAGGAAGTATGGAACTAGGAAAGGTCGTCGAGTTATAGAACTGGGCGATGCTTACAGAGCTATATTAGCAGGCCTAACAAAGGAGAAGAAACACTTAGATTCCAGATTGGCACGACTGCAGCATGAATAGGAGCAAATCCAGGAGACCACCAAGGTTGTAGTATGCCATTTCTGTGAGAGAGTTGGGCACAAGAAATCAGTCTGTGCACGACTACAAGGGAAAAGATCTGCACCAGCATCAGGGTCTGAGAAACAAAGTCAGAAGCAGAAGATTCAAAAATCAGATGGCAAGCTTGGAGGCGCTGGTCATATCCGTCCAGATTGTCCCCAATTTCATAAGAGTACCAGTGGATCAGCCCCAAAGATGAACAATAAAGGAAAGGAGCCTGTTCACCAAGGGTGAGAGTTCGCACTTACTAAAGGCAAGTTGAAGAAGGCGGGAGAGCCATTACTAGTATGTGCATATGGAGTTGCAACTAAGCTTAAAAGTTGTATTTTGAATATTATTTAGACTGAAAAAGTAATATATGATGTAACACGTTTGTAACCGAATGGATTTATATATATATAAAATCCAGGCAACCGTTTTGTTCAAACTTAGTTCATCATATTCTTTTGTCTGAATTATTTTTCAAGAAGTTGAGATGTGTGCGGAAGTCAACTCTAGATTTAGTTTTGTTGATTACACCATCTGGAGCAATCCTCAATGCAAATTTATGCTATAAGGGTTGTAAACTCCAAATCGGAGGAAAGACCCTAAGTATAAGATTTCTTAGAGTTGGACCTAGCAGGAATGGAAGAAGGGCACACTGAGCATTTGACTGCAGTTCTGAGCAACTACGGGAGCATCAGCTTTACGCAATTGTCAAAATGAATTCTAGGAGTCTGAAGTGGCGTTTGTAGGCCATGTCCTATTCTAAGGAGGGAGTGGCTACCGAACCGCAAAAGATCGAGGTAGTAAAGTATTAGCCTCAGCCAAAGACCATGAAGGAGGTAAGAAGCTAAATGATGAGATCAGGCAAGCCAGCATTGATGAGATTACTCAAGATTAGAGCTCGGTTTTGGCACGATGGGAGCTGCAACCGAGTCTAAGTAAGCAAGTCAGAAGGATTAGGCAGGAGATGCAGGGATTGGTGCACCGAAGCGGCAAGTTTATCTCATAATATCAGTATGGGCTTCATCACATGATTGCCCAGGAATTCAGAAATGAATGACTCAAGTTGGGTTATTGGGGATCAGTTGACAAAGTTTGCACATTTTTCTCCGACAAAGATGACTTAGTTGCTAAAGAAATTAGCAGAAGTCTACATTAAAGGCTCAAGGAAGCAGCATAGAGTGCTAGCAACAGAAGTTCTGACAGAGATTCAAGAGTTATGTCTAGAATTTGGCAGAGTCTGCAGGTAGCTTTGGGAACAAGGTCGGGTTCTTTGGAGAACCAGTTCGTGGAGGAGTCACTTGGGAGCTGGAAAGCCATCTAAGCTTTCTTTCCCCGAGTTATTTAGTGTATGGGTATTTTTCTGTTCTCCTGACTAAACGTAGTTCTGAGAACAAAACTATTCTAAGGAGGGAGTATTGTAATATCTTGGTCGGATATTATATTTGTATTATTATTATTTTTAAAATCAAAATATTTCTCATGAAAATTACTTAGTTTTAATAAATAATTATTATCTGTATATATATATATATATAAAAACAAGCATATATATGTATTGTATCGGTTTTGTGCACTTGTACAAAATCCTGTAAAATGTGTTTTTGAGAAAATATCTGTAATATCCCAGGCTGATATTAAAAGTTATTATTTTATTATTATTTTCAAAATTGAAATATTTTATGTGGTTATTACCCGGTATAATTAATAAACATTATATATATATATATATATATGGGAAATGCTCGGCTGAAAACGGGTTTGTTTTCAACCGGGTTGGAAAACAGCCATCTTGGTTGTCCGATCGCTCATCAACATGATGAGCGGATCAGATCAGCTCCGCTCTGATCGGATCGGTTTGTTAGTTTTAGTGGAGGGGTATTTTTGGTACTTCACGCCAAAAAAAGTTACGGTTTTTTGGTGTGAAGTTTTTTATGTCAAAAAAATCACTTAGGCCGTTGTTGGAAACAACGGCCTAGGAAGGTTTTTTTAAAAAAAAAAAAAAACATACCTAGGCCGTTATTTCCAACAATGGCCAAGGTATGTACAAGTGTTTTTCCAAACACTTGTACATACCCAGATCTCCCTCACTCTCTCTTCGTCACAAACTCTCTCTCTCTTTCTCTTCAGCTCCCGAAACCCATCCCCAAACCCTAGTCCTCTCTCCCAACTCCTTGGCCTCGATTTGTTTGCCTTCTCGATCTCCCCCTCTTGTGGAAGTCTCTCTATCTCTCTCCCCCTCTCCCAAATACCTCAAACCCTAACGTAGGCCCCAAACTCCCAAATTATTTGAACCGTAACACAAATTCTCCAACCCCCTAGCCTGTAAAAGCTGTTCGTCTACAGCAGCGGCTTCTCACATCTTCGCCAACTCTCTATCTCTCTCTTTGGACCAGGTATTTACTTAATCACACTTTACTATAATGAACTATGTTAATTTTTTGAAATATTTTCAATTTTAGAGTTGGGTGTTTTTGTATTATGCGTAGTAGTCTATAATTTAGAGCGTATACAATTAGCTCTGATCATGTATGTTGTATAAATTTTGTTAGCATTTTTGTAGATGTAGTGTTAGTTGTAGTGGTGGAATATTGGGGAAGAAAATAAACGAGATCCAAAAATTTCCAAATTTTACAAGTAGGTTGGACTCGCCGCGTAGAAGGTAACGGAACTTGTAGAGGCGATTTCCATCTCACGGTTTGCAAGATACGTCCGTTTATCACTTTTATTCAATACAACGGATATAAAGTGATACACGGCCGTATCTTTCAAGCCGAGAGTCAGAACTCACCTCTGCAAGTTCCGTTGGCTTGTGTTTGGTGTGCCAAACTTGACGACCAAATTTAGGAATTTTTCCATCTCGTTTTTGTTGTTTTGACGCGTATATGAAAAAACTTTAATCTACCTCGGAATTTTTTTAGTACCTTCTGAATAGAAAAATGCTTAAACGAAGTCCAAATAATACAAAACTGTACGAGTAGGTTGGGCTAACCATTCACAACCCAGCGAAACTTGTAATTGCGAGTTCCGACCCACGGTTTGCGAGATACGTCAATGTATCGCTTTTCGCTCATTTTTCAAGAGTGAAAGCGTTACACGGCCGTATCTTTCAAACCGTGGATCGGAACTCGCATGTACAAGTTGGGTTGGCTTGCGTTTGGTGTGCCAGAATTGAAGGCCAAATTTTGGAATTTTTGCATCTCGTTTGTGTTGTTTTGATGCGTATATAAAAAACTTCAATCTACCTCAGAATTTTTTTAGTACGTTGTCAATAGAAAAAATATTTAAATGAAGTCCAAAAAAAAAGAAACCATGCGAATAGGTTGGGCTAACCAATCATAACCCAACACAACTTGTATTTGTGAGTTCCAATCCACGGGTTTGCGAGATACGTCAATGTATCGCTTGCCGCTCTTTTTTCAAGAGTGAAATCGATATATGACCGTATCTTTCAAACCAAGAGTCGAAACTGACCTCTGCATGCTCCATTGGCCTGTGTTTGGTGTGCCAGACTGTACGGCCAAATTTAGGAATTTTTCCATCTCGTTTGTATTGTTTTGACGCGTATATGAAAAACCTTCAATCTACCTCGAAACATTTTTAGTATGGTCTCAATAGAAAAATGCTTAAAAGAAGTCCAAAAAATACGAAACAGTGTGAGTAGGTTGGGCTAACTATTCACAACCCAACATAACTTGTATTTGCGAGTTCCGACCCACAGTTTGCGAGATACGTCAATGTATCCCTTGCCGCTCTTTTTTAAAGAGTGAAAGCGATACACGGCCGTATCTTTCAAACCTTCTACAAGTTGCGTTGGCTTGTGTTTGGTGTGCCAGAGGTGACGACCAAATTTTGGAATTTTTGCATATCGTTTGTGTTGTTTTGATTCATATAAACGAAGTTTTGAATTTTTTGCATCTCGTTGATTGTGTTTGCTATTTTTTGGTGAATAATTAGTTTTATATATGCGAACTTTATTACAGAGAAATGGCTAAAACGAGGAGAACCGGAAGGACATTTCGGAATGCTCAGGGGGAGCATTTCACAAAAACTGTGAGAACTATTAATTTGTGTTGTGTATTTTGTATTTAGTGATATTGTTAGTACACTAATAATAATTGTGTTTTTGGGTTCGTGTAGGTTGGTGCATCCTCTTCGATGGCACCACATCGTGGTCAAGGACCAATATATTCCCGTGAACTGAGCTTGCAAGACCGCCACAGATCCGCGGCATTGTGGGGTGGGAAGATGTGAAGGTGTAATTTTCGCACCCACAAGACCATGAAGGTGCACCCACGTATTGTCGAGTACCTAGTAGCAGCCGGTTTCTACGGAATCAGCATGATGGGTCAGGTTAAACTCGACTGAGCACTTCTCTCAGCACTCGTGGAGCGATGGAGGCCAGAGTTGCACACCTTCCATCTACCGGTCAGAGAGATGACGGTGTCGCTACAGGATATAGCGATGATCTCCGGTCTTTCAATAGATGGATTGGCCGTGACGGGTAATATAAACTTTGATAAGATAGAGCTATGTAATGAACTGCTCGGTACAGAGTTTGATGAGGCGGCCACAGAAAATAAGGATATTTTTCTCGGACAATTAATCCGACTATCTTGGTTGAAGGGACCTTTTGATAGGACGTTGACCAATGCATCACCCAACCACTATGTACAGTCTTACACCAGAGGTTACATTCTAACTGTTCTCGGAGGGGTTCTCTTGCCTAACTCATCCGGGGATATGGTGCACCTCATGTATCTATGATTGCTCGTCGACCAAGGCTTAGCTGGCCGGTACAGCTGGAAAAGTTATGCATTGGCAACGCTATACAGGTCGTTGTGTTCTCTAGCGCTAGATGGGACCGAGATGAATGGTCCGATGGTTTTGTTACAGATTTGATCATGGGAGCAACTGCACTTGGGGCATCCCTGCATTAGGAGACCGGCGGACGGTTGGATGGCCAAACCAGAAAATCCTCATATGTTAGCACCCTTAGGGGTATATTGGGCTAGTAGTCGGAGTTACAAAGACAACCCAAAAGGTGTACTAATGTACTACAGAGACGAGCTCGACCAACTACGAGAAGAGTTTGTGATTTGGGTTCCGTATACACCCGAGCGGGTGGGAAGACTACCATCGATGTACATGACCGGGTCGCAGTTGTGGATGACGACGGCTACACTCATCAACTTTGGTATAGTGGAGCATCCGTGGCCGGATAGAGTCCTTCGTCAGTTCGGTCTTCAACAAGATTGTCCCCCAAGCTGCGCAAACCTATACGACCATGAGTTACACGCTGTGAGGGGTTCCGGTCACATGCCTACTCATAATTGGGCAGATTTTCATCGTGTTCACGTTGCAGAATGGAACGAGCGATGGTTTGAACTTGTAATTACTGATGTAGAAGAGTACGATGGCAGAGAGCAAGGGAAGTACATGCAATGGTTCAGATCAATTACATGTTTGTACATCTCTCCCGATACAGAACTACCTGCTGGTGTTCAACGATTAATTGAGGAGAGGGAGATTGGACCACCACCCACCTATTCTAGTTTACAACCCATGTTCCAACCGAAGGCCTCAGCTATACGTACAGTGGTAAGTATAATCTTCAAATTTCTTTGAATGTTCGTTATATTTAAAGTTATTGAATTGTTTACTTTTCCGAATCTGTATAATTATTTTTTTTGGTGTTTTTTGTTTTAGATTGATAATACGATGGACATGGAAAAAGAATGAGCTGACGTAATCAAAAGTAATGCGGGCACGGCTATGAAGAGGTTCGCTCAGAGGATGCTCTCTTCATGCCGTACCAATTTGGATGTTTTGGGAGAGGCTGAACATTTGGATAGAGCATTAAGGTCACCAAGAGCGCGACGTAAAAGCGTGAGGGGTAGGCCAGCTGCATTGATGGGGCAACAATGGGAACGTGAGCTGAGAGAACAACAAGCTACATATTCACATCCATCTCAAGAACAAGAGCAACACGATGAGAATGAAGAGAGGGTTGTTGGAGACGCACAAGAGGAGGGAGGAGAAGAAGAAATCCCTGAGTCGTCATCCCCGCTCCGGCGTCGAAATCCTACTCGGAAGAGGCAAGCACCACAACCATACATGCCTGGTTCTTAGCTAATACCGTATACAATTTGTTTGTTGTAGTAATGTTTTTTTTTAATTTGGTTTTATCCCTATTGTAACTTAATATGTGGTATTTGTTGTTCGTAAGTTTAAGTGTAGTTGATGTTGTTGTTATTAATTGCTAATAGTCAATTATGTTGGTGATTTTGGTCACCGTACGTATAAATTTATTTGGAGAGTGTAGGTGAAGGGAAAGTGTTTGCAAATTGGAAAAAATTCAAGTGTAGCAGCTGTAGCTGCTATGTCGAGTTGTAGATAATTTTTTTTTTTTAAACCTAGGTTGTTGTCTCCAATAACGGCCTAGGTTAGTTGTTGAAATTTTTATTTTCATCGATAAAATACAGAGAGCATGACCCCTATAATTCTTATACCTTAGGCCGTTGTCTCCAACAACGGCTAAGGTAATAGGCAAGAAGTTGAACAATTTGGGGTGCTCTCTGACTTGTCAGAGTTAAATACAACAACAAGTCGGAGAGCAAGACCCCTACAATTCTTATACCTTAGGCCGTTGTCTCCAACAACGGCCTAGGTAATAGGCAACAAGTTGAACAATTTGGGGTGCTCTCTGACTTGTTGGAATACAGCAACAAGTCAGAGAGCAAGACCCCTATAATTCTTATACCTTAGGTCGTTGTCTTCAACAACGGCCTAGATAATAAGCAAGAAGTTGAACAATTCCCGTGTGCTCTCTGACTTGTTGGAGTCAAATACAGTAACAAGTCAGAGAGCAAGACCCCTATAATTCTTATACCTTAAGTCGTTGTCTCCAACAACGGCCTAGGTAATAGGCAAGAAGTTGAACAATTTGGGGTGCTCTCTGACTTGTTGGAGTTAAAAACAGCAACAAGTCACAGAGAGCAAGACCCCCATATTTTGTATACCTCAGGCCGTTGTCTCCAACAACAGCCTAGGTAGTTGGTCAAAAGTTGACTTTTTTGCTTTTTACAATTTTCTCTTTACTCTTTACGAACAGTCTATGTGGAACTTTATACAAAAGATAGATGATCTATGCTTGTATATCGTCTACGTCTCATTTTTTTCCATTTTTTTACACCTAACTAACTAATATATAATCACGATGGTTAAATATTTACAGAAAATACCAGAAAATATAACATAATCTTGTCATTTGTAAAAACATTTTATTAAATATATTCTTACCACTAAAATGTAAATTCTTCTGCATAGCGTACACCTATCCGGTTATTGGTTAGGGTTAGGGTTAGTGTATTAAGATGGGTTAGTGTTAACAAGGGGTTGAGGATAGGATAAGGGTAAGCAGGGGTTAGGGGTAGGGTTAGGATTATTGCAAGAAACACATTTACGGTAAGAGATTGTTTTGGGTTATCATTAATTAGTTTAATATTTGTAGTTGAGAGTTGATAGGTAATAAGTTTTCAGTAAAGAGTTTATAGATATTTAAGTTCTATAAATGCTCTTTATGAAAAATATATAAAGACTTGTTTGTGTTAAGAATGGAGCATTAAACTCTCTTTCAGTCAGTATCACTCAGAACATTCAGAATTACTGAAAAATAAAGGGAAAACAGAATATTCAAATGTAGATCCTCTTTTTCATAACCGCCCGCATTTTCCCGTTTGTAGGAATACTCACCTTCAACCCATGTAGTAACTTGTAGGTTGTTTAAGGATAGGGTTAGGGTAAGGTTAGGGTTAGGGTTATATTTTTTATGTTTTATTACAACTGTCTCTCCATTCATTACGAACATTGTCTTCTGAACTCTACAAAATAAACATTGATATGTATGTTTTTTGGTTTATATTTGTTGTTTATTTCCATTCATACCCACCTAATTAACCAATATAAAAATGTTAAGTTCAAACGAATCAAAGAATTTTTTTAAAAAAAATTATATTTTGAATCGTAAAAATCAATAAAATATGATGTAGGGTAGGGTTAGGGTTATTGTAGGGTTATGAGAGTAGGGTTGTGGGTTAGGGTTAGGGTTATTGTAGTGTTAGGAGAGTAGGGTTATGGGTTAGGGTTAGGGTTAGTGGTTATAATGCTCTTTGTGGCCATTATATATGTGAAATCGTACAAAAGTACAAAGAGCAGTATTACAAGGATCATGTGAATGAGATATTAAGTCTATGTCGAGGAATGGAGTGTTCATTTTGTTTAGGATAACTTTGCCTACTAATATTGGAGACTCTTCAAAGTGGGCATCACATGTAGTAGAATAAGTTCAATATGGAAAAAACCTAAAGTACATAACTTGCTTACATTCACATGTAGATCCCCACCTGTATGAGAAAAACCACATGTAGATCCCCACATGTAGATCATATATGTGAAAAACCACATGTAGATCCCCACATGTGTAGCCCAACATGGTTAAAGACCAAAGAAATAGCTTTATATTTACTTCATATTGAAGGTTTATCACTTCATATAGCATCATCGGTCCTGACTCTTTTTCTCTTCATAGTTTCCCCTTCATTCGGAGACTCTACAAAATGGGTTCCACGTCTAGAAACCCACATGTACAACAAGTCCAATATGGAAAAAACCACTTGTAGAAACCTACATGTACATAATATGCATACTTTATACGTTTTTTCTTACAAAGTTGGCATCACATGTAGTAGAACAAGTTCAATATGGGAAAAACCTAAAGTACATAACTTGCTTATATTCACATGTAGATCCTCACCTGTATGAGAAAACCCACATGTAGTCCCCACATGTAGATCATATATGGGAAAAACTACATGTAGATCCCCACATGTTTATCCTAACAAGGTTAAAGACCAAAGAAATAGCTTTATATTTACTTCACATTGGAGGTTTATCACTTTATATAGCATTATCGGTCCTTGCTCTTTTTCTCTTCATAGTTTCCCCTTCATTCAGAGACTCTACAAAATGGGCACCACGTCTAGAAATCCACATGTACAACAAGTCCAATATGGAAATAACCACATGTAGAAACCTACATGTACATAACATGTATACTTTATACGTTTTTTATTACAAAGTTGGCATCGCATGTAGTAGAACAAGTTCAATATGGAAAAAACCTAAAGTACATAACTTGCTTATATTCACATGTAGATCCCCACCTGTATGAGAAAAACCACATGTAGATCCCCACATGTAGATCATATATGGGAAAAGCCACATGTAGATCCCCACATGTGTAGCCCAACAAGGTTAAAGACCAAAGAAATAGCTTTATATTTACTTCACATTGGGGGTTTATCACTTCATATAGCATCATCAGTCCTTGCTCTTTTTCTCTTCATAGTTTCCCCTTCATAAAGAGACTCTACAAGGTACCACGTCTAGAAACCCACATGTACAACAAGTCCAATATGAAAAAAACCACATGTAGAAACCCACATGTACATAACTTGCATACTTTACAAGTTTTTTATTACAAAGTGGGTACCACATGTAGATACCCACATGTATAACCCAATAAGTGAAGAGATTAAGTCTTATATTTCTGACACGACTACTCATTTCATTTCCACTCTAAATACATAAACCAACACGAGGGAAAAAGACGACGACGACGAAGATCATCAACATCAAGATGTAAACCCAATGTCAGTTGATGCTGAGGATGAAGAAGAAAAGCAGAGGTCGAGCGCTGAGAAAGAAGGGGAAGGTGCAAAACTCATCGGGGACGTGATTGCTGTGTCTCAAAAAGGGAAGCAGTATGGTTCTTTTGAATTTGAAGAGAATGTATATAAACTGGTGAGTTTTTAATTTTAAAAAAGATTAAAAATTTTTTTTTTTTTGAATAGGGTTGGTAGGTTTTCATTGATATTATTTTATTTTTCTTAATCAACCAATAACACTTAACCCTGCCATAACCCTAGCTTACCCTAACCCTACCCCTGACCCCCGTTAACACTAACCCTAACCCTAACCTTACACATATAACCTTCATCCTTATATTATTTGGAATTATTTTTAAGCATATAACCTTCATAATTTTATATTGGTTAGATAGGGAAAAAATTTGAAAGTAATAAAAAAATATAAACGATATAGAAGCATAGATCATCTGTCTTTGGTATATAGTTCAAGAGATACTGTTCGTAAAGAGTTAAGAGAAAGTTGTAAAAAAACAAAAAAACAAAAAGCCCATCTAATAGGGATGTTACTACTTGGGTTGAAACCCTAACAAAAAACCCCTAACCTAGATGTTACTACTTGGGTTGAAACCCTACACTCACCAATAACCGGATAGATGTATGTTTCGTAGAAGAATTTACATCTAATAGGGATTAGAATATATTTAAGGATTTTTTTTTAACAAAATAGATGATTATGATTTATTTTATAGTATTTTTTGAACATATTTAACCACCGTGATTATATATTGGTTTAAAAGGTGGAAAAAAATGGCAGATAAAAAAAAATATCTAAACGATATACAAGTATAGATCATCTGTTTTTGGTATAAATTTCCACAGAGACTGTACGTAAAGAGTGCAGAGAAAATTATAAAAACCCCAGAAATTTCAAACCTAGGCCGTTGTTAGAGACAACTACCTAAGGTATTCATATAAAGGGGTGCTGCCTGACTTTTTGCTATTTTCAAGTTGGTCAAGTCTGAGACCAACGCAAAAACTCCAAATTTTAAGCAATAACATAGGCCGTTGTTGGGGACAACGGCCTAGACTAAAATTTAAAAGGCGTGTTGCTCTATGACTTGTTGCCCTTATTAACTTGTCCAAGTCAGAGAGCATCCCCAAAAACTTCAACTTTTTTGACTAAAACCTAGGCCGTTGTTGGAGAGAACGGCCTAAGATATTTGTAAAATAGGGTGTTGTTCTCTGACTTGTTGCTCTATTTATCTTCTGCAAGTCAGAGAGTACCCCAAAAACTTCAACTTTTGTCCTATTACATAGGCCGTTGCTGGAGACAACAGCCTAAGGTATTTCTAAAATAGGGTGTTGCTCTCTGACTTGTTGCTACTTTTTAACTTGTCCAAGTCAGAGAGCACCCCAAAAACTTCAACTTTTTGGACTACAACCTAGACCGTTGTTAGAGACAACGGCCTAAGGTATAAAAAAAATTATTGTTTTGCTCACTAACTTCTTACTCTTTTTAACATGTCCAAGTTAGAGAGCACCCCAAAAATTTCAACTTTTTGGACTACAACCTAGGCCGTTGTTGGAGACAATGACCTAAGGTATAAAAAAAATTATTGTTTTGCTCACTGCCTCGTTACTCTTTTTGACTTGTCCAAGTCAGAGAGCGCCCCAAAAACTTCAACTTTTTGGACTACAACATAGGTTGTTGGAGACAACGACCTAAGGTATAAAAAAATTATTGTTTTGCTCACTGATTTGTTGCTTTTTTTAACTTGTCCAAGTCAGAGTGCACCCCAAAAACTCTTCAACTTTTTGGACTACAACCTAGGCCATTGTTGGAGACAACGGCCTAAGGTATAAAAAAATTATTGTTTTGCTCACTGACTTGTTGCTCTTTTTAACTTGTCCAAGTCAGAAAGCACCCCAAAAACTTAAACTTTTGTCAAATTTACTTATGCCATTGTTGGAGGCAACGACTTAGGGTTAAAAAATTAAGGGTCTTGCTCTCTGTGTTCATGCTCCAAAAACAAATAAAGTTGTTGAAGTCCAAAAAAAATTTCAACAAATAACGTTGGTCGTTGTCTCCAACAACGGCCTAGGTTTTA
The DNA here is from genome assembly GCA_017893485.1 of Hemerocallis citrina. Classification (NCBI taxonomy): domain Eukaryota; kingdom Viridiplantae; phylum Streptophyta; class Magnoliopsida; order Asparagales; family Asphodelaceae; genus Hemerocallis; species Hemerocallis citrina. Next base: position 77,738,178 of record CM030367.1, read on the forward strand.
AAAAAAAATATTATGTACAACTACAAGAACAGCTACAGTTGATACAATTGAGTCTCCTCCAAAATGAAGCAAAATTATATACAACGCATCAGCTACAAACTCCCAACAACAACAATATTAACAAACGACACAAACCAACAACACTTGAATCTCAAGAACATTTACAGTTACCAACCAAAAGTAATTAGCCACATGGGCAATAATCTGTAATATACTGAAACATTACATTAAATAAATTCCAATTCACAGTGGATCATCATATCTCGAGTCAGAACTCTCTTCATCGGATGGAATTACTTCTTGCCTTCATTCAAGGATTAGTTTTAGTTAGTGAGAAACTCATTTACCACAAATGAAGTATAATAAATTTAAACGAGGGACAAAAAAATAAAGTACGAGTCTTACCCCCCAAATAAAGTTGGAAAATTTCTTGAATCATGATTCATTTGTACAATGCCGCATCTTCGGCACCGTCTCGGTTTTTTTATGCGGAGTTGCTCTCTTATCGGCGTCAATCTTTTGACGCGAGACCTTCCCTTTGTCCTACATTGCTGTGGGTTACTAATGCGTATAGGTATGTGTCCACTCCCTTCATCATGAGGTTGTGCACTACCATGCGTTGTGAACTACCTCCTGATTCTACACTGTCATGTGGTTGTGAGGCCTGTTCTGGTTGTTCACCCAATCCGGGTTGTAGCCGAAAAACCCCGCCAATGATCTTCTGCAAATTTTCCAATGTATATTTGTAACTTTCATTGGAGGAACAACCGAGATCGACAATCTGTTTTGCATGGTAGCTGGGTTCGGTTGGAACGGATGTATAACTTCTTCTCATCACATCTCTGATCCATCTTCTTTTAATATATACATCCGGAAGGGAAAGTGTGATGGCTGAAACAAAGAACAGCTAAAATATGCCTGTAAGGAATGCCAACGAAGTCGAAGAAGTGACATGCACATGTAATAATTCTATTGATTTTGCATAATTGAAGAAGGCGAGCCGGTTCTGATTCTCCACAAAGTATCACATGGAAGGTTGAACTGTCCGATGTCTCAAGATCGCCAACGTAACTCACATTGTACAAGAAGCTTTTTGTAAGTTCATCTTGGAATTTGTAAAAAAAATTTAAAGTGTATGTTTTTGCCATTTATGCCTCCAAAGCCCATTCGCTCTTCAACTTCGGTCTCTTCTCACGGTTACGATGATTTTCTTTCAGTTCATCGTGTCTTTTCCTTCCCAAAAAACGGTCGAAGATGACGACAAATTCATGCAAGGAATATTTCTTTTCTGTATGATGCTTCAGGGCAGAATGCACTGACTCAACCCGTTGGCTACTCAACATGCCGGCCCAAAAAGAATCTTTAGCGTAGACGGGTGCCCAACTTTCACGGATATCAAATAGATCATTCAACCATTTGTTACTCTCTAATCCGTATTGCGAAATCAACAAATTCCATTTTCCTACAAAGTCATGTACGTATTCGGAATTGTAGATGACATTTTTCAAAGACTCCATAAACTTGTCGACATCGTTCGAAATACGCACCTCCTGAGATAACTTATCCAGAATGTGCCAAATACAAAAACGATACCGAGTCTGGGGGGAAACTTTCTGAACTGCGGCGGTGATCCCACGGTCTAGATCGGTAACGATACCGGATGGAGCACGATTCATAACCCCTAACCACTTTTCAAAGAACCATTCAAATGAAGAGGCCGTCTCATTTGGAATGAACTCACCTCCTAAGAAATTCAATTGCCAATGTTGATTCACTCCAACAAAAGGAACAAATAACATTCCATAACGGTTCGTATTGTACGTGGCATCAAAGCAAATTACATCGCCAAATTCTTCATAATTCATCCTACAAATACCTTCAAACCACATACAATGTGACAACCGCCCTTCGGGATCTACTTGAATGTCATAAAAAAATGAAGGAATCCGTCTGTTTCTTAGATTCAAAAAAATCAATTAGCATTGTAGAATCATGTCCTTTCAATGCTTCTTGCGAATCTCTAAGTAAATTTCTAACATCTTTTTCTGTGAATCCTACTTGATCGTGACCACCACTACCACTTTCGAAGAAGAGCATTTTTCGACATGGTCTGGATATTAGCTTGATTGAATTGCTCTATTATCCTTTTATCCGTATTTGATACAGAACAATTCCGAGGCAAAAGATGCCTTCTACCGGGTGAGGTAAATTCGTGATTGTGTTCTTCGTGAAATGAATACACCACCCACGTATTACTTGCTTCGTTCAATTTTACACGAACGCAAGCTTTGCAACCCGTTCTACAGGTTGCTCCTCGTCTACCATTACTATGTTGACTCGGCGACGACCCGGCTTTATTACAAAGATATGACTTATCTACTTCCACTCCTCCCTTTAATTTATTCTCACCCTTACACATTGCAAAACTCCCACAATGCGCATATGAAGAATAAAAATACTTGGCCTCAACTAAAGTGGGGAACGTCATACCTAACTTTGGTTTTAGATGGTCTTCGACTAACGGCATGGAATCAATGATTGGTTCTACCCGCACAAAATTATCACCAGCAGCAGAACTCTCCGTATCATTGTTCATCTCGGATAAAAATATATTATTGGTCAATTAATATACACATCATATATAAAACAGCTTGTTAACAAACGATTGCGATATATATACATACAAAACAAAATAAGTGATAAAACATCAAAAACGACGTCATAAAAATACAAAACTCTGCTATTGGGTCCAGCTTGCCGCACACAAGGTAATGAAACTTGTACAGGCGAGTTCCGATCCACGGTTTGCAAGATAAGGCCGTGTCTCGCTCGCAGTCCCCTCACTCTTGGAAATGAGGGGAATGCAATATACAGATGCATATACCAAACCGTGGGTTACAACTCGAAACTACAAGTTGGTATGACTTGTGAGTGGCGAGACCAACCTACTCGCAAAATTACGGTTTTTTTCAAGTGGGTTCTCTATTGAAAACTCCCTCAAAATATAACAAAAATCATGAGAAAACCGCACAATTGATCGGCAAAAAAATTAATTAAACTTTGTGATTGGGTCGGGCTCCCCGCACACAAGGCAGCGCAACTTGTACAAGTGAGTTCCGACCAACGGTTTGCAAGATACAGCCGTGTATCGCATTCATTCATGAAAAATGTCAACAATGCGATACATTGACGTAGGCCCCAAACCGGGGGTCCGAACTCTCAACTACAAGTATCGTTTGGTAGCGAGCGGAGAGCCCAATATGCTTTTCAATTTTTTATTTTTTTAAGATGTCGTTTCGTACTGAAAAGTACCCTCAACAGAAATCAAAAAACTTCAATTGAGGTTGTTGTTGGATATACGGTACAAATCCACACAAACGAGATAAAAAAATTTCTAAACTTTAGGAGTGGGACGGCGACAAAACACATGAGCCAACAAAATTTGTAGAGGTGGGTTTCGACTCACGGTTTGCAAAATATGTTGATGTATCGCTTTCACTCACGGGAATTACTCGAAAGCGATACACGGCTGTACACTTCAAACCGTGAATCCAAACACACTTCTACAAATTGCGTTGGCTTGTTCATGGCAAGCCCGACGTACTTGCAAAGTTGCATAAAATAATTTTCCGCTTTGTGCGCTATTACTAACATTGAACAACAACCAACAACAAATACTACATCTACATACCCAATAAAAGAAGAAATTTTACACTCAAACTTTGGATTAAAATTTCCAGTCAATTAGCCTAGTTAGATCTACTGAAGTAGGAACAAATTAGCACCTTTAACAATGAGGGTGTTTGGAAAGGAGATAGGGGAGGCCGCTGCACGCTGTTGTAGAGAAAGGAAGGGGAGTAGGGTTTGGCTAATTTATTCAGGATTAGGATTTTAGGGTTGGGGAGATTTCGTATGGGTTAGGGTTTTTCTGTAATTGGGATCTTCAAAGGAAGAGGGCAACAGTCTGAGAATATGGAGAGATTTGGTGAGAAGCAACAATCAAGAAAGAGGTAGGGTCTTCAGATCGATAGAGAGAGATTTAGGGTTTAGGGAAATGGGTTTCTTGAGCTCCACTAGAGAGAGAGTTGTGAGGGAGATGGTAATCTGAGTATGTACAAGTGTTTGGAAAAATACTTATACATACTTAGGCTGTTGTTCAGAACAGCGGTCTAAGTTGAAATTTTTGTTAAAAAAAACAACCTAGGCCGTTGTTCCAAACAACGGCCTAAGTAGAACTTTTTTCCAAAAAAAAACTTCAAATAACTTAGGCCGTTGTTCCAACAACAGCCTAAGTATAGGTAACTGAGAAAAAAAAACTTCACGCCAAAATAACGCTAAGTGTGAAACGTTTTTTGGCGTGAATTTTCGAAATTGCCCCTCCGCTTTTAAAGCCGTTAGTGGGAGATATTAACGGGTTTCGATCTGATCCGCTCATCATGTCGATGAGCGATCGGACGGCCAAGATGGCTGTTTTCCAACCCGGTTGAAAACAAACCCGTTTTCAACCGTGCATTTCCTATATATATACTAGTCTGTATATATCTGTATTGTATCAAACTGGTACTGTAATCTTCTGAGCCAGTAAAAAAATTATTTTTATTATTATTTCTGAATTAAAATATTTTTGGGGGAGATAATTCATTTTAACTAATAAAATTTATCTGTATATGTAGATGTATGTACGTATATGTACTGTATCGATTTTGTACGTTTGTGTGAAATCATGTAGTATGTGATTTTGGAAAAATACCTCTTATTTTTTATCAATTATGATCAAATAGAGGAAAGGGATTGGATTAGGGTGTGATTGCAATATTATTTATAAATAGACCTCAAATTTGATGAGCCACAAAGAATGAGAACACTTGGGTTCTTCTCATCCACAAAACCCAACCCTCTTCTCCTATAAAACCCCCCTCCCCTCCTATGGCCGGCCAATTTCTAGGGCAAAGCCAAATTTTCATTTATTTCTTCATTTCCATCTCACTCCATCTCATCTTCTCTTATATTTCCTTCTACCTCTTTTACTTGTTTTTATTTAGAAAAAAATGGAGAAGAAAAGAAAAGAAAGCGAGATCAATTCAAAATAGAATGGGTTCTCTTTTCATGGGGTGTTCTTGAGGAGGATCAAGAACAAGGATCAAGAACGAGGAGAAGAGCAAAGCTAGTTCTTCCTACAACCGATTTGGGTGGGGGTTTCTTAACTCAATTTGTTATTTTTGTTGTTTTATTTGCTTGTTATGTGGACAAATTAGACTATTTACATGTGCATATTGAAGAACTTGGACTAAAATAAATGGCATAAAAAGATTGAGGGGTTAGAACTTAACAAGAACCTTAAAAACCCAATCTTGAACTAGTACGTAGTGTTGATTAATTACTTATGCTAAAGTTGAAATTTTGACTCCAATTTAATTTGAGGGGTTCTCATATGTTTCCTTACCATGCCATAATTTTATAGATTTTTTGGGGTTTAGTTTGATGGGTGAAATAAATCGTTTCCCCAAAACAGCGAGCTTTTAAGCAAATCGCTGTTTTGGTTATTTTTGCTTATGTTCAAAGAGCTGGATTTTGAGCTCTATAAGGAATCTGAAAAAGTGGTCAACTCGAAAGTTGTAGTTGTTGTTTTTCCCTTTCCAAAATGTCCCATTTTTTTAGATTCTGATAAGTATAGCAAAGGTTGTGATTTTTACAAGTTTCAGCTTTTACTGTGCTTTTTGTTGTTCTCGAAATTGTGTTCAAATAGTTGGATTTTGAGCTCTATAAGGAATCTGAGAAAGTTGTTAACTAGATAGTTGTAGTAGATGTTCTCACCTTTCTAAAATGCCCAATTTTGCTAGATTCCGATAAGTATAGCAAAAGTTATAACCTTTACAAGTTTTAGCTTTGTGCTGTCTTTTGTTGCTCTTGAATTTTGTTGAAAGAGCAGTGATTTGAATTCCATAAGGAATATGAGAAATTTGTTAACTATGAAGTTGTAGTAGATGTTCTGAGCTTTCTAAAAAGTACAATTTTGTTAGATTTTGATAAGTATATCAAAAGTTATGAGCTTTTCAAGTTTCAGATATTGCTGTCCTTTTTGTTGTTCTTGAATTGTGTTTGAAGACCAGAGATTTGAATTCCATAAGGAATCTGAGAAAGATGTTAACTAGGAAGTTGTAGTAGGTGTTCTGAGCTTTCCAAAAAGTCCAATTTTATTAGATTCTGACAAGTATAGCACTGGCTATGACCTTTACAAGTTTCAGCTTTGTGCTGTCTTTTGTTGTTCTTGAATTTTGTTCAAAGAGCAGGGATTTGAATTCCATAAGGAATCTGAGAAAGTTGTTGTCTAGGAAGTTGTAGTATATGTTCTTAGCTTTCCAAAAAGTCCTATTTTGTTAGATTCCGATAAGAATAGTATGAGTTGTGACTTTTACAAAGTCACAGCAGCTGGCTTTTATTGGCTGAAGCTTGCTGTTTAGGTTGCTCGAGGTTTTTCTACCTCTTATTGACTGAATCTGAGGAGGTTGTCAACTAGAGAGTTGTAGTAGTTGTTCTCACCTTTCTAAAAAGTCTAATTTTGTTGAAATCCAATATGAGTAGTATGTTTAATTGCTTCTAGGATGTTAGAAGACTTTTATGTTGCTTCCACGAAAAAAAGATCATGTTTTGTAAGTAGTTCGAATCATGCACTTGATTACGAGTAATAAGTGTTCCTTGTGTTCATAAGTAGCATGTTTAATTGCTTCTAAGAGCATCCACAATGGTGTTTCTCATTTTGCCAAAAATGGCTGCTACAGTAATAGCAAATAGGATAGAAGGCTGCAGTGGTTGTTTGCTATATTCTTCGTTCTTTTTAAAAAAATTGCGTGGGACGGTATAACATATACCGTCGCGCAATCCTCTTAAAAAAATTGCGTGACATATATCGTCTCTCAGTTTAAAAAAAAATTAACAAAATTTAATTACTGATTAACTATTAAAATATATTAATTGAATAAAATAAATTATATAATAATACCTAAACCTAATTAATTAACTACCTAAACCTAATTAACTATCCTAAACCTACCCACTACCTCCCCAATTCAAGGACAGTACATCATGTACCGTCCGAGAATCGATATATATATATATATATATATATATATATATATATATATATATATTTAATCGGCCAAATCTTGGCCGTTCATTTAAAAATAAAAAATAAACAAAAAAGGAAAAATACAAAAAAAAACTCTTTGGATGGGATATGTTCTCCCGTCCTATTCAGACGGGATAACATATCCCGTCTGAGGAGTTTTTTTAAAAAAAAAATAAAAAAAAATAAAAAAAAATCGGAGGGACGGTATATGTTATACCGTCTGAGCGGATTAAAATATATTAAAATCGGAGGGACGGTATATGTTATACCATCCTTCATAATTTGAGAATCGCTATTTCGTTTCTCATATATGAGAAACAGATATAGCGAGTTTGCCGAAAAATTGGCAAAATAGAAAACCACTGCAAAGCATCGTTTGCTATAAAATGGCAATTTGCCAATTTTAAGAAACCACTGTGGATGCTCTAAGGTGTCAGAAGAATTTTATAATGCTTTTATGAATAAACTAGTAGCATGTTATTTTGCTTCTAGGTTGTTAGAAGACTTTTATGGTTGCTTCTATGTGATTCATTTGTCGCATACATAGCCAGTTGGCTCGTATGTAATTCGTTTGGCTCATACGTAGCTAGTCGGCTCGTATGTAAGTTGTTTTTCTCGTATGTAGCTTCTAGTACGTAGTTATTGTGCTTGTCTAGGGTGATATCATTGCCCTAGGAGCCATTGACCATCAAGATGTGTATTTATTTTACTCCTCGTGTATCAAGCCGTTTCTTCGTATATAGGGATTTGAACCCGCGCCATAAATTCTACTCTTGTACTCGACTTATTTCTGAAGATATGACATGACTGTTAAGGTTGCCCTGAAATGGTCTATTCCCGTCAGGCCCACCGTACCTCACTCAAATATCTGACGAATCTTTGGAGTTTCCGCAGTCGCAGGTTAGCTCGAAGAATCCCCTGCCGCCTCCTAGCCAGACCGCAGTCTGTGGCTTCTCCCCCTTAGATACAAGACAAGACGGAATTCCGGGTATCCATCCCCCTAGCTCCGACAGGAATTGCTACTGCTTATCAAAGCACTTCAAAAATTAACAGATGAGATACAGGATCTCGTAATCCCAACTTATGAGAAGGCATAGACCGTATCCCTTTGACAAGAAGGGTACAACCCAATAACACCGCCTAGTGTCGGCCTATAGGATAGGTCAGATCATAAGGTATCAACCTCAACACCAATTCTTTCCCTTCGGAGAAAATGATAATAAGTAAAGGTTAAGTAGTAATAGCCATAAGTTACAACCCTAACAATGTCACTAACCTTAAACAGACTGAGAGATGACAACAACATTAATACAATATGCTAGGTCTTAAGTTAGACTTCGCAGATAACTCTACTAGGCTGCTCAACCTAGACTTACCAGAATCCCTAATGATCTGGTTCATGGCCTATCAATCCAAGACCCCGGCAATACGAATGTATTCGCATGCTACTACCCTGAACTTGGATTTCGTCAAAACTCCGATCCGCGATCAACCAACTCGGTTAAGATCTGACGGTACACGCAAAGTGACTCATCCACAGTCCCTTAGGAGTAAGGTAAGCACACGTCTTGATGGTCGATAGCCCTAGGTCAACGATATCACCGTAGACAAGCACAACAAACTGCGTACTAGCTAATAAGCCATATACTAGTAAACAAAAACACATACGAGCGAAACAAGCCACATATGAAACTAAAAACTACATACGAGCCAGGCGAGCTGCATATGAGACAACAACATACTTACGAGCCAAATAAGCTACATATGAGATCAACAGCTACATACGGGCCAGGCGAGCCGCGTATGAGCAAAACCATATATAAAAACAACCATACAGGTATTCTAATAACCTAGAACCAACCAAAGGTGCTTACTAGCAAAACTTGATCTTCTATAATTAGAAGCAACAGAAGAATCTACTAACAATCTCAAATAGGCATACTACCAATGAGAAGCACAAAAGCGACATAAAAAACCTTCCGACAGCCTAAAAGCAACACATGCTACGTTTATCGGAATTCGACAGAAATATACTTTTTAGAAAAGTAAGAACATCTACCACAACTCTCTAGTGGAACACTTTTTTCAGATTCCATAAGGAATCCAAAATCCGGTCCAATTTCGATTAGAACCGCGTACAGCTAAAACTCATGGGTTCTTTTTCCAAATTTGAACTAGGACAGCATGCGACTAGGTTCATGGGTTCTTTTTCAAGGTTGAGGTAGAACCACCTAGAACCTAAATGCATGGTTTTCCTCGCCAATTCGAGCTAGCACTATCATGGAGCTAGTTTCATGGGTTTCTTCTTAAAAATCGAACTAGAACAACTATGAAACATGAGTTCATTTCAATAATTTAATTGGATTAGCATGCAAGCTAAACTCATGGTTTCCTTTTAGAATTTAACTAAAACCACTACAACATATAACTTAAACATGCATGGGTTCTTTTGAATCTAAAACAACCATACAAACTCAAGCATGGATTCTGTTAAATCTAGAACAACTACACATCTCAAGCATGGGTTCTTACCACAACAACTATACTAACTCAAGCATGGGTTATTTAGCAACAACTCAAGCATGATTCTTACTACAATAACCTACAACAATTTAAGCATGGTATACAACTCAAGCATGATTCTTACTACAATAACCTACAACAACTCAAACATGGTATACAACTTAAGCATGATTCTTACTACAATAACCTACAACAACTCAAGCATGAGTTTCTTTACTACATCAACCTACAACAACTCAAGTATGGTATACAACATAAGCATGGGTTTCTTACTAAAACCAAGCATGGTTTCTTTACAAGAATACTACAATTAGAACATGATGGGTTCTATATGCGTCTACAATAAATACATAACCTCAAGCATGGTTCATGGGTTTCTTTACTACATCAACTTACAACAACTCAAGTATGGATACAACATAAGCATGAGTTTCTTTACTACAACACCCTATAATAATTTAAGCATGGGTTCTTTAGCAACTCAACATGATGGGTTCTTTACTGGAATTCTACAATTAGAACATGATTCTTTTACTACAACTTAAGCATGAATATCTAGTACTTAAGCGTGATTCTTTTACTACTACTTAAGCATGATTACTTTAGTAAATATAACTCAAGCATGGTAGTAAACTCATAAAGCTACTAAGGACTTATGTAGATTATTACATAAACTACCGCTTTTATGAATTACAAGTCCTACCTTTTACATACTAAATTTAAAACCTCACTACTTACAGAATTACAATTTCATACATATTACAAAAACTACTTATTTTATGAGTTACAACTATCCACATATTACAAATCTACCTTTATTTAATCTACAACTTCCTACATACTACAAACCCCACTTTTCTTCGATCCTACAAGTTCCTACATACAACAATGAAGAAGTAATCCTTCTATCATAAAAGAAAAATAGACATGCTATAAAAGAACTAGTCTTTCTACCAGAGAAGTTAAATAAACATAAAAGGATTAATCTTTTACCATTATAGGAGCAAAATGGAAGCTTAATATTTCAAGAACTAGATTCACCAAGGACTTGATTTTTAACAAGTATGAAAGCAAACATACCCCAACTGCTAAAAGATTTATCTTTTATGAACTAGAATTAGTAAGGACTTTATCTATACCATGGTAGGAAAACAACATACAAGAAGTTTACGTTTTATGAACTAGGGGTAGTAAAAACTTGATTTTTAACAAGGTAAAGAATAACATCCAATAAAAGACTTATCTTTTATTAGGCTAGATGAGTTCTACAACCCCAAAATAGGTATGTAAGTGTTCTTACTTTATGTGCTCATAGTTATAGTCCAAGTTGTAGTTTTGTGTTCAACAAAACAACAATAATAACAACAATAGTCATAACAAGGTTAAAGATTCAACCTTTATGTGTTATCTTCATTCAAAACTCTTTATATGGTCCTTTTGGACTCACACTACTCATATGCACATACAATTTAGTCCAAGTTGTTATTTTTGCAAAATAACCACAACAAGTCTTAAAGACTCAATGTTTATGTTATTTATTTAAGTTCTACCATTAGTAATTCCATGGAATAATTTTGATCCCTACAACCTTGTTTATGCTTAAGAATTTAGTCCAAGTTTTTTAGGAACACACATGCAAAAACCACCCATCATAAAGATGAGTTCTTTTTATCCTACAACAAACAAACATCAAAAGATGGGTTCTTTCTCACATACAACCAATAATAAACCCTAAAGATGTGTTCTTTTCTACATATAAAAATAAAAGAGAACAAAACAAGGGAAGTAGAGAATCCCCACCTTTTAGTTTCTTTGTAGGAAGAACTAGCCTAGTAACATTCTCCTTCTGCCTAGCTTCTACTACAACCTACAATGAAGAACTCTCAAATTAGGGTTTTTGTTCACTCTTTCTTTCCTTCTCTTTTTTTTTTGTCTTTGTAAAGTGAGACAAGAGGTGAAGGGGGGGGGGGGGGGTATTTATAGGGTGGAAGAGAAGGGGGAGAGTGCAAAAAGCACCAAGGGGTTTTTCAAAAATCCCCTCGGGTACTAGGAGTGGCCGGCCCATGCCAAGGTGAGGGGTGGTGGTAAGGTGGAGGGATGAGGTGGAGGGGTGAGATTTCTAGAAGAAAATCCCTAAACTCTTATGTATCTTAATTAATCCTAGACCTTGGGTTTAATCCTCCAACCAAAACCTAGCCATCAAAATTTGATTTATCATGATAAAAGAGATATTTTTGTCCTAAAATACACACAACACAAATTGTACAAACGTACGAAACTGATACAATACGCATACGTATGTATATATGTATAACGATAATTTTCATTTGTTAAACCGCATAATCCATATAAAAGTAAATTAATTCCGAAAATAATAATAAAATAAATTTTATTATCAGCTCGGAAGATTACAGTACCAATTTGATACAGTACAAATGTATACAGACTGATATATATGTACAGATATTGTTTATTAACAAAATCGCGTGATATCCACCAAAAATATTTCAATTCTGAAAATAAAAATAAAATAAAAAATAATAATAATAAAATAATAATTTTAATATCTGTCCTGGATTTTCCAGATATTTTCTCAAAAATGCATTTTACAGGATTTTGTACAAGTGTCACACCGCGCTTTCCAAAAATACGGAATACGAGCACGTAACATTGGCCCAGCGAATGATTTTCATCATCCATGGGCTGTTCAGGAATCTTTACAATATATCACAAAATAATCAGAGTCGGAAGCAAAAGAGTCAACCACACGTGTATAATTGAATCAATATACCAATAGAATTTACTTGAAACAAAATGTATTATTCTCAAATAAATCAGATCTAAACAAGTCAAAAATCCTGGGTCACATCGCCCAAATACAAAATAAATATCCATGTAACAGATACATTGTTCAAAATGAGCAACATGAAATAAATGAAGATAGCAGAAGCTCCAGCCAACTAGAACTTTAGATCACATACTCCATCGAGCAGCTGATCACCAAAATCTGTAATTGATAATTGCAGGAGGAGGAAAGAGAAAACAAGTTTCCATCAATTGCAAGTTATGGGACACTTATAATGTAGGATACAAGCTTATGGGAAAACTAACAAATAGCATGGAATAATGCATCAACAGTAATAACTAGCATGAATCAGTACAAGAAAGTTGATTAGCATGGTATACTAACAGTATAGGTATTTATGTCAAAGGCAGTGTCATATGGCAACTAACAGTGTCCAGTAACAGTAAGCTCAGTATATCAGTATAACAGTGTAACAGTATCAGTCCACAGTATCAGTATAACAGTATCAGTCTAACAGTATCAGTCTTATGTTCTTACAGTCTTGTGTGTATTACTAGCTAGGTATCACTTCATGCGCCCCAAAAACATAACACATGGTTGCTACAACAAAAAGTTTCTCTTTTAGATTTCATAGTGGACCATAATGTGGCAGTGTACTCAGATATCAGTAACAGTAGCAGTAGCAATAAAGTAATAGTAACAGTAGCAGAAAGGTAACAGTAACAGTAGCAGTAATAGTGTGGAACATTAGTTCCCTTCCAAGTACACGTTTCCATATTTTCCACTACTAGATCTTCCCTTAAGAACCCCAGCTTGATTTCTTTTATTATTGTCATCAAACAGGCATGAATGTGTACGAAATAGTATCAAACTAACATGGTATAATCAGTATTACGTTCAAGGAAACAAATAAATATGCATAGATGATATACAGTCACATACGAGCAAAACAGTGTATGTTCATATTCAGGACAGCATGACAGTACAGTACTAAAACAATAATGCCTGTAACTACAGAAATCCAAATCTGAATCCGTCGAAGAATCTGGAAAATAATCTTCCACAAAGATCCATCGATTATAAATAAGCCATATAGTATTTCACAAAATCATAACTCAAAGCTGATTTAAATCCAGAAAATACGTTCAGCCAGAAATCAGTAAAACGAATTCACAGTCAGGAAAACAGCATCAAAACTTCTCAAATAAATCCAGGAAATATCTGGGGTAATTCCCTATATGTCTAGTATCAGAATATAAAGTTTCATAATATTCCAGTAAAATTAGTTCAGTCAACAAAAATAAGAAAACATCAAGAAACGACAGTTTGGCAAATCTGGAATTCCCAATACTTCTGTACGAAAACTAAAATATCTCTCAAACCGTGAAACAAAATCCAAATCCGCCAAAGGGAGATTAAAACAAACAAAATAATCTAACTTTCATATTTCACAAATATTTTCCATACAGTAGAAGGAAATAAAGTGAAAATACGATTCTTTACAGAACAACGAGCAAATTACAGCAAGTATAGCTTTCATAAACAAGCATGAAACGGTATATAAAACTCATCAATAAAATCCACCAAAATTCTGGATAATCCCTAAATAGGTTTAGAAATTCTGTACAAAGTTTTAGATCAAAATAATATAGTAAACCCAAGAATCAAAATAGTTTATCCCTCGAAACCAACAAGAAACGAAATCTGAGAACATAAGTACACCTCTGTAGTAATATAGGCATAACTCACTCATACGAAAACAAAATCAATCAAAGTCAGAGGGGTTGGAAAGAAGACAGATTTCTCTACGATTCATGTCTAATACAAAAATTAAGAATTCTGAAATTAATATGGTCTAAAATACAATTCAAAACTGATCATCGGCAATTACATATTTCTCTCAAACAACAAAACCAACATAAATCATACGAAACTTGTTCCAATCACAATCAAACATGGTATAGCGTCTACTAAGTGTCCAAACATCATGATATAGTGTATAAAACATATTCACAACCATCACATTACATAGATCTCATCAAACACATAATTTCTCCTAATTATCTCACACATATGAATAGATCAAGAACGGTCAAACCTAGTTGTTTTCATGTCGATTTTGTGTCTTGAAGCAACTATGGCCAAATAGCACAATAGAGACAAAATCCATCAAAAATAACACACACGAGTTGCCTCTAGAACCAAACTATACTATAAGCGGTATTTTTAACATGTATCATACAAAGGAATTTGAGTACAAGTTACCTGCCTTAACCAAAGACGAAACGAACTCCAAGAATAATGGAAATGGATTCCCAGGGCATGAACTCAATGATCGAATCATGAACCAATCACGAACACAAGGAACAACAGATCACGAACACGATCAGACGGCTGAGATCAAAAGATCAAGAGATCAAGTCGATCAGATCAGATTGGATGACTGATCGAAGATCAAGATCAAGATCAAGATGTGATCAGTATCTTGATGATGATGATGATGATGATGATGATGATCGGAACAGATCGACGATCGGACGGCCACCAATCAAAGCAATCAAGAACTCCAAGATGATGATGATCAAGATGTTGATCAACAGCCCACGACAAAGATGATGATCAAGAAGATCAAACGACCAAGAATTAACAAGAAAGAAACACCATGATCAAGATGATCAAGATCGCGATCAAATGGATGGCCCACATTCAAACCATCACACCAATCAGCAAAACAGAGCATGAGGAAAATGTGCACTGTGGTGGAAGGCGACAGCGAACAGGGACACTGCAGTGGCAGAGGACGGTGGCCAGGGGACTGGCACGGTGCTGAGACGTCGCGATGCTGCTGTGGCGGAGGGGACCAATGTAGGGAAGCTGCGTCTGGTCGGCTGAGCGACTAGCTCATGAAGGACGGTGCCCAGGGCAGCGCCGGCGAGGTAGGCACGAGGCAGGCGGTGGACGGCAGGGGAATGGCTGCATGGGCAGTGCTGCGTCGGGGCTGAGACGACTGGCTAGGTGGTTGTTGCTACAGGGCGCTGTCGACGGGGGAGCACCGCAGTGTAGGCGCGTGGCGCTGGTAGAGCACGACGTAGGAGGAGCAGGGGGAGGCTGGGGAGTCGTGGCGATGCTGTGGAAGGGCATCGAGGTGGCAGGGCATAGTGCACGCGACGGGGTGTTGCACGAGGAGCAGGGGCGCGCGGGGCGAAGGCCAGGAGGAGAGCAGGGAAACGGGAGAACGGGGAAGAGATGAGAGCGGGAGAGAGAAGGCGAGGAGTCGGAGGGGAATAGGAAGCAGCACTGCATGGGTTAGATGAAGAGACAGGGTTATATAGCAGGGGTGTAATTAGGGTTTAGGTTAAAAGGGCTTAACGGGTAGGGGTTGACATGGGTTCTAGGTGGTTTAAGCTAATGGGTCTGGGGTTTTAATGCTAACGGGTTTGGGTTAGGTATTAGTGTTGAATGAATTGAAATTGGGTTTGGGTTTATATAAAAAAAATAAAATCCAATAGAATAAAAATAAAATATCCGATAAAAATATGATATATAATAAAATTGTAATTTGTATTACCATACAGAATTTATTTTGAAATAGCTACAAATGCAATTAGCACATAGAATTAGGTTTTTAAATAAACAAACAAAGGTAATAAAAATAATAATAATAACAAATATAATAATAATAATAATAATAAATAAAATAACAGTAATAATAATAATACTGAACAATGATAATAATAAGAGAAATAATAACAAAATACGAATTGTATTACAATATAAAATCATAGAAAATGGTTAATTAAACTTATTGGTCGAAAATAGATTTTGATAGGAGATCCAATAATACAATTTGACGAAAGAATTTAAAAATCGAAAAAAATAATTTTTGAAATTTTTAACTACAGAAAATACACTAAAATACATTTTTGAGAAAACAGGGGTTACAACAAGTGCACAAAACTGATATAATACCTGTGTATACTTACTAGTATATATTCACAGGTTAGTTTTTATTTGGAAAAACCAAGAAATTTCCATAAAATTATTTTAATTTAAAAAAATAATGAAAATACAAATATAATATTCGACTGGGATATTATAATACTCTCTCCTTAGAATAGTTTTGTCCTCAGAACTACATTTAGTCAGGAGAATAGAAAAATACAGACACACTAAATAACTTGGGGAAAGAAAGCTTATATGGCTTTCCGGCTCCCAAGTGGCTCATCCACGAACTGGTTCTCCAAAGAACCCGACCTCGATCCAAAGCTGCCTGCAAACTCTGCCAAAATCGAGGTGTAACTCTTGAATCTTGGTCAGAATCGCTGACACTGGCACTCCATGTTGCTTCCTTATGCCTTCAATGTGGACTTCTGCTAATTTCTCTATCGACTAAAGTCATCTTTATTGGAAGAAAAGCGCAGAATTTGTCAACTAATCCCCAATATCCCAATACATTTCCGAACTTCAACTTGGCGCTTTGGTGCTTCAATCCCTGCATCTTCTGCCTAAGCCTTTTGACTTGCTCACTTTGATTTGGTTGCAGCCCCCATTGCGCCAAAACTGAGTTCCATTCTTGAGTAATCGCTTCAATACTGGCTTGCCTAATCTTCATCATTTAGCTTTTTACCTCCTTCATGGTATTTGGTTGAGGCTACTCACTACCTCGGTCTTTTGCACTTCGGTAGCCACTCCCTCCTTAGAATAGGACATGGCCTACGAACATCACTTCTGACTTCCAGGATTCGCTCCTATAATTTGCTCAAAGCTAACACTCCAGATGGCGTAATTAACAAAACCACATCTAGAGTTGCCTTCCACACACATCTAAACTTCTTGAAAAATAATTTAGACAAAAGAATATGATGAACCAAGTTTGAACAAAACGGTTACTTTGATTTCATATATATACAAATCTATTCGGTTACAAAAGTGTTACATCACATATAACTTCTTCGGTCTAAATAAAATTTCAAAATACAACTTTTAAACTTAGTTGTAATTCCATGTGCACATACTGGTAATGGCTCCCCTACCTTCTTCTGTTTGCCTTCAGTAAGCGCGAATTCTTATTCTTGGTGAACAGGCTCCTTTCCTTTATTGTTCGCCTTCGGGGTTGATCTGCCGTCATTTTTAGGAAGCTATGGACAGTTTGGCCTAACGTGACCAATCTTCCCACAATTGTAAGATTGTATGGCCTTCCATCTGAGAGTCCTTCCTCAGACATTGGCTCTTGAAATGATCATGCTCACCACATAGGAAACAACTTCCTGTCTTGGTGCCTCTAAGTTTGCCCCCATTTTCTGAGTCTTCTGCTCCTGACCTTGGTTCTCGAACCCTGATGCTGGTGCAGATCTTTTCCCTAGTTGTTGTGGACAGAATGATTTCTTGTGCCCAAACCTCTCACAGAAACGACATACTACAACCTCGGTGGTCTCCTGGATTTGCTCTCATTCATGCTGTAGTCGTGCCAATCTGGAATCAAAGTATTCCTGCTCCTCTGCTAGGCTTGCTAATATAGTTCTGCAAGCATTTCCCAGTTGCTTAGCTTGACGACTTTTCCTAGTCCTGTGCTTCCTCAGCTTCTTCATTTCCCGACGTATGCTAGCTGTCGCCGCTGTGCGTTGATCCACACTTAGTCCTTGCGGTGGTGAAGGCGAGTCTGTCTTGAGGTTAGCTTGTAGTAAAATCTCCTTCGGCTCCTTGCTCGAGATCATCGGATCATCCCTCCAAATCGGCTCACTCTTTTCCATCAACACATCCTCGGTTAGGATATACTCGAATACTATCCTTAAACACATATACTAGAATTAGTCTAGACATAGAAAAATCATAAAACATAAGTTGAAAGGAACAACAATATGAATTATAATTGTCTACAACTAGCTAAAACCTGACTCCTAAAAGGCATCCAAGTTTAATTTTCCTACTGCGTTGGACTGTAGATTGAAGTCGACTCTGATACCACTTTGTAATGTCCCGATTTTCATATACTGAAAAACCGTGACATAAGCCAGAATCTTTCCTTCAATTAGCCACAATAAATGGAAAAACAAGAAAATTTAAAACTTTTTATTCAAAACAAATGTATTACAAGTCCGAATGTTATAAACTGCAATACATTACATCAGTGTTACAATAATACCTTTACAATCCCAAGGGTTACAACTTTCAACAAATTACATCAGAGTACGATGAATAAAGAACCTCACTTGGGTGCTTCCTAACAATTAAATAATTTATAATAATTGTTACAATGGAACAATAGTAAACAACATATAATACAGCGGAAATAAAAATGACTCTTGCTTCTCTCGCCTTGAGTCCTCTCGAATCCTGTACCTGTACTTCTGCAATCCAGTATCTATTGAAATGGGGACAGACAGTACATATACTTACGCTTTAAGGTTGATGACTAGCAGCGATTCTCCACTTTAAGCAAACAGATTGATGAAACGAGAAACATGTATATATAATTAATGTATCAGTGTATGCTATGCCTTAGACTCTAATGCCGGAATAACTAATGCAATAATACGCTTATTCCAATACAAGAAATACTCTGGGACAGTATGCAGCTCATACTACACACGCCCCATATCAAGCCGTTTCTTCATATATAGGGATTTGAACCCGCGCCATGAATTCTACTCTTGTACACGACTTATTTCTGAAGATACGACATGACTGATAAGGTTGCCCTGAAACGGTTTAATCCCGTCAGGCGCACCGGACCTCACTCAAATATCTGACGAATCTTTGGAGTTTCCGCAGTCGCATGTTAGCTCGAAGCATCCTCTGCTACCCCCTAGCTAGACCGTAGTCAATGGCTTCTCTCCCTTAGATACAAGACAAGACGGAGTTCCGGAGGTCCATCCCCCTAGCACCGACAGGAATCACTCCCGCTTATCAAGGCACTTCTGAAATTAATAGACGAGATACGGATCCTGTGCTCCTAATTTGTGTGAAGGCACAGACCGTATCCCATTGACAAGAAGGGTACAATCCAATAACACTGCCTATTGTCGGCCTATAGGACTAGTCGGATCATAAGGTATCACCCTCAACACCAACTCTTTCCCTTCGGCGAAAATGATAATAAGTAAAGGTTAAGTAGTAATAGCCGTAAGTTACTACCCTAACAATGTCACTAACCCTAAATAGACTGAGATATGCCAACAGCATTAGTACAACATGCTAGGTCTTAAGTTAGACTACGCAGATAACTCTACTAGGCTGCTCAACCTAGACTTACCAGAATCCCTAATGATCTGGTTCATGGCCTATCGATCCAAGACCCTGGCAATACGAACGTATTCGCATGCTACTACCCAGAACATGGATTTCATTAACACTCCGATCCGCGATCAACCAACTCGGTTAAGATCTGACGGTACACGCGAAGTGACTCATCCACAATCCCTTAGGAGTAAGGTAAGCACACGTCTTGATTGTCGATAGCCCTAGGTCAACGATATCACCCTAGACGAGCACAACAAACTGCGTACTAGCTAATAAGCTATATACTAGTAAACAAAAACACATACAAACTAAACAAGCCACGTACGAAACCCGAAAACTACATACGAGTCAGGCGAGCTGCGTATGAGACAACAACATACATACGAGCCAAATAAGCTACGTATGAGACCAACAGCTACATACGGGCCAGGCAAGCCGCGTATGAGCAAAACCACATATAAAAACAACCATACAGGTATTCTAAAAACCTAGAAGCCACCAAATATGCTTACTAGCAAAACTTGATCTTCCATAATTAGAAGCAAGAGAAGAATCTACTAACAGTCTGAAATAGGCATACTACCAATGAGAAGCCCAAAAGCGACATAAAAAACCTCCCTGACATTCTAGAAGCAACCCGTGCTACTTTATCGGAATTCGACTGAAATATACATTTTAGAAAAGTTAGAATATCTACCACAACTCTCTAGTGAAACGATTTTTTCAGATTCCATAAGGAATCCAAAATCCGGTTTAATTTCGATTAGAACCGCATACAACTAGAACTCATTGGTTCTTTTTCCAAATTTGAACTAGGACAACATGCGACTAGGTTCATGGGTTCTTTCTCAAGGTTGAGCTAGAACCACCTAGAACCTAAATGCATGGTTTCCTCGCCAATTCGAGCTAGCACTATCATGGAGCTAGTTTCATGGGTTTTTTCTTAAAAATCGAATTAGAACAACTATGAAACATGGGTTCATTTCAATAATTTTATTGGATTAGCATGCAAGCTAAACTCATGGGTTCCTTTTAGAATTTAACTAAAACCACTACAACATATAACTGAAACATGCATGGGTTCTTTTAAATCTAAAACAACCATACAAACTCAAGAATGGATTCTTTTAAATCTAGAACAACTACACATCTCAAACATGGGTTCTTACCACAACAACTATACTAACTCAAGCATGGATTATTTAGCAACAACTCAAGCATGATTCTTACTACAATAACCTACAAAAATTTAAGCATGGTATACAACTCAAGCATGATTCTTACTACAATAACCTACAACAACTCAAGCATGGTACACAACTCAAGCATGATTCTTACTACAATAACCTACAACAACTCAAGCATGGTATACAACTTAAGCATGAGTTTCTTTACTACATTAACCTACAACAACTCAAGTATGGTATACAACATAAGCATGGGTTTCTTACTAAAACAAAGCATGGTTTCTTTACTAGAATACTACAATTAGAACATGATAGCTTCTTTATGCGTCTAGAATAACTACACAACCTCAAGCATGGTTCATGGGTTTCTTTACTACATCAAGTTGCAACAACTCAAGCATGGATACAACATAAGCATGGGTATCTTTACTACAACACCCTACAACAATTTAAGCATGGGTTCTTTAGCAACTCAACATGATAGGTTCTTTACTAGAATTCTACAATTAGAACATGATTCTTTTACTACAACTCACGCTTGAATATCTACTACTTAAGCATGATTCTTTAACTACCTTAAGCATAATTCTTTTACTACTACTTAAGCATGATTACTTTAGTAAATATAACTCAAGTATGGTAGTAAACTCATAAAGCTACTAAGGACTTATCTAGATTATTACATAAACTACCTCTTTTATGAATTACAAGTCCTACTTTTTACATACTAAATTTACAACCTCTACTACTTATAGAATTACAATTTCTTACATATTACAAATACAACTTATATTATGAGTTACAACTATCCACATATTACAAATCTACCTTTATTTAATCTACAACTTCCTACATACTACAAACCCCACTTTTCTTCGATCCTACAAGTTCCTACATACAACAAGGAAGAAGTAATCCTTCTATCATAAAAGCAAAATAGACATACTATAAAAGAACTAGTCTTTTCTACCATAGAAATTAAATAAACATAAAAGGACTAATCTTTTACCATTATAGGAGCAAAATGGAAGCTTAATCTTTCATGAACTACATTCACCAAGGACTTGATTTTTAACAAGTATAAAAGCAAACATTCCACAATTACTAAAAGATTTATCTTTTATGAACTGGAATTGGTAAGGACTTTATCTATAACATGGTAGGAAAACAACATACAATAAGTTTACTTTTTATGAATTAGGGGTAGTAAAAATTTGATTTTTAACAAGGTAGAGAATAACATGTTTTGCCTGAACATGAAATCTGTAAATGTTGTGTTTGACCTAGCTACTGTAGTCAAATTTTGAACTTTAAATATGCGTTCGATTCATTGGGAAGTCTAGTTTCTAGAATTTCTGACAAATTAAGTTTTTGATTTCTGTAGCAGTGCAAAAATACATTTTTGTACAGACTACTCTTGTTGTCCAGAATTTCACTTTTCAGTTTTTCTTAATTTAATTATTCCTATATCATAGTATTGTACGAATTGAATGGTATATGTTGCATTGCATGATCCTAATGAGTTATTGTCATCATCCTAATTGTCTTATCCATGTTTATCATCCTATTGTTTTCCTATTGTTAGCATCGTTCATCTCATATCTCATATTTGCACATTATATTGTTGCATTAATAAAATAATTAATAAGGTGTGGTTTAAGGGTTGCACTGGAGTAGTTGATGATATAGTGACTGTATGCGAAAGTGTGGGCCATGTTTTCCAAAATATCGTGTGTTGACTAGTGTTATTGTTATCAGTTTATTGTTGGATTACTGACTACAGTATCCCAATTGATCGTGTATTGTTTTATTGTTATTGAACCAATTAGTGTGCACCAATGCTGCAAATAATGTTATCGTGCTGTGTACATGGTCTATAAAATCTTCCACTTAAGTCTAAACGAAATTGATTGTATGTATGGGATGCAGTAATACATGCATTAGTTAGGATTAAAATGATAATAGACTTAAGAAATGACACATCATCGATATTGCATATTGTTCATCATTGTTCCTATTGCTATCGAATATTGTCTAAGTGTTATTGATCAATGAATATTGATTATCGAATATTGAATCATTGTTTATAACCATTGCATCGATTATTAATAATATTGATTATTATTATTGTCCCATGTTATTGATTCCTATTAATCCATTGAATTCATTGTTATATCGTTATTCCATTGTTCCTTATTTTCTCTACTTGCTGTCCATGACTTGCTTTAAGGAAAATTTTTCTCATCTTTTTAGATGAAGTGTTCACAGGTAATGATGGATAATTGCCTACAGGAATTGGAGAACAAACTTTCTGAAGACTTAATGCTTTCTAGTTGCTTATTGTTTTATTGAACTTATTGTATTGAGACTTATTATTATTAGTGTTGGGATTTATTATTGTGTTGCGCTTATGACTCGAATTTTATTATTTGTTTCCAGATATTGGATTATTGTATTTGGATATTTTATATTGCTTCATTCCATGTATTATTGTTCATGAGATTATTATTATTATCTGTGCAATTGTTTTCTATTGATTATATTGTTGAGTTGATCGGATAAATAGCTTATGGGTGATGTTAGTCATTCGCTGGGCCAATGTCATATACTCGTATTCTGTATTTTTGGAAAGCAGGGCATGACAGATGGTGGCAGTTGAAATGGAATGGACGGCTTCGGGGATAGCGAGCCGGTGCACAGATCGGTCGAGGTGCAATGGTAGCATGCTCAAGGGTAGTGGTGATCGGCTACGACTCTCAGGAGGAAGAGCAGCGAGGAGCGGGGAAGGGGGTTTCTGTAGTCGGGAGGAGAGGGGGTGTTGTCGATGGTCGAGAGGGTAGTAGCGACGGCTGATGGCGGTGGAGTCGAATATAGAGTGGACCTATGGAAATGGCGGGGATGGCGATGGGGTGATGAGCAGGCGGTGTGCTCTGTTTTGGAAGGAAATAGAGGAAGAAGGAAGGGAGTGGCAAAGAGGATGACTGCGGTGGCGAGATGGCGATGAGGGAAGGAGAGCGGGGGGAGAGCGAGCGGGATGGGTTTCGGCAGGTTGCAAAGAGGAAGAAGATGAACAGGAAGCAGAAGAACAGGGGCGAGGGGGTTAGGCAGTTGAGGGTGATTAGAGGATGATTAGGTTTAAATGATAATTATGGTTAGGGGGGTTAATAGGGGTATATATAGGGGATAATTAGGATGTTGGGTTAGAGGGTAATGGGTATGGATGCGGGTACGGGTTTGGGATCCAACCATAAATTATAACAAAAATGATTTAAAAGTGGAACATAATTTACAAAGAATTGAAATTCCGAAAATACATAGAAAATACGTATTGGCAGGAACGAGGGTTACAACATAAGTGGTAGTCGATTGTCCTAAGCCTCTATTTTTCAGACTGTTGACTTCTTTTACTCTATCGATGATTTAGCTTCGAGCTTCGAGCTTCGAATCTTCTTCTCGCGTGAAGATGTTCTTTACAAAGAACTCAAGTATGCAAGACATACAATCCCAACAGGTGTTACACCTGCTTTCTGAAGTTTCAGGAAGTTTGTGATGTTTGGTTTTCTTCGCTGAACATGTCTACTTTCACATTGAATGACATGTTTTTTTTGTACTGATAATCCTGCTTTGCATTTGCTGGCCTTCAAGTTATCGGTGGTGCCTGCGTTCTTTTTGCTCACGCTCTTGTATTATGTTCTGTGAATTACTTGTTCTATATGTTTTTGCAAAATGTAAATTAAAAAGAAAGAGAGAAAATTCTGTTATTTCGTGCTGCCTGTGAGCTGTTTTTGTGCATGAGTTCACGAAGAATCCTCTCCTGCTATTTGATTTTGTTGACTGCACTGTGGATCACTCCTGTGGTTTTAGACCTTTGTTATCATTTTTGCTGTAATGGACTATATTTTTGTCTGTCTGATCTGTAAATTCTGATCATATTGAACACTTTGTTACAAAAATTTGTTTACAATAAAACCAAGTTTGATCTTAGAGGCAAAAAACTATAAAGGGAGGAGAAGATGAAAACCAATAAAATAAAAAGAAATGAAAATTACAAAAACCAAACCAGTTTATGTCAAGGCTTGTGTACCACACATTCTACTTAAAACATATTTGCCTCGTCCGTGTGCTGGAGTTTGCTGAGGCTTTTGTCGTCCATGATGCAATGACAGAAGAGGGTCAACGTAGACACCACACCATGCTCTTGAACTGAACATAGCTTAAAACCTATCACCGAACAACTTGACAAAGGAAGTAGAAGAATAAGAATGTGGGGGGGAGGGGGGGGGGGGTTTGAAGAGTTTCTGGTGTGTTGATTCAGGGGAGAAAGGCCTCTATTTTAAGGGCCAAGGGTGAAAATCGTAACTGTAACACCCCGTAATTTTCAAATATATAATATAGTATATATAATATATGGTTATTATATGTTGATGGCATAAAGTGTAAAAATGTGATTTAAGATGGGGGGCCCACGGGATGTATATCAGCAATGTTTTGTTGTTGGTGGGTGATGTCACAGTGACATCACCTGGGGGTCCACCCGTTTGTGTAAGCAGCCTTGTCTCCTCTCTGATGACGTGTGCAATGAGGGGCCCACTGAGTGGGTTCGGCTGTTACACTCAAGAGAGAGAGAGGGGGAGTTTTTGAATAGTCCCATTCGGGAATGTACAGAAAATAATTAACTGTAAATATAAAATCCTATGATCAAGAGTCACCAATCCGGTTAACCACCTTTTGAGAGGCAGCCTATGGTAGGCAGTTGTACTAATAAATAAATAATTTGTCTGATAAATTGTATAAAGTTTCTGAGCTTGGGGAAGGGGGGTTACAAAATGGTATCAGAGCCGACTTTCGACATCGAGTGTCTGAGAGCCATGAGTTATGGACTCCAGAATGATCGGCGGAATGAGACAATCGCCAGTATTCTGGGACGATGGACGTAAGGGCCACAGAATGACCCGTGGAGTGGGATTGGTCTCCAATATTCCAAAGACGAGAGTGACACTCACGGACTGCTCCACATCGACTAGAAAGTAGATCCTCCATAGACCGTGCATGCCCCATGCTCACCGAGGACGCTGATTTCTGAAGGGGGGGTGTGCGTAACACCCCGTAATTTTCAAATATATAATATAATATATATAATATATGGTGATTATATGTTTATGGATAAAGTGTAAAAATGTGATTAAAGGTGGGGGGCCCACGGGATGTATAACAGCAATGTGTTGTTATTGGTGGGTGATGTCAAGGTGACATCACCTGGGGGCCCACCCGTTTGTGTATTGAAGTAGCCCTGTCTCCTCTCTGATGATGTGTGCAATGAGGGGCCCACTGAGTGGGTTCGGCTGTTACATGCAAGAGAGAGAAGGAGTTTGTGAATAGTCCCATATCGGGAGTATACAAAAAATAATTAACTATAAATATAATAGCCTATGATCAAGAGTCACTAATCTGGCTAACCACCTTTTGAGAGGCAGCCTATGGTGGGCAGTTGTACTAATAAATAAATAATTTTTCTGATAAATTGTATAAATTGTCTGAGCTTGGGGCAGGGGCATTACAGTAACGACAGACAATACATAGGCGGCATCAACTGTAACGGCAGACATGAGCTTAAAAGCACCAGTGTAACAGCGGATAAAATTGTTTCTGTAGTATAAAGCATGAAAAAATG
The DNA here is from genome assembly GCA_017893485.1 of Hemerocallis citrina. NCBI lineage: Eukaryota > Viridiplantae > Streptophyta > Magnoliopsida > Asparagales > Asphodelaceae > Hemerocallis > Hemerocallis citrina. The sequence continues at coordinate 77,764,730 of CM030367.1, forward strand.
ACGGAAAAAACCGTTTATGCATTTATTTCGGCTGTTACAGATCGAAGGAAAAAAACTGTAGCAAAAAAAGGCTCTGCACGGAGTGGGTTCACGTCGGTCCGGCATTCGTGTCCGCAGGACGTGTTGGTGCACACAAGTCGCATGCAAGCTGGTCCGAGATTTGCACCCCCCACCCTTCCACCCCCCCGAGCGTGCGCGAGAGAGAGAGCCTCTTGGCTTACTATCTTACATTGCTAAGAAAGATGTTATTATATATCCTCTTCTAATTCCTTTATTTTTTTCCCGATGTGGGACGGAAATCCCTCAGCTTATTTTCAAAGATGAAACTGCCTCACTTCGGGAGACAATTTCTCATTCACCTGATAACCTTTTTGAGCAAGTAAAAATATGATTTTGATCAACCCACGAAGGAGAACAAAAATTCATCAAGATCTCTCACTAATTCATAGAGGATCTTACTCAAAAAACTGCTTAAAAACTTGTTTGTAAATGGTGTATAAAATACCTATTTTCTAACATTACCCACATGAATGAAATTGGCAATCACAGACACGACAGGCTTCGTGCTAAAATTCAGCGGTCGAGACCTACATAGGATAGGTTGGTGTTACCTTTGATCCTTCCCTTATGAAAATATGTTCACTCTACTAACTAAACAGTAGTCGCAAGGTCTTTGAACAGTTCAGTTATTTGTGTAAAAGATGACATATCTCACATAGGAATCTTCCTAACGCATTTAAGTTCTCTCTATTATGTTCATATTGGTCATGAACATACATATGGTTCTGTAAGAGTTTAACAGGAATATTGCCCCACATTATTCCCTTGGAAACAGCCCTTCTTTCCTCTCACATAGGTAATATCTTAGTTAAGAGTAACCCGCATTACCCTGCATGGATTTTTGATGCATAAGAATCATTAAAAGCCTAACTTAGCCTCTAGCCTTACGGGTATCACTGTTTAATCGTAGGAATGGAGATGGGAAAATACTCACAGTGATCCAACAAGGTCTTTACAATTTAGTTGTCCCTTTGAACCTAGATCTTGGGATCTCAGTAAACTAGGTTGGGTGTCCATTGTATCGATTTATTTTTTCACGGGCTTTAGTTTCATTCCCCCCGATGATTTATCAACTAACTCTCTGTTTAACTGTCACGCCCCGCTTCCTAAAAATAATACGAAATACGGATCGCAACAAAAGCCCAGTGAATGATTTTCATCATCCATAAGCTGTTCAAGAATCTTTACAACATATCACAATATAATCAGAGTCGGAAGCCAGAAGAGTCAACCAAATGCACATATGAACCAAATACCAACAAGAATACTTGAAATAAAATATATTAATCTCAAATAGTCATGATCTGAAATACACAAATAATTCTGGGTCACATTGCCCAAATACATGAATACAATTATTGTTCAAGCAAACTAGAAGAATTAATAATAACAAGATCCAGCACTAATACTTCATGTCACCAATACCGTCTGGAACCTATTCTCCAAAATCTGCAATTTCAATGAATGCAGGAAAGAGGAAAAGAGAGAAAACAAATACCCGTCAATTGCAAGTTATGGGCCACTTATAATGTAGGATACAAGCACATGGAAAAACTAACTAGCAACAAGGTATAAGTATGATGTCAACATAAACAACTAGTATGGCAAAGTGAACAAGTGTCATGTAGCATACATCAAGATTCAAGTAAACAAGTATCTTATAAACATGTGTCAAGTATCAGGTATCATGTAATCATGGATCAAGTGTCAAGTTTCAAGTCTCATGTAAACAAGTCTCATGTATCATGTAATCAAATATCAAGCAAGCAAGTATCATGTTCAAGTAACAAGTATACAGGTAACAGGTAAACAGGTAATCATGTAACAGGATAATCAGGTATACAGGAAATCAGATTATGTCATGTCAAGTCTTGTTATTATACTATCTAGGTAGCACTTCATGCGACCCATATTATAACACATGGTTGCTACAACAAACAGTTACGTTTTAGATTTCGTAGGGGATCATACAGGACAGTGTACTCAGGTATTCACAGAATCAAAGAACTTGGTCGGTAAACTTGATCGGTAAACTTGATCGGTAAACTTGATCGGTAACTTGATCGATAAACTTGATCGGTAAACTTGATCAGACAACTTGGTCGGTAAACTTGATCGGTAGCATATCATACAGGAAACACAAGTCTCCTTTCGAGTACACGTTTCTACACTATCCACTACTAGATCTTTCCTATTAAACCCCGGCTTAGTTATTTGTTATTATAATCAGGCAGGTATATGCATGAAACAGTGTCAAACTAACATAGTATAATCAGTATTAGGTCTAGGGTAACAAATAAGCATGCATAGATGATAGGCAGTCACATAAACAAGCAAAATAGTATATGTTCATATTCAAGACAGCATGATAGTACAGTACTAAAATAGTGATACCCAGTGTTACAAGCATGCAAATCTGAATCCATTGAAACGTCTAGAAAATAGACTCTCAACCGAATCCAGTAAGTATAAATAAGTCATATATTAATTCACAAAAATATAGCTCAAAACTGATTTGAATACAAAAAATAGGTTCTGTCAGAGATCAAGAAAACGAATTCAAGAACCGGAAAACAGCATGAAAACACATTAAAAAAATCCATGAAAAATTTGGGGTATTCCCCTATATGTTCATAATCAAAATATAAAGTTTCAGAATTTTTCAGTAAAATTAGATTAGTTATCAAAAATAAGAAAGCATCAAGAAAATATAGTTTGGCAAATCTGGAATTTCCAACACTGTTGTACAAAAACCATGATATCTCGCAACCAGTGAAAAAAAATTCAATTCTTCCAAAGGGGTATGAAAATAGATAGAATATACTAACTTTCACTTTTCACAAACATTTTTCATACAGTAAAAGGAATCATAGTGAAAATAAGATTCTTTACAGAACAGCGAGCAAAATACAACAAGTATAGATTTTATAAACGAGCATGAAACAACACATAAAACTCATCAATAAATTTTACCAAAATTCTGGGTAATCCCTAACTTGATAAAGAAATACTGACCAAAGTTTTGGATCAAAATAATAAATGTAACATAGTTTTTTAAAATAATTTTTCATCAAAATTACCAAAAAAACAGAATCTGGAAAAGTTGACACCTCTGTAGTAAAATAGTCATAACTCAGTCATAGGAAATCAAAATCAAGCAAGGTCAGAGGGATTTGAAAATAGACGTAATTATCTAAAACTCATGCTTTATACCGAAATCAAGATACTGACTTTAAAATAGTCCAAAATAGCAAACAAAACAAAACAGCAACAAAATACAGATTTTTCCCTTAAAAACGAAATCAACATAGATTCAAGAAAATTGATCCAAACACGTCCAAACATGGAATCGAGTCTACCAAGTATCTATATATCATGAATTAGGGTATCTAGTATGTCCACACCAAATATAACACATGGGTCTCAACCAAATCACGAATTCTCACAACTAGTCTCACATACATGAACCAAATCAAGAACGGGTAAACTTAAGTTAATTCATGCCAAGATTGTGTCGTGAGGAATCTATGGTCAAGTTTTCACAATAGAGATAAAATCCATCAAGGAAAACACAAACAAGAGTCGTCTCTAGACCTAACTATCCTATAGATGAATTTTTTGACTTGTATCAAACAAATGAATTGGAGTACAAGTTACTTGCCTTAAATCGGAATAAAGAATGACGAACTCAAAAGTAGGAGAAAATCCCGCGAACGAAAATCCACGAACTCACGAACGATCCACACGCGCACTCGAGCACGCGCAAGAAAACCCCAAGAGCAAGAAAGCGCGAGACGGTAGATGGAGAGAAAACGGAAGAGGCAGAGCACGGAATAGGCACAAGGGTTTGGAAAAAAAAAAATATGCTTCATGGTTAGATACATATAGATATGTATATATATTAGGAATTGAAGAAGGATGGGAGGCGCACAACCTGATGGTGGCTACAGAAAAAAAAAAGAAGTGGGTTGGGTGTGCACTTGGTGCAACCGGGTCTGGGGGGGAGGAAAATGCAGCTACGGTAGGGTGCACAAGTAGGAATAGGAAGGTTTTAAAACTAGGAAAGTAGGTATGATATATTTAATAGGTGATTAGTAATAGATTTCTATAGTTTGGGAATATATATATAAGGAGATTAATTTAGTGGGTTGAGATTTATATAAAATAGTATAGTATAGGATATAAAATAGGTAATGGATATTAGGATTGGATAATGGGTTTTTAGGTGGGTATTGGGTATATGTGTGAGTTTGAGTACAAAGATACAAAATGTGTTAGGGCACAAATGAATGAATTAAAATAACAAAATGGAGATAAAAATAAATTTAACGGTGGGAGTCAAAAATAATGGCACGAGCAAAAAGAGACGAATCAAAAAATGGACCACGAATCAAGAACTCAAATAAAAGAACACAAAATAATAAAATGAAAATATATTGAAACAAAAATCCAATATACGGTCCAAAAGAAATACAAGAGGAATACAACGAGAGAAATTATACCAAAATAAAAAATACACTCAAAATATATAAAACGAAAAACAGGGGTTACATTAACCCTTTGGTTAGCGGATCCGCAATGTTATCCTTTGACTTTACATAGTCCACAAAGATAATCCCAGTAGATAGTAGTTGTCGATTGGCATTATGTCTACGAAGAATAAGTCTAGATTTACCATTATACATATTGCTCTGTGCTCCACAAATTGCAAATTGACTAACTGAATGTATGCAGATTGGAGGCACAGGCTTTGCCCACCTTGGAATATCCTCAAGGAAGTGGCATAACCATTCAGCCTCTTCCCCACATTTGTTCAGTGCGATAAATTCAGATTCCATCGTCGATTTAGCGATCACTGTTTGTTTCGAGGATTTCCAAGAAACTGTTGCACCACCTAGTGTAAACACATAGCCATTAGTGGATTTTGAATTATCACTAGATATCTAGTTCGCATTACTGTATCTTTCAAGTACAGCCAAATATCTCGTATAATGCAACCCATAGTTACGAGTAAAATGTAAGTACTTCAGTACTCTTGTAATTGCTTGTCAATGCTCGCTTCCAGGATTACTTGTATATCTACTTAGTTTACTCACTACGTAGGCTATGTCTGGTCTTATAAAACTCAATAAGTACATTAAATTGCCTATGATTCTAGAATATTCTACTTGAGAAATACTCTCAACTTTATTCTTGGATAAATGTAAAGTTAGATCTATTGGAGTTCTGGCAATTCCAGAATTATCTTTAACAAAATTTCTAAGAATATTTTCAGTATAATGTGACTGACTTAAAACAAGCTTGTCTGATGTTCTTGTGATTTTAATTCCTAATAAAACATCAACTAGTTCCATGTCGTTCATGTCAAACCTTAATTTCAACATGTTTTTAGTAGATTTAATCATCTTATCATTGCTTCCAATAATAAGCATGTCATCTTCATACCAGCATATTATAATATATCCACTTTCAGTCTCTTTGACATATACGCATTTATCAGATTCACTGATCTTAAAATCATTTATCATCATGATATTGTCAAATTTTTCGTGTCATTACTTTGGTGCTTGTTTTAAGCTATATGATGACTTCACTAGTTTACAAATTTCTTTTCTTGTCCTGGAGCTGAAAAACCCTCAGGTTGCTCCATATAGATTTTTTCATCTAAATCTCCATTAAGAAATGTTTTTTTCACATCCATTTGATGTACTTCAAGATTGCACAAGGCTGCTATTGCGAGTACCATCCTAATGGAGTTTATTCTCGTCACAGGAGAATATGAATCAAAGTAGTTCAGACCTTCTTTTTGTCTATAACCTCTGATTATAAGTCTTGCCTTGTGTTTATCAATTGATCCATTAAGTTTTATTTTTCTCTTGAAAATCCACTTGGAACCTAAAGGTTTACTACCTTGTGGAAGATCCACTAGTTCTCAAGTATGATTTTGCAAGATAGAATCCATTTTGCTCGTAATGACTTCTTTCCATAGAGGACCATCACTAGAGCTCACTGCTTTTTAAAAGTTTGGGACGCCTTCAAGCATTAAAGTCAAGAAATTTAAACCAAATGAATTTTCGGTTCTTATTCTTTTACTACATCTAGGTTCCTCCTCAACTTCTTCATCTTAGTTGTAACCTCTATTTTTCCTATTTTGGATTTCTATTGTATTTTCATTTATTGTATCTGGATTCTTCCTATAATAAAATTGTTTGCTTTTCTTGGGTCCATCTATTTTCTTTTGATCATTCTGTTTCCTTTTCTTCTATTTTTAGGGCTCTTTGCAAATTTTGCTCTTCGTGATTTGAGTTTGAGTTGTTCCGCTATAGGTTCATCCCATTGTTTTATGCTTGTTTTTCTCTTCTTGGAGCCTAAACTTGTACCCTAAACCCACTAACCCGCAACCCAAACTCCCAAATCCTTAATCCCCTATAAATACCCTATTAATTAACCCTAATTTAATATATATATCTCTCTCTCCGCCGCTCTCTCTCCCCCCATCCCGTCTCCTCTGTTTCGCCTTCCACCAAACACAGCCGCCAACAATCGCCTCGCCCGCTCTCCGTCCACCGCCTCGCCCTTGTCATTCTAGCCCCTCCTCCCGCTACTCCTCATCGATCCTCCTATCATTGTCTTCATCCCTTCGCCATCCCCTATCGACCATCAAACCCATTGCCGCTCGCACCCAACACCTGCACCTCCCTATTTTCCTCACCATCGACCACCGTGCCCTTTCCCCTCAACCACCGCAGAACCCTCGCCTCTCATCAGCGCCGTCCAAGTCCCGAATGCTCTGTCGTTTGTTTCCCCTATTTTCGGAGCGAAACAGAGTTCGGTCGATGCCGCCGTCTTTGGTCGCTGCATCGCTTCCAGACCGCAGCGTTGTCGTCATCACCCCGAGCACCCTCGCCGCCATCGTCGCCAGCCGCCATTGTGGTCGCCTTCCCCTTTCCTGCCAACTCTCTCTCTCTGTCGATTGGAGAAAAAGCACAGTGAGTGCTTAGGTGTTTGTTGTTCGTAAGTGTAAGGGATCCGAACTCGGTGTTTGATGTTTTGCTGGGTTCTTGAGTTGGTGTTTTGCTGTGCATGATTTTCACATAGCTCGCACGTGTTCGTGGTTCTTCACCCGGGATTCCTATCTCGTTATTCTATATAAATTCGAATCTACTAATTAAAAAGGCAAGTCTTTTCTTGAACTAGTTGTTTATTTTGTTCAAGGTTTCTTTGATCTCTACAAGTAGATCTAGTCTTTTTCTTTATCGTACTGCTATTTGAATTCCGTTAAGTTTACTAAGGGTTTACACGAGCTAACACGATAAACTCTTAACATCGTGCCTACATCTTTGATCTAAAACCTAGTCCCTATTGTTTCTTGCTTATGCTCATTTACATGAAAAATAACTAGATCCATGTGTTATAGAATTGTTTGGTAAATTAGATATGTTAGATTGATTAGATTTGATGAATTGATTACTATGCCTGTGAAACTTCTTCTTAAACAGAAATTATGCATGTTAAAAATCTATAGGCACTTTGACTATTAACTAGAATGAATTATATGATTGTATGATTAAATTGTTGCCTATTCATATCAAAATAAATTCTGGACTGCCGTTTGTATCTTTTTGAATCAGATTTTCGACCATGTTGTTGTCGTATTTTGAAATAACTTTTTGAACATGAAATTTAGCCCCAATTGTTTATTTTACTACCCTTTTTATGGATTTGATTTCCGATGTGTAATCTCCTAGATATCATCATTTTAGTACAGCTGTGTCAAAATTTCCAGATTCACAACTTCTTGCGTACCTCTCTGTTTCAGAATTTAATTGAACATTTAAAAAGTAAAATAAAAATACAAAATAAATTTTGCTGAACCTAGACATGTGTAGAAACTACTCTGAATTTTTGTAGATTTAATTGATGAGTTTTCTGACCTGAAAAATGTATGTGAACACAATTTATAACTTGCTGCCTAAACATAAAATCTGAAAAGAATAGAGTTTTCACCATAGTTTCTGTAACTTTTGTATATCGTGTATTTATTTGATGGAACCAGCAGAGAGTCTAGTTTCTAGAATTTCTGACGGATCCACATCTTCTTTTCTGTAGTAACAGTAATCTGTATTTTTGTACAGCAACGTCATGCTGTCTAGATTATGTAATTTGTGTGTAATTGATATGTTTGCTTCCTGTTTGGTCTGTAACGAGTAGAACTAGTCACACCCAGTATCATACAACATTGACACCTTCTTGCATGCTCACATAGGATGAAAATAAACTATTAACAAGCCAAGGTATTATGGGGGAACTTGGTAGTGAACAATCGGAAAATGTACTTGGTAAAGGCCTTCACATAGGCACTTGACATTGAAGGAGGAGAAGTACTGATTGCAAATGATTGATTGTTAATTGTTGATTACAAATTATTGTTATCGACGCCGAGTACACGATCTGTGAATTCACCATCAGTCTAAAATGTTTACTGTGTGCTTGCACTGAAACTGTGGTATGGAACACATGGGACGCACTAGTATGTGTACTAGATAGATTAATAAAATGATTAATAACCTGCATTTATCATCTCATGCTTGATCCTGTATAGAACTTAACTTTACATCATTCATTACACGCATAATTAAATATAGACCTTTGCTATTATTGCCTATCTTTACTTTTGTTATTGACTTTGAACTCGTCCCTTTCCTTTGATATACATGCTTCCTTTGTTCTCTGCTTTGCTCTACTTTCTGTCCACAACTTGCTCTAAGGATATTATTTTCTCTCTTCTAGATCAATAATTCACAAGTACTGAAGGAACTATACCAGAAGGAATTGGTGAGCAACGATTCTAGAGATGGAGCTGGATTGTGCTGCTTAATTTGCTTTATTTCTAGATTTATTTCTTTGAACATTGTTATGACCATATACTTTGTTTTGGGTTTATGTTTCCGAAGTTTGTTTTATTCCCAGATGTTGGATATTATGTTGGATATTATTTGGATTATTTCATTTATTATTGGAGTTTATCTTGATTCATGTGATTATATCTTTCTTGCGTGGCTGTGTTATTGTTCATATTACTGAGTTAGTCTGGTACAGCTTATGGATGGTGTTTACATCATTCGTTGGGCCTACGTTACGTACTCGTATTCCGTATTTTGGTAAGCGGGGCGTGACAGGTTTTGTGTGGTATCAGAGCCCCAAGTTTGGATAATATATTAGTCAAACATGACTATCTTTATGAATGTTTGGCTTTGATTGATATATTAGTCAAGTCTGGCTCTAGCCGGGTTAACTCAGTAATGTGCACACCACGATCACATGAATGCATATAATAACAAACATATAATCTGGGTACTGACCATCTTTTCTCGTGTTTCAGGCTATGGCTCGTGGGAATTCTTCTTCTTCCCGTCCGAGAGATGAGCAGCCGGATAACACTGCTATTCTTCAGACGATTCAGCAGATGATAGCTCTCCAGTTGGAGCACAATGAATTGATGAGGGCCACTTTGGTGGCCAATGGGACTACCACTGGACCTGCACCTGGGCCACTGTCACCTAGGCTCGGTACACCCGGATAAGTTTTCGGGTACTGAGTCGCTGCTGGAGGCCAAGCAATGGCTCATCCGGACGGAGCAACTGTTGATCGCCATCCGTGTTGCTAATGTTGATCGTGTGGATGTGGTTAGCATCCAATTAGTGGATCTTAATCACATCTGGTGGCGGGCTAAAACCAAAAGGATGGCGGACCCATCGAGTGGGCCACTTTCTCAGAAAGCTTCATGGTGAAGTTTTTTCCCAATGTTACCAAAGCAAAGATAGAACGACAATTTGTTTTCCTAACTCAGGTCAGCTAGATAGTGTTCTTAAATGTCATTGTTGTTGCCTACTTCACCTGTGACAATATTAATTTGTGCATTGTCTTAACCAGGGAAACCGTTCCTTGGACGAGTATGCTGCAAAGTTTACTCAGCTCAGTCGCTTCGCTCCTACCCTCGTAGCCACTTATGCGTATAGGGCTCGCAGATTCCAGTTGGCCTTGAGTTTTTCCCTCCAGGACCGCTTGGCTGCTCTTCGGCTTCATGCTTATGCCAATGTTCTATATGCTGCTCAGATTCAGAAGCAGACCCTCAGCAGGTCAGATGTTCCTCAGCGGAATGTTTTGCACCCTGTTGCAGCTCGACCTACCGGAGGACCTATTCCGAGGCCAGTTCTGTCCCCCTCCTACGAGAGTACAGCCGTACGCACCTGTTGTCCCGAGGACTGTTGAGACATGTGGCGATTGTCATAAGGGTGGGCATTCACAGTGAGGCTGTAGGATGGCCAACCGACTGTGTCTAGTGTGTGGGAGCAGTGATCATATGGTTCGTGACTGTCCAAAGAATAGGGCTCCTGCATCGGCTTTTGGTGCTGCTCAGCTAGGAGCGCCGACTCATGGTCAGGGCAGACCGCCTCTACCACCGCAAAGGCAAGCTTTTGATCAGAGGCGTGTGGCCCCTGGAGGAGGTCAAACTTGGAGTCGTGGTCAGGCTTATAACTTGACAGCCGAGGAAGCGGAGGTAGCTGTTGGAGTGGTTGCAGGTATATCACAGTAGTTGTACTTTCTTATCTTCTTTTTAGTTTTCTACATGTTATTTTCCTTCTTGTACAATTATTCGTGTATATATCCTGCTAGCACCTTATTCTTTTGTTTGATCTTCTTCTTCTAAGTTTTATTTTAGTCTTCTCCCTTCTAGCTCATGTTTTGTTTGATTCTGGTGCTACCCACTCTTTCATTTTCTCCCGCTTAGTTGACCAACATAGTTTGGTTAGCGATGCTATGCACACAGCTTGGGACATCACCACAGGTGCAGGTGTCATTGTATGTTCTAGTGTATGCAAGCAAAGGCCGTTGCTGATTGGTGTTGTGGATTTCTTGGCTGGTTTGATTGTGATTCCCAATTTCGGTTTTGATGTCATTCTGGGCATAGGTTGGTTGGGTGTTTCTTGCACTGTGATTGATTACCGAGAGAAGAACGTGACTTTCAGGCTTTCTGGTCAACCAGAGTTTGTTGTCCATGCGAGTGAGACACCATCAGGGCGTGTCAAGAACACGATGGATCCCAAGGTTGTTTCACTTGTGTCGTTGGGCTCTGATGGGGTTGTTGCACCCTTAATTGTGTGGGATTTCCTTGATGTTTATCCCGAGGATTTTCCCGGCTTACCGCCAGATGAAGATGTGGAGTTCAGCATTGATGTTCAGCCTGGTACGGCGCCTATTTCCAAGAGTCCATATCGTATGGCACCGGTTGAATTAGCAGAACTGAAAGTGCAACTTTAGGAGCTACTTGATAAGGGTTTTATCAGGCCTAGTGTTTTTCCTTGGGGAGCCCTAGTTCTGTTCATCAACAAGAAGGATGGAAGCCACAGGCTTTGCATTGACTACAGAGAGTTAAACAATGTCACTGTCAAGAATCGGTATCCATTGCCAAGGATTGATGATTTTTTCGACCAACTGGGAGGTGCTTCGGTGTTCTCGAAGTTGGATCTTCATTCCGGTTATCATCAAGTTAAGGTGAAGTCAGAAGATGTTCCGAAAACAGCTTTCCGAACGAGGTACGGGCATTACGAGTTCTTGGTGATGCCTTTCAGAGTGACTAATGCACTGAAAGTGTTCATGAGTCTTATGAACCGGGTATTCTCACTGTTCTTGGATCAGTTTGTCACGGTCTTCATTGACGACATATTGGTGTATTCTCGGAATAGGGAAGAACATGCTGAGCATTTGAAGGTGGTTCTGCAGACCTTGAGGGAGAACCAACTGTATGGGAAGCTTAATAAATGTGAGTTCTGACTGGATCGGGTTGCTTTTCTGGGCCACATTATTTCTAGTGCTGGTGTTTCTGTGGATCCATCGAAGATTTCTGCGGTCAAGGATTAGCCTATTCCGAAGTCTGTTCCTGAGGTGCGGAGTTTTCGTGGTTTGGCCGGCTACTATCGGAAGTTCGTTTAGGATTTTTTGAAGATTGTTGGACCTCTGACCAGTTTGACCAAGAAGTAGCAGATGTTTGATTGGGATGAAGCTTGTGATGACGCTTTTACCGAGTTGAAGCATCGGTTGACGTTAGCGCCTGTGCTGACTATACCCGACAGTTTGAGTGGTTTTGTGATGTATGGTGATGCATCGGGTAAAGGTCTGGGAGCAATGCTGATGCAGTGAGGCAGGGTTATCGTTTATGCATCGAGGTAGTTGAGACCTCATGAGAAGAACTATCCTACGTAGGATCTTGAGCTTGCGGCCGTGGTTTTTTCCTTGAAGTTGTAGAGGCATTATTTGCTTGGGGATAGAGTGGAGATATTCACAGATCACAAGAGCCTCAAGTATGTGTTCACACAGAAGGAGTTGAACATGAGGCAAAGAAGATAGCTAAAATTGATGGCACATTTTGACATCGATTTGCAGCATCACCCGGGCAGAGTGAACATGGTGCCTGATGGTTTGAGTAGGAGGCATGCCGCTATGTTCCTTACTGTGCAGAAGGAAATAGTGGAGGATATGAGGAGGCTGGAGTTGGATGTGCTACTTCCTGGATCAGATCGAAAGTTCATGATGTTGTAGTTGCAGTCTTCTTTGATTGAGCAGATTAAGGGAGCCCAAGTGGGTGACTCGTAGTTGCAACAGTTTTGAAGTAAGGTGGAAGCCGGTTTGAGATCTGATTTGGTCATTCATGCTGATGGATCGCTTCGTTTTGGCTCTAGGTCGTGTGTACCTAGAGGACAAGTCAGGCAGAAGCTGCTGAAGGAAGCTTGTCATACCCTGCTTTCCAAAAGAGAATACGGAATACGGATACGTGACTAAGCCCAGCGAATGATTTTCATAATCCATAAGTTGTTCAATAATCTTTACTACATTTCACAAGTATAATCAGAGTCGGAAGCAAAAGTATCAACCAAGTATGCATATATGAATCAAATACCAACAGGATTACTTGAAACAAAATATATTAATCTCAAAAAAATCAGATCTGAATAAGTCAAATATCCTGGGTCACATTGGCCCAATACAAAATAAATCCAAGTACAAGATATAATTGCTCAAAACAAGCAACAAGGAATAATAATAGAAAAATTCCAGCAACTAGTATCTCATGTCACCAACTCCATCTAACAACTGATATCCAAAATCTGCAATTTAATAAATTGTGGGAAAAGGAAAAAAGAAAACAAATTCCCGTTAATGCAAGTTACAGGCCACTTGTAGTGCAGGATACAAGTACATGGGAAAAGATAAACAAATAACATGGACTAGACAAAATATAACAACTAACATGGCAAGATGAACAAGTGTAAGTGGCATATATCAATTGTCAAGTAAATAAGTATCATGTAAACAAGTAACAAGTATCAAGTGTCAAGTATCAAGTAGCAGGTATCAAGTATCTTGTAAATAAGTAACAAGTATTAAGAACCAAGTATCACGAAATCAAGTAACAAGTAACAAGTGTCAAGTAGTCAAGTACAAGTATCAAGTAGCAAGTGTCAAGTGGTCATGTTCAAGCCTTGTATTATTACTATCTAGGAAGCACTTCATGCATCCACCCTTTAACTATATGGTTGCTACAGTCAACACAATTTCGTTTTAGATTTCATAGTGGATCATATAGGGCAGTATACTCAGGGAAAAGGCTCAAGAAATCAAGTATCAAGTATCAAGCCTCAAGATCAAGTAAACAAGCCTCAAGAGTGAAGTATCAAGCCTTAAGTATCAAGTATTAAGCCAAGTGAAATATCAAGCCTCGTGAAATATTAAGCCTCAAGTAATCAAGTATCAAGCCAATTCTCAAGTATCAAGCCAAGTATCAAGTATCAAGTAACAAGCCTCAAGTAACCAAGTATCAAGCCAAGTATCAGATAGGATCAATAGATCCTCTTCCGAGTACACGTTTCTGTATTTTCCACTATTAGATCTTTCCCCTTAAACACCGGCTTGGTTAGTTATTATTATTACAAACAAGCATGTGCATATACAAAACATGGCAAGAATAACATGTTATGATCACGTCACAAATTCAACTCGCAAGATAAACGTGCATATGTGAAAGACAACAGATAAAAGAGTAGGACAACGAGAATTCTAGTTCAGGACAGTAAGATAGTACTGCATTAAATTTGGGATTTCCATTGCCACGGACATGCAAATTTGGATCCGTCGAAGAATATGGAAAATAGACTCCCGATCGAATCCAGAAAATATATATAAGTCATATGGTATTTCAGAAAGACAAGTCTCAAAACTGATTTGAGTCCAGAAAACACGTTCAGCCAAAAATCAGATGATCGAATTCAAAGTCAGGAAAACAGCATGCTCATAAATTAAATCCATGAAAAATATGGGGTATTCCCTTATAAGTATAGTAACAGAAAATCAAGTTTCATAATTTTCTAAAAAAAAATAGAGTAGTCAAGTAAAATCATAAAACAACAAGGCATGACAGTTTTGTAAATCTGAAATCACAAACACTGCAGTTGAAAACATCAATATCTCACAAACCATAATTCCAAATCCAAATACGCCAAAAGGGTAATAAAATAGATACAGTATGCTAAATTTCAGATTCAAAAATATTTTAGAAACAACAAGTAGAAATAGGTCGAAAATCAGGTTCTTTACTGAACAGTATGAAAAATTTGCTAGTATAGTAGTTGTTTGGAAACACAGAACGATTTGTAAAACTCACCAAATAAATCAATAAAAATTCTGGGTTAATCCCAACCAGGTCTAGAAGTACGGAGCAAAATTTCAGATCAAAATAATAATCTTAACTCCAAATAAAAATAGATTACTCTTCAGAATTCATAGAAACAAAATCTGGGAATCTTCCGACACCACTGTAGTAAAATAGACATAACACGCAAACCGTAAATCGAAACTAAGATCCGTCAAAAGGGTTAGAAAATAGACAAAACTCTCTACAAATTATGTTCACAAAATATTTTCAAATACTGACCTTAATAAAGTCAAAAATACTAATCAAATCGAGAAAACCGGCAAAACTGAAAATATCTCATGTGCACAAAATTCACTAGTTCACATAGAACTCATCCAAACACAACCAAACATGAGATATAGTATTGTAACCCCTGTTTTCCCAAAAATGTATTTTTGTATAATTACAGTATTTTAAAAATTTTTGCAAATTATTTTTTTCCTGTTTTCAAATTCTTTTATCGAAATGAATTTTTGTTGGATCTTCTATTTCAAAATCTATTTTCGATCAATAATTTTGTTTGTAACTAGTTTCTATTATTTTATATTGAATACAATTCTTATGTTGTTTTTATTAGTCATATTATTATTGTTGTTATTAGTATTATTGTTCTTATTAATATTTTTGACTGGGTATTAAAAATCCGCTTTTATCTACTAACTATATTTGTAGTATTTTAAATAAATTCTATTTTTTGTATTGCAAATTACATTTTTATTATAAATAATTTTTTTAATTTTATTTTTATTTGTTATTTTATTTTCTCATTTGAATTTTAATACCCTAATGGATTTTTAATACCTATTTACCCATTAAGTCCAATAATCCATACCCATTAATACTACCCATTCACCCATTAATAAACCCAATACCCATTAACTAAATCCTATACCAATA
Organism: Hemerocallis citrina; assembly: GCA_017893485.1. Taxonomy (NCBI): domain Eukaryota; kingdom Viridiplantae; phylum Streptophyta; class Magnoliopsida; order Asparagales; family Asphodelaceae; genus Hemerocallis; species Hemerocallis citrina. Next base: position 77,780,436 of record CM030367.1, read on the forward strand.
ACCCACCTAACTACCCATTTAAGCCCATACCCGAACCCACTTTTCCCCACACCCTGGTTACCTACCCGACCCGTTTCACCCCAACTGCCTAACCCTATCCCTATATATTAACCATGCAACCCAACCCCATGCCTCTTCATCTTCCATATAACCCATGCGCCGTTTCTTTTCTCCTATCTCTCTCTCTCTCGCGTCCATCCCCTGCAGCCCGTCTCCCGACCACCCAGGAAGTCGCCAGCGCCCTGTGCACCCCCGATGCACCCCCCCTCCCCCTCTATTTCCTCCGCATCAGCAGGCCACGCCCTATCACGCAGCCACTTGCCGACAGCCAATGCGCAGTCCCCTGCGTGCCACCCTTCAGCGCGCAGTCTCCCAGCGCGATCAGCCCCCCTGCACTCCGGCCTATCCTCCCAATGCCGGCGCTGCTCCCTCGGCACTGTCCCCGCCGTCGTGTCCCCCGGCCTGACTCCCTTCCTGCCGCCTCCAGCACAATAGCACCGCACTCCTCCGCTTGCCTTGTGGTTGAGGTTGCATGTGGTTGGATGGATTAATTTTGGGCCGTCGATCTTCTTCATGATCATCATCATCATGGGTTCTTGATCTCTTTGATCGTGGACCGTCCGATCGATTTAATCATCAAGATCTTGATCTTCCGATCATCATCATCTAGTGGATCTTGGCAATCCGATCTTGATCTTGATCATTATCAAGATCCGTGCTCCGATCGTGATCGTGATCGTCAGATCTGATCTGAGCCGTCCGTTGTGTTCATGATCTTGTTCATGGTTGTTTGCCGTTCGTTGCGGTTGAGTTCATGCCCGGGAATCCATTCCAGTTATTCTCTTTCTCTCAGTTGGATTCGTCGTCTCTCAGGCAAGTAACTTGTACTCCAATTCATTTGTTTGATACAAGTCAAAAAGTTCACCTATAGTGTAGTTGGGTCTGGAGACAACCTTAGATTGTGTTTTTCTTGATAGGTTTTGTCTCTATTGTGAAATATTGGCCATAGATGACTTACGACATAAATCTTGAGATGAAATAACCTAGGATTCACCCGTTCTTGAATTTGATTCGTGTATGTGAGACTTGTGTGCAAATTCGTGTTTTGGTTGAGATCCATGTGAAATTCTTGGCGTGGACATGTTAATAACCCTAAATTATGATGTTTAGACACTTGGTAGGTTGTATTTCAAGTTCAGATGTGTTTGGATCAATATTCTTGAAGCTATGTTGTTTTTGTTTTGAGGGGTGAAATTTGTATTTTCTGGATGTTCTGTTTTGGTTGCTGTTTTCGACTGTGCTACAATCAGTATATTGATTTCGGTATAAAATATGAGTTTTAGATAATTTCGTCTATTTTCGAACCCCTCTAACCTTGCTTGATTTTGATTTCGTATGACTGAGTTATGGTTGTTTTATACAGCGGTGTAGATCTTTTCCAGATTTTGTTTTTGGTTAATTTTGATAACAAACTATTTTCAAGAACTATTATTCTATACCTATTATTTTGAATTGAAACTTTGGTCATTGTTTCTTTATTGAGTTAGGGATTACCCAGAATTTTGGTTAATTTTATTGATAAGTTTTATTTGATGTTTCATGTTCGTTTCTAAAACCTACTTGTACTGTATTTTGCTTGCTGTCCTATAAAGAATCCTGTTTTCACTATGATTCCTTATGCTGTATGAAAATTATTTGTGAAATATGAAAGTTAGTATATTTTATCTATTTTCACCTTCCTTTGGCGGATTTGGATTTCGTTTCACTGGTTGCGAGATATCTTAGTTTTCGTACAGCAGTGTTAGGACTTCCAGATTTTCCAAAGTGTCGTTTCATAATGTTTTCTCATTTTTGATGACTAAGTTAATTTTACTGGAATATTATGAAACTTTATATTTTGATTCTAGACATATAAGGGAATACCTCAGATTTTTCTTGAATTTATTTGAGAGATTTTGATGTGGTTTTCCTGACTGAGAATTCGTTTTTCTGATTTCTGACTGAACATGTTTTCTGTTTTCAAATCTGTTTTGAGTTATGATGTTGTGAATTACTATATGACTTATTTATACTCGCTGGATTCGTGTAGAAGTCTATTTTCTAGATCCTTCAACGGATTTAGATTTGGATGTTTCTAGTAGCGGGAATCACTGTTTTAGTACAACACTGTCTTGCTGTTCTGAATTAGAAAGCAAGTTGTTTCACCCTGTTATGTGTTATCCTGTACCTGTACTTGTTTATCTTTCACCCTGAACCTGATACATGTTTATAACCTATTATTCTTGCTTTGTTTAGCGACACATAAATGCATGCCTGACATTAATAATGAAATAATCAAGCCGGGGTTCAAGGGAAAGATCGAATAGTGGATAATTCAGAAACGTGTACTCGGAAGGGGGCCTGTGTTTTCCATTACTTGTGCCATGTTTCATGACTACATGATTCATGCTTGATATTACTTGTTGCCATGTTTCATGACTACATGATTCATGCTTGATATTACTTGTTGCCATGTTTCATGACTACATAATTCGTGCTTGATATTACTTGTTGCCATGATTCATGACGATTCATGCTTAATACTACTTGTTGTCACGTGATCATGACTACATGACTCATGCTTGATACTTGCTGCCACTTGTTCACGATTACGTGACTCGTGCTTGATACTTGGAGCTTGGAGCTCGATTACTTGACTTGTCCCCGAGTATACTGCCCTCTATGGTCCACTATAAAATATAAAGCGAAACTATTTGTTGTAGCAACCATGTCGTATGGACGGCATGAAGTGCTAGCTAGATAGTAATTCACTATAGGACTTGATACATGCTACTTGAACATGAGACCTGAACATGATACTTGAACATGATACTTGAACATGATACATGCTTGCTTGACACTTGACTACTTGATACTTGAGACTTGATACTTGACACTCGATACATGATTACTTGGTACTCGATACTTGACACATGTTTATAAGATGCTTGTTTACTTGACTCTTTCTATATGCTACATGATACTTGATCACATTACCATGCTAGTTGTTTACTTTGACATCACACTTATACCATGTTGCTAGTTGGTTTCCCCATGTGCTTGTATCCTACATTATAAGTAGCCCGTAACTTGCAATTGACGGGTACTTATTTTTCTCTTTCCTTCTTTCCTGCATTTGTTGAATTGCAGATTTTGGAGAACAGGTTTCAGATGGTATCGGTGACATGAAGTACTAGTGTTGGATCTTGTTATTATTATTTCTTGTAGTTTGCTTGAACAATAATGTGTCTTGTATTTGGAATTATTCTTGTATTTGGGCAATGTGACCCAAGACTTGTGTTTTATTCAGATCATGACTATTTGAGATTAATATATTTTATTTCAAGTATTCTTGTTGGTATTTGGTTCATCTGTGCATGTGGTTGATTCTTCTGGCTTCCGACTCTGATTATATTGTGATATGTTGTAAAGATTCTTGAACAGCTTATGGATGATGAAAATCATTCGTTGGGCTTTTGTTACGTACTCGTATTCCGTATTTTTGGGAAACGGGGCGAGACAAGTATACTAGATGTCCAAGCAACATGTTATAGGGTATTTCACGATTCCACAACAAATCTACCACGAATAACACGAACGACCACAAGATAACATATGAACAACACGCATATATGCAACAAGATGTGGTCAATCCTAGGTTATATCATATCATGTATGTCGTGAGGCAACTATGGTCAAGATAACACAGAAGAAACAATATCAACAAGAGGAATCACACACAAATTGTCTCCAGAACCCAACTACACTACAGGCAGTATTTAGTACTTGTATTTGTAAAGGAATTTAATACAAGTTACTTGCCTGAGAGACGACGACGGAAATGGCACAAAGCAAGAATAACGGAAATGGATTGCCGGGACACGAACTCAACTGAACGACAAACCACGAACACAAACGAGAAGGTCACGAACAAGATCACGAACATGAACACGAACACAATCCAACAAACAGATCACGATGACGATCAAGATCACGAACACAATCGGACAGCTGAGATCAAAGATCAAGATCAAGATCAAGATGATCGGATCAGTTCGGACGGCCAAATCTCCCTGATGAAGATAATGATGAAGACCAAGATCGATCTGTCGAACAACTGTGATCAAAGGAAATTGATGATCGTCATGATTGTGATGATCAAAAGGAGATCGGATGGTCCACGATCACTTGATGATGATGATGTCCAAGACGATCAAGATGAGATGATGATGAAGATCCGATGATCAAGATCATAGGTGATCGACGGCCAGGAATCAATCAATCAAGATCAAGATCAAGAGATCATGATCACAATCAAACAGACAGCCCACATTCAAACCATCAAACCAATCATCAAAACTGAGCAGGGGGGGAGTTGCTCTGCGACTGTTGGCTCGGCGACAGCATAGGGGTAGCACGACGGCAGGAAAGCAAAACGGCAGCGACACGGCGGTGGGTGCAGGGCGCACGGGGAGGCGCTAGCGGAGATAGGGCGGCGACTGGCTGGTGCGTCTTGCTGGCAGAACTATGGTTGGCTTCGCTGCTGTAGGCAGAATGCAAGGGAGCTGCGCTGCTGGGAGAAGGGGGCAGCATCGAGTCGTCTGTGGTGCGTCGCCGGAAGAGCGACACAGGGAGGTCGCGACTGGGGCACTGACGCTGCTTTCGTCGAGAGCGAGAGGCCAGAGGGTGGTCGACTGGTGGAGGGTAGACGAGGGAGGAAGATGGTAGAGAGAGCAAGAGGGGACAGGGGTGCGGGAGAGTAGAAGGAGGACGGGAGTTGGGAGGGATGAGCGGAAGAGGATGGTGAACAGGCGGCTGAAGGTAGGGGAAGAGTAGGGTGTAGGAGATGAAGCAGCTGAGGTTTGAAATAGGGGTGGGGTATAACATGGGTTTAAATAGGAGTAAAGGCGAATTAGGGGTATAGGTGATACAGGGTTAGCGGGTAGGGTAATAACAAGTATGGGTATAATGGGTGTATTGGTTAACAGAGTAGAAATGGGTTAGGGTTAATATATTGGGTTTTGGGGATTTAAAGTTATTAGGTTTACTGGCTATTAGGTTAAATATAATGGGTAATTGGGTTTGGGGATGTTTAAATGGGTATTAGGTTGTAAAAATCCAATAAGAGGTAGGAAAAATAAATTACCAATAAAAGTAGGTTTATAGAACAAAATTTATTTTGTACTTCAATATGAAAATAATTTGAAATAACTACTAATACAATTAACAATATAAATAGATTTTATAGAAGACCCACAATAAATTTTGACAAAAGAATTTGAAAACCGAAAAAATAATTTGCAAAAATTTTACATACATAAAATACGTTTTTGGAAAAATAAGGGTTACAAAGCATATCGGTCTCCATATACTATTCATCCTGGTGGTACCAAGATGTACAGGGACTTGAAGCAACATTTCTGATCGCATGGTTTGAAGAGAGCTGTGGCTCGATATGTCTCTCAGTGCCTGATCTGTCAGCAAGTGAAGGAAGAGCATCAAAGGACCGCGGGACTTTTGCAATCTCTTCCCATCCCAGAGTGGAAGTGGGAGCATATCACGATGGACTTTGTGATCGCTTTGCCAAGGAGTCCCAATGGTCATAATGCTATCTAGGTGATCGTTGATAAGCTGACGAAGTGTGCTCACTTCATTTCTTTCCGTGTGAGTCATTCCACAGAGAGTTTGGCTGAGAAGTATGTTTAGGAGGTTGTTCGTCTGAATGGAGTTCCTGTCAGCATCGTATCGGATAGAGATACGAGATTCAGGTCTCATTTCTAGGAGAGTCTGCAGAAGAGCTTGGGTACTAAGTTGAGATACAGTATAGTGTTCCATCCCCAGACAGATGGGCAGTCAGAAATGACGATTTAGACCCTAGAAGACATGTTGAGATCCTACGTTCTTCAGTTTGGAAGTTCGTGGAAAGATCATCTTCACTTACCTGAGTTCTCTTATAATAACAGTTACCAGGAAAGTCTCAAGGCTGCTCCATTTGAAGCTTTGTATGGGCGCAAGTGTACATCGCCGGTCTGTTGGGATGATATCGCTGTAGACCTCTAAAGTTGATGCCGTGGCTCAGATCCGGAAGCACTTGCAGGCCGCTCAGGATAGGCAGAAGAGGTGAGCTAACTGTCGCCGTAGACCTCTAGAGTTTGTGGTAGATGACCATGTGTTCATCAAGGTATTGCCTTGGAAAGGTGTTATCTGTTTTGGAGGTGGGGGACAAGTTGAGTCCTCGGTTCATCATTCCATTCAATATTGTGGAACGTGTGGAAAAGGTAGCTTACAGGCTCGTGTTGTCGCCATCTTTAGTGGGTGTCCATGATATATTCCATGTTTCTTAGCTCAGGAAATACATCAGGGATGACAATCATGTGATTGACTACTCAGACTTGTCTGTGAGGTCGGATTTATCCAATGAAATTAACCAGTCTCTATCTTAGACCGTCGAGAGAAGGTGTTGAAGAATAGAGTCATCAAGTTGATTCGAGTTTCTTGGAATCCTCACTCACCAGGTAAGTCGACTTGGGAGTTGGAGGAGGACATTCGGGAAAGGTTTCCTTATTTGTTTGAGTAGTTGTTTTGCTCTGTTTTGTTGTGTTTCGGGGTTTGCCCTATGTACCTCCTGTATGAATTTTGAAGACGAAATTCTTCTTATAAGGTGGGTAGGATTGTAACCCCTATTTTTCCTATTTTGGATTTTTATTGTATTTTCATTTATTGCATCTGGATTCTTTCTATTACAATTGTTTCTCTTTCTTGGGTCCATCTATTTTCTTTTGATCATTCTGTTTCCTTTTCTTCTATTTTTTTGGCTCATTGCAAATTTTTCTCTTCGTGATTTGAGTTCGAGTTGTTCCGCTATAGGTTCATCCCATTGTTTTATGCTTGTTTATCTTTTTTTTTAGCCTAAACTTGTACCCTAAACCCACTAACCCAAAACCCAAAATCCCAAATCCTTAATCTTCTAAAAATACCCTATTAATTAACCCTAATTTAATATATCTCTCTCTTTGCCGCTTTCTCTCTCCTCCGTCCCGTCTCCTCTGTTTTGCCTTCCACCGAACCCAACCGCCAACCACCGCCTCGCCCTCGTCACGCTAGCCCCTCTGCCCGCTACTCCTCGTCGATCCTCCCGTCGTCGTCTTCATCCCGTCACCATCCCCAATCGACCTTCGAACCCATTGCCGCTCGCACTCATTGCCTGCACCTCCCTATCCGCCTCACCGTCGACCACCGTGACCCTTCCCCACAACCACCGCAGAAACCTCGCCTTTCATCGTCGCCATCCAAGCCCCGAATGCTTCGTCGTTTGTCTCCCCTATTTTTGGAGCGAAACTGAGTTCACTCGATGCTGTCGTCTTCGGTTGCTGTGTCGCTTCCCGACCGCAGCATCGCCGTCGTCACCCCGAGCACCCTCGTCGCCAACCGCCGCCATGGTCACCGTCACCTCTCCCACCAACTCTCTCTCTCTCTCTCTCTCTCTCTCTCTCTCTCTTTCGATTGGAGAAGAAGCACCGTGAATGCTTGAGTGTTTGCTGTTCGTGAGTGTAGGGGATCCGAACTCGGTGTTTGTAGTTTTAATGGGTTCTTGAGTTGGTGTTTTAATGTGCATGATTTGCACGTAGCTTGCACGTGTTCGTGGTTCGTCGCCCGAGATTCATATCCCGTTATTCTATATATATTCGAATCTACTAATTAAAAAGGCAAGTCTCTTCTTGAACTAGTTGTTTGTTTTGTTCAAGATTTTTTTGATCTCTGCAACTAGATCCAGTCCATTCTTTATCATACTGCTTTTTGAATTCCGTTAAGTTTATTGCGGGTTTACACGAGCTAACCCGATATACTCTTAACATCGTGCCTACATCTTTGATCTAAAACCTAGTCCCTATTGTTTCTTGCATATGCACATTTACATGAAAAATAACTAGATCTATGTGGTATAGAATTGTTTGGTAAATTAGATATGTTAGATTGATTTGATTTGTTGAATTGATTACCATGCCTGTGAAATTTCGTCTTAAACTGAAATTATGTATGTTAAACATATATTGGCACTTTGACTATTAATTAGAATGAATTATATGATTGTATGATTAAATTTTTGCCGATTCATATCAAAATAAATTCTGGACTGCTATTTGTATCTTTTTTATTCAGATATTGGACCATATTGTTGTCATATTTGGAAATAACTTTCTGAACATGAAATTTATCCCCAGGTATATAATTTACTACCCTTTTTATAGATTTGAATTCCGATGTGTAATCTGTTAGATATCATCATTTTAGTACAGTTGTGTCAGAATTTCCAGATTCTCAACTTCTTGCGTTCCTTTCTGTTTCATAATTTAATTGATCATGTTAACTGTAAAATAAAAATATGAAATAAATTTGGCTGAACCTAGACATGTGTAGGAACTACCCTGATTTTTTGTAGATTTAATTGATGAGTTTTCTGACCTGAAACATGTATGTGAACACAATTTATAACTATTGCTTGAACGTAAAATCTGAAAAGAATAGAGTTTTCACCATGTTTTGTAACTTAATATGTCGTGTATATATTTGATGGAACCGGCAGAGAGTCTAGTTTCTAGAATTTCTGACGGATCCACATTTGCTTTTCTGTAGCAGCTGTAATCTGTATTTTTATACAGCAACGTCATGCTGTCTAGATTATGTAATTTGTGTATAATTGATATGTTTGCTTCTGTTTGGTCTGTAACGAGTAGAACTAGTCACACCCGAGTATCATACAACATTGACACCTTCTTGCATGCTCACATAGGATGAAAATAAACTATTAACAAGCCAAGGTATTATGGGGGAACCTGGTAGTGAACAATCGGAAAATGTACTTGGTAAAGGCCTTCACATAAGCACTTTGACATTGAAGGAGGAGAAGTACTGATTGCAAATGATTGATTGTTAATTGTTGATTACAAATTATTGTTATCGACGCCGAGTATACGATCCGTGAATTCACCATCAGTCTAAAACGTTTACTGCGTGCTTGCACTGAAACTGTGGTATGGAACACATGGGACGCACTAGTATGTGTACTAGATAGATTAATAAAATGATTAATAACCTGCATTTATCATCTCATGCTTGATCCTATATAGAACTTAACTTTACATCATTCATTACACGCATAATTAAATATAGACCTTTGCTATTATTGCCTATCTTTGCTTTTGTTATTGACTTTGAACTCGTCCCTTTCCTTTGATATACATGCTTCCTTTGTTCTCTGCTTTGCTCTACTTGCTGTCCACGACTTGCTCTAAGGACATTATTTTCTCTCTTCTAGATCAAGAATTCACAGGTAGTGAAGGAACTATACCAAAAGGAATTGGTGAGCAACGATTCTAGAGATGGAGCTGGATTGCGCTGCTTAATTTGCTTTATTGCTAGATTTATTTCTTTGAACATTGTTATGACCTTGTGCTTTGTTTTGGGCTTATGTTTCCAGAGTTTGTTTTATTCCAAGGTGTTTGATATTGTGTTGGATATTATTTGAATTATTTCATTTATTATTGGAGTTTATCTTGATTCATGTAATTATATCTTTCTTGCATGGCTATGTTATTGTTCACATTGCTGAGTTAGTCTGGTACAGCTTCTGGATGGTGTTTACATCATTCGCTGGGCCTACGTTACGTACTCGTATTTCATATTTTGGGAAGCAGGGCGTGATATTAGTTTTCACTATCGTCACTGATAGTCTCATGTGTTCGTTTGGAAGAACCTTGGTTCTTCCTTAGACTTACATGGAAATATATTTTCGAAGAACGATTCATTTCTAGACTCCATTATCGTGTTCTTTAATATCTCAAAGATATCGAATTTGTACGCCAAGAACTGATAAGCACTACTATAATGTGTATAGCCGATGAAAATGCAATCAACCATTTTGGGTCCTATTTTAACTTTCTTAGGTGGACGTACTACCACCTTAGCAAGACATCCCCACATTTGCAAGTAATTGTTTGATGACTTTCTTCCTTTCCATAACTTATATGGTATTTTTTTCTTTTTTCCTTTTGGGCACCTTATTTAAAAGATAGTTAACTGAAAGAATAGCTTTTCCCCATAAGTTTGGTGACAAATCAGAACTTATTACCATTGCATTCATCATTTACTTCAAGATACGATTCTTTCGTTCAACAACACCATGGACTGAGGAGAATAAGGCGATGTGGTTTTATGTATAATCCCATGCTTAGCACAAGTTTCAGCAAATGGCGATTCATACTCTCCACCTCGGTCACTTCTTAGTGCCTTAATTTCATGTTGAGTTGATTCTCAACTTCATTTTTGTAAAGAACAAATTTCTTTATAGCTTCATCCATGCTTTTAAGCAAATACACATAACAATACTTTGTGATATCATCAATAAAGGTAATAAAATATTTATTACCGCATCTTGTTTGTATCATTTTCAGACCGCAAATATCAGTGTGAATTAAATCAAGAGGTTCAGTGTTTCTTTCAACACTTTTAAAGAATGATCTTGTCAGTTTTGCCTCAACACAAGTTTCTCACTTATGTTTGGAATCAATTTGGAATGTTGGTATATGATTCATGTTAATTAATCTACGCAAAGTATCATAATTAATATGTCCTAGTCTACCATGCCATAAATTTGAAAACTCAAGCATATAAGTAGAACAACTAACTTTATTGATATTATTGACCACGGTCATTACATTGAGTTTAAACATTGCACAACTCATGTAACATCCTGAATTTTATTTATAAGAGTTTGTGATTTTACGTGTTTTGCACGTATAATTTCATATGCACTTTTTATAGAGAAATAATTCTTTTTAGCATGAACAAGTAATTATTCTCTTTATTTTCTAAAAAGCCTATTTTTAAAAGCCTAATTAAATCCTAGGCCTAATTATCTCTTTCTAGCCCACTGTAATTAACTAATTAATTAATTTACTAGAGCCCATGGCTCATTTGGCCCATTAGTGAGCCCATTTAATTCAATTCCTCTTTTAATTAGCCTAACTTGTAGTTTAGACCAATTTAGTAAACAATTGATTAAAACACATGAACAAACTTTTGGTAGGGGGTACTAGTTTACATGTGCATTGCACTAGCACGTGCATTGTACACCTTTTGACCTAGGCCGGTTTGTACCAAGGAGAGAGGGAGAGATGGGAGTAGTGGTGAGGTGGTTATCTCATTATGGGTAGTTGCTACAACTCCCTAATTCATCTTGGCCATAGATCCTTAACCATTTGGACTAATCCTAGCCTTCTTTTTGCACTCAAAATTTGTATAAATACCCCCCCCCCCCCCCCCCCTACACTCTTTATTCTTGCACCTAAATTATTGAAAGAAAGAAGATAAAAAAAAAATAGTAAGTTCAAGGATAAAGAGAGTTGTGAGTTTAAAAGATTGAGAGCTTGAGTTTTGTGTGTTCCCCTATTTTAAGTTGGCCGACCTACATTCGTAGGAGCAAGGAGGAGTACAAACACCATTCAAGCTAGGAGGAGAAGGCGCATTCTTAGTGGCTCAAACTAGGAGAAGAAGGCTTCATTTGTTCATTTTAGGAGTTCTTTTGTTTTTTTTTCTCTCCAAATAAGGTGGACAATTTTCTCCAACTTCTAACTAGTTACCATGACAGGTTTATGCATGTGACCATGTTAGAATAAACAAGAAAAGGAAATATTACTTTATGTTAGTACCATGTTTAAGGAGAAAATGAACCTATGTGGAATTACGTGAAATAAGTAGTAAAATTAATTGAATGATGTGAATAGAAATATTGTTGTGATAACTTGATAGTATACTTGTTTGTTGATTAAGAAAATATGAATCTCTATGTTGAAATGTTCATGTATGTGAAAAAAATGAAATATGAAGAAATGTGTTGTTTATAAGATGTGAACTATGAGAAGTCTCCATGCTAGAAAAATAGATTGATTAACAAATCATACTTGTTTATTGTTAGTGAGATTGATACTAGAAAGTCCTAAATTTACATGTTGGAAAGAAGAAAAATGAACATTTGTATTTAGGACTAAGTTAACAGAAAGATTGGATTTTTATTGATAAAAGAAGAAAAGAAGAAAATTATTAGTTTAATAAAGAGTTGCCAACCCATTTTGAGAATTATCAAATTAGAATGTTCTCTTTGAAAAGAGACAAATTAAGAGGACATAAAGCTTTTGTGACCACTTTCGTACAAATAAGAGAATAGTCTTTTATATGAAAAATGAAAGCTAAATGGTTTTTACAATCTTAAGTTACTGTGTAAATTCCAAATTTCGGATTTTAGTCGCAGAACAGTAGACCGACTATGCATTAACAGTCGATTGTCCTGACTATTTAGTTTTGGAGTTTAAATCCTCGCAGAACAGTCAACCGACTATGCGTTAACAGTCGACTGCCCTGACTGTTTATTTTCAAGTTTTAAATCCTCGCAGAACAGTCAACCGAATATGCGTTAACAATCAACTGCCCTGACTGTTGGGTCCAAGTTTTTTAAATGTCTTTAGATATAGAAAAAAATAAATGTATTATTTAAAAGAATTTCGAAAAGAGATTTTTGATAATGGGAAAATCGAAAGTGTGAATTTTAGATTTAGTATTGATAAAATGAGAATAAGATAATTATTTGGAAAGAATGAATTATGAATGTGACAAATGAAATTTATTCAATGCGTGAAATTGTACATGAAAGTGAAATCAAATATCATGATGAATTATGAAAGGTGTTATGAATATGAATACACAAATGCTATGAACATGAAATGGAATTGAAAGCTAGAGGGTAGCTAAGCCTTTTACTAGCATTGAAGATATTTTTTAGATGAGATAATGAAAAGAAAAGACCAAGTTTCGGTCGTATCGTTGAATTAATTGTTAAGACCGGTATAGAGGAAGTGCTAACTCTAGGAGATTGATTTTATTCATGATTCAAATAAATTAAGGACTAGATACATAGTGGAGATGTGACGAAAGTAAGAGAAAAATACGAGTATGAGGGCCATCGAATTGGCAGTGTGAGAGTGATTCACAGACTGCCTGCTTGATGCATTATGACATGGCGTGAGCACTACTCCGGAATTATCGTTCCGGTGGCGACGCTTGTGGAGTGTTTGGTGACTACGGGTGGTGCCATCGTTCTATGACAGAGGTTGTATTGTCCATAGTCTGCCTGCATGATGCGCCATGTCAGTGCATGGGATTCCCCTCCAGACTATCTGGACATAGGCTCATAACTCATAAAACATCTAGGATACTTACCGTAGTTACCGTAGTAGTTTAAGTCATGGCGAGGGATTGAATCCTACAAGATGAAGGATGATTCCCTCAGACCTATGTAGTATGGGATGCATAGAATCCGAACAAGTGCGCATTAGTGTCATGTAATATACATAACTGCATTAAGGACTAAGGGCACAGCACAACACGAGATCAATAGGATAGTCCCTGTAGTTTTGTTTGTGACAAGTGTGTGATTTCTAAGTAAGAGAGAAAATTGATGTATTATATCCTTGCGTCAGTTGAATGAACTGACGAGCCCACAGTTTCCATGCAGGACAAAGTGAATGAAAAAGAGACTAAGGAGGAATTGATGCTTAAAGAATTGTTCAAGTGTTGTTTTATTCCATTAATGTAATTGATGTAAATTTACTTTCACTGTTTAAATGTAACTTGATGTAATAAAGTTTTAAATTCCTTATAAAATTGTACGAAGAGAAGTGTAAAGATCCTGTGGAACTTTGAATTCGGTCTGTTTTGGAATTCGGGGCGTTACAACTCATGTATCCTCTACTAACATACATTCCACTATTTATCAAAAAAAAAATTGTTTGATTCAAACACTAAACGAAATTCATCTTTATTAAGCAACGAATCAGATATCAGGTTCTTAGAATTTCAGGAACATATGCAACATTGTTTAGAGTCAAATCCTTTCCAGAAGTCATCTTCAAGATCACCTTGCTATGCCCTTGATTTATGAGGGAGTCGAGTTCCCCATAAACATCTTCTCTCCATTCTCTATTGGTTTGAAAGTATAGAACATACTTATTTTGGAGCACACATGTCGAGTGGCTCCAGTGTCAATCCACCATTCCTTGGGGTTTGAACCCATCATGTTCACCTTCGAGATCACAACTGAGAGGTTGATATTAGAAATTTCTTGAGCAATTCCTTTAACAATATTTGCTTCTCTGTTTTTGTTCATCTTGGGTAGTCTGCAATCTGTAGAGTTGTTACCTGGCTGATCACAGTTGAAGCATTTGCCCTCAAACTTTTGCTTCTTGAAGATTCCTCCCTTATGCCCCCAACTTGGACCTCGTGTTGTTGTACTTTTTGGAACGTTGACTATGTTTCACCATATTAGCCTTGGCTGCCTGACTGATGGCTCCGACCTTTTCAAAATCTTTATTGTCTTCTTTAATACAAAGCCTGACAATGAGATCCTCAATGCCATTTCCTTTTGCTTATGCTTCAAGTAATTTTTGAAGTCTTTCCAACCTAGTGGCCATTTTTCAATAATACAAGCAACTTGAAAGATTTCACTTAGGTTCATACCTTCAGCATGTATCTCATGCAAGATCAGTTGAATTTCTTGAACCTGACTGATCACCGTTTCGGAATCCACCATTTATAGTCTAGGAAGTGGCCTACAATGAATTTTTTGGTGCCGGCATCCTCAGTTTTGTATTTATGATATAGGAATTTCCAAAGTTCTCTAGCTGTTCTTTTATCAATATGAAGATTGTACACAGAATCGGCTAATCCGTGTTGGATCCTGTAGGCAAGGCAAGAAACACTAGAGGGGGGGTTAATAGTGTTGTATAAAAATTAAAAACGAAATTGACTTTTTCTTCTGTCCAGTCGACTTGAAAGAGAAATAAGTCAACTGAGGCATCAGATTAGAAAAGTATTTTAGACAAGTCTGATCAGTCGACTTATAGCGGAAAACAATCGACTTGCCAGACAAGTTTTCGAAGAGTATGTTATACCAGTCTGACCAGTCGACTTAAAGAGGAGACTAGATGTAAGTTGTTGTTCTTCTTGAAAAAAATCTCTAGTGGTGAGAGAGGTCTACGGGTTGGACAAGGTTGTTGTCTAACGCCGAAGGGTATTCTTGTATTTTTTCAAGAATAGTGAAAAATCTCAAGTGGGTTGCTTGGGGACTGGATGTAGATTGGGAGGACCGAACCAGGATACATCGTGTGTACTCTGTGGTTGTATTTCTCTGAACTTGTATTTTTTTTACTTGCATTTAATTCATATCCGAAAACTTGTCTGGACAGTCGACTGCGTCTCCTCTTTAAGTCGACTGGTCAGACTGATATAACATACTCTTTGAAAACTTATATGGCAAGTCGACTGTTTTCCGCTATAAGTCGACTGATCAGACTTGTCTAAAATACTCCTATAATCTGACACCTCAGTTGACTTATTTCTCTTTTCAAGTCGACTGGACAGAAGAAAAAGTCCAATTTCGTTATTAATTTTTATACAACACTATTCAACCCCCTTCCCCCCCCCCCCCCCTTTAGTGTTTCTTGTCTTGCCTACAGAATCCAACACTTGGTATCAGAGCCTGGATGAGTGCAATGGCAACTACTTCTAATGCAAACCAATACCATGAAGGCCAATCCACACAAAGGTCACCCTTCTTCGATGGAACCAATTACAATTATTGGAAGTATAGAATGAAGATCTACCTTCAGACCTTCAACTATGAGATAGGGAACATGACGGAGACCGAGTACACCACTCCTACCATTCCATATGCACAATGGAACGACGACATGAAGAGCCAAACAATGAACAATGCAAAAGCGATGAACGTGCTATTTTTGTGCTCTTACCAAGGAGGAATTCAATCGTGTGTCCAATGCAACAACCGCACATCAAATTTGCCACACACTAGAGGTAACTCATGAAGGAACTAATAAAGTAAAAAAATCGAAAATATATGTTCTTGTTCACAAGTTCGAGATGTTCCGCATGAAAGAAAATGCGAATGTGTCTGAAATGATTACAAGGTTCACGGATATTACAAATTCTTTTGTGGCGCTTGGAAGGACGTACACTCAATCTAAAATGGTGAGGAAGGTTCTTCGTGTACTAACCCCCGAATGGGAGAAGAAGACCACCGCCATAGAAGAGGCCAACGATTTAATACAACTTTCTCTTGAGAATCTTGTGGGAAATCTCATGGCGTATGAGGTACAACTTGAAGAACACAAGAAGGGTCTAGAACCTGAACAATCAAAGAAGAAGACACTAGCATTCAAGGCTATGTCGGACTCCGAGGATGAAGAAGAAGATGAGGAAGAGATAGCCATGTTTACACGAACGTTCAAAAAGTTCCCAAGGTAAATTTAATTCAAAATCTAAGGAATACTAATGAACTTCCAAATTGTTTCAAGTGTAACAAGACATGACACATGAAGAAGGATTGCCCACTAGAGAGAGCAAACCCACTCTTCAACCAGGAGTGAAAACCTGACTCTACAACCTAGAGCCCTACTCTCCAACCGAGAGGACCACTCTCACAACCCGAAAGTGAAAGAAAACAATAAAAGAGATACAATCAACCTATAGCCTTGCTTTGTGATTGTGATTTTTGTATAGTGGCTAATAGGTCACTTCTGAAATCAATCCAAAATGAAATCAATGTTATATTAGACTGAGATTCATAGAACCAAGACTTAGAAGATTTAGAGTGCTTGTTTGAATACTAGTTCTTTCTCAAAAGCAAAAACTTAAACTTTTTATCAAATGCCTGAAACCTTTCAGTGGTGATTCCTACGCTCTATTTATAGAGAGGAATCACTAGAACGTTATAAAACAGTTTATAAAACTAATTTAAAACGGATATCAAGATTTTGAATTCGAAAACAAGTTTTAAATTATGAAAGCTGTCGAAACGACTTGAATAGTCGACTGGGTTGCCATGATGAGTCGACTGGCCAGAGTTTGAAAGAGTTCAGACAGTTTCATACTGGTACAGTCGACTGGTACTTAACAGCTGATCTAATTCAAACTATTTTGACCTTTAATCTTTTGAAAAACACTCAATTATAAAGATGTGTGAGTGTGTGTGTGTGTGTGTGACAAGGCTGCTACATCAATCTAAGACTCAAAAAAAGTAAGATTACAATTTATTTTCAAGACATTTAATAACACACTGAAGCACGGGTCATGTCTTGAGTCTTGAGTCTTGAGTCTTAAATAAGAGCTTGAGCCTTTGTAGCTAGATCAATTTTCTTTGAGAGCTTCATTGGAGCACTTTGCACTTGTGTATCATACATAGTATGGGCATTGATACATCCTGCATTATATAAGAAGTAGCACAACTGTGCATTGTGTTGTAGTCATCAAAACCAAGAATCAACATTCTCCCCTTTTTTTATGATGACAACACAATAGCTTACAATAATAGAAATATTACACATGCTCAATGCTCCCCCTAACGAATGTACAAAATGCATATGTTAAAAAACATGCACAAAGACATGCATCAAATAATAATAATAATAATAATAATAATTACACAAAAAAATTACACACAATACGTAGCTTTTTCTCCCCCTTTGGCATCAACAAAAAAATAGGAGAAAAATAAATAGTATAAAAAAAACATTGCAAGAGAACAAACACATATCAAACCAAAGCAAATTTATACATAGAAAATTGAAAGACATTGTTCAAATTATGACATAAACTAGAAAATACATAAGAAGGAAAAAAAATACATAGAAAAAAAAAAAACTAATCAGTCTTCGTCATCTTCGTCTTTGGGCACCCTGAGAGGGAGGAGGTGGAGGTGGAAACTGAGAAGTAAACGAGTAAGATGGGAAAGACTGGCCTCAAGAGTGTCTTAACGATCCATGATATAATTGACAGAAGTATAAGGACTCCTAGGATCATCATAATCAACTCTAGGACGAGACGAACTAGAAGCAGAAGACCGACGAGCGGTAGAAGCTAAGGGGATAGGAGGTGTATTCCTAGGAGGTGACCTAGGTGGAAAGGTGAGAAGCTTCATACGTGCTAGACTTGCATGATCAAAGGACTCATAGTGTTTTACAACACTCGCCTCAGAATCGAGATCAACTTCATAAGCGAAGAAGATGTGAGTGAGTAAAGCACCAAAAGGAAGAAATGAAGAATGAGTCTTATGAAGATGATTAAAGATGACTTGACCCCAATTTATTTTTATATTGCCAAAAATTGCATAAACGGCTTGTTGCAACTCTGGAAATACTGGACATAACTTCCTGTTTTGGTAATAATGTTATATGACAGTATGCGTGCAACCAGCTTAGCAATAGGAGTAATTGATCGATTGGTCATAGGAGGACCTCGATTTGGCAAATAAATTCTTGACAACATGGTGTCATCATCCATCTCAACATCTCCTAAATCAATCCCTTAATCAGACGGACCCAAAATAAGTCCTAATCTAGCAGGGGTGATTTTCATGCGGATATTTTTTACTGAAGATAGTATAAATATCTGGCTACCATCCTCCGATGTGATAACCTTCATATTTGTGTAAATCAAATATATAAGTTGAGGGTAGTAAGAGGGTTGGTTCACCAAGGACAACAAATCAAATAATCCACATTGTTCAAACAATGGAACTAAAGGAAACCTATCAAGATCCGGAAAATTAACGAATCTTCCTGGAAAAATGACAATATAAAAAATGATGTACCATTTATCAATTAGACTTGGACTTCTTAAATACTGGAGATAATCATTTAAGGATTGTCCCTCCTCAACATTAGAACTACGGGATCTTTTAGGAGGCATAAGGGAAAACTCCAGAAAATAAACAAAGAAAGGAAACAAGGGATTATACCAACAATGAGAGGTAAAGAGAAGCACAATAGCTTCAAGAGACCTTGGAAAACCACTTGAAATTGGAAAGAAAGCTTCGATTTGGGCTTCCAAAACTGGAATCGCCAATGGGTTTGAGAGCAGCCGACTTCTAGAGCTCGGTTTAGAGAGAGATAGTGAAAGAGAAAGTGAAAAAGAGGGGAAGTAAAAATTAGGGGTTTTTACCAAGAATCAATGACTGAGATTGAGGCTAGGGGAAATCGAAGGTGCAGAACGGTCAAAGGGAAACAAAAGGTAAAAGATTCGCCTCAAAAGAAGTACCAATTTTGAATCTGAAAGAAGAGGTGATTCGCGACAGTCGACTGGAGTGTAGGATCAGTCAACTTAGTAGAGAGCAAAATAGATAAACGAAAATAACAATAATACAACTGGCAGTCGATTTAGTACTGTTCACAGTCGACATTCCAGAGCGTGAATTTTAAATATAGATAGGTATCGAAAAAATACTGGGTCAGTCGACCGAAAAGAAGTTTTAAGTCGACTTACCAGAGTTAAAATTTCAAAAAACATCATAAAACTACAAATTCCTAGTTCTCTTCTAAAAGTGATAAAAGTGTCTTCCTTAAGTGGTTTAGTAAAGA
Source organism: Hemerocallis citrina (assembly GCA_017893485.1). Taxonomy (NCBI): domain Eukaryota; kingdom Viridiplantae; phylum Streptophyta; class Magnoliopsida; order Asparagales; family Asphodelaceae; genus Hemerocallis; species Hemerocallis citrina. The sequence continues at coordinate 77,799,959 of CM030367.1, forward strand.
TATCCGCTACTTGTTTATCAGTAGAAATAAAGTTTAAAGAAATATCTTCCTCTAAAACATAATCACGTAGAAAATGATGTCTTATATCAATGTGTTTCGTACGTGAATATTGAACCGGATTTTCAGATAAGTTAATGGCACTGGTATTATCATACATTATAGCAGGTTTTGAAAATGAAATACCATAGTCTAATAGGATTTGTTTCATCCACAAAATTTGTGCACAAGCCAAACTTGCAGTGATATATTCAGCTTCTGTAGTAGATAGGGATACCGAATTTTGCTTCTTACTGTACCAAGATACTAGGGAGTGTCCTAAAAAGTGACACGTTCCACTAGTACTTTTTCGATCAGTTTTACTACCAGCAAAATCCGTATCACTATATGACAAAAGTTAAAAATTATCGGTGCGTGGATAAAATAAACCATACTCAGACGTGCCTTTAATGTATCTTAAAATACGTTTCACAGCTTTTAAGCGAGTCTTTAGGACTTGACTGGTATCTAACACACAAACATACACTAAACATAATGTCTGGTCTTCTAGCAGTTATATATAAAAGTGAGCCAATCATACCTGGATAGAGTTTTTGATCGACACTCTTACCTAATTCATCTTTGTCAAGGGTAGTGGTAGTAGCCATAGGAGTGGTCTTACTACTCATGCTGTCCATGCCAAACTGTTTGAATAATTCCATAGCATATTTTCCATAATTTGTAGTCTAAGAAAATAATTGAGTTCACCCATGTGACTCATCTCAAACCCATTTTTCATGGTTTTAGCAAACTCTTGACATAGATTACTATTAGTAGAACCAAAGATTATGTCATCTACATATATTTGTATGATCAAAATATCGACCTCTTTTCTCCTAATAAACAAAGTAGTATCTACTTTACCTATTTCAAAACCCATTTCTAAAAGAAAGGTCTTCAATCGATCATACCAAGCACGAGGTGCTTGTTTAAGACCATATAAAGCCTTTTTCAATTTAAAAACATAGGTTTGGGAATTGTTCATGTTCGAAACTAGGTGGTTGCTTAACATAAACATCTTCCTTTATAAACCCATTAAGGAAAGTACTTTAAACATCCATTTGGAAAAGTGTAAAATTCTTCAAACAAGCAAAAGATAATAAAATACGAATTGATTCTAGTCTAGCAATATGAGCATATGTTTCATCAAAATCTATGCCTTTTTCTTGATTATACCCTTGAGTAACTAGTCTAGCTTTGTTCCTAACGACTTGTCCTGATTCATCTAACTTATTTTTGAATACCCATTTGGTACCAACTATAGTATGATCAGAAGGTCGTGGAACTAAATCCCATACATCATTCCTTATAAATTGGTTTAACTCATCTTGCATGTCATTCATCCAAAACTCATTCTCACAAGCTTCTTGTATATTCTTCAGTTCAAAATCTGATAAGAAAGCCGTGTGAGAAATCATGTTAACATGAGATCTTGTCTGAATTCCACGTGAAATGTCACCAATTATTAAGTCATGAGGATGATCTCTAACTTCAACAAAAGATTTTGGTAAAGTTGGAGACATCACAACAGGATCAGTCGACTGTCCAGACAAGTTTTCGAATAAGAATTAAAAGCAAGTAAAGAAATACAAGTTCAGAGAAATACAGCCACAGAGTACACACGATGTATCCTGGTTCGGTCCTCCCGACCTACATCTAGTCCCCAAGCAACCCACTTGAGATTTTTCACTATTCTTAAAAAATTACAAGAATACCCTACGGCGTTAGAAAACAACCTTGTCCAACCCATAGACATCACTCACCACAAGAGAGAGCAAACTCACTCTTCAACCAAGAGTGAAAATCTGACTCTACAACCTAGAGCCCTACTCTCCAACCGAGTGGACCACTCTCACAACTCGAGAGTGAAAGAAAACAATAAAAGAGATACAATCAACCTATAGCCTTGTTTTGTGATTGTGATTTTTGTATAGTTGCTAATAGGTCACTTCTGAAATCAGTCCAAAACGAAATCAATGTTATATTGGATTGAGATTCAGAGAACCAAGACTTAGAAGATTTAGAGTGCTTGTTTGAATACTAATTCTTTTTCAAAAGCAAAAACATAAACTTTTTATAAAATTAGAACGTTGTAAAACAGTTTATAAAACTAATTTAAAACGGATATAAAGCTTTTGAATTCGAAAAACAAGTTTTAAATTCTGAAAGCTGTCGAAACGACTTGAACAGTCGACTGGGTTGCCATGATGAGTCGACTGGCCAGAGTTTGAAAGAGTTCAGACAGTTTCGTACTGGTACAGTCGACTGGTGCCTATAAGGCAATCGACTGGTACTTAACAGCTGATCTAATTCAAACTGTTTCGACCTTTAATCTTTTGAAAAACACTCAATTATAAAGATGTGTGAGTGTGTGTGTGTGACAAGGAAGTTACATCAATCTAAGACTCAAAAAAAAGTAAGATTACAATTTGTTTTACAAGACATTTAGTAATACATTGAAGCACGGGTCTTGTCTTGAGTCTTGAGTCTTGAATAAGAGCTTGAGCCTTTGTAGCTTGATCAATTTTCTTTGAGAGCTTCATTGGAGCACTTTGCAGTTGTGTATCATACATAGTATGGACATTGATACATCCTGCGTTATATAAGAAGTAGCACAACTGTGTATTGTGTTATAGTCATCAAAACTAAGAATCAACATTCCGTTCATTATGTAGTTCCTACATAAGTAATCAGTATTTTTCCAAGCATACACAGTGGTGATGACTTGGTTATCTTGCTCACCTTCTTTACGATTTGGAGCTAAGAAGCTCGTTTAAGAAACTTTTGAGATTTAAGGTGGTCAAGTAGAACATCATTTTCTATTGCCACCTCTTGAAATTTTGCCAGTTAAACTTCTCAAGTTTCTCCTCATGGGACTGAGACAGGTATAGTGGTTGGCAATGGCACTCGTGCCACAGTAATATTGGGCACTTGTGCCGCATCAGAAACAAAAACATTATCCGATGCATTTGTTACTTTAATTTGAAAATACAGAATACTAGTGTTAGTTTTTCAGAATGAAAAGAAAAATAAAAGGAGTGCCGCAAAATCAAGGAAATCGAAATCAAAGAAATGCAATTTGGTTTTAAGTTTGTTACAAAATTTATCTTCAATAAAACCAAGTTTGATCTTAGAGGCACAAAAATCAGAAAGGGAGGAGAAGATGAAACCAATAAAATAAAAAGGAAATGAAAATTACAAAAACCAAACCAGTTTATGTTGAGGTTGTGTGCCACACAATCTCCTTAAAACATATTCGCCTCGTCTGTGTGCTGGAGTTTGCTAAGTTGTCACAGGATGCAACAACAGCAGAGGGTCGACGGAGAACCACGCTATGCTCTTGAACTGAATAGTGCTTGAAATCTATCATCGAACAACTTGACAGAGGAAGTAAAAGAACAGGACAGTAGGGGGATAGAAGAGTTTCTAGTATGTTGATTCAGGGGAGATGGGCCTCTATTTATATGGCAAACGGGTGAAAATTGTAACGGCATACAATACATTGACTGCATCAACTATAACGGCAGACATGAGCTTAAAGGCACCAGTGTAATGGCAGACAAAACCGTTTCTGTATTTATTTCGGCCGTTACGGATCAGAAAAAAAAACTGTAGCAAAAAGTGGCTCTGCACGGGGTGGGTTCACGTGGTCCGGCATTCGGGTCCGCAGGACGTGCGGGCACACACAAGTCGCATACAAACCGGTCCGAGATCTCTCACTAATTCATAGAGAACAAAATTCTATCAGATCTATCAAGATCTCTCACTAATTCGAAGGAGTACAGAAATCTATCAAGATCTCCTACTAATTCATAGAGGATCTTACTCAAATAATTGCTCAAAATTTGGTTCGTAAATGGTGTATAAAATACCCATTTTCTAACACACTTTCCATTTACTCTTAGTCGTTGTCAGTTTCTAGTTCACCTCTCATATGCAATGACAATTAACAAAAGCCAAGGGCAATCGCTTGGGCAGATAGGTCTATATCTGCGAACACGTGTCTTCACCCATGGTCAGCTATGCGTCGCTCTCTCGCATGCTAGATCGCCACATTCTCTAAAAATTCTGCTTAAACCGCAATCTGCTATACCATACAACTATACAAAAAATGTTGTGTACCAAGAGGTTAGCAGTATTTGAGTGAGAAAGAAGTACAATAGGTTATGTTAGAAACAAAATCTAGGCTTATATTACTCATTGACTTTAAATAGATCGTAAGCAACATTCTTTATAACGATACCAGTTTGTTAGAGCATCCACAATCGTTTGCTAAAAAAAATGGCAAAATGGCAATTGAGAAATAGCAATTTGACAATCTCTTGCAATTGTTCTTTGCTATAATTTTGTCAAATTTTTTTTTATTTTAAACGGACGAGACAACATGTCCCGTCTCACTTCAATTTTTTTATTTTTTAAAACCATAATTCTACATTAGATTAAGTTAAATTGGTAATTAGTAGTATATTTAGAATATTAAATTATTAAGTAGGAAATTGAAAATGATAACTAGAAATTAATTAGCATTAGATTAACAATTAAAACACCAAAACCCTCCCTAGTTTCTTGAGATGTCCCGTCCAAGCAACTTTTTGATTAAGACGGGACAACATGTCTCGTTTCAGATTTTTTCGGTTTCTTTTTACGCGACGGTACAACTTATACCATCTGATCCTTTTAAAAAAAACCGAACAACATGTTTCGTCCCCTATAATTTGAGAATCGTCATTTCGTTTCTCAAATTTGAGAAGCGACTGTAGAAATTTTGCCAAAATATGGCAAAATAGCAAACAACTGTAGACGTCCATTTCTCAAAATATGACAATTTGGCAAATATAGCAAACGACTGTGGATGCTCTTATGCATGCCAATTTTGTGTCATTATTGTCTTCCACAGATAATTTTTTCCCTTATGTTATCATTGCACTGTATTCACATATCTATCGTCCTCTCCATCACATGACAAGGTTGTCGTTCTTAAATTTCACGATGGATTCAGATCAGTCTGAGAAAGTGAAGTGATACTGAACTTGAGAAAGTACAGGGCAATACTGAAGTTAGCACGGAACAAGTTGAAGGAGGCAACGAAGATGAAATCCATGAACCAGCCGCTCCGTAAAGTTCAGCATTGACCGCTGATCCACCTTATAGAAAAGGAAAGCAAACACTACTTGAGAGCGAAAGAAGAGAAAATCAAGAGATGTACCAGTTCCTAAAACTCCAGCAAAGGAGACTTTTTTCGTAGGTCTAGTTGCTCGCACACTAATTACTTTTCAAAATTATCTCTATCACTTCGCCCAATTAACATCATGACCAATGATGCGGTTTGTTTTTGGGGTGTGGCTACAACACGTGTGAGTTCTCTCAATTTGTATAGTGGAAAATGTGGTACTGGCAATATGTTCGAGATCTGGGGTAATCCCCTATAGGTATAGACTCAAAATAACAAGTTTCATAATATTCCAGTAAGTATAAATCATCCATCAAAAATAATAAGTAACATAAAAACATGGTTTGACGAATCTAGAATTTCTCAACACTACTGTACGAAAACAAGGATATCTCGCAATCAGAGAATCGAAATCCAATTCCGCCAAAACGACGTGAAAATAGATAGATTTTAATAACTTTCATATCTCACAGATAATTTTCATAAAGCATAAGGAATTAGGGTGAAAACTGGGTTCTATACTGAACAGCACGCATATTATAGCACAAGGTAAATTTAGAAAAAAACATGAAACACTACTTAAAACTTATCTTTAAAATACAACAAAAATCTGGGTAGTCCCTAGTATCATAAGGAAACACTGAGCAAAATATTATACCAAGATATTATGTATAGCCTAGTTCTTGAAAATAATTTGTTAGCAAAATTTACTCAAAACAGAATATGAAATCTATCGACACGGCTGTACCAAAAACATCATATCTCATTCATACGAACTCCAAATCAAGTAAAACCAGTAGGGTTTGAAAATAGACACAATTATCTACAATTCACTTTGAATTTTGGAATTAAGATTCGGACTATAGTATGGATGAAAACAGCAACCAACGCAGAACAAGCCGCAAATACAGATTTCACATCTCTAGACAAAAGCATCATAACTTGCACAAGATTGCTCCAAACATAACCAAATTTGAAATACAACCTACCCAACATCTAAGCATCATGTTTTAGGAATTCTAACATGCCCAAGCCTATTATTTTTCACATGGGCAATCAATCGAACACATATCATGCAAATATCCACATATACGAACAAAATCAAGTTTGGGTAAAACCTAGGTTAATAACCTATCAAGTTTCATGTCATAAGTCATCTATGGCCAAATTGATCACAATAGAGGCAAACCCATCAAGAAAAATATAATTTTTGGTTGTATCTAGACCCAACTACTCTAGGTGTGAACTTTTTGACTTGTATTAACCTAATAAAATTTTGTACAAGTTACTTGCCTTGTTATGGAGACGACGAACGATCCAAAGTGGAGAGAAGAGAACCCACGAACCAAGTCTACTCCAAACGTGAATCCAAGCAAACCCACGAACAAAATGCCCATGAACGAAATCCTCTCGATGCAATGAATAAAGTGGAGAAAACCAACTTCAAAAACACCACAAAGGAAGAGTTTTGTGGTGATGGTGATGTGGATGGTGGGTCTTGGATGGTAGCCGGCCAACAAGGGATCAAGCAAGGTGTAGGTTTGTTTGGTGGTGGAGTATACCGGCAATGGAGGAGAAGGGTGGTGGTCGGATTGGAGATGTGGAGGGGCTGCTTGGTTTTGGATGAGGAGTAAAAGCCGGGATTGAAGGGGGAAGGGAGAGGCCGGATGTGATTAGGGAGAGCGAGAGAGAATAGAGATTAGGGTTAGGGTTTAAGGGGATTAGGGGTTATATATATGGAGATTAATTTGGGATAATGGGTAGTGGGTATCAATATGTAGTAATAGGTATACAATTGGGTAATGGGTTATGGGTAGATTTCAATTGGGGATACAATATATAGTGAATTCTATAGTTTCTAAAAATCTCCTTAAGGATCAAAAATCACAATTTTGGAAAAACACCACCAAAAATCCATCACATCTCGAAAATAATTAATAATAATGAATGAGGCCAAGAAAATGAGAAAAAGAACTCAAAATGGTGAAATCGAACAATACGGCGAACAAACGACACTAGGAGCTCCAAATATATATATATATATATATATATATATATATATATATATATATATATATATATATATATTGAAAATAATCCAGTATACGATTTCGAAAAATACAAGAGAGATAAAATACACAAAAAATGAAAAATACACTCCAAAATATATAAAATGAAAAACAGGGGTTACAAGGAGTGTAGCTGGAGGTCATCGCCAAGCGTAAAGGTCGCATGGCTTGAAAAGCCGAGGCCTTGCTCGACGTCAATACCGAGCCCCCATACCTTTGGAGAAGCTGGCATGAATTTAGCTGGAGGTCATCGCCGAGCGTAAAGGTCGTAGGGCTTGAAAAAGCCAAGGCCTTGCTCGAGGTCGATGCCGAGCCCCCTTACCTGTTCTCAGATAGGTAGTATGAGTGTAGCTGGAGGTCATCGCCGAGCGTAAAGGTCGCAAGACTTGAAAAAGCAGAGGCCTTGCTCCAGGTCGATGTCGAGCCCCCATACTTGGTAAAATCAGGATGTTGACTGCGTTTCGATCTGGGATCTGAACCCCCGACTTTGGTCAGGGAGTTGAGCCATTACTCCCCGCAGATAGCACTTAATAGATGACGTTCACCTTCTGATAACAATTAATGGGGACGTTTCATCTTCCATCGTTTGGGCTCCTCGATGTCTTAAATGCACCTCTGGTGGGCTATATAATCCCGATCCCCTTACCGGTAGTTCATCAGAAAACCATGAAAACCCTGTCGCCAGTGGCTTTCCTGCCACCCGCTGACAATTCAGGGTTGCGGCTTAGAGGGCCGTTTACCCCGAGTTGTTAGTGGGTGAGAGGTGAGTCGATCCTGAGGGCAGGGCTCATAGTGCTTGCCGAAGGCAGGCTCCCTAAAGCAGATCTTTCGGCCGAAAGTCCGAGATCGGTGGCTCCCTGCCACCCTCGGATAATTCGGGGTTTCGGCTCCGAGGGCCGTTTTACCACGAGTTGTCAACAGGTGAGAGGTGAGTCGACCCAAGGTTCGGGGCTCGGGGCATTTTCTGAAGGCAAGTGCCCTAAATCTTAATGGAAATTTTTGGGTCGGGGGGAGAGCTGGAATTCCAAAGGCCGATCCCCCGTATCTCGGGAGAGCTGTTGGGCCTTGTCTCGGAGGTTCTCGGTGGCATCCGAGCGTCAATCCCCAAACCTTGAAGGAGAAGTTTGGTGTGGCTTGCAGGTGTCATCTGAGCGTTGAGCCCCAAACCTTGAAAGAGAAGTTTTGTGTGGCTCGCGGTTTCATCCGAGCGTCGAGCCCCAAACCTTGAAGGAGAAGTTTGGTATGGCTCGTGGTGACATCCAAGCGTCGAGCCCCACGATTGTTGGAGAAGTTTGGTGTGGCCCGCGGTGCCATCCGAGCGTCGAGCACCAAGTTTTTAGGAGAAGCTTGGAGTGCTCGCGGTGACATCCGAACTTCGAGCCCCAAACCTTGAAGGATAAGTTTGGTGTGGCTCGCGGTGTCATCCGAGCGTCTCTCTGTCTTTTGTCTATCATCAGAATTGTCTTTACAGGGTGTACGGTCGACCGGTTCGCTCTCGGGTTGGTTCTTTGTTTTATGAGCTGTATTGATTTTTACGGTCGACCGGCCTCTTCTCTGGTTGCTTTTAATATTTGCCATCTGCTATGAGTTTAGTTTCTTGAAATTTATTTTTTTTGCTCTTTTCCACATGTTTGTATTGGGAAAACCTCAAATCTATGATATCATGAAGAGATCTCACTGTATATCAAAGAGTTTCGCGATCTACGGTATCATATAAGAAGAGTTTCCTCCCGTTATTTACAAAATATTCTATTCCCCAAATTAATCTCTTGTTTTGCTTATTGTATGGTACTTTATGGATTTAGGGGGAGTATGTTATACATTTACCTTATGCTATTTTTTTTACCCCCTCTTGGTGTGTTCCAAAAAGGGGGAGAATTTCTTATGAATGTTTTTACTAAAATTAAATGTTTCTTCTTAAATGTTTTTCTCACAATATATCTTCTATGAAACTCTGTATAACAATTATCTCTCTTAAATGATCTTCATTTATGAAAATCTATGTTACAGGAAGTATTGCATTGAGGAGAGTATTTTTATGCCTTATTGCTTAATTTTATTTTCAACATTCAAATGCATGTTTTGTTCACACCAAAAGGGAGAGATTGTTGACTCTTAGTTTGGTGTGCACAAAACGTGTCTATAAATACTAATGAGTTTAAGTTCAGTTTTTCAGATTTTCAAGATCAAATAATATCAAAAAGAAATTCAAGAGAGATTCAAGAATATGCAAAGAAGGAAAGTAATAAAGAAAGATTGCAAAATCAAGCAAAAGAAGAAGATATTCAAAAAGTGCACATGATTAATTAGTGCCCAAGATAGCTATCAAGACCAGTTTTTATCATTCCATATTTGTGAGATTTTATCTGTACTTGATTGATTGATGTTAGTATATGGTGAAAAAATATAAAGTGGATTCGTCATAGACAGCACAATTGCGGTCGACTGCACTTCATGTCGGTCGACCGCACCACAGTCGACTGCACATTATAACTATATAATGAAACAGTCAATCATTCATCTTTCTACTTTTCGTTTAAAGATGAACGGTCGACTGTCCCTAAATTGCGGTCAACCATAACTTGCGCTGTTTACTTTTTGGGAAGGTATCGTTTCAATTTTTGATTGATACACTTCCTAGTCTATATATTTGGACGAACCCACTGTATATTCTTCACCTATTACTTTGAGAAAAATCTTCTAAACTAATCAATTCAACAATCAATCTGAGTGTGTGTGATAAACATTTGTTCTCTTTAGTCAGGATCATTAAAGATGTTGAGTTTTTTTTCTTTTCTTTCACTTCGGTGAGATTGACAAGACTTGTGTTAGAAGTCCTGTGGGTGTAATAGGTCTCTCGACCTGAATCCGAGAATCACTGTACAAGCGGTTGAGTATAGTGGAACGCTTGTGGCGGAGAATTGCTACAAGTAGGTGGTGTGGACGTAGACCTGGCAGTCGAACAACGTTATATCGTTGCGTCACTTATGCATGCTGTGTTTCCATTCTCATCTCTTCTTATTTACTTTGCAATTTAGTTGTAATTCTTTTTTCACCCCCTTCACCACCACCCCCCCCCCCCCAAGAGTGATTTATAGATGATTCAAAGAGGAGTCTCACTAGCCATATTTCCAAGGATTATGAAAGCAAAAATAGCCAAGGAAGCATGGGAAACTCTACAACAAGAGTTCGAAGGAGATTCAAAGGTGAGAACGGTTAAACTTCAATCTCGTAAGAGAGATTTTGAGAATGAAAGAATGAATGAAAAAGAAAGTTTAAATGAGTATTTTAATAGATTGTCCGAATGGGTGAATCAAATGAAGTCGCATGGAGATACAATAGATGATCACAGAATTGTTGATAAAATTTTGATTAGCTTGACTGAAAATTTTGATCCTATGGTGGTTGTTATAGAAGAAACTAAAGACTTATCTATCATGACCGTTCAAGGGTTGATGGGGTCACTTAGATCCTATGAGCAAAGGCTGTTACGGCGCACTGAAAAGTTAATTAAAAGCGTGTTTTAATCTAAGCTCACCATTCAATCTAATAATCACAAATACTCATCCCAGAATAAAGACGAGTCTTCTAGAGGTGGCAGTTTGGCAGAAGAAAAGGGAGAGGCAGAAACTCACATGGAAGTAGAAGAGGCACCTATGGCAGACGAGGAGATAATAGAGGCTCAAATAAATGGTGCGGGATTTGTAAGAAGAACACTCATGAAGATAAAGATTGTTGGAATAAAGGCAAGCAACAATGTCATAATTGTAGATGGTTCGGGCATTTACAAAAGGATTGTCGCTCAGGCAACCAACAACACATTGCATTTGCAGAAGGAGAAAATAGTGAAGGCAGCCATCATTTTGCTTATCAAAAGGCAATAGAAGAACCCAAAAATGTGTGGTACATGGATAGCGATTGCAGCAACGAGAGATAAAGAAGCTTTTATTGACATGGATTCTTCATTTAGCTCAAAAGTTAAATTGGGCAATGGAGAATATGTTGAAGTTGAAGGCAAAGGCAGCATTGGAGTTGCAACTAAGCAAGGAGGTAAAGTCATTCACGATACTCTTTATGTGCCTAAATTAGAAGAGAATTTGTTGAGCATTGGACAATTTTTGGAGCATGGCTATTCTCTTCGATTTGAGAATCGGTAGTGCAGAATTTTTGATTCAAACGGAAGAGTTATTGCTGTGGTGAAAATGACCAAGACCATAAGTTTTCCACTCTCTCTTAATTATGATAAAAAAATGAGCATGATGGCTAGAGAAGTAAAAGAATTGTCTATGGCACAAGCGACTTGGACACTTAAGCTAAAACAGTCTCAAGTTGCTTTATCAAAAGAATATGGTGTACAGACTGCCAACAATTGAAGAAAAACATGGAGTATGTGAAGGATGCATGCTTGGTAAACATCATCGCCAACCATTTCCAAAGGAAGGAGCAAGGAGAGCCAAGGAAGTACTGGAGTTGGTGCACACAGATGTTTGTGGTCCTATGAGTACCTTATCTCATGCTCAAAATAGGTACTTTATTTTATTTATTAATGACTTGACTCGCATGACATGGGTTTATTTTATGAGACAAAAATCTGAAGTATTTGTCATATTTAATAAGTTTAAAGCATTTATTGAGAAACAAAGTTGCAGGTCTATAAAAATTTTAAGAAGTGACAGGGGAAAGGAGTACACCTCCAAAGAATGTGACAAATTTTGTGAAGAAGAAGGTGTGGAAAGTCAACTCACTGTTTGATATACACCTCAATAAAATGGTGTATCCGAGAGGAAGAATCAAACCATGATAGAGATGGCTAAGTCCATGTTGTTCGAGAAAGGAATGCCTAAAGATTTTTGGCCGATGCTGTTAATATAGTTGTGTACCTGCTGAATAGATGCCCAACAAGAGCTGTATGAAATATGACACCATTTGAAGCATGGAGTGGAAGAAAACCTTCAGTGAACCACCTTAAAGTCTTTGGGTGTGTTTGCTATGCTCATGTTCCCAAGGAAAAGAGGACAAAGCACGAAGAAGCAAGTCAGAGATGCATCTTTATTGGATATAGCTCCGTGTCAAAGGGCTATAGAATTTACAACTTGAAGACCAAGAAAGTGATCATTAGCCAGGATGTTGTATTTGATGAGAAGGCCTCTTGGAATTGGCAAGAAGAGAAGATTAAAGAGAAAACAGTTCCGGCAGTAATTTTAGAGCAAGGTCCAGCTCCTTCAGAGAATGAGCAATAAGATCCATCTACACCAAGCTCTATGTCTTCATCCCCAAGCTCAACTCTGATAAGACTGAGGAGTTTGAGTGATATTTATGCTAGGTGCAATTATTGTTTGGTGGAACCAGAAAAATTTTGAAGAAGCAATCAAAGAAGATGCTTGGAGGAAGACAGTGCAAGAGGAAATAGATGCCATTGAAAAGAACAAGACATGGGAGCTCGTTGAGAAGCCAAATGACAAAGAAGCTATCGGTGTGAAATGGGTGTACAAGGTGAAGCATAATCCAGATGGTTCGGTCCAGAAGCACAAAGAAATACTTGTTGCAAAGAGCTATTCATAGCAACCCAGTGTTGATTATGAAGAAACATTTGCTACCGTGGCACGTCTAGCCACCATTAGAGCTTTAATCTCTCTTGCAGCCCAAAAAGGATGGAAGTTGTATCAATTTGATGTAAAGTCAGCATTCTTGAATGGTGCATTGAAAGAAGAGATCTATGTCGAGCAACCTCAAGGCTTTGTCATAGAAGGCCAAGAAGAAAATATTTATAGATTGAAGAAAGCGCTTTATGGACTGAAACAAGCACAAAGAGCGTGGTATAGCAACATTGACAATTACTTCATGGAGAAAGGCTCTGAGAAGAGTTAGAGTGGACCGACTTTATATGTCAAGCAACATGGTATGGCTGATATCCTGATTATTGCACTTTATGTGGATGATTTGATATTTACTGGAATTAATTTGAAAATGATTGAAGATTTCAGAAAAGAAATGATGAGGAGATATGAGATGAACGATTTGGGCTTGTTGCACCATTTCCTTGGAATAGAAATTTACCAAACAGATGATGGAGTCTTTATTTGCCAAAAGAAATATGTTGTGAAAATATTGAAGAAGTTTGGGATGTTTGGTTGTAATCCAACTGATACACCATTAGTTGTGAATGAATAACTGAAGAAAGAAGATGGAGGAAGAAAGGCTGATGCTAGTAACTACAGTTGCCTAATTGAAAATTTATTTTATCTCACCAACACGAGACCAGATATCATGTTTGTAGCAAGTTTACTCTCTCGATTCATGAATGATCCAAGCCACATTCATCTAGGTGCAGCTAAAAGGGTGATGAGATACATTCAAGGCACTTTGAACTATGGAATCAAATATGACAGCAAGGTCTAAACAAAGTTAGTTGGCTTTTGTGATAATGATTGGGCAGGTTGTATGGATGATATGAAAAGCACTTCTGGGTATGTTTTTTCACTAGGACCAGGTGTATTTTCGTGGTGCTCAAAGAAGCAGCAATCTGTTGCTCCATCTTTCACAGAAGCTGAATACATTTCAACTGGCTTAGCAACCCAACAAGCAATATGGTTGAAGAGAATACTTGAAGAATTTGGTGAAAGACAAAAGGTTGTGACTATCCATTGTGATAATAAATCAGGTATTGCTATGGCAAAGAATCTAGTCTTTCATGGAAGAACGAAGCACATTGCCATCAAACATCATTTCATTCGGGAAGCAATTGAAGAAGAGGTGCAATTGAAGTTTTACAAGTCTGATGATCAACTTGCAGATATTTTTACAAAGGCCTTGCCTAGAGACAATTTCCAGGAATTAAGAGAAGCTCTAGGAGTTCAAGAACAACACATTAAGGGGAACAATGTTGAGTAATGTGCTTTAATAAATGCATTCATGTATCTAAGAATTAATACAAGTCTGGGTAATGATGTTCATGTACCTAGTGAATTGTATGCATCTAGTTAAATGTGTTCATATACCTAGACTAGTGTGAGTTCATGCACTAGTGAATACTCATTCTAGGGAGTTCCACTGCTCACTATAAATATGTGAGCTATCTCTAGTTTTGGTTGTAGATTAAAGAAAGATAATTTTTCAAATAACAAAGAGAGACTTATTCAGCCTCAAATCTTCTATCTAACTTTACTATAGTTATTGTACACCACCAATAGATACAAAAACAAATAAAGATCACAAGGAAAAAGAATCAAGCTCGATATAGAAAGACATTCTAATAAAAAAGAATTCTACAAGAGAAAGAAATGTGCAAATCTCTAAGAATCAAGCATATCAAGAAATGGTCTTTTTAATCTTATTTTGGTGAGAACTCTTATGTAAATAGACCATTGACAAATGATAAGTTTATTATTGATTCCCCGAAAAATTACTTTTTTTTGGACTAATAGTAGACCGCATGGTTCAAAGCCGACCGTCAAACAAAGTTGAAGCTGGTTAATGTCGACCATCAATTTCTCTCCAATTTCTTGAGATTAATTGACAGTCGACTGTCTATATGTACAGTCGGCTTTCAGTTCAAGAACAGAACGAATATTTTCTTTTGAAAATAAATATTCTGAAATTTTTTATAGAGAGGGAGATCAATAGTATTCTCGATTACCTTTTTTGACTCAAACTTCAGAACTTGTCACTTTGCCAAAGATCAAAGAGAATAGCGCTTTTATTGTTTCTTAGTTAAGACGACTATCTTTTTTTTTAAATGCTTCGGAATACGGCTATTTACGTGACTTATATATTGAAGTCATGTGGGTGTAATAGGAATCTCGGACTGAATATCGAGAACTTACTGTACGGAGTTAAGTATAGTGGAACGCTTGCGGCGAAAAATTTCTGCTAGTAAGAGGAGTGGGTTAAGCTTGAGGGCTGAATCACTTATTTTGCTGTGTCTCACCTATTTTTTGTGTTTACTTTCTTTAACTCTGACTATTTACTTTATCCATTTATTTTAAGTTTTTAATTTCCATACAATCACTCATACAATGGTATTAGAACGATGCGCTCATTACTGACTTATAAGCTAGAGAAAAATGTCTAATGGCCGGAATCCCTCATCCCAATGGACTTTCTACTCATCGGAGTCATCAAACTCCAATGGGTCAAGTATTACACATTCGCCTTATTTTGATAGAAAATGCTATGATGTTTTGAAGGTTCGTATGTTTCTTTTATACAGACCTTGTCTGCATCAATAAAATATATATTCCCGTCAATGATGGAAAGAAGACATTGAACAAAGCATAACTTTCACTACAGAATGCAAATTCCAAATTCATGACCACACTATATCCCGAAAAATACCTCTTCCGACCAAAGTTGGGAAAACGCTCCACCACGTCGGCGATAGCCTTGGCATAAGATTGATCCATCACTTTGTTAAGGTTAACCAACGCCTTCGCCTCTGGCTCGGCTACCGCAGCCACCAGCTCCTTCACGGCCTCTTCCTTCCACCTCCTCCGCTCCATCTCGAAGTTGGCTAGGAGAACCATCTCCTTTCACTCCATTGCCTCTAACTCCTTCATGGCCTACTTCTTATCCCTCTTGGCTCTAGCGGTCTACTCCTTCCACTCCTTCTCCTATGCGCGTATTAATTTGATCAAATTCCCAACCTGACAGGCAACCTGCAAAAGGAAGTAAAAAGGGCTTAGGAACTTGAAATTCAAAAGAAGAGCTGGAAATTTAAAATAGAACAACTTACCAAAGCACTGGTCAGGATGATTGAGCCACCAATCGTCTCCATCTCAAGAGCTTTCTGGTCATAAGGGGGAGGGAGGTTCTGAATAACGTCAAGACACTTCGCTGAGTCTCCAAGAATAAAGTTGCACCACTTCAAACCCCAGTCCAGGGAATACACTTTCTTCTCTTCATAGGTAAAGATGGCGTCGGCCGTGGCGGTAAGCATGGCCTGTTGGAGGGCCAAGAGGACGTCTAAGCACGGACCCCTTCTGTGGAGCTTACTAATGCACATGTTGCTCCACCACCGTCGATGCGGAAGAGGAGAACCCTTAGCGGCTTTCGGAATCCCAAGACGGCCCACTATTCCCTTCCTTTTCCTGTCCTTCGAACCTCTGTTGTGCAGCAAGAAAAGTGCCGAAATCCATATCCCCAAATAAATAAAAAACAAGCAAGGATATGAAGATAAGGTACATCAAAACATGGAAAGCTAAAAGTTCTTAAACAAAGGAGGGAATAATAAAGTGCAAGAATTAAAGCCATACTAGGGTCAATCAGGTTCAGCCCCCCTAAATGAAGGACCTCTTCTGTCACCTCCTGCCACTTCATCTGCCTACACACAAAGGAGTGTCACTTACCTTCTCCTCCTCTTCCACCAACTCTGCTTCGATGGTTACCTTCTGCAACATGGGACTCTCCTATCTTGTGGAGAATCCCCACGGCTTGGGGATCCAGATAATGAAATATTTGTGCTTCCAGTGCTTGATGGAGTCATGAATGCTAATCACCCATCTTTTGGGATGAGGGGAGACATAGTACCAGTTGTCGCATGTCCACTGCTTACGAAACTTGAAATGCCTCCTTTATAACTGCAGACTCGGCTTAGTACCAACCTTTTGGCACCTCGGAATAAAGCCCATGAGGTTTCTCCAGAAGTTGGGTGTGAATTGGATCGAACTAAGCACGTACCAATTAAGCACCCTCGCCATGAACGAGTGCATCGGCAGGCGCAACCCTATGAAAGGCATCGAACGAGAACATGCAATAATCGTTCAGCATTCGGGAAAAGCTCTAACCCCATGACCGGGAAGGAGCAACTCATATTCGAAAGGAATAACAAAATAGAGCATGATGGTGGATGTCTTCCCCCACAAGAGTAGTCCTCACATGATCATCTTCAAAAATGGGGTAATTATCAGGTTCGTTAGATGTAGCCCCATACTGTATCAGGCCCACTATGTCCTCCAGGTACTGACAGACTAAAAGTGGGACAAGAGGAGGGTGAAACCAGGGAAGGAAACACTATCCTCTCTGGTCTGGTCGATATCATCTATTATAAAAGAAGAACTGACCGCTTCCTTCCCTTTGCGAGGTTGGGAAACTGAAATCACTTCTAGTTCGTCACTACTGAAACAAAAAGAGCTACCCAACGATACCCTAGTCATGGCTCAAGAAGAAATTTACAACTTGAAAGATTACTATATTGTTGGAGTGAAAATCAGCAAACAATACCACTCAAATCAAGCTTAAGGAGAGAAGTAGCCACTTGGAGGTGAAGAAATGAGGGGTGAAGTGTGAAAAAATAAGTGGATGATTGGTGAATTTAAAAGAGAGAAAAAACTGCCTAAAAACAAGTGTAAAACGTGTAAAAATTCGCGAAATAGTGTTAAAAACCATAATACACGCACGTAACGTGTGAAAATCAATCATTGTCGCGTTTTTAAGCGCAAAGCGCATGAAATTTCATGGGGTGCGTGGCAGACGGTTTGACAGACAGTGTGGGTGCCACGCAGTACAGGCACCACGTGGGCCCCACTCCCCCTGCCATCTGCATAAAAGGGGGAGGGGGGAGCTAACATGGCGGGTGTGACCCACCATCTGCCACTCTCTCACTGAGAGCGGGCCCCACGTAGGTCTCGCTCCTCTCCCGTGGCAATTTCATCGTCCAGGGGAGGTCGCAACCTCATGCTTTAGGGATCGTTTGATCGTCTCAAAATTCGCACTATGGAATGGTTTATATCGCATCTAACGGCTAGATTTTACGTACAATGCACGTAAAAAATCAGATAAAATAAAAAAAGGAAAAAGGGTGACATGGCAGCGGGACCCACCACCAGCAATCTAGTCGCTGGCAACAGGGCCCAATGAGGGCCACCCTCCCTGGTGGCAATCTTGTCGTCCGGGGAGGGGGTTGCTTTACGCAACCCCAACCATTTGATCTCCTTAAATTTCACGTTGACCCAATTGACAGTCCAGATCGCTCTAAAATTCAGGCAGGTTCGGTTTTTTATTTAAAAATTCTGTTTATTAATTATTATTTTAAGAAAATTAATTATTATTTTGTTGAAAAAATAGTTAGAAATTCTGGAAAATATTTAAAAATTCTAAAAAATAATTGTAAATTCGAAAATTATTTTAAAATTCTGAAAAAATTATAATTTTAGAAGAAAAAAATCCAGAAATTAATTGGAAATTCGGATTAATTAATTAATATTTGGAAAAATGATTTAAAATTGGGGGAAATCTAGAAAAATCCTAAAATTTTTGGAAAAGCCACAAAATTTCTAGAAAATTTTGAGAATAATTCTGGGTACTTTACAAAGTTAGAGCAACTCCGTTAAACACCGAGCCAGGTTCTTACGTTCCCAAAATCTCTGATAAGTTCTGTAAATCATTATAAATAGGCAAACTACTCATCGAAGGCTGTGAAACTCAGTCTTCAGAAGTGGGGGCTTATGGGTAAAAATAGAACCAAATCGAGACCATTCAAATCGGACACGAATCCTAAAGCTCTCAAAAGGTAAAACAGTAAATTTCAGCATATACAGATCCGTAAGAGGAAGTTGGGCCACTTTTAGGCTCATCGACTCGACCCCACCTACAATAAGGGGTTGCCAAAGTAGTCTAACGTAAAGGAGTCCAGATTCATCCAAAGGAGCTTGTTTAAACTCTTGATCTCTAGAGGGTAACTTCTTATATCTCTCTATGCATAAGAGAATGTTTAAGACCGCATTCTCTTTGTTAAGAGAAGAGTCCTAACTCGATCTCTTTTCATAGGAGAGCGTAACAAACCTTATCAGAACACCAGGACGTAGAGATAAATCCAATATCTTGAAATTGGTCCCCAACAACTATAAATACCTCATGACCCCTTCAAAAATCAGGTAATCACAATTTGCACTCGCAAAAATATTCATATATTCTGAGTTCTGACTTGTGCGTCGAAGGTTCTGTCGCCGGGACCAACCCCAGTGTTTCAGGCTGTTTTGTAAATCAATCGGAGCGATCACATCCGTCCCCAACTGTCAAATTTCAGAGTCATAAAGAAGTTTATGGCGGTCATCGCCGGCGAAAAGCAAATATTAGGTCTTTATTATTTTCCATAAAAAAGAACTCACAAATTTGTTTGCTCCCACTGAAAATTAGCAGCAACAGTACTCGATAACTGAAGATTTCCGTATCACCACAACAATGGTGCCGCATCGACAATGTTCAACTTGCCTGAGAGATCAATATGGTATTCACGAATTTTGAACAAATGATATCGAATTTAAAATTTCTTGTAGACCTGTGTCAAAAAAAAAAACCTTTTTAGTACCTAGGCACTTTTCGCTTCTACAACCTACACATTGTTCTACAATATCTCACATCGTAAACATACTTTAGCCTAACCAAATGTACGCTCTACCACTCTCATCGCTTGCTCTTTTTTTTCTGGTCATATTTTCCCCCAAATCAGGGCCTTCAGCTTTGCTCGACGGCCAGCAAGTCCGACCGTACTTCTCAGTTGAATCTCTTCAACCTCCCTCATTCTTTAGATCATGTCATCAATAAATCTAAGTAGCTATAATCTACAACAGATCGTTCAATACTAAATATCATCACAGAGTTTCACAGATGCTTTCCATTTGTCATGTCAGTAAATTCAACCCAAAAAGTCCATTGTTACTAGTTCCCTACTTGCTAGAACAGAATTGCTTCACAATAATTACATACTATCAATACAAAAACAATAACAACAACAAAGACTTTTTCCTAACTAGTTGGGGTCGGCTACATGAATCCTGGTTTTCCATTCTGCTCGATTTTGCGCAATATCTTCTGTAAGATCACAAGCTATCATATCTTTTTTCACAGTGTCCACCCAAGTTAGTTTAGGTCTTTCTCTACCCCTAACTCTACCCTCAATACTGATCAAATCACTCTTTCTAACGGGGGCTACTACGTCTACGTGTGACATGTCCAAACCACCAGAGGCAATTTTCTCTTAACTTATTTTGGATTTGAGGTACCTTTAGCATGTCTCCTATACGCACGTTTATAATTCTATCTTTCCTTGTTTTACCACACATCCATCTTAGCATCTTCATCTCCGCTAAACTTATTTTTTGGACATGTTATTTCTATGTTGACCAACACTGCTCCATACATCATTACTGGTCTAACAGCCGTCCTATAAAATTTTACCTTCAACTTCAAAGGTATACGTTTGTCACACAAAACAGCACTGACACTTCTCCACTTAAGCCACCCTGCTTGGATCCTATGTACAACATCTTCACAAATCTCCCCATCTCTTTTTATAATCGAGCCTAAATATCAAAAACGGTCTCTCTTAGGTATCTCTTGGCCATCAAAATTCACTACTTCCTCAGTTGTGTTCCGAATATCACTAAAATTACACTCCATATACTATGTTTCAGTTTTGCTTATCCTAAAGCTTCTAGCTTCCATATTTCTCTCCACAATTCTAATTTAGCATTGACTCCTGCTCTAGCCTCGTCCACTAAGACGATGTCATCGGCAAAAAGCATACACCAAGGCACCTCATCTTGTATTCCTCGCGCCAATTCATCCATAACCAAAGTAAAGAGATAGGGGCTTAAAGCCTTACCTTGGTGTAAACCTACTGTAATAGGAAAATCGGTTGTCTCTCCTGTGGTTAATCTAATTGTGGTCGTTGCACACTCATACATCCTTAATTACCTCACTATACTGAATAGTTACTCTTTTATTATTTAACGCCCACCATACTATGTTTCTAGAGGCTTTATCATATGTTTTTTCTAGATCTATAAAAATCATATGTAGATCTTTCTTATTCTCCCTATATTTTTCAAAAAGTCTCCTCAGTACATAAATTGATTTCATTGTTGACCTCAGACATAAACTCAAACTGATCCTCAGACACTGTAATTTCTAGTCTCAGACTATATTCGACCACACTCTCTCAAATTTTCATTGTATGACTCATTAATTTAATTCCTAGGTAATTTGAGTAACTTTGTATGTCTCCTTTATTTTATATATAGGTACTAAAATACACTTTCTCCATTTATTGGGCATCTTCTTAGTCCTAATAATTTTATTAAATAATTTTGCTAGCCAACTCACTCCTACATCCCCAAGACACTTCCAAACTTCAATGGGTATCATTCAATCCTAAAGCTTTTCCTATATTCATCCTTCCTAGAGCATTTCAAACCTCTGAGGTCCTAATTCTACGGAAAAACATATACTCTCGACTCTCCCTCGAGACCTCTATATTTAAGTTGCACACAACATTTTCATTTAATAACTTCTCAAAGAAATTTCGCCATCTTTCATTAATTTCCTCATCTTTTACTAAGACTCTTGAATTCTCACTCTTAATACATATAATTGTATTCAAATCTTTTGTTTTTCTATCCCTTTGTTTAGCAAGCTTAAAAATGTTATTTTCTACTTCTTTTGTTTCTAATTTTTTGTATAAATCATCATATGGTTTTTCTTTTGTATCTCTTACCGCTTTCTTAACTTCTTTTCTAACGGTCTTATATCTCTCTCCAAATCCTCTTCATTTCTATTCTTTTGCCATATTTTGAAGGTTGATCTTTTTTCTTCCACGATATTTTGGAGTTCTCCTTGCCACCAACATGTTATTTATTTAGCAACCATCTACCTTTAGATTCTCCAAGTACCTCCTTTGAAATTTCTCTTACGTACATAGTCATTTTAGTCCACATCATATTTGTCTCCCCTTTACAATTCCATGATGCTTTAAGGACTTTATCTCTAAAAATTTCTAGTTTCTCTCTCTTCAAGTTCCACCACCTAATTCTTGAGTTCCTGGTCTCCTTTCTTACACATGTGTTTCCCAATCTTAACATCCAATACCATTAGTTTATGTTGTGAGGTTAAACACTCTGGTAACACCCCAAATTTTTTTTGAAAACTAAGTCTCCAAATTCAATTCTTTCAATTTCTATATCACTTTAATCATAAACTAAGAAAGTTATATTTCAGGAAAAATTTTGACAGAGTCTCCCCTGTAAATTTTGCCCCGAAACACAAAAAGCTTACGGAATTCTGCTCAAAATTCCGTAGCTTACAATCCACATAATATTTTCATGGGCTCCCCAGGCCAAAATGAGCAGAAACACACAGGCAATATAATATAATGCTCTGGGGGCCAAACTCATAACGGATTATCAAATATCAATTAAAAACTATAAATTTCTTTGAAAACGAGGTAAAATCTTAGAAAAATCATTGTAAAACTTACCACAGAGCCCGGTACTCCACGACGAGATAGGTACGGGTCACAAACATACCACACCACCTCACACTATCCTCATCATCATCATATACATGCTTATACACTCATAATACAATTTAAATCATAAATTTTACTATTCCTATAACTAAATAATACAAATTTTTAAAATAAAAGTTTATCCTACCAATCTACGCCTCACCTCTGCACTGATGAGAACCTGCAACAGTGGGGGACCTAGGGTAGTCCTCAGACTCCCCTAACCCCTCAAACACTAAGGGGTTAGCCATTTCTGGTGTGAGTATAAATTTAAAAATCTAACAAATAAATGAAATTTTATAACAAAAATAATTCAAACTTACAAACATCAAGAAAGAAGATACATCCGGAACCTCTGAACTTAAAAACATCATCAATACCGCTTTAAAATCAAATACTCTTCAAATCTGTGTCAAATTATAAAATTACCCACACTCACACATTCCACTCTATATTTCACATCAACCTCATATCAATCCTTACTTTATATTCGCACACTACGAATTTCCATTCAATTAATTACTTTTCCATTGGAATCCCCTAACCCAAATATTTGTTTCTTCACAATTATCATCATATTAGCATTTCGCTACTTATATAAATATCACTAACAAGATGCTATTATATCTTTCTTTAATAACCATTTATAAGGATACAAACTTCTATCACCACATACTTTCTGTATTAATCCTTTTCATAATTACTTTCATAGCACAAGTAAGTATTTTATTGAAATATAACAAGTATCAGTTCTTACATATAAGCTACTATCCTTATAATGCCACATTTATTCATGTCTTGGGATACAAATATAAAGTCTCATTACACATCGCAATTAACCCACATTTCATCATATCATTATCATATCACCTTACAGAATACTCATCCTCATCGTATCAAAAGCATGTTTTATAATTCATTCTTATCCCGTTATATCACTTTAGTAATTACTTTTTCTTATAACAATAAATTTTATTATCATTTTCACTTAATCCCCAAACACACTCTGGGGCCACCACATATCACATCCCATAGTCGATAGCTTGGGTAATAATCACTGTACCTCAAACACACAGTTTGGGTAATATTACATCACATCTCAAGCCGATAGCTTGATTATTAATTCACTTCAATCACTTATCATCTTCACTTCACTTTTTTTCTCATTTCTATCAATCATTACCACTATTATATCCACTCACCCCGCGAATTATGCCAAGGCAGGTAGTTCCCACTATTTCCACAGAAATAGCGGGCAGGTAGTTCCTTGACACAATTCCAAGGTACAACTCACATCAACTGTATTTTACTTTAATGATCACACACATAATACCATTACTTCGTATTATTCCTAAGAACACATGTCTCTTCTATTATTATCATTTTAAATTAACCATGCACTGCATTTATCACTTCTTTTCATATACTAACTCATAACTCATTTTCTTTCACATTTATTTCATTCACAACTACTTTCTTTCTCATTCACAATTCACAATTCACTTTCCACTTTCTTTTCCACACGCAATTCACATTTTACTATCCACTTTCTTTTCCACGCACAATTCACATTTATTATTAACACTTAGTTATTTTATTAGTTTGTCGACCAGTGAGCCACAGTATCCCAACATACTGAAAGTCGACAGCCCAGTAAACACGCGGCCCGATGCTCACACAGAGTCTTACTCGTCCGAGGCTACGTCTTCCTCCTAGCCGAACTAGCGAGGGAACCACATCGCCCCAAGTAGAACTTGGGTACTTCCTCCCAGCCGAAGCCAGGAGGGAAAAACATCGCCCCAGGTAAACTGGGTACTTCCTCACGACGTCTGTCATCGAGGGAAAAACACATCGCCCCAGGTAAACTGGGTACTTCCTCCCAGCCGATAGCCAGGAGGAAAAAACATCGCCCCAGGTAAACTGGGTTCTTCCTCGCGACGGCTGTCATCGAGGGAAACCGGGCCTCAAGCCGATAGCTTGGGCAATAAAAATCACTTACCCCAAACATAGTTTGGGTCCACTATTTCCTAGCCGGTCTTTGGGCGTTAGGAGGTCTAGCCCAAACCCCCAGGATTGCTGTAGGTACTGGTCAACAAAACCATTTGTTATATCATCTTTTCATCTTATTAAATAAACACAAAGCGTCACAACTTTTATTTGCACAATAGCCACATTCTTGACTTTAATCATGTGAATAAAAATACATTTTATTAACACTTACCATCTCACCTTTTATCTTGCATTTGATGCATATCTGATGTCCACGATATAATTATCATCTCAGTATATCACAGATATACACACCATGTTATTTATTTTTCCATAACATCACCCATTATAAATACCATGCTATTTACTACTTCATTAAATCACCCATAAACATACACCAAGTTGTATCGTAAATAAAAGAATTATAAGACGTTAGTCTGTATCGTAAGCGTATCAAAATATATAAACCATCACAGAATAATATCATATTATTGCCCATTATTTCACTTCGAACATAATTTAAAATGTAAACATGTATCCAATTATTAATTTCATCCACTATTGCATCACACGTCATAATCATCTATATATATATTACAAATATACCTCACACATGCGGGTGTCCCAGATAAAGGGGCCAAAATCACTTATTTCCTCTAATTAAATCTCATAATATCCAATTATAGCATACTAGGTCATACACCTTATTTCATGCATGTAAAATTATTATAAGGGTCTATATGTCCTAAAACATGCCCAAAACATGCATTATAAATACACGAGTTTCCAACACATGATCACAATCACTAATTTCGTCTAATTACATCATATAACCTCCATCCATAACATGCTAGCCCATACACAAGGCTCCGCATATGCCAAATTACCTATATCGGCCTATATACCCAAAAACATGTACAAAACATGCACGGGACGAAAATATGCATAAACAATTCAATATATTTTGTTTTTATACTTCAACACGTCACATTAACCCATAATATAGGTTTTATATACTTAAAATAGTTAATTTCATCACATGTCTCAAAAACCCATTTTGGATCCTTAAAAATCCGTATTTTCAACGAAAATCCATTTTTGGCATAACTCCCACAAAACATATCAAAAGGCCACGAAATTTGGCCACAATATAAAATATTCATAAACACAACGTACTCACCTGACGGCTCGAGCAAACGATGTCCCACGTCCATCCTGTAGCCAGTCGAAGTTCGACTTTCTCCACCTAATTGAAAAATTATAGAACCGATTAGTTTAAAGCTCAAAACTCGACCCACGGACCTCCAAATTTGAATCCGTCTTCACCCACGCGTCACAAATAACATATGTAGGTGAGCTATATTGACGGATTTCAAATTCGAACCGCGATGCAAGAACTCACATATTGATCGGAGACTTTCTAATAGGAAAATTTCCTACTTCCTAATTTCTTCAATCCCTTATGCCTAATTTCTCAAATTAGAGTTAACACCAATAAGGAGACTCATCTACACCTCCGAATTCATCAAATTCTCACCTCTATATCGCGTGGGCATTTCACCGAACACCCGGCATGCACTTTTCGCCTATAATCCATTTCACTCAATTTAATTGAGCTGGAAGCCTATAAAATTCATCCTAAATTCACATTAATATTTCCATAATACTCTACACCCTCATATGCATTTTCTACAATTATTTGGATCGAGTTTTCTACCCGATTCCATAAACCCTATAATCCGATTTTATGCCAAAATCACTACTCCCCATTTTATTCTAATGGCTCACTACAATTTTTACCACCATACAGAG
The DNA here is from genome assembly GCA_017893485.1 of Hemerocallis citrina. Taxonomy (NCBI): domain Eukaryota; kingdom Viridiplantae; phylum Streptophyta; class Magnoliopsida; order Asparagales; family Asphodelaceae; genus Hemerocallis; species Hemerocallis citrina. Next base: position 77,826,315 of record CM030367.1, read on the forward strand.
ATAATTCTTATATATATATATATATATATATATCTCTATTTTACAAACTCAAAACCCTAATTTACTAACAACTTGCAATTTCTCTAACAACCCATTAATTTTTCAAATCTTCTACTTCCAACCACTCTAAATCTCTCTACCAAAATAATCCTACTCCATAAAAATTAACCCAACTAAATTTTATACAATAAAATAAAAATGGATATACCTTTCCGTGGTTGTTTCTCCAAATTGACTCCACCACTAGGTAGAGCATCCCTCACTTAGTCATCTCCCCAAATTAATTCGAAAATCATAAGATATTTGGGTAGATTTGAGGAGAGAGAGAGAGACCGGAAGTTGGGTTCTTTCGGTCGGTTGAAATGAACGGGATAGGGAAGGAAGAAAGAAAGAAGGAAAGAAATGGGAAAGGGGTTTAATTTGGTAATATATATATATATATATATATATATATATATATATATATATATATATATATATAATAGTAATAATATGGTATAATTACATATAGGCCCTCCAAATCCAAAATATTATAAACAAACCCCGAACTCTTTTCTATATATAATACGAACAATACAAAACACATTAAAATTATCTTATAATAATCCCCCATAATGATAAAATAAAATAAACTATATTTCCTCACACAAAATCTCAACTCTTAACTCTAATATAACAATAATACCAATCTACCACAAATATTCAACACCAGTATCGATATTAAAATAATTAAAATAAGATATCACTTACAATAAACCCCTACAAAATATAAAAACGAATATTTTCGGTATGTTAAAATCCGAGGTGTTACAACTCTCCCGGAATAACTTTACAATATTTACATGTCTCGCGATCCACCTTTCTAATGATGAAAAATCAATCTGACTTTTATTTGTTCCACTTTTAAAGGTTATCAAATATTCCTCCATCTTCCTAAAATAAGTAGTTGATATTATAAGATCATACGAAGCCGCAGAACCTAATAGAGGCTCTCCACTATCGTTCTTATTTCCAAATTTATGTCCTCCATGCACCCTCTCATAACCCATGTTATCTTCTGCTACATGTCCATTGAAATCTCCTTCTATAAATAATTTCTCACCTAAGGGTACTTCTTGAATTATCTCATTCATACTTCCCAAAATTTATTTTTAGCTTGTGCATCTAATCCTACTTTGGGTGCATAAGCAGTAATGATATTAATTATGTTTTCCCCTAATACAAGCTTAATTTGTATTATTCTATTTCTATTAACACCAACTACATTTCTTTTGAATTACTTATCTAATAAAATTCCTACTACATTTCTATTTCTAATTTTACCGGTATAATATAATTTAAAACTATTTATCTCTTTAGCTTTATTCTCCACCCACTTTGTTTCTTGTAAACAAGCAATACAAATATTCTTTCTAATCATGGTATCTACTAGTTCTATGAATTTTCTTGTCAATGTTCCTATATTCCAAGTCGCTAACCTAAGCCTATTTTTCTGAACTAGTTTTTTAGCCGCACACGTCCAGATTGGTGCAGGAACCCTTACCCACTTTCCTCGCACCCGAAAGTCGGTGCGACACCCCTTGCACATTTTTCGAAGCACCCGAAGACAAGCACAACGCATTGCTTCCAGGGAATGCCCTAATATTTGCACGTATATTATTAGGATTCATGTTCATAATTTGACCAAAAAATTTGTTGGTTGTCAACTGCCTAACGCAACCCTTCTCTTTATCTGGTCTGTGGCCGGATTCCTGATATGGGACAGGCAATGACGGAGTTACATACTATCAGTCAACTCCTAAAATATTTGCATAATCTGTACCAAACAATTTCTGGCCCTGAAGTAAAATTCTACACCCTTTTCCATCTTACGGAAATTTATGCGCCCAGTATTTGTAATCATACATGTTCTATATGTAATCACACGTGTTCCGTACACGCTCTTGATCCTCTGCACATGCGCGGGACCATTGCTAGTTGAGATAAACAGAGTGAAACAGCCACGGGAAGGAAGCAATGAAATTTTATTGAACGAGAGAAAATAAAAAATACCTAAAGTAAAAGTTATAAAGAATGAAAAATGATTTCAACTATACATATTGATATGCTAGCCACCCTATATATAAAATTTCATATTTTGCTCAAGACTAAATTACGGAAAACTGCCTTATGCTTTCTTCATTTCTCATATAGCTATTCTAAACTTCATTTAATATATGTAAGAACATCCATTATCGTTGGCTAAAAATCTAAAATATAAAAATTTTAGCAAAAAACCTCCCACTATCGTTTGCCAAATGCCCATTTTTAGAAAAGTTGTGAACAGTCGACTGCTATATATAGCAGCGAAAAATAGCAATTACCAATATAGAAGACGGAAGAGCGTCACTACAAGAAATTTGACATATACCAATGGACACTTGTAGTGACGGTCAGTAAAACCGTAGATATAGATACCATATACCTACAGACTTGTAGTAAACTGTGGGTATAGGTATCCTATAGCTTTAAAGCTTTTAATCTGTAACTATAAGTTCTTAATCCATAACTATTATTTATTTTCTCCCTCTCTCACCAGACCCTCTCTCTAAATCCCCCTCTCTCACCAAACCCTATCTTCAAATCCCCCTCCTCCCGCCGCTGTGCCCCCCTTCCCGCTGTCGTGCCCCCTTCCCCGCCGCCGTGCCGCCCCCAGCCACATCTCTTTTCTCTCTCCCTCTCACCCAACCACTACACCTCCGTCTTCATCGTCCTCCGCCCTCCGTCCCCCATCGCCGTCCCCCCTATGGCTCTCCTCTCTCTTTCTCCATCACTCAAAATAATTTTCTCCCCTCCTTCCTCTTCTTCTTCTTATTTCAAAAATCAGATCTTCCTCATCTTCTCACATTGACAAGCACCCCCAAGTTGCCGTCACTCGAGAGTAGGGCAAGAATGTCAAGCTCATCCAAACTCTGGTAATTCCTCTCTTTTTCCTTTTTCCTTTTCCCCATCATATTTGAATTGCACTTGCTTTTGCCCCTATTGTTTTGCTAACTGTGATGGGTTCTTCTTATTGGGTCAGATGGGTTCACTTTGCTGTGTTTTGTTCTCTCGTTTGGCTAAATTCTGAGCTAATTCATTGCTTATGGTTGAGTGGTTCTTCTGGTTGGTCCTTTTATTGTTTGGTTTAGTACCCAAAATCCAATCTTGACTTGTAATTTTGGATGGGTTATATGATTTGTAATCTGCTTGCCTTCTGAAATTGCTAATAATATACTAGATTCATGACAACCTATTCTGAAATAGCTGTCATCTCATGGGTATTTGCTATATAAAATTCCTTCTTGTTGTTTTTATTTCATGGTTTGCAAGTTGTAATGCACTTTCTGATCCTTAAAATAGAGTATTTTGTTTTATTATGGGCTAATTATTATAGAAAATTACCTAAAGTTTGCTATTGTTTGTTGTAAAATTCTGTAATAAGGCACCTATAGTTATTTCATACTTCAAGATGTGTGCTTGGATTTATAGTGGCGATATTATTATTCTGAACTCTTCATTCCGTTTATGCATAATTAGCAACCAGAAAATATGAAAATGTGTTCAGTTTCTGTTACATATTTCTTCTTATTAATTATAGAAGATGAGTCAATGGAGTATAGTCAATGACGAAGAGACTATCCCGTTAGAATACGAAAATGTGTCCAAGCTGAAATACTTCAAAAGATTGTTAGAGTGATAGGAGATTCAAATTGTCTCTTCGAATATATGGATGAGATTTGATTATATCAAAGTCAGTTGACTGGGATAACTATGATAAAATAAAATTTGGACTTGCTTCCTAATCTCTCTCTCCCTCTCACAAACCACATCGGCCTCAAGAACAAGTATGCCTTATCAAAATAAATTTTGAGGTTGAATTCTTCAAAAACAAACATAGTTGTATGCCTGATCAAAATAAACTTATGTCAACATGTCACTAATTTTAAAAATACTTTCTTAAGATTAAGTAGGCAATAGAAAAATATACTTCTGTTAGAAACTGTAGATACATTATGCAAAATAATCATCTAAAACTGATGTGATATAGATATTTCAAACCTTGATAAAGATGCATCCATTGCCTTGTTTATCCAGCAAGATGAAGAGGTTCTCTGCACAATCAGATGTTGTGTCATTTTCTAGTGACAGATGAAGAGGAGAAAACCCTAGAAATTGTGACTTTGATAAAATAAAAAATATATATAAAAAATATATGAAAAAACTGAGATGTTTGGTACTCTTAATCATGAGAAAATGGGTATATATAGCTAATTAGATGGTCATTTGGGAAATACTGAGACATGCATAAGAGGGAGGAAATAGATCTGATAAGTCCTTGAATTGAGTTATCCTTGCACGCAGTAGGAATTAGGATATGTCATCCTACTTTTCAGTGATTGTTATTTGTTAACAGCGGCTCATAACACGTTACTCATTTGACATTTGATATCCATTGCATTTTCTTCTCATGATTAATATGCATATCCATTATAGTAATATATTTGTTTTGTTTTGTTATGTTTAGGATGTTTACATTCGTACTAGTTTATATTTGCGTGTGACTAACTCTGATGGGTTAATTATATGGGAGAATATAATGTTATTTCATATACTGTTATAGTCTTATAGGTCTCAAGTGTTTGAAATGCATGTGTCTATGAGTTTCTGAACCAATGATAAAAACTTTCGTAGAATGGAATTATATTTGTGTAGTAGGAGATATTGTATGGTCTGTTATTGATCTAAACTTAGATTTGTGACTGTGAACATCTAGAAATTAAAGTTCTTTAAATTTTGGGAATGCAGATAATCAGATGGACATCAGTAACGTACCCTCACAAGCCTGAAAAGCTAGATTTACTTGAGAAAGGAACAGTCAGCATAGGACCATTGTCACTTACTGGTGCTAGCATCGTGCTGTGAAATGATTTTTAATATTAACTTTAGTTAAATGATTTCTTTTAATCCTATAATGGTGACTACTAAGTTTTACTTGGTGCATGCTGGATACTTTATAGTGCTAATGGATAGATATGCAATTTGTACTTATTTTCTTCATATTGTTTTGCAGCAGAGAGAGTATAAGTCTGATAATACTCTCTAAAACCTACACAAAAACCTGGTAAACCATCTTAGGATGCTAATTATTTTCAGTATGTTGTGAACACTAAGAACTTGCACAGTTGCATATGTGCATTTAACCTAGTCTAGAATTTGTTGGTTTTTTCTTTGTGCAGAGATTATCAATGATGAGTTTGGGTAACGCCAGACCAAGCCTCGTAGGTTAGTGAACTTATCTTTTGATAAATTGGTCTTCAATATATATAAACTTATATACCATTGCAGGTAGAAATATGTTATCAAATTATACCATGTCTGCATGCTGAATTGAACTATATATTTAATTGTTGTCTTTTGTGGGTGAGTTTAGTTGATTGATCATCAGGTTGATAAAATTTTTTCATTGCAAGATGACATTCCCCCCCCCCCCCCCCAATGGATGCACTGTTGCTGAAGTTGTGTTCTGCTATACTAACTAAACTATCACCAAATATCACCAAATATCACCAGGAGGTTTACAAAAGATTCTCTCCAGCAAAGATAATAATATAAGAGAGGGAAAGGGTGAGTGAGTGAGTGCAGAAAATGGATATTCAGACAAGACAGAATCTCAAAGGGGAGCCCATGGTCACTGGGTAACTATTTTATACACACTCTTCTTGAAGTCATGAAAGTACAGATCATTCAAGTTGATGAGCTTTTAAGGTGGTGATAATCAACTTCAAATTATTTAATTATGTGGCCCGTTAATGTTCATTATTTCCTAACATATGTTTGTGAAGGAGAAAAATGCACTTCTAGTTTTGGCTTCACACACTGTGAATGAGGTCATTTTCACTTGGCCGTTTCAAGTTATAAAAGAGAGGCTACATGAGTTTTAAAGAGAATAAATGTGTGCTTATTTTACTTGCCCATGTAATTGCCTTGTAGGAGACCTGTATATGTGGTTGGAGCTGATCGTTGTAAATGGAAATTCTCTGCCTTCCACAAGACTCTTCGTGATCGAGGATTGGTCCGACCATTCACAGGTTTCGAGGCTGTAAGTTTTCCTCCCATTTCATATTATTGCTGAGTCTTGTTATATTGACATTGTTGGTGAAATTGGAAATTATAATCCTAACGAGACATGGCTCATATCTTCATATGCAACTTGACTTTTGGGTTCAATATCATGTATATGATCAATTGATCATGTTTTACAGTTGCTATATTTTATTCGAGTATGTTATTTATTATCTTTTAAACTTACATATATCAAATGCTTGGAGTCATCCTCCTCTAAATGATTCCGCAGAAGTAGCTAAGCCGGTTCATGAAGTTCTTGCGGCGAGAGGGTGGACGCTGAAATGATATCAAGTACAGTTCCTCTAATTATTTTCACCATACTCAAAATATACAAATGTTGTTCTCAGTTAAATTCAAATACAAATTCAGTTCATATTGATTACAGAGCTTTTTGTGAGAATGGTAAATGCAGGTTTGCTAAACTTAGATTTATCTTTTCAACATTTGTATGCAGATTTGCGCAGGAGCTATACTTGATAGCCTCATGTCCTATTTAATGAGGAGCTCTTCGATATAAAATGGAAATTACGCTAAAGTTCTAAAGTTGCCTGAAGCTTAATTCTGATGGAAACACGAGTTCCCAATCATTATTGTAAATAGCTTTTTGTTCTGTGCTAAGGAGCTATATTTCTTGTGTTAAACAAAGTGAGTTTTATTTTGTAATTTGACATGCTTGTAATACTTCATTAATTTTTAATATGATTGGAGTTTAATTTTATTTAATTTTGTTTGATAAACCCATTTATTTATTTTATTGTGTATTTAATTTATAATTGGATTAATATTATAAAAGAAAATATTAAATTATCATAAGCATAATTAATAAGAAAAAATTGTGTATAGATCAATGAGTATATATTCAAATATGTGGATGCAAAAATTATCACTATAACCTATAGCAATGAAGTTTCAATCGTGGGTATAGGAAAGCAAGAGGTGTCGTTAAAACCTATACCAACGGATACGAAACCGTGGGTTTAACACCGAGATTTTGTCCAAAGGGTAAAAAAACCGTCGCTATAGGCTATAGTGACGGCATTCTGCTGTGGGTATAGCGAATCATTGACTACGGAAAAATATGTCCGTCGGTATAGGTTTTACGGGCTATACCTACGTTTTTCCGCCTTTTATCCACGGATTTTTGCTGTCATTATATGTCAAATTCCTTACAATTATTTTCAATACTAAAAGAGGACAGATGGAAGCTTTTAATACAGAAAAGTTGAGAGACGGAAGAAGATCTTCCGTCCGTTAATTCTTTAATATAATTTTTTTTCAAAAAATTACTAAAATGCCATCGAAATATTTACCAAAATGCTATTTAAATTTTTTTTTAAAATCGTGCTTGGACGGATGAACATTTCTTTCGTCCTGCAAGTTTGCCTCAATTTTTTTTATATACCAAAATGTCATCCAAATTTTTACAAAAATGTCATTTACTTAATTAATTTCTTTTTTTTTTTTTAATTGTCAAACGTAAGATCATCTTCTGTCTAACGTTTTTTTTTTTTTAAATAAAAAAATTGACAGACAAAGGATGTTCTTCCGTCTGTCAATTTTTAATATTTAAAAAAAAAATACAAAACCACTAGACGGAGGATGTTCTTCCGTTTGATTATTTTATTAGTTTTTTTTTTTGTGTGACAAATTTGGCTCAAACGATAGCAGACATACTCTTTCCCTTGCTAAAACCTATTGCCAAATACCCATATTTTAGCAGCAACGATAGTGGACGCTATAACTCCCTCAAAACTTTCATTTTCATTTTTACAAATAACTATCCCAGTATATTAGTGTTTTTTTTAATATAAAAGTTGAGGGGGTTATGCTTATTAAAGCAAATCAAGGGTAGTTATCTTTAAAAGTCCAAAAGTATAGTTCTGAAGTTTTTTTCTTTTCGGAAATGAATATAAAGCAAGTTTGGAAGACTTTTCTAAAAACTCATGAGCATTCAATTTTTATTGTATTGGTTTTTGGATTTTAATTAATAGACTTTTTTAAATTTCTATTTGCCTCTATTATATAGTATTACTAGTTATGCCCATGGACACGTCGGAACTGCATATAAATTTATTTGGAGTTATTTGGTAGTGTGAACTGCATATAAATTTATGCATTATAAATGCTAAGATCAAAAGTCATTCACTATACCTCTTTAACAATTATTTGTTAAATTTTTTCAGTTTTTTAGTTATTTCATTTTTATTGTCCTTAAATTTGTCAATATTGGCTTATCCAATTCTTCAAAAACCTAGCTATTTTACGAAAAATGTGAGCACATCCATTAAATATTTGTACCATGACTGAAAAAAAAAAAAAAATTGGAGCATTAGCCACAGTGGTTTAATAATGAACCATGGTGGTTGAATAATGGAACGGTTGATGTGAATTTGAAGATCAATTTCGGCTGGAAATTTGAAGGGCAGTTTTAAATAGTTATTATTATTATATTTTTATTTGCTTCCTAGCTTAGAGATATATTTTGAAAATTTCAATTATTTTTCTGCAAGTTTAGTCTACGTATCTAAAAGATATTAGGAGTTATTATTTTTTTGAAGAATTTATATTATTTTGATCGAATAGAAGAACTTTTTCGTCAATTTAATTTTTGTGGATTCGATAAAATTGTTGTGCATTTAAGGACCGTAAGTATGTAAGAGAGCGAACACTCATCTATTTTCCGTCATGTGATAACTTTCCTCCAAAACATAAAGAACACGGAATTTTTTCCCAAACTGTCCCATTTTTTGAAAGTTTTTTCCAAACTGCCCTACTTTTTTTTATTCCCTAAACGCCCTACTCGCTTTTTGTAAAAGCGAGTTTGGGATAAATCTCCTCGCTTTTTCAGAAAGCGAGTCTTAGGCTGTAGAATTTCTACAACCCAAGACTCGCTTTCTAAAAAAGCGAGGGGATTTAACCCAGACTCGCTTTTTCAAAAAGCGAGTGTCGTTTGGGTCTTAAACCCCCCATCGCAAACAGATCTCACTTTCTCTTTTTTCCTTCTCCCCTTCGTCACGAAGCCCTAACCCAACATCTTCTCGTTCTGATCTAAGCCATTAACCCATCAAATTTCGACGATTCACTCCGAAATACTTCAAGATCTCATCTCCGTTCAATTGCCCACTTCGTTATTGGGGGCTACTGCGATTTGGGGGGTGATTGCCGTGTACTTGTTGAAATTTGGGGGTGAGGGTTTTGGTGGAGGTGTAGTGGTTCGCATCTTCACTAAAGATTGTGGCATATTTCTCAAACTCTATATTTTTTAATGTTGTATATATATGTAGAATTATTTAGTTAGAAATTGCTTGATATTATTGGGGGTACATTATGGACAGTGCGGAATTGTTGGAAAATCGGGATAAAATGTGGGGGTAATTTGGGTGTAAAATTTGGATAGTGTCGTTGGAGGTGTATTAGTTTTATAAAGTGGATAATTTTCGAATTTGTTGATAAAATTTGGATATAGTTAATAATGATTGTATGTTCGTATGTGTTCTATATTTGTTGGTTATATATTTTGGTAATGTTAATAACGATTGCTTATAGTTGTAGGATACTCTATTTTTTTTAAAAATGCACGGACGATGGAAAATGTGGTGGAATGATTTAGTAGTAGACCTCCTCGTGGCGATGGACCACGTACATCTTTTGGCCCACCTCCTCGCGGTGGACGTGGTGATCGTCGTGGTGGTACCATACGTACTAATGTAAGGCTTATAATTTTCTATTCGATTTGTTTCATTATCATACAAATAAATGTTATATTTCTCTGTTCAACTAAATGTTGTTGTTGTTGTTGTACAGGTCCCAAGTAATCCAAATGTGGTATATACTTCTTCTCTGGCCCCTTCTTCATCTTACATTCCCCGTGGAGGTCTAGGTTCCCCTCGACCCCACACTCCTTACTCTTCAGTCACGGCATCGTTCGAAGGATGTGTGGGAAGGCGATTCGAAGGAATGTACATTCCGTGGGGGTCATTCACTACCTATGCACCCACGGATTCACCAGATCCTAAGGGATTGTGGACTGTATGGTATTGCACTGATGAGCTCCATCAAGTGCGAACAGGCCTCTTCTTACAGCACTGCTTGAGAGATGGCGCCCTAAAACACACAACTTTCACCTGACAGTTGGGGAGATGACAGTGTCGCTGCAAGGACGTTTCTGTACTCACCGGTCTTCCAGTTGATGGGCAGGCAGTGATAGGCTTAATGGACTTCGACCCAATATATTTAGTGGAACAGTATCTCGGTGTCGAAGTGGAGGCCGGAGCAGTGAATGGAAAACAAATTTGGTTGAAGTGGTTAAAGGATAGATTCAAGAACCGATTAAAAGATGATTCCATTGATAAGGAGGTCCAGTGCTACTGCAAGGCCTACATTCTGACACTGTTTGGAGGGGTATTGTTCCCAAATTCCAGCGGACACTCAGTCCCCTTGATGTACCTCCCACTGATTGCAGATCTGGAACGAGTCAATCAGTACAGTTGGGGTAGTGCCACCTTAGTGTCCCTCTACAGGAGTTTATGCTTGTGCAGTCTTGGTTCCGTGCAGATGAATGGACCAATGATATTACTACAAGTGTGGAGTTGGGAGCGTATACGTGGATCGGCCTGTAGTGCGGAAGCAATCACCCCACTGGATCCATCTCCCCGAGGACCAGCACATGTTACCTCCACTTGGTGTGTACTGGTCCGGCAATCTAACATGGACTGCTAACTCTAACAGGTGCCTGACCTACTTTCGTGATGAATTGGACAGGTTGGCAGATGAATGCGTAGTGTAGATGCCCTACACGGAAGCGCGTCTTGCTCAACTACCGCCTATTTCCTTGTACAGAATTGATCTGTGGCTGACGAAAGCACCATTAATCAACTTCGGCACGGTTGAGTTCTATTATGTAAATAGAGTGCTTCGACAGTTTGGTCTACAGCAGATAATTTCTGTTGCCGAACCATTTAATGCAGACATGCATTTAATCACCGGAATGGGTCGACAATCAGGACATAATTGGGCTGCCAGCTTCTCCACGTATGTTGAGAGATGGAATCTGCACCAGTTCGAGAAAATCATTGATAACATCCCCCCATTTGATCGAACCGTGCATGAGAATTATATGGGCTGGTACGGGAGGATGACGAGGTGATATATATCTCTGACAGAACAGACTCCTGCAGGTGTGGTGGTCCTGATTTGTCGACCGGCTGCCGAACCAGTAGATCTACATTCAATGAACTTGCCTATGTTTCAACCGAAGGCATCGGCTATTCGTACGATTGTAAGTTTTTAAGTACTGTTGTATTCATCAAAGTTATTATAATAATTTGGTTTACATATACATTCACTGCATTTAATATTTCAATTTATTATATTTTGTAGATGAGCCAGACTTGGAGTATGGACAGAAAATGTGCTATTGTGTTGAGTAGCAACGTTGCTGATGAGGTGAAGGACTTTGCACAGGAGATGTTGACGTCTTGTCATGCATAAGCTGATGCTGTTGGAGAGGGGGCGACCTTGGATGCTATTCTAAATTCTCCTGCTCATCGAACAAGTGCACGTGCTCCACGTATGAAGAAAGTCGCCCACAAACCACCACGCCGTCCTAGAAACGAGTAAGAAGAAGAGGATGAAGTTCAAGAGGCTGAGATTCATGTCGAGGGGACAAAACAACAAGATGAAGAGGATCCGATAATTATTTCCGGTCTGACACAGGCCACTCCAGCACGAGGTAAACGGCAACAGAGACCTCCCACATTCTTCACCCCTGATCCGTAAAGCTTCTTTGTATTTTGTTTAAATTGTTTGTATTATTAATTTGTTAATGTTATTTGTTGTTTGTATCAATCATGTACTAATGATATACAACATGAAATATATAAAGTATGAAATGTTGGTATGGGGTGTGTGAGTGTGTGATGTTTTAATTATGTGGTTTCATGTGAGTTGGGTTTAATTGAAATGTGGTGGATTTGTGAAGTTTGGAGAAGGTGATGAATTGGTGAAGTTGAAGTTGATGTGTGAATGAAGTTGAATTGATCGTATGTTTTATATAAGCTTGGAGTTGAATTGTTTGTTCGCATTGTTGAAGTTTAGAGTTGAAGATGTTTTGATGTCCCACTTGAAGATGTGAAGTTCATAGGGTTTATGTCCCACCTGAAGATGTTTTGATGTTGTTTTGTGTTTACAGACCCAAGACTCGCTTTCTAAGTCTAGGTGTGAAAGCGAGTCTAGGTGTGAACACTGCACTTTTTCGAAAAGCGAGTCTTGTGCTGTTCATTTTCCAGATGTGAGGTTTCTCTAGAAAACATACCACTCAACAGTCGCTTTTCGAAAAAGCGAGGTTGGTTTCACTTAACTCGCTTTTTCAGAAAGCGAGTCTTGAGCTTGGATGTTTTTTTCAAACAGGTTAATACTTTCATGCTTTTTCGGAAAACGACTGTGTAGGCTAGGTGAAATCCAGAGAAAGGCTTCACTCTGGATATCACTGAACTCCAGACTCGCTTTTTGAAAAACCGCGTTATTTTGTACCAGACTCGCTTTCTCAGAAAGCGAATCTTTGGTCTGCTTGTAAAAACATACAGGCTAAAGACTCGCTTTCTGAGAAAGAGAGCCTGGTACATACTTCTACGCTTTTTCAGAAAGCGACTGTGTAGGCTAGGTGAAATCCAAAGAAAGGCTTCATCTCTGGATATCACTCAACTCCAGACTCGCTTTTTAAAAAACCGTGTTATTTTGTACAAGACTCGCTTTCTCTTTGGTCTGCTTGTAAAAACTTACAGGCTAAAGACTCGCTTTCTGAGAAAGCGGGGAGATCTATATTAGACTCGCTTTTCGGAAAAGCGAGTGTAGGCTATGAAAATGAAATCTTCATATTTGCTTACAATACTCATCACGTAAAAACTACACTCTTACATAAGAAATGGATACAAATGATTTTTCAAAATTATGCTTTGTAACATCATTCTTCAAAATTAAACTCATACCACTTAGTACAATTACACAGTCCAAATTAAATAGTACAATTACAAGCATACAATGGTTAAATGTTTTGAGCTCCACTATTACTGTATCGCCGCTTATTGTGTCCATGCAAACCACATTTTGAACATTTCATCCCCGCACCCCTGCTAGACCTATCTCTCACATCCATGTCATTGCGAATTCTGGTAGATTTAGGCCTTCCTTTCCATGAATGTCGCAAACTAGCATCAGGTACTAGTCTTGGTCCATCAATAGTAGGCCAATATGCTGGATCTAGAATATGATGAAATACGGGAGCGTATGTTTGTGCTAATGACGTGACAAGGTAAAATTTATCAACAAAAGGTTGATCGATTGCACGATATGCACAAGCTGCCAATACATTAGAACATGGAATATCATATAGATGAAATTTCATACATGTGCATGTTTTCGTACCCAAATTCATAGTGTGCAAGTTCCCATCCTTCCTTTCTCCACTTACTATGCGTATACCCGTTCTCACGGAAAAAACTCCAGGTTGATGATAAAACATTGTAACCTCATGTCGGTTTGCTCTCTCACGGCGACTATCGATCAATTCATGTATTCTTTGAGCAAAAATCGTCCATTCAGATAAAAGCTTACTGGCTTCCTATCGACGAGTAGTAAAGCAAGAGTTTAGACGATAGAAGATCATCACAACAATCGCAGTTACCGGTAAACTACGGACACCTTTCAAGAGTGAATTGAAGACTTCTGACAGGTTGGTAGTCATTATGCCGTATCTTCGACCTTCATCTGCATAAAGTGCTCATTTCTCAACCAGCTTCTCTTTCAACCAATTAGCTGCCTCGACATTGACGGTATCAAGTTCAGCGAGTTTGGCTATGAATTTTTTTGGTTGATTTTGACACGCTATAATTTTGGCCTTTTTCTGCAATGCCTTACTACCAAATTTACTAAAGAAATTTGTAGCAAAATGACGTATAAAATAACGATGATATGCATTAGGTTCGTTCCAAGCTCCATTTTGCAAATCCATGGCAGACAATATACCAGCATGACGATCCGAAATAACACACAACTCAGTGCGATCGGTGACATAATACCGAATGCAACTCATAAACCATGTCCACGTATTTATACTTTCTTCATCAACCAATGCAAATGCAAATGGAAATAAGCAATCATTAGCATCTGGAAAAATACCAATTAGTAAACAACCCTTATACTTACCGTACAAGTGAGTTCGATCAACACTAATAACAGGTCTGCAAGACTTGAACCCTTCAATCGAAGGACCAAATGCCCAAAATACTCCCTTGAATATTTCTTTGCTAGGATTAGACTCATATTTATTCCAGTGGACAACGGTTCCTGTATTTGCTACTTGAATTGCTGTTAGTAGAAAAGGCAACTTCGTATATGCTTCTTCGAAGGTACCATACAACCTCTCAATTGCCTTTTGTTTTGATATCCAAGCTTTCTTATATGAAATCTGATAATTATATTGTACTTTCACTATCTCAATAATTGCCCACGGTATTAAACCAATATCCTTCTTCACCACACCCACAATCAAATTACAAACAAGGTTAGAATCAACTTTATGGTGGTCCTAATTCAACGTGGGATTCGTGCAAGTATGAGACCCAACTATCTTCTTCACCACAAAATTCGTCCCGCCTTTTGGAACAATTGCTCGTAATCTCCAAGGGCATCCACCATCATTTACTCCTGGGGGACCTTGCACGATCTCCTTAATGGTACGTTTTCTAGGTGCTTTTTTGTATTTAACAGTGTACAGTGATGCGAAGATTTCAATGTGACGAATTCACGATGTTTCTTGATAGAATACAACTTCACAGCCTACTGAATCGCTCTTTACTTACAAACTCCTGTCCAATGTACAATTCGTTTACATTGGATGAACCAGACGACTCTTGCGGAACTTGGTCTACTCTAGCACCTTGTGTCATCTCCTCGGTAACATGAGCGTTAACATTGGCATAGCTATCAGTAGCTCTCACTTCATTAAAACTGTTGTTCATAGGATTTACATTTGCTACATCATCATCTTCATCTCCGTCATCATTTTCTATACTCTCATCAACTTCATCGTCTGTTTCTTCCTCTTCTTCATCATCGTCTAATAAGTCGTTGTTAATGGTAGCATTTTGAAAGAGTTCAAATACAGTGTCATTAGGAACATAGTCATGAACCGGACTAGGTTGGCGAGGGAACTCAACATCTGTAGAATCCGGATTTGTGAAGGTGTTTTCTTATGAGGACAATGGATTTTGTTGTGAAGTTTGAACGGGTTAGACCTCATCTGCTGTGTAGGTACTACTCTTACGAAGCTTGAAGTAGAAATATCATGTGGCTGAGCATTCGACATTTGAATTTGCTGAATATATAACTTTAATGTAGACCAAGTACAATTGGAATCAAGTGTCCTAGCAATCATTGATTTTAAAGCATTATCAGTAGATACGGGCACTGTCATAAAATACTGACCATCTCCTCTACCTGCTGCGTATCGAGCCAAAATTTTCACATTCCATTGATCCCTATCCCAATTAGTAACTTCGTAAATTTTCTCAACTAATTCTGCCAATGTAATGGTACGAGGTACCCAAACTATTTCAGGATCTACCACACTATGACAATAACCGATCTTTGGATCACGAATTATTTTACCACCAAAGTATAACCAAATAGGAATCTCCAAATCCATGCCTACGTTTATTTATACCAAAATACGAGTTATTATCTACCCGTAAACAAAACTTATCAAAATTAACAAAATAATAGGACAATAAACATCATACCTTCACAAGCTTATTTGAAAGAAAATTTGCCGTAGATATTTGGGTAAAATAATCCTCTTCAAGTATATCAAAATTCCAAAATTTTGATGTTTCAAAAGATGGGTTTAGGATTTTCAAAGCAATTTTATGGGTTAATCCACAAATTTCGGTGGTACTTCGACGAAAATGAGATGAGAGATGGGTTAGGATTTCAGGGTTAGAAGAGGAGGAGGAAGATGAGAATTAAAGAGAATGTGAGATCTGATATCGGGCGTGGGAGGGCTAACTCCCCAATCGACACTCACTTTTTCAAAAAGCAAGTTTGGGATAAATCCCCTCGTTTTTTGAGAAAGCGAGTGTTGCTGGGCAAAAACGTCCACACTCGCTTTTTGAAAAAGCGAGTCTTGGTTAAATCCACTCGCTTTTTAAGAAAGCGAGTCTTGGGTTGTGGAAATTCTACAGTCTAAGACTCGCTTTCTGAAAAAACAAGGGGATTTATCCCAAACTCATTTTTTCAAAAAGCGAGTAG
Source organism: Hemerocallis citrina (assembly GCA_017893485.1). Taxonomy (NCBI): domain Eukaryota; kingdom Viridiplantae; phylum Streptophyta; class Magnoliopsida; order Asparagales; family Asphodelaceae; genus Hemerocallis; species Hemerocallis citrina. Next base: position 77,842,767 of record CM030367.1, read on the forward strand.
GACGTTTAGGGAATAAAAAAAAAGTATGGCAGTTTGGAAAAAACTTTCAAAAAGTGGGACAGTTTGGGAAAAATTCAAGAACACCGTAGTTAAGTTCAAAAGTAATGGAGAAATCCCTGAATATTCATTTGTACTTGCAGATCTAACTTGCACTTTGAAGTTACCAAACAACTGATGAACAAAAGTCAAAAATTGCTCTCGTCAAATGCACCAAAAAAAGTAATAAGTATACAATAATCATTTTAATTCGAGAATTGATTCAAACAAAAATCAACAGGGGTGGTCCACAAAAGTGTGTATCGAACAATGCGATTAGTCTCCTCATCTGTTACAGAAGAACAAAAACACAGACGACATATGGTCGACAGTGATAACAACATTAGGAATTTAAAGCTCTAAATATGCAATTGAATTGTAAATCCCTAGCTAACAATATGCAATTTCACGCAATTGTTTCACCTCGTACTTTAAGTCTGTCAAAATTGTCTCTGAATAAACCAAAACCAATAAGTTCATGTTATCTTAGCTCTTTTAAAGATCTCATTCCCTTCTATCATATATGCAATCTCGATCAGACTTCGGATCAGTATCTTATACTCGCATGCATGCATGCATGCGGGGCCTATTGAATTTGTACCCATCAATAATTATGAAAGCAAGAAAGTAGTTTCCACGGCTCCACCCTCATTGAAATAACTCATATACCAACTTTACATAGGAGTCCGAAATTTATATATACGAGTCTCTATCAACCAGTCAGTGTTTGTTTATGCTTTGAATGCATCCACTGAGTTGGATCGGTGCGCTATGGGTAGTGCTCCCTCTCTTCTTCAATCCTCCGATTAGGTAGACTTTCGGAAATATATAGTTTAAGACCCTCATTGTAAGGTAATTTTGTATCAGCTCCCTTCAATCAACATTGATTCCCATCTGTTCAAACTATTTCTAAAGTACTTTAGTTTCTGTTCAAACTATTTCTAAAAGTACTTTAGTTACACATGATGGTTGAACTTGATAGTTTTTTTTATAAAAGTTACCCTAGTAGATATAAACCGTTGATTTTGTTAAGAAATAGCCCTTCAATTAGAAAAATTACAAAGCGCTAGCTGGTTCTGAGTTGATAAGCAAGAAGGTTAAGCCGAGATTTATTGACGATGTCATTTCCACTTTCAACACAATTTACACACGGCCGGCTTGACCGCTTGAGGTCTTCCCTTTCTTCTTCGAATCCTATATATGCTTTGTTTTGGTCCAGGGACCTTTTTTTTCTTTTCCTACTTCTTTTTTTTTCCCTTTTTTATAGTCATAAAATTGCATGTGACAATCCAATTCGACGATTATAAAGTCAATAAACTCTTGTGGTTCTTCCGAAAATTCACTTTGTTGTCCCCCTTTCTGAGAGCCAAGAGCTTCATGTGTCCCGGCGTGCGTGACATGAGCATCATGCTAACACCCAATTTCGATTATACTCGTTTTGTCAATATATCTTCACTGATAAAAAAAAAAAAATTTAAAATCCGAAAAGGTACATTTTAAATTAAATAGTATACTTCCACGAAAAATAAGAGCTAATTATCAGTCTGACCCACTTTTTGAAAATATTTGTCAAAACGACCCAGTTCTAAAAATATTCCTCTTATGACCCAATCTGTTTTTAGATTTCTATGATACCTTTTCTATATTATTTTCTATAGGATGTGTGATCTTTTATTAAATTCTAAAAGTTTTTGGACTTTATAATAATTTTTACTTTCAGATTAAATCTTTAGTTTATTATTCTACAGATTATAAATTGGTGTTTTAATCTAGAAAAATTATAGAAATTAAGTAAAAATTACTTACTCTGAACTGACTCTAACACCAAGTAGATGCGTAGCGTGAAATATTCAGTGAATGCCTGTAAAAAGAGAACAAAATAGTATCAAAAAACTTTTTTAAAGGTGATATCCTTCTGTAAAATAGTATTCTTCAAAATCAATTATATTATCATTCTCCAGAATATCAAAATAATTAAGGGTAATTCCAAAACTTCTCGTAGACTCTGCATCTGTTTCAGATAATTCACTATCACTGTCATATGGGGGTTAGTTCTTCGGGTTCTTTCATATGTTCATTTCTTTCCCCAACATGTTCATTTTCTTTCAAAAATTGTCAATATGTTGGTGTAGAACTCCATATGTAACTCTCAAATTCTCCACTTTCATAAAATAATAAAGATCTTTCAAGGCAAGTTAGATTATCAATTATTTGGACAGTTGTATTACTTGTTTCTCCAGGATCAATTTGATTTATTGTTATAATTATTACTCTCTGTATACTAAAGAAGAATAATTTAAATTCATAAATATCATCCATGCTTGTTGCTCTTTCAAGATAATAAACATCAAAGACCCGCATTCTATCACTTCCTTAATAATTAATCATTAATTCATAAATTTCTAAAGCAAGATTGCAACTTTTATTATCCATTATTCTTTTTTTAGTGATTTTTAGATTTAAAACAACAAGTATGAAATCATGAGTAGGGAGGGATTTCCAAGGATACCCTAAAAATCTAAACAAAATGGTCTATCATGCTTCCGACCTAGTTAAATTTCTTTGAGCTACTTTGTACCAGTTACTACCAGTGGATAAAATACCTTTGGTATGCACCTTGATTTCAGTGCTCCTTTTACGTTCCTCCCATCTCAAAACTACTATGCACTTCAAGAGAGCTTCATCCAAGAGATACGTCTGGAACAACTAGTAGCACTTCAGTACAGACAACCGCAACCTAGCTCTCCTGCTACTAGCTGTACAGCTTAACTATAGAAGGTTACAAATGGATCCTTTTGCAAGACCCTTCAGGCAGATTCTTACAAAACTCTCCCTAAGTAAAGAAAATTAGTTTTCATACCTAATTTTGTATTAGAACTGGTAGCAGAACTCACAGAGAGATAATTTTTTATTATTCTCAATCTCCAAACTTTTCTTACAAACTTATATGGACTTTCTCTCCTCTAGATATTTTGCCTTCTTCCTTACTCAGCATCCCCTTTTATAGAAGAAGGGATGACTTTACAGCAGTTACAATTATTATTCTCATTACATCATTGCTTACATTATAAATAAATAATTGAGCATATTACGTCACTGCTTACGTTAAAGATTCTTTTCTGGCCAGCATCTTCACCTGCTTCACATCAGTGTAACCCCGTTTCCGATTGTACGGATTTTTATTTCTCTTTTCTTCGTATTCTTGTATTCCAATCTTATTATAATCATTTCTTTAATTTCTATTATATACATCTCATATTTGATCGATCCCAAGCCCGTATATAAATTCTTCTATTCTCCTGAACCCAAGATCTTATTTTATTCTACATTCTTATTTTTATTTTCTCCTGGTTTTATATTTGGCACAATGCTATTTTATTCATTTTCTTTGGATTATTTGTTAACTCTTCAAAGCCCAATTCAAACCCAAACACAAATCATATTCTACTCCACAATATTTCTCTTGATTATCTATTATTTTTTCAAAGTCCAATTTTAATCTATACTATTGTTATTATTAGTTGATCGCTTTTTTTATGAAGCCCAACCTAAATAAAACAATCTAGAGCCCATTCTATTAGTACTACAACTAGTTTCATTTATCCAAACTCATAACTAAAGCTCGATCCATCCTACAATTTATTTAGCTATTTATTTTTTGTAAGCCCACTCTATTTTAATTATAATTTTTTCTATATTCAAGTCCAAATTTTCCCAACTGCACAGCCCCACTATCCCTATTAAAACTCCACTAACAGTATACATCCCCCACTAAATCCTTAACTACCTCACTAATCACTCCTATAATCCTAACTCCACTATCCCACTAATTACTCATCTCCACATTAATTAACCTTATTAATACCCTAATTAAACCCTAACTAATTACCCCCCCCCCCCATCATCAACCGTCTATTTCTCTCTCATCTCCCTTCTTCTCCTCCCTCTGACTACAACTCCCGAAACCCATCACCCATCATCCCCTCATCCCAAGCCACCGATCACCATTGCCTCACCCTCCTCCTTGCAGTCGCTGCGCACAATCGTAGCTCCATCGACAGCCGCAAGTACCACCGTGCGTGTCGTCAACCACCATCACAGACGACCGAGCTCCTCTTCCTCTAAGCCTCGATGCCCTTCCTCCAATGCCACCATCACGATGCCGCTATCTCGTCATCACCGACTGCAGCCACCGCATGCACCATACCTCGCCGGCACCTCGACACCCCGACCTCCCTCCTTGCTTTAGCATTCCAAAGCCACCGTCGCCATCGTTACCTTTCCTCCACCCGTTGTCCCTTGTCGCCACACCTACAACTCCACCAACTCCGACGCTCCTTGCCATCTCAACTGCATCCGAAGCCCCTCGTTGACCCGACCACCACCTGCTACCTTCCCCATTGTCCTCTCCTTCTTCAACCACCGATAGCCCTCACCTCCACCTTGCTGTCCCCTACCTCATCACAGCCTCGTGACTCCTTCTCCGAGCACTGACCGAATTTGCCCTGCATTCCACCGTCGCTACTCTTGCACCCCTTGCACTCCACTATCCTAATCAGTTGCTGCCCTTGCCACTCTTCATTATAGCCAACCTTGAAACACTTGCTTTGCTGTCCCGAGCTTGCCGAGTCAGTGCCTTGATCGCTACCTCCATCACAGCCCCGAACGAAGCCAAAACACCATCTCGACCGCCTCCCTCATCCCCTAGCTCCGGCCTCCACCACCAACCTGTGACTTGAAGTACGAAGTTCGCTGCATTGTTGTTGTTTTCGTCGCTCGTACCCGTTGCTGTCCTCACTCTTGCTCGTGACTCGTGGTTGTCATTGCTGCTCTTGCTGCTGCATTTCATTATCGTCGTTGTCGTTGGAGATTCCCTTTTTCTTTGGATTCGTTCACATTCGAAACCGTCACATATCAGGTAAGTATCTTGTACAGTTTGATTGTTCCATACAAACATTTTATTTGACCTCCCATAATTAGTATTCATATTGATTATCGTGATTGAAACCTATTACCGTCCATGTTCATGAAAAGTGTTCTTTATAAGTTTCAATTGATTGAACCATCGTATTGTTCATACTTTGTAATCTTTTCAGGTTTAAATCAATCATTATATATTGAATCGAATCAATCCATTTTCTCTGTGATTCTATGTCCATCAAAAGATCGTAAACATTAATTTGTGTGCTTCTGCCATGCTGTTTATGCTAACTTGCGGCGAGATTTTAACCTAGTTAAACTTTAAATCAATTGGAACTTTATAAATAAGAGTTGTAGTCCCCAGAATCTAGTTTCGGGAACTTCTAGTGGATCTGGAATTCAATATGTAAAGTTCAAGATATACTGATTTTAGTACCGATGTGTTTTTAATTCCATATTTCTATTTTGAAGCATAGCTTCCCGATTAACTAATTAAAATATTAGGTTAACAGTAGAATAAGTCTTGAAATTTATTAGTATGGTACTATACATGATTAGGAGTCACTTTATAATTTTTATAAGATTTTTTAAAATAATTTTACATTCAAGTTATATATATTAGAAGTTGACCCCGACCTGTTGCATGAACAGTAGACCCATAAAGAAATGACTATTAGACGTTGTTGATGTTTTTATAGTGTATCGTGTGAATCTGCATCGGAACCAGCAGGGATCTAGTTTCTAGAATTCCTGACGAAACTATTTTTGCTTTCCCGTAGCAACGGGAAAGTGAGTTTTTGTATAGTAGTGTACTACTGTCCATAAATTGTATGTCTATTATTTAAATATGCATAGGTCTATTTCTTGCATTTAATAAATTGAAATATACACCATGTATTGCATAGTCCTTGATACATCCTTGATCTTGTTCTGATACCGTTCTTATTAATCATATTGATTGCATGTCCAAGTTACCGATCATGTTACCGTTCGTGTTTTCTGATCATGTTTACTGTTATGTATACTTATAGTAAAAATATAACAAGCTGGGGCAATAAGGATAAGACTTAGTAGTGGACAATATAGGAGACTGTACTCAGAAGGGGCAGTGTTTCCCGTGTTACATGTCAACCAACCAAGTTTACCGATCAAGTTACCGACCAAATCTACCGATCAAGTTTTATAGTCATGAGAATACATGAGTACATGATCTATAAAATTCACCACTATATTCTAAATGTTCACTTGATTGTATGCATCCGAACCTGTGGTATGGGACACAGGATTGCGTGGATTAGATATGACTGATAAAAGATTGATAGACTTAAGATTAACACTGGGCACATGCATATTCCTATTTACAAGTTTCATGATTTCCGTTATATGTTACATGTTTCAATTTACCAGTTACATGATTCCTACTTATCAGTCAAGTTTATATGACCCCCACTTTATATGTCGCATTTTCCTATTACATGGTTTGTTTTGTATACATGATTCCTTATATCCTGTTTTATCATTGTTCCCATTTTCTTTTTGCTCGTACTACTTGCAGCCCCGTAGCTTGCTTTAACGGGTATCATCCATCTTTCTTTTGAGTAAATGTTGTACAGGAACAACGATGGCATACTGAAGAAACTTGGCGAACTGCTTACTGCATTGTGCATTCTTGGACTTTTTGTAAGTTCTTATATCTCAGATATTGGTTATTGCATTATATTCTTAATTCTGTGATTATTATCGTATTGTTGAGCTTAATGGTATTGTACAGCTTATGAATGATATGAGTTAGTATACTTATATTATTCGTTGGGCCTTAATCACGACCCCGTATCTTATCGTATTTTGAGAAGCGGGGCGTGACAGCCCCGCTTCCCAAACAGGATTTATGTATTCATCCTTATTTTTATAATATGTTCAGCGGGTAGTTCTTCATCATCTTTAAGAAATTCTGGAATAGCCAAAAATATACGGACATATATTTTGGAGGCCTTTGTAATGCCAAAATAACTCTTAACAGCTTTATATACTTCTCTTGGTAGCTGGCAAAGTTCTTCGCATTCTCTTGATGGATATATGTCGTGGATAAGCTTTTGGTAGTATTATCGCTTTGTTCATATGTTGCTGCGAAATAGTTTTGATAAATTAATTGACCTGGGTGGTCTGGCATAATTTCGCAATATATTATAAAAATAAATCATTCTCGAAATATTTTGGAGGAACTGAGAGTAAACTCTCTTTATAGGTAGTAGGTTGTATGGATGTGGCGCTTCCCTCTTGTGTGGCTATTTTTGTGATTTCACTTGTATTTTGTAGATTAATAGGTTCACTCCCTTCACTAGTTTTCTTAATATGTTCTGCATTTATATGTTGGTAAAATATACTTTGAAGACTACATATCTGCAACTATAATTGGTTAAATGCTCCTTTTAGTTGCTCTACAGTCTCCTTTAGAAAGACTATTTTCTGTTCTATATGTTGGACTCTATTTTCCATCCTGTAAAAACGAAATTGTTAGTTTCTTGATAAGAAATCTGCTAGATAGTTATATTTTCCTTTTATATTTTCTATTGAGAAGTCATAATGTGCTAACTCCATTTGCCATCTTATCAATTTTTTATTTGCTATAGTTGGGTCTATTATTTTGTTAATCTAACTCTTTGCTTGTGTATTATCTGTTCTTACTGTGAACTTCATATGTATTATGAATAATTCAAACTATTTTATAGCTTTTAAGATTGCTAATAGTTCTTTTTTATTTATGTGGTAATTTTGTTAGGTCTGTGTGAATGATCCACTAGTATATCTGGCTAGTGTTTCCACTTTTTCACCTATTTCATTAAATTTTAATAATGATCCTCAATTATTTTCACATGCATCTATTTCTATTATCCATGAACATTCTTTAACAGGTAATCTTAGCTTATTTAATTCTGAAGTTTGTTGTTTTAATTTTTTAAGTTTTTCTTCATCCTCTGGGTCCATTCCCATTTCTTAAATTTTTTTAGTTTTTGTTGTAACCAATTTATTTTTGCTGATAAATTTGTCTTTATTTTTCTGCTATATGCGGTTGTAGTTCTATTCCTTCATGTGATAATTTAGTTCCTAAGAATTCTATCTCAGTTTTGAACAATTCGATTTTCTTTTTTGACAGTATAATACCTACATTTTTTTACTATTTCTATGAATTTTAGTAAATGCTCTTTATGTTGTTCTTCGTTTTCGGATCCTATTAGAATATCATCTACAAATACTAGTATGAAATTGTTGTATTTTTCAAATATCTTATCCATATATTTTTGAAATACTCTTGGACTATTTTTATATCCGAATGGTAATACATTTCATTCATAGAATCCTTGCAGTGTACTAAATGCTGTTAATTGTTTTGAGTTTTCTGTTAGTTTTATGGGGTAAAATCTTGATTTAAAATCGAATTTTGAATATATTTTTCTTGTTCTTACTGTGTTAAGTAGTATCTGCATATCTGGTAATGGATATCCAAATCTCTTAGTATTTTTATTTAATTCCTTATAATTTACTACAATTCGAGATTTACCTCTTTTTTCTTCTGAATGTTTTCTTACTATAAATGCTGGTGATGAATGCGGACTTTGTGATTTTCTTATGTAATTGTTTTCAATTAGTTCTTTTATATATGTTTTGAACTCTTCTAAATCTGTTGGAGTGTGTCTTATAAGTTTAATTTTTATTATCTTGTTCTTATCTATTAACTCTATATGTGCTGTGGGTTTACTTAAGTCCCATTTTGCTAAAGTGTCCTCTCCGCACAGACTTTCTAATTATTTTTGTAAAAATAATTCTGTAGTTGTTTCTTGGACTTGCTGTATTCTAGTTTTGTTTGGTAAATATTGATATTCACCATGCTAGGTTAAAGAAACTTTGATATGTGGCAAGTCGGTCATAGAATAAGGTTTTTTTTGAAGAAAAGGCGGAGTATGGCCACCCTATTTCATTAATAAGGAGTTAATAAAACAAACTCATGGTCCTAGAATAAGGTTGTGTTATTCTTATTGCTATTGCTTGGTGTTGACAAGGAGATGTAAATATAACAAATTTGTGTGATATCATTATAGGATAGTATTATTGGAAAAAGTCATTGCCTAATAGTACATCATTATTCATATCATCAAACTGGTATATTATTGGTATTTTTAGTTACGTAATTTCCTATTTTTATATTAACATTTTTTTGATGTCTATCAAGTATGACGGTTTGTCCAGTTAATCCAGTTATCGCATTTTTATCATTTCCATCTTATTTCAATCTTGGTAGTATATTTTCACGGCATAAGCTAGTGCCTGCTCCAGTGTCTATTATACTATGATAGTTTCTTGATTTGTATTCTTCGCAGACAAATTTTGTTAGTATGTATAATGGATTTTTTTGTTGCTCTTAATAGATTCATTTACACAATATTCTATTTATTAATATACTTTCATTGTTTACTATTACTGTGAATTTTTCTTCTTGAATTGAGTAAAGTTGTACCGATATAAGGAAGTCAGTTCCCAATAACATTTCATTAACATTGTGACATGGGTCTAGATGTAAATGTAATAGCATTTTATTTCTACCATTTATCCTTAGTGGCAGTATTATTTTATGCACAATTGTATGTTTATTATTATAATAGTCTAAGTAGTAATATGGTTTTTTTAATGGTGTTAATTGTTGTTTTTATATTTGTTTGTTAATATGTGAATTAGTAGCTCATGTATCTACCAAGGATACTTGTTTATTCTATTTTCCACTGTCATAATATTCTATTTCTATTTTAAATTGGTTATTATTTTGATTATCTAACGTATTTATTATTGGTATTAATTTCAATGCTTGTTGTTTGTTTCTTATTGATAGTGATCTCTTTTCGAATATTATTTTGCATTTTTCCTTTTGTAATTTCTTTTGTTTTATTAAAGTCAAATTCTATATAATTGGGTATAGTCATTTCAGGGTTTCTTCTAGCTGGTTTATATCTTATAATTTCTCTTAATAGCGATTCTACCATAAAATTATCTGTATTTCTATTTTTAACTTCATGCTTACTAGTGAAAGCATAAATATTTCTTATGTTTATATTCATAACTTTGCTTTTTCTATCATTTCTATTCCTGATAATCTGTGATACATGACGAAATTTTTGTCCTTATTTTCTTTGGCCATACTTATAGAGAAATTAGGTTTTATTGTAAATTTTTTATTTTGATACATTAGGTTTCCTTGTACTATTCCTAATAAGGCATCTTGTGTACTTGATATTATTCTATCATCCATTAGGTGTATTTCTAGGGGTGTATTTATTCCTTCCTTAAAATAAGCTTTTATTATTTTGCACAACTCCTAAATATATGTGTCTTAATATTTTTTCTAGTTTTCTCACTTACTTTTTCCATTTCTTGTCTTATTATTTTTTCTGTTATTAATGGAATTATGGTTTTTTCCTTGGGCTTGTTTAATGTCTATAGATTGTTCATTATTTCTGGCTATTATGATGATATTCTTTTTCCTTTTATATATTGGAAGTTTGAAATTTTTTTTAGGTTTATATCTAATTTGGATGCTCTTATTTTATCGTATTTTTGTATGTCAAAGCTCATTCTTTCCCTTACTTCTTCATTATTTTCTTCTCTTTCTAATTGTTCTTCCATTTCTGTTATTTTTGTCATCATATTTATTCGCATTCTTCTGTTTCATCTCTTCAATTTCTTCTGCGTATTTTACATTTTCTTTTTTCATCCTCTGAGGGAATTTTGGTGATATGTGTCCTACTTTTCCATTTATATAACATAACAATTACATTTCTTTGGGTCTTTTCGGATAATGTCTATTTATATTTATTCTTCTAAAGTATATTTTATAGTTGATATGGCTAAAAATAAGGTTAATTGGGACCGTTCAAATCAGGGCACGAATCTTAAAGCCCCTAAGGGCGAAATGGTAATTTCACCTACTAACGGGTCCGAATCAGAAGCTGGGCCCATATTCAGAGCCCAACAACCCTGGAAACGGATCCGTCTTACTGGTTACAACCCGTTATGAGACCAGATCAACAGGATAAAGAGGATCCAGATCTGTAATTATCCTTAAGAAGTGGTTTTAACCACTTTTATTCATCCACATCGGGAAGTAGGGATTTGTTCTTATCCCGAAACTGATTCCTGAGGCAGCTATAAATACCCCCCTCCCCCCACTGTTACCAGGTAATGAATCTTTTGCCAGTTAAAGCTCTTTCTTAATCATCCAGATTATTGACAAGAGCATCGGAGGGTGCGTCGCCAGAATCAACCCCAGTGTCTTGCACTTTTTGTAGGTCAATGGCGGCGGGAGTTCAGTCAAATGCCGGTGAGCGTACCCAGGTTTGATCCACTCGTCTTCCCTCCAATCCATAAGTTCTATCTGTTTGCTCCCACACCAAAATCAGCAGCAACAGATTGGCGCTGTCTGTTGGAAGACTCAAATAGCAATCCAAACTTCCTCCTTCAACCAAAGCTACTCCTAGCCATGCCTCCCAAGAGGAAATCCGCAACCTCCAACTGTAGAACGACCTCCACTATTCCTCCTCCACCTCCACCGGAGGACCTCCCTCCACCCGTCCAACCAGCCCTACAGCTCGAACAGTAGATTCCTCAATCTATTCAGCCAACTCTAGGGCCCTAAGTGACCGTGGGGGAGCCTTCTCGGCGAAGCCGCCAGAAGCAACCCCTGCATCAAGTTCATGTCTCCATCCACAATGCCTCCATAGATTCCATGGCCTCCTATAGCCCTCCAACACCAAAGGATCTGCGGGATGTGCTCAACAACCGGCAGAATGAGCACGAGCCCGACCTGTGGATCCGTTTGGACGAAAGGCGGACCCACGATGCGAACCCTCACCGGGAGCATCCGAGGGACCGGTCCCCTTCCAGGACAGACCGCAGGGGGTCCAACTCTCCCAGGAGAAGGAGAGAGTCGCCCCAATATCGCCAAAGAAGAAGCCGCTCCTCTACTGGTCGTCCTGCACATCGAACCGAACGGGAGCAGGAGGCCCCCGTCACGAGGGCAAAATTTCAACAATTCCAGGAGGCAGTCCTCCGGGCGCTCAACACCGCCCCCATCAACGCCCAACAAGCTTCCAGTCCTCAGCCAGCTCTCAGCCATCGCCGCCCCTCTCCTAATCATCTTCGCAGCTCTCGGAGTCCACGGCCGGCTTCGAACCATCGCTGTCATTCCCTAAGTCCTAGGCCAGTTCCGAGCCATCGCCGTCCTTCTTCTAGTCCTCGGCCAACTCAAAGCTACCGCCGTAGCCCCAGCCCTCTTCGACACGAGGACGAGTCTCAAGGTTCAGTGAGACAGGACCGAAGGGAGGACTCAGTCTACCGCCGTCTCCACGAGATGGAGAGGCGCCGCAGCCAGCTCGACCGAGATGAAGAACAACGGGCGAGGAACCTCTGCCCGAGTAGGCCCCCATTCTCTTGCACTATCATGGAGGCCCCTGTCCCGGACAACTTCAAACCTTCACACTTCGAGACTTACACCGGGGAGTCGGACCCCGTAGATCACATTGAGAGTTTCAAAACTCTCATGATGATCCATCATGCTTCTGATGCCCTCCTCTGCAAGACCTTCTTGGCAACACTCAAGGGGCCGGCTCGGGAGTGGTATTCCTGACTTGTACCGGCATCCATTTTCTCCTTCGACCAGTTCGGAGGCCTCTTCCTCACACATTTCGTGAGCAGTCGTCGCTCCAAAAAGACGAGCACCTCACTGCTCTACCTCAGCCAAAAGAAGGGTGAACGGCTGAGAGATTATGTCAAGCGGTTCACCGCAGAAGCCAGGTTCATAGTCTCCCTGGATCAGTCGGTAGCTTCGGCTGCCTTCCAATCCAATATCATCAATCCCGACCTCAGGGCTTCCCTGGCCAAGAAGCCTCCTCGGGGACTTCTTCGAGTTCCTCCTAAGGAGTGAGAAGTACATCTGAGTTGAAGAGGCTCTCAATCGCCCCACTCTGGAATGGTCGTCTTCTGGAAACAAACGGAAGACTGCAGAGGAAGAAGGAGCTAAGAAGCTCCAAAGGATAACAAAGGTCAGCGATGCCCTCTCCCCCGCTTCGAAAAGTTCACTCCACTCAATGCTAGTGTCTCTGCCATTCTGATGGAGATTGAGAACGAAGGTATCCTGCTGTAATATCCCGGACTGATATTATATTATATAAATTATTATTTTTAAATTAAAATATTTTAAATGGGAATTTCTTGGTTTTTCAAATAGAAAGTTAGCTGGACATATATACTAGTAAGTATATACAGGTATTGTATCAGTTTTGTGCACTTGTGCAAAATCTTGAAAAAATGCGTTTTTAGAAAAAAACTTCTGGTAAATTGCGGGCTGGTATTTAAAATAATTATTTTATTATTATTTTAATTTTATTTTCAGAATTGAAATATTTTTTGTGGATATCACCGGGTTTGATAATAAACATTATCTATGTACATATACTAGGTGGTATACGACTGTTTTGTATCAAATTGATAATGGAATCTTCCGAGCTAGTAATAAAATTATTTTATTTTATTACTCGGAATTAAACTATTTTTGTACTGATTTGTTCATTTTCACGAACGAAAAATATCTGTATAATCAGATATACGTACAAAATCGAACTGTGTCGATTTTGGGCGTTTGAACAAATCGTGTAGTAGGTGATTTGACAAATTATATTTCATTATTAATCCATCATGATGAGATGAATGGTTAGGGGGAGTTAAGGTGTTGATCGTAACACAAAAATTACAAATAGAACTCCAATTGTTGGAACTCTCCTCCACCACATAAACCCTCCCCTACAAAACACCTCCCCCACACACCCCCTCTCTCTCCCTCTCCAACATATTGGCCGGCCCCTCCCCCCTTCCCATTTTCATTTTCCTTTGTGTTCTCATCCCTTCTCAAATCCATCTCATTTCCAATCTCTTCTTCTACTCATTCTTCTACGTGTTTTTGGTTAAGAAAAAAATTGAAAAGAAAGAAGAGAAAGAGTGAATCAAAACAAAAGAAAAAGAGTGTTAGTTTTTCATGGGTTCTTTTCCATGTAGTTCTTGAAGAGGAGCAAGAACAAGGAGCAAGAACAAGGAGGCGAAGGAAGAGCAAGTCCTTCCTACTAGTCTTCAAAGGTGGGGGTTTCTTAACTCCTGTTTCTTTTAGTTATTATTAGGTTTATTTGGTTGTATGTTATTGTATTGAAGTGGTTTCAAGTAGATATGGGCTAGAGTAAAGTGTATGCAAAGTTTGAAGTGATAGAACACAAAATAGAACGAAAAAGATTTGATTTTTGTGGTTGTGGAGTTTATTTTAATTAACTATGTAAATGGAGGAATCTTGACCCAAAACTTATGTGGAAGGTTTTCCTAGGTGTTATTAGTGTTCTCTAATTTTTATAGATTTTTCGGAGTAGATTTGGTGGGTGAAACGAGCCGTTTCCCCAAAACAGCGAGGAATTCGCCTAAAACAGAAAACTGTGTTTTTGGGTTAGTGTCGTAGTAGGTTCAAGGGGCTTTTAATTGGTCTTCCTGGATGAATTAGAAGTTCGAACCCTGTAGAGAAGTTGTAGTAGATATCCTGCCCTTTCCGAATTGACCTCTTGCATTAAATTCGAATAAGAGACGCAAAAGTTATGGTCGTTACAAAAACAGGGCAGCAACTTGACTGAGTTACTCACTATTTTTGTTTATTGCTGTTTTTGAGCCTCTTAGTAGCCGAATCTGAGGTAGAGACCCATTGGAAAAATTGTAGTAGACGTTCTCCCCTTTCCGAATTGGTCTCTCGGGCTAAATTCGGATAAGCGGAGTAGGAGTTATGACCTTTGGAAAATACAGCAAAAAGCAGTCTGACTGAGTAGGTACTGTTTTGACTCATTGAGGTTTTTGAGGGTTTTAATGGTTGAATCTAAGGTTGAATCTAAGGTAGAGACTCATTGAGGCTCGCCTGACCCGTATGTAGCTGTTGGTCTCATACGTAGCTTATTTTGCTCGTATGTATATTGTTTCTCATATGCGGCTTGCCTGGCCCGTATGTAGCTGTTGGTCTCATACGTGGCTTAATTGGCACGTATGTAGGTTGTCTCATACGCGGCTCGACTGGCCCGTATGTAACTGTTGGTCTCATACGTAGCTTATTTGGCACGTATGTAGGATGTTGTCTCATACGCGGCTCGTCTAGCCCGTATGTAGCTGTTGGTCTTATACATAGCTTATTTGGCTCGTATGTATATTATCTCATACGCGGCTCGATTAGTCCGTATGTAGCTGTGGTTTCATACGTAGTTTATTTAGCTCGTATGTATATATGGTCTCGTACGAAGCTCATTGGGCTCGTATGTAGGTATTGCCTTGAATAGGTAGGCTGTGAGTGGATCCGAGAAGATCTTGAGAAGTCTAGGTTAAGACTTGGTTAATTGTATCGACAAATAGTTACACACTGTTGAAGATGGACATGTACGGTGCCTTTCATGTCAAGTTGGAAGCACAGTGCATGTCTCGCTTGTTTGGTTAGAAGAGGGACACGTACGGTGCTTTTTATGTCTAGTTGGAAGCACAGTAGTATGTCTCGCTTGTTTAGTTAGAAGAGGGACACGTACAGTACTTTTCATGCCAAGTTGGAAGCATAGTAGTATGTCTCGCTTGTTTAATTAGAAGAGGGACACGTACGGTGCTTTTCATGTCTAGTTGGAAGCACAGTAATATGTCTCGCTTGTTTGGTTAGAAGAGGGACACGTACGGTGCTTTTCATGTCAAGTTGGAAGCATAGTGCATGCCTTGCTTGTTTAGTTAGAAGAGGGACATGTACGGTGCTTTTCATGCCAAGTTGGGAGCACAGTAGTATGTCTCGCTTGTTTAGTTAGAAGAGGAACATGTACGGTGCTTTTCATGTCTAGTTGGAAGTACAGTAATATGTCTCACTTGTTTGGTTAGAAGAGGGACACGTACGGTGCTTTTCATGTCAAGTTGGAAGCACAGTGCATGACTCGCTTGTTTAGTTAGAAGAGGGACATGTACGGTGCTTTTCATGCCAAGTTGGGAGCACAGTAGTATGTCTCGCTTATTTGGTTAGAAGAGGGACACGTACGGTGCTTTTCATGTCTAGTTGGAAGCACAGTAGTATGTCTCGCTCGGTTGGTTAGAAGAGGGACACGCACAGTAGTATGTCTCGCTCGGTTGGTTAGAAGAGGGACACGTACAGTAGTATGTCTCGCTTGTTTGGTTAGAAGAGGGACACGCACAGTGCATGTCTTGCTTGTTTGGTTAGAAGAGGGACACGTACGATGCTTTTCATATCAAGTTGGAAGCACAGTGGCATGTCTCGCTTGTTGGTTAGCGTTAGTGACATCGTTAGGGTAGTAACAGTTACTTAACCATTTTTATCTATAAATTGCCAATGGGTGAGAGTTGGTGTTAGGATAATCCAATCTCTCCTATAGGCTGAAACTAGGTGGTGTTATCGGAATGTATTCCCCTGTCAAAGGGATACGGGCGGTGCTTTTCATGACAAGTTGGGAACACGGGTTCCGTTTCCAGAATGTGCCATGATAAGAACGAGAGGGTTTCCTAGGGAAATAGATCCTACGATCCCGGCAGGTTCAATGCCTTCTCATGACCAGTTGAGGGCACGGAAGAAGGTTGACAAGTACCTTGGAGTTTGTGTTGGCTTTTGAATGAGGTCCGGTACGCCGGAAATAATCACCAGTCATGTAGTATCATGACAGGAACAGGATGGGTACAAAAATAGAATTCATGGCGTGGGTTCAAATCGCTATATGGAGAAAATGACTTGAGATGAGGCGTATGTAGTATGGGATGCATACTGTTCCGGAGACTTGCTTGCATTAGAATAAGAACATCTTGGCGTTAGTTAATCTTGTATTAAAGTCTAAGGCATATCATACACTGACACATCAAATATATATACACGTTTCTCTTTTCATCAAAATCTGTCTTCTATAGTTGAGATTCACTGCTAGTTATCAGCCTTAAAGCGTCAGTGAATGCTGACGTCTCCACTTCAATAGGTACTGGATTACAGAAGTACAGGTACTGGATTGCAGAAGTACAGGTATTTGATTGCAGAAGGACAGGTACAGGTTTCAGGAGTACAGGTACAGAGAACAAGGAGGACTCAAGGCGAAAGAGAAAGGAGTCGATTTCATTAGAGTTTCCACTGTAAATTATTTAATTGTGGGAAAGCATCCAAGTGGAATACTAAGTGTTGTTCTTTATTCATTATACTCTGATGTAATATGTTGAAGGATGTAACACTTGGGATTGTAAAGGTATTATTGTAACACCGCTGTGATGTATTGCAATTTTGTAACATTCGGATTTGTAATACATTGTGTTGAATAAAAAGTTTTAAATTTTTCTGTATTTCTGTGTATTGTGACTGATTGAAGAAAAGATTCTGGCTTATGTCACGGTTTCCAAGTTTCCGGAAATCGGGGCGTTACACCTGCCGTTGCCTCTGAAGATGAACACCTCCGGAAAGAAGAGAAACCGGGATAAATGGTGTCGCTTCCACTGGGACCATGTGCACGAAACAGATGACTGTCGGGCCCTGAAGGACGAGATCGAGGCCCTCATCTAGAGGGGGCAGCTCTCTCGGTTCGTAAGAAGGGACAGAGCCGATCCACCTCCACCGCCCACGGGGGTTAACAGGCCAACAGAACAGCACGTGGAAGCTCCAAAGGCTGAAGCAGAAGCCATCTTGCACCTCATACATGGAGGCCCAATGGGGGGAGATTCTAACTCCTCCCGAAAAGCCTTCGTTAGGGAGGTAAACTCCGTGCAGAGCCATCCTCCCCCCAAGGACCTCAGAGTCCCGATCACGTTCTCCAATAAAGATCTGGAGGGCGTCCGCACGCCCTACTGCGATGCCCTCATCATTAACCTCCGAATGGCCAACTTCGACGTACCTCGGGTCTTGGTGGATAATGGCAGCTTGGTCAACATTCTCTTCTTGGAGGAGTTCAAGGCCTCCAGCTATCAAGGGATCGGCTCAAGCCAGCTGGCTACACCCTTCATGGATTCACCGAGACGCCGGTGACGATCGAGGGAGTTATAACTCTCAACGTCACCGCTGGCAAAACCCCGGTCACCCGTACGGAGCCGATGGACTTCATGGTGGTGAATGTGAAAGCCGCCTACAATGTGATCTTGGGTCGACCAGACCTCGCCGCACTCCAGGCTATCCCTTCAGCTTATCACATGAAGAGGAAGTTCCCCACTCCCGTAGGGATGGGAGAAGTGATAGGGAGTCAGGAGGTAGCTCACAAATGATATATGACCTCAATGGGAGGCCCGGTCCTCTCCTTAGAAGCCATCGAACTCACACCGGAGAGTAGCCAGACCATCTCTGAGCCAGTGGACCAACTGGAAGAAGTGGCCTTCTCGGAGGAAGACGCCACCAAGACATTTCGGGTCAGCAAGGCTCTTTCCCCATCCACCAAAGAAGACATCTCCCAGTGCATAAGGGATAACTGCGATCTCTTCGCCTGGACCGAGACCGATGTGCCTGGGATATCCAAGGAACTCCTAATGCACCACCTCAGCGTTGCCCTGGGTGTTAAGCCCGTTCAGCAGAAGCGACGCAAGTTCGCTCCCGAGCGTCAACAGGCGATCAAAGAAGAAGTCAAAAAGCTCCTCAATGCCCGATTCATCTAGGAGGTGAACTATCCCGAGTGGCTATCCAATGTGGTGATGGTCAAGAAAGCCAACGGGAGCTGGAGGATATGCATCAATTTCACCGATCTCAATATGGCGTGCCTGAAGGACCCTTTTCCCCTTCTCAGCATCGATGCCCTGTTCGATGCGACCTCCGGGTACGAGCTCCTCAGTTTCATGGATTCTTTCTCGGTGTACAACCAGATTTGAATGTTCCCTCCCGACATCCCGAAGACCTCAATCGTGACGATCAGAGCATGTATTGCTACTGGGTTATGCCGTTCGGCTTGAAGAACGCGGGAGCTACTTATCAGTGCCTTGTGAACAGGATTTTCTGAGACCAGATTGGCCGAAATATGAAAATCTAAGTAGACGACATGTTGGTCAAGAGCACCCGAGGGCAGGAGCATGTTCTCGACCTCCAAGAAGCCTTCGGGGTGCTCAGGAGGCACAATATGAGGCTAAATCCAAACAAGTGTGCGTTCGGAGTCTCATTCGGCAAGTTCTTGGGGTTCATGGTTAACCAGAAGGGTAGAGGCCAACCCCGAGAAGATCCAGACCATTCTCAAAATGGCTCCTCCCTCCAATGTTAAAAAAGTACAGAGACTCACTAGGCATCTCGCGGCAATTGGGTGATTCCTCTCTAAGTCCGAGGAGAAGTGCCTCCCCTTCTTCAAGGCCTTCAGGGGGGCTAAAGGCTTCGAATATGGGCAACAACAACAAGAGTCCTTCGACCAGCTCAAGGCATACTTAGCTAACCCCCTACTCTTGAGCAAGCCAGCACCTGGGGAGGTCCTCTACCTATATCTCGCCGCTTCGGGGTAGACCCTCAGCGCAGTCCTTGTAAGAGAAGAGGATAGAATGCTGAGGCCCATCTAGTGAGTAGGGTCCTCCGGGATGCTGAACTCCGTTACCCAAAGCTGGAGAAGATGGCTCTCGCCTTGCTTATGGCGGCCTGAAAGCTCCGCCCCTACTTCCAGTCTCATTCGGTGGTTGTTCTTACCGACCAGCCGCTCAAACAAGTTCTCCACAAGCACGAGACCTCCGGGCGCCTTATGAAGTGGTCCATCAAGCTAAGCCAACATGACATCAGCTACCTACCCAGAACAGTAATCAAGGCCCAAGTTCTGGTAGAATTCATTGTGGAGAGCACCATCCCCGACCCTTGCGAGTCATCTGCCAAACCCTGGTCTGGATTGTTTATGTGGATGAATCTTCTTACACCGACGGAAGTGGGGCTGGCATCATCTTGATCAGCCCAGAGACTTTCGTCATCCAATCCTCCCTCTACCTAAACTTCCTGGCATCAAACAATGAAGCAGAGTATGAGGCCCTCATAGCGGGGCTCTGTATGGCTCGCAAAGCAGGGGCCAAGCGCGTCAGAGTCTTTAGTGATTCGGAGTTGGTTGTCAACCAAGTGTCAGGGGAATACGAGGCAAGGTACGAGCGTATGGCCAAGTACTTGGTGAAGGTTAAGGAGCTACTAGCCTTATTCGAAGACGTTCAAATCCAGTGGGTTCCTCGTGAGGAAAATGCACAGGCCAACACTCTCTCAAAGCTCACCTCCTCGTCCCTCCAAGGTCTAGAACGGACCGTCTTGATAGAGGTCCTCCTCAGACCAAGTATTGATGAAGATAGCCCGGAGCTGATGGAAGCCTACCCCCTAACACTAGGGAAGAACTGGATGAAGCACCTCCTCGAGTACCTCAGAGACGGAGTCCTTCCCGAAGACCCAAAAGAGGAGAGGAGGATCAGGACATGAGCCGAGCAGTACACACTCCTTGACGGATTCACGTACAAACGCTCTTACACTCAGATTGACGGCCGACCCTATCTGATGTGCCTCTCCCGGGAGGAAGCGCTCTATGCCCTAAAGGAGGCCCATGACGGTTTGTGTGGCGCACTTGGGAGCGAGATCCCTCGCCCATAAACTTTTAAATTAAAGCTACTTCTGGCCTACACTACTGAGTGACTCCGAGGAGTACGTCCGCCAGTGCAACTCCTGCCAGAAATTTGCTCCGATCCGTCACCTGCCCCAAGCACAACTCACCTCCTTGGCGAGTCCAATCTCTTTTGCAATGTCGGGGATGGATTTGCTCGGACCCTTCCCTCCAGCGCCGTGCCAGCTAAAGTTCTTAGTCGTGGTGATAGACTACTTCTTCAAATGGATCGAGGCTGAACCTCTTTCGATGATTACCGAGCACAAGGTCCAGAAGTTCTTTTGGAAGAACATCGTTTGCCGGTTCGAGGTACCCCGCATCCTCGTAACCGACAACGGGACTCAATTCGTGGGAGCAACCTTTCGCAACTTCTGCGCCGACCTCGGCATCTAGCAACAGTTCTCCTCGATAGCTCACTCTCATTCCAATGGCCAAGCAAAGAACGCCAATCGACAGATATTCTCCGGTCAGAAGAAGAGGCTCGACAAGTCCACAAAGTTCCTCGGCTTCATGGTGAGCCAGCGAGGGATCGAAGCCAATCCCGAGAAGATCAAGGCCATATTGGACATGGCCCCGCCCTGAAACGTCAAGGAGGTGCAGAAGCTAACTGGTCGGCTCGCTGCTATCGGCCGGTTCCTGTCGAAGTCTAGGGAAAAGTGCCTCCCCTTCTTCAAAGCACTCAGGGGGGCTAAGGGTTTTGAATGGGGCCAACCACAACAGGAATCGTTCGACCAACTAAAGGCCTACTTGGTGAACCCCCCTCTGCTCAGCAAACCTGTCCCGGGGGAAACTCTCTTCATCTACTTGGCTGCTTCCGAGCAGACCCTAAGTGCTGTCTTGGTGAGAGAGGAGGACCGGGCCCAAAGGCCCATCTACTACGTGAGCAAGGTGCTTCGGGACGCCGAGCTCCGCTATCCGAAGATAGAGAAGATGGCCTACGCCCTGGTCATGGTGGCGAGGAAGCTCCGGCCGTACTTTCAATCCCACTCGGTCGTTGTCCTCACTGACCAACCTCTAAAGCAGATCCTCCACAAGCCGGAGACCTCGGGTCGGCTAATGAAGTGGTCCATAGAGCTGAGCCAGCATGACATCTCCTACCAACCTCGGACGGCAATTAAAGCACAGGCCCTCGCTGACTTCATCGTAGAGTCCACCATCCCTGAAGTCAGCCACGTCTCGAATGGACCCCCCATTTGGACGGTCTTCGCGGACGGCTCCTCCTGTAGCGAAGGAAGCGGCATCGGTATCATCCTGAACGGTCCTGACGACTTCGTCCTCCAGTATGCGATCCGTATGAACTTCAAGGCCTCCAACAATGAGGCGGAGTACGAAGCACTCATCGCAGGCCTCGGACTTGCCCAAAATGCTGGGGCGCAGCGCCTCCGAATCCATAGCGACTCCCAGCTTATCGTGAACCAAGTCTTGGGCGAGTACGAGGCCCGGGACGAGCGGATGGCGAAATACCTCGCTAAGGTTCGAGCCCTCATGAGCCGGTTCGAATAGGCGCTCATCCAACGGGTCCCTCGTAAGGAGAACTCTCAGGCCGATGCCCTCTCCAAGTTGGCCTCATCCTCCCTGCAAGGTCTTGAACAGACCATTCTGATCGAGGTCCTCTCTAAGCCGAGCATAGAAGACGAGACATCCGGCTCGTTGGAGTCGTTGCCGGCCATGTTGCAAGATAATTGGATGAAGTCGTTGGTGGAATTCTTGAAGGACGGGGTCCTGCCTGAGGATCCCAAGGAAGCCCGCCGAGTCAGAACCCGGGCCGAGTGGTATGTCTTGATCGAGGGTATCTTATACAAACGCTCCTTCTCTCAAATAGATGGCCGACCATACCTAAGGTGCCTCTCTCCAAAACAGGCCGACTATGCCCTACAAGAGCTCCACGAAGGCATCGGCGGGGCACATTCAGGATCCAGGTCATTGGCCCGGAAAGCTTTGAATTATGGATACTTCTGGCCGACCCTCCTTCAAGACGCCGAGCAACACGTTCGGCAATGTAACTCTTGCCAGAGACACTCCAGCGTCCGTCGCCTCCCTCAAGCCAACCTCGCCTCCCTATCAAGTCCTATCCCCTTCGCAATGTAGGGGATGGATTTACTAGGGCCTTTCCCTCCGGCTCCGGGTCAGTTCAAGTTCTTGGTCGTAGCCATCGACTACTTCTCGAAGTGGGTCTTGGCCGAGCCCCTCGCCAATATAACCGAGAACAAGGTGGTACAATTCTTCTGGAAGAACATCATCTGCAGATTCGGCGTCCCCCGTGTCCTCGTGACGGACAACGGGACTCTGTTCACTGGCGCAGCATTCCGAGCTCTGTGCGACGACCTTGCCATCCAGCAGCGCTTCTCGTCCGTCTCCCACCCTCAGTCGAACGGGCAGGCAGAAAACGCTAATTGGCAGATCCTCGCAGGCATCAAGAAAAGGCTGGACAAAAGTTCCAAAGGCTTATGGGTCGACCAACTCCCCAACGTCCTATTGAACTACCGCACGAGTAAGCGGACCCCCACAGGCGAGTCCCCTTTCAACCTCACCTATGGGTTCGAGGCCGTGATACCCCTCGAGGTCGGAATACCTTCCCCTCGGCTCGCAGCCTACGACGAGGGACAGAACGCCAAGGACCTCAGGGCAGACTTAGATCTGATAGATGAGCTGAGGGAAAGAGCGTCGATTCGGCAGCAGAATTACCGAAGAAGGGTCGAGTTGGCATACAACAAGAAGGTCCGACCCACCAACCTTTAAGCAAGGGGATTTAGTCTTGAGAAAACTGGCCATATCCTTCCCCAATCAGAAGAGCAAGCTGGCTCCGAACTGGGAAGGGCCGTACAAGATTACGAGGGTAGTTCAGCCCGAAGCATATCGTCTGGAAGATCTAGAGGGCAGAGAGCTTCCGAGGACCTGGAATGCCGACCACCTCCTAAAATACCAAGAAAGCGCCTCGGCGCCACTCTAAGTATCATAGGATATCGAGCCATTCCTCTCCTCTGACTTATAACCTATTTTCATAAATTGTAATATGTAATACGGTTCGCCGTCGATTATCAATAAAGAAAGCTCTTTCATACTTATAAATTTGTATGCCTCTCTCCGCCCTTATCATCTGTTTTTTAAATTTTGATTTCAACCAATGGTTCGGAGTCCATGTCCGGCTCGACTTTACCTCCTCGGCTCGTCTCCGGACGAGCCTGAGGTAGATCGTCGTTCGGAACTGCTCCCACAACCGTTGAACTACACCGATGGTTCGGAGTCCAACACTCGGCTCGACTTTACCTCCTCGGCTCGCCCCCGGACGAGCCAGAGGTAGATCGCCGTTCGGAACTGCTCCCACAACCGTTGAACTACACCGATGGTTCGGAGTCCAACACTCGGCTCGACTTTACCTCCTTGGCTCGCCCCCGGACGAGCCAGAGGTAGATCGCCGTTCGGAATTGCTCCCACAACCGTTGAACTACACCGATGGTTCGGATTCCAACACTCGGCTCGACTTTACCTCCTCGGCTCGCCCCCGGACGAGCCAGAGGTAGATCGCTGTTCGGAATTGCTCCCACAACCGTTGAACTACACCGATGGTTCGGAGTCCAACACTCGGCTCGACTTTACCTCCTCGGCTCGCCCCCGGACGAGCCAAAGGTAGATCGCCGTTCGGAATTGCTCCCACAACCGTTGAACTACACCGATGGTTCGGAGTCCAACACTCGGCTCGACTTTACCTCCTCGGCTCGCTCCCGGACGAGCCAGAGGTAGATTGCCATTCGGAATTGCTCCCACAACCGTTGAACTACACCGATGGTTCGGAGTCCAACACTCGGCTCGACTTTACCTCCTCGGCTCACCCCCGGACGAGCCAGAGGTAGATCGCCGTTCGAAATTGCTCCCACAACCGTTGAACTACACCGATGGTTCCGGAGTCCAACACTTGCTTCGCGGCCCAAGCTTGCTTCGCGGCAGACTAGGAGTGGACCACCATTCAGAATTGCTCCCACAACCATCGAACGCACGCCATGACCGACGAGTCCCACAAAGGAAAAGAGCTCGGCTCACCCCTCAGCTTCGCAAGAAGAGGGAGACCGAAGCACTGTTCGACCACATAATCCGAGCAATCTTGTCTAGAAGTCGAAACCCGAAACCCCACGCCTTCGGTCGGCTGCCGAGCAGGGGCCTTTCCGACCCTGCAAAGGGAGAAAACTCACTTTCTCCTTAACTTTCGTGTCGGATCTCGAACAGACGGCCCAGATCTTGCCACCGACGCTAAACGACAAGATAGCGTTTTCTTGGGAACTGAGCCGCCTCGAGATTCGTGCCATCATCCGACGGTGCAGATCTTGCCAACGACGCTAAAACGAAAAGATAGCATTTTCTCGGGAACTACGCCGCATCGAGATTCGCGCCGACATCCGACGGCCCAGATCTTGTCAGAATCGCTAAACGACGAGGTAGCGCTCCGTCAGGAACTCGTTCGCCTTGAGATTCTCGCCGACAGCACCATGTGCTCGGCTCGAGGACCTCGGCACGGCCAACACACTGACAAGCAAAATAAGTATGCAGAGCCACAAAGGAATTTTATTAATAATCGGACACAATACAAAGCAGTCTTCCCATAGTTACAAAAGATTAGAAAACAAAAAATATAGCGCCGACCCATTACACTTGGTCCTCAAACAGAAATGTCTTCACTGATCTCTTCGGTCGCCAGCCCTTCCACTTCAACTGTTAGCTCCTCCGCCTCCTTTCGAAGCTTCGCCTCCACAGTCTGTAAGTGATGGATCTCGGAGAGCAAATCGTCCCGCTCGGCTAATATCTTCGACTGATTGTGCCGAATACACTGAACCCGAAGAGCGTTGCTAAAAGCTGTCTGCGAGTCGTCGTCCTCCCCTACGGGGGTCGCCTCGATGATCCTGCTCTCCAGACGTTGAATCTCGGCGTCTCGTTGGCCGAGGACGGACTGAAGGTGGGCCCGCTCGCTCTCAGCTCGACGTAACTCCAGCTCCACTCCACTACGCCGCTCTCGGTACTTCGTCGAGCGCGACTTCGTCGCCCCTGAGGTCACCTCGGCATCAGCTTCATTGTCTGAGCCGTTGGGACCGGTGTATTGGTCTGACACCACGAGCTGAAAAGAAGGGAAAATAAATACCAAGATTTCAATACACTTCCGAGGCGCAACACTTGAAGAATTTTCCAATCAAACTTTCAAACTCATATTCGGATATAATAGCTCCACATACAACAAGACTGACTCTACTACAAAGTTTCGCGACAATCAGAAGAAACACAAAACGACATGATCAGGGTCTCTTCGGAAGGGTAACGATTCGGTTCAAGGAAACGCGAGGACGATGAGGCCTGACCTCCGAGCTCGATTCCAAACCAACGAAGCGTGACCCCCCTTTGCCGCTGACCCTGACTGAGGCGCCGACCGAGGCACCGCTCGACGAGACGGCCGCACTACTCTGAGCGTCAGCAGGGCTCCGCCTAGCCACAGGCAAACGTGTCGCGAGTTCGTAAAAGGAAATCTCTTTCTCGCTCTCTTCGCGAGTGCACGACGTACTGCGGACGTTGGCCCTCTCCGGCAGAGGCTTGAGTGACGCGACCTCTTCCTCCAGTTCAATGATTCTGTCCCTCAAGGCATCGTCCTTCGCCAACTTCTTCAAACGAGAAGGCCTTGACGAGCCCGAGACGTTGGCGCTATCGGTTACGAGCCGTTGGAAGTGGGTGACCTCGATCCCCCTATCTATCGTGATCCTTCTGAGCCTGTCGACCTCGGCCAACAGCCTCTTGCGCTCGGTCGACGCCTTCTCCAGCTCGGAAGTGAGTTTCTCTTCCGCCGACGAGCGTTCTCTATCCGCTAACTCCAAGTGTCGGATTTCGGCCAAAAGCTCGTCATTCTTCTGCTCGGCGACGGCAAGCTCTCTACGAAGCTGTTCGACCTCACCTCCGGGACAAGGAGCTTGGGGTTGCTTCTGCAGTTGCCACAACTCGCGACAATACTTCCGCACAGCTGCCTTCGTCTCCTCCAGCTTCAAGAGCATGAGAAACCGCCTCTGTCGGCTATCCGAGAGCTCACCCTTCGTTTTGGCCAGCTCCTTACGAAGGTGTGCAACCTCCGTAATCGGACCGAACCTTACCTGAAAATCAGAGATAAATCCGAGACCCAACACTTGGAGAATTCTACGCCAAATCAAACACAAAATCCGAGACTCAACACTTGGATAAATTTTGGCCAAACAAACTGTTTTCATTCAAAACCGAGAAGAAAGTTTACAAGAGCGGTGGTCAGTCCGCAGTTAGGCTTACAAAAAAAACAAAACGACGAAAGACTAAAAGAGACAACCGAGTCAGGGGTCGACCTTTTTGTCGTTCGGGTCCGTCGACCCCCCGGCCTTGTCCTCGCCATCGCCCTCGTCTTCGTCTTCACTCTCGCTCTCCTCCTCGGAGTCGTCCTCCTCTTCACCCTCGGCCTCGGTCTCTCCTGGGCCTTCGACACCTTCCGTCTCTCCCTCGGGGTCGAGCAACCCCTGGGGAACCTCCTCCTCCCCTTCCACGGGGTCGTAAAAACGGTAGGAAGACGTGTCGAAACCCGGGTTCCTGGCGGCCACGTGGAGCAAGGCTCGACCGTAGGCATCCTCCATGTTCTGGAGCATGTGTTGCGCAGCCTCCTCCTGCACAGCCTTCTTCACCTTCTTCACCTTAGACCGGTGTTTCGCCATGATCTTCTCGGCCCTCTTCCGAGCCCTCTCCGCTTCCGACCGAGCATTGGCCAGCTCCTCCTTCAGCTCAGCAACCTCCTTCTCCGAAGTCTCAAGTTTGGTTGCCGTGTCCTTCGACAGCTGAATGGCGTCGGCCAGCTGCTTCTCCAGTCCTGCCACTTCGGCACCCCTCTTCGCCGAGAGGAGCTGCTCCACATCAAGCAGCTTCGTGGCCTTGACACGCTCCACCCTCTCCCGCTCATGCTCCTGTTCCTTGCTCGCGAACTCCTCGAGCAGGAAGTTGAAGTGGCAGAGGGTCTGAAAAGAGAAGAGCACATTAGAACCCGAACCCAAGAACTTAGAAAAATCTCAGAAAAAGTTTCGATGAGGAAGAGCTCCGCCCACTTACCGACATAGTGTTCCAAGCAATCTGCATCGCGGCGTCCCCTGCAAGCCCGGCCTTTAGGGTCGCTCGATCCTTTGGGGTCGGCAGGTGCCTCACCGCTTCCATGCAGATATTGCCGTCGCCCAAGAAGCCGTCGACATTCATCACCTGCCAGTCAGGGACGAAGATCTGCTTATGATGCTCGGTCAAGATCTTCTCTGCCTCGGCAGTGAGGGGCAGAACTTGGAGGGACAACACCTCCTTCACACCGAACGCACCGCTCGACGAACCGGGAGCATCCCCCTTCGAGGTCGGTGTCGGCGCGCCTGAAGCAAGAGGGTCGAGGGCCATGACCTCCCCCTGCTCGGAACCAGCCTCCGACGCCACAACCTTCGGCTGGTCGGGGACCTTCGCGACCGAAGGTATCTTCGAGGCTCGGCCACCTTGAGGCCCCGCCGAAGGCCTCTTCTTCTTCGTCTCCTGCTCCGCCACCCTGGCCTTCGCCATCAGAGCTTTGTAGTCCATCTTCATCGTCTCTGCACAAGCCGAATGAAAAAACTTAGAAAAATTTTCATAAACTTTAAGCAAAGAGTATAAATACCAGAAGCATACTAGGGTCGATCGGACTGAGACCCCCTCGAAACAGAACCTCCTCGGTAATATCTTTTCAGCTTAACGCTGGCAGAGCGAGGAGCTTCTTGAGGACCTCTGCTTCCTCGTCACTCAACGCCGGCTCCTTCTTGGCTCGCTTGGGCAGCCCATCCTTCGCCCAAACTATCGGGATCACCCACGGCACGGGAGCCCGGATGATGAAATACTTCTCCTTCCAGTGTTTGATCGAGTCCGGGTTCTCGACCAACTTCACGCTCGTCCGTGGCGAAAGATAGAACCTCTGTTCATTTCGGCTCGGCTGACAAGGTCGGTAGGGGCTCCGAAAGAGAAACATGCTAGGCGCGGCACCGACCTCTTGGCATCGGAGGAAAAACACCATGACGTGCCTCCAGGTGTTCGGCATCAGCTGGGCAGGACTCAGACCGTACCAGTTCAAGACATCAGCTACGAACGGATGAAGGGGAAAGCGGAGCCCGGCGATGAGAGAGTCGACAGGAAAGACGCACACATCTGTCGAAGACTTCGTATTGGCTCGGAAGCCTGGCCCAGGGAGTAGCAGCCCGTACTCGGTGGGGATCCGGAATCCCTTTCGGATCAAATGAAGATCGGCCTCCGTAAGCGAGGAGATGGTATGGTCCACCTCGGACAGCTCTCTCAGTTCATTCTCCTCCACCGACTTGGCCGTCCCTTGGGTCACCTTCTCCAAGACATCCTCGGCGTAGTCCCGAACGCCTCCCACGCTCGACAGAGCAATGGGCTGCCGACCGAACTCCCCCACCGTTTTCGGCGTCTCGACGATTGTGACCACCGCCTTACCCTTGTGAGACGCCGCCGCGACCTCCTGAGGTGGTTCGGCTACTTCACCCGCTCTGTCCGGCCGAACGACACTCTGATCGGTCGGCTCCACTACCTCCTTTCCTTTGCCCACTCGGCCTACGGCTTGCTCCGAGGTGGGGGTCTCATCCGTAATCTTAACCATGTTCTAAAGAGAAGGGAGAAAGACTGACCTCGAAGTGACAGCTACGGTCGGAAAGTTCACCGGAGACAAGGAACGCCTCGCCGCGACAGCTAGCACCACCACCAAGGAGCTGAAAACTTCGAAGGTAAAAGTAAAAACTGGAGAGAGAGAGAGTAAAAGTGAATAATGAGACTTGGGTTAAGGGGGGGTGAAGATTTATAGTAAAAAAAGGAACGTCCCTTGGACTTCCAAACGAAAGAGCGCGACTCTTGGGCCGCTCTCGAAACATCGCGAAGGCCCAACGCAACTCTGTCTTCTTCACCAAGTCAACTAGCTCGGCACAAGGGAATCTAAATCCGAACTACACGCAATCCGAGTTCGCTCACAAAGAGTCCGGTCGGCCGCCGAGCAGGTGCCATTCCGAGGCTGCAAACGGGGAAAACTCACTTTTTCCTCAACTTTCTTGTAAGATCTCGATCAGACGGCTCAGATCACGCCAGCGACGCTAAACGACAAGATAGCATTTTCTTGGGAACTGAGCCCGCCTTGAGATTCTCCGCAACATCTAACGGCTAAGATTGCGCCGCGTCGCTCAGATGATCGTACCCTCGGGCGTCCCAAGTCTATCTGAAGGAGCCAGAAAAAATTTAGATTCAAAGTTTTAAGGCACCGCCCTCGGCGAACCCCCCAGGCCCCAGGTTTCGGTCGGTGTTCCGCCGACCCATGGGGCCCGGTCAAAAGCAGATCGGCACACCCCCCATCTCTAACTCCTTCGGGCTGGCAACCATCAGAAGACGTCAGCACGGAAGGAAGACAGAGATGGGAAGAGACCCATCATTCCAAAGCTACTGCAGTCCCTCGGATATGGACTTGGGTCATCACCTCTTCTACCATGACCTTCCCCGACCCTGACACCCACGTTGGAGCACTCAGAATCGGGAGAAGATCATGGTGGAAGAATGACCACCCGTCCTCCCGAAGCAAACTCGACCCTCGAATCCAGACTTGGGTCATCACCTCTTCTACCATAACCTTCCCCGATCCTAACACCCGCACCGGAGCACTCAGAATCGGGTGAAGATTATGGTGGAAGAACGACCACCTATCCTACCGAGGCAAATCACCCCTTCGGATCTGGACTTCGGCAGTCAACCCTTCTGCCAAGATCTCCCCTGACCCTGACACCTCCACCCGGGCCGTCAGAGTCAGGAGAAGATCTTGGCAGAAGAGCGACTCCCCGTCCTTCCGAAACACACGGTCCTTCGGATCCGGACTTCGGTGGTCTACCCTTCGGCCCAAACCTCCCCTGACCCTGACACCCCCACCCGGGCCGTCAGAGCCAGGAGAAGATTTGGGCGGAAGAACGGCCACCAGTCCTTCCGAAACGAACCCCTCCGTCGGATCCGGACTAGGGTCATCACCCCTTCTACCATGACCACCCCCGATCTTGACACCCACATCGGGCCAGTCAAAATCGGGTGATGATCAGTGTGGAAGAGTGACCACCCGTCCTTCCGAAACAAACTCATCCCTCGGATTCGGACATGGATCATCACCTCTTCCACCATGATCTCTCCCGACCCTAACACCCACGTTGGAGCAGTAAAAGTCAGGAGAAGACCATGGTGGAAGAACGACCACCCGTCCTTCCGAAGTAACTCATCCCTCGGGTCCGGACTACGGTCGTTACCACTCCTGCCTTATTCTCCCCCGACCCTGACATCCACTTTGGGGCCGTCAGGAACGGGGAAAGAACAAGGCAAAAGAGCGACCACCCCTTCGAACCTCGAAGGAGAAGTTACCCAAGGCAAATACCTCCGAGGTCTGAAACTCTACATTGTTGCAATTGAAATGACAAGGGGAATGGAGTATTTATAGCCTACCTTCCAAGAGCAAGTCATTATAACCCTCGGAAGTTGAAACGCCACGCATTAATTGAAGGGCGTCGTCATTAATGACCCTGGGAAAATGGAACGCCGCATGAATTCGGGAACGCCATTAATATCCCTGGAAATTGGGCCGTACCGAGGTCCATTCCCCCACTATATCTCGGAATGCCCTTTCACGCTCGGACTGCCGAAACCCCATCTCTTCGGCCGGCTACCGAGCAAGTGCATTTCCGACCCTGCAAACGGGGAAAACTCACTTTTTCCTCAACTTTCGAGTCGGATCTCAATCAGACGACCCAGATCTCGCCGAGGACACTAAACGACAAGATAGTGTTTTCTTGAGAAATGTGCCCGTCTTGAGATACGCGTCGTCATCCAACAGTTCAGATTGCGCCACGTCGCTCAGACTGCCGAGACCCTGTGCCTTCGGTCGGCTGCCGAGCAAGTGCCTTTCCGACCCTGCAAACGGGGAAAACTCACTTTCTCCTCAACTTTCGTGTAAGATCTCGATCAGACGGCCCAGATCTCGCCGAGGACACTAAATGACAAGATAGTGTTTTCTTGAGAAATGTGCCCGTATTGAGATGAGCGTCGTCATCCAACGGTTCAGATTGCGCCACGTCGCTCGGACTGCCGAGACCCCATCCTTCGGTCGGCTGCCGAGCAAGTGCCTTTCCGACCCTGCAAACGGAGAAAACTCACTTTCTCCTCAACTTTCGTGTAAGATCTCGATCAGACGGCCCAGATCTCACCGAGGACACTAAATGACAAGATAGTGTTTTCTTGAGAAATGTGCCCGTCTTGAGATGCGCGTCGTCATCCAACGGTTCAGATTGCGCCACGTCGCTCGGACTGCCGAGACCCCATCCCTCCGGTCGGTGGCCGAGCAAGTGCCTTTCCGAGCTCGCAAACGGAGAAAAAAAGCATCCGAGCGATAACAACCGTTGGATCTCTCGGAAATTCATGCTTCTAATGATGAACGGCCCAAATTGCGCCACGTGCGCTAAAAGACAGGATAGCATTTTCTTGGGATTCACACCATCATCCGACGGCTCAGATTGTGCCACGTCGCTCGGCCTGCCGAGCCCCTATCCCTCCGGTCGGCGGCCGAGCAAGTGCCTTTCCGAGCTCGCAAACGGAGAAAAAAGCTTCCGAGCGATAACAGCCGATGGATCTCTCAAAAATTCGTGCTCGTCCATGATCAACGGCTCAGATCAAGCCACGTCATAAATTGGTATTAAGAATCATTTTTTATCTATTTAAATCGTTTTATTTATTTAAAATTGCGAAAAAATTGCAAAAAATTTGGGAAAATTAACTAAAAATTCTGGAAAATAATTAAAAATTCGGGGGCACATTTTTGAACCCCTGAATGAACAATTATTGCCTAGAATGTACTGTTAAGACCCCCAAACGATTAGTAAACACATCGCAAAATTAAATAAATACTCCGAAAAATAGATAAAAGACCGTCAGATACTCGATACGGCTATAGAACAGCACACGGCATCAAAAATTACCTCACTACCCCCTTCGAGATTCAAAATCCCCCATTTGGACTCCGATACAACTCCACTAGCCACCAAAACAGTTAAACTACTCCTTAAAGGCTGATCACACTCAACCTTTAGGAGTGGGGGGCTCGTGATATGGCTAAAAATGGGGTTAAATCGGAACCGTCCAGATTGGGCGCGAATCTTGAAGCTCGGATGTAAAACGGTAATTTCACATACAAATGGATCCAGAGAGGGTATTGGGTCTCCTTCTCACGAATCCAACAGCCCACAAACAGATCCACTCCGACTGGGTACGGGTCCCGACCCGAGGCAAACCCAGACCTACAAAGAGACAAATCAGGGTCACTGATTTGACCAAATCAACAGGCCTGATTTACTCTCACCGAGAATCAGGGGTTAGTTTCCTAAACAGACTGTGAGGATTTTTCTCCTAGTAGTTACACAGGGAATCAAGCCTCTAATCACTCCCCTGGCGACCACAAATACCTCCCCTCTGCCACTGTGACCAGGTAATCACTCTTTTTCCACCTTAAGCTCTTTCTTTAATCACCTCTGGTTACTGACAATAGCGTCGGAGGGTGCGTCGCCGGAATCAACCCCGACGTCTCGCAATTCCTTGCAGGTTGCGGCAGGAATCAGAAGGCTTGGACCTGCTGTTCAGGTTTTCTCGAACTCACAAATCTCATCTGTTTACCCCCACACCGAAATCAGCGGTAACACCCAATATTTGAGACTCTCTAAACTATATATCTAATAAACATTATGATCAGCATGTCAAGGTTTATGCATTATGAACTTCATCCAAACTTTATTCTTCAATCCTTAACCAAATTGTATGTGGATGTCGAAACTCTACATATGCTCTGCAGCAAAAAAGGAAAAAAATAATAATGGAGTGTATATTAGAATGATATCAAATTCCTGGCATCATGTCCGTTGTAGATGGTGAAATGTGAATTAGAAGAGAAGAACCATCTTGAGAGATCTTAAACAACAATATAAGTTTTTTTGTGAAAAAACAATAGATAAGTTGGTTAATTTCTACTTTCTTGTACTACCTATGCTTAATTGTTCTAACATAAATTAATTAAGTTCCTATTTCGTAGGTTAAGAAAAGATTGAATATAAACTTCTGAGATATGTCTAGAAAAACTGTTAGGATCGCTATAGAAAGAGTATGAAACTTACAGCTAGAAAATAAAACATTGATTTTATTAGGTAAATGAATTCAAGGATCTAAAGTTAAATGGCACTGAACGTTTATATATGTGAAGCATCTTACCTTCAAAAAAGTTCCAGACATACGTATCCACATGCTTCTAGTTATCTCACATTGCCTGGTATCCAAATAGTGATCTAGTCTTGTAACTAATCCCCGTCTCATAAATTCTTGTTTTATGTTTATCAGTTAGCAGGACTCTTCAAAGAGGTTGTAGCAACAGATGCAAGCCAGGAACAACTTGTCTATGCAACCAAACTGCCCAACATACACTACCATCACTGCACATCTGATGTCCCCATCGAAGACATTGAGCTCCATGTAGCAAAATGTGGCACAGTCAATTTAGTGATAGTAGCTCAAGCTCTCCATTGGTTCGACTTCCCAGTATTTTACAATCGTGTTAATTTTGTCCTCCGTCGCCCCCATGGGATTTTTGCTGCTTGGTGCTACACAAATGCACTAGTAGACAAACAGGTTGATGAAGTCTTCTCTCGATTATACAAAGAGTCTAATCCTTTTTGGGCTCTAGAGCGGAGAATAGTGGAATAAGAGTACAGAACAATTGAGTTTCCATTTGATCCAGTATATGGAATAGAGGGTACAGTACCGGTCGAATTTGTCACAGAGAAACCTATGGACTTGGAAACATATTTGACATACTTGACATCGTGGTCAGCATACTAGACAGCGAAAGACAGAGGGGTGGAGCTGTTAACAGAGAAGGTAATTGGTGATTTTGAGAGTGCATGGGGTGATGATGGGAAAGCTGTTAAGCACGTGAAGTTTCCTATTTTTCTTAGGATTGGGAAGGCGAGAGCATAGTGAATCGAGTTTTTTTTCCTTCTCTAAGATATATATATATATATATATATATATATATATATATATATATATATATATATATATATATATATATATATATATATATATATATATGTTGTTTTCCGTGTTGTCTTAGTCGATCGCAGTAAGATGTATGCAAATTAAAGGGAACTACGTTATCTAATTGTTTTGTATTATTACAATTTTTTTGAAAAGTATGTTGAAACAACTTCTGTTTTAATTTGACTTGTTTTCGCACTTAAATAATTGTAGAGTAGTAGCGCATGCACACACATACACACGCACAAAAAAAAGGGTGAAATGAGGGTGAGTATGGATTTAGAAACGAAGTTATCAGATTCTTAATATTGCTATAAAGAAAATACGAAAGATGAAACAAGTTGTTAAACTTAAACAAATCCCTACCGGGTACTGCCTCTTTAATATATGCATTCCTACGTTCCGGTTCTACTGTAGCTACAGTTTATTTATTTATTTATTTATTTATTTATTTATTTATTTTAATAAAAAAATCTAAGATTTATCAAGGTGAGCTAAGCCCTGTTTAACTTCTCAGCCAAACCTAACCATTTTCCCCTTATAGCATACTTACTGCCTTCTCTCATCACTCGACTTTCTTTGACTACAGAGTCATTCATGGTTAATAAGGCATAACTATGCTAATATGATATACTTAGCATGAAAGAGATTACAACCAATACTTTATGTGCAAACATATCTACAAATTAGTCATATAATACAAAAGTTTATTTAGTTATGGGAACATAGTGAAGATGTTTTCCTTTCGAGAAATACCCTAAAAGGCTTAAGAAAACTTACAACGGGTTCAAGCTTGAGGAGCTTGTTCCTTACAGTACATTACACTATTTTACAAGGCAGTGGTGAGGGAGAACATTAGAGTACAAGGATATTTTCTTAGGCGGGGTTAAGGGATTCGATGATCTTTTGGAGTGGGAGATGGGTGGTATTTATAAGGGTTTTCAGAAGAGGGAGAGGGAGTCTGGAATCATCTGCAGCTTACAACATGTCAAACACTTGAAGGAGCATATGCATTTTTCTAAAGACTTCGTTCTGAGTGGAATTACCTTTATATGTGGCTTATCTGGTGGCCATGCTTTTGTAAGTGTGGTTGGTAATACTTCTGAGTGGAGGTAGCAATACTTCTGAGTGGAGTCTAGGTGTCCTAATTATGCAGTGCCACCGAATCTGAAGATATTAGAGCCATGAGATTGTTGTCGCCACCAATCCATGTTTCTGACATGTTGTCTATATGAGATAGATTTTGTTTATCTTCAAGATTCTTTTTTTCACTTTCTGTTTTTTTTTTTTTTTTTTTTTTTTTTTGAGATAGCTGTCTTTACTGCTTCTGCCACTTGAGTCGCAATCATAGTCCTGATTGATTCTCTTCGTTTGTTTTTCTTGCTTTTGGGTTGGATTGGTGTCCTTTCTGGTTGTTTTTGGAAATCTTCAATCTATTAGAGGAGTTGTAGAATCTGGTCATACTTGTTTTGTTCCGTAACATCTTGATTGTCCATAAGGGCATTGCCTTTGTCTTGACTTTTTTGAAAAGTCACAGCCATCAACAGATTTGGTATGTCTTTACCGGTAGCCATTTGCTCCGGAGTAGCCATTGGTATTGTATCTCTATGAAGGTTTTTGGCAAAACCTTAGCCATAAACGGACTTGATGTGTCTTTACTGGTTGCCGTTTGAGCCAGACTAGCTATTAAATTTATAGGCTCAATAGTACATCTTTCTGCATTTAGAGGGAAATGCAAACCCTTCTCATCCCACTTATTATAGACCGAGGGAGCAGTCCGTGGTGGATTTTTAGGTGGGAATTTGGATTGGAGCTGTTGCTTTTCTAAATCTGCGATCTTTTCCTGCAATTTTTATTTTTCAACAGTTAAACAGTTTTTATTTTCGTTAAGTCTTCTTACTGTTCTTGACATTGCCTCGCAATGATCACAAAATATAATTTTTCCCTGCTTGTCCTTTGTGATGGAATATTCCAAGGGAGTTTCCTGCATGGATCTTAAGGAGGAAAAACAAAATAGTTAGGTCCTAAGTTCGTTTCTAGCTACATCTAATGCCTTTGACAGGTTATAGAAACCTTTAGAGACTGGGTTTTTGAAGTGCTTAATATTATTTGCTACTTCTATCCAAGTATGAAAAACACTTACTAAATTGCCTTGTAGAACTGCATAAAACTTGTATCCCTTTTGGTTCTGACTAAACACTTCTGGTAGAGTTTATGGCTGCTAAGAAATACTTTTGGTCCTTTCTATTAATTGCAATCCATAAATTGTCTAAGATGCATTGTTGTACTTTGGACGTAGAAATATGAGAATATGTTTTGAAAAGAGGACTGCTATTTGAAAAAACAAAAAAATCTTAATTTCCGAATCTCATCCATTCTTGAGGGGTTCTATTCTCATTGGTCTACTGACTGTTCTATTGTGGAAAGATATTATCTGTATGGGTACCTCGGATATCTGGTTATGGTGGAGGCCTAGCCATCTGCATATGGTCATAAAAAATTATTCATTAGAACATATTCTTGTGGTGTTTGCAAAAGATAAGAAATTCTTGCATTAATTAATTGTCTCCTAACTAGGTTTTCATAACTATCTTCATATGGATAAATATGTTCAGCTAATTGGTATAAAAAATGCTTGTCATAGATGCAGTTAATACTTATATTAAATGCTTCTATAGAACATAGTTGCAGAAATTGGAATACAGTAAAATTTATATCTGAATAATCTAGAAAGGGATTAGGAAAATTGCTAATATTAGGGTGTACCATATCGTTATCTAATTCTTCATTCTGTTCTATGCTCATTTTGAGAAATCCTTCTAATGTAGATAGTTCTCCTAGGTTTGCAAGATTTTTTGCCTTTTGCCTAATCATTTGAGCATACCTTTTTTCCCGAATTTCTTTTAATCTTTGGCATATAATTGTAGCATATGGTTCTTTAACTCACCAATATTCTAATAGGTCATGGAGAGTTGCTACATTGGTTATTTTATTAATTACAGAAATAAAATCACTTTTTGTGCAATGTTCTAAAAAGGCAATTATTTCTGTTAATACTAGATCATCTTGAGTTACATTATACGGTTGTGGATGCTCATCCACATTGAATAGGTCAAAAGATGTGTCGATGAGGGTGTCCTCCATGCTTACCCTGCTGGAGCAGGCGGCTAAGAGTAATGGGTAAAACATTACTACTGCCTTTGATGTGTTCAAAGGTAATTCAGGCGCTAAGGTGGAGGCATAAAAAACCTTGCAAACCTAGAAAAACTATCTACATCAGAAGCATTTCTCAAAATGAGCATAGAACAGAATGAAGAATTAGATAATGATGGTACACCCTAATATTAGCAATTTTTCTAATCATTTTCTAGATTATACAGATATGAATTTTACTTTTTTCCAATTTCTGCAACTATGTTCTATAGAAGCATTTAATATAAGTATTAACTGCATCTATGACAAGCATTTTTATACCAATTAGCTGAACAATTAAAGGTTTCACCATTTTTATTCCTTTGCTGCTTAATAAATCAACTATTTCTGTTACATGTACTCTATATTTTACCTTCGAATTAGTTGTAGTTCTTCCTAGGGATGGCAACTGGGCCGGGTAAATCGGCGACCCACCCGCGACCCGGCCCGCGAACCCGGCCCGTTTAAGGAGTTGACGGGTTCGGGTCGAACCCGGTGAACAGTACCGGGTCGACCTGGGTCGCAAATAACGCGAATTCAACCCGCGAAACCCGGCCCGCGAACACGTTAAGAAAGCGAATTGAACCCGCCAACCCGCGGGTTACAACCCGTTGGACTCGTACGGGTCGAACGTTCGCCCCGTTATGGGTCGACCGACCCGCGGGTCGAACGGTCGTAACCAGAGCGGCTCTGGACAGAGCCGTTGCTAACAGCTCTTTAGCCTTTTTTTGGCCATTTTTTGTTTTTTTTTGTTTTCCCCCCCATTTTAAGCCTATAAATACCCCAAAAATCTCATAAAAAATCACACCTTACTCTCTTACTCTCTCTACTATTATACATCATTTCTAAAGAATTTTTCAACAATTGTAGTATTCATCAAACAAGTCTACAACGAGGCATATACACGACCAAATTTCGGTCGTATCGGAATCAAAATTCAACGTCTTCAACATCTTCAACTCTCTTCAACCCTCGTCAAATCTACTTCAAGCTCTCCTCAACTCTTCAATTGCAGAATCGGCAAAGTGCTTCTTTCTAGTTCTATTCTATTCTTATTTTCACAGTTTTTTTTACATACGCATATTCCATGGTGAACGGTATCAAAATTTCACATCTCGCTCGTTATATTTTTTTTTCGTTGTAGTTAAAATTAGTGTTCGTTTTTTGAACTTCTCTATCTCAACCTTCTTGTCTTTTAGATTTTTTTTGTATAATTCACCGTTCCTGCATTGTATATTTTTTTTACATACTTTAGCACATTACTACATTATGTCTAGATCACGCGGTAGCGGTCGTAGCGGGCAAGATTCCTCCTCCTCTTCCCGTAGGCCACCAATTGTCCCAACTAGTGAGCCCGCCCAAGAATACCATGATCCTCCTATGGAACAATGGGGTACACACGATGTTGTTGTAGGTGACATACAATTGGAAGAAGAAGAAGAAGAAGAACAACCAACCGAAACCATACAACCCCGGAGTAGTAGGAAAAGTAGAGGAGAAACTAGCGATTGGCATAAGTTTTATGATTATATCCCGGACGAACATACTCCGTGTATAGGTTTGAAAGTATGTAAAACATGTGGTAAAACATACAAATTCAAGAGGGGTGACGGCACTGGTACAATTAGTAGGCACATCCAACATAACAATAAAGAACTTCTTGAACAACTACAAGGCCAACAAAAAATCAACCCTAGGACCGGTCTAGTTGATAGCTGTGGTAGGGTAAAAATGGCCTGGGGCCCAGCCAAGGCCCAGGATGGCTCACTCGAAAAGGACAATAAAAATCAATCTGGCTCGGCCCCGGACCACTACAGCCTCGGCACCGAGCCGTAAGTTCACCCCCACAGAACTGGTCTCCTCGTATCCGACGAGCCTCGATGGCCCTCGGCCTCCGATCCGCGACAGCCCCACGGGCCGTCCGCCCAGTCTGGTAAGGAATGAAGATGACCTGGCACAACCTAAGCCATCCGATTCTCCCAGAGGCACAGGAGCCCCATGATCAGCCATGTCAGCTCCAAATACCACCTAGGGCTTTGCCACGTCAGCCCTATACCACTCTTGGCACTGCCACATCCGCCCTAAACCCCCTGGGCCTCCTGCCACGTCAGGCCCATGGGCTTTCAGGTTCAGACCCGGCCCCCAAGCAGATCCAAACCCGGTTGGGATTCCCTATAAATACCAGACCCTCACCCACCTTTTCAGGTAATCAATCTTGGCCACCTAAATTCCCCTAGTTATTGCTACTCTCTCACAGAGACTGACTAGATCGTCGGAGGGTCCGCCACCGGGATAAACCCCGGTGTTTCAGGACCGTCCGCAGGTACTCGAGGCATGGCCATCCGAGCCGATCCTCAAGCGCCGAAGCGAGCCCCTCGCTCACCGTCTGACACCGCACTCTTCCGTCATTACAAATTAAGTCTGAACTCACACCTGGTGCATCCACACTGCGACCAAAAACAAACCGCATCAGGTTGGCGCCGTCTGTGGGAACCCTTTATTCGGTACGGACGATAGTCCGAGCCTCGCTACCGACGCTCTAGCTCGACCCGATCTCCCATGGCTCCCCGAGCCTGAAGATCGGCCCGTTCCGCCCGACCGGACGGGCCTCCTCCCGAGGGGGCCCTCGACGGAGGGCAAGCATCCAATAATTCGGGTGGAAACCCCGGACCCCAGCGAAGCGCTTCACACGTCGCTGAACCCGACCTTCGTCGGGTCATTCAGAACAGATGGGCTAGCCAGGCTAGGGGAGGGACCGCTTCCAACTCGGCCCCGAACCATTCCAGGCCTGCGCAAGGGGACAGGCCGTCGGCACTCAGCCGCATCGGCCGAATTCCTACGCCCCGACCCGACCCTTCCAACCATGGCGCGGTCACCAGGGGCGAGTTCAGAAGCTTCAGAGATGAAATCATGGAGGCCCTCCATGGAGCACCAAGGTCTGCGACCTATGGCCGACCCCCTCAAATGAGCGAAGGGAGAAGTCACACTCGTGCGCCGACTCCCCCTCCGGAGCGCACAGACGAGGTGCTCCGACGCCTCCTAGAGATGGAGAATTGAATCGAGCGCATCGGCAACGGGAATCCCAACCTAATCCAAGGACGTGGGCCTTCTCGACCTCCATTTTCCGTCAACATCATAGAAATAGAGATCCCCCGAAACTTCTGACCTCCGCAGTTCGAGACTTACAACGGCGAGGGTGATCCAGCTGATCACATGGAGGGCTTCAAAACCCTCATGATGATTCACAGCGCTTCGGATCCCCTGCTGTGCCGAGCCTTCCCGGCCACCCTCCGGGGTCCGGCCAGGGATTGGTTCTCCAAACTCTCCCCTGGCTCGATCTTCTCGTTCGACCAGCTGGAAGCCAACTTCCTGGCCCACTTCATCACTAGCCGGAAGGCCGAAAGGACGAGCGCTTCCCTGCTCGACCTCAGTCAGAGGGAGGGGGAGTCGCTCCATAACTTCGTCAAGAGGTTCACGACTAAGGCGAGATCCGTCTCTGCCCTTGACGCCGGGGTTGCCTCAGCTGCCTTCCGACACAATGTCCAGCACAACCAGCTGAAGGTCTCCCTGGCAAAGAAGCCACCTCTGGACTTCCCCGACCTTCTCAACCGAGTCGAGAAGTACATACGACCTGAAGAAGCTCTTAACCCAGAGGGCAGCAAGGAAGTCGTGGGGAATGGCAAGCGCAGGGTCGATGAGGCCGAACCTGCCAAGAAAACAGCAAAGGAAGGGGTCGGCACGAAGAGGGCACCTCCGGTCCCTCGCTTCGAAAGGTACACTCCCTTGACACATAACATGTCTGCCATCCTCTTAGAAATCGAGGATAAGAGTCTTGTCCGACTACCTCCCCGACCTAATAACAACAAGAAGCGAGATCAGCGCTTCTACTGCCGGTTCCACAGAGATCATGGGCACGAAACCGACCAATGTCGGGCCCTGAAAGACGAGATTGAGGCCCTTATCTCACGAGGGTACCTCCGAGAATTCACCAGAGAAGGCCCACGGGATCGGCGGGATACAAGGAACTGGAGGCTTTCGCCTCCGATCCCCATCCCGAACCGCATCCAGGATCGGGATCGCTCGCCCAAAGGAGCTGCGGATACGCCATTCATCTTGCACTGTGTCCACGGGGGGCCAATGGTGGGAGAATCAAATACTTCCCGAAAAGCCTTCATCCGAGAGGTGAATGCTGTCCAAGACAACCCTTCGCCCAGGTTGCAACCGGTGCCTGTCTCCTTCTCTGGAGAGGACCTCGAAGGTGTTCGCCTCCCTCATTGCGACGCCCTCGTCATTGGCCTCCACATGGCTAATTGTGAGGTTCGCCGAATCCTCGTCGACAACGGCAGCTCGGTAAATATTCTCTTCCTCGAAGCCTTCGAGAATCTCAAGCTGTCCAGAGGCAAACTCAAGCCAGCCGGATACACCTTACATGGGTTCTCCGGCGTCCCTGTCATAATAGAAGGGATTGTTACTCTCGACGTTACCGCA
Source organism: Hemerocallis citrina (assembly GCA_017893485.1). Taxonomy (NCBI): domain Eukaryota; kingdom Viridiplantae; phylum Streptophyta; class Magnoliopsida; order Asparagales; family Asphodelaceae; genus Hemerocallis; species Hemerocallis citrina. The sequence goes on from CM030367.1 coordinate 77,885,201, forward strand.
GGATCGGCTCCTGTCAAGAGGACCGAGTCCATGGACTTCATGGTGGTAAACGTCAAGGCGGCTTACAACGCCATTTCGGTTCATCTCTTGTTCTCCGACTATGTTATTTCGTATTTGTCGATTCACTCTCCTAACTTAAAGTAGTTCTGAGGACAGAACTATTCTAAGGAGGGAGTAATGTAATATCCCGGACGGATATTAACTCATAGAAATTACTATTTTATTATTATTTTATTATTATTTCATTTTAATCCCAAAATCAGATTATTTTGGTGATTTTTCTCCGGGTTGCCCACAAACAGTGTTTACGCGCATCTATCGGTCGGTGCGCATCCGAAGCACATCAAATTGATAGCGCGACTCTCCGAAGTAATAATAAAATTTATTTTATTATTATTTTCTAAATTAAACTATTTTATGGGAGTTTTAGGAGGATTTTTATAAGAAATTTTTGTATACACATACATGTACACATACATACAATTGTATGGTACTTAGTATATTATACCTAGTATGTAGTATGTACTTTAGGACAATATACTTATTCTTGTCATGGCTACTTAATTAGAAGGTTAGGGTTGATTAAGAGGGTTAAAAGAAGGTTTGTATGCATAAGAGAAGAACTAAAAGACTTCTAGAAACCTTATCCCTCCACCTCACCACCCTACACCATACCCCTCCCCCCCCCCTAGGGCATGGCCGGCCACCTCTTCTTGGGGTTATTTTGTGCCAATGTGGTGCACTTACCACCTCCTATCTCTTCTATAAACACCCCCTCATTCTCCTCCTTCTCTCATTTTAGAAAACAAAAGAAAGAAAGAAAGAAAGAGAGAAAGGAAAAGAAAGAGAGAACAAAAAAATTAACTTTAGAGTTTTGTTTTGTAGGTTGATAGAAGAGTTCTAAAAAGCTAGGGGAAGGAGAGGGATTAGCAAGCAAGTCCTTCCAAATAGAAAAAATAAGGAGGGGGTTTCTTCATGCTTCTTGTTTGTTTGTTTGTTTGTTTGTTTGTTTGTTGACTTCTCCTTCTACCTTCTTGTTTTGTTTGATTTTTTTTGGGTTGTTCTTGTGAATAAGTATGTTGTATGTGGTGGTAAATAAAAGAAAGAAAGTAATAACATATAAAGATCACACCTTTAAATTTGTAGTGTTGTTTATGTTGTTATTGAACTAAAATTCACATATGGCATATGAACATTGAACATACAACCATTGTTGGTTGTAGGACTTAGTATACATAAGCATATGAGCATTTTACAACCATTGTTGGTTGTAGGACTTGATTGAACATTGGACTAATAATAAAAAGCATATGTTCTAATAAAAAAAAAGATCTTTTCTTTTTACTAATCACTAGTTGTAGATTAAAAAGATCTTTCTTTCTTTACTAAACACTAGTTGTAGATTAAAAAGATCTTCTCTTTTTATTAATCACTAGTTGTAGATTAAAAAGATCCTTTCTTTTTATTGAACACTAGTTGTAGCTATTAAAAAGATCTTTCTTTTAATCACTAGTGGTAGAAATATTAAAAAGATCTTTCTCTTTTAATCACTAGTTGTAGAAATAATAAAAAGAGATATTTTTCTTTCATATTTACTAGTTGTAGAATAAAATAAAAAAAATGATCTTTTCTTTATCACTAGTAATAATAAAGACTAGTAAGCAACTAAGTAGTAGTATACTAAAATATAAAGTAGTAATAGTATGATTGATTAATAAGGTAGTAGTAGTATGGTTGATTAAATAAAGCAGTGATGGTATGTTGTAGTAGTAAGTAACTATAGATGTTTTATGTCCATAAAGTAGTAGGTTGTATGTTGTGTTCTTAATTAAAATGAAGTAGTAGTAGTAAGTTGTATGTTGTGTTCTTGATAAGAATGAAGTAGTAATAGTATGGTAGTAGTGGTATGGTTGGTTAAGTAGTAGTAGTAGTAAGTTGTATGTTGTGTTCTTGATAAGAATGAAGTAGTAGTAGTAGTAAAATGTTGTAGGATTGCTTCTAAAAATATTTAGAAGCAATATTCATGCTTCAAATATTGTAGGATTACTTCTAAAAATATCCTACCATGCTTTCATGCTTAACTAGTTGTAGGATGCTTTCTAAAAATATCCTACTATGTTTTCATGCTTAGTTAATTGTAGGATTGCTTCTATAATTATCCTATCATGTTTAGAATATTGTAGGATTGCTTCTATAATTATCCTATCATGTTTAGAATGTTGTAGGATGATTTCTAAAAATATCCTACCATGCTTTATGTTTAGAATGTTGTAGGATTCTTTTTCTATCATGCTTTGTAATGTTGTAGGATTCTTTTCCTATCATGCTTTGTAATGTTGTAGGATTATTTCCAAAAAACATCCTATCATGCTTATGTTTAGAATATTGTAGGATTTATTCTAAAAATACCTAGCACGCTTAATGATGCTTAGGATGTTGTAGGATTCACTCTAAAAATATCTAGTATACTTAATGATGTTTAGAATGTTGGAGGAGAAATCCTAAAATTGCCTATCACATGTGGGAACGACATACATGTTGTAGGACTCATTCAAAAAATACCTATCATGTTTAGTAACTCACTTATGCTTAGAATTTTGTAGGATTCATTCCTAAAGTTTCCTATTATGTTTAATAATTTATTTATGATTAGAATGTTGTAGGAATCATTCTAAGAGTTCCTACCATGCTTAGATTATTCTATTTATGCTTAGAATGTTGTAGGAATCAATCTAAGAGTTCCTACCATGCTTGGATTAATGACATTATGCTTAGGATGTGGTAGGATCCATAATAAAATTACTTACCATGCTAGTTTAATTGTAGGTATGTAATATACCATGCTAGTTAATTGTAGGTATGTGTTATACCATGTTAAGTTAAATGGTAGGTAAGTGATATACCATGCTAGTTTTATCTATGCCATGCTAGCTTAATTACAAGTAAGTTGCATACCATGCTAGTTTAATTATGTGATATACCATGCTAGTTTAATTGTAGGTATGTGATATACCATGACTAGTTTAATTGTAGGTATGTGATATACCATGTTAGTTTAATTATAGATATGTCATGCTAGCTTAATTACAAGTAAGTTGTATGCCATGCTAGCTTAATGATAATTAAGTTGTATGCCGTGCTAGTTTAGATGAATACTCATGTGTACATGATACCCATGCTTAGATAAGTGATTGTTCATGCTATGTTAAGTAGATGATCATGATTCATGCTAAGTAAGTAGGTATCATGCTAATTATTGATCATGTTAAGTTAATGACATCCATACTATGATATTCATGCTTAGAGTAAAGGAACTACCCATGGTTAGTTGTAGTGACCTTATGTTGTGTTCTATACCATGCTAAAAGTTCAAATACTTGCTTAAAATATTGTAGGAGTAGTATTAGAACTACCTACTATGCCTTGGAATGTTGCTTGTTCATACTAATTGGGTTGTGGTGATTAAGTCATGATAAGTAGTAAGCTCCCATGATCAATTTGTAACCTACGCTTGACTATAGTGGACTTTATGTCTAGGTCGTAAGTGATTTTCATGCTTGAGCTCGATGTAAGCATAAGCATTAATCATATTCATACTTAGGAGTGTGATGGTGAGTAGTTCTGTTTTGTAATTGGATTACCGTAGGAAGATGCCTACGAGTGTATGTCATGCCTAAGGCATTATAGGTCGAAGTAGTAAGATCGGGAAGACCTCTAGTATTAGTTAGTTGATAAAGGCCGTTTTGTCGCCTTCGATTCTTCCTTAGTAGAATACCGATCATAGACTACTAGTAGATTCTTTTGTTGCTTCTAATAATAGAAGATTAAGTTTGCTAGTAAGCACGTTTGGTTGCATCTAGGATTGATTACCTGTATGGTTGTTTGCACATGGTTGTGCTCGTACGTGGCTCGATTGGCCCGTATGTAGCTGTGGGTCTCATACGTAGCTTAGTTGGCTCGTATGTAGGTTGTTGTCTCGTACGCGGCCCGACCGGCCCGTGCGTAGCTGTTGGTCTCATACACGGCTTATTTGGCTGGTATGTACGTGGTTATCTCCTACGAGGCCCGTCTGGCTCGTAGGTAGTTATTGTTCATACGTAGCTTATTGGCTCGTATGTGGTTGTTACTCGTGTATAGCTTGTTAGCTAGTACACAGTCGTTGTGCTCGTCTAGGGTGAGGTTACCACCCTAAGGGCTATCGACCGTCAAGACATATGATTTCTACCCTAAGGAACTATGGAGGATTCGCTCCTTGTGTACCGTCGAATCTTAACCAGGGTAGGTTGATCGAGGACCGGAGTATGGACAAAATCCAAGTCTAGGGTAGCGGCATGCGTGTATATTCGCACAGCCAAAGTCTTGGATCGATGAGCCACGAACCAGATCCTGAGGGATTCTGGTAAGTCTAGGTTGAGCAGCCTAGTAGAGGTGTCTTGCGAAGCCTAAATTAAAGGCCTAGCAGGTTGTGTTTATAATAGTGTCACCCCTAGGATTGTTCGAGTCAGGGACATCATTAGGATAGTGACTTACAAGGATCAGTTTACTTAAACCCTTTTGCTGGGAGAGAGGAGTCAGTTGTAGGGGGCCCCTTACACTAACTCGTCCCTTGAGGCAGATCTTAGGTGGTGTATTGGGTTGTACCTTCCCGTCAAAGGGATACGTACGGTGCTGTCTCACAAGTTGAGGACACGGGTTGCGTATCTCGCGCTGTTAATTCCTGAGGTGCCGTGGCTGGGGGTGCCACAGGATACATTGGGCAGTCCTGCGCTTGCGATACCCTAGAGGGTGCCACAGGGTAGGCTTCGTGCTACCCTGCGCTTGCGAAACCCTATAGTTAATTTTGGAATGATGCCCGATACGTTGGGTTCGTCTATTTGGAGAGAGGTCCGGTTGGCCGGGTCGCAGTGGCGAACATAGACACCACTAGCGAAATGCAATAGTGGGACTTGACCACGTCTGCAACCTCATTAGCCACGTGTAGGTGTCGGGAACAGGTTGAGTACAATTAGAAGTTCATAACGCGGGTTCTAATCCCTATATATGGAGAAACGGCTTGAGATGGAGTCACATGTAGTATGGGCTGCATGTTGCTTTCGGAGACTTGCTGACATTAGAATAGGAGGCGACCTAGTTCTATTTAAATACCACATTAGAGTCTAGTCATAGCACTCACAAACACTTAAACTACACCAACACTATTGCTATATTGTGTATATTGTTTGGAAGATTCGCTGCTATATGATCAGCCTTTAAGCGTCAGTGAATACTGACGTCCCCACTTCCATAGGTACTGGATCGCCGAAGTACAAAGGCGAAATTCAGGAGGACTCAAGACAAGGAAAGCAAGGAGTCAGTGTTATGTTTAGTTCCGCTGCAGTATATGTATTGATTATGTATTAGTTGAGAGGTACTCTGATGTAAGATGTTGAAGATTGTAATATTTAGAAATGTAAAGGTAATATTGTAACTCTATTGTAAGGTATTACAGTTGTACAATATTCAGACTTGTAACACATTGTGTATTGAATAAAAAGTTTTAAATTCTCCTGTTTTTCTGTGTATTGTGACTAATTGAAGAAAAGGTCTTGGCTCGTGTCACGGTTTTCCAGTGTTGGAAATCGGGGCGCTACACTAGAACCAGGGTAGTCTTCTCAGGAAGGCTCAACGGCTCGCCATCATCCTTGCCGACCCATAATCCCTCGACAGCTCGAGGTTCTGCCTAGCACCAGGGTAGTCTTCTCAGGAAGGCACCACGGTTCGCCATCACCCTTGCCGACCCATAATCCCTCGCCAGCTCGAGGTTCGGTCTAGCACCAGGGTAGTCTTCTCAGGAAGGCTCAACGGCTCGCCATCACTCTTGCCGACCCATAATCCCTCACCAGCTCGAGGTTCGGTCTGCCACTAGGGTAGCCTTCTCATGAAGGCCCAACGATTCGCCATCCCATTTCCACGACCATAAACACTCCTCCATGGCTAACTCCCGCATCCCCGCAGGAGTGGGGGGCTTGTGTGGTAGGATAAAAATTGCTTGGGGCCCAGCCAAGGCCCAGGATGGCTCACTCGAAAAGGACAATAAAAATCAATCCGGCTCGGCCCCGGACCACTACAGCCTCGGCACCGAGCCGTAAGTTCACCCCCACAGAACTGGTCTCCTCGTGTCCGACGAGCCTCGATGGCCCTCGGCCTCCGATCCGCGACAGCCCCACGAGCCGTCCGCCCATCCTGGTAAAGAATGAAGATGACCTGGCACAACCTAGGCCATCCGATTCTCCCAGAGGCACAGGAGCCCCATGATCAGCCATGTCAGCTCCAAATACCACCTAGGGCTTTGCCACGTCAGCCCTATACCACTCTTGGCACTGCCACATCCGTCCTAAACCCCTGGGCCTCCTGCCACGTCAGGCCCATGGGCTTTCGGGTTCAGACCCGGTCCCCAAGCGGATCCAAACCCGGTTGGGATTCCCTATAAATACCAGACCCTCACCCACCTTTTCAGGTAATCAATCTTGGCCACCTAAATTTCCCTAGTTATTGCTACTCTCTCACAGAGACTGACTAGATCATCGGAGGGTCCACCACCGGGATAAACCCCGGTGTTTCAGGACCTTCTGCAGGTACTCGAGGCGAGGCCATCCGAGCCGATCCTCAAGCGCCGAAGCGAGCCCCTCGCTCACCGTCCGGCACCGCACTCTTCCCTCATTACAAATTGAGTCCGAACTCACACCTGGTGTATCCACACTGCGACCAAAAACAACCGCATCAATAGCCACCCTTATGATCCCGATCTTGTTCGTCGGGAAATGGCCCAATTAGTCATTAAGGAAGAGTTACCATTTTCCTATCCCGAGAGTAGGGGCTTGGAAAATTTTAATCAAACGGCATTAAACCCTCATTTTAGAAGAATTCCGAGAAATACTTGCAAATTGGATTGTTTTAAAATATACATCGAAATGAAGGACGCTTTGATTGCAATTTTATGGAGTTTAACTTGTAAGGTTAGTTTAACTTCGGATTGTTGGACGGGTGTCAAAAATATTTCAATGATGGGAATAACCTGTCATTGGATCGATAATGATTAGATTCTTCAAAAAAGAATCATATCACTTGCGGCGTTGCCGTATCCCCATAGTGGCGCTGAAATAGCAAATTGTATTATAGAAATTTGTGATGTTTTCCATATTCGCGATAAAATTATGTGTATTAGTTTTGATAATGCATCTAACAACAATGTAGCAATTACTACTTTAAAATCCGTATTAAATCCTCCATCTGACAATATTTTTCATGTTAGATGTGCATGTCATATTATAAATTTATGTGTTCAAGATGCATTAAAAATAGCTGATCCATATATAATTAAAATTAGAAATTGTGTACATTTCATTGTATTAAGTCCAAGCATTTTATAAGAATGGAAAGCTTGGTGTAGGGTTAGAAATGTTCCTTTTAGAAGATTTCCAAAGGATGTTAGACACCGATGGAATTCTACTTTTGATTTACTAAATGTTGTTACAGAATATAAAGCAGTTGTAAATGATTTTTGTATCGCAAAAATTATGCACAATTTTAAAATGACTCCCCCTGATTGGTTTTTTACCGAATCTTTATTGAAATTTTTAGAACCTTTTAAAACCGCAACTTTAAAATTTTCAAAAACATATGAATCTACTTCTAGTAACATTTTTGTTGAATTAGTTAGCATGATGCAAACATTTAACAAAATGTTAAATGATATCAATATTGGTGAGATTGTAAAACCTGCATTTCAAAAATTTTTGAAGTATTATTTTCCCCCTCCTATGTTGATTTGTTTTGCTACGGTTATGGATCCTCGTATCAAATTAGAAGGTACGAAGAGTTTGATAGAGATGTTTTTTGCATTACTTGAGGAACATGTAGAATTAGTAATTGATTGCGTTACTTTTTTAGTTCAGTTTGAATCTACGTTAAATAACTTGTATGATTATTATGATAGACGTTTTGCTTCTAGTAGTACAACTTCTGTAGTTAGTTCTTCTTCTGGTAGTTCTAAAGGTAAGGGTAAAAGTAGAATTGGTGATAGAACATTTAATTTACTTGAACAAATTCAATCAAAAAAACCTAGGACTAATCAACCAAATGAATTAAATTGGTATAACCAACAAGATTCTGAGCCTTCTACTTCTCCACTAGATATTTTACAATGGTGGAAAGACCATGACCACACTTTTAGTACTCTGTCAATTATGGCTAAAGATTTACTAACTCCTCCTGTCTCTACAGTTGCTTCTGAGAGTGCATTTTCTTCAAGTGGCAGGGTTCTAACTGATTACAGGAATAGCATGAAGCCCGACACATTAGAGATGCTCGTTTGCACAGAATACTGGTTGAAGGCTGAAGATAGGACACAAGGAAAAGCACTATCAACGTCCACAAGTGGGAGCAACTCGCCGGAAGAACAACAACAACAACAATAATATCTTTGCTTGTTATGTTAAATTATAAAAATTGTAGTCAATTAAAATTGTATATAAGAAATATGTTATTGTATAAAACTTATTTGTGAATTGAATTCTTCATTTCATTAGAAATTGTGAAAATTTTATAACTTAAATTCATATGAAAAATATTTCAAAATTTGTTGCCAATTTCACTCTTTCAATCTTATTATTATTATTACGATTTTTAATGTTTATTAGTATTATTACTTACTTAGTATTATTATTATTATTATTTTAAGCTACAAAAAAAAAAAAAATCTAACCCTATATAAACGGGCCAACCCGCGGGTCGACCCGGCCCAACCCGGGTTGAACCCTAAAGGGTTCACGGGTTGGGTGGGCCACCCAAACCAAATTTGAGCTTGGCCCGGCCCGGCCCGGATAAGTGGGCAAACCGGCCCGAGCTCGCCCACTATACGTGCCAACCCGTACGGGTTGGGCCCGGCCCGGCCCACTCGACCCGTTCGCCATCCCTAGTTCTTCCTAAAAATGCTATATGTACTAAGAGATTATCTCCATTGTGGACTTCTTCATACCCTTTTGTCTGAATCCCTATATGGATGTATCTCATAAAATCTTGAAGAGGCATCATAAAGTATGGGTTGCAATAAAATATTCCTGAATTGCTATTCATATCTACTTCTATACTAGCTATCATACCTCTTGCAATATCATTCCATCTATTATCATATAATGTGATTAGAACTTTGCAGCCTAAGTTTTTTCTCATAAGTCCCTTAATGCCTACGACTATTAAGCCTAAATGCATTAATTTATACCTAGAAGTTCTAAGCTCATGTCCAGCTTCCTGACTTATTAAGGGTAACCTACATGTCTGGTTTCCCAGACAACTTAGTGCTTGTTCTCTATTATGTCTAAAAAATTCAGGCCTAAATTCAAATCTCCCAGTCAGATTAAGAATTCTAGGGTTAAGGATGTTCAATCCTTCCCTATGGAATCTTTCATAATCTTGTTCAGGATTTATACGTTCATCTAGTTGGATATCATAATTGCTTGACCTTCTGGAAAATAGTCTTTCTATAAGTGGTCCTGCCCTACTTGTAGATCCTTGATCTGACCTGATTGTTCTCGAGGATCCTGTAAATGGTTGAACTTCTGTTTGTGTCCTATTCATGATTTTGATAATTCTTTCTTTTCTAATGGTCTAGTAGGAAAATTAAATACTACTGGTTTTCTTGTAACTCTTTCTTTTCCTGTTGGTTCCAGTCTCACTGATCCTAGTTTATCAGTGTTCTTACTAAGATTATCTTGGAAATTTTGATATTTCTAGTTTCCCTAGTTTTTGTTCAGCCTCTTCAATTCTTTTTTCTAGTTTTTGTTCTACCTCGTCGATTCTTGTGTATTTTAAGAATAAGCCTAATAATAGTATTATTTTGTTTAATAACAGTTCTTTCTAAAATTGATCCTGTGTTATAATTACTATATCCTGCGGGACTAGCTTGAAATGTCTTTGTATAATGTACGGCCTCTAAATAGGCCTTTGCATTAATTAAGAACAATTCTTTTTATTTCTTTTAATTCTAGTTTATTATTTATTACAACTTCGAGTACTTGATTTATTATCTCAACGAATCTAGGATTCTTTTCACTGCGTGTAGAATGTTGTAACCTATAATTGTTTTGGTCTTTTATATAATCTAGCTTACTTGAAATATCTTTTAAGATCTGGGTTTTCTCTTTAAGAGATGAAATTAAGTTATCTCTAAATTTTTGTTTGTGGATATCCTTTTCTTCTAGACTTCGTTTTAAATTTATAACTAAATCTACAAGAGTATTCTGAACTGGATCTTTATTATGAAATAAATGCTTTATTTCGTCAAAGTTCTCAAAATTACAGCTAAGGATCTGTTTTTCTAAGGTAGCAACTAACCTAGGGTGGAAACAAGAGTCTAATTATGACAGATCTATTGTTATGGATCTGTTCTATGGCTCTGATACCAAAATGAGGGCGAGTATGGATTTTACGAGATACATCCATATAAGGATTCAGACAAAAAGGTATGAAGAAGTTCACAACAGAGATAATCTCTTGGTACATATAACATTCTTAGGAAGAACTACAACTAATTCGAAGGTAAAATATAGAGTACATGTAACAAGAATAGTTGATTTATTAAGCAGCAAAGGAATAAAAATGGTGAAGCCTTTAAAATATGATTCACAAAGACTAGCAGGATTAGAATGGAATTTAGAAAACTTCATGGAACCAACAAAAACTCTTGTACCGCAAGATGCATTAGTTTACCAAGAAAAAGGTAGAACTAGCAAACGTTTTACAAATTACATCCCACAAGTACACAGAAACATACAAGAATTAGAAATGGATGTAGAATCTGACTTGGTACATATAGAATGTCTTGAAACATTAGTATCAGAAACCGATAAGAATCTCTATCCTATAGAACTAGGCATAGAAAAGTTATCAAATAAAGAATTATTAGAACTAGAAGATATGCATTACATAAATGGATCTATAAAAGAACACGAATATTTATACTATGATATATAACAAAATATTAGAATAAGAATCCTACAAGAAGAATTAGATACTGTAACATAAATCTCAGAGATATCATATCAAAATGACCTAGCAGAAATATGGGAATCAAAAGTCACTTCTCCCTATAGGGGAACACCAATTTATAATCCTTCAGGAGTTATAATTGGTCATAGTGGCTATAAAAGTGATAATATACCCAGATTTAGAGTAGATGATTACAAAGAACCCAAAAATAAATATAGAACTAAGGGGAAAAGACAACCAGTACAACAACCAATCAAGTTCCACGCCAGAGGAGAAACCCATATTCTAAATCTTGCTGCTCATGATCCATAGGCTTGGTTAAATATATTAGATGTATGGAAATATACATTGATAGGAGATTATGATAGATAGAACATCTTTAAATTTAGAAACAGAAGAGATGTATAAGTATTTAGAAACTTTCTTAGGTGAAAGTGTAAGAGCCTTATGGGAAGCTTTTAAAGTATCATATGTAGAAGATTATAATACAATGCTCATGCTAGGCCCTAATCCCTATAATTTTGTGAATAAAATACAAGCATTAGTCATAGGAGAAGATCCGAATACAGGAATGTTAGGAGTACAAAAGAACCTATCAGGACTTTAGAACAGTTAAGTTTATACAAATGGAAGAACATAAAGAAATTTCTTAATGATTACTTTTATTATACTTGAATTTCAGGGAATGCTTTTAATCCAGATTTAGGAGACAAATTATTTAGAAAACTCCCCGGTGCCTTAGGAGTAGAGATAGCAGAAAAATAAAAAAATTGGTTAGAAGTAATGACAGCCGGACCAGATCACCTATGGTCAATAGGACAAAAAATACAACATGTTATTAACGTATTAAAAGATAAATGTACAGAAATTACAAATTTAAAAACAATTAAAAAGTTCAGATTATGGGTTTTGCAAAGAAATATACACTCACCAGACATATGGTATAGGAGAAAGAAGTCCTAGAACTTATAAAGAACATAGAAGATGTACAAAAGAAAACCCAAAGTATAGAAGAAGAAAAAAATTATTTAAGAAAGTCGAATAGACAAAAACCATATCTAGACCCTCAGAAACATGTTAGGAAGTTTAAGCCAAATAGATTGTATAAAAATAAACTAGAATGTTATACATGTGGTAGTTCAGAGCATTTGAGTAGTACTTGTCCTAAAAGAATAAATAGACATGATCAAAATATCATACTTATAGAATGCACAAATGAAGATTTGATTAATGTTGATGAAACAATATCTGATACAGAATCGATTTACTTGATCGTTATCATAGAAGATTTTAATTAAGAAAACGAGACTCAACAAGATAAACAGCCAAATGGGTTAATTGAAGATTTTGTACCATTTCTCAATATACCAGAAATAAACTTCTTTGATTTAGACATGATGAATATAAAGTCTACCAGTAAGGGGCTAATAACTCCAAATTTATTATTATCCACTTCACGCATATTAGAGACTTGTAAACATGACTGGCAACTCGTTACAGGTATGGATATCATGCCATTTTTATTTTGTAAAGGATACCCTAGTAAGATGTATAGAACAAAATGTTCAAAATGTTATCAGGAAGGATGCATTAAATGCATAAAAAAGAACTACAGTTTAACATTTAGTCATTTAGTAGCTAAAACAATGGTAAATACTGATGAAGTAAAAATCCTAAAAAAAGAATTGAAAACTTAGAAGATACACAAAAGAATTTATATACAAAGGTAGAAACAATAGAAGAAAAATTAGATAAAGGAAAAATGGTAGTAGAAAAAAATGAACCAAGAATAGATCCACATCAGTTTGATTTAATCCAGATATGCAATAAGGACATATTAAGGGCACTAAAAGTTAGATGTGTGATAATAATGATGAGCTATGAAGTAAAGTGTTTAGCATCAATAGATACAGGTTGTACGAACTGTATTATAAATAAAGATATAATCCCAAAACAATACATAGTAAAAGCCTTGAAACCTGCAGTTGCTCAACAAATGGATGGAAAGGTATTCACGTATGATGACCTTTTAATCCTAAATAGTAAAATTAGATTTGAAATCAACTGTGGAGAAAGTATATAATATACATTACCTAAAGAATCCACATGGGTTAGACAACTTGACCTAAGAAATGATTTTATTTTAGGATTAAGCTTCTGATTAAAGGATAACGACAGTATGCTTATAAGTAAAGACAACTTACAGTTGCAGAAAGATACAATTTTTACACCAGTATATACACATGACGAATCAACCATGATAAGAGAGCTAGAAAACCCAAAGGAAGCAAAAGAATGCACTTGTCCTCATGAAAGACAATGTGAGTTACATGACATAACCCCTAATGATGAATATAATATGGATAAAGAGTATGGAATAGAAGTTCATACAGACTTTATGAATTTAAAACATCTTTATTACACATTAGTAAGTGAACAAGACATTGAACAATTAATTTCAAAAATAGGAAAATTAGGAATAATGGGTGAAGAAATACTAAAATATTAGGATAAAGATAAGGTGGTGTGTAAACTAGATACTATAAATCCTGAATATAAAGTTAGAACAACAAAGATAAATGCTACAAACCAATATATATATGATTTTAAAATTCATATTTCAGAACTATTAAAATTATGAGTTTTTAGAAGGTCAGATAGTCCTCATTGATCTGCTGCTTTTATTGTTAGAAAATATAGTGAAATAGTTAAAGGAAAGAGTAGAATGGTAATTAATTATGAAAGACTAACTGATAATACAAGGGATGATGCATATAATATTCCAAATAAAACTAGATTAATAAGTCAAATACAAGGGTGTAATATCTTTAGTAAATTTATTCAAAATCAGGATTTTGGCAAATCAAGATGCATCCTGAAAGTATGGACAACATTTACATGTCCAGAAGGACATTTTGAATGGCTTTTCATGCCTTTTGGTCTTAAGAATGCACCATCTGTTTTTCAAAGAAAGATGGATGAAATATTCTTAAAACACAAAAAAATTACTGTTGTTTACATAGATGATATTCTAGTTTTTAGTAAAACAATGCAAGAACACAGGGGTCATTTACAGATTATTATTTCAGAATTTATTAATCATGGTATCATAATTAGTAAGAAAATGATGCAGCTGTATAAACCACATATTGAATTTTTAGGAGCCATTATTGGGCATGGAAAAATTGGATTACAACCCCATATTGCCCAAAAAGCTTTAGAATTTCCAGAAAAATTAGAGGAATTAAAACAGATCCAACAATTTTTAGGTTTTGTAAATTATGCAAGACCATTTATAAAGGGTTTAGGTAAAATTGCAGGTCCTTTATATGCAAAAACTTCTCAGAGAGGACAAAGATATTTGAACCACGAAGACATCAAATTAGTCCAACAAATTAAGAGCTTCCTTAAAGAACTTCCAAAGTTAGCCTTACCATTAGATTTAGACTATCTAATTATAGATCAGATGGTTACAATATAGGATGGGGGGCAACCTTGATTGCTAAACCAAATAAGTATTCCGATAAAAGTTTAGAAAGAATTTGTAGATATGCTAGTGGTAAATATAAAGAAAAAGGTAACATTAGCAGTATTGATGTAGAATTGTTGGCAATCTCTTATGCTTTAAATAGTTTTGAACTATTTATTATTTCCAAGAAGGAAATAACTGTTAGAACAGACTGTGAAGCAATCGTTTCCTTTCATTCAAAAATGGCTTTAGAACCTAAACACAGCTCTAGACAACGTTGGCTTAATTTTTTAGATAGAGGTCTTTACCTTAGCACCTGAATTACTTTTGAACACCTCAAAGGAAGTACTAACATTTTACCAGATACTCTTAGCCGACTGCTCCATCAGAATGCAATGGTTAGCGTGGTGGACACCCTCACCGACACATCTTTTGACCTACTCAATGTGGATGAGCATCCACAAACTTATAATGTAACTCAATATGATCTAGTATTAACAGAAGTAATTGCCTTTTTAGTACATTGCACAAAAAGTGATTTTATTTATGTAATTAATAAAACAAACAATGTAGTAACTCTCCATGAGCTATTAGAATATTGGTGGGTTAAAGAACCATATGCTACAATTATGCCAAAGATTAAAAGAAATTTGAGAAAAAGGTATGCTCAAATGATTAGGCAAAAGGCAAAAAATCTTGCAAACCTAGGAGAACCATCTACATCAGAAGCATTTCTCAAAATGAGCATCAAATAGAATGAAGAATTAGATAGTGGTTTGGTACACCCTAATATTAGCAACTTTGTGGAAATGCTAGGGTGATGCTCGCGGTGCATGCCGAGCGTCGAGCCATAAAACCTTACTGTGAGGCAACTTTGTGGAAAAGCTAGGGTGATGCTCGCGGTGCATGCCGAGCATCGAGCCAGAAAGCCTTGCTGTGAGGTAACTTTGTGGAAAAGCTAGGGTGATGCTCGCGGTGCATGCCGAGCATCGAGCCAAAAAGCCTTGAGTTGTGAGGCAACTTTGTGGAAAAGCTAGGGTGATGCTCGCGGTGCATGCCGAGCGTAGAGCCAGAAAGCCTTGCTGTGAGGCAACTTTGTGGAAAAGCTAGGGTGATGCTCACGATGCATGCCAAGCGTCGAGCCAAAAAGTCTTGAGCTGTGAGGAAACTTTGTGGAAAAGTTAGGGTGATTCTCGTGGTGCATGCCGAGCGTCTAGCCAAAAGCCTTGTGCCTTGGGGCAATTTTGTGAAAAAGCCAGGGTGATGCTTGCTGTGCATGCCGAGTGTCGAGCAAGAAAGCCTTGATCTTTGAGGCAACTTTGTGGAAAAGCAAGGGTGATGCTCGCGGTGCATGCCGAGTGTCGAGCCAAAAAGCCTTGCTGTGAGGCAACTTTGTGAAAAAGCTAGGCTGATGCTCGCGGTGCATGCCGAGTGTCGAGCCAAAAAATCCTTGAGCTTTTAAGGAAACTTTGTGGAAAAGATAAGGTGATGCTCGCGGTGCATGCCGAGCGTCGAGGCAAAAAGCCTTGAGCTTTAGGAAAATTTTGTGAAAAAGCCTGGGTGATGCTCGCGGTGCATGCCGAGCGAGCAGAAAGCCTTGTTGTGAGGCAACTTTGTAGAAAAGCTAGGGTGATGCTTGCGGTGCATGCCGAGTGTCGAGCCTTGAGGCCATGCGGTGGCCAGTGGCTCGCTTCGGTGCTTGGTGTGTCCGAAGTTCACGCCGGGCTCCGAACGTTCGAGACTCGAGAGTTTGGGCCGCAAGTGGGCCAACAAGGGGGTGACACGTGTTTTACTGATGTCACATTTTTTGGGGGGTTTCGAGGAGTCACGGAGTTCACTATATATCCCCCACCCCTCTCCTCATTTCTCAACTTTGCCTTCTTTCTCCAAGCTCTCAAATTTTCTCTCCTTGTGCATTTTAGTCACTGCCAGTGACTTTTCCGGCATCTCCCAGTACTTCGAATCAGGTTATTTTTTTCAATAATGTCAAGGGCTCAGTCTGGTTCGTCCGCCACCACCTCGGGTCATGATGAGGCTCCCCGTATCTTTGACTCAACGTCATCGGAGTCTGAGGAAAAAATTTATGACGTGGCGCAGCTACGCAGCAGGAGGCCCTTCGTAGTAGATTCGAGCAACTCAGAAGGGGACGTGCCCATGGGAGATGGTGGCAAAGAGGTTGAGGTCAGCGAGAGGGACGAAGAGCAGATTTTAGTGGTCGAGGGGGGAGAGGAACGAAGGGATGAGACTTCGTCAGAGGATGATGATTTAGGCTCTTTGGCAACGTCCTCTCGCTCGAGGCATCGAGTTCGACGGAGGAAAATGAGGTGGATTATGCCGGACAGTCCGGATGAGACGGCTCCCGTAGTTAACCTTGAGGTTCCATTTGAAGTTCAGTCTATGCATTATCCGAAGTTATCAGGAGGACATTGAGGAGTTGGTCCGGTATAAAGGCGATGTTGATGATGATGAGGTGGAGGCTTTTTCACCCGCTAAGCAAAAGATATCTATGGAAAAGATACTAACTATCCTAACCGCGAATGCCTCCCTGTCATCCGGGCTAGTTACTTGATCGTCCAGGAGTATGAGCTACTAATCCCTAGCCCTGGGGTCCGCCCTACGGATAAGTTGGCACCCGGCTTCTGCATGTTCCCAGTGGATGCCTTCTGCTCGGGCTTGCGACCGCCACTCCACCCATTCATCACGGAGGTCCTGAATTGGGCATCGCTAAGCCCGATGCAGTACGGGCCCAATTCTTGGAAGCAGCTTGTGTGCTTCATGCTCCTTTGCGAGGAGCGGGGGGGTCCAGTTGAAGCTGAAGTACATCCGAGTGATCCTTGGACTTAGCTGGTCTGGGGAGTTCGGAGGGATCTACTATATCTCGCCACGCCGAGGAAGAAGGGTTGTGCATGGGCATCCTGACTATATCAAAGGGTGGAAGGAGAAATACTTCATCGTTCGGAGCCTGACCCCATGGGTGATACCCACGGCTTGGAGGTTTTACAAGCCCAATCTGAAGGGTCCCCGCAAGTCTGATTTGACAGCCGAAGAATGGGCAGTCGTTGAGAAGATATGTTCGGAAAACAGTATTGGTTGGTCGAACGTGACGGCGAGGCACTTGGCTCGAATCGGACTATGCCCCACTCCTATCAGTATGGTTTTTGTCTAATTTTCTTTCAAGTGTTTTCCCTCGTCTTATGAGATTCTCATTTCAGCAGACATGGACAACTTGGAGATCAAAGAGAGGAGGGTGCTAATGAAGAAGAAGAAGGCCGAGGAGGCCGATCGGGCTGAGCATGGGAAGCGTGACAGAGTCCCTTCCGAGGCGATTGTGGAGGAATCCCCCTAATCGACACCGAAAAAGCACAAGTCCTCCAAACCGGGCCCCAGCTCCAATAACCAGAGGGTCACCGAAGGGGTGAGGGGTGGCCTCACACCCGTCACTCCGTCGGCCGAGCAACTCGTGGGCAAGGTGGGGTTTCAACCATGGGCCCCGGACTAGGCCGTTAAGGTCGGGAACACCGTGTCAGATGGATCTGTGGCCATCGAGACCGGAAGGCCCGAGAGTGTGACATGGTCGAGTCCAACTACATGAACTGGGCTCCGGAGAGCATGCAGGTAAATTCGTTGGGTAATGATTCTTTTGTAGTTTGTTGATTGGGTCATACTTTCGTGCAAATCTTCTAAGTTGGTTCCCCTTGATTATATGCCTGCGTGGAGGGTGCTCAGCTCATGAAGCTGTAGCGGCTAGAGTTGAGGAATGAGATGATGAACTCTCAGTGCTACGAGCGAGAGATGAAAGATCTCAAGCTAGCGCAGATGGCACTTGAGGGCCAAATCCAGGCTCTCCGAGCTGAGCAGGTGAACCAGGTCGATGCCCATATGAAGCAGATGGCCGAGCCGACGAAAGATGCCTACCGACGAGAGAGGATGATGAAGCAGGCTGGGATGGACAAGGTCATCGAGGCCCAGGACGAAGTCTACGCCCTGGCGATGCGGCATGTTAAGCACTTCCACTCGGAGTTGGACCTTAGCAGCTTCCATTGCGACCTGGAGGTGCCTGAACTTCAGTTGACTCCCACGGGTGGTGATGATGATGATGCTGCTGCGGGAGCTGACCCCAACCCTGATGCTGCGGGGGCAGACCCCAACCAAGGGCTGCCAACCGAGGAAGAGGTGGGGCAGCCATAGTCCTTGCTATTTTATTTGTTTTTTTTTCTCCTCTTATTTTTGTAACTGCTGTGCGTGGACTGGCCACCGCATTTTGTAAACTCATTTTTTGATCAATGAAAAAGAGGCCGAATCTCTTGACTTAAAATGATTTTTGGATTTTGGGTTTTTTTTGGCCAAGTGCAACGGCTCAGAGTGATATTTCTTTGTCTGTTTGCCAGATAGACGCGACCCTGAGGGTAGACCCTGGCGGTGCGGAGATGAGCCGGCTGAGTGGTAAGATGTCAGCCCTAAAGTTTGCTCTGACCTGATGCTGTAAGGAGGCTCACGACCGAGAGGCTGCCATTCAATACTTTATGGACAAGTTAGAGGGACTTAGCCTGGAACTGGTGCGATTTAAGAAGCTGATAGCCGACCGTGACTTGGGTAGTGTAGGATTCCAATTTTTGATGGCTTGTACTTCCGCTCGGCGACCTTCGTCTGAATCCTTTCTACGCGAGGTTATTGTGGAGAAAGAGTTAGAGGTGCAACGGTATAAGATAATGCTTGGGATATCGGGGTCCCGATTCGTTTCCTTTGGTGGCGCTCGTCCTTCTGCCGCTGCTTCATTACCGACCCTGAGGATTGGGCCAGCGAAGCCTTGCGATGCGCAGAGCTTGGTCGCCGGTGGGTCTACCTTGGCGACACCGGGCGATCCGGCGAAGGAGCCAACTCGATCGGCTGGCCTTGAACTTGTCTGTATCAATCCTGCGTCTCCGACGCAGGAGCCCTAGGCTGAGTCTGAACAATGTAATAAAGTCTTCCTTTATAACGATGCATTTCCCTTAGAATAATAATAAGAGAACACAATTGTATTGCTTTGATTGGTTCTTTTGTCATGGGCTTACTTCTGATCTCCGAGGACAGATCCTCGGCATCCGGGCCAAGGGAGGGGCTCGAGCCGAAGTGTGATAACGAGAGTGAGGGATCTTGGAAGCCTAGCAATGGAGGAAGTTTCGTCTTCCAATGTCATTAATGGCTATCAGACATTTCGACTTCCCATGCCATAAATGCGCATTACCTGAGGGCTATATAACCCTCACCCCCTCATCAGAAATTTTATCACTTCATCGTGAGTTCTCCTCACCGGTGGCTCTCCTGCCGCTCTCTGACAATTGGTGGTAACGACGGTGAGTGTTGTTTATCCCCAGTTGCTAGGGGGTGAAAGGTGAGCCGACCTCAGAGTACGGGGCTCGGGGCGCTTGCCGAAGGCGAGAGCCCTAAATGAAACTTTTGTCCGAGAATCCTGTGATTAGTGGCTCTCCTGCCACCCTCAGATAGTTTGGGGTAGTGCTGGCGAAGGCTGCTCTACCACCTGGCTGTCGGCGGGTGAAAGGCAAGTCGGCTCGTGGTTCGGGGCTCGATGGTTCTCGCCGTGGGCGAGGGCCATAAATCTAAATGAAATTTATGACCAAGCGGTTAGTGGGAGTTGAAGCTGATGGTTTAAGACTTGATTGTTTGATGAAACCCTCATAGGTGCTCGAAGTCCAAACCAAGCGGCAAGCACGTGAGGGTTGAAGAACCCCTTGTTGGTGAATCTGAGCCGAGGGCTAGGAGTTGAGTGATTGAGAAATCCCTTGTGGGTGCTCGAAGTCCAAGCTGAGCAGCGAGGATGTGGGGGGTTGAAGAACCCCTCGTAGGTGAATCTGAGCCGAGGTCTAGGAGTTGAGGGATTGAGAAATCCCTCGTAGGTGCTCAAAGTCTAAGCCGAGCGGTGAGGACGTGAGGGGTTGAAGAACCCCTCGTAGGGTGAATCCGAGCCGAGGGATGGGAGTTGAGGGATTGAGAAATCCTTCGTGGGTGCTCGAAGTCTAAACTGAGTGGCGCGAACGTAGCGGCGAGGACGTGAGGCATTGAAGAACCCCTCGTAGGTGAATTCAAGTCGAGGGCTAGGAGTTGAGGGATTGAGAAATCCCTCGTGGGTGCTCGAAGTCTAAGCCGAGCGGCGAGGACGTGAGGGGTTGAAGAACCCCTCGCAGGTGAATTCGAGCCGAGGGCTAGGAGTTGAGGGATTGAGAAATCCCTCATGGGTTCTCAAAGTCCATGCCAAGCAACGAGCACCACCAGCTTGTGATAAAGCTAGGTCTTTGCTTGAAGACAATGGCGAGCGCCGAGCACCTGTAGTTTGTGAGAAAACTAGTGCCTTGCTCGAAGTCACTACCGAAGGTTGAGCGTTCAAGCTTGTGAGAAAGCTAGGTCTTTGCTCGAAGTCAATGGCAAGCATCGAGCACCTCTAGCTTGTGAGAGTACATAGAAATTTGAGCAAAAACAAAAAAAAGGAAAGAAATAAGATTGCGCTACATTCTTTCTACAATTTTATGTTTACACAAACGGGGTGGCACGTATTGCCGATTACAAATGATTGGTTACACAATCTCAGTTACACAAGAAGTCTAGTCCGGTTACAGAAGAAGTCTAGTCCCCCCTCTCGGGGAACATGATGTGGTGCTCTGCATTCCAGGGCCTCTTGACTACCCTACCCCCCCAGGTCTTCGAGTCGGTACGTGCCGGGGTGTACCACTTCGGAGACCTTATATCGGCCCTCGCAGTTGGGGGCCAGCTTTCTCTTCTTGTTGGGGTTAGAAATTGCTAGTTTCCTGAGCACGATGTCGCCTTGCTTGATGTTGGTGGGACGAACCTTTTTGTTGTAGAATCTATCGATCCGTTGTTGGTATATGCTTCTTCTGACGGCGGACTTTTCTCTGACAACGTCGATCAGATCCAAATTTTCTATGAGGTCGGTGGAGTTTGTCTCCTCGTTGAAGCCTATGATCCTGGGTGAGGAGAGCCCGATTTCCAAGGGGATGACTGCCTCGGTTCTGTAGGTTAGGTTGAATGGTGATTCGCCCGTGGGTATTCCTGGGTTGTTCGGTGCGAGCAAAGAACGCTCGCTAGCTCCTCGACCCACAGCTCCTTGGGAGAATTATCCAACCGCTTCTTGAGCCCGTCAAGAATTGATACCATCGTTGTAGCGCCGTGGATCCCCGTTACCAGACATCCGTGAAACTCACCAGAATCTTTGCCTTCAAATGCATCTCAACACAGTAATAATACAGAAATTTAAAACTTTTTATTTCCAAATGAGTCATTACATCCTCAATTACAACTAATATCTCGTTCTTGAACCAGAAGTACAAATTACGTTATCTCATTACAACTTATTACAAAATATTCACAGACTCCACTTGTAAGGCTACCAGCTTGCCTTCCAGAATGGTAATCGACTGATCACCGCCGAACTCTGCTGAGTGGTCAAAAATCTTGACTAGCCAACTATGTTGCTTCTGCCTGAAACTTGGAAAGGTCATAACTCCCACAATACAACTCGGATTTGAGTGTTCTAGCCTATTCTAGAATGCTAAGAACCTAGGCTACAGCTCTCTAGTTGATCATCACCTCAGATTCAATCATCTCATTACTCAAAATAGCCTCACAAACCTCAATCTGTGTACTTCCTGTACACTGGCTGCACCTTACCGATACCATAAAAATCTACTCGCTCATCGAATGATACAAATCCAGGTTCTATAAAAAGATGTGAATGTCCTCTACAAATTTCTAGTTGAGCTGAAGTTTGTCCCTAGTGGACAGGCTTCTCCCCTTTATCGACCACCTTCCGTAACTAGTCATTGGGTTCCCATGCAGTTGTGGACAATTTGATTTCTTGTGCCCGGCTTCTCCATAGTTATAGCAAGTGTTTGTCTGGGCTCTTTTTGAGCATTGACTCTTGAAATGACCTTATTCCTTACAAAAGTAACACACCACCATCTGACTAGTCTCTTTAAGCTTTATGGACTTGTGAGTTGAGTTCCGCTTGTCATGGTCAGAGGTGAGAATATACTTCTTCCTGTTTTTCTTCGTCTCGGCCTCGCCTTCATTCTGACTCATGTCCATTTCTGTTACCGCGACTCACCTTACTAGCTTGTCGAATCGGCGAATGCCTAATGGAACCATCATCGACCTCAGTCCAAGCCTAAGCCCTTGCTCAAACCTCTGGGCCTTCTTTGCTTCCTCATGAACCATCTCTGGTGCATACCGTGACAGTTGGGAAAACTTCGTCTCATATTCCCTGACAGACATATTTCTCTGCTTCAAGTTATGGAACTCCATTGCCTTTTCTTCCTGCACATCCAAGGGGAAATAGTGTTGTCGGAATTCCTCAAGAAAATCTTCCCAAGTGATGGGACCTTCTCCATGTCCTCGTTTCATAGACTGCCACCATACTTCGGCATCCTTCTCCAGTAAGATTGTGGAGTGGGATTTGATATCTAGTATTCCAAGGATGAGAGCAACATTCACAAGCAGGTTTTGGGACATTGACTCCAGAATGATCCAAAGAGCGAGATATTTCCCAGTATTCTAGGCGAGGGATGAAATAGGCCCCAGAATGTTCTGTGGAGTGAGATTGATCTCCAGTATTCCGAGGACGAGAGTAATACCCACGAAGGAATTCAAGGATGAGTTAGTGCTCCAGAATGGTCCACAGAGTGAGATATTCCCCAATATTCCAAACGAGGGGTGAAATAGGCCTCAGAATGATCTGTGGAGTGGGATTGAATCCCAGTATTTCGAGACGAGAGTGACATCCCCCACGGTGATTCATCCCCAGTACGGTGGATGCGAGATGAGGCATGCCCCAAAATAATCTACATGATGAGACTGATCACCATGATGGAAGGATGCATTGAGCACTTGAGGCTTGTGAGCTGGTATTGAGCAATTTAAGAGTCTGTTGTCGAGGATGCTCCTCGAGGAATTGGAGATGATCAAGGAAAGTATCTTCTGGTCATTGGTAATTGTCTGCTATTTTTCTCGCCCCTAGCGTCATTCTGAGGACAGAACGATTCTAAGGAGAGAGTAATGTAATACCCCGGATAATATAATACTTTTGTATGTATGTATATATATATATATATATATATATATATATATATATATATATATATATATATATATATATATATATAAATGTCTATATATATTTTGTAGTGTTTTCTTAATTATATATATGAATGTTGAAGTGCGATTAATTTGGTGGATTGTTCGTGTGGATGGTTGCGTTCATGGTGGTGCACGAGAATGAGAGAATCGACACTAGTACATACACTAGTTTTGAGTGTGATACATATGCAAATATTTAATTATATGGTACTACAATAAATATTTTTTGCATGCACTCAAATTCCACCTCTCATCTCATCTTGATCAAAGGCTAAAAATTTCAGCCATGTAAAATATCCCAAAACCATGAGCTAAATAGGCTTGTTTTGGAGATACCACCATGCCACCTCACCCCCCTACACCCCTAGGCCGGCCAACCCCCTTGCACTCCTCACTCCTCTCATTTCATTATTAAACCCCTCCCTTTCACTCTCATTCAGTTCTAAAATTTCCAGAAAAAAAAGAGAAGGAGAGAGTGAAGGAAGGCAAGAAAAAGAGGAATATCAAGAGCTTTGGAGGAGGAATCAAAGGAGGAAGGCCAAGCTATTCTTTTCTTCTTAAACTACACTCAAGGGTGGGGAGTTCTCTAAAATTTTTCTTGTTCTTCTTGTTTGATTTCTTGCATGAAATGAGTAGTAGTAGTATGAGGATGATTGATTATAAGTTGTATGTTTAGAATCTGGAACCGAAACAGAAAAACATGATCTGCATGCTAAGTTCTCGAATTTCCAGAGAGCAAAATAAATGGAATTTGATCTTGAAATTTTTACAGAATGATCTTATGAATGTCTAGAAGCTACATGATTTATTTCGGATTTTTTGGAATTTGTTTGGTATTTTAATAAAATCAATTTTGATGAATGGGTCGTAAGGCAGATACTGGTTCTGTCTATTGTAGAACTTGAACTTGTGGGAATTCTTAGAATTAATTGATACATGAACTATTTCTGAAATTTTTACCATGATATCATGCATGAATCTAAACTCTACAGAAACATAATGGAATTATTTGGACGATATTTGATGCATGTTCAAAATTAATTAAGTAAGAGTATTCAAGATAGTGACTAAAGAACAATAGAACTTTTATGCATGTTTGTAATAGGTACAACTCATTAAGTACTTGACATTTGGATGTAATCCTTTGTGCATGTTATACATGATGATTTCTTGTTCTGAAAAAGCAAATTTGATGACCATTGGTTATGCATGTGATTTATTATGAATATTTAAGTGTGCACTATGCAAAACTTAGTCAGTATTGACACCCTAATAAGATAGTACCTTTAAGGCTCTGTAATAGCAGAATTTGAGGAAGTGTACAACTAGGAAATTGTAGTAGACATCATGAGCTTTCCAAAAAGTCCTATGTCAGGAAATTCTTGTAAGTAGAATAATAGATATGATTTTTGCAAGTTGGAACAGAACCTAGATTTTGAGCTATAGGCTGCGTTTGTGTAGTGCAATATGTGTGGTTCTGTATACCCGAGAGAGATGACTGTTTTACAGTATTCAAATGAAATAATTTGGATTGGTGATAAACTAGAAAGTTTTATAGGACATTCACATCTTTTCATAGAATCTGTATTTGTATCATTCCGATGAGCAAGTAGATTTTTATGCTATCGGTAAAGTGCAACCAGTGTACGGGGAGTACACAGGCTGAGGTTTGTAAGGCTGGTTTGAGCAATGAGATAATTGAATCTGAGGTGATGATCAACTAGAGAGTTGTAGCCTAGGTTCGTAGCTTTCCAGAATGGGCTAGAACACCCAAATCCGAGTTGTATTGTGGGAGTTATGACCTTTCTAAATTTCAGGCAGAAGCAACATAGTTGGCTAGTCATGATTTTTGACCAAGTGTTGAAAGTACTATTCCCCTCTTATGGATAAGAGTTAATAGACTTGCTTTTGGGGGTAATAGGTGATATTCATGCAAACCCAGTACATGGATTAGAAGTTATGAACTTGTGAACTAGTAGTATTGCTACACTCAAGATATCGAATTTATCACATTTGGAGTATGTTTGTTTGTATTTATCTCCTTGGTCTGTCAATAGTTTGGTGTTATGATTGGAAGCATTGCCGATAAAAGGCATTTATTGGGCACCATTATTCCACTCTCTCTGAGGCTCACGGGCCGGGAAGTGGTCAAGGACCAACAGGAGTGTGGCAGCCGATAAGTATCGACTCCCCGGATTATCATTTTGACAGACCGGTCGAGGATCAATTGTTCGATAGAACTTCGTGCATGATTTTGGATGACAAGCATATTTTAGTAAATGTTGTTTAATTAAGTTTCTTACTTTGTCTTAAGGACCAAGTTGGTATTAGGGGTGATTCCCTATAATTCGACTTGTTCTGAGGGGCAGCACTTGACAGTAAAAACCAGGGTTGTTCTCTTCCTGTCGTAGTGATACGGGTTATGTCCGCTCACTAGCTGAGCACACAGAAGCTGTATCTCGCTCTGTTAATTCCTGAAGGCCATGGTAAGAATGGAAAGAAACTCTGTCGGCTAGGGGGCTTAGACCCTTGAGGCCGTCATGTTCTTATATGGTGGACACGAAAGGACCATAAGGGGTGGCAGTCTCATGGATCTTCGGTGCCATGGATATGCAGAACGCATATCTGTAAGATTGTCACGGCATTTGGTGTAATCCAGACAGGATTGGGCGTGAGTGGCAAAGGGGGGCACCACTGTGTTAGCAGTAATAACTGTAGGATTAACCAGCCACGTGGTATCTATCAGGAATAGGTTGAGTACAATAGTAGAATGCATTTGCATGGCGAGGGTTTGAAACCCTGAATTTGGAGAAGACAGCTTGATCTGGAGTGTATGTAGTATGGGATGCATGTGTATCCAGAGTCTTACTGATATTAGATTAAGTACATCTATTTCTGTGCCTTGTATTATGCATTAGACTTCAGGCCATGGCATATACGAACACTAGGAAATCAAGATGCACGTTTCTTTTTCCAATCAAGATGGTTTGTGGTCGCAAGTTGGAGATCGATGTTTCTTATCAGCATTGCGTTAGTAGAATTACTGACGTTCTCTACCTTTTAGGTACCGACCCTACCATAAAGCAGGTGCAGAAATACCAGAGTTGCACAGTGGAAGACTCAAGCCGAGGGAAAAGTCTCAGGGAAGCCGATTGACCACTTAGCAGAGTTCGGCGGTGATCAGTCGATTACCATTCTGGAAGACAGCTGGTAGCCTTACAAGTGGAGTTTGGCATTGGGGTTTTCTGCCTGGCCGTTTGACTAGGGGTAAGATATCGACAAGAAGTGCTGCTGGATGCCGATGTCTTCGCAGAATTTTTGAAAGTTCTTGTCTGCGAATTAGGTTATGTTATCGGTGATGAGCACATGTGGGATCCTGAACCGAAAGATGATGTGCTTTCAGAGAAATTGCTGAGTTTGATGCTTCGTGATCGTAGCCAGGGGTTTCGTCTCGATCCACTTGGTGAAGTAGACGATGGCTACCACCAGGAACCGTCTTTGGCCTGTGGATTTCGTGAAGGGGTCGGCCAAGTCCATCCCCCATATGGAAAAGGGGGTCAGGCTGGCCAGCGACTTGAGGCTGGCTTGTTGAAGTCATTTCACCGAGGACAATCTCTGGCAAGGGACCGCACCTTTTGAAGAGGTCCTAGGCATCTTGTAACATGGTCGGCCAGTAATAGCCATAGTTTAGGGCTTTTCTAGCGAGCGACCTGCTCCCCTTGTGGCATCCTCCGATCCCCTCTTGTTGCTTCTTCAGCGCGTACTTGGCCTCTTCGGGGGCCAAACAATAGAGATAAGGTATTCCGTCCACCCTTGTGTATGAGCATTTAAAGAGTGTCCCATTGATCATAGTGAATCTCTCTGAACGGATTCTGGTCCTTCTTGCCTCGGCCCAGTCCTTAGGATGTTATCCCTCCGTCAGAAACTTTCGGATGAGAGCCATCCAAGTGTCTGACTGAACCTCAACAGCGAGACAAAGGACCTCGGGGATGTCGATGGTAGGCTTTAGCAGAACTTCGATTAAGACAGTGCGGTCGAGGCCTTCAAAGGACGATGAGGCGAGCTTGGACAAAGAGTCAGCCTGAGCGTTCTGCTCTCTTGGGATCCGCTCTACCGAGGTGAAGTCGAAGGCGGTTAAGAGTTGCTGGACTAGTGCCAAGTATTGGATCATCCAAGTATCACGAGCCTCATACTCCTTGGTGATCTGGTAGACCACGAGCTGGGAGTAACTGAAGGCTCTGATTTTCTTTGCCCCCGCTTTATGTGCGAATGTGAGCCCTGCAATCATCTCCTCGTACTCTGGCTCGTTATTGGAGGTGGAGAAGTTTAGGCATAGGGAATACTAGAGAACGAAGTCGTCGGGGCCTCTGAGTATGACGCTTGCACCACTTCCAATCTCGGAGGACGAGTCGTCGACATAAACCTCTCAAACTGGCTCTCCTTCCGGTAGTTTAGAAGGCTCGGAAATAGTGCACTCCGTGATGAATTCGGCGAGGGCCTGCCCTTTAATAGCCGTCATGGGTTGGTAGCTGATGTCGTACTGGCTAAGCTCGATTGACCACTTGTTTAAATGGCCAGAATTCTCCGACTTGTCGAGGACTGCCTTGAGGGGCTGGTTCGTGAGAACCTGGATCGAGTGGGCTTGAAAGTATGGGCAGAGCTTCCGTGCGGCCATGATCAGAGCGTAGGCGACCTTTTCTGTAACCCCTAATTCCGGAAATACGGTCTTTTCTATATCTTGATATTTATAAATTGTTATTGTTAAATTCGTTTTGAGTTCTTCGTTAAAACATTTTTTGTAAACAATAGTTATAATTATTTTGAATAAACTTGTCTCTATTTCTACCCTGATAATTTCTATTGTTATTGCTAGTATTTTTATTCTTATTGTAAGTACTATTATTAATTGTTCTTATTAGTATTATTATTTTACTCTTTTTATTGTTAGTATGATTATTTATTATGATTACTTATTATTAGAACAAATCAATCCCTTCTTATTTAATACTAGATTTGCCTGTGGGCACGTGCCTACGGCACGTCTTCGGAACGATAAAAAGCACGAAAAGCCTATAAACAGTAAAACAACAATTATGTAGCTCAAGTTTGAATAGGATGACAATAATTAGTTGCAAATAAAAGTCCATGTTTCCATTAGTATATGTTGAAAAATAATTATAAATGGGGGTGTAAAATCCAACTTCTTAGAACTTTAAGTGTGGAGTTGAAGAGATATTTACTATTTTCAATATAACATGTGCAAAAAAAATATTAAAATTCTGAAAATTTAAATTTCAAAGTAAATATGGAAAGAATGAGAGAGAGATAGGGAGAGAGAGAAAGAGAGAAGTATGAAAAAGTGAAGAGAGAAGAGAGAGATAGTAATAAAGTAATAAGTTTTTTAGTTTTGGGGGGAAAAATTTGGTTTTGGGATTTGAAATTTTGGAAGAAAAATATATTTTGTGATGTTTGATCTAGGCCTTTGATTTTAGAAGGGATTGATTGTGAGCCACTTGATAGCTTTCTTTGTAATTTATTATATAGATTTGTGTTTATAATTGTCTCAAATAGTTTATGTAATACAAATTATATTTTATTAGATATCTCATTTCTCGTATTCGGATTTATATTGATCTATTGTATTATGTATAATGTATTCTATCCTATTGGATCCATACCCAATACCCAATATCCTACTTTTGCCTATATATACTAATCTTCTACTAACCCTAACCCTAATTAAACCCCTAGCCGTCATTAATCATAATCCC
Organism: Hemerocallis citrina; assembly: GCA_017893485.1. Taxonomy (NCBI): domain Eukaryota; kingdom Viridiplantae; phylum Streptophyta; class Magnoliopsida; order Asparagales; family Asphodelaceae; genus Hemerocallis; species Hemerocallis citrina. The sequence continues at coordinate 77,914,613 of CM030367.1, forward strand.
TTTTTAATTACCCATTACCGTCATCCCTCTCCTTCCCTCCTGCTCTCTCTCCCTATCCTGTTTACCCGACTGCCCAAACTCCCACTCCGATCGCCGTCCATCTCTCCGTCCTCTGCCATAATCCTTGTCCCTGTCTCCTTTTCATCACCTCGCCTATCTTCGCCATCGCCTAAGCCCAAGACTCCCCCGAAAGCCATCTCACCTTCGCCATTATCCATCACCATTACCCACTGCTTCGTCGCCACCGTCCCTCCGTCTCCGTGCCCCCAGTGCCCTCGTCGTCCCCCTTTAACCACCACAGACCCCGGCCCTCATCGTCTACATTTGCTGCCGTCGAGCCCATTCGTTTTCATTGTTGGCGTCTTCCTATGTTTTTGAGTGGAAACAGAGAGCACCACGCCATTTCGCCACGACATCGCTTCCCAACCAGCCGCCACCGCCTCGCCGCCTAGTCGTCGCAGTCCCGAGGTCGTCACCGAGTCCTTCCCGCCTGCTGTCTCTCTCTCTCTGTCAATAGGAAGAAAAAGGGTAGGGATTGGTCGATTCTAGTGTTTGCTATTTTTGCACAACCGATCCCAAGTTACTGCACGCTATTTTGGGTCTGATCCGAAGTGTGAGTGGTTGAGTTCGGTTTTCTGTGTTCGGCACACAGCGGATCCAATCGCTGTTTGGTGTTGTCAAGATCCGGTGTGGGGGATTCCTTTGACAGTGAGTTTCTGTTTGCTTCGTTACTGTTGGTTTCTTTGCACGTGGTTCGCTCATGCTTTTGTGGATCGTCGCCCAGGATTCTAATTCCGATATTCTTTACTATTCGAATTAACCGAGTAACAGGCAAGTCTCTTCTTGAACCCTTTTTATTATTTGTGTTCAAGATTCCTTTGATCTCCTGCAAGTAGATCCTGTCTTTTTATTATTAAAACTGCTTTTGACAATTCCATTAAGATTATCGAGGGTTTACACGAGCTAACCCGACATACTCTTAACATCGTGCTTTCTCTTCGATCTAAACCTAGTCCCCAATGTTTCATGCATTTGCATATTAAACAACTAGATTCATGCATAGGACCGCTTGATAGATTGTACATTAAAATTGAACATGCTAGAATTGAATGTGATTGATGAATTGACATAATGACCGTGATAAATGTATCTTAAACCTTAGAAATTTGCATGTTGACACATAGGATTGCTTTGATTACCAATTTGCATGCTATATGTGATCGTATGATTTCTGGACTGCTGTATGTTTTACATTGAATCAGACTGTTAGCCTTGTTAGTGACATAATTTGAGGAAACTTACTGAACATAAAATGTATCCCTTGATGTCTAGATAATTTTTCTCTGGTCTGGATTTAAATTTCAATTTGTCATCTGTTAGATATCATCACTTTACTGCAACTGTGTTAGTAATTTCAGACTTATAATTTCATGCGTATTCTGCTGTTGTTTATTTTATTTGACCCTGTTAACAGTAAAGGAAAAAATATGAAATACTGTAGGCTGAACCTAGACATATACAGCTACTACCCTGAATTTTTGTAGATTTTATTAATGAGTTCTCTGATCCGAAACAATTAATGGAACATAACCCACTGCATGATGACTGAACATAAAACCCAATTAGAATAGAGTTTTCACCCTAGGTTCAGTATCTTTTATATGCCTTAATTAAACTCGCTGGAACCGTGTGGAAGTTTACTTTCCAGATCTTCCGACGGATTCAGATTTTCTATTTTGTAGTGACTATAATCCATGTTTTAGTACAGCAAGGTCATATTGTCCTGATTATGGAATTTTGTGTAAATGACCTGTTTGCTTCATGCTTTGTCTGTAACGCATAGAATTAGTCACACATAGTATTATACAATATTGACACCCTCTTGCATGCTCACATAGGATGAAAATAACTTAATAACAAGCCGGGGTATTATGGGTAGGACATGGTAGTGAACGATCGAAAAATGTACTCGGCAAGGCCTTATTTGTAATACCCTGAATTTTATGAATGTGAAATTGTAGATTTTACGTGTTGTGCACGTGCAAAATTTTCTATGAATATTCTCTTATAAAATGATTTTCTATAATATGAACAAATAATTATTTTCTCTCTTTTCTTCTTTTATTTCTTTAAGCCCATTTTTTTTTCTTTTAAGGAGCCTAAATTTGTTTTTCTAAACTAAGCCCAACTTAATAGGTTAAGTATTTTTTTTTTCTAAAAGCCCATGAATTAACTACTTTTAATTAACTTGTCATGTTGACACATATTTTTGTAGACAATTAATTAATTCTTCATGTACAACTTTAATTAGGGGGGACACTAGTTGGGGCACGTGTTTGCACGTATGTGTGCTTTGCACACCCTCCTAGGCCGGATTATAGGAAAGAGAGAGTGGGGGTGTGGACTAGTGGAGATGTGGTTTTTGTGTCATGGGTGGTTGTTACAACTTCCCATCTTATCCTAGCCATTCATCTACAACCATCTTGTGTAATCCAAGCCCTCCATTCTATCCTAAAACTAGTATAAATACCCCCTCCCTTCATGCATACAACACTAAGAAATTTTTTTTTGAAAGAAAGAAACTATAGGAGAGTAAAAGATTGAGTGCATTAGTGTGTGTGTGTGTTCTCTATTTTGGAGGTCAGCTACTTCAACCCACGGCAAGAGAGAGGGCTCGGGTTTCACCAAGTGCAAGGAGGAACATTGTGGTGGCTCATTCTAGGAGGAGAAGGACCGCTTGTGTGTTCAAGGAGATCGTAGGAGGTTTGTAGTATTTTCTTCAAATAGGTGGGTGGTTTTCTATACTTCTAATATTAGATATCATGCTAGGGAATTTGTGATATTTGTGCATGCTAAAAGAACTAATAAGATAATCACTTGTAGACTCTAAAAAGGATTTGTTAGACGAATGATTAAATGCTTGATGAATTGTGTGCTATTGGTTATAATTCGTGTTTAATGTAATTAGAATTCACTTATTGCCATGAAGTTGTAGAATTGGAACCATGTAATTGTAGAAAAAGGTTCATGTGTTGATTAGTGAATGAATTATTAAATTTTGGCGCTTATTGAACCATTGTATTATTTTGCTCAAAAATACAACTTGGATTATAATTATTATGAATAAAGAGGAAAAAGAAAAAAAATAGAAATTTACGCTTTTTATTAAAATCCAAATGCAAGGAATTGAGTAGAAGATTGTTAAAGTGAACTCTTGCATTTTGTAAACATAGAACACAGATTAGAATGAAAATACTCGTTTTAATATCAAAAAAATTATTTTTAAAAACACTGATTTGTTAAATGTATGTAAATTCAGCATTCGGAAAATTTTTAGGAATTTTTGTGAAGAAGAAACTAAGTTATGATCTTTTGAAAAATGAAATATTTCCAATAAACAGAGACTCGACTTAAATTTATTTTAAACCAATCCTATATCAGTTAATCCCTATGGTCATACTGGTTATAGGGAGGGGCTTTAGTTGCGTTACTGTGGCACTGGCGACTATGTGTGTGGGGGTTCGAGTCTCAGCAAGGGGCTTTTTATTCCAAAATTCGATTTCCCCCAAACACCGAGAATTAAACTCAAAACCATTTCACTCGGTCCATGTGACAGTTGGGCACCTTGTCCCTTTTGGCTAGCGGGTGGGCTTTGGGTCTCGGTGACTGTGCACTGTGTGTGTGTTGTGCGGTTCGAACCTGGCAGTGGCTAAAAATTTTTAGAAAAACCCTTTTCCCCTTTTTCTTGATATTTTTTTGGATTATTTTCAAATCAAAAAAATACTTATACAATAAAATAAATATTGAGAAAATATGACAAAAAACTCCTGAGTTTTTATAAACTTCAAAAAAGAGAAAAATTATTTGGACATTAGACCTTTAAATAAAGAAGCAAAAATACAACTTTTTAGGAGTGAAGAGTTCATTTTAGTTTTGATCCTTTGAATTTCTAAAATAAAGAAATGAGAACTTTTGAGTATAGAAATGATGGCAAAGAAATAATTTTGAGCCCTTTTTGTTAAGTAGAATCATATGAGGTTTTTTTATATGGAAGTTGTGCATAGAAATGTGTTGAAAAAAGAACGTGATGAAATGTGAAATTTTGTGAACATGATTCTATGAATATGAAATGAGGACTTATAATAGAACTTGGCTAAGACTATACATCGGTAAGAATGAAAAGTATTAAAAAGAGGATTTATGATTTTTTTGACCAAGTTTGGGTCGTTGATAATGAATGTTGTTGAAAGGACCGATGTAGCAGTAATGCTAGATTCTAGAATAGTGACCTCAGATTATACATAAGGATGAGATACATAGTGAAGAGGTGACGAACGTAAGAGACTAACATGAGTATGAGGGCCATTAGATTGGCGGCGTGAGAGTAGTCCCATGATGCGTCATGATTAGGGCGTGGATACTACTCCAGAGTACCGTCCCGATGGTGACGCTTATGGGGTGATCGAATGACTGCGGGTGGTGTCACGTTTATGGTAGGAAGGTGAATTACCACAAGATGCCTGCGTGATGAGTCATGTGTCAGTGCGTTGAGATTCTCTCCGGGGCGCCTAGACGTGAGTTCGTAGTTCATAGAAAGCCTAAGATACTTACCGTAGTTACAGTAGTAGATTAAGTCATAGCGAGGGATTGAACCCTACAAGATGAAGAACGATTAAGGGTTTGCCCTCGGACCTATGTAGTATGGGATGCATAGAATCAGAACAAGTGAGCATTAGTGTCATGTAAATATTAAATAACTGTATTAAGGACTAAGTGCACAGCACAACACGACATAAATTGGATAGTCCCTTGTAGTTTTACTTGTGATCAAGTTTGTGGTTGTTTAAGTATGGAAAATCGTTGTACTGTTTCCGACATAGAGAGGATGGCCGTGTATAATATTTCGTCAGTGAATGAACTGAAGTGCCTACAGTTTCATATGCATGAAAAAGATGTTGACAAATCGAAGTTTACATGCAGCTCAAAGATTGATTTAAATGTTGTATATTTGATTCATGTAATTACTGTAAATTGCTTCTGCTGTAATAATGTAAAGGTATAATGTAACTCTGATGTAACAAATATTTTATTTTCCTTGTAAAATTGTACGAAAGAAGTGTAAATATCCTGTGGAACTTCGAATTCAGTGTGTTTTGGAATTCGGGGTGTTGCATTATCGATATATCGTATTGGAAGGAGGAGAAATATTGATTGGAATGAGGAGTATTGATTGGAAGAAGAAGTATTGATTGTTAATCATTGATTGTTAATTATTGATTGTAAAACTATCGTCATCGATGCCAAGTACACGATCCGTGAATTCACCATCAATCTAAAATGACCACTGCGTTTGCGCAGAACCTGTAGTATGGGATGCAGTAGTACTTGCACTAGATAGGTTAATAAAATGACTAATAACCTGCATACTTGATCTTGTATTGAACTCGACTTGACCTCACGCATTACATGTGTGATTACTGTAACCCTTTTGATATTACTGCCTGCTTTTTGTTTTGTTCTTTGTCTTTGACCATGTCCCTTTTCTTTATTATTCATGCTTCCCTTTATCCTTTGTTTTCTCTACTTGCTGTCCACGACTTGCTCTAAGGACACTCTTTTTCTTCTTTTTAGATCCAGTATTAACAAGTACCGAAGGAGCAATCCAAGAAGTAATTGGTGAGCAAACTCTCTGAAGATTGGAGCTGGACTATCAGACTACTTAGTTATCTTTTATTATCTGCTTATTGTATTTCTTTTTATCATACTTTGTATTCTTGGGCTTTATGATCCGAAAATGTTTTATCCTAGATGTTGGATTATTATTTGGTGAATTTATTTCACGATTATCGTTGAGTTTATTCAATGTATATGTGATTGTATTCTTTGCCCGCGTGGTTGTTTCTCTTGTATATTGTTGAGTTAGACTGGTACAACTTATGGATGATGCATAATCATTCGCTGGGCCTACGTTACGTGCTCGTATTTTCGTATTCTGGGAAGCGGGGTGTGATAGGTTTTTAGTGGTATTAGAGCGCAAGGTTGAGTAATATGTCAATCAAACTTGACTATCTTTACGGAGGTTTGGCTATGATTGATATATTGGTCGAGTTTGGCTCAAGCCAGGTTAACTCAATAATATGCGCCCCACGTTGATCACATGAACATGTAATAACTTCAATATAATCTGGATATTAATCCTATTCGATCCACATCTAACTCCTTTGCATTCAATCCTTTGATTTCTTGTGTCCTTCCATCCCTTGCATTCATTATCAATTGTAAATCTACCCACATATGTCTGGGTATTTACCAACAGAATGGTTTTGCAGACTCTGGCTTGAGAAGATTCTTCGACTCCCCACCCAGGGCTGAAACATTAGAGAATTCCATCATTCTCCAAGCGATGCAACGAATGATGGAGCTACAACGAGAGCACAATGAGCTGATGAGAGCTAGTCTGGAAAGAGCCCAGAAGAGCGCGCAGCTCACCCAACTGTGTGTAATTGCGCCCCAGCATCATGCCTTCGCTATCATGGGACCGACCCATGGAAGGAAGGGCCCGACATGCAACTTTTGCCGCAAGATTGGTCTCTTACACAAGGATTGCCGGATGGCCAACCGCCTATGTTCTGTATGCGGAGCAAGTGATCACAAGGTTCGAGACTACCCAAATAACAGGAGAAATGCACCAACTGAAGGATCACCTCCTAGTGGAGGACAGGCTGGAGAACATGGTCAGGCCCCCAACCAGATTGCAGAGGAAGCAGCGACTGCCAAAGGTGCGACTGCAGGTATTTTGCTATTTTGTTGTATGTCATTTCTTGCATCTTTTATTTCTTCTGTTCTTGCATCTATCATATTTTGTCAATTCAATATTGAGTATCATGTTAATTATTTCTTCCCGGCTATATTCTCTTCAATTCCGATTTTGCCTCCTCGTTCCTCTTCCTTCATATTCAATTCTTTGACTTCTTATTTTCTTTTGTCCCTTCTAGTCATCCTCTTCTTTAACTCTTTATTGGGTATAAATTTATTTTCTCCTACCTATTTTTTCTCTTTATAATTATTTTTCCCGAACACTTTCTATATTTCGATTATTATTATTTGTTATATTTGTTTTGGATCTTCTATAAAAATGTTTTGTCAACGAAGATTATGTTATTTCCAATAATGATGTATTTTAACTTCACTTTTCATTTTTGACCGACTATGTATTTCTATTGGATTATTTTGATAAGACAAATTCTTATTTTGTTGTATAATGCTATTGTTACTACTATTATTATTATTGCTATTGTTTTCATTATTATTACTAGTATTGTTGTTGTTGTTGTTTTCATTATTTTATTATTATTAATATTGAATTACTCTCACAAAAAAATATGTTGAACCCAAAACTATATTTTGTCTTGCATTATTATTCTTACATTTCTACTATTTTTATATCACGAATTTCAAAACATAATATCATACTTAAATTAAATGTCCCCTATTCCGGTGCATATGGAAGGTTACATCTTCACTTCACTATTTCAGTACAACCTAATGTCGAGATGGCAAATATGCAACTCGATGTCAATAGAGACAAATTGCAACTGGATATCGGGGAGGCAAAGTGTGCAACCGAATATCCAGACGACAACCTGCAACCTGATGTTATAAAGGCAAACATGCAACTTGATGTTAAGGAGGCAAGATTTTCTACTGATTTGCTAATTGATATTTCAAGATTTTTTATTTATATAATGAAACTGATGGTAAAGAAATATTTTCGTTATTATTATTGATATTATTATCATTATTGCTATTATCATTATTATTATTATTATTCTTGTCATTTCTGTTATTATTATTGTTTTCATTATCTTTATTGTTGTTATTATTTTTATTATTATTATTACTGTTTATTTTACTATTATTGATATTATTATTATTATAATTGCTATTATTTTTATTATTATTATTGCTATTATTTTTAATGCTATTATTATTTCTATTATTATTGCATCATTTTCATGAATATGTTGAATCCAATTCTGTCGTGTATGTATTATCATTATTACCAGTATTGTAGATATTTTTATTATATTATATTATTATTACCTGTATGATTATAATGATTTTGATTACTGTTATTAATATTTTTGTTATTATTATTTTATTATTATGGTTATCATTACTTGTATCATTAATGTCGTTATTATCTTTAATATTATTGTTATTATTATTAATATTAATATTTTTATTGTTGTTATTATTTTATTGTCACTGTTATTGTTATTATTATAATTATTACTATTAACATGTGTTGTTGTTATTATTGTTATTATTATTATTTTTATTGTTTTTCTATTATTATAGATATTATTATTGATATTGTTGTTTTTATTATTTCTGTTAAAGCCATTAGTTTTGATCTATATTATATCTTTCAATTATTTAAATTGAATCTCAACTTTATATTCATTTTGCATTATTTCTTATATCTATCTTGAGCCCATACTTTCTTTGATCCTATTGTCTCATTCTTGTCTTCCTGCTCGGTTCGTCGACTGGTGTCATGTGGCCTACAACGACATGTATGTTGCTCAGGACATCATCATCGGAGTAGCACAGCAGAAGCGTGGTGGGCCATAACCCACAGGTCCTCAGGATTCTCTTGTTGTTTCTCCTTTCCTGCATTTGTTGTTGTTTCCCTCTATCCATTGCATTCATCCTCACCCGTGACTCATTTGCTTGGTCTAACTCTTCCTTGTCCAACTTTCTTCGACTCCAGCTCTACCTATTTCTTCATCTCTTTGCAAGTCTTGTGTTGGTCCTTCCCCTTCGATACTGATTATTCTTTTTCATACATTCCATCTGACCTCATTGTTATCCACCTCCTTCTTTTCTAATGTTGCCACTGCTTTGTTCTTTTCCCTTTAACACTCTGTTTTCTTACCCCAGTTGTTTTTGCCTTATCCTATGTACCGCCTAAGCAAATTTCGAGGATGAAATTTTGTTGTAAGGTGGGTAGGATTTGTAGCCCCTAATTTCGGAAATACGTATTTTCATGAGTATTTTCTATATCTGGATATTTATAAATTGTTATTATTAAATTCGTTTTTGAGTTCTTAGTTAAAACATTTTTTTGTAAACATTAGTTATAATTATTCTTAATAAACTTGTCTCAATTTCTACCCTGATAATTCCTATTGTTATTGCTAGTATTTTTATTCTTATTGTAAGTACTATTATTAATTGTTCTTGTTAGTATTATTATTTTACTTTTTTTTTATTGTTAGTATGATTATTTATTATGATTACTTATTATAGGAACAAATCAATCCCTTCTTATTTAATATTTGTATTTATAATTGTCTCAAATAATTTATGTAATACAAATTATATTTTATTAGATATCTCATTTCTCGTATTCGGATTTATATTGATCTATTGTATTATGTATAATGTATTCTATTCTATTGGATCCATACCCAATACCTAATATCCTACTTTTGCCTATATATACTAATCTTCTACTAACCCAACCCTAATTAAACCCCTAGCCGTCATTAACCCTAATCCCTTTTTAATTACCCATTACCGTTCATCCCTCTCCTTCTCTCTCGCTCTCTCTCCCTACCCTATTTACCCGACCGCCCAAACTCCCACTCCGATCGCCGTCCATCTCTCCGTCCTCCACCATCATCCTCGTCCCCGTCTCCTCTTCATCACCTTGCTATCCTCACCATCGCCCAAGCCTAAGACTCCCCCTGAAACCCATCTCGCCTTCGCCATTATCCATCACCATTGCCCACTGCTTCGTCGCCACCGTCCTTCCGTCTCCGTGCCCCCAGTGCCCTCACCGTCCCCCTTCAACCACCGCAGACCCCAGGCCCCGCCGTCGAACCCGTTCGTTTTCATTGTTGGCGTCTTCCTCTATTTTTTAGCAGAAACAGATAACACCGTGCCATTTCATCGCGGCGTCGCTTTCCCGACCAGCCGCCGCCACCTCACCTGTGGTCGCCGCTCCCGAGCACCTTACCGCCAGTCGCCGTAGTCCCGAGGTCGTCGCCGAGTCCTTCCCGCCCACTGTCTCTCTCTCTCTCTCTCTGTAATAGGAAGAAGAAGGGTAGGGGACTGGCCAATTCCAGTGTTTGCTGTTTTGGCACAGCCGATCCCAAGTTGCTGTCCGCTGTTTTGGGTCTGATATGAAATGTGATTGGCTGAGTTCGGTGTTCTGTGTTCAGCACACAGTAGATCCAGTCGCTGTTTGGTGTTGTCCAGATCCGGTGTGGGGGATTCCTTTGACAGTGAGTTGTTGTTTGCTTCGTTACTGTTGGTTTCTTCGTGCGTGGTTCGCTCGTGCTTTTGTGGATCGTCACCCGGGATTCTAATCTCTATTTTCTTTACTATTCGAATTAATCGAGTAACATGCAAGTCTCTTCTTGAACCCTTTTTATTATTTGTGTTCAAGATTCCTTTGATCTCATGCAAGTAGATCATGTCCTTTTATTATCAAAACTGCTTTTGACAACTCTGTTAAGATTATCGAGGGTTTACATGTGCAAACCCGACATACTCTTAACATCGTGCTTTCTCTTTGATCTAAACCTAGTCCCCAATGTTTCATGCATTTGCACATTAAACAACGAGATTCATGCATAGGACTGCTTGATAGATTGGACATTGAAATTAAACATGCTAGAATTGAATTTAATTGATGAATTGACACCATGACCATGATAAATGTATCTTAAACCTTAGAAATTTGCATGTTGACACCTAGGATTGCTTTGATTACCAATTTGCAAACTATATGTGATCGTATGATCAATTTGTTATCTTTTTATGTTAAGTTGATTTCTGGACTGCTGTATGTTTCACTTTCAATCAGACTTTTAGCCCTGTTAGTGACATAATTTGAGGAAACTTACTGAACATAAAATGTAGCCCTTGATGTCTAGATAATTTTTCCTGTTCTGGATTTAAATTACAATTTGTCATCTGTTAGATATCATCACTTTACTGCAACTGTGTTAGTAATTTTAGACTCATAATTTCATGCGTATTCTTCTACTGTTTATTTTATTTGACCCTGTTAATAGTAAAGGTAAAATCTGAAATATTTTAGGCTGAACATAGACATGTATATCTACTACCATGAATTTTTGTAGATTTTATTAATGAGTTCTCTGACCCGAAATAATTAATGAACATAACCTACTGCATGCTGACTGAACATAAAACCCGATTAGAATAGAGTTTTCACCCTAGGTTCAGTATCTTTTATATGCCTTAATTATACTTGCTGGAACCGTGTGGAAGTCTACTTTCCAGATCTTCCGGCGGATTCAGATTTGCTATTTTGTAGTGGCTGTAATCCATGTTTTAGTACAGCAAGGTCATGCTGTCCTGATTATGGAATTTTGTGTAAATGACCTGTTTGCGTTATGCTTTGTCTGTAACGCATAGAATTAGTCACACATAATATTATACAATATTGACATCCTCTTGCATGCTCACATAGGATGAAAATAACTTAATAACAAGTCAGGATATTATGGGTAAGACTTGGTAGTGAACGATCGGAAAATATAATCGGCAAGGCCTTATCGTTATATCGTATTGGAAGGAGGAGAAATATTGATTGGAAGGAGGAGTATTGATTGGAAGAAGAAGTATTGATTGTTAATCATTGATTGTTAATTATTGATTGTATCGTCATCGATGCCGAGCACACGATCTGTGAATTCACCATTAGTCTAAAACGACCACTGCACTTGCGCGGACCTGTAGTATGGGATGCATTAGTACGTGCACTAGATTGGCTAATAAAATAACTAATAACCTGCATACTTGATCTTATATTGAACTCGACTTGACATCACGCATTACATGTGTGATTATTGTAACCCTTTTGATATGACTGCCTGCTCTTTGTTTTGTTCTTTGTCTTTGACCATGTCCCTTTTCTTTGTTATTCATGCTTCCCTTTATCCTTTGTTTTCTCTACTTACTGCCTACGACTTGCTCTAAGGGCACTCTTTTTCTTCTTTTAGATCCAGTATTAACAGGTACCGAAGGAGCAATTCCAGAAGTAATTGGTGAGCAAACTCTTCGAAGATTGGAGCTGGACTATCAGACTACTAAGTTATCTTTTATTATCTACTTATTGTATTTCTTTTTATCATACTTTGTATTCTTGGGCTTTATGACCCAAAATTGTTTTATCCCAGATGTTGGATTATTAGTTGGTGAATTTATTTCATGATTATCTTTGAGTTTATTCATTGTTTATGTGATTATATTTTTTGCCCACGTGGTTGTTTCTCTTGTATATTATTGAGTTAGACTGGTACATCTTATGGATGATGCATAATCATTCGCTGGGTCAACGTTACGTGCTCATATTTTCGTATCCTGGGAAGCGGGGCGTGACATTTTCCATCTTTGCATAACGGGTCTCGGACGAAAGTAGGACTTTGCTGACGTAGTAGAGTGGCTTCTGAACCCCATCCTCTTCTCGGACCAACACGGCGCTGGGCGCGTGTTCCGAGACCGAAAGGTAGAGGAAGGGGGTTCGCCTGGCTCGGGCTTGCTTAGAAGTGGAGGGTTGGCGAGGTAAGTTTTCAGGTTATCAAATGCCTGCTGCTTAGAGTCCCCCCATTCGAAGCCTTTCGCCCCTCGTAGGGCCTTGAAAAAGGGGAGCGACTTCTCCCCATACTTGGAGAGAAAGCGACCGATGGCTACTAGTCATCCCGTAAGTTGCTGAACCTCCTTTACAATTCTTGGAGGGGCCAATCGATTATGGCCTGAATCCTCTCGGGGTTTGTCTTTATGCCGCGCTGGCTCACCACGAACCCAATTTCCCCGAGGAGACGCCGAAAAGCGGGATTTAGCCTCATTTTGTGGAATCGGAGGACACCAAAAGCTTCCTCGAGGTCGACCACATGGTCCTGCCCTTGGCGGCTCTTGACGAGAATGTCGTCAACGTATACCTCCATGTTCCGACCGATCTGTTCTTTGAAGACCCGATTGACGAGCCTTTGATAGGTGGCATCGGTGTTCTTTAGCCCGAAGAGCATGACCCGGTAGTAGTAGAGATCCCGGTCGGTTACGAACTCTAAGATAGAGTTGATGTAGAGAGCGTCGTTTGATCCCGGCGAGTTTGAAACAACTTTTTGGCTGAGTTGGCTTAGAGCTCGCTGTTTGATCCCAGCGAGTTTGTGGAGACAACTCTGTGGTAGAATCAATGTAAAAACTACTGTTTGGTCCCGATGAGTTTGGAGAGGACTCTATGACAGAGTTGGATGTTGCACCAGCTGTTTGCATCCAGCAAGCATGTAGAAACAACTCTGAGATAGGGTTGATGTAGAAACTGCTGTCTGATCCAGGCGAGTTTGACAACTCTGACATAGAGTTGATGTAGAAACTGCTGTTTGATCCCGACGAGTTTGGTGATAACTCGGATATAGAGTTGGTGCAGAAACTACCATCTGATCCCGGCGAGTTTGTAGCGGCAACTCATGGCTGAGTTGGCGTAGAGCTCTCTGTTCGATCCCAGCGAGTGTGGAGAGAAAATTCTGTGGTAGAATCGATGTAGAAACCGCCCTTTAGTCCCGGCAAGTTTAGAGATAACTCTGAGAGAGAGTTGATGTCGAAACTGCCGTTTGATCTCGGCGAGTTTGTGGAGAAAACTCTATGATAGAATTGAGCATTGAACTTGTTGTTTGTTCTCAACAAGCTTAGAAAGGACTCCATGATAGAGTTGGATGTTGCACTTGTTGTTTGCGCCTAGTGAGCTTGTACAGAAAACTCTTTGATTGAGTTGGTCTAGAAACTTCCATTTGACTCCGGTGAGTTCAGAGAAAACTCTGAGATAGATCTGATGTAGAAACTGTCATTTGATCCCGGCGAGTTTGTAGGGAGGGCTATGAGATAAACTTGAGCTTGAACTTTTTGTTTGGCCCCAACGAGTTTTTGATGGAGCTCAAGTGGCAATCAAAGCATAGAACTTGCCGTTTGGAGTCAACGAGCTATTTGGTAAAGTTTGAGCGAAGACCAAGGCATTGAACTGGCTGTTTGGACCCAACGAGCTATTTGGTGGAGCTTGAGCGAAGACTAAGGCATTGAACTCGTTGTTGGGAGCCAACAAGTTGTTAATGGAGCTCAAGCAAAGAGTAGGATATTGAACTCGTTGTTTGGAGCCAACGAGTTATTTGGTGGAGCTTGAGCGAAGACCAAGGCATTGAACTCGTTGTTGAGAGCCAACAAGTTGTTGATGGAGCCCAGGCAGAGTACGGAACACTGAACCGTTTGTTTGGGACCAACAAGTTGTTGATGGAGCTCAAGCGGAGAGCAGAGCGCTGAACTCGTTGTTTGGGACAAACGAGTTGTTGATGGAGCTCAAGCGGTGAGCAGAGCCCTAAACTCGTTGTTTGGAACAAACGAGTTGTTGAAGGAGCCCAAGCGGCGAGCAGAGCGCAGAACTCGTTGTTTGGGGCCACGAGTTATTGATGGAGCTCAAACGGCGAGCAGAGCGCTGAACTCATTGTTTGGGACCAACGAGTTGTTGATGGAGCTCAAGCGGCGAGCAGAGCGCTGAACTCGTTGTTTGGGACCAACAAGTTATTGATGGAGCTCAAGAGGCGAGCAAAGAGCTGAATTCGTTGTTGGGGACCAACGAGTTATTAGTGGAGCTCAAGCGGCGAGCAGAGCGTTTGTAGCGCCCCGGATCCCCATTACCGGACATCTGTGACACCTTCCAGAATCTTTACCTTCAAATGCATCTCAACACAGTAATAACACGGAAATTTAAAAACTTTTTATTTGCCAAATAAGTCATTACATCATTGATTACAACCGATAACTTGTTCTTGGACAAGGAGTACAAATTACATCAATTCATTTCAACTTATTACAAGTATTTACAGACTCCTCTTGTAAAGCTATCAACTACCTCCTGGAATGGTAATCGACTGATTACTTGCGGAACTTCGCTGAGCGGCCCATCGGCTCCCCCGGGACTTGCTCCTCAGCTTCAGGCTTCTGCTGCGCGACTCTGATATCTCTACACCTGTTCAGAAGGTATAACCGATACCTAAAAGGTGGGAAACGTCAGTACTTCGACTGACGCAAAGCTGGTGATAACAGCGATCCTCTAAAATTCAATCACAACCAATAATGTATGCAAAAAAAGGAAAAGTGTGTGCCAAAACAAGGGTTTAGTGGATTCGGGTTCTAGTGCAATGTTATGACATGACCCTATGACTAGATGCAGCAAACTCACATGCCTAACTTCTAATGCAAGCAAGACTTTGGAGCACGAATGCATCCCATACTACATACGCCCCCAAATCTAGCCGTCTTTCTCCACAATTTAGGGATTCGAACCCTCGCCATGCACCCTACTCTTGTACACACTCCAGTTCCCAATAGACTGTCCGTCGCCCAAGGGGATTGCAGCAGTCGGTCTAATTCCGCCCTGCAGTGCCCAAGTGGTCACCGCCAGTTGGTACCCGCGTACGGACCTCCTTAGAAACCGCGTTGAAACTGGTCCTTACGACCCTTGGTTCCACATGTCCACTTATGGACTCTCGCATGCATGTTCACCCCTCATCGGGTAATGAACTGATATATACAAAAAACCACAAAACACAAAACCCGCGCTTTAGGGACGTGAGCACCACGGGAGGTCAAATCCTCAGGGCCTCCCGCACCTTACTTCGACAGAACTTTGGGAATCAACAGATCAAGATACGAGCCGGGGACGCAATCCATTAGCGGCCGAGAACGTATCCCTACGACTGGAAGATACAACACCGACTATGGTTTACTAGGACTAATGCAATTTCCCAACCCCTTAATAAACCATTCTAACCCCTACCTTACTCTAATTATTTCGAGTAAGAATTAACTGCTTTCACACTTGCCTATCAACCTCTGGCCCCTGGCGATACCGGTCCGGTTCGCCACTTCCCCGACTTGGACTCGTCCAGTATAATGGCCTACGCCTGCTGCTACTCCAGCAGTAAATATATAATTGTCCCGTAAGCTCCACTCACTGGCATGCTCGGACATCCTACGCTCGGCAGAAGTCTAATAATATAGGCTTGATAGGTGCAGGGTATCCTTTACCCTAGTGACTAACTCGAGTCACCCATCCCACTCGGGGAATCAACAACCTCAATAACAGAGATCAACCATCCCTAGACACGAGTCACCGACTCGGCTCACACACAAGGAAAAAATGCTTTCACAATCCTTAGTCCTAACCCAGACTAAGCGACCTACGGGTTCCTGCCCGAATCTCAAAATGGTCATCCCTCTATCGATACAACTCCGATTGGAGTGTATGGCCCCAACCTGGAAAGGTTCGATCCTAGGACTACAACTACCTAGTTGATCACGAGCTTAGATTCAACCACCTAAGTCCTCGAAATAGCTTCTCGAGCTCCAACCTGCGTGCTTCCTGCGCACGGGCTGCACCTTACCAGCAACACAAAATCCTACTCGTTCATCAGAACGACACTAACTCAAATCTTGTAGAACGGTGTGGGTATCCTCAACAACTCTCTAGTTGGTCATGAGTACAAATTATCCCATTAAGTCGCCCTAACACACTCATCTATCATCAATACACCAATTTACACAATTAGTCTCTCCAATCTCAAGCACACAGCTCTACTCTAGTCCTCTGTCCAGTCTTACAAAAATCATAACAATTCAACCATTCACTGTAATTGCCTCTAATCAGTTTTGTTGGAAAGGTCTAGGTGTCCCCTACAACTCTCTACTGGTTCATGATCCTCAAAATGTGCCTCTAACAGGTCTCAATTTTCCAATCTTTACAGAGTGTCAAAACTGGCTGAAAACAGCACAGTGCTCAATCACAAAATCACAGTAAATTGCACACTTATCCAATTGACACAAAATTTATGGTGGTGACATTAGACATCATACCCAACATTATGCAAAAGACTTCATGTCAAAATTCTAATTATACAGTGAGTAATAGCTTTTGCAAGTTAGCACAGAAACCATCAAGTTTTCTAATTTAACATCAGATACTGGTTATAGATAGATTTTTCTCATGCCTTTAAAATCATCCAAATAATTTACTGATTTTTTTGGATAATCAACATGTATTCATGAACATTGTGTAAAAAGCTCAGATCTAAATCGTTCTTCAATAAATCAAGAAAATTCCTACAATATCAACCCTCCTGTTTCTCCTTTCCTGAGTCTGCCTTACGACACATATTCATCTCTCAATTTTATTAGCATATCAAATGATCATAGAAAAATCTGAAATAAATCATGGATAATCCTAACACATAAATGAACAAACAAGTTTAATTTTGTGGTCTAATTCAACATATTATGCTCTCGGAAAAATCTACAAAATGATACTCCGAACTAGCTTTTCCTAGTTCCAATCTGACTTCTACTCCTAACCTTTAGAAAAGCAATCCTATGCATTCTAGCACACATGCATGCAACCAAATTTAATTAAAAGACAAGAATTTAAAGTTTAGAGAAACTTTCCACCTTAGGTTGTAGTAGTAGAAGGAATTTCTTGAAGGCTCTTCTCATGGAAATCTCTTTTTCTTCCTTCTCCTTTACTTCCTTCTTCTTTTCTCTCCTCCTTCTCTTATGGTGTTCTCTTCTGAAAATTCCAGAGCAAAAGGGGGGAAAAGAAGTAGGAAATGAGGGTGATGGGAGGGAGGGAGGCCGAATTTGACAGGGGGGAGGGGTAGGTTTAGGCTATAGGTGGTTTGTAGACCCAAAACCATGGCTTAGCCCATTAGTTTTGTGTATGTTAGGTTGGCTGCCCAACATAACACTTAACGAGCTCCAACGAGTGTGAGACGCATGTTTTAACGAGCGCACACAACCTATATTCACTGTAGTACTATACCGTGTTATATTTGCATATGCGTCGTGCCGAAAACTAGCAGTTATACTAGTATCGGTCCGTCTCGTTCTCGTGCATCCTTGGAGTGCAACTCTCCCAAAAACCGTCCCGTAGCCCTAACCATCCACTACGATGGCAAAATCAGGCCCATAATACTACCATCAATTGCACGCATACTAACAATATACATACACATGTGCATATATTCAGGTATCGTACAAAACGGGGTGTTACAACGTGAACTCGTTTTTTCGGACAAACGAGTTGTTGATGGAGCTCAGGCGATGAGCATAGTGCTAATCTCGTTGTTTGGGACCAACGAGTTGTTGATAGAGCTCAAGCAGCAAGCAGGGCGCTGAACTTGTTGTCTGGGACAAACGAGTTGTTGATGGAGCTCAAGCGGCGAGAGGAGCAATGAACTCGTTGTTTGGGACCAACGAGTTACTGATGGAGCTCAAGCGGCTAGCAGAGCACTAAACTCATTGTTTGGAACGAACGAGCTATTGATGGAGCTCAAGCGGCGAGCGGAGTGCTAAAGTCGTTGTTTGGAACCAACGAGCTATTGATGGAGCTCAAGCGGCGAGTGGAGCACTGAACTTGTTGTTTGAGACCAACGAGTTGTTGATGGAGCTCAAGCGGCAAGTAGAGCACTAAACTCGTTGTTTGAGACCAATGAGGTATTGATGGAGCTCAAGCGGCGAGCAGAACGCTAAACTTGTTGTTTGGGACAAACGAGTTGTTGCTGAACTTGTTGTTTGGGACCAACAAGTTGCTGATGGAGCTCAAGTAGCAAACAGAGTGCTGAACTCGTTGTTTGGGGCCAACGAGTTGTTGATGGAGCTCAAGCAGCGAGTAGAGCACTGAACTCGTTGTTTGGGACCAACGATTTTTTGATGGAGCTCAAGCAGTGAGCAGAGCGCTAAACTCATTGTTTAGGACAAACAAGTTGTTGATGGAGCTCAAGCGGCGAGCAGAGTGCTGAACTCATTGTTTGGGACCAATGAGTTGCTGATTGAGCTCAAGCGGCGTGCAGAGCACTGATCTCGTTGTTTGAGACCAACGAGTTGCTGATGAGCTCAAGCGGCGAGCAGAGCGCTGAACTCGTTATTTGGGACAAACGAGTTGTTGATGGAGCTCAAGCGGCAAGCAGAGTGCTGAACTCGTTGTTTGGGACCAACGAGTTGCTAATGGATCTCAAGCGGCGAGAAGAGATCGGGGTGTTGGACCCGTTGCTCAATGTTGACGAATGGTTGGCCGGAGGAACTCAAGTGGCGCGCGGAGGGCCAAACTCATTTTTTGAGCGGATGAGTCGTGGGTATTCTGAATCTTCTTAGTGTGGAAGTGAAGTCACTTGTGTTTATTCAGCATGGAGATGATCACATTATTCTCTTTACTGACAAGTAGTTTCGTGCATCGAATGAAGTTCCCCGAGACACTGAGCTTGTCCTCCTTCGTGGTACGCTGTGCTTGATGGAGTTGGAACTCTCCCATTTGCACGGGGCTTCAAGCGAGACGGAGTTGGAGCTTGCTCAAGTGAAAGTAGTCGGATATATCTGGAGTTTACTCGTCTAAGGAAGACTTGTCTTGAATATTATCATCAAGATTTGAAGCGGCCCTATGGAGCTGTTAGCAGGTAGGAGGCCGGCGAAGAGTTTGGTTTCTCCTAGGTAGAGCATCTCTCCAGTGTGTGTAGCTGGAAGAACAGCTTTCATGATAGTTTGCTGTATAGTGTTCGCAGGACTTTCGGTAGCAATTCTTAGACGTGAATCATGGAGTCATTGTAACTTTGCTATTGTAATGAGACTTGTAGTTTTTTGAATGAGAAGACTTTTACATGTCGATGTCTTGTCCTGTGATACATCGTCTTGGGGGTTGGCTAGTCGTATGAGATGCTCTTGGGAGAGTTAGACTTTGGACTAGCCATTTTGTATTTGCAGATGCCTCTAGTGCTACTGGATTTGAACATATGAGTTTGTGATAGTTCTGTGGTTTTTGACAGTTCGTTTCATATGCTTGATCCTTGCTGTCATGGTTGATGTGCCATCGATGGGTTCTTTCTCGCTAAATAACAGAGCCTCAAGTCTGTTACGTATAGCTTAAAGAACTGTCGACGGTGTATGACGGAGTTTAGCATTGCTCCGTCTTGAACCCAGCTAGTTGTAGGGACAACTCTAAAGGAGAGTTGTTTTCCAAACTTGCTTTATGGGGCCTCTGACAGATTGTGAGAGTCACATCGAATGGAGAGTTGAACCCCAAGTGCTGCTTTTTACAAGTGTTGCTAGGGTAACTTCGATCCATGATTTTGGACCCATTAATCTGTTGTTGAGGAAATTTAACTAGTTGCAGGAATAGATCGAATGGCGAGTTGAACCCTGAACGTGTGTCATTACAGGTTACGAGAGTAACTCTGAACCAGGAACATGGATTCCGAACTTGTTAGTTTAAGTATTAACAGGTTGCAAGAGCAACTGGAATGGCAAAGCGCACTTTGAATTTGCTTTTTTGCAAATTGACAGAGTCTCTTTTGAACCATGAACATGGACTCTGAACCGGTCGTCGAGGCGTTAACGGATTGCAGGAGCATATCGAATAGCAAAGTGCATTGTGAACTTGCATTATTGCAAATTGCTAGAGTCCCTGTCGAGCCATGGGTATGGACTCCAGATCCTGTCTTACGAGGAGACTCGCAACGAGTGTTTGGTGCTGCTTAAGTGTATAAGTGTGGCATTCAACTCGTTATTTCAGTGCGTCTAAGGAAGTTCAACTAGTTGCAGGAACAGATCGATCGGTGAATTGTGTTCTAAACGTGCATGTTTGCACGCTGCAACTTCGAGTTCTGGATTCCGAACTTGCGTTGAGGAAAGCTTGTAACGAGTGCCTAGCGCCTCTTTAAATGTAAGTTAGGCGTGCAGCTCATTGTTTGCTTTGATGAATTAACAGGTTGCAGGAGTAGATCGAATGGCGAAGTACTCTGAACTTGTTTCATTGTAAATTGTTGTAGTAACTTCGCACTAAGGATGTGGGCTCCGAACCCATCTTGTAGGAAGCTTTTTAACGATTTTGGTGCCATTTTTGTGTACAATTTTGGCACCCAACTCGTTGTACTTCACAAGGTGTTCTACTTTCCAAGTCCCTGCTGATATCTCCTTGCTCCCCGGGTCTTCAAGTTGATGAGCCGTCAGGCGAACAACTTGGTAGACCTTGCCTAGACTTGCCTGTTTTGGAGGGAGCCCCCCATTGTTATGCATAGAGAAAGAGAAATCTTTCGATGCACCAATGTATTTTAGACATGACTATTTGTCTCCGTTGAATAAGCGGAGTGGCTTCGGGTGAGGGATTCAGCTTTATTACTGTGTCATGATGAGAACTAGTTTTGACCTGGTGAAAGATGATGTGTCAGGTTTGGAAGTTCTTGGTAGAGTTGGTTATGGCTGAGGCTTCAAGCTCGTTTACAGTTTTTGAATTATTGTGACTACTTTTTGGCGGTGACTCTATGGCGCCGAGGGGGAGAATGGAGCCCCCATTGTAGCGGTGTAGCATGCTCGTGCCGCCTGTTGGCTTCCTACAGCTTGGCCTACGCCAGCTGTTGTTGGGAACTTTATTTTTATGTGAAATGTGGAGGCAACTGCATGGAATGCCGCTAGGCCGGGACGGACGAATATAGCAATGTATGCAGCTTTGACATCGATTACCATAAAGTCCAGTGCATCTGTTTGAATAGCAGGGGCTTTCCCTGCTATTACGTCGAGTGCGACAATTCCCTCGACTTGGACAGGTGCACCAGAGGAGTCATGAAGTGTATAACCGGCTGGCTTGAGTCGGTCTTGAGAGAGCTTGAGAGCATGAAATGTGGCCATGAAGAGGATGTTTACTGCGCTGCCATTGTCCACCAGGATGCAGCGTACCTCATGATTTAGCATGCAAAGGTTTATGACCAATGCATCGTAATGAGGTGTTTGGACACCTTGTAAGTCATTGTCGGAGAAAGGTATCGGGATCCTGGTGCATTTGGTAGGCAGAATGTTATCTATGGAGTTGACTTTGCTGACGAAATCTTTGCAGGAGGAGTTAGAATCTCCCCCCATTGGGTCTTCATGAATGGAGTGGAGGAGGGTCATGTGTTCAGAGTCTTGCAACTCGCATGACCTCTGCTGATGCTTATTAGCCCTTCAGGACAGAGGATTTTCGGCATCGTTGTCTTTCTGAATGAAGTTAGAGAGATAGCCCTTGCGAATTAGGGCTTCTGGTTCTTCTTTAAGGGTTCGAAAGTTGTCAGTAGTGTGTCCATGATCTCTGTGAAATGTGCACCGCTTATTTTTGTCTTTTCTTCTACTAGACATTGACATCGTGGGGGGAGGAAAGATTATTCCGTCTTTCTCCACGTCCATGAAGATGGCCGATACGCTTGCACTGAGAAGAGAGAACTTGTCGAAGTGTGGGCTAGAGTTGGACGGAGTGAACTTGCACTGTTTTTCTGTGACTTCATGAGTTCTTCCTCGCTTGTGTTCTTACGTTTGTTCCCGGAAGGTGAATCATTCTCTCCTTGAGGATAGAGAGCTTCCTCGACCCTGGTGTATTTGTCACTCCTTTCCAGGAGCTTAGTGACACCTTTGTGAGGCCTTTTGGCGAGGGAGGCTTTCAAGGTCTTTGTTAGTGAAGTTGTGGCGAAAAGCTGCAGTTGCAACTAAAGTGTTCAAGGCGGAAATTGACCTTGCTTCAGTAGTAAAGCGCTTGACGAAATCCTTTAGCATTTCTTCATCTTTTGCTTCAGTTCTAGCAGGGAGACGCTGGTCTTTTCAGCTCCCTGGCTAGTAACGAAGGGTGCAATGAAAAGTTCCTCGAGATGATCAAAAGAAAATGTGGATTCGGGTTTCAGACGTGAATACCATTCCCTAGCTGATCATTTCAGTGTAGCGGGAAATGTCCGACACATGAGTGCATCGGTGGCGTTATAGAACTTCATAAGTGTTTTAAAGATCTCGATGTGGTCCGTCGGGTCTGATTCCCCATTGTAGGATTCGAGTTGAGGAGCTTTGAAGTTCCGTGGAGCGGGTGCATCGAGGATGGTTTTGCTGAAGGGACGTTGATTTGGGCGGTAGGCCCTGTTGGAGCAGTTTCTCTCATTTTCCATCTGTTCTAGGCGATCTTCTACTTCTTGGATACGGCGAAGGACTTGGTCGTCCTTCTTTTGGGATCCAGTTGAAGCATTGTGGACTGAGATGCGGTCGTACTGAGGATGTTGTCAGGACGGTTTTGTTAAGAGCCCCCTGGTGCCTTTCCCGTGGATGGAGCGTGATTAGGCTGTTGGGGTGACTGTTGAGGAGGAATCTGATCTTGTATAAAAGGAGCTAGTTGGCGAAGAGTGGTAGTGCGACGACTGGAGGCCGCCCCTTTACCTCTTAGTCTTTGTGGCATGGAGATAAGTCTTACTTGTGTAGTTTTCCACAGACGGCGCCAATCTGTTGCTGCTTATTTCAGTGTGGGAGCAAACAGATAGTGAGTTAATAATAGATGGAAACTACTAAAAGTCAAACCTGTACCTTGGCCGTTAAAAGAGGTTAGAGCTCCTAAGATTGAATCTGGATCGTTGATTGACCTCTTGTGATATGAATTCGACGGTGGATGATGCGGCCAACGGACCTGCAAAATGCCTGAAACACCGGGGGGGTGGCCCCCGGAGACAAACCCTCCGACGCTCAAGTCAGAACCAGAAAGAAAGATAAAGTAAGAGAGTGAAAACTGGTGAATTGTTCATTACCTGGTGACTGAAGAGGGAAAGGGGTATTTATATGCCTGGGAGACATTCTAGAGATCGAATCGTGACCATTGGATCTTTCATTTCTCCCCCCCTGAAGAGATAAGATATCCCTGTTAGGGGATAAGATATTTGACTCCTAGCCAACATGGACTGGGTGTCTCTCTTAGTGGGCCTAACCTGTCACTTTTTATGGACTTGAGAGAAGACCATGTTTCGGAGTGGGTCCAGGCCTGTAGAATAGGTCTGTGATGGCTAATATGCCTGTAAACGCTTTGAGATCCGTGCAGGAATCGTATGACTCTGATCTGCTGCGATTTTTACCATCATCACTTGATTAAAATTTATAAATGAAACACTATGATGCTCTTGCCACTCAATTTTTACTCATGAATTATACTAATACCGTCTCTTAACAATACAACAAAATGTTCAATTTTCCATGCTACCAAATACATACATACTAAAGGAGGAGATTAACAAAATTAGATGCAATAAATTTGCTAAAAATAAGTAGCAATGCTGGTTCTTATCATGGCGAATTATCATGTATAAAGGAAACATAAAGCAATTAGCCATAATCTTATAATTTTATAACTATTTCACATACATTCAACAATTAGTAAAAAATGCAAAAAGAATAGAAGATGCTATGTAAATCAAACAATAACAATTTCTTCATGATTTCGAGTGGTTAAGCAATTGGCATAGATCTCCAAATCAAGATCAAGAAGTAGAGAGAGAAAGAGAGAGAGAGAGAGAGAGAGAGAGAGAGAGTACTAACGGCGAGGAAAGAGAGGACTGAGGAGTGGCGAGTCACTGGCGCAGTGGCGCTGCTGTTGGGGTTGGGTTTCGTCAATTTCGTCCGCCAGGGTTTGGGTTTCTTTTTGGGAATAGATGAAACAGAACGGGGAAGAAGAGAAAATGGAAGAGACGGGTTGGGCTTTAAATTGGATAGAGAAAATGGAAGAGAATAAATCGGAGCCTGGGCTTAGATTGGAAGAGTTGGACTTTGAAATGGGGGTGGGCTTTAAAATAAATTTGGGGGGCACCCTGCAAAAGCTTGAGCTATAGTAGTTATGTAACGCCTCGAATTCCAAACACAGGTAATTTGTAGCAAAATAGAATCTTTTACTTCAATTTCGTACAAATTTACAAGAAATTTAAAACTTTTGATTACAACATGCTCTTTACAACAGCACAATGAAATTAAAATGAATACAATACAATTTACAATAATAAGAATTTTTCAATCTTGTGGCATCACATCATAGTGACTTCAAGACCATGCCAAGTCCAATCCTGTAACTAGAAAACTATAGGCACGTCAGTTGCATACAACTGACGCAATGCTATAATTGTAATACCCCAGATTTTTTAAATAATGCTTTTAAGATTAATAAAAAATGATTTTTGGTGATTTAATAAATATTTTTCTGAAATTTACCTTTTTTCATGTGCAAATATTTTCTTGGAAGTTCAATGTCAAAAATTATTTTTGGGAAACCCATTAATTATTATTAGATATTATTTGTGAATTTTCTGAATTTTTCTGATAATTATTTGACCTATTTGCAAATATTACAAAAAGATAGACTTTTGTGCAAAATTACCACTTGAAGTGAAAACTCCAGATTTTTGGATTTCTGGGCTGGGCATGATGCCTAGTCAACTCAGAGGTAAAGATTTTATTTTTTTTAAAATAAATTTGGTTTATTTTGTATGTTTTCATAAAGAATTGTCTTTTTGCAAAATTGCCACTTAGAGTGGCAAAAGTGCAATTTCGTTTTTTCTAGATTTTGAAAACACTGATGGCCATTATTAGGGTAGTTGTTTTTGTTTTTAAATCTCAATTAAGATGTCTTTATTTAATTTCCACGTATAAGAATTTATATATGTAAAGATATATTTAAAAGAGGTATTTTGCAAATCTATTCACGAAACCCTAGATACCCTAATCCTGGCCGATTTAAGGTGGGGTGCAGCCGTCTCCTTGCTGCACAACACAAAGGGATTTCTAATTATTATTTTCTTGAAGTTTCAAAGCGAGGATCTTGTTTTCCTTGCGAAAGGAGGGATTTTTCTTATTTATTTATTATCTTCGGTTGATTCTTCAATAAGGTGAGTGACATATGTTTGTTTTTGTATTGTTCTAAGCATGTTGTGTGTGACGGTTTGTTTAATAGAAAGAATGCTAGAGATTTTATGAAGATATAATGAATTTTGATGAGTAGATGGGTTAAAAATTGAATCGTTACTTGAAACTATGCAAATGATGAGTAAACTACACCTAGATGACTTGAGATTGTTAAAGAACTTAGTAGAAATCATGGGTATGTTATTTTCTATCATATGCTTGCTGATTTGATTGAGCTTAATAAGTTGTATGTTGGTTATTGCAAAAGAGTGAATAAAAACCTAGTTTCACTGTGTATGAATGCATATGGTCTGTTCTTGAAGTTTTGATGAGTATAACTTCATTAGTACATGTCAAAAATTGCTATTATTCATAAGTAACCATCATAATCAGAGGGGCATGTGTTTAATAAATTGCATAATGAGTTTTGAATTAAAAAGGGTCAATTTTTTTGATGAGAAAAGAGGGTTCTTTATTTTTGGGTCTATGATGCCTTCAGCCGAAATATGATTTTGTGGTTTTGAAGAAGTTTCGATTAGATTCTGATCTTTTTCATACTGAGTTGAGATAAGACATCTTACTACTCACATTGGATAGGTTCTTAATTCTTAAACGTGCACACAATCACACTGATACATATATATATATACATATCCTGTTTTGAAGAATTTCCGAAAGTGATCCTTAAGTTTGTCATGAAGTTTTCGATTGGACTTGGATTGTTTTAATACTGAGATTTAACCTAAACCTTATACTAATCCTATTGGATGAGTCTGAATGCTTTACTGATGCAAACACACAAATACACTTCATATATTTATATTTACTGTTTTGAAGTAATTTTGATGAAAAATTTACTCTATGACGGATTTGAAGTGGTTTTGATTCATTTTGCATACCCCTATATGTTATACAAGTTATATCCAACTATCTCAAGAGTTTAGTTTTTTCAAATTTGCGTTTTTATGAAGTAAATCAATGTATCAGTAAAACATGCACAACTTTCAAAACTGCAAGTCTATAGGGATCGACAGTCGACCGCTTTGTTTTTGAACTGAAGACGGCAGTCGACTGTCAGTTCTTAAAATTCAGAATTTTTTTTACATAACAGTCGACCGGAAATTTTTTGAACTAGCTTCGACGGTCGACTATCACTGTCCTGGCTGATGGGTTTTCTTGAGTTTCGGAATTTCGCAGGACAGCCGACTAGCCATTTGCGACAGTCGACTGTCATTGCTCTGGCTAATGGGTTTCTTGAGTTTTCTAATGTTTTCTTTGAATGATTATTTTTTCGATATTATTGATTATTAATCTACTGTTTTAGATGACGTTTTGTTCCAGATTACAGTATTTTACAGAAAGTTGTGATTTGTTTATAATAGAATTTAAACTCATATTTCTATAACTTCATATAGTAAAATATGTATGTTTCTTTGAAGTAGTTGATGTTTTGTGGTATTCTGTGACTTCAAAATATGGTTTTCTATTATTTAATGGATTTAATATTTTTATTTGAATTCTGGAACTTTACTAGTACACAAAATGGATTTGGATTTTGTCATTTTCTTATTATAATCATTTTCATTTATGAGTTTTATTGAGAGTTTTGGCATTGATGGTTGAGTTATGAGTCTTTAGAGGTTGAGTGGGGCCTTAGCTACCGGACGTTGAGATTTTGGTTGTTGTTCAGTTGAGTTAAGCCCGGTAGGGTACACCAACTCTAAGAGATTCAAAATCTAATAAATAATTAATTAACTTAACAAGATAAGGACAGACACTAGATTCTGATATGATGAAATAAGAGCAAACGTGAGTTATGGACTCCAGGATGATCCAATGAGTGAGATATTCCCCAGCTTTCCGGGACGATGGACGTATGGGCCACAGAGTGATCTGCGGAGTGAGATTGATCTCCAGTATTCCGAGGACGAAAGTGACGCTCATGAGATGTTTGTGCAATGAGGGTTCCAGGATGGCCTGTGGAGTGAGGCAATCTCCAGTTTCCGGGGCGATAGACGTAAGGACCACAGAATGATCTACGGGTGGGATTGGCCTCCAGTATTCCAAGGGCGAGAACCTATACTTGCAGAATGTCTAAACCCTATTAGTGAAATAGCGGGGGACTAAACCCTATTAAGTGGAGAACGATAAGGACTTGCACCGGATCTATGTAGAGTGAGATGCATAGAATCCGACAAGTATGCATTAGAGAAAGCATATAGCATTGGTGTTTTCTTGACTTGGTTTTATGCAGGTTGTTTCCTATTTTTTCACACTTGACACTTAGTCTAGTTTCACTTGATATTTTCATGCTTTAATTATTGTTATTTTTTATTCCATTTATTCTTGTTGTTGATACATGTTGTTTATGACTCTATGCCTTATGTTTTATTTATGTTGCATTAATTTTTATGGTACTCACACCGTTATGGCTGACCCATGTAGTTTTGGGGGTTAGGATTATCACTAGCCTCATGTTTTACAGGTAGGTGTCTATAGCTTGAGATTTGGATGCATGAGATAGAATTGATGTTATGGCTTTTATATATTGTAAAATATTGTGTTGTAAAGAATTTGTAATTTGTTTTTCCGCTGTGCTTTGTAAAGAATTAATGTAATAAAAGTTGAAAATTTTTCTCTGTGTTTTGGCTATGTTTACTATTACAATTGAGGTAGATGCTGGAAATTGTGCCACGTATTTCTGAGATATCATATTGCAAATTCGGAGCGCTACAGAGATTTGTATCAGAGTATGCTTCAATAGTAATAATAAACATGGTATAATAATAAACCTATGTGTGGACACTAGAGCGTGAGTACCTAGGTGTGGACATTAGAGTGTGAGTATCATATAGAGTTAGAATATGATGTTTTGGTTTGGGGTATGGTTGAGGTTTTACCATGGGGTATTGATGTGAATATGAATTGTGTTGTGATGCTCTAACTTTACCCTGATTTTGTAGTATTCAGTAATGGTCCGGACCCAGGACTAGGAATGGTGGTAATGGTGAAGGGGCTGGAAGTTCCCATGGGGCTGGACTTAATCTCAAGACTGAGATTGCCAGGGTGTATCAGACCTTGAATGCATTCATGGTCGCTAATATGACACAGAATCAGAATCAGAATCAGAATCAGGGGGCTGGACCAGTGTTTGTCAATGCTGATCCTATCAAGCAGGTTGAGTCCTTCAAGCGGATGAAGTCGACTGTGATTGAGGGGCAGTCTGATCCAAATGAGGCTGATGATTGGATTAGACAGATGGAGATGGTCTTCGAAGTCTTGGAAACCCCAGCAGTCAATAAGGTAAAATTGGCTACTACGCAGTTAGAGAAGGATGCTGGCGTCTGGTGCCAGTCAGTGAAGAGGACTTTTGGAGATCAGCAAGTGACTTGGGAAGCTTTTATGGATGAATTCAGGAATCGTTTCTTTCCTCTGGATATTCAGGAGAAGAAGGCAATGGAATTCTTGAATCTGCAGCAAGGCAATATGACAGTGCGTGAATATGAGACTAAGTTCGCTCAACTATCAAGGTATCCACCGGAGCTGATTGTTGATGAAGTGAAGAAGGCCAAGAAATTCGAGCAGGGTTTGAGGCCGAATTTGAGGTCGATGATGATTCCTTTGGGCATGAGGAGGTTTGATAAGCTGGTCAGGAGAGCAGCGATGACAGAAGAGGATATGTACCAGTTCCAGAAGAAGCAAGAGACCTGGAACAGGAGTAAGAGGCCAGCAGCTAGTCAGAGTGGGAAGAAGTTCCCAGCGAAGCAGGGCAAGTTCAATAGGCCAGAGCAGAGGGCACCTGCAACTCAAGAGGTGGCTTGTTACTACTGTAAGGAGGCAGGTCACTTCAAGTCAGCATGTCCTAAACTGGCGAAGCAGACTTGTTTTTAGTGTGGGCAAGGTAGCATACTAAGCTTTTTTGTCCACAGTTGAAGAAGGGTGGTGCAGGGGAAGGCAAATTTCAGAGGCAAAGATGAGTGTTCACATTGACTGAGGAGGATGCGAGTAACTCAGAGGATGTGATCCAGAGTATGCAAGAATTTTGAATTTTATTTATTCAGTGTATTAAGTAAAACTTTGTTTGAGAATAAATTGGAGATTTGAGTATCATTCTTCATGTAACAGGATTTGTTTTGGTTAATGGAATAAAAGCAAAGGTTTTATTTGAAACTGATTCTTCGCATACATTTGTGTCGCCCAATTTTGCAAAAGTCTTAGGTGTAGAACCTATTGGATCCTGTAGGCAAGTCAAACAACACAAGAGGGGGGTGAATAGTGTTGTATAAAAATTAAATCAAAACTTGAACTTTTCGTACTGTTCAGTCAATTGAGAAAAGAGATGGAGTCGACTATTGTGTCAGAGTAGAGGAGTATCTTATTGAAGAGTTACTAGTCTGATCAGTCGACTTACCGCGAAAATACAGTCGACTTACCAGACAAGTTTTTGAAATAAAACACAGAAAAATTGAAATTGTAAGTTGAGAAAATACAACCACAAAGAGTCAATCACAGAGTACACAGCGATGTACCCTGGTTTGGTCCTCCCGACCTACATCCAATCCCCACGCAACCCACTTGAGATTTTCCACTATTCTTGAAAAAGTACAAGAATACCCTACGGCATTTTGACAACAACTATGTCAAACCCGTAGACCTCTCTCACCACTAGAGAGAGCAAACCCACTCTACACCCAAGAGTGAAAAACCGAATCTACAACCAAGAGCCCTACTCTCCAACCGAGAGGACCACTCTTACAACCCGAGAGTGAAAAACAACAACAAAAGGAGTTTACAATAACCTATATCCATGTTTGTGATTTGTGTTTTTGTATAGTGGCTACTAGGTAACTTATGAAATCAGTCTAAAACGAATTCGATGTTATACTAGACTGAATTTCAGAGAACCAAGACTGAGAGTTTGTATGCTTTTGAAAGACTTGTTCTTGTTGAAAACAAAAAGCTTGAAACTTAAAGAAATGCTTGGAAATGTTGTGAACCTTTGCCAAATGACCTCTATACTCTTTTTATAAAGTTGGAGATGTTTGAACGTTGAAAGGTTGAATCCCAACTGCCATACAATGGCAGTAAAAAGATTTGATTTTGAAAAACAAGTTTTAAAATCAGAAAACTGTCGAAACGGCTTGAACAGTCGTCTGGGTTGCCATAATGAGTCGACTGGCCAGAGCTTGTATGAGTTCAGATAGTTTCGTACTTTGGCAGTCGACTGGTTCCAAAGAACGGTTGACTGATACTCAACAGCTGAATTTATTCAAGCTTTTTTTGACCTTTTAATTTTGTAAAATACTCAGATTATTTAAAGTATGTGTGAGTGTGCGTGTGAGAAGGCTATTTACTAGTTTCTAAGACTCAAAGAATGAAAATTACAATATTACAAGACACTTTTTAAAAAACATTTGAAGCACTTGAATCTTGTCTTAAACTTAAGTCTTTGACTTGAGCTTGAGCCTTTGTCTTTTTGTCTTGAAGCTTGCTTGATCAATGTGGCTTGAGCTTAAATCTTTGTGGCTTGATCAATTACACTTGAAAGCTTCATTGGATTATTTTGCCACATGGTATTGACTGTGATATACTCTGCAAGATATATGTGATAGGCAAACTTTGTATTGTGTTGTTGTCATCAAAACCAAGAATCAACATTCTCCCCCTCTTTTGATGATGACAACACAATAACTTATAATAATAACAATTACATATCATGAAGTCATACAAAATTGAAACATATATAAAATATAAACATGTATGCTCCATCTAACTAATGTACAACAGACACACGAGTAATAATTTGCACAAAAACATGCACAAGACAAAACAATTCACCACAAAAACATGCACAAGACAAAACATTCACCACAAACAAGCCTTTTCTCCACAAACAAGCCTTTTCTCCCCCTTCGTCATCAACAAAAACAAAAAAATAAATGGAGGGGCATTGCATAACCATATCAAATGAATACATAGAAATGAAGTACATGGTTGCAAATACTACATAGAAGTGAAAAACAGAAAACATGAAAAATTACAACAAAAAAAAACAGAAAATAAATCAAGTTTATTCGTCTTCTTCGTCGTCATCACCGATGGAGGCAGGAGGAGGTTGTGGAAATTGTTGAGTGAACAAGTGAGTAAGGTTAGCAAGACTAGCCTCAAGATTATCCTGTCTAGAGAGGATAAGATCAGTACGATCCATGAGATAATTTATCGAAGTATAAAGACTCTCGGGATCAACAAAGACAGCTCTAGGACGAGAAGAACTAGAAGCAGAAGACCTACGACCTGAAGTGGCTAAAGGAATATAAGGGACATTCCGTCGAGGAGACCTAGGAGGAGAGTTAAGAATCTTCATACGAGCTAAACTCGCACGATCAAAAGATTCATAATGAGTGACAACACTAGAATAAGAAGTAAGATCAACTTCACAAAAGTTGAAGACATGAGTAAATATTGCACCAAAAGGAAGGAAAGAGGTGTGAGCCTTATGAAGATGACTAAAAATGACTCGACATCAATTTATTTGGATATTTCCAAAAATTGCATAGACCGCTTGCTGCAACTCATGGGAAAATTGATCGTAACTCCCCGTTTTAGGGATAATGTTATACGACAAAATTCTTGCAACTATCTTAGCAAGTGATGTAATTGATTAGTTGTCATTGGGGGACCGCGATTTGGCAAGTAAATTTTGGAAAAAATAAAGTCGTCATCCATTTCAATCTTACCCAAATCTAATCCTTCATATGGGATACCCAAAATAATTCCCAATTTTTCAGGAGTTAACCTCATACGAATATTTTTTACTGTAGTAGTAAAAAATATTTCGTTATCATCCTCGGAGGTGGAAACCTTCATATTTGTGTAAAACAAATAGATAAGTTGTGGATAGTAATAAGGTTGATTGATAAGAGAAAGCAAGTCAAATAACCCATATTTTTCAAACAATGGGGCTAAGGGGAACCTATCTAAATTAGGAAAATTGATAAATCTCCCCGGAAATATAGCAATTTGACATATGAGAAAGAATTTCTCAACTAGGTTGGGATTCCTAAGATATTGAAGGTAATTCTGAGAAGATTGACCTTCTTCAACATTAGAACCTCTAGCTCTCTTAGTGTCATGCCCCGCTTCCCAAAATACAGAACACGTGTACGTAAAGTAGGCCCAGCGAATGATGTAAACACCATCCATAAGCTGTACCAGACTAACTCAGTACTAAGAACAACCAAATGCAACCACGCAAGAAATATAACCACATGAATCAATGATAAATTTCCAATAACAATGAAATAAACCAACAGTATAAATATCCAACATCTGGGATCAAAACAAACTACCGGTCATTGAGCCCAAAACAAAGTACAAGATATAACAATGTTCAGAAAATAAATCTAGCAGCAATTAATAACAACTATGCAGCAGAGACTGGATCCAACACTAGAAACGTTGCTCACCAATTCCTTCGGAAACAGATCCTTCATTACTTGTAAAATTTTGATCTAAAAAGAAAGAAAAGAGTACCCTTAGAGCAAGTCGTGGGCGGCAAGTAGAGGAAACGAAGGATAATAGGAAAGCATCAATATCAAAGGAAAGGAATATGGTCAAAGACAAAGGACGAAACAAAGAGCAGGCAATATATCAAAGGTGTACAATAATCACACATGAAATGCGTGATGTCAAGTCAAGTTCAATACAAGATCAAGTATGCAAGTTGTTAAGTATTTTATTAATCTATCTAGTGCACGTACTGCTGCGTCCCATTCCACAAGTTCCGCGCTAGCACAATGATCGTTTTAGACCGATGGTGAATTCATGATTCGTGTACTCGGCATTGATAATAATAATTAAAAATCATGAATCATCAATAAATCATTGCAATCAGTACACCTCCTTCCAAGACAATACAATATAACAATGAGGCCTTACCGAGTACATTTCCGATTGTTCACTACCAAGTCTACCCATAATACCCCGGCTTGTTAATAGTTTATTTTCATCCTATATGAGCATGCAAGAGGGTGTCAATGTTGTATATTACTATGTTTGACTAATTCTATGCGCTACAGACAAAGCATGAAGCAAACACATCATATAAACACATTTCACAAAATCAGGACAGCATGACATTGCTGTACTAAAACATAGATTATGGTCACTACACAATAGTAAATCTGAATCCGCCAAAAGATCTGGAAAGTAGAGTTCCATACGGTTCCAGCGAGTATAATTAAGGCACATAAAAGACATAGGAACTAGGGTGAAAACTCTATTCTAATCAGGTTTTATGTTCAGTCAGCATGTAGTAGGTTATGTTCTACTAATTATTATGGTCAGATAACTCATTAATAAAATCTACAAAAATTCAGGAAAGTAGCTATACATGTCTAGGTCCAGTCTAATTTATTTCAGATTTTTCTTTTACTGCTAACAGGGTCAAATAAAATAAACAACAGCAGGATACGCATGAAATTATGAGTCTGAAATTAATAACACAGTTGCAGTAAAGTGATGTTATCTAACAGATGAAAATTTTGAATTTAAATCCAGACTAGGAAAAAATTATCTAGACATCAAGGGCTACGTTTTATATTCAGTAAGTTCTTTCAAATTATGTCATTAGCGTGGCTAAAAATCTGATTCAAAGTGAAACATACAGCAGTCCAGAATTCAACTTAACGTGAAAAGGCATCAAATAAATCATACGATCATAGTTAGCATGCAAATTGGTAATCAAAGCAATCCTAGGTGTCAAAATGCAAATTCCTAAGGTTTAAGATACATTTATCATAGTCATGGTGTCAATTCATCGAGCAACTTCAATTTAGCACATACAATTTCAATGTCCAATCTATCAAGCAATCCTACGCATGAATCTAGTTAATTGTGCAAATACATGAAATATTGGGGACTAGGTTTAAGATCAAAGAAATAGCATGATGTTAAGAGTACGTCGTGTTATCTCGAGTAAACCATCGATAATCTTAACGGAATTGTCAAAAGCAGTTTTTTATAGCAAAATGAACAGGATCTACTTGCAGGAGATCAAATAATCTTGAACACAAACAATAAAAAGGGTTCAAGAAGAGACTTGCCTATTAGATTGCAGATTCGAACAAATAAAAATAACGAGATCGGAATCCCGGGCAAACTCCCAAAAGCACGTGCGAACTACGGCAAAGAAATCCCAAGCAAACAACAGCAACAGCAACTCACTTCTCCACACCCGATCGTGGGCAGAACACAGAATACCAAATGCAGATCCGAAGTGCCAAAACACGAAACACCGAAAGTGCCCAATAAGATCTTGTCTCCTTCCTCACAATAGCGAGAGAGAGAGAGAGAGTGATCGGTGGATGGCGCGGCGCTTCGACTGCGACGGGGCGGCTGCGGTGACGGAGCGATGTCGGTACTACAGTCGGGAAGCGATGGCGGCGACGACACTCATGGCAAAGGACGAAGGCTCTGTTCTCTCGGTCGAAAATAGAGGAACGACGATGCTCAACTTTGGGGACACGAACGACGATGCTAGGGGCCTCGGTGGAGCAGCGAAGGCTGACGAATGCAATGGTGAGGAGTACGACGATGGATAGTGCGACGGTGAGGAGTTACGGTGATGGGAAAGCTTCGGTGGTTGGGTTTTGACAGATAATGGCGAGGACACGGGAGACGCGACGATGACGGTAAGGTCGATGGGATGAGGGGACGATGAAGATGGTGATGATGGGGGGCGATCGGGGGATAGGGTGATGGGGTCGAGGGGTTTACGGTTTGGGTTTGGGGTGTTTAGAAATAGAGAAGAGAAAAGAATAGGGATCGGGGAGAGAGAAACGGCGGAGGAGAGCTAGGGGGATAATAATTAAGGTTTAATTAAGAGGTATTTATAGGGATTAGAAAATAGGGTTTTGGGTTGAGATTTTGTGGGTTCTGGGTAACTGTTTTGGCTCAAAAAAGAGGCAAACAAATGCAATGAGACGAGACGAACACAAAGGAGAACAAATCCAACTCAAAATAGAAAGAGCAAAATTGCAAAGAGAACATGATCCAACCAAAAGAACACAGATTGATCAAGAGAAAACAAAAGAACCGAAGAAAAGACAAAAAACACCATAACAAATGAATTCAAATACAATAATCAAAAGAATGCAAAATACAATAAAATCTGAAAAAAAATAGGGCTTACACTTAGGTTTAGGCATAGTTGACAAACTAGGAAACTTAAAAAGAGTGAGAGATCGAGAAAAAAAATTACCCAATAACACGAGAAAAAAGCAAAATAGTTTCAAGAGACTCAATACAGATTTCAAAATGGAAAGGAAACTCAAATTTGGATGGAGATCTCAAATCCAGGAGCTTCAATTTATGAAATCATCAAGCACACCAAGAGCAGCCGACTGAGGGTTTTGAGAGAAAAAGTGAAAGGGGATAGTGAAAAAAGAGGGGTAAGAGATTTTAGGGCTTTTACTAAGAGTGAAGGGCTTGGATTAAGAGTTTGTTTGAATGAAGGGTCAAGATCGAAAATAGGGTAAAAAGAGAGAGAGATGCATCAGTTTAAGTGATGATTCGGAATTAGAAAAAACCAAGCTGATATCGCGACAGTTGACTGGTTTTTATATCAGTCGACTTAGTCGAGAGAAAATTAAACCAAAAGAAACATCAAGTAAAAAATTTCTGTCAGTCGACTGGTTACGTATACAGTCAACTGTTCAGAACACAAGATTCAGCAATAATAAGAACAACGAAAATACTTTATAAGTCGCTGAAAAAGACGTTTAAGTCAACTTAAACAAAATATATGTTCAAGAAATGTCATGAAAACAGTTAATTCCTAATTCTCTTCTAAAGTTGATAAAAGTGTCTTCCTTAAGTGGTTTGGTAAATATATCTGCTACTTGTTTATGAGTAGAAATAAAATCCAAAGTTATATCTCCCTTTAAAATATGATCACGTAGAAAATGATGTCGAATATCAATATGTTTCGTACGTGAGTGTTGAACCGGATTTTTAGATAGATTAATAGCACCGATATTATCACACATTATAGCAGGTTTTGAAAATGAAATACCATAATCTAATAAAGTTTGTTTCATCCACAAAATTTGGGTACAAGCCAAACTTACAGCAATATATTCAGCTTTTGTAGTAGATAGGGATATTGAATTTTGCTTTTTACTGCACCAAGATACTAGAGAATGTCCCAAAAATGACAAGTTCCACTAGTACTTTTACGATCAGTTTTACTACCAGCAAAATCAGCGACAAAAGTTGAAAATTATCGGTGCGTGGATAAAATAAACTATAGTCAGATGTGCCTTTAATGTATCTTAAAATACGTTTCACAGCTTTTAAGTGAGATTCTTTGGGATTCGACTAATATCTAGCACACAAACATACACTAAACATAATGTCGGGTCTACTAGCAGTTATATATAAGAGTGAACCATCCCTCGATAGAGTTTTTGACCGACGCTCTTACCTAAATCATCTTTGTCAAGTGTAGTAGTAGTAGCCATAGGTGTGGTTTTACTACTAGTGCTATCCATGCCAAACCGTTTGGGTAATTTCTTAGCATATTTTTCTTGATTAATGAATATGCCATTTTGTGATTGCTTTATTTGCAGTCCAAGGAAATAATTGAGTTCACCCATGTGACTCATCTCAAACTCATTTTTCATGGTATTAGCAAACTCTTGACAAAGATTACTATTAGTAGAACAAAAAATTATGTCATCGACATATATTTGTATGATTAGAACATCTGTCTCTATTTTTCTAATAAACAATGTAGTATCTACTTTACCTATCTCAAAACCAGTTTCTAAGAGAAAAGTCTTTAACCGATCATACCAAGCACGAGGTGCTTGTTTAAGACCATATAAAGCTTTTTTCAATTTAAAAACTGTTGTTTGAGAATTGTTCATATTCAAAATCGGGTGGTTGCTTAACATAAACATCTTCCTTAATAAAACCATTAAGAAAAGCACTTTTAACATCCATTTGGAAAAGTGTAAAATTCATAAAACACGCAAAAGATAATAAAATCCTAATTGATTCTAGTTTAGCAACAGTAGTATATGTTTCATCAAATTCGATTCCTTCCTCGTGATTATATCCTTGAGCAACTAACCTAGCCTTGTTCCTAACGACTTGTCCTGATTCATCTAACTTATTCTTGAATACCCATTTGGTACCAATCATAGTATGGTCAGGAGGTCGTGGAACTAAATCCCATACATCATTTCTTATAAATTGGTTTAATTCATCTTGCATGGCATTCATCCAAAATTCATTCTCACAAGCTTCTTGTATATTCTTCGGTTCAAAATCCGACAAGAAAGTCGTATGAGAAATCATGTTAACATGAGATCTTGTTGGAATACCACGTGAGATGTAACCAATTATTAAGTCATGAGGATGATCTCTAACTTCAACAAACGATTTTGGTAATGTTTGAGTCATCACAACAGGATCAGTAAACTTAACAAGTCCATCAGCCGACTAGTTCACATCAATCGACTTAATATCCTTATCAGTCGACTTGTCTAGGGTAATTTGCTCTAGTGATTTAATAACGTTATTTAAAGATGATGAATCAATTTTATCATCTTCAATAATAGTAGATGAAGGTAAGGATTCATCAAAAGAAACATGCATAGATTCTTCAATAGTCAAGGTTGACTTATTGAAAATTCTATATGCCTTACTCCTATTTGCGTATCGAACGAAGATAACTTCATTAGATCTAGGATCAAATTTATCTAAATTATCTTTAGTGTTTAAAATAAAACACTTGCATCCAAATACTTTAAAATAAGATACTTTGGGAATTCTTTCAAAAAATAGTTCATAAGAAGTTTTCTTAAGTTTAGGCCTAATCAATATTCTATTTAAAACATAACATGCTGTAGAAATAGCTTCAGCCCAGAAGTATTTAGGCAAATAGCTTTAAACAACAATAGTACGTGCACATTCTTGCAATGTCCTATTCTTTCTTTTGACCACTCCATTTTGTGGTGAAGCTCCAGGAAATGCAAACGAATGTGTTATACCATTCTTGTTGCAATATTCTGAAAACGTTTCATTCACAAATTCTCCACTATGATCACTTCTAATAGTGACTATGGTTAGAGATTTTTGATTTTAAATTCGTTTACAAAAAATTGCAAATTCTTCAAAAGCATCATATTTATGTTTTAAAAAGAAAACCCATGTAAATCTTGAAAAATCATCTACTAAAACAAATATATATCTACTTTTATTTAAAGAAGCGACTTTAGTAAGACCAAATAAATCCATATGGATTAATTCGAGAGGCCTACTAGTAGAAATCATTTCTTTTGTCTTAAAAGTAAATTTGACTTGTTTTCCTAGTTGACATGCATCACATAACTTATCTTTTTAAAAGATAGTCTTAGCAGTCTTCTAATTAGGTTGTACTTAGACAATTTAGCAATATTTTTTATATTCACATGGCTAAATCTCTTATGCCAAAGCCAAGAATCATTGTTAGAAGTTACTAAACAAAAGTCATTAGAGAATTCATTGGTTTTTAAACATAATTCATAGATGTTTTTCCTAAATCGTTGAAAAATTACATTTTGCATGGAAGAATTATAAATTAACCATGCATCTTTTTCAAAAACAATTTTATACCCCTTATCACACAATTGGTTAATACTTAACAGATTATGCTTAAGACCACTAACAAGAAAAACTTCTTCTATAGTAGGGGTAGTGTTCTTACCAACCATGCCTATTCCAGTAACCTTCCCTTTGTTGTTGTCACCGAATGTTACTGTTCCTCCATCTATTTCTTGTATGGAAGAAAGAAGGTTAGCATGACTAGTCATATGCTTAGAGCATCACTGTCAAGTATCCAACGTTCTCTTTTAGGTACCATAAAATAATCATTGTGAATATGGTACCTTTTTTATTGGGTCCGAAAGGGATTAGTTTTTGCGAAACCAAACCCAAAGTGAGTTTGATTTACCACCAAAAGCAGGAATATAATTAAAAGATTACATATATTAAGAACATAAGAATTTATATAAGTAATTCTATTGTTTAGATTCAAATTGACTGGAACCCAAACGTTTTTAGTTTGCCCAGTCGACTTGATTGTACCTTTCAGTCGACTGTTATGAGAAGACTGTCGACTGGGAGGTGAAATAGGTCGACATATCTGAGGTTTTGATTTATTTAAATAAGATTCCAAACCTCTGGACAGACGACTGAAATTAGGGTTCAGTCGACTAGTCTGAACTATAGAATCACTATTTTTATGGAAAACAACAGTTTTTGGTTTCTCAAAAAACTCATACAATTTGTTCTTAACACTAGAAAAAGAATCAGTCTTATTACTACTAGTATTCTTAGAAACATGATGTTTTTCAAGAGACTTTTGAAAACCAAGTCCAAATCTCTTATTGGATTGAACTTGATTTTGGAGAACTTCATTTAAATTCTCCTTTTCTTTGTTAAACTTAGATACATTCTTGGATATCTCTTCATAATTTTTCTTAAAAGATTCAAGATCTATATCCAAATTAGAAAGTCGAGAATTTAACGACTTGACTTCAATATTTAAGTCAAGATTCCCTTGAGAAAGTGTTTGATTGACTTTCTCTAAGTTTTTAACTCTAATTTTCTCCTTATTGAGTTCTTGAAAAATCTCATTGAAAGCATCTAATAAGTCATTTGAATCAAATTTATCACTTACTTCGTTTTGTGTGGCCATGAAACATACGTTCGCAACTTCGTTTGACTCCTCATTCTCTTCTTCCAATGAAGAGTCGCTATTGTCCAAAGTTGCTTGATATGCCTTCTTGTTCTTCATATACTTGTTCTTTATGTACTCGTCCTTCTTGAAGTTAGGAGCCTTTTCTTTTCATTTCGCATTTTCTAATAGGCAATCCTTCTTCATATGACCTATTTTGTTACACTTGAAATAAGTGGGAAGTTCATTAGTATCTTTAAATTTAGAATTAGATTTACATTTTCTAAGAAACTTCCTGAACTTTCTAGTGAACATGGCTATCTCTTCTTCATCTTCTTCTTTATCTTCGGAGTCCGACATGGCCTTGAAAGCAAGTGTCTTCTTTTTTGCTTGTTGAGGTTCTGATCCTTCTTGCGTTTTTCTAGTTGTACTTCATATGCCAAAAGATTTTCCACAAGATTCTCAAGAGAGAGTTGTGATAAATCGTTGGCTTCTTCTATGGCGGTGGTCTTCTTCTCCTATTCGGGGGCTAGGGCACAAATAACATTCCTCACCATTTCTGCTTGAGTGTACGTTTATCCAAGAGCCACAAGAGAATTTGTAATATCTGTGAACCGTGTTATCATATCAGACACATTCTCGTTCTCCTTCATACAGAACATCTCGAACCTGTGAATAAGAACAGATATCTTAGATTTTTTAACCTTATTAGTACCTTCATGAATTAACTCGAGTGTGTGCCAAATTTGATACGCCATTGTTGTATTGGACACACGATTGAACTCCTCTATGGTAAGAGCACAGAATAGAGCATTCATCGCCATTGCATTGTTCGTTGTGTTGCCCTTCATTTCATCATTCCATTGTGCATAAGGAATTGTAAGAGCAGTGTATTCTGTCTTAGTCATGTTTCATGTCTCATAGTTGATGGACTGAAGGTAGATCTTCATTCTACACTTCCAATAGTTGTAATTTGTTCTATCGAATAGGGGTGGCCTTTATGTGGAATGGTCTTCATTGTATTGATTTGCATTTGAAGTAGATGACATTGCACTCAACCAGACTCTGATACCAAGTGTTGGATCCCATAGGCAAGGAAAATAACACTAGAGGGGTGGTGAATAGTGTTGTATAAAAATTAAATCAAAACTTGAACTTTTCGTACTGTTCAGTTGACTAAGAAAAGAGATGCAGTCGACTGTTGCGTCAGAGTAGAGGAGTATCTTATTGAAGAGTTACTAGTCTGATCAGTCGACTTAGCGTGTAAATAAAGTCGACTTACCAGACAAGTTTTTGAAATAAAACACAGAAAAAGTAAAATTGCAAGTTGAGAAAATACAACCACAGAGAGTCAATCACAGAGTACACAGCGATGTATCATGATTCGGTCCTCTCGACCTACATCCAGTCCCCAAACAACCCACTTGAGATTTTCCACTATTCTTGAAAAAGTACAAGAATACCCTACGATGTTTTGACAACAACTATGTCAAACTCGTAGACCTCTCTCACCACTAGAGAGAGCAAACCCACTCTACACCCAAGAGTGAAAAACCAACTCTACAACCAAGAGCCCTACTCTCCAACCGAGAGGACCACTCTCACAACCCGAGAGTGAAAAACAACAACAAAAAAAGTTTACAATAACCTATAGCCTTGTTTGTGATTTGTGTTTTTGTATGGTGGCTATTAGGTTAACTTCTGAAATTAGTCTAAAACGAATTCAATGTTATATTAGACTGAATTTCAGAGAACCAAGACTTAGAGTTTGTATGCTTTTGAAAGACTTGTTCTTGTTGAAAACAAAAAGCTTGAAACTTAAAGAAATACTTGGAAATGTTGTGAACCTTTGCCAAATGACCTCTATACTCTTTTTATAAAGTTAGAGACATTTAAACGTTGAAAGGTTGAATCCCAACAGCCATACAACGGCAGTAAAAAGATTTGATTTTGAAAAACAAGTTTTAAAATCAGAAAACTGTGAAAACGGCTTGAACAGTCGACTGGGTTGCCATAATGAGTCAACTGACCAGAGCTTGTATGAGTTCAGACAGTTTCGTACTATGACAGTCGACTGGTTCCAAGGAACGGTCGACTGGTACTCAACAGTTGAATTTATTCAAACTTGTTTTGACCTTTTAATTTTGTAAAATACTCAGATTATTTAAAGTATGTGTAAGTATGTGTGTGACAAGGCTATTTACAAGTTTTTAGGACTCAAAGAATAAAAATTACAATATTACAAGACACTTTTTACAAAACATTTGAAGCACTTGAATCTTGTCTTGAACTTGAGTCTTTGACTTGAGCTTAAGCCTTTGTCTTTTTGTTCTTGAAGCTTGCTTGATCAATATGGCTTGAGCTTAAATCTTTGTGGCTTGATCAATTACTCTTGAAAGCTTCATTGGATTGTTTTGCCTCATGGTATTGACTGTGATACACTCTGCAAGAGATATGTGATAGGAAAACTTTGTATTGTGTTGTAGTCATCAAAACCAAGAATCAACAGAACCTAAGTTGTTTCCCGACAGGGTCTTATTGGTGGAAACGCCGTCAGGAGAAGAATTGATTGCTAATCGATATTACGAGGGTTGTGATATCGAGATTGGTGGGAGATTATTTGGCATTGATCTCATTAAGCTGCAAGTTCTGGGTGTGGATGTGATTGTGGGCATTGATTGGATGGCAATATATGATGCCAAAATTGAATGCAAGAAGAAAGAGGTGGTGGTGAAGGCACCAGGTGATCCCTTAGTGACTTTTCAGGGGAAGATGATGAACCCAAAGGTGGCTGCAGTAGTATCTAAGTTGGTGATTCCAGATGAAGTCATAGGCATTTCAGTTGTCAGGGATTTTCGTACAGTGTTCTTGGAAGATTTACCAGGATTGGCG
Source organism: Hemerocallis citrina (assembly GCA_017893485.1). Classification (NCBI taxonomy): domain Eukaryota; kingdom Viridiplantae; phylum Streptophyta; class Magnoliopsida; order Asparagales; family Asphodelaceae; genus Hemerocallis; species Hemerocallis citrina. The sequence continues at coordinate 77,958,024 of CM030367.1, forward strand.
CCGCAGCGAGATGTGGAGTTTTGCATTAATGTTCAGTCGGGGAGTGCTCCAGTTCCTAAGGCTCCGTACAGGATGGCATCTATAGAGTATGATGAAGTTAATAAGTAGATTGAGGAATTACTAAGTAAGGGTTTCATCAAGTCGAGTTCTTCACTGTGGGGTGCGCCAGTGTTGTTAGTCAAGAAGAAGGATGGGTCAATGAGGATGTGCATTGACTATCGGGAGTTGAATAGGGTGACTATTCAGAACAAGTATCTGCTTCCACGGATTGATGATCTATTTGATAGGCTTGGGGGAGCGGCTGTGTTTTTGAAGATTGATTTGAGATCAGGGTATCATCAAGTTCGAGTTAAGGAGGAAGATGTGAGTAAAACAGCTTTCAGGACTCGTCATGGGCTCTATGAGTTTTTGGTAATGCCATTCGAAGTGACGAATGCGCCGAAAGTATTCATGGATATGATGAATCGGATATTGCAGCCATTCATTGATTCATTCGTGGTGGTTTTTATTGATGATATTTTGGTGTATTCGAAGTTGGAGGAAGAGCATTCTATGCACTTGACAGAGGTGTTACAAAAGTTGCAGGAGCATAACTTGTATGCCAAGCTATCGAAGTGTGAGTTTTGGAAGTTTGAGGTAGCTTTTCTTGGTCATATCCTTTCTAAGGAAGGAGTGGCCACTGATCCTTAGATGGTTGAAGTAGTGAAGGATTGGCCCAAGCCAACGTCAGTGAAGGAAGTCAGGAGTTTCTTGGGTTTGACTGGGTACTACAGGAGATTTCATCTAGGGCTATGCACATATAGCAGTTCCTTTACAAGGTTAACTCAGAAGAATGCGGCATTCACATGGACTGATAAGTATGAGGCGAGTTTCCTTGAGCTAAAGGAGAGGTTAGCGGCTGTGCATATCTTAGTTCTGCCACAAGCTTGGAAGGATTATGATATCTTCAGTGATTCATCTCTTAGAGGTCTGGGGTGTGTCTTGATGCAGGAAGGCAAGGTTATTGCCTATGGTTCGAGGCAGTTGCGTCCGCATGAGAAGAATTATTCGATGCATGATCTAGAGTTATCAGCTATTATCTTTGCCTCGAAGCAGTGGAGGCATTATGTATATGGTGAGAAGGTCAATATGTATACCGACCACAAGAGTCTAAAGTATATTTATCAGCAGAATGATCTAAATCTTCAGCAGAGAAGGTGGTTGGAGGTGTTGGAAGACATTCGCCCTGAGATCAAGTATCATCCGGGCAAGGCGAATGTGGTGGCCGATGGACTTAGTCGGAAGAGTAGTTTGGCGAGCTTGATCACTACTCAGAGTGAGTTGGCAGCAGAGTTTGACCAGGCAGGTATTGAGGTGGTACTGCAGGGTTTGGGAGCATCTTTGGCTCAACTGAGGCTGCAGCCTTCTTTGAGAGAGCAGATTGTGGAAGGTCAGAAATCAGATGTAGAGATTCAGAAGATGTTGCAGCAGGTTTTCGATGGCAAGTTGTTAGAGTTCCGTGTCTAAGATGGAGTTCTATGGATGGGTGAGAGGTTGTGTGTTCCGGAGAATGCAGATTTGAAGGAGAGTATCTTGCAGGAGGCACACAGTACTTTGTTGTCAGTATATCCTGGAGGCACAAAAATGTATAAGGACATCAAACAACACTTTTGGTGGTCTGGTATGAAGAGTGATGTGGCAGATTTTGTGGCAAGGTGTCTGACTTGTCAGCAGATCAGAGCAGAAAATCAGAGACCTGGAGGTTTGTTGTAGCCTTTTTCCATTCCAGAATGGAAGTGGGAGAATATCAACATGGATTTCATCACAGGTTTACCAAGGAGTGCGAAGGGCAATGACTCGATTTGGGTTATTATTGACCGTTTGACCAAGTCAGCTCACTTTTTGTCCATGAAGATTACTTGGTCACTGGAAAAATTGGCAGAGCTGTACATTGATGAGATTGTGAGGCTTCATGGAGTTCCTGTGTCGATTGTGTCCGACAAGGATGCGAGGTTCACTTCGAGATTTTGGAAGAGTCTGCAAGCAGCATTGGGTACCAGAACCGATTTCATTACCGTTTTTCATCTGCAGACTGATGGTCAGACTGAAAGGGTGAATCAGGTATTGGAAGATATGCTAAGGGCTTGTGTTATGGATTTCGGTTGTAGTTGGGAGAGATACTTGGTATTGGTTGAGTTTGCTTATAATAACAGTTACCATGCGAGTATCGGGATGGCTCCGTACGAAGCTCTATACGGGAGGAAGTGCAGGACATCTGTTTGTTGGTATGAGGTTGGCCAGAGGCAGATGTTTGGGCCCGAGATTGTGCAGCAAACATTGGAGAAGACTGAATTGATTCGCAAGAGGTTGGTCGAGGCTCAGAGTCGGCAGAAGAGTTATGCAGACACTCTAAGAAGGGACTTGGAGTTTGAGGTTGGGGATGCAATTTTCCACAAGGTATTTCCGACCAAAGGAGTGATCAAGTTTGGTAAGGGAGGCAAGTTGGCGCCAAGGTATATTGGGCCATACAGGATTTTGGGGTGGATTGGTAAAACAACATATAGATTAGAACTACCGGAGGAGTTGGCACTGGTGCATGATGTGTTCCAAGTGTCGTTGTTGGGAAAGTATGTGCCAGATCAGAGTCATCAATTGGTAGAAGTGCCTGAAGGTCTACAGGTGAACTTGAGTTACAAGGAGCAGCCTATAGAGATTTTTGATCGTAAGGAGAAGGTTTTGAGGAGCAGGGTGATACCTATAGTCAAGGTGTTGTGGAGGAACCAGCAGTTTGAGGAGGCTACTTGGGAGCCGGAGGATCGCATGCAGAAGAATTTTCCTGAGGTTTTTGTATGATTGTATTCTTTTGTATGATTGTACTCTTTGAGTTGAGTTGTATTTCTTTTGTTAGATTACATTCTCTTGTGTAATGGAATTTCTTAAACTATATTCTCATCTATGAGATTTCATTTTCTTATGCTTATATTGTGCGGACCCTATTAGTAGTAGTTCTGAGGACATAACTATTCTAAAGAGGGAGTGATGTAATACCCCAGATTTTTTAAATAACGCTTTTAAGATTAATAAATGAATTAAAATGATTTTTTGTGATTTAATAAATATTTTTCTGAAATTTACCTTTTTACACATGCAAATATTTTCTTAGAAAGTTCAAAGTCAAAAATTATTTTGGGGAAACCCATTAATTATTATTATATATTATTTGTGAATTTTCTTATAATTATTTGACCTATTTGCAAATATTACAAAAAGATGAACTTTTGTGCAAAATTACCACTTGGAGTGAAAACTCCAGATTTTCGGGCTGGGCATGATGCCTGGTCAACTCAGAGTTAAAGAGTTTACTTTTTGTTTTAATAAATTTGGTTTATTTTGCAAGTTGATAAAGAAGGGTCTTTTTGAAAAATTGCTACTTAGAGGGGCAAAAGTGCAATTTCGTTTTTCTAGGTTTTCAAAACACTGCTGGCCAATATTAGGGTAGTTGTTTTTGTGTTTAATTCTCAATTAAAATGGTTTTATTTAATTTCCAAGTATAAGAATCTATATATGTATAAATATATTTAAAAGATGTATTTTGCAAATCTATTCACAAAACCCTACATACCCTAATCCTGGCCTATTTAAGGTGGGGTGCAGCCGTCTCCTTGCTGCACAACACAAAGGAATTTCTAATTATTATTTTCTTGGAGTTTCAAAGCGAGGATCTTGCTTTTCTTGCGAAAGGAGAGATTTTTCTTATTTCCTTATTATCTTCGATTGATTCTTCAATAAGGTGAGTGACATATGTTTGTTTTTATATTGTTCTAAGCATGTTGTGTGTGACGATTTGTTTATTAGAAAGAATGCTAGAGATTTTATGAAGATATAATGAATTTTGATGAGTAGATGGGTTAAAAATTGAATCATTACTTGAAACCATGCAAATGATGAGTAAACTACACCTAGATGACTTGAGATTGTTAAAGAACCTAATAGAAATCATGGGTATGTTATTTTCTATCATATGCTTGCTGATTTGATTGAATTTAATAAGTTGTATGTTGGTTATTGCAAAAGAGTGAATAAAAACCTAGTTTTAATGTGTATGAATGCACATGGTCTGTTCTTGAAGTTTTGATGAGCATAACTTCATTAATACATGTCGAAAATTGCTATTATTCATAAGTAACCAATATAAATAGTGAGGCATGTGTTTCATAAATTGGAAGATGAGTTTTGAATTAAAAAGGATCAAATTTTTTTGATGTGAAAAGAGGGTTCTTGATTTTTGGGTCTGTGATGCCTTCAGCCGAAATACGAGTAATTTGGTGGTTTTGATGAAGTTTCGATTAGATTCTGATCCTTTTGATACTGAGTTGAGATAGGACATCTAACTACTCACATTGGATAGGTTCTTAATTCTTAAACATGCACACATACACACTGATACATATATATATACATATCCTGTTTTGAAGAATTTCAGAAAGTGATCCTTAAGTTCTTCATGAAGTTTTCGATTGGACTTGGATTGTTTTAATACTGAGAATTAATCTAAACCTTATACTACTCCTATTCGATGAATCTGAAAGCTTTACTGATGCAAACACACAAATACACTTCATATATTTATATTTTCTATTTTGAAGTAATTTTGATGAAAAATTTACTCTTTGACGGATTTGAAGTGGTTTTGATTCATTTTGCATAATCCTATATGTTATACAAGTTATATCCAACTATCTCAGGAATTTAGTTTATTCAAATTTGCGTTTTTATGAAGTAAATCGATGTATCAGTAAAACATGCACAACTTTCAAAACTGCAGTCTATAGGGATCGACAGTCGACCGCGTCGTTTTTGAACTAAAGACGGCAGTCGACTGTCAGTTCTTAAAATTCAGAATTTTTTTACATAACAGTCGACCTGAAAATTTTTGAACTAGCTTCGACAGTCGACTGACACTGTCCTGGCTTATGGGTTTTCTTGAGTTTCAGATTTTCGCAGGACAGTCGACTGGCCATTTGCAACAGTTGACAGTCATTGCTCTGGCTGATGGGTTTCTTGAGTTTTCTGATGTTTCTTTTGAATGATTATTTCTTTGACATTATGGATTACTAATCTACTGTTTTAGATGACATTTTGTTACAGATTACAATATTTTATAGAGAGTTGTATTTTGTTTATAATAGAATTTAAACTTGTATTTCTATAACTTCATATAGTAAAATATGTATGTTTCTATGAAGTAATTGATGTTTAGTGGTATTCTGTGATTTCAAAATATAGTTTTCTGTTATTTAATGGATTTAATATTTTTATTTGAATTCTGGAACTTTACGATTACACTAAATGGATTTGGATTTTGTCGTTTTCTTATTATAAACATTTTGATTTATGAGTTTTATTGAGAGTTTGGTATTGATGGTTGAGTTACGAGTCTTTAGAAGTTGAGTGGAGCTTTAGCTACCGGCGGTTGAGATTTTGGTTGTTGTTAAGTTGAGTTAAGTCCGGTAAAGTACACCAACTCTAAGAGATTCGAAATCTAATAAATAATTAATTAACTTAGCAAGATAAGGATAGGCACTAGATGGTGATATGATGAAATGAGAGCAAACGTGAGTTATGGACTCCAGGATGATCCAAAGAGTGAAATATTCCCCAGCTTTCCGGGACGATTGACGTATGAGCCACAGAGTGATCTGCGGAGTGGGATTGATCTCCAGTATTCCGAGGACGAGAGCGATGCTCATGGGATGTTTGTGCAATGAGGGTTCCAGGATGACCGGTGGAGTGAGGCAATCTCTAGTTTCCGAGAAGATGGACGTAAGGGCCACAGAATGATTTGCAGGTGGGATTGGCCTCCAGTATTCCAAGGGCGAGAACCTATACTTGCAAAATGTCTAAATCTCGTTGTAGTCATCGTAGTAGGATTAGTTGCATAGCGGGGGACTAAACCCTATTAAGTGGAGAAGGGTAAGGGCTTGCACCGGACCTATGTAGAGTGAGATGCATAGAATCCGACAAGTATACATTAGAGAGTCAGCATATAGCATTGGTGTTTTCTTGACTTGGTTTTATGCAGGTTGTTTCCTGTTTTTCCACACTTGACACTTAATCTAATTTCACTTGATGTTTTCATGCTTTAATTATTGTTATTTCTTATTTCATTTATTCTTGCTGTTGATACATGTTGTTTATGACTCTATACCTTATGTTTTATTTATGTTGCATTTATTTTTATGGCACTCACAACTTTATGGCTGACCCCTGTAGTTTTGGGGGTTAGGGTTATCTCTAGCCTTATGTTTTACAGGTAGGTACCTATAGCTTGGGATTTGGATGCATGAGATAGAATTGATGTTATGGCTTATGTAAATTGTAAACGATTGTGTTGTAAAGAATTTGTAATTTATTTTTCCGCTGTGCTTTGTAAAGAATTAATGTAGTAGAAGTTGAAAAATTTTCTCTCTGTTTTGGCTATGTTTACTATTACAATTGAGGTAGATGCTGGGAATTGTGCCACGTAATTCTGAGATATCATATTGAAAATCCGGGGTGCTACAATAATACAGCGATCTCATTATCTTAACAATCACAAACTTGAATGCAGAAAGAGAAAATGTGACTATCCTAAACATGTCAGTGTATGGAATTAACTTAATGCCTAATGCAGACCTTACATTACGATGACACTAATGCATACTTGTTCGGATTCTATACATCCCATACTACATAGATCTGAGGGCAAGCACCTACGTACTCCACATTATAGGTTTAAATCCCTCGCCATGCAACCTACTACTATGACTACTACAAGATTTATACACTCTGTAAGTATTGGTTTTTGCCCCGAAATACTGGAGATCAATCCAGCTCCGTGGATCATTTTGTGACCTATTTCATCCATCGTCCAAGAATAGTGGGAATTGTCTCACTCCGCGAGCCATTCTGGAATCCTCATCGCACAAATGTCCCATGAGCGTCGCTCTCGTCCCGGAATACTGGAGATCATTCCCGCTCCGTGGATCATTCTGTGGCCTATTTCATCCATCGTCCCAGAATACTGGGGACTGTCTCACTCCACAGATCATTCTGGAGTCCATAACTCACGTTTGCTCTTGTTTCATCATATCTCCAACTAGTGCATGTCCTTAAGTTTAAATAATATTTATTAAGACCTAGAGTTCGCTTACCCAGAAAGTTAGCCCACACTGGCTACTCCTCAAGAGAAAATCAACCCACACTGGTTACTTCTCAATTTCTATATATCACAACTGCCGGTATTCCGGGTCCTACTCACACTAGAACAAACAACCATCTCAAACGAGACCACATAGGTTACATCTAACCTCATCATAGAAAACTCATTCATTGTTAATAATTTTTTCTCTATTCATTTCATTAGGTTTATCAACCAAGAAATAAACAACTTCAATGTTCAAAGACGAATAAATCAATTAAAATCCTTGTAAACAACCCCAACTATTCACTTCAACAGTATTCAATGCCTTTTTAGTTAATAGAACCTTGTCGTGCATTTCTATATTCAAAATACATTTCTTAATGCAAAATTCTTTAAGATTAAAAAGACTAGAAATTCCGTATTTCAATCGCATAATTATTTTTTTCTTCCATTATAATCCATCTCAACCATTTGCTTAATTTAATGGATCAATATCCATGAAATTTCTCACAAAACGAGTTCTAAAATTATATCCTACAACCAACTCTCAAATATTTTTAATCAAGTACAATTCCCTTAGAATTTGAATTCAAAAACTCACCTATACATTATTTAATATGAATATCACCACCAATTCCCAAATATATCTTAAAAATAATGTGGAATTATTTCTAAAGTTTTAATGACTTTTAGAATATTATTACATTCCCCCCCCCCCCCCAAATTTTTATAACATGAAAAACCCTCCTAAAACAATTAAAAAGGAATTGTGTATGGCCGGGATCGAACCCCATACCGCAAGCCCCAACCACTAGGCCAACTCGCCGCTATTGAAAGAAAGCCCCTTCAGTTTCTTTTATACTTCGTCTACAGTTTCTCTATAAAAATCAAATTTTGTAAAAAGACAGAGCCTCCCAAGACTCGAACCTGCAACTGAGGCCACTGTACACAGTGCCCTAAACCGACGCCAAGACCTAGTACACCCAAGGTCAATCTCTGATTATATATGTGTTAAAATTCTTTTCTTTCATTTCTCTATTTCCAAATCTCTTTTAACAAAATTTATTGATTTCTAATTTGTTTTGTAATATCATTTCTAATCACTTCCAGAATTTAATTTTTTCAAAATTATGTGTATTTGCACCAAGATAAAATCTTATAATTATTTATTCTCTGAATATAATGAAATCTAACTCCCAATTTGTATAATTTGCTCATATTTCTATATTTTGAATTGTATCAATTTTTACCCCTATCCAACTAGATTCTTGAGAAATGTTACACTATTATAATGCATTTAATACCAATGGGTTCTTTTATAAAATTCTCACCATAACGGCAAAACTTACGTACTGCATTTATAAAAACTACTACACATACATTAGTCCAAATTGTCTACTACATAATTAATTTAGCACGTATTAATTAGAATTCTAGGGAATCTCTCCCCACATAGAACTCACTAATTACTACATTCACATATTTTAACTAACATGAACATTTGTAAATAAATTGGAAGCCAAAAGCATATACTCAATCACACATTAATTATACCAATAATGCACAATCTACATTCTAGATTACTTGCACATTCAACACATCAAACTAAATTTAGCAACTACTCGTGGTAAAATTAAGCACACACAATCAACAAAATTAGAAGGTAATAAGAACACCCACTTATTAGAATATTTTTCCAAGAAAATAAAACTCCTAAAAGCCTTCCACTCCTCCTCGAAAACCGTGCTCCAACAGAAAAAAGAATCCTCAACAGCACTTCGATCAGCAAGAACATCCCTTTTGCTTCTTTTGATTTTTTTTTTTTCATTTTGTCTTTTGCCCTTTAGAAGTAGGAGGGGGGGGAGAGGGGGTGTTGTTTAAAATGATTAATTAATGTGAGGTTAATTAACTAACTACTAACCTGTTAAACTCTCCACTAATTTCCCACTCACAGCCCCCCACTCTCTCCATTCAAGTGCAGCCAGTTGACAAAGTCCAAGGGTGAGAAAGCACGTGCATATGCACCTTATGTGCACACTACTTCTCATACAAATATTTTGATTAATTTTTTTTAATATTAAATTAGATGTAGGTGTGTGTTACACATGACAAGTGTACTAGATTTTTAAATGTTCATTTAAGTGTAAAAAATCACAGGCCTCAATTTGTGATTAATTTTTAGTGGGCTTCGAAGTGGGTTTAGGCCTAATGGATTTAATTAAAACAAATTCACAAAATTTGACCACAAAAAAAATGAGAAGAAAAATATTCATGACCCAAGAAAAATTTTGGAATAAAAATGTGCATAAAATTTTATGTGCAATGAACGTATCAATACAAAATAAATTTTGAGAGAATGAAAAACAGTCAAAATATAAAATTCGTAGAACAAGTATATTAATAATGTTATGGATATTTCACATAACGGTAAAACTTACATAATCGACACGTGTATTGAAAGCACGTGCAATACACGTCAAAACACAAAGATTAAAATTAATATTTGAGTTGGCTCAAAATAGGATAAAAATAAATTTTGAGAAGACGGAAATATGTATAAATAGTCGAAATACAAAATACGTATGATATTTATATTAAAATACGTTATGGACATTACCCGTAACAGTACAACATACATGTGCGTAACACCCGTGGGCAAAATGGTCATAACCCAATTTTGCGTGGTGTTACAGTCTCCCCCCTAGAACAGTTTTGTCCTCTGAACTTACTAGGATAAGAGTTGTATCTTATACACACCGAAGAAAAATCATTATTGTACATAGAAAAACCACCAATACCCTGAAAGAAATGTAGTATAAAAATATCTAATGTGGAAAACTAAACAAACTTATGCATGGAAACTCTGAGTATTAAAGTTAATAGAACGAAACACGAAAGTATCAGAAAAACAACAAGGTAGATTGGAAAGAGTAAAAGAAAAATAGATACTTAAAGATGAGTATAGTAAACCAAATAATAAAAGTAGTAAGAAATAGTATAAAAGTGTAAAATAAAATGGAAGTATGGAAATAAATAAGAAAGAAAAGAAGAGTGTAAGTGCAAAAAGAATTGGTATATTATAGATAAATTATAATGCAGTAGGAAAATTTTAAAAATCGATTAAGAATGTAAATAATTATTAAGTAACTCAAAAATTTACCGAGATAAAAGGATATATATATATTTTTTATGATAAAGAAATAAATAGTAAAAACGAAATAAGGAAAAGTATAAAAATATATAGCAAACCGATAAATAATTGGAAGAGCATAATAATTGAAAAATAGTTAGCACTGGCAAATAAAACTTTAAAAATTTTAAGGAAAAAGAAGTTAACTAAAAGGAAATGGAAAATATTAATGATTAAAATCGTAATACTAAGAATACATGTTAATAGATAAAAGAATGTAGCAATTTAAGAGAATAATGTCTTATGAAAAGTCTGAAAATGTATGAGTGTTAAATTTTAGTCGAAAGAACAAACAATATAATATATGTATAATGATAAAAATTATAATGATGTGTAAAAAAATAATATCATAAAATTTTCATTTGTAAGAGTTACATAATAATTTTATAGAATAATGATTAGTATATATAAAATATATATAAGTTGTCAGGTATAGCATGAAAATCAATATATATAATATTTGTACTTAAATACGCGAAAAAAATACTATATGACGAAACAACAATACTATAACTTGATAGTTGTATGCAAATGGAGAAACCAAATAAAATAATAGTAAAAGTAGAAATATATAATTGAAACATAATATTAATTGGTATAGAAATAAAATGTAGATAGTAAACGAAAGTATAAATAATAAAAATTATTTTATATGAGTAGCCAACTTTTCAAAGATAGGTTAGCAATAAAATATAAAAATAGAATTGTATGAGATACAAAGTAATTAAATAATTAATAGTAACCAGTAATATAGATTGAAAAATAAAGTATTAATAACACACATATGATAGATGTAGAAGCAAATATAAATAGTAAGGTAATTAATTAAATGCGTGTATAAGTATATCTATATTATAAATAATAAAGTTGAAGTAGTATAAGTTAAGTTGTAAAACATTATAAAATAGTATAAAATAGTACAAAAATAGAATAGTGGTGAGTAATATATATATAGAAATGAAAGTGAGGGTTATTAAAGTAGAAAAATCTCTTTTGTTGTGGGTTCCCCCCGTTGGTGTCCAACTGCAGGTTTGCCTCCTTGACATCAAGGTGCAGAATTGCCTCTACGACACCCTGTTGCATTTTGTCTTCTGGACATTCAGTTGCAAGTTTTGCCTTCCCGACATCCAGTTGCAGTTTGCCTCCATTGATGTCCAGTTGCAGATTTTCCTTCTCGACATTAAGTTGCACCTCAATGGTGAATGGAATGATGCAATCTTCCATATGTACTTGGATATTGGATGTTAAATTTTAAGTATGATGACACGTTTTGAAATTTGTAATAAAAAATAAATGTAAAAGTTGGGATAGTAAGATGAGGAAAAGAAATAGAAAATTACAACAATGAAATATTAAAAATAGAAGTATAGATTTTAAATATCGAATATATGAAATTAGTGGTAGTGAAAGGGATTTATAACATTAAAATAGAAAAATATACGCATGAGCTTAAAATGCAATTGCGAATGAGAACAATAATTTTGTAGTGAAGTAAATTAGGATAATAAACAGAAATAGTTATATAAGTGTAAAATGATATGTATAGTAAGTATGTTGAGATATATGATATATATATATGGAAATCAGTGAAAAGTATATGTAGTAACCAAGAATGTAAGATAATAAAAATTGAAATAAAGAAAAAATATAAATAGTGAGTATATGTATTATATTAGAGAAGTATAAAGATACAAAATTAATAAGTAGCTATCAATAGTGAAAAATAAATATAACAAAAGGTAGAAATAAAAAGTATAACAAAATAGTAATAAAAGGGAATCTTATTGTGTAGAGGTATATTGCATTTATATAAGTAAAAATATTACAATCGTGTTAAGATTATACTGAAATAAATAAGACAGCATAAAATAATGGAAAAATGTAGTATCGTGAAATCGAAGTATTTGTAAAGTGAACAAAAATCTAAATTCAAAATCTAATAGATATAACAACGAAGGAAAATGATAGTCTTAATAATAATTTAATAAGTAGTAATTCAAAAGTTAATAGAATACGTAAAGTAGTCGCAAAATAAATAAGTAACGTAAAAGCGCATAAAAGTGAGGATAAAATATCAAGAAAGGAAACGAGTAAGTCAAACTTAAAAGATTAAGATTACGGGTTGTAGATAAAATATTAAATATCAAGGTGAATTAATAATATAAGAAAATATTCATTTGAGAAAAAAAAAATATTAAAGGTTAAAGATGAAAAGTACTACGAGGAAAATCCACGAAGAAACTAAAAGAGAATTTCTTAGTCTACGTATAAGGTATCATGAATATAGGTTCAACCAACCATACCCCTCGTGATACCAAGGGAAAACATGCTCGCATACAATATCACATCAATTGTATACGAGGGTAGTATCATGAATGCAAGTTCAATAACTTCATCATTCATTACTCGAAACTGACACTCACACTCTAATGTCCACCCTAATGTGTCGTCCTTGTAATTTTGTACTACTCATTGAAGATCGCTCCGATACCATCTGTAACGCCCCGAATTCCCAACACAGGTAATTTGTAGCAAAACATGATCTTTTACTTCAAATTCGTACAAATTTACAAGGAATTTAAAACTTTTTGATTACAACATGTTCCTTACAACAGCACAACAGAATTAAAATGAATACAATACAATTTACAATAATAAGAAATCATAAATCTTGTGATATCTCATCATAGTGACATTAAGTCCATGCCAAGTCCAATCCTGCAACTAGAAAACTGTGGGCACGTCAGTTGCATACAACTGATGCTAATGCTATAATACAACAATCTTATTATTTTAACAATCATAAACTTGAATGCAGAAAGAGAAAATGTGACTATCCTAAATATGTCAGTGTATGAAATTAACTTAATGCCTAATGCAGACTTACACTACGATGACACTAATGATACTTGTTCGGATTCTATGCATCCCATACTACATAGGTCTGAGGGTAGGTACCTACATACTCTACATTATATGGTTAAATTCCTCGCCATGCTACCTACTACTATAACTACTACAAAATTTAGACACTCTGCAAGTATTGGTTCTCGCCCCGAAATACTAGAGATCAATCCCGCTCCGTGGATCATTCTATGGCCTATTTCATCCATCTTCTCGGAATACTGGAAATTATCTCACTCCGCAAGTCATTCTGGAACCCTCATCGCACAAATACCCCATGAGCATCGTTTTCGTCCCGAAATACTGGATATCATTCCCGCTCCGTGGATCATTATGTGGCCTATTTCATCCATCGTCTTGGAATACTGGGGACTTTCTGTAACCCCCATTCCCGTAAATACATATCTTCCAAATATTTTCTGTATTTCGTGTTAAATTTTGTTTGATTTTAGATTAAAGTACTTCTTGTTGGATCCTGTATGCAAGGCAAATAACAGTAGAGGAGGGGTGAATAATGTGATGTAAAGACTAAAAATTATTTAACTCTGAAACTACTATTCAGCCGACTGGAAAGACAAACCAGTCGACTGAATCGACACATAAAAAAAGACTTCATCAAATAGAAGAACAACAAATCTGTAAGTTGACTTAATAGGACAATCAGTCGACTGATCAGACACAGATAAACTATGAAATGCAGTGAAATTAAAATTGCAAGCTAGAGAGATCAAACCACAGAGAATCAACATGGCTAACACAGCGATATATCCTAGTTCCGTCCTCCCGACCTACGTTCAGTCTCCAAGCAACCCACTTGAGATTTTCCACTATTCTTGAAAAGATTTACAAGAATACCCTACGACCTTTGGCAACAACTATGCCAAACTCGTAGACCTCTCTCACCACTAGAGAGAGCAAGACCCCACTCTACAACTTAGAGTGAACACTGACTCTACACCAAGAGTCCTTCACTCCAACCGAGAGGACCACTCTCACAACCCAAGAGTGAACAACAAAGAAATAGAAGATTACAACACCTAGAGCCTTGATTTTTAAGTGGGCTTTTTGTATTGAGGCTATAGGTCAACTTCTAATCGCAGTCTTGAACTTAATCATTGTTGTCACGGCCCGCTTCCCAAAAAGGAGATACAGAATACGGAAACGTGACTAAGTCCAGTGAATGGTTTTCATCATCCATAAGCTGTCAGAATCTTTACAACATTTCGCAGGAATAACATAAAGTAAACAAGGAGAAATCAACCACGCATGCATAAATGAATCAATATACCAACAAAATTTACTTGAAATAAAATTTAATAATCTCAAATAAATCAAATCTAGACAAGTCAATAATTCTGGGTCATACTGCCCAATACAAATATTCCAAGTAACAAATACACTTATTCAAGAATGACAGGAAAAATAATATAGCAAGAACTCCAGCAACTAAAATCTTTGATCACCTACTCCAGCAGTAACTGATCACCAAAATTTGCAATTTAACAAATTGCAGGAAGAGAAAAAAGAAAACAAAATGCCCGTCAATCCAAGTTACGGGCTACTTGTAGTGCAGGCACAAGTACAGGAAAAATAAACAGATATAGAGTAACAACGGAACAGACATAGCATGGAGTAGATATGAAAGAGCAAAACAGAATGTCTAACATGAATCAGAAACCAAAATCAAGTAATATGGTGTGCTAACAGGTACTGGTAAAATGAAACAGAAGTCAAGTATCATGCAAACAGGTAAACAGATAACAGATGTCAGGTAGCATGTAATAGTTGTCATGTTATGTCAAATATTGTATTTGTTTCTATCTAGGTAGCACTTCATGCATCCCATCCATTTACAACATGATTGCTACATTCAAACAAGTTTGCGTTTAGATTTTGTAGTGGACTGTATAGGACCGTATGCTCAGGTATCAGATAAACAGATAACATATATAGACAGATAGAACCTACGGGTTCTCTTCTGAGTACACCTTCCAATAGGAAAGTGTGCAGTCTGGTAATCAGATAACAAAATCGTGTATCATGAAGTCATGAAACAAGTAACAGATAATAGATAATCATGTGTGAAACACGGGCCCCCTTTCAAATACATATTTCTATATTATCCACTACTAGATCTTTCCCTTAACCCCGACATGATTATTTTGTTATTAATATCAAACATGCATGTATGTGTCACAAAACAGGGCAAGAATAACATGGCATAAATAAGAACAGGTTCAGATTGAAAGATAAACATGTACAGGTGAAAAATAACTCATAAAAGATTAGGACAACGAAAATTCTAGTTTAGGACAGCAAGACAGTACTGCACCAAATCTGGAATTTCCGTTGCCACAAACATGCAAACCTGGATCCATCAAAAAAAATCTGGAGATTAGACTCTCGGCTGAATCCAGCAAATATATATAAGTCACACTGTATTTCACAAAAACATGACTCAAAACGGAATTGTATCCAGAAAATATGTTCAGCCAGAAATCAAAAGTTTGTATTCATACACAGGAAAACGACATAAAAACTTACTGATTAAATCCACGAAAATTCTGGGATATTCCCTAGTATGTTTAGTAACAGAAAATAAAGTTTCATAATTTTCCAATGTAGATAGTATAGTTAATTAAAATCAGAAAGCAGCAAGATGCAGCAAATTTTGTAATCTGAAATCATGAACACAGCAGTACTAAAACGGCAATAAGTTACAAATTATAATCAAAATCCAGATCCGTCAAAAGGGTGATAAAATAGATATAGCAGGCTACAATTCTTATTCATAAAGTTTTTATAAACAGTAAATAGAATAAGGTCGAAATTAAGGTCCTTTACAGAACAGCGTGAAAATTTTACAAGTATAGTGGTTGTTTGCAAGTATAGAATAGTTTATAAAAGTCATCAATTAAATTCACAAAAATTCGGGGTTAATTCCAGTCAAGTCTAGTTGTACTCAGTAAAATATTGGATCAAAATATTATCTCCAACATTAGTATAAAAATAAATTACCACAAAGAATTCATATACAACAGAATCTGTAATTTTTTTACCCATCTGTAGTAAAATATTCATAACTTGCAACTCACAAATCGAAACTAAGTTCTGTCAGAAATTCTGGAAAGTCGACAGATTTCTCTATAATTCATATTCACAAATAATTTTCATATACTGATCTTAATAGGGTCTAAAATACTGAACAAAAATGAGGTAACAAGGACAGAATTATTCTTCATGCATAAAATCAACTAGATCATATGAAACACATCCAAATCAAAACAAAACGTGAAATAGGGTATACTTGTAACCCCTGTTTTTCTCTTTTTGTATTTTTGGGTGTGTTTTTATTTTTGTGTATTTATTCCCTTTGTATCTCTTTTTGGACCTTGTTTTGGACCCTCATTATCTATATATTCATCTTTTTGATTTTCTCCTTTATTTGATCTTCCTGATTTGATTGTCAATCTATTATTTCATCTCTGGTTGATCAGGCCATTATTTTTTTATCCCCATTATTTTGATTGTTCATGTCCTATTTTGTTGTTCTTTTTGTTCTCGTCTCTTTATTGGATTTTATTATTTAAAACCCAATGGCTTTCTAACCGTTCAACCCTATTCTTTTCCCTAATGGATTCTTTTTAAAACCAAAACCTAATACCCAATAACCCCCAATAACCCAATGCCCTGTTTTAATCCCCAAACCCAAACCCGTTATAAATACCCTACCCGTCAGCTCTCACCTAACCCTAATATAGAACCACCCTATATATATATATATCCTGTTTAACTTCTAAACCCATCCCCTCAAAAAAACCCTAGCCTCCACCTTACCAGCCGTCTCCTACTCTACCTCTCTCTCCCGATCCTTCGTGTTCCCTTCCTACAGCGCCGCCCTACACCACAGCCGCAGACCCCCTCGTTCTCCTCCCCCCTGCTGCACCCCGGTGCTCCCCTGCCCCTCAACCTTGCCGCCCTGCACTTCCTACAACACCACTACCCTAACGCACCCGCCTCTCGACTACCGACCCCTCTTGTGCTGTCGAACCCCGACACCAGTGCCTGCGAGAGCATAGCCCGCACCCTATGTCGTGCTCCTCCTTTTGCCATCGTGCTCTACTGTTGTCCATCGTCTCTCTCTTTATGTGCATGTGTTGGTTCATGAGTTGCGCTCGTAGGTCGTTGTTCGTGAGTTGTGTTCATTGTTGGGTTCGTGATTCATTTGTTGAGTCCATTGCCCGAGAATCCGTTCCCGTTATTCTTGCTCTTGCTCCGTTCTCGTCGTCGGCTATAAAGCAAGTAACTTGTATTAATTTCTATTGCAAATACAAGTACTAAATACTGCATGTAATGTCGTTGTGTTCTAGAGACAATTCTTGTGCAAAACCCCTGTTATATCTTGTCTCTATTGTGTTGACCCGCCCGTAGTTGCCTCATTACACACATGACATGAAATAACTTCGGGATAACCACTTCTTGATGCATACATGCATGTTGTTCGTGTGATATCATATGCTTGCTTGTGTTAGTCATAGTATAACTTTTTATAGACGTGTTAAATACCCTATACCATATTTCTTGGACATCTAGTATACCCTATTTCATGTTTGGTTATGATTTGGATGTGTTTCATGTGAACTAGTTGATTTTATGCATGAAGAAGATTTCTGTTTTTGCTTGTACCCCATTTTTGTTCAGTAAATTAGACCCTATTAAGGGCAGTATATGAAAATTATTTGTGAATATGAATTATAGAGAATTGTCTACTTTCCAGATTTTTTGACATATCTCAGTTTCGATTTATGAGTTGCAAGTTATAACTATGTGTTTAAATTTCCAGATCCAGTCTTATATAAATTATGTATGAATAATTATTTTCTACTTATGTTAATGATAATATTTTGATCCAATATTTTGCTGAGTCCAACTGGACTTGATCGGGATTAACCCCTAATTTTTGTGGATTTAATTGATAACTTTTACAAACTATTCCCTACTTGCAAACAACTACTATACATGCAGAATTTTCTTACTGTTCAGTAAAGAACCTTAATTTCGACCTGATTCTATTTTTCGTTTATAAAACTTTGTGAATATGAATTATAGCCTACTATATCTATTTTATCAACCTTTCGACGGATCTGTTTAGATTTATATTTTGTGAGATATTGCTATTTTAGTACTGCTACTAATGTGTTTGTGATTCCAAATTTACAAAACTACAGTATCTTGTTGCTTTCTGATTTTACTTGGCTACTCTATCTATGTTGTAAAATTATGAAACTTTATTTTCTGTTACTAAACATACTAGGGAATGTCCCAGATTTTCTTGGATTTAATCAGTAAGTTTTTATGCTATTTTCCTAATTATGAATACAAACTTCTGATTTCTGGCTGAACATATTTTCTGGATACAACTCTGTTTTGAGACTTATTGTTGTGAAATACCATATGACTTATATATATTTGATGGATTCAGCCAAGAGTCTACTTTTCATATTTTCTGACGGATCTAGATTTACATATTGGTAACAACAGGAATTCCAGATTTAGTATAGTACTGTCTTGCTGTCCTTGGACTAGAATTTTCGTTATTCTATCCCGTTATGAGGTTGTCTTTCACCTGTACATGGTTATCTTTCAACCTGAATCTGTTACTTGTTCATGACATGTTATTCTTGCTCTATCTTGTGGCACGTACATGCCTATTTGATAATAATAATAAAATAATCTAGCTGGGGTTAAGTGAAAGATCTAGCAGTGGAAAATATAGAAATGTATACTTAGAAGGGGGACCGTGTTTCTCACCAGTGACGTGTTCATGACTATATGATACACGATCATATTTACCTGATTACCTGACTGCACAATTCCCTATAGGAAGGTGTACTCGGAAGAGGACCATTAGGTTCTACCTGTACCTATTCATGTACCTGTTATCCTGATCCCTGAGTACACGGCCCTATAGACTCCACTACGAAATCTAAACGTAACTTGTTTGAATGTAGCAACCATGTGGTAAAAACCTGGGATGCATGAAGTGCTACCTAGATAGTAATAAATACAAGACTTGACATAACATGACACCTGTTACATGTTTACCTGTATACCTGTTTACCTGTTTACCTGTTCATCTATTACCTGTTTACCTGCTTGCATGATACTTGATACCTGCTACATGTTTACCTGCTTACATGATTCTTGTTACCTGTCACATGTTATATACACCTGTTATCTCACTACTTGATTCTGTTCATGATTCATGCTAGTTGATCTATTTTGTCGCCATGTCTATTCCATGCTATTTGTTTATTTTTTCCATGTACTTGTGCTTGCACTACAAGTGACCCGTAATTTACATTGATGGGCATTTTCTTTTTTTTCCTCTTCCTGCAATTTATTAAAT
The DNA here is from genome assembly GCA_017893485.1 of Hemerocallis citrina. NCBI lineage: Eukaryota > Viridiplantae > Streptophyta > Magnoliopsida > Asparagales > Asphodelaceae > Hemerocallis > Hemerocallis citrina. The sequence goes on from CM030367.1 coordinate 77,977,689, forward strand.
TGCAGATTTTGGAGATCAGCTGCCTGATGGAGTAGGTGATCTGAGATTCTAGATGCTGGAGTTTTTGCTATTATTATTTCCCATTGCTTATTTGAATAATTATATCTGTTACTTGGATTATTTTGTATTGAACAGTTTGACCCAGAAATTTTGACTTGTTTCCAGATCTGTTTTATTTGAGATTATTAAATTTTGTTTCAAGTAAGTCCTTGTTGGTATATTGATTTATTTGTGCATGCATGGTTGACTTCTCTTACTTCCTACTCTGATTATTCCTGTGAAATATTGTAAAGATCTTGACAACTTATGGATGATGAAAATCAATAGCTGGGCTTAGTCACTATCTGTATTCTGTATTTCCTTTTTAGGAAGCAGGGCGTGACAGGATTTTTTGTGGTATCAGAGCCCAGATTTGGCTAATGTATTAGTTTGACTAATATATTAGACAAGATTGGCTTAATCTGGGATCGGCTCAACAGTACACAAACCATGCATACATGAATGAAATATAATCAACTTTGATCTGAATGCTAATTGTTTTTTATCTTGTGCAGACCATGGCTCGCAGAGGTTCTACTTCTCATTCTCAAGAAGATCAGCACAGGCTTGAGGCCGTTACCAATGTATTGAACGGTTGATCAATATGCAGCAAAACCACATTGACCTTGTGATGGCTTCTTTGGAAGCTGCCCGGGTTCTGCCTCCTGCTGTGCCTATGCAGGCAGCTCTCCCTCGCCGTCCGGGTACAGTCAAAGATTCATAAGGCTACATCCTGATAGATTCTCCGACACTGAGATGCCTTTGAAGGCCGAATAGTGGTTGATCCGAACTGAGCAGTTGCTTTTGGCAGTACGAGTTGCCGATGCTGATAGAGTGGATGTGGTGGCCATCTAGCTAGTGGACCTGGGACACATTTGGTGGAGGTCCGAGTCCGAAAGGCTCAAGCAACAGATTGCTTGGGCCACGTTCACTAGGAGCTTCTTGGAGAAGTTCTTCCCTAGCAGCACTCGAGTGGAAATTGATCAACAGTTCCTGGCCCTAAAACAGGTTGGTAGTTATTTCTATTTTGGAATTTTGTAACATATTGTCCATGTAATGTTGTAACATGAGACTTTCATGAAACAGGGCTCAGGTCTGTGGATGAGTATGCAGCGGAATTTACCAGACTTAGCCGTTTCGCAGCCGTTCTTGTGGCAAACGAAGAGGACAGGGCTCATAGATTCACGTTGGGACTTGAGCGAGATATTATGGTGCAACTTGTCTCCCTTCGCTTGCGTACTTATGTTGAAGCTCGTGAGGCAGCTCGAGCTCAGGAGCAGGCTTGTGGTGGGTTGGCTCCTCCCCAGTAGACTGTTCCGCACTCTGTTGGTTGCTAGGCATTCTGGTGGGTCGATTCAGAGGCCTGTTCCTGCCCATCCCGTTAGGGCGACTCCCTACTCTTCTGCTATTTCCCGGGGAGCTGGTTTTTGTGACTTCTGTCAGTTGGCTGGGCATGATCTCAGGGAATATAGGCGCACCAACCACCGATGCTTTGGTGTGGCGCTATTGACCATTCAGTGCGGGATTGTCCGCAGCCGCAGCGGATGGCTCTTCCAGCCGAGGGTCCAGGTTCAGCAGGTAGCCCCAACTTGTGGTCCAGTCAGGCCATCGCTTCCTCCTCAGCGCCAGATTGTCGGTCGAGGACCGCTGCCCCCAGGACAGGTCAGGCTTTCAACCTGACTGCTGCAGATGCTGAGATAGAATAGGGTGTTGTTGCAGGTATATTTTGCATTTAATTGTTTTTGCTGTTTTCCTTTGTTTCTTTCTTTCTCTTGCATTATTCTTTCATATTATCATTCTGCATTATGTTTTTCCTCACCCTTGATCATCAATTCTTTTTCCCTGTCTCTTTTTGAATCTATCTTAGGTATTATCCTGGTTTGCTCTTTTCCTGCTCATGTTCTCTTTGATTCTGGGGCAACCCATTCCTTTGTCTCTTCCTGCTTCGTGGCTCGCCATCGGTTGGAGTGCAGCATCATCTCAGAAGCTTGGAACATTGTGATAGGTGGCGGTGTTGTCATTTGTTCCCGAAAGTGCAGGCAGTGCCCCATGCTTATTGGTAGCGCAGATTTCAAGGCCGACCTTATTGTAATTGGGAATTCAGGATTCGACATTATTCTCGGTATGGATTGGTTCGGTGAGTCCCGCACCATTATTGATTATCGTGCCAAGAAAGTTGTATTCCGGATTCCAGGTCACGCAGAGTTTCAGTTCCATGCCGGGGAGATGCCCCTTGGCCGAGCTGAGACTGCAGTTGATCGGGAGGGTTGTGCGATGGAATTGCATTCAGGCTGTGAGGATGCGCCTCTAGTAGTACGGGATTTCCTGGATGTTTTTCCAGAGGATTTGCCTGGCTTACCTCGTGATAGGGATGTGGAGTTCGGTAATGAAGTTTAGCCTGGTACGATGACAATATCGAAGAGTCCCTACAGGATGGCACTGGTTGAGTTAGCTGAGCTTAAGGTGCAGATTTCGGAGTTGCTAGATTTGGGGTTCATCAGACCCAGTGTTTCGCCGTGGGGTGCTCCAGTCCTTCTTGTCAACAAGAAGGATGGTAGTCGTCGACTGTGCATCGATTATCGAAACTGAATAGTGTTACTGTGAAGAACCGGTATTCGTTGGCCAGGATCGATGACTTATTCGATCAGTTAAGCGGAGCAGGTATTTTCTCGAAGTTGGATCTTCATTCTGGGTATCATCAGGTCAAAGTGAAGGTGACTGATGTATAGAAGTCTGCATTCAAGACCAGATATGGGTACTATGAGTATCTTGTGATGCTGTTCAGGGTCACGAACATGCCTGCTGTATTTATGAGTCTCATGAACAGGGTCTTTTCCCAGTTGCTGAATATATTTATGGTGGTCTTCATTGATGACATTCTGCTGTATTCTCGGAATCGAGAAGATCATGCTGAGCATCTTAGGTTGGTTCTGCAGACTTTAATAGAGAATCAGCTCTATGGGAAACTTAGCAAGTGTGAGTTTTGGCTCAACAGGGTTACTTTCTTAGGGCACATTATCTTAGGCGATGGTATTTCTTTGGATCCGTCCAAGATTGAGGCTGTGAAGGATTGGCCAGTTCCTAAGTCAGTTTCAGCGGTGAGGAGTTTCCTTGGTCTAGCTGGCTATTATCGGAAATTCATCCAAGATTTTTCGTAGATAGCAGGACCATTGACTAAGATGACAGGGAATGATCAGAAGTTCTGTTGGTCTAAGGCTTGCAGTGAGGCTTTTGCTGAGTTGAAAAGCAAGTTGACTGTCAGCGCCAATGTTGACTATTCCAGATGGTTCAGGCGGATAGTATCAGGTTGATGTCAGCGCCAGTGAGGACAAAATTTACTTAGGTGGTACATAGGACAGGGCAAAAGCAAACTTATGGGAGGGTAACAAAACAGAGAATTTAAGGGAAAGAAACAAAGTGGAAACACCAAGAGGACTAAGGAAGAAGTGGAAGAGAATGATGTCATGCAGTGAATTGATGCATGATGGCAACACGATGCAAGAAAAGAAGTAAACATTATCAGAAGGGAAGGAACAAACAAACAACACAAGACTTGCAAGATAACAGGCAAAAAGATAAAGAAGTAGGTAGAGCTGGCATCGAAAAGAGATTTAATCAAATAATGAATTGGTGCATGATGGAAAAATGGAGTGCAAGAAAGAAGTAACTGGTATCAAAAATGAAGAAGAAACAATACAAGACTTGCAAGATAACAAGGCAAAGAGAGCAATCTACTTCGTGGCTCACCATATCCTTGATGCGTCCAAATGGCATCTCACCGGCATGAAGTTCGATCTCCGGGCAACTTCAGATTCCGAACACTTCCTGAGATTCCTAAGACTCTGCATGCACATCTTGGGGCGAAGATGACACTTCCTCTCCAGATGATGATCCAACCGCTGACATGTCGATGTAGATCATGTGTAACCGATCGACAAACTAAGCAAGAATAACAGAATGGCAGCACCAGAATTTAAGGAGAACAAGATAGGGAAGAAACAACTAGTATGATACACAATATGAATCAACAACGAAGATGAATGCAAGGCACGGAAAGCAATGAATGACACACGAGCTGAAATCAGAAGGAATCAACAATGAAAGCAGAAATAAGAGATTGCTTGCACCGGAATCAAAAGAATATGGGTACGGAAGGAATGAATTTATTCCCAATATGGAATCAACGAATTAGGATGACTGAAAAAGACGAAAGATAACAAGGAATCAAGGAATTGAATATGAAGGGATCAAAATGAATGGGATAAGACTAGTGTCCAGATCAAGTTGATTATCAAATTGTTCATGTGATTGCATAGCCTGTTTAATGTTGAGTTAATCATGACTAAGTCAAGCCTATCTAATGTCATAGTCAAACTAACACATTAGCCAAACCTGAGCTCTGATACCACTAAAAACCTATCACGCCCCACTTTCCAAAAGGAATACGGAATACGAGTACGTGACGAAGCCCAACGGATGATTTTCATCATTCATAAGCTGTAGGATCTACTCAGCATCATAACAAGAAATATGACAAAATATACTCAACCACACATGCATGAATAATTTATTAATCAACAGAAAATATTTGAAACAAATATAAATGTCCCAAATAAATTTTCGATCTGAATCAAAAGTAAAAACTTCGGGACTACAAGCCCGTTACAAGTTTTAGGTAGCAACAAATTAAATGAACTCAAATACAAAATGATTAAAGTAAGTTTTTCCCAACCGAAGCCTAGAACGTTTGCTCACCAATTCCAACAGGCAATTGATCTACAAAAGCTGTATTTATCATGCAGAAAAAAATGGAGAAACAAGACAAACACCCTTAGTGCAAGTTTGGGTCGCAAGTAGTACAAGCAAGGGTATGAAAATAAGTGCAAGAAAGTATGAAACAAGATATGGAATCAAGAGTATACAACATGATCTCAGAAGGATGCAACAAGTAGTGAAGTTCAAGAGACTAGCTAGCAAGTAAGATAACTCAAGTAACGGGATTGGGTAACAAATACTAGTGGCTGGAACAAGTAACAAGTAAGCATATAGTTGTATCAAGTATAAAGTAACAAATACCGCGTACAAGTGTCAAGTAATAAGTATCAAGTAGGGTATCAAGTGTGTACAAGTGATAAGTTATTCTTAAGTCTAATGTTTAATTCTATCTAGGTAGCACTTCATGCATCCCAACTATTTACCACATGGTTGCTACTTACAAACATTTACGTTTAGGCCTAGTGGTGGATTTTATAGAGCAGTGTACTCAGGTATCAAGTATCAAGCAAGCAAGGTTAATGAATACAAAAATAATGTAACAAGTTCACGAACCAAGTACAAGTTTGTGAATACACTAACAAGTTCAAGAACCACACAGTGGGTTCATGAATGCACTAAAGATACAACAAGTTCATGAGCCAAGTAATGGGTTCATGAATACACTCAAGATACAACAAGTTCATGAACCAAGTACTGGAAAACACGGCCCTCTTCCGAGTACACTTACCTATATTGTCTACTACTATGGTCTTTCCCTTAAACCCCGACTTGTTATTTATTATTATTACCAAGACAAGTATGAAAGAGTGCGAAACAGGGCGAGTAAACATGATCAAGAATAGGGAACAAGTTTAGACTAGGTAGGATACATATTCAAGAGTCAAAGCAAATTAAATTATCAAGAACGACGAGAATTTTAAATCTGGATAGCATGACATTGCTGCACCAAAACTGCGATTTCCGTTTCTAAAGAATCCAAATCTGGATCCGTCAGAAAATCTAGAAACTAGACTCTCTGCCGAATCCAGCGTATATAGAAAAGATACATAAAAGTGATAGCATCGATGTCAAAACAGCAAACTACACAGGATTTGTGTTTAGCCAGAACTTGTAAAAATATGTTTTAAAATGTGAAACAGGTTTAAATCTTCACTAATTAATTCCAGAAAAAATTAGGGAATGTTCTCTAGTGTGTTTAGTATCAGCATGAAAAATTTCAAGTCATTATCTTACTATTAGCATGGTTAATTTAATTGTGAAGCAAAGTGGTGCAGCAACTTTAAAAATCTGGAATTCTACGACACAGCAGCAATAAAACTGTGATAAATCACAAACTGCAACTCGGAATTCAATTCCGTCAAAAGGGTAGTAAACTAGACATCTGGGGCTACATTTCATGTTTAGAACTTAAGTCCAGATTCTGATTTTATTGGGGTCAAAACAGCAAGTAAAGACAGAAATAGCAGCATATGTGAATTCTTTTATATGATAAGTGGCATGATAAATGACTAATATGAGTCTAGATTAGAGTGTGATCCAAATCATGATGTAATAGGTATCAAATCAGCAAGCCAAATTTGTTTCTCAACTCAAAGAAAAGTAAAATCAACACATACATCATACAACATACATCTACAAGTCAAGGTGGTTATTAGTTTCATGTGTTCAAATATTGAGGAGATAAAATGGATCCAACTAGTTTTGAAACAAATATCAACGAAGGGTTGTGACTCTTATGATCATGGAATTGATAAGGAGTAAAATAAGTGTAATATCCCGGACGGATATTACCTTGTATGAATTATTATTTTATTATTATTTTGTTTTAATTCCAAGATTGGAATATTTTGGTGATTTTCACCCGGTTTGTTCATAGATATTATCTGTATCCAGATATCGGTCAGTATACATCCGTATTGTATCAAATTGATACCGTGATCTTCCGAACGAATAATAAAATTTATTTTATTATTATTTCCAAGATTTAACTATTTTTATACGGATTATGCGAAGATTTTCCGGTATACGGACATATATGCGAACGTACGAGTAGTATGTCGATTAGTGCGTTATACGAATTGTGTGTTGTGTATTTTTGGACTAGGTGTTTATCTTGTTATAACAACCTAATTAGAGGGTTAGGGTTTGATTAGGAGGCTTAATCTAGGATTTTTGTATGCATAAGAAGATTAAGTAAAAACCCCTACTAGAAAATATCTCTCCCACATCACACCTCCACCACATAACACCTCCCTCCACCTCACCCCTTCTCCCCTAGGGGTATGGCCGGCCCCAATATTAAGGGAGGGCCTTTTTGCACTTGTGTGCATGCATATTTGCATTTCCCACCCTTCTCTCCTCCTGTAAATACCCTCCTTCTCCACCTTTGCCTCATTTTAGAAAGATCAAAAGAAAGAAAGAAAGAAAGGAAAGGAAAAGAAAGAGAGAACCTCATGTTAACTTTGAGAGTTTTGTTTTGTAGGGTGTTAGAAGCTTTCTAAAAGCTTAGGGGAAGGAGAAGTTAAGCTAGCAAGTTCTTCCAACAAAGGAAACAGGGTGGGGGTTTCTCCATATTTGTTTGTTGTTTGTTGTTTGTTTGGTTGTTTATGGTTGTTTTGATGATCTTCTTCTTCTTACCCTCCTTGTTTACTTTCTTTTTGGTATGGTTGTTTTGAGTAAGAATCACATAAAAATGGAAACAAATGGACATAAAGATCAAATCTTTGTAGTGGTAGTTGTTGTTTGTGTTTGATATTGGACATAAGACATATGGACTTGAACATACAACCGTGTGGGGTTGTAGGACTTGATATGAACTATACATAAAGCATATGAACCATTTTATACAATCATTTTTGGTTGTAGGACTTGTATTAAACTTGGACTAAAAAGATAAGCATATGGTTGGACCAAATAAAAAGGATCTTTTCTTTTATAATCACTAGTTGTAAAAAGATCTTTTCTTTTATAAACACTAGTTGTAGAATAAATAAAAAGATCTTTTCTTTTATAATCACTAGTTGTAGAATAAATAAAAAGATCTTTTCTTTTATAAACACTAGTAATAATAAATCAATAATAATAAAGACTAGTAGACAATTAAGTAGTAGTATGTTAAAATAAAGTAGTAGTAGTATGTTGATTAAATAAAGTAGTAGTGGTATGTTGATAAAATAAAGAAGTAGTAGTAAGTAGTTGTAGATGTTTTATGTCCATAAAGTAGTAATAGTAGTAGATAGTTGTATGTTGTGTTCTTGATTAAAATGAAGTAGTAGTAGTAGTAGATAGTTGGGTGTTATGTTCTTGACTAAAATAAAGTAGTAGTAGTGGTAGATAGTTGTATGTTATGTTCTTGGAGTAGTAGTAATAGTAGATAGTTGTAAATATTTATTTCATGTTCATAAAGTAAATACCATGCTAAGATTGTATTAGATTAATTTAATTATGCTTAGAATGTTGTAGGATTCATTCTAAAATTCCTACCATGTTTAGATTAGTTTAATGATGCTTAGAATGTTGTAGGATTCATTCTAAAAATCCTATCATGTTTAGATTAGTATAAATATGCTTAGGATGTTGTAGGATTCATTCTAAAAATCCTATCATGTTTAGATTAGTATAAATATGCTTAGGATGTTGTAGGATTCATTCTAAAATTCCTACCATGTTTAGATTAGTTTAATAATGCTTAGAATGTTGTAGGATTCATTCTAAAAATCCTATCATGTCTAGATTAGTATAAATATGCTTAGAATGTTGTAGGATTTGTTCTAAAATTATCTACCATGTTTAGGAGCGATATACATGTTGTAGGATTTATTCTAAAAAAATACCTACCATGTTTAGGAATAATGTATGCCATGCTAAGTGTAGATTTATGCTTAGAATGTTGTAGGATTCATTCTAAAATTTCCTATTATGTTTAGGAAGTATATTTATGCTTAGAATGTTGTAGGATTCATTCTAAAAATTTACCTACCATATTTAGGAATGTTGTATGTTCATACTAGTAGTTATCCATGCTTAATAAGATACTCATGCTTAGTAGTTATTCATGCTTAATAAGATTCATGCTAGTAGGAAGGTTGTATACCATGCTAGATTAATTGATCTATGCTTAGATAGTTGTAGGAAAGTGGTATGTCATGCTAGATCAATTTATCTATGCTTAGACAATTGTAGAAAAAGCATATACCATGCTAGATTAATTCATCTATGTTTAGATAATTGGCATATCATGCTAGATTAATTTATCTATGCTTAGACAATTGTAGAAAAGCATATACCATGCTAGATTAATTTATCTATGCTTAGATGATTGTAGGAAAGTAGTATACCTTGGTAGTTTAATCTATCTATGCTTAGATGATTGTAGGAAAGTAGTATACCATGGTAGTTTAATCTATCTATGCTTAGATGATTTTAGGAAAGTGGTATATAATGCTAGATTGATTTATCTATGTTTAGATAATTGTAGAAAAGTTGTATATAATGCTAGATTAATTCATCCATGCTTACATGCTTGTAGGAAAATTGTATACCATGCTAGATTCATTTATCTATACTTAGATTGTAGTAGGAATCATTATACATGTTTATAATGTTGTAGGATTGATGTTTAATTAACCTACCATGTTAGAACATTGTAGGAGTATTATGGTGAGTGGTTATGTTATGTACCATAATTAGATTGTCGTACGTAGATGCTTGCAATTGTATGCCATGCTAAAAGTGCTATAGAAGGAAGTAATAAGGATTTGGGAGACTACTAGTAATAGTTAGTTGATGAAGATTGTTAAGTCGCCTTCGGTTTTTCGTTGGTAGAATACTGATCATAGACTATTAATAGATTCTTTTGTTGCTTCTAATAATAGGAGATCAAGTTTGCTAGTAAGCACGTTTGGTTGCTTCTAGGATTGATTACCTGTATGGTTGTTTGCATATGGTTGTGCTCGTACGTGGCTCGACTGGCCCGTATGTAGCTGTGGGTCTCATACGTAGCTTATTTGGCTCGTATGTAGGTTGTTGTCTCGTACGCGGCTCGACCGGCCCGTGCGTAGCTGTTGGTCTCATACGCGGCTTATTTGGCTGGTATGTACGTGGTTATCTCCTACGAGGCCCGCCTAGCTCGTAGGTAGTTAGTATTTCATACGTAGCTTATTGGCTCGTATGTGGTTGTTACTCGTGTATAGCTTGTTAGCTAGTACACAGTTTGTTGTGCTCGTCTAAGGTGATATTACCACCCTAAGGGCTATCGACCATCAAGACATATGTTTTCTTACCCTAAGAAACTGTGGAGGAGTCACTCCTTGTGTACCGTAGAATCTTAACCAGGGTAGGTTGATCGAGGACCGGAGTATAGACGAAATCCAAGTTTAGGGTAACAGGCGTGCATGTATATTCGCACTGCCAAAGTCTTGGATCGATGAGCCACGAACCGGATCCCGAGGGGTTCCGGTAAGTCTAGGTTATGCAGCCTAGTAGAGTTGTCTTGCAAAGTCTAAATTAAGGCCTAGCATGTTGTAGTTATAATATTGTCCTCCCTAGGAGTGTTCAGGGCTAGGGACATTATTAGGGTAGTGACTTATAAAGATCATTACTTAAAACGTTTGCCGGAAGAGAGGAGTCGGTTGTAGGGGGCACCTTATGACTAACTCATCCCTTGAGGCAGACCAGGTGGTGTTTTTGGGTTGTACCTTCCCGTCAAAGGGATACGTACGATGCCATCTCACAAGTTGAGGACACGGGTTGCGTATCTCGTGCTGTTAATTCCTGAAGTACCGTGTCTGGGGTGCCACAGGATGCATTGTGCAGTCCTGCGCTTGCAAGACCCAGAGGGTGCCACAGGGTAGGCTTCACACTACCCTGCGCTTGCAAAACCCTATAGTTTGATTTTGTAATGACACCCGATACATTGAGTTCGTCTATTTTGAGAGAGGTCCGGTTAGCCGGGTCGCAGTGGCGAACATAGACACCACTGGCGAAATGCATTAGTGGAACTTGACCACATCTGCAACCTCATAAGTCACGTGTAGCTGTCAGGAACAGGTTGTGTACAATTAGAATTCATAACGCGGGTTCAAATCCCTATATATGGAGAAACAGCTTGAGAAGGGTCGCATGTAGTATGGGCTGCATGTTGACTTCGGAGACTTGCTGACATTAGAATAGGAAGCATCCTAGTTCTATTTAAGTATCGCATTAGAGTCTAGTCATAACACTCACAAACACTTAAACTACACTAACACCATTGCTATATTTTGTATATTGTTTGGGAGATTCGCTGCTATATGATCAGCCTTTAAGCGTCAGTGAATACTGACGTCCTCACTTCCATAGGTACTGGATCGCCGAAGTACAAAGGCGAGATTCAGGAGGACTCAAGGCAAGGAAAGCAAGGAGTCAGTGTTATGCTTAGTTCCGCTGCAGTATATGTATTGATTATCTATTAGTTGAGAAGTACTCAAGTGAGAGTTACCAAGTGTTGTTCTTCATTCCTTGTACTCTGATGTAAGATGTTGAAGGTTGTAATACTTGGAAATGTAAAGGTAATATTGTAACTTTATTGTAAGGCATTGCAGTTGTATAATGTTCAGACTTGTAATGTATTGAGTGTTGAATAAAAAGTTTTAAATTCTCCTGTTTTTCTGTGTATTGTGACTAATTGAAGAAAAGGTCCTGGCTCGTGTCACGGTTTCTCAGTATATGGAAATCGGGGTGCTACAATAAGATCATCATCCGATAAGCCAAAAGGGTGTCACAACTACGATCTACTTGCAGTATTTTCAAATAAAAGCTTATACTAGAACAACAAATTGTACAAGAAGATACTTTCCTTGATTGGATGAGGGCATTGATCGGCGATCGAGATCGGATGGATCGGATCGGCACGGATCTTGATGGCGATCAAGATCAAGATGATCGGATGGCTGGATGTTGCTTGATGATGACGATCATGATCACAATCACGATGGTGATCGGACGGCTGACATTCCAATGGATCACACTGTTGCTGATCACCACAGGGTGTCACGCCCCGCTTCCCAAAAAGAATACGGAATACGGATACGAGACAAAAGCCCAGCGAATGATTTTCATCATCCATAAGCTGTTCAGGAACCTTTACAATATTTCACAAGATAATCAGAGTCGGAAGCAAAAGATACAACCAGGCATGCATAATTGAAACAAGATACCAACAGAAATTACTTGAACCCAAATATAATAATCTCAAATAATCAAATTCTGAACAAGTCAAATATTCTGGGTCACATTGTCCAAATACAAGATAAATATCCAAGTAATCAAGTACATCTTATTCAAGTTCAAGCAACAATAATAATTAAAAATCATAAAGCAGAAAATTCAACACTAATACATCATCTCGCCAATACCATCTGGCAGCCATCCATCCTGATCAGCAATTAGTAAATTTGCAGGAGAAGGAAGAAGAAAAATAAGTACCCATCAATTGCAAGTTACGGGCCACTTATAATGTAGGATATAAGTACATGGGATAGGTAAATCTAAGTAACAAACCTAGCATGGTATAATCATGATAACAGAAATATAATTCATGGCATGGCAAGATGATCAAGTATAATAGCATGTATCGAGTGTCAAGTAAACAAGTGTCATGCATCAAGTAACCAGTATCAAGAATCATATATTCATGTAGCAAGTAGCAAGTATCAAATCTCATGTATCATGTAGTCAAGTGTCAAGTGGGCTTGTATCATGTTCAAGTTGTAGTACCCCGTATTTTTAAATACTATTTTTGAGTTCTGAAAATGGATTTAAAATGATTGTTGGAGATTTAATAAATGTTTTCTGAAGATTTATCTTTTTACACGTGCAAATATTTCTTAGAAAGTTCAAAAGGGCAAAATTATTTTGTGAAAAATCATTATTTATTATTTGGGATTTATTTTTAATTTTTCTAGAATTTTCTGATATTTGTTGGACCAATTTGCAAATATTACGAAAAGAATGATCGGTTTGCAAAATTGTCATTTTGAGAGATGAAAGTGCAAAACTGTTTTTCTAAACTTTTCAAACAGTGTCGGCTGGAAATAAGTGTTTATTTTTTTTTAAATCTCAATTAAATTGGTTTTATCAAGTTTCCAGGTATATGAATCTATTTATGTAAAGTTATATTTTAAAAGGATTATTTTGCAAAAGTGTTCAAAACCCTAATTCTCCCAATTCTGGCCTATTTAAAAGAGTGGAGTGCAGTCGTCTTTCGCTGCACAACACAAAGGTTTTATTGTTTTTATTTTCTTGGAGATTTAAGGAGTTGATCTTGGATTTCACAAAAGAATGGCTTTCTTATTCTTCATTAATTCGATTGGATTTCTTCATTGAGGTGAATGGCTTGTTTTGTTTTATTTGTATTGTGCATGCTGTATGTGAGTGATATAGTTTATTTTGTTTTGTTCTTTGAATGTTGTATGTTGTGTTTCATCTATTAGAAAGCATGCTAGGGTTTTGATATGAATACATATGGTGAATTGAATGAATTGATAAGTTAAAATTGGATCTTTTGAGAAGAACCCTAGTTATTTGTGAGTAGAGTTGCATGTGGATGATTTTAGATTGTTAGAGAACCTAATATAACTTGTGAGTATGCTATTTCTTTTGGGTTATTACTGATTTGATTGAGTATCGTGAAAGTTATGCATCAATTGATTAAAGATGAGATTTTTTGGACTATTGGTGAGTTGGATGAATGCAACTTGGCCATGTTAATAATAAATTTGTTTATGAATCAACTATTGAGAATAGTTGAGATTGAGTATGAGGAATTTTGAGAAGGAGTAATGGATTAAAAAACCATGTCTTGAGGATTTGAGTTGTGATGTCTAGATTTCGGTTTGATACATTTTGACTAAATTTGGGGATTCGTGATTTTGTGAAAGATATTACTTGAATTTGGATTTCTCAAACACTAAGATTAAATCTGAATATTTTGTTATTTTAATCTGTGGATTTGTGAAGTTCTTTTGGTGCACAAGCATGCACAAACGTTTTCATGTATATAGTATTTTTTGTTGTTTTAGAAGAAATTGAGTTTTTTTGTGTTTTCGAAGGATTTAACTATATCTCAACTTATTTTTATATTGATATGGTTTGGAATATAAAACAAAGTTATTTTGATGTATGACTGATTCTTAAAAACTCTAATTTTGATACATGCACACATTCATGTTTTATTTTGAAGAAATTCACCAAAAAGCTATTTTATCAATTCAAGTGGTTTGATTGGTTTTTTTTATGGATCTTTCTATATCCCATAAGTTGTATTTGATCATATCAGAAATATACTTTTTATAGATTTTGTTTTTGTAAAGTAAATCTTCGTATCGGTTGAAATATGTACAACCCAAACTGCAATCTGTAGGTGTGACAGTCGACTGGTATCTTTCGACAGTCGACTGTCGCTACCTGGCTGCTATGTTTTCTAGTTTTCTTGAAAATCTCGTGCGGAACAGTCGACTGACCCATTTCTCCAGTCGACTGTCTCTGCTCTGTTTTGATATTTTCTAGAGGTGTTGGATTTTCGCTCTGAACAGTCGGCTGGTGACTTTTAGCAGTCGACTGCTACTACTTAGAATTATTTTCTTGAAGTGTTTGTTCTTTTCGCTCTGGACAGTCGACCGACTCTGGTTTGCAGTCGACTGTTACTGATATTTTCTTGAGATACTCTGATGTTCTTTAAACGATTGATTCTTTAAATACTTTTGGATCTAAAACTTACTATTCTAAATATTATTTTTTCTACAGAACATATGTTTTCAATATATTTTATTGTTGGATTTGAATTCTGGAATTTTATAATGAGGTGGTTTTATTGATTGAAGAAGTTTCTTCATATGATCGTTTTGACGATGGATTTGTGAGTTTTTGGTCTTGATGATATCTCTAGGAGTTGAGTGGGAGTCCTGTGAACCGGCAGTTGAGATTTGTTGAGTTAGACCTGGGGTCTTGGTTTGGTTGTTATTGAGTATTTAAGTCCAGTAGGATACACTAACTCTAGAGATGGGAATTTTGTGTTTTAATAATAACCAACTTAAGAACAGGTACTAGTGGGGATGCGATGGAACTTGCGAAATGTAAGTATAAGCTCATGGTTTTGTTAGTCCAACGGATACGTTCCAGGACTGTTTGTTGTTATGTCCCGAGAGGACATTTGTATGTTCGCGTGTCGAGGGTCTGCAGACCTATTCACGGAACTTGCAGGGTGCATTCGCGTGTCGAGAGTCGGCAGGCCTATTCACGGAATGTACTTGGATCTGCACGTCAAGGGCCTTGCAAGCCTATTCGTGGGATACACGGGTTGGGAGGTGATCCTCCGGTTGTTTTTGAGCTATCTTACATGATGCTTGCGCGTCGAAGGCTGTGGTGCCTATTCGCAGAGTATTCTGGATCTTGTTTTCTATCACCGTAGTAGAATTAGTTGCATAACGAGGGGTTATCCCAATAACGTGGAGATCGTTAAGGGCTTGCGCCGGATCTATGTACTATGGAATGCATAGAATCCGACAAGTATGCATTAGAGAGTCAGCATATAGAGATTGTGTTTTCTTGACTTGGTTTTATGCTTATGTTTTCCTGTTTTCCTACACTTTACACTTAATCTAGATTCACTTGATGTTTTCATGTATTACTATTTACTATCTTATATTACTTGATGTTTTCATGCTTACTTATTGTTATTTCTCATTTCGTTTATTCTTGCGGTTAATTCATGTTGTTGATGACCCCATGCTTAATGTTTTATTTATGTTATTTTGTTTTTATGTCACTCACACCATTATGGCTGACCCCTGTAGTTTTGGGGGTTAGGGTTATCTTTAGCCTTATGTTTTACAGGTAGGTGCTTGTAACTTGGGATTTGGATGCTTGAACTAGATTAAGATAATAGAGCTTGTGTAAATTGTAAAAGAAGTGTTGTAAAAAGAAAGTTTGTAATTCAATGTGTTTTGTATTTCCACTATGTTTGTAAGTAATTATTGTAATAAAAGTTGAAATAAAGAATATCTGTGTATTGAGCTATATTTACTATTGCAATTGAAGTTGATGCTGGGAATTGTGCCACGTATTTCTAAGATATCATATTGAAAATTCGGGGCGCTACACAAGTGTCATGTTCAAGTATCATGTATCAAGTCTTGTGGTTATTACTATCTAGGTAACACTTCATGTATCCCGGTTTTTATGACATGGTTGCTACAACAAACAATTTCGCTTTAGATTTCATAGAGGACCATACACGGCAGTGTACTCAGGGACAAGCTCCAAGTATCATGTAATCGTGTATCATGTAAACAAGCTCCAAAATCCAAACAAGCTCCAGTGTCATGTGTGTATGTGCCATGTATATCGTGTCAAGCTCCACATGTAAACAAGCTCCAATAACCACTAGGTTTTTCTGAGTACACGTTTCTGCACTATCCACTGCTAGATCTTTTCCTTAACCCCGGCTTGGTTATTTTATTATTAAGTCAAACAAGCATGTAGTTGTGCAAAAGTATATCAAGAATATCATTTCATGATCATGTAATGAGTTCAAGTTGCAAGATAAACAAGTACAGGTGCAAGATAACTCATAAAGGAACTAAAATAACAAATCTCAAGTTCAGGACAGCAAGACAGTGTTGTACTAAAATAGTGATTCCCAGTGCTACAAATATCCAAATCTAGATCCGTCGAAGGATCTAGAAAATAGACTTCCACATGAATCCAGCGAATATAAATAAGTTATATATTAATTCACAAAAACATAGCTCAAAAGTGATTTGAATACAGAAAATAGGTTCAGCCAGAAACCAGGAAAACGAATTCAAGAGCAGGGAAATGACATGAAAACACATTAAATAAATCCACAATAAATCTGAGATATTCCCCTATATGTCCAGTATCCAAAAATAAAATTTCATAATTTTTAATTGAAATTAGATCAGTCATCAAAAATAAGAAAGCATCAAGTAACCATAGTTTGGCAAATATGAAATTCCCAATACTGCTGTACGAAAACTATGATATCTCGTAACTAGTGAAACGAAATCTAACTCCGCCAAAGGAATATGAAAATAGATAAAATATAATAACTTTCATATTTCACAAATATTTTTCATACAGCAAAAGGAATCATAGTAAAAATAAGGTTCTTTACAGAACAGCGAGCAAAATACAGCCAGTATAGATTTCATAAACGAGCAGGAAACAACACATAAAACTCATCAATAAAATTCACCAAAATTTTGGATAATCCCTAACTAGATAAAGAAACATTGACCAAAGTTTTGGATCAAAATAATATGTGTAGCACAGTTAATAAAATCATTTAGTCATCAAGAACATCGAAAAACAAAATCTGGAAAAGATCGACACCTCTGTAGTATAACAGTCGTAACTCACTCATAAGAAACGAAATCAAGCAAGATCAGAGGGGTTTAAAAATAGATGAAATTTTCTAAAACTCATGTTTTATACCGAAATTAAGATACTGAATTTAAGCCAGTCCAAAACAGCAAAAAAAACAGATCAGCGACAAAAGACAGATTTTTCTCTTAAAACAAAATCAACATAGATTTAAGAAAATTGATCCAAATACACACAAACATGAAATCGAGTCTACCAAGTGTCCAAACATCATAAATTAGGGTATCTAGCATGTCCACACCAAGTATATCACATGGGTCTCAACCAAAACACGAGTTCCCACAAAAGTCTCACATACATGATCAAAATCAAGAACGGGTAAATCCTAAGTTAATTCATGTCCATATTGTTTCGTGAGTCATTTATGGTCAAGTTTTCACAATAGAGACTAAACCCATCAAGCATATCACAAACAAGAGTCGTCTCTAGATCCAACTACACTATAGGTGGTATTTTTGACTTGTATCAAACAAATGAATTGGAGTACAAGTTACTTACCTCAACCGAAGATGAAGAACAACGAAGACCAAGAGTGACAAGCAAAATCCACGAACGAAAATCTACAAATCAATGAATCCAAGCAACTAGAGCGAAAATCTCCACACGAACAAAACTCCACAAAGCGAGATGATCCAAGCGGGATGATGACAATAGTGGCTAGCGAGTTCACCAAGAAAAAGAGTCGAGGGATTATGTGGTGTGAGGTGGTCGGGATGGCCAAGGAGAGAGGATCGGGAGTAGGGTGAAGTGGCTCGGGTGTGGGAGATGGGGGCTCGGGTGTGGGGTGTTGCCGGGATGGATGCAGGCTGGGAAGGGATGTCGGCAACCTAGAGGGGTGGTCGGGCTGATGGTGTGCGGGTGCGGCTCCAGCAAGGAGAGGGAGAGAGAGAGGGAGGCCGGGTTGTGAAGTAGGGGAATTAGGGTTAGGTTTTAGTGGAGATGGGGTTTATATATAGGGTTTAGTTATGGGTATTGGGTTAATGGGTATTAGGAGTAGTAATAGGATTTGTTTAATTGGGCTTCAAATAGGATACAAATGTATAGGATATCAAATAGGATTGGGGATAAATAGGACAACCAAATCACCACCACAACAAACACCCACAAATAAAAATAAATAAATAAAATAAAGAGAACGAGACCAAAATGAAGGAAAGATCAAATAATAGAAGAATGAAACAAAAGAGACAATCAATCAAACACAAAGAGCTCAAAATAAAATAAAACGAATATATATTGAAAACAACTCCAATATACGGTTTAGAAAAAGGATACAAGAGAGAAAAATACCAAAACGAAAAATATACTCAAAAATACACAAAAATGAAAAACAGGGTTACACAGGGGATGCTGGGTTCCGGTGCTCTGGGGGTGGCAGTTACAAGGGCAAGGCGGCGATGGTGGCGGCGCGCTAGACAGGGACGGTGATGTTGGACAGGGACGGCGAGTGCTGGCATTGAGGGTGTAGGGTGAGAGGGGTGGCACTTCGCTGGTGCTGCTGTCGGCTCTTCGGAAGGAGGAAAGAGAGGTCGATGGCTGACAGCGTGGGTTGTCGCTGCTGGCTGTTGACACAGTGAGAGGAGAGTGGAAGGAGGTGACCGGGGCTGGCGTCGGCTGCTGTCTTCATAGGAGGCGCGAATGGGGGTTGTGAGGGGGCATCGGCGATGGGGTCGCGCTGACTGTCGCTGTCGGGATTTGCTGGGCGGCGCGACAGGAGGGCAGCACAGAGATCAGGAGTCAGACGGGGTAGAGGGAGGAAGATAAGATGAAGGTGATGATGTAACAGTAGAGGGGGGGAAAGTATATGCGGCTGTAGGGCTTAACAGTGGAAATAAGGTTAGGGTTAGGGTATTAGAATAGGGTTATATATATATATAGGTTAATGGGTTTTGGGTAAGCGGGTTGAAATCCAATAAGAAAATGGGTAATGGATTTTGGGTTATAAATCAAATAATATATTTAAATCCAATAGGGGATAAATAATAAGCATTATAGGGGTTTATAGAACATACATATACATATACATTAGGTCAAATAATGAACACATATAAAATAGAGTATGTTCGGCTTAAAATAAAATAATAATAATAATAGTAATAACAATAAAAATATTGATGCTGCAAATAAAAATATTAACAAAAATAATATTGATAATAGTAATAATAATAATAATAATAATATATGAATATCAAAATGCAAATTCAAGTTTAACAGATTTATTAAAATAATCCAAACAATATATAGCATAAATAGTCGATCAATAAATTAAAATACACCGTTATTCGAAATAAGTATAATTTTCGAATAATAAAATGAAGTAGAAAATTTCTTAGAAACCAGAATAATATTTTGTTAAAATTTGATCAATCGAAAGTGTAATTGTTGGAAAAAGAATTTAAAAGCGAGAAGAAATGTATAAAAATTTTAAATACAGAACATACACGAAAAAATACATATATACGGGAATATGGGTTACAGTATTTATTCCCTTTGTATCTCTTTTTGGACCTTGTTTTGGACCTTCATTATCTATATATTCGTCAATTTGATTTTCACTTTTATTTGATCTTCTTGATTTGATTGTCAGTCTATTATTTCATCTCTGGTTGATCGGGCCATCATTTTTTATCCCCATTATTTTGATTGTTCATGTCCTATTTTGTTGTTCTTTTTGTTCCCACCTCCTTATTGGATTTTATTATTTAAAACCCAATGGCTGTCTAACCCTACAACCCAATTCTTTTCCCAAATGGATTCTTTTTAAAAGCAAAACCTAATACCTATTAACATCCTTATAACCCAATACCCTGTTTTAATCCCCAAACCCAAACCTGTTATAAATACCCTACCCGTCAACTCTCACCTAACCCTAATATACGACCACCATATATATATATATATATATATATATATATATATATATATATATATATATATCCTGTTTAACTTCTAAACCCATCCCCTAAAAAAAAAACCCTTGCCTCAACCCTATCAGCCGTCTCTTACTCGCCCTCTCTCTCCCGATCCCCCGTGTTCCCCTCCTACAGCGCCGCCTTACACCACAGCCGTAGACCCCCCCCCCTTTGTACTCCTCCCGCATGCTGCACCCCGGCGCTTCCCTGCCCTGCAACCTCGCCACCCTGCACCTCCTACAACACCACCACCTCGGTGCACCCTCCTCTCGATTGTCGCCCATATATATATACATATATATATATATATCTATATATATATATATATATATATATATATATATATATATATATATCCTGTTTAACTTCTAAACCCATCCCCTAAAAAAAACCCTTGCCTCAACCCTATCAGCCGTCTCTTACTCGCCCTCTCTCTCCCGATCCCCCGTGTTCCCCTCCTACAGCGCCGCCTTACACCACAGCCGTAGACCCCCCCCCCTTTGTACTCCTCCCGCATGCTGCACCCCGGCGCTTCCCTGCCCTGCAACCTCGCCACCCTGCACCTCCTACAACACCACCACCCCGGCGCACCCTCCTCTCGATTGCCGCCCCCTTGCACTGCCAAACCCCGAAACCAGTGCCTATGAAAACACAACCCACACCCTGTGCCGTGCTCTTCCTTCCACCATCGTGCTCCGCTCCTGTTCGCCGTCTTTCTCTTTGTGTGCATGTCTTTGTTCGCGAGTTGTGTTCGTAGGTCGTTGTTCGAAGTTGTGTTCGTTGTTGGGTTCGTGATTCGTTCGTTGAGTTCGGGGCTTTAGAATCCGTTTCCGTTATTCTTGCTCTTGCTCCGTTCTCATCGTCAGCTATAAGGCAAGTAACTTGTACTAATTTCTATTGCGAATACAAGTACTAAATACCGCCTGTAGTATAGTTGTGTTTTAGAGGCAATTCCTGTGCAAAACCTCTGTTATATCTTGTCTCTATTGTGTTGACTGCACCCGTAGTTGCCTCATTACACACATGACAAGAAATAACTTAGGGATAACCACTTCTTGATGCATACATGCATGTTGGTCGTGAGATATCGTATGCTTTCTTGTGTTAGTCGTAGTATAACTTGTTGTAGACGTGTTAAATACCCTATACCATATTGCTTGGACATCTAGTATACCCTATTTCATGTTTGGTTATGATTTGGATGTGTTTCATGTGAACTAGTTGATTTTAAGCTTGAAGAAGATTTCTGTTTTTGCTTGTACCCCGTTTTTGTTTAGTAAATTAGACCCTATTAAGTTCAGTATATGAAACTTATTTGTGAATATAAATTATAGAGAATTCTTTCTAATTTCCAGATTTTTGACATATCTCAGTTTCGATTTATGAGCTGTAAGTTATGACTATTTTACTACAGATGTGTTTAAAATTTCATTTCCAGTCTTATATGAATTCTGTATGGATAATTATTTTTCTACTGATGTTAATGATAATATTTTGATCCAATATTTTGCTAAGTGCAACTAGACTTGATTGGGACTAACCCCAAATTTTTGTGGATTTAATTGATAACTTTTACAAACTATTCCCTACTTGCAAACAACTACTATACATGCAGAATTTTCTTGCTGTTCAGTAAAAAACCTTAATTTCGACCCGATTCTATTTTCCGTTTATAAAAACTTTGTGAATATGAATTATAGCCTACTATATCTATTTTATCACCCTTTCGACGGATCTGGATTTCGATTTATATTTGGTGAGATATTGCTGTTTTAGTACTGCTGTGTTTGTGATTTCAAATTTACAAAACTACTGTATCTTGCTGCTTTCTGATTTTACTTGGCTACTCTATCTATGTTGTAAAATTATGAAATTTTATTTTCTGTTACTAAACATACTAGGAAATATCTCAGATTTTCTTGGATTTAATCAGTAAGTTTTTATGCTATTTTCCTAATTATGAATACAAACTTCTGATTTCTGGCTGAACATGTTTTCTGGATACAACTCTGTCTTGAGACTTATTGTTGTGAAATACCATATGAATTATACATATTTGTTGGATTCGGCCGAGTGTCTATTTTCCATATTTTCTGACGGATCCAGATTTGTATATTTTTAGCAATGGAAATTACAGATTTAGTACAGTACTGTCTTGCAGTCCTTAACTAGAATTTTCGTTGTTCCATCCCGTTATGAGGTTGTCTTTCACATGTACATGTTTATCTTTCAACCTGAATCTATTATTTGTTCATGACATGTTGTTCTTGCTCTCTCTTGGGGCACGTACATGCCTGTTGGATAATAATAACAAAATAATCTAGTCGGGCTTAAAGGAAAGATCTAGTAGTAGAAAATATAGAAATGTGTACTTAGTAGGGGGCCCGTGTTTCCTACCTATTACGTGTTCATGACAACATGATACACAATCCTGTTTACCTGATTACTTGACTGCACACTTTCCCTATAGGAAGGTGTACTCGGAAGAGGACCATTAGGTTCTACCTATACCTA
Organism: Hemerocallis citrina; assembly: GCA_017893485.1. Taxonomy (NCBI): domain Eukaryota; kingdom Viridiplantae; phylum Streptophyta; class Magnoliopsida; order Asparagales; family Asphodelaceae; genus Hemerocallis; species Hemerocallis citrina. Next base: position 78,000,374 of record CM030367.1, read on the forward strand.
TTCATGTACCTGTTATCCTAATCCCTGAGTAGACGTCCCTATAGACTCCACTACGAAATCTAAACGTAACTTGTTTGAATGTAGCAACCACGTGGTAAAAACCTGGGACGCATGAGGTGGTACCTAGATAGTAATAAATACAAGACTTGACATAACATGACACCTTTTACATGTTTACATGTATACCTGTTTACCTGTATACCTGTTTACCTGTTCATCTGTTACCTGTTTACCTGCTTGCATGATACTTGATACCTGCTACATGTTTACCTGCTTGCATGATACTTGTTACCTGTCACATGTTATATATACGTGTTATCTCACCACTTGATTTTGTTCATGATTCATACTAGTTGATCTATTTTGTCGCCATGTCTATTCCATGCTATTTGTTTATTTTTCCCATGTACTTGTGCCTGCACTACAAGCGGCCCGTAACTTGTATTGACGGGCAATTTGTTTTCTTTTTTTCTCTTCCTGCAATTTATTAAATTACAGATTTTGGAGATCAGCTGCCTAATGGAGTAGATGATCTGAGATTCTAGATGCTGGAGTTTTTGCTATTATTATTTCATGTTGCTTACTTGAATAAGTTTACTTGTTACTTGGATTATTTTGTATTTGGCAGTTTGACCCAGAAATTTTGACTTGTTTCCAAATCTGATTTATTTGAGATTATTAAATTTTGTTTCAAGTAAATTCCTGTTGGTATATTGATTTATTTGTGCATGCGTGATTGACTTCTCTTGCTTCCTACTCTGATTATTCCTGTAAAATGTTGTAAAGATCCTGACAGCTTATGGATGATGAAAATCATTCACTGGGCTTAGTCACGTATCTGTATTCCGTATTTCCTTTTTGGGAAGCGGGGCGTGACAATACTAGATGTCCAAGCAACATGCTATAGGGTATTTAACAGATCTACTACAGGATATACTACCTGTAACACGTTAAGCATGCAATATCCATACAACAACTAAAGGATCACAACCAACATACATATATGCAACAGATATTAATTAGATCTAAGTATAAATTCATGTCGTGTGTGTAATGATACAATTATGGGCGGATCAACACATAGAGACAAGATAATAACAGGGGTTTTGCACAAGAATTGTCTCTAGAATGTAACTACACTACAGTCGGTATTTAGTACTTATATTTGCAAAAGAAATTAATACAAGTTACTTGCCTTAGAGACGACGGCGGAAACGATACAAAGAGCAAGAATAATGGGAACGGTTTCCTGGGCACGAACTTAACAAACGAGTCACGAACAACCCACGATGTCACGCCCAGCTTCCCAAAAAAAGAATACGGAATTCGAATACATGACTAAGTCCAGTGAATGATTTGCATCATCCACAAGCTGTCAGGATCTTTACAACATTTCACAAGAATAATCAGAGTTGGAAGCAAGAGAAGTCAACCAAGCATGCATGTATGAATCAATATATCAACAGGATTTACTTGAAACAAAATATATTAATCTCAAATAAACCAGATTTGAACAAGTCAACAATCCTGGGTCACATTGCCCAATACAAAATAATCCAAGTAACAGATACATTATTCAAGATAAGCAACAAGAAATAATAATAATAGTAGCAAGAACTCTAGCAACTAGAATCTCATATCACTAACTCCATCGGGCTGCTGATCTCCAAAATCTACAATTTAATAGATTGCAGAAAGAAGAAAAAGAAAACAAAACGTCCGTCAATGCAAGTTACGGGCCGTTTGTAGTGCAGGCACAAGTACATGGGGAAGGATAAACAAATAACATGGAATAGACATGATAACAAAATGGAACAACCAGCATGGCAAGATGAACAAGTGCAAGTAGCATGTAACAAGCGTCAAGTGAACAAGTATCATATAAACAAGTAAAAGTATCAAGTGTCAAGTGTCAAGTATCATGTACAAGACTTGTATTATTACTATCTAGGTAGAACTTCATGCGTCCATCCTTTTACCACATGGTTGCTACATTCAAAAAATTTCCTTTAGATTTCATAGTGGATCATAGAAGGCAGAGTACTCAGGGAAAAGTATCAAGTAATCGAGCTCCAAGCTCCATGTGTCATGTATCACGTGTCAAGTTGTGCAAGTGCCAAGTATTCACGTGTCAAGCGTGCAAGTGTCAGGTAATCACGTGTCAAGCGTGCAAGTGTGAAGTAATCACGTGTCAAGTTCCAAGTATCAAGTCATCACGTAGGATCTATGGATCCCCTTCCGAGTACACGTTTCTGTATTTTCCACTATTAGATCTTCCCTTTAACCACAGCTTGATTATTTGTTATTATTATCAAAAGGGCATGTGCGTGTACATAACATGGAAAGAATAATATGGTATGATCAAGTAACAAGTTCAGGTTGAAGGATAAACATGTACAGGTGAAAGACAACACGTAAAAGATTAGGACAACGAAAATTCTAGTTCAGGACAGCAAAACAGTACTGCACTAAAACTGGGATTCCCGTTGCCACAAACATGCAAACCTATATCCGTCAAAGAATCTGAGAAATAAACTCTCGGCCGAATCCAGCAAGTATATATAAGTCATATGGTATTTCACAAAAATATGACTCAAAACAGATTTGAATCCAGAAAACATGTTCAGTCAGAAATCAGAAGTTTGCATTCATAAACAGGAAAACAGCATCAAAACTTACTAATTAAATCCAAGAAAAATCTGGAAATTCCCTAGTATGTTTAGTAACAGAAAATAAAGTTTCACAATTTTGCAACATAAATAGAATAGTCAAGTAAAATCAGAAAACAACAAGATACGGTAGTTTTGTAAATCTGGAATCTTAAACACTGCAGTACGAAAACAACAATATTTCACAAAATACAAATCGAAATCCAGATCCGTCAAAAGGGTGATAAAATAGATACAGTAGACTACAATTCATATTCACAAAGTTTTTGTAAAAAGCAAATAGAATCAGCTCGAAATAAAGGTTCTTTACTGAACAGTAAGAAAATTCTGCAAGTATAGTAGTTGTTTGCAAGTATATAATAGTTTATAAAAGTTATCAATTAAATCCTAAAACTTAGGGGTTAATTCCTATCAAGTCTAGTTGTGACCAGCAAAATATTGGATCAAAATATTATCTTTAGCATCAGTAGAAAAATAAATTACCATACTGAATACGTATAAAACTGGATTTGGAATTTTAAACACATCTGTAGTAAAATAGTCATAACTCGAAACTCATAAATCGAAACTGAGATCTGTCAAAAAATTTGAAAAGTTGACAGAATTCTCTTTAATTTATATTCACAAATAATTTTCATGTACTGACCATAATAGGGTCTAAAGTACTGTTCAAAACGGGAAAACTGGCAAAACAGAAAATATCCTTCATGCACAAAATCAACTAGTTCATGTGAAACTCATCCAAAACATAACCAAACACAAAAAATGGTATTCTGGATGTCCAAGCAACATGGTAAGGGTAATTCACAAGTCTGCAACAAGTATACTACAACTAATACAACCAAGCACATGATATCATACTAACAACATGCATGTATACAATAAGAAGTGGTCATCCCTAAGTTATTTCATTTCATGGGTGAAATGAGGCAACAATGGGTGGGTCAACACAATAGAGACAAGATCAACAAGGGGTTTCACACAAGAATTGTCTCTAGAACACAACTACACTACAGACGGTATTTAGTACTTGTATTACACAAAGGAAAGAATACATGTTACTTGCCTGAGAGACGACAGGAACGACACTAAAGTAAGAATAACGGGAACAGATTCCCGGGGCACGAACACAACGATCGCACAACCCACGAACCAAGAACGAGAACACGAAGAAACCAAACACGAGACGACCCACGAACACAATAAATGATCGAGCCCACGAGCTAATAGTGAGAGAGAGTCGGGACCACCACGTGGAGGAGCTCGGGACTGCGGGTGGCGAAAACAGCTACTGGTGTTGACAGCGACGGAGTCAAGGGTGGAGGAGCACTGCCGCTACTGCAGCTGCATCACTAAAGTGCGATAGGAGGAGGGGAAGACACAGGGCTTCGGCTTGCTGTTCTGGCTGTTATTGGCGCTGTGAAGTCGACAGGGGGCTGGTGGTCTCTGTCCTGGGCTGCCGGAAGGATGCAGGCGGAGCTAGGGGGAGCAGCGGTGCTGGGGAGGAGCAGCGTGACCAGGGGAGAGGGATGGACGGGTGAGCGATGGGGGGATCGGGAGAACACTGGGAGGTCGAAGTATGAGTTTGCAAGGTGAACAAGGTAAGGTTGAAGACGGCTAGGGGATGAATAGGAATTAGGGTATATAGATATATATAGGTAAAATGTGTATTAGGGTTAGGTATTGACAGCTCAAGTGGGTTCGGGTTTAGGTAGAAACAGGGTGTGGTTAATTAGGAGTTAATTTATATTAGGTATAGCTAATGGATACTTAAACAAGGTAAATGGGTTTTATTTAGGGTAAAAGAGACAATATAATAGATCCAAAAGAAATGAGTTGGCACAAAAAAAAGGATAAATAAATAGGGTATAAACAAATAAAATAGCGGGGATCAAAATAAGGGCTCGATCAAATAGAGACGACTCAAAAAGAGACAATGGGATCAAGAGGATCAAATAAAACACGACAGGACAATAAAATGAATATATTGAAAATGAAAATCCAATATACAGTCCAAAAAAGAGATACAAAGAGAGAAATACACAAGGAAAAAAAGAATGCACCCCAAAATACATAAAATAAAAAACAGGGGTTACACACGAACACCAAGCACGTGTCCGAACACACGCAAACAATACGTGTTCACGAGAAGGGAGAGGGACAGCAAAGCGGGAGGTGCACTGCCACGAGGGGACGACGATGGCAGTGCAAGAGAACAGGCAAGGGCGGCGCACTGGCTGGCACGGCTGCTGTCGCTGATGCTGTCTTCGGGAGGAGGCAGCACAAGGAAACGTTGGCCGATAGTTGCATCGCAAGGAGGTCGCGACAGGAGGTAGGGGATCAGGGTGCGTCGTGTTCTCAAGGGTACAGAGATGAGGTGAAACGATGCAAGGGTAGGCATTGCTTTTGTCGTTGTGGTCGCGACAGGGAGGGGGAGCACCGGGAGTAAGGTTAAAGGGTCAGGAGAGCCAAGGGGGTAACGGAAGGTAGGGGATGAGTAAGTAGGGCGGCTAGGGTTTTGATGAATATGGCTAACGGGCAGAAGTATAGGTAACGAGTTTGAGGGGTTATTGGGTTTGGGTAGCTGGGCATTGAGTTAAAACAGTATGGTTTTAATTAGGTAAGGATCCAATAGGGTTTTTATTTAGGGTTTAATTAAAAAGATCCAATCAATAGATGGGAACAAAAATGAGTAAATAAAATGGGACATGAACAATTAAAATAATAGGGATAAAAAAATAATGTCTCGATCAAATAGAGACGAAGCAATTAGGGCTGACAATAAAATCAAGAAGATCAAATAAAAAGACGAAAAATCAAATAGATGAATATATCGAAAAAGAAGTTCCAATACACGGTTCAAAAAGAGATACAAGATGAATAAATACCCAAAATGAAGAAAATACATCCAAAATACATAAAATAAAAAACAGGGGTTACAAATCCTACCCACCTAATAAGAAGAATTTCGTCCTCGAAATTCAAACAAGAAGTACATAGGGTAACCCCGAAAAGAAAAGAAAGAACAAAACAAAAAGCTACACAAACAGATGAGGAAACTTCTGCTGAATCTCCTCCTTCAGTTCCGAAGTCGACTCACCCGGCGAGTGAGGATTCCAAGAAACACGAACTAGCTTGATGACTTTGTTCTTAAGCATTTTCTCCCACCGATCCAAAATAGCAACTGGCAGATCACAAGTCAAATTCGGCCGCACGGTCAACTCAGAATAGTCAATCACGTGGATCTCATTGCAGGATATATCTTTTGAGTTGTGAGACATAGAAAACATTGTGCACTCCTGATAAAGCCGGCGGCAATGCAAGACGATAGGCCACCTTGCCAACTCGCTCCACAATATCAAACAGTCCAATGAACCTAGGGCTGAGCTTGCCCCCACCACCAAACCGAATGACACCTCGCCAAGGCGATACCTTTAGGAAAACATGGTCACCAACCTCAAACTCCAAAACACTCCGATGGACATCTGCCCATCGCCTCTGCCTATCCTAAGTCGCCAGAAGATGCTTCCTGATCCGAGTCACCGCATCAACTGTCCTAGTGATCAACTCCGGACCCAACAACTTCCTCTCACCAATGTCATCCCAGCACACTAGTGATCTGCACTTCCACCCGTAAAGTGCCTCGAACGGTGCAGCTTTAAGACTGGCCTGAAAGCTGTTATTGTATGAGAACTCTACGAGATGCAAATGGTCCTCCCAAGATCCACCGAATTGCGACATACAGGACCTCAACATGTCCTCTAAAGTCTGAATGGTCCTCTCTGACTGTCCATCTGTCTGGGGATGAAAAGTTGTACTGTACTTCAATTTACTCCTCATACTACTCTGAAGACTCTCCCAAAACTGAGATATGAATCTCGTATCCCTGTCGGATACAGTACTAACTGGAACCCCATGAAGTCTGACGATCTCTTGCATGTACTTCTCAGCTAGGCTCTCAGTAGACTGTCTGACTCTGAAGGGAATGAAGTAAGCACTCTTCGTCAATTGGTTGACAATCACCAAAATGGCATTATGACCCTTAGGACTCCTTGGCAAAGCGGTCACAAAATCCATGGTGATGTGTTTCCCACTTGCATTCCGGAATGGGAAGCAGTTGAAGAAGTCCGACGGTTCTCTGATGCTCTGCCTTCACCTGCTGGCAAGCAAAGAGACACAAACCGAGCCACAGCCCTCTTCATACCGCGCCACCAGAAATGAAGCTTCAAGTCCTGATACTTCTTGGTACCTCCAGGATGAATAGAATACGATGACTGATGGGCTTCCTCAAGCAACCTCTGATGAACTTCACCCTTCGGGACACACAACCTGGACCCAAAATGAAGCGATCCTTCATCATGAATAACCATATCCATTCTGGAACCAGCCTCAACCTCTGCTCTAAAACACTGCAACTGCTTATCACCAGCCTGAGCCTCTTTGATCTAATCAACAAAAGACGACTGAAGCTGGAGCACTAAACAACTCTGATTGGAACTTGGCAACAACACATCCAACTCCAACCTCCGCATTTGCTTAACCAAATCTCTCAGCTGAGTTAGGAACATAGCTGCCAGTCTTCTACTCAAACCATCTAGCACCAAATTCACTCTACCAGGATGGTATTGCAAACTGATGTCATAACCGGCCATAAGTTCCAACCAATGCCTTTGCCTCATGTTCAACTCCTTCTGGGTGAAGACGTACTTGAGACTTTTGTGGTCAGTAAAGATCTTCACTCGGTCTCCAAGTAAGTAGTGTCTCCACATCTTCAAAGCAAAGATCACTGCTACTAACTCCAAGTCATGAGTCGGATAGTTCTTCTCATGCGGTCTCAACTGCCTCGATGCATAAATAACGACTTGGCCCTTCTGCATCAGAACTGCCCCAAGACCCTTACCCGAAGCGTCACAGTGAACTACAAATCCACCTGAACCATCTGGAATAGTCAACACTGGCACTGACGTCAACCTGCTATTTAACTTAGCAAAAGCCTCACTGCAAGCCTCAGACCAACAAAACTTCGGATCCTTCCCTGTCAGCTTAGTCAACAGTCCTGCTATCTTCGAAAAATCTTGGATGAATTTTCGATAATAGCCAAGTAGACCAAGGAAACTCTTCACCTCTGAAACTGACTTGGGAACTGGCCAATTCTTCACAGCTTCAACCTTGGACGGACCCACTAAAATACCATTGCCCGAGATAATGTGCCCCAAGAAGGTAACTGTAACGCCCCGAATTCCAAATAAGACCGAATTCGAGATTTCACAGGATCTTTACTTCACTTTGTACAATTTTACAAGGAAATTAAAACTTTTCAATAATACATCATAGTTCATTACATCTTTATTTACACAGGGGAAGAATACAACATTGAAATAAAATACAACTTGTACAACTATAACAATGTAAATCATCAACTGCATCATAACATCTTTGCATCTTCATAAAAGTCCATTACCTGCATATCAAGCTGTGGGCACGTCAGTCGCTTACAACTGACGAAAATGTTATACTCGGCTATCCTCTCTATGCCGTACATATAACGATCTCATTACTTTAACAAATCACAAAAATTTGAATGAGCGATAAAGTGTCAAAAGTGATTATTCTAAACATATAAGTGTATGCAATGCCTTAATGCCTAATGCACACAATCTTATACTAGGATGACACTAACGCAGACTTGTTCGGATTCTATGCATCCCATACTACATAGGTCCGAGGGCAAGCGCCTACGTACTCCACAATAAAGGGTTCGATCCCTCGCCATGAAACAACCCAGTAATAAAACAAGGTTTAGATCATTCCACGAATATGGATCCCAGCCACGAAGATCTACCGCCGACTGTTATAACAGATCCCTCATCGTGTGAGTCATCCCGCAAGTGCCCCTCTAGCCCCGGCATAGGTATATACACTGGAGTACGGCAAACTATCAGTCCGACTATGCTAAGTCCCGAATATTAAAATAAAAGCTCGTCGCCATCGGAGCAACCACAGTCCACTAACTAGGGTCTATAGCCACGGAGATCCACCGCCGACTATATAGAAGCAACCCACTTACGTTTGTCCAGGTTCACTACATCTTCACTTATGTGTCTAATTATTTAGTTCAAGACATGAATAAATTTCCAAACCTAGAATTAGTCTTACCTCCTATCGGACTTAATCAACAAAATACAAGATAGCCTCATGGCCACATCTCAAATCATAATCTCAACTCTTTTCGATTTAATATATGCCGGTACCCGAGGTCTCACTAACTCTAAATCACAACTTTCATGTACAAGAAATCATGGGTACACATACCCTCCAATAATCAATGTCTTAAACTTAGATATTTTCATCTTCAACTTATTCACAAAGTAATCAAAGTCTTGTCACCATTCATGATCTATTTATTCATTCATAATCTTTATAAGAAAAATAATTCCTTTCAATGTACACAATTTCATCACATGAAATTTTATCACAAAATCCAAACTCATATGGTATCTCGATTTACTTCGAGATATTTTTTAAACAAAATACAAGTGCAATCTCTTCAAGAGAATTCACTTAAAATAACATTTTATTATCCTTCACAAAATGCTCTACTCTCGAATAATAAAAATTTAAAACACATAATTCATTTTCCTATCGCAAAATTTCCACGAGAATTTCTAAAATTATAACTAATTAATTCCATATTATTTTGCAATAATAACACAAATCTTTTCCCAATTATTTTCTAGCATAAAAAGACTCCTAGTGTTAATCAAAACTCAAAAAAATAAAAAGGGACACCTTCGGGTTTCGAACTAGGCAACCCGCACAGCACACAGGAGCGCCCAAGGTCAGCCCCACTAGCCACTAGCCCATGTGGGCTTTGTGTCCAAATATCACACCGAACGCCCCTTAAACACTCTCTCATTTTTTATAATTATTTTAAAACAAAACAATATTTTGGACTTAGCAGGTTTCAAACCCACAGTTGGTAAGGAGACCAGTGTAGCGCCACGCCACTAGGCCAAGTGCGCCTATCGGTATGAAGGTTCTTCATATGTTTTTATTCCTGCTTTCTGTTATCCCACTATTTCACAAAACTCGATTCTCTAATTGTTCTAATCTTTTATTATGCTGAAATTAATTCATATAAAATAAGTTTACTTTCTACAGTAACTCAAAGATTAAAAATCCATATTTTAGACAATAAAAATCATATTTTCAAATTATTTCTTCCTCTTATTAAACATGAATTTACATTTATTCAATGTAATCAAAATAGCACATTATATCTTTTATAAACCATCAAATGAGTTCAATAGCATCAAATTTACTTTACCAAAAAATTTGTTTGCTTAACAAAAGAAGAAATCCCAACAATTGTTCATACATTCAACTATTTATTCATGTATACTAGTGCATCGCAAAATAATCAATTACTTTTTTTCTCATTAACAACTACATGTTGTAATTTAATTTACTCATCATAACACGATTTACTATCATCCTCACTACATACAATAGTATAGATCACATCAAAATTCTCATACTACTTTTTCATTATTATTAACATGCATTGTTCTAATATTAGAAATCAAGAGAACACCCACATTTAAGAAGAATGAACAACCACAAATGAAATGAGATCTCTTCTCGCTCCTAGCAAGACTTCTCCTCCTAGCAAGATTACTCCAAAGCACAAGAACACTCATTCTCTCTTTCTTTTCTTTCTTTCTCTTATTTTGATATTTGGTGTGTGAAATGAGAATGAGGAAGGTTCCATTTATAGGACAATACTAGGGTTCAATGTGCAAAATTACACACCTAATAAATCACTCAATTTAATTTTCAACCTTTCACATTTCATAACTCCCAAACTCCCAACTCTTGACATTTCCACCTCTCTAAATCCCTAACTCCTACCTCTTCCTCTTCTAAACTCCCCAAACCGGTCACTTTTACTCCATGAGACACACACAGGCCCAAGACACACACCGAAATCAAATAGAAGGTTTCGGCTGCTTCTCGTGGGACCCCCACCTACCAATATCCATGTCACCAAAGCCTTGACTGAAGTCAACAGCACAAAAACAACTCCTGTGCTTTCTTTATTCTTGGTCGTGGGCCCCCCATCCATTCAATTGTTCACATTTTTATTCTTTATAATAGTACTAGATTTGTCCGTGGGCACGTGCCTACGACACATCTTCGGAACGATACAAAACACGAAAAACCTGTAAACATTAAAACAATAATTATGTAGCTCAAGTTTGAATAGTATGATAATAATTAGTTGTAAGTAAAAGTCCATGTTCCATTAGTATATGTTGAAAAATAATTACAAATGGGGTATAAAATCTAACTTCTTAAAACTTTAAGTATGGAGTTGAAGAGATATTTACTAGTTTCAATATAAAATGTGCAAAAAAAAACATTAAAATTCTGAAAATCTAAATTTCTAAGTAAATATAGAAAGAATGGGAGAGAGTGATAGGAGAGAGAGAAAGAGAGAAATATGAAAAAGTGAAGAGAGAAGAGAGAGATAGTAATAAAGTAATAAGTTTTTTAGTTTTGGGGGGGAAAATTTGATTTTCGGGTTTGAAATTTTGGAGGGAAAATATGTTTTGTGAGGTTTGATCTAGGCCTTTGATTTTAGGGGGGATTGATTGTAAGCCACTTGATAGCTTTCTTTGTAATTTATTATATAGATACACTCATATAAACCTTTATAGCAATATACACTTATATATATAATATATATATATATACTCTTTGAAAATTACGGGGTACACACACTCTGAAATTTATTTCGAAAACAGATACGCGCACCGAAACTCGTGCATCGCATGTAAAACCTAAAAATACGAAATTCGAAAATCGACTCTATCAACAGAAATATATTAAAATATAATCGAAAACAATATTTAAAAAATATATTTGTTTATTTACACATATTCCACGCTGTAATTTCTACGTACATAGAAAGCATGTGCATTATACGTATAAATTTATCTTGATCAAAAATAGGAAAAAATGGATTTCCGTTTTATAAAACGAATTTAAATACCTAAAATAAATAATTGAAATCCAGGAAATATCACCCGTAGCGGTGGAATATACATAATCGATACGTGCATCGAAAATATGTAAAAAGCATGTAAAATATAGAGATTGAAATATTGCATTTGAGTTGACACAAATAAGATAAAATCAATATGGGAAATGCATAAAGAGTCGGAAATCAAGATACGTAGTGAAAACACGTTACAAAATACACGTGCGTAACACACGCGTGCAAAATTGTCATTTTCAATTTTCCGGGGTGTTACACTCTCCCCCCCCCCCCCTTAGAGTAGTTCCGTTCCCGAAACTTGCCAGGATAAACATTGTATTTTGTACACACCAAAAAAAAATATCATTATAGAAAACTGCATACTTTAAGAAAAGTAATTAAGTAATGTGGAGAAACAAGACAAACTCTATATAGGAAAACTATGAGCATCAAAATTTTATAGGAATAAAGCAAGAAAACTCGGCAAAATAACATAAGGAAATAAATATAACCAAAAAGATAGGATGGATTGAAAGAAGTTCATACAAAATAATATTAAGTAATGTATTAGAAAAAGGAAAAATCAATTAAATCATTAATTTTAAAATAGTTCGGAAAACAATGCAATAAAGAGAAACATAGTCAATAGATAATTTATAAATAGATGTCGTAGTCAAAATTCATCAAAGTAATAAACGGTAGAAAAATTACAAACTGAATTAGTACTTGTATAACAAAATTTGAATTTAGCAATTTAAAATAAGACTATTTGAATAAGAGTTTGAAAAATAAATGAGAATGAAGTATAGTCAGAAGTATACCAATAAAATAATTTATAAAGTAACATACGATTTGAAAATTAGGAGGCATACATCGAAATACTTTGAATTGTCAAGTAGAGCAAGAAAATCAACATACAAAAGTATATACATATATAGGCATCAAAATCATAAGGGTGAAACAACAATGTTATGAAAATTGTAAACAGTTTGTAGGAGTAAAAACAAAATATCATAGCTGTAAAAGTAGTAACATATATTGAAATTGTCCGAAAACTAATCATATAGAAATAACTTACAATTTGAAGAAAAGTATAAATACCAAATTTTTATTTTTATTTTGTTAGGTGAGTAGTCACCAAATTCTAAGATAAGTTAGTAGCAAAATAAAATATGATAAAGCAGTACGAAATGCTAAAGACTCAAAATACTAGGAAAAAGATAGTTGATATTGAGTAGTAATACACAAGTATGATAGAAATCAGTTTAAATAATATAATGCTAGGTTGTGAAATATTATAAGCCGGTACAAAAAATAGAATAGGGGTAAGTAAATATTATAGAAAACAAAAATAGGAGTTATCCAAGTAGACAATCTCCTTCTAGTGTAGGTTTGTCTCGTTGGCATTCAACTGCAGACTCGCCTCTATGATTACGAGTTGCAGAATTGCCCTCTACGACATCCGATTGCAATTTGCCTTCTGGACATTCGATTGCAGACTTTGCCTCCCCAACGTCCAGTTGTAGTTTGCCTCCATTGACGTCTAGTTGCAGATTTGCCCTCTTAACATCAGGTCGCACCAAAACAGGTGATGTAAAGATGTAGTCTTGGATATTGGGTGTTTAATAAAAATATATTACTATGTTTGAAATCAGTGATATAAAAATGGATGGAAAATTTATGATCGAAAAAATATTTAAATATAGGATATACATAATTTGTAGTAATGAAAATGATTTATAGTATTAATAGTGAAAAGCATATGCACAAGATGAAAAACACAAATGAAAAACAATAACCTTGTAGTATATGTACTATATTGAAGAAGTATAAAATTACGAAATTAATGAGTAACGATTAATAGTAAAAGTGAATATGACAAAACAAATTAACAAATAATATGTAATAATAAAACAAAATTGTATGTCATATTTATACAGGTAAAAATCTCAATCTTGTTAAAAATATGTTGAAATATAAGATAATATAAGTTAATGAAAAATATAGCATCACAAAATCAAATCATATACACATAAGAAAATTTAGAATATAATATAAATAATAAATGAAGAAAATAATAGTTGTGATAATACGAAGAGTAATATCAAATGTAAACATAGAGTGACACAGAAAACACGAAAGAAAATCTTTAAAATTGAAAGACAGATAAAACAAATTCAAAAGATCAAGACTAGGGAATATAGACAAAATAGTAGATATTCAAGTGATTAATAGTATAAGAAAATATTTATTCAAAATATATTGAATGTTGAAAAATACTAGGATGAAAATCCACGAAAAAATAATTTGAAAGGAAAATGTGTAATGTATCATAAATGTAGTGTCAACCAACCACGCTTCCAGTGCGCCACTCTTATACCCAGGGAAACATGCTCGCATACAATCTCACATCAATGTATACGAGGAGAGCATCATGAATAAAAATCAATAACTGCTTCATTCACGACTCTAGCCATCCAATAGGAAGAGAAAACATCAGTGTATAGAGCAACACAAATGTAAATCACTTACATTTAAATCTCTATAAACTGAAACTCACACTCTAATTTCCACTCTAGGGTGTCGTTCCTTATTAATTTGTACAACATGTGAAGCCTGCTCTGATACCATCTGTAACGCCCCGAATTTCAAATAAGACCGAATTCGAGATTTTACAGGATCTTTACTTCACTTCGTACAATTTTACAAGGAAATTAAAACTTTTCAATAATACATCAGATTTTATTACATCTTTGTTTACACATCGGAAGAATACAATAATGAAATAAAATACAACTTGTACAACTATAACAATGTAAATCATCAACTGCATCATAACATCTTTTGCTTCTTCATAAAAGTCCATTACCTGCATATCAAGCTGTGGGCACATCAGTCACTTACAACTCACGAAAATGTTATACTCGGTTATCCTCTTCATGCCGTACATATAACAATCTCATTACTTTAACAAATCACAAAAATTTGAATGAACAATAAAGTGTCAAAAGTGATTATTCTAAACATATAAGTATATGTGATACCTTAATGTCTAATGCACACATTCTTATACTAGGATGACACTAATGCACACTTGTTCCGATTCTATGCATCTCATACTACATAGGTCCGAGGGCAAGCGCCTACGAACTCCATAAAAAAGGGTTCGATCCCTCGCCATGAAACTACCCAGTAATAAACAAGGTTTAAATCATTCTACGAATATGGATCCCAGCCACGGAGATCTACCGCAGACTGTTATAACAGATACCTTATCGTGCGAATCATCCCGCAAGTGCCCCTCTAGCCCCTGTATACGTATATACACTGAAGTACGGCAAACTATCCGCCCGACTACGCTAAGACCCAGATTATAAAAGAAAAGCTCGTCTCCATCGGAGTAACCACAATCCACCAACTGGGTCTATAGCCAGGGAGATCCACCGCCAACTATATAGAAGCAACCCACTTATGTTTGCCCAGGTTCACTACATCTTCACTTATGTGCCTAATTATTTAGTTCAAGACATGAATAAATTTCCAAACCTAGAATTAGTCTTACCTCCTACCGGACTTAATCAACAAAATACAAGATAGCCCCATGGCCACATATCAAATCATAATCTCAACTCTTTTCAATTTAATATATGCCGGTACCCGAGGTCTCACTAACTCTAAATCACAACTTTTTCATGTACAAGAAATCATGGGTACACATACCCTCCAATAATCAATGTCTTAAACTTAGATATTTTCATCTTCAACTTATTCACAAAGTAATCATAGTCATTTCACTATTCATGATCTATTTATTCATTCATAATCTTTATAAGCAAAATAATACCTTTCAATGTACACAATTTCATCACAATGAATTTTATCACAAAATCCAAACTCATATGGTGTCTTGATTAACTTCGAGGTATTTTTTAAACAAAATAAAAGTGCAATCTCTTCAAGAGAATTAACTTAAAATAACATTTTATTATCCTTCACAAAATGCTCTACTCTCGAATAATAAAAATTTAAAACACATAATTCATTTTCCTATCGCAAAATTTTCACGAGAATTTCTGAAATTATTACTAATTAATTCCATATTATTTTGCAATAATAACACAAATCTTTTCCCAATTGTTTTCTAGAATAAAAACACTCCTAGTGTTAATCAAAACTAAAAAAAAGGGGCACCTTCGGGTTTCAAACCAGGCAAATCGCACAGCACACAGGAGCGCCCAAGGTCAGCCCCACTAGCCACTAGCCCATGTGGGCTTTGTGTCCAAATATCACACCGAACTCTCCTTAAACACTCTCTCATTTTTTTATAATTATTTTAAAACAAAAAGAATATTTTGGCCTTAGCAGGTTTCGAACCCACAGTCAGCAAAGAGACCAGTGTAGCACCAGGCCACTAGGCTAAGTGCGCCTATCGGTATGAAGGTTCTTCATATGTTTTTATTCCAACTTTATGTTATCCCACTATTTCACAAAACTCGATTCTCTAATTATTCTAATCTTTTATTATGCTGAAATTAATTCACATAAACTAAGTTTACTTTCCACAGTAACTCAAAGATTAAAAATCCATATTTTACACAATAAAAATCAAATTTTCAAATTATTTCTTCCTATTAATAAACATGAATTTACATTTATTCAATGTAATCAAAATAGCACATTATATCTTTATAAACCATCAAATGAGTTCAATAGCATCAAATTTACTTTACCAAAAAATTTGTTTGCTTAACAAAAGGAGAAATCCCAATAATTTTTCATACATTCAACTATTTATTCATGTATACTAGTGCATGGCAGAATAATCAATTATTTCTTTTCTCATTGATATGGCTAAAAATGGGGTTAAATCGGAACCGTCCAGATTGGGCACGAATCTTGAAGCTCAGGGGTAAAAAGGTAATTTCACATACAAGCGGATCCAAAGCGGGTTCTGAATCTCCTTCTCACAGATCCAATAACCCACGAATGGGTCTGCTCCAATTGGGCACGGGTCCCGACCCGAAGCGAGCCCAGACCAGCAAGAGACAAATCAGGACCACTGATTTGACCAAGTCAACGGGCCTGATTTGCTCTCACCAGGAATCAAGGGGTTAGTTTCCTAAACAGACTGTGAGGATTTTTTTCCTAGCAGTTACACAGGGAACCAGGCCTCTAATCCCTCCCCTGGCGACTATAAATACCTCCCCTCTGCCACTGTGACCAGTTTAATCACTTTTTCACCACTTTAAGCTCTTTCTTAATCTCTTCTGATTACTGACAAGAGCGTCAGAGGGTGCGTCGCCGGAATCAACCCCGGTGTTTCGCACTTCCTTGCAGGTTGCGCCAGGAGCAAGAAGGCTTGAGTCAACTGTTCAGGTTTTTCTCGGACTCACAAATTCTATCTGTTTACCCCCACACCGAAATCAGCGGTAACAGATTGGCGCCGTCTGTGGGAAACAACCGCACGAACAGCCTCAGCCCCTTCTCTGTCGTCCTCTCCAACCATGCCTCCAAAGAAGGTCAGATCCAGAGGGTCAAACCGTGGGGCTAATCCCACCGACCCTACAGAGGAAGCCCCTTTCAATCCTATTCCTCATCCCGATCTTCCTCCGCCGGCCCAGCAGGGACAACCTCCTCTTCCCAAGCAGCAACCCAACAATGGCCCTTCCGGCCATAACGGTCGGAAGCAGAAGCAGCCCCTCAACCCGGACCATGTTTCGGTCCATAATGGGTCCTCAGACTCAATGGCTTCTCATCATCCCGACCTCCGCAACACACTCCTGAACCGCCAGAAAGATGAGGACCTTCGCACTCACCTTGATGAGAGGCGGGCCCGAGAGGGAGCCTCCCACCAGCATCATGGTGAGTGCTCGCCTCACCGCCGAGATGGCAGACGGTCTCCGGACCGAAGGGGCCGAGCGGCTTCGCCCGAGCGCCGAAGGAGGAGGCCACAGTCCCCCGCGGATCGGCGTCATCGCAGGAACAATGATGCACCCATCACCCGCGCCGAGTTCCTACAATTCCAAGACACCGTACTGCAGGCTCTCAACCTTCGACAGAACGCCCAAAATGCCCCGAGGGCTCCAACGCCCCCGAGGGATCCCAGTCCTCGTCGCCGAACCCGAAGTCCTTCCCCGGCTCCCAGCCGCCAACAGCAGCACTACAGTCCTCGCCGATCCCAGGACTACCAGCGCCGCAGTCCGCGCTCCCCTTCTTATGAAGAGGAGTCCGGGGGGTCATATGATTACCAGCGGAGGGACGACGCCCTCATCCGCCGTCTCCATGAGGTGGAGAGGCGCATTGGCAGCATGGACCGAGAGGAGGAGTCCCGAGCAGGAACTGTCCGTCCCAGCAGACCCCCTTTCTCTCGGTCGATCATGGAGGCCCACATACCGAGGAGTTTCAAACCTCCGCAGTTTGAAACGTACTCAGGGGAATCCGACCCAGTCGATCACGTCGAAAGCTTCAAGACCCTAATGCTGATCCATCAAGCTTCCAACGCCGTGCTCTGCAGGACCTTCCCTACCACCCTCAGGGGGTCGGCTCGGGAATGGTATTCCAGACTTGCTCCCTCCTCCATCTTCTCGTTCGAGCAGTTTGAAACACTGTTCATAACTCACTTCGTGAGTAGCAGGCGATCCGAGAAGACAAGCCTCTCCCTACTGAACCTGCGGCAGGAAAGGGAAGAGAAGCTGCGGGACTATATGAAGAGATTCACGGCAGAGGTCAGGTCTATCGCCTCCTTAGACCAGTCAGTGGCGACGGTGGCATTCCAGTCGAACGTCCTCAATGCCAATGTCACGCCCCGCTTCCCAAAAATATGGAATACGAGCACGTGACGAAGCCCAGCGAATGATTTTTAATTATTTAAGCAACAGAAACAATTTAAATAAATGATAATATTCAAATAGTTCCCCATGTCTGGATCAAGTGTAAACTCGGAAACAAGTCTTAAACAGCAGAAGAAATAAATACCTTAAGGATTGCAACCATTTAAACAGGTCCTTGCTCCAAGCAAAATCTGAAATGTCTGCTCGCCAATTCCAGCAGGTAGCTCGTCCCAAGTCTGTTTAACAAATATAAACAGGGAAACAAAGGGGGAAACAAAGGAAAATGCCCTTAGTGCAAGCTAGGGCCACAAATAGTGAAAACAAGTACAAGTAAGGGGAACAAGAATTGGAATCAAGAATATAACAAAGTTATAAGAAGTAGTGGTCAAAACAAGGACTAGCTAGCAAGAGGAAACATCTTAATAACTAGATTGGATAACAACTGCTAGTGGTGTAACACATGTCAGGTATACCTATAGGGGTATTTAATATCAAGCGACAAATCACAAGTCTAATGTCATATGTTATTTCAAATGTCAGGTCTCAAATGTCAAGTCCAAGTATCAAGTTGTCTAGCTCAAGTTATCAAGTTATCTAGTCTCAAGTATCAAGTTATCTAGTTCAAATTATCAAGTGCAAGTCTAGTGGTGATTACTATCTAGGTAGCACGACATGCATCCATTCTTTTACTACATGGTTGCTACAGTCAAACAATTTCGTTTAGACCTAGTAATGGATTTTATAGGGCGGCATACTCAGGTATCAAGTATCAAGCAAGCCATGGTTCATGAATCGAAAATTAAATAACAAGTTCACGAAGCAAGTTCGCGAATCCACAAGCAAGTTCAAGAACCGCACAATGCGTTCATGAATCAAACAAGTTCATGAGCCGAGTAACCGACTCCATGAATCGAACAAGATACAACAAGTTCATGAACCAAGTATTGGGAAACACGGGCCCCCTTCCGAGTACACTTATCTATATTGTCCATTCTAGTCTTTCCCATAACCCCGGCTTGTTACTTTTATTAACTCTTATCAAGCAAGCATACAAGTGTAATAAATTGTGATTTAATTCTAGGAAGATTTGGGGATGTCCTATATAGTGTCCAGCAGCTACATATAAAATTTGGGGTCAAACGCTCGCTGTTTACACAGCTAAAATAATTCGCAAAGAAAATATATACAGCAGTTTTTGCAAAACTGCGTCTACTGACACAGCTGCAGTATAACTGCCATAACTCCTAGACCGTAGCTCCAAATTCGATCAACTTGGAGTCTATCGATATCTACACATCCAGATCTACATTTTATATTCAGGGCTCGGGCCCAAATTCCAATGATAAAAGGGTCGAAACCGCAAAAGAATATTCAGACAGCAACACTCAGAATTTATTTACTAATGTAGGTTTCATGGAAATATGTAATTTGGTGTCTACGTTATTAAGTAGCATAAATACATAATCATGGATGTCAAAACAGCAACTAATAAATGTTTTTCAAGTCATAATAGTCGCAAATTCGTCAAAATACTAAATATATATGTATCTACAAATTTTAGGGCTCCTTAATTCATATGTCCATGTGATTCATGTGTTCAAGGGGGTAAAAGAGTCCAATTGATTATTATTTAATACGAGGAAGTTTTGTGACTCTTAGAATTGTGGGTTTGAAGGTTCAAAATTGATTTACAATGATATTTCAAAGGGGAGTCACAAGCTAACTATTTGTAGTATTTCAAGGAGGCTTGTACTAGAACAATAAGATGTACAAGGTTACTTGCCTTAGATGACGATGATAACTCCACTTGATGTAGCAATTTAGGTAGAAAAATCCCGGAAGAAGTCCTCAAAAAGCGCGTGCAAAAATCTACCGGAGATCGAGTTTTCCCCGCACACAGGATCAGCCCAGAACAGCGGACAGCGAGCTGGGATTCGCTGCGCCAAAACACGGAACACCAGATCGCACCAATGGGATTCTTTCCTATGCAGCGGATCGCCAGAACAGGAAACAGCCATCGAGGATCTGCTGTGGGCACAACACGGGACAGCGATCTCGATCGCACGGATCTTGAAGTGATCCGATGGTCGAGATCGAATCCCGCCAATCCGTTCTCCTTCTTCTTCCTTCTTTCGATTCTTCGACGGAACACAGCGCGAGAGAGGGAGGGATAGACGGTGGCGCGAGGCGGCTGTGATGGCACGGCGGCGAGGCGGCGATGCCTGGCGTGACTGTGGCGACGCGACGTCGAGGAGCGACGGGCGATGGTGGCGGCTCTGTTTCGCTGCAAAACAAGGGAGGAGTTTGGGCGAGTGGTTCAGGGTGTTGGCGATGACGGTGGTGAGGTATTGGGTGTGGCGAGGCGGAGAGGAGATGACGGGGCGAAGTAATGGCGATTGGGGTAGAGGTCGGCGGCGGAGATGATGGAGAGGGGTGGTTGTCGAGAATTTGGGTTCGGGAGTTTGGTGATGGTGAAGACGATGGTTGGGTGCGTCCAGGTGGAAGGGAGACGGGAGCAGGGGCGCGCTCGCTTGGGTGCAGCCATGGCGATGGTGATCGGAGTGGAGGAATTTGGGTTGATGGCGTGCGAAAGATACGGAGAAGGGAACGGGGTGAAGAAGGTGATTAGCGGCGGGGTATAGATTAGGGTTTAACAGTAACCGGGTTTGATTAGGGTTAGGGGTTTATATAATAGGGTTTGCGGGTTTGCGGGTTTTGGGGATCCATTTCAAAAAGAGCCCAACAGAAGAAATGATCAAAATGCACAACAATGGGGATTAGAGAGATAAACGAGAAGAATCGGTCTATTTCTCATGAAGAACGGTGCAAGTGGCACACAATCGAAGTTGATAAAAGAACCCACAAATTCGAGTTGAGACAAGAATAATAATTCCATTCAATCAGAAGAAATTACATGATATCAAAATAGACGAGAGAGTACAATGAGGCACAAAACAGTACAAAATACAAATACGGGGAAATAGGAGTTACAGCCAACCTCCGATCGTCCTTAGCCAAGAAGCCCCCGCATAACTTCGCCGACCTCCTCCTGAGGTGCGAGAAGTATATCCGAGTAGAGGAGGCTGAAGCCCTCCCGAGCTTCGGGGGATCCTCCTCAGGGTCGAAGAGGAAGGCGACGGGGGAAGAGGGGTCCAAGAAAGCGCAGAAGGACAACGGCGGTCAGCGTCGCCCTCCCCCCAGGTTCGAGAAGTTCACTCCCCTCACCACTAACGTCTCCACCATCCTAATGGAAGTGGAGAAGGAGGGAGTCATCCCTCCAGCTCCGAGGATGCACACCCCGGCAAAGAGGAGGAACAAAGATAAATGGTGTCGTTACCATCGGGATCACGGCCACGACACGAACGACTGCCGGGCATTGAGAGATGAGAAAGAAGCCCTCATCCGGAGGGGACAGTTGGCCAAATTCGTGAAGGCTAACAATCGGGCGGATCGCAATTCTCCTCCGCCTCGGGGGGCTAACAAGCGCTCCGAGCGACGCGAAGAGACACCCGAGTTCGAGGAGGAACGGATTCTGCACCTGATCCACGGAGGCCCCATGGGAGGCTCCTCTAATTCCTCCAGGAAGGCCTTCGTCTGAGAGATCAACTCGGTTCACAGTGCCCTTCCCCCCAAAGGTCTCGGCGTCCCTGTGTCTTTCTCCGACGCAGACCTCGAGGGGGTCCGAACCCCACACTGTGATGCCCTCGTCATCGACCTCCGCATGGCCAATTTCAAGGTGCAGAGGATTTTAGTAGACAATGGGAGTTCGGTCAATATTCTCTTCCTCTCGGCCTTCCGAGGCCTGCAGCTGTCCCGGGACCGTCTCAAGCCGGCCGGTTACACACTCCACGGGTTCACGGGGGTCCCGGTAACTGTCGAGGGAGTGATAACCCTAGACGTAACCGCGGGAAGCGCCCCTACTACCCGGACCGAGCCGATGGACTTCATGGTCGTCGACGTCCCGGCGGCGTATAATGTCATTCTAGGCCGACCCGGCCTAGCCGCCTTGGAAGCTGTCCCCTCGGCGTACCATTTGAAAATGAAGTTCCCCACTCGGTCGGGAGTAGGGGAAGTCAGGGGAAGCCAAGAAACAGCCCGGAAGTGCTACATGACTTCCACCGGGGGACCAGTGCTCTCGCTCAAGACACTAGAAATCCCCGAGCCGAAAGCTCGGCCAACGTCCGAGCCGACGGGCGAGTTAGAAGAAGTGCTCTTCTCGGACGAGGATCCGAGCCGGAAGTTCCTCATCAGCAAATCCTTGCCGACCGCACTGTGCTCGGACCTGATTAAATGCATCCGGGATAACCGTGACTTGTTTGCATGGTCGGCCGCGGACATGCCCGGCATTTCCGAGGAGCTGCTCGTCCATCGCCTAAGTGTCGAACCGGGGTGCAAATCGGTTCAGCAGAAGAGGCGAAAGTTCGCTCCCGAGCGGCAGCAGGCCATCAAGGAGGAGGTGGATAAACTGCTGAAGGCCAAGTTCATACAGGAGGTAAATTACCCTGAGTGGCTCTCCAATATTGTAATGGTCAAGAAGTCGAACGGCTCCTGGAGAATATGCATTGACTTCACCGACCTGAATAAGGCATGTCCGAAGGACCCATTCCCTCTTCCAAACATCGACACCCTCATTGACGCCACCTCGGGCCATGAGCTCCTCAGCTTCATGGATGCCTTCTCAGGCTATAATCAAATCCGAATGTTCCCTCCAGACATTCCGAAGACCTCCTTCATCACCGACCAGGGCCTCTACTGCTATCGGGTCATGCCGTTTGGGTTGAAGAACGTGGGTGCCACCTATCAGCGCCTCGTCAATAAGGTCTTCCAGAACCAGATAGATCGGAATATGGAGGTCTACGTTGACGACATGCTCGTCAAAAGCGTCCGAGGCACTGATTACGTGGCCGACCTCCAGGAGGCCTTCGGCGTGTTGAGAAGGCACAGCATGCGGCTGAACCCGAACAAGTGTGCGTTCGGGGTCTCCTCGGGAAAATTCCTCAGCTTCATGGTAAGCCAACGAGGAATCGAAGCTAATCCCGAGAAGATTAAGGCCATATTAGACATGGCCCCGCCTCGGAATATCAAGGAGGTACAGAAGCTTACCGGTCGGCTCGCCGCTATCGGTCGGTTCCTCTCGAAGTCGGGGGAAAAGTGCCTCTCCTTCTTCAAAGCACTCAGGGGGGCTAAGGGTTTTGAGTGGGGCCAACCACAACAGGAATCGTTCGACCAACTGAAAGCATACTTGGTGAACCTCCCTCTACTCAGCAAACCGGTCCCGGGCGAGACTCTCTTCGTCTACTTGGCTGCTTCCGAGCAGACCCTAAGTGCTGTCCTGGTAAGAGAGGAGGACCGGTCCCAAAGGCCCATCTACTACGTGAGCAAGGTGCTTCGGGACGCCGAGCTCCGCTATCCGAAGATAGAGAAGATGGCCTACGCCCTAGTCACAGCGGCGAGGAAGCTTCGGCCATACTTTCAGTCCCACTCGATCGTCGTCCTCACCGACCAACCCCTAAAGCAGATCCTCTACAAGCCTGAGACCTCGGGCCGGCTGATAAAGTGGTCCATAGAGCTGAGCCAGCATGACATCTCTTACCAGCCTCGGACAGCAATTAAGGCGCAGGCACTTGCCGACTTCATCGTAGAGTCCACTATCCCTGAGGTCGAACACACTCCGAATGGACCCCCCATTTGGACAGTCTTCGTGGACGGATCCTCCTGTAATGAAGGAAGCGGCGCCGGCATCATTCTAAGCGGCCCTGACGACTTCGTCCTCCAGTACGCGATCCGCATGAACTTCAAGGCCTCGAACAATGAGGCAGAGTACGAAGCACTCATTGCTGGCCTCGGACTTGCACGAAGTGCTGGGGCGCAATGCCTCCAAATCCACAGCGATTCCCAGCTCGTTGTAAACCAGGTCTTGGGCGAGTACGAGGCCCGAGACGAGCGGATGGCGAAGTACCTTGCTAAGGTTCGGGCCCTCATGAGCCGGTTCGAGGAGGCGCTCATCCAGCGGGTCCCTTGTGAAGAGAACTCACAGGCCGATGCCCTCTCCAAATTGGCCTCGTCCTCACTGCAAGGTCTCGAACAGACCGTACTGATCGAAGTCCTCTCTAAGCCGAGCATCGAAGACGAGACACCTGGCTCGGCGGAATCGTTGCCGGTCATGTTACAAGATAATTGGATGAAGCCTTTAGTGGAGTTCTTAAGGGACGGGCTCCTACCCGAAGACCCCAAAGAGGCTCGCCGAGTCAGAACCCGGGCCGAGCGGTATGTCTTGATCGAGGGCATCCTATACAAACGCTCTTTCTCTCAAATAGACGGCCGACCGTACCTAAGGTGCCTCTCTCCTGATCAGGCCGAATATGCCCTACAAGAGCTCCACGAAGGCATCGGAGGGGCACACTCAGGATTTAGGTCCTTGGCCCGAAAAGCTTTGAATTATGGGTACTTCTGGCCGACCCTCCTTCAAGACGCCGAGCGACACGTTCGGCAATGCAGCTCTTGTCAGAGACACTCCGGCATCCGTCGCCTCCCTCAGGCCAACCTCACCTCCCTATCAAGTCCCATCCCCTTTGCAATGTGGGGGATGGATTTACTAGGGCCTTTCCCTCCGGCTCCGGGTCAGTTCAGGTTCTTGGTCGTAGTCATCGACTACTTCTCGAAGTGGGTCAAAGCCGAGCCCCTCGCCACTATAACCGAGAACAAGGTGGTACAATTCTTCTGGAAGAGCATCATCTGTAGGTTCGGCGTCCCCCGTGTCCTCGTGACGGACAACGGGACTCAGTTCACTGGCGTAGAATTCCGAGCTCTGTGCGACGACCTTGCCATCCAGCAGCATTTCTCGTCCGTTTCCCACCCTCAGTCGAACGGACAGGCAGAAAATGCTAATCGGCAGATCCTCGCAGGCATCAAGAAAAGGCTGGACAAAAGTTCCAAGGGCTTATGGGTCGACCAACTCCCCAACGTCCTATGGAACTACCGCACGAGCAAGCGGACCCCCACAGGCGAGTCCCCTTTCAACCTCACCTATGGGTCTGAGGCCGTGATACCTCTCGAGGTCGGAATACCTTCCCCTCGGCTCACAGCCTATGACGAAGCACAGAATGCCAGGGACCTCAGAGCATACTTAGACCTGATAGATGAACTGAGGGAAAGGGCATCGATTCGGCAGCAGAGTTACCGAAGAAGGGTTGAACTGGCATACAATAAAAAGGTCCGACCCGCCAACCTTAAGCAAGGAGATTTAGTCTTGAGAAAGTTGGCCATATCCTTCCCCAATCAGAAGAGCAAGCTGGCTCCGAACTGGGAAGGGCCGTACAGGGTCACGAGGGTAGTTCGGCCCGGAGCTTATCGTCTTGAAGATCTAGAGGGCAGAGAGCTTCCGAGGACCTAGAATGCCAACCACCTCCTAAAATACCAAGAGAGCGCTCCGGTGCCACTCTAAGTATCATAGGATATCGAGCCATTCCAGTCCTCTGACTTGTAACCTATTTTCATAAATTGTACTATGTAAAACGGTTCGCCGTCGATTATCAATAAAGAAAGCTCTTTCGTGTTTGCGAATTCGCATGCTTCTCTCCCCTCTTATCACCTGCTTTTTAAATTGTGATTTCAACCAATGGTTCGGAGTCCACGTTCGGCTCGACCTCACCTCCTCGGCTCATCCCCGGACGAACCAGGGGTAGACCGTCGTTCGGAACTGCTCCTACAACCGTTGAACTAAACCGGTGGTTCGAAGTCCAACACTCGGCTCGACTTTGCCTCCTCGGCTCGCCTCCGAGCGAGCCAGGGGTAGATCGCCGTTCGGAATTGCTCCCACAACCGTTGAACTAAACCGATGGTTCGGAGTCCAACACTCGGCTCGACTTTGCCTCCTCGGCTCGCCTCCGAGCGAGCCAGGGGTAGATCGCTGTTCGGAATTTCTCCCACAACCGTTGAACTAAACCGATGGTTCGGAGTCCAACACTCGGCTCGACTTTACCTCCTCGGCCCGACTCCGTGCGAGCCAGGGGTAGATCGCCGTTCGGAATTGCTCCCACAACCGTTGAACTAAACCGATGGTTCGGAGTCCAACACTCGGCTCGACTTTACCTCCTTGGCCCACCTCCGAGCGAACCAGGGGTAGATCGCCGTTCGGAATTGCTCCCACAACCGTCGAACTACAACGATGGTCCCGGAGTCCCCCCAAGCTTGCTTCGCGGCAAACGGGGAGTGGTCCACCCCTCTGCTCCGTCAGTGGAGGGACACCGAAGCTATGTTCGGCCATATAATCCGAGCACTCCTGCCTAATAGCCGAAGCCCGAAGCCCTACGCCTTCGGTCGGCTACCGAGCAAGTGCCTTCCCGAGCTCGCAAATGGAGAAAACTCACTTTCTCCTCAACTTTCGCGCATGATCTCGATCAGACGACCCAGATCTTGCCACCGACGCTAAACGACAAGATAGCATTTTCTTGGGAACTGAGCTGCCTCGAGATTCGTGCCCACATTCGACGGCTCAGATCTCGCCACCTGCGCTAAACGACAAGATAGCACTTTCTTGGGGACTGAGCCGCCTAGGGATTCGTGCCGTACCTTGTCAGAGTCGCTAAGCGACGAAATACTGTACTCATAGGTACCCCGTTCGGTTCAACACTCTCGCCGACGGAACTAACACGCTCGGTTCGAGGATCTCGGCGCGACCAACACAGTTATAAGCAAGATAAATATGCAGAACAACGAAAGATATTTTATTAAACAACCAGACCAGAATACAAAGCACATCTTTTTCATGGTTACAAAGTGTTGGCAAACAAAATACACGATGCCGACCCACTATACTTGGCCCTCATATGGAAATATCTTCACTAGACTGTTCGGCCGACTGTTCGTCCTCCTCGGCTGGTAGCTCCCCTGCATCGTTCCGGAGCTTCGCTACCACAGTCTGCAAGTGTCGAATCTCCGAGAGCAAATCGTCCCGCTCGGCTATAATCTTCGACTGGTTGTGCTGAATACACTTGACCCGAAGAGCGTTGCTGAAAGTGGTTTGCGAATCTTCGTCCCCTTCTGCAGGGGTCAACTCGGCGATCCTGTTCTCCAGGCGTTGAATCTCGGTTTCCCGTAGGTCGAGGACGGACAAGAGGTGGGCCCGCTCACTCTCAGCTCGGCGTAACTCCAGCTCGATGCTCCTAGGACTCAGAGCCGCCGTCCCAGAAGTGGCCTCGGATTCAGAGTCACCATCCGAACCGTGGAGATCAGCATATGGGTCGGCCGCCTCGAGCTGAAAAAAGGGAAAAACAAATAGCAAGACTTCAAAACATCGCCGAGGCCCAACACTTAAAATTTTTCCAAATCACAAATCCGGATTCATATTCAGACATGTTAATTCTACATACAACGAGACCGACCCTACAACAACGTTTTACAACAAATCAGAAGGGACATGAAGCGACATGATCAGGTCCTCTTCGGAAGGGGAACGCTTCGGTTTAAGGAAACGCGAGGACGACGAGGCCTGCCCTCCGAACTCGATCCTAAACCAACGAAGCGCGACTCCCCTTCGCTGCTGGCCCTAACTGCGGCGCCGACCGAGGCCCCGCTCGACGAGACGGCCGCACTGCTCTGAGCGTCGGCTGGACTCCGTCCGGTCATAGGCGAACGTGTCGCAAGTTTGTAAAAGGAAATCCCTCTCTCGCTCTCTTCACGAGTACATGACGTACTGCGGATGTTAGCCCTCTACGGCACAGGCTTGAGCGACGCGACCTCTTCCTCCAGTTCAATGATTCTGTCTCTCAGAGCGTCGTCCTTCGCCAACTTCTTCGGACGAAAAGGCCTCGACGAACCAGAGACGTTGGCACTATCGGTCGCGAGCCGTCGGAAATGGGTGACTTCGATCCCCCTATCTATCGTGATCCTTTTGAGCCTGTCGACTTCGGCCAATAGCCTCTTGCGCTCGGCCAATGCCTTCTCCAGCTCCGAAGTCAGCTTCTCTTCCGCCGCCGAGCGTTCTTTCTCCGCTAATTCCATGTGTTGGACCTCAGCCAAAAGCTCGCCATTCTTCTGCTCGGCGGCGGTGAGCTCTCTACGGAGCCGCTCGACCTCGCCCTCAAGAGCAGAGACCGGGGGTCGCTTTCATAGCTGCGCCAACTCGCGACACTTCGCCCTGGCCAGCGTCTTTACCTCCCCCAGTTCCAAAAATAAGTGAAAGCGCTTATCATGGCTCAATGACAGCTCTCGCTTCAGCTTGACCAACTCCTTATGGAGGTACGAAACCTCCGTGATCGGACCGAACTTCACCTGAAAAGCGGAGATGAGTCCGAGGGGACAATACATGGAAACATCTACAACTAGTCACACACAAATCCGAGGCTCAACACTTAGATAAATTTTGGCCAAACAAAATGTTTTCATTCAAAACCGAGGAGAAAATTTTACAAAAGCGGTGGCCAGTCCGTAGTTAGGCTTACAAAAAGAGACAAAACAAAAAATAGACAACCGAGTCAGGGGTCGACCTTTTTGCCGCTCGGGTCCGTCGACCCCCCGGTCTTGCCCTCGTCGTCGCCCTCGCCTTCACCTTCGCTCCCGATCTCCTCCTCGGAGTCGTCCTCCTCCTCCTCCTCGGCCTCGGTCTCCCCTGGGCCTTCGACACCTTCCGTCTCTCCGTCAGGGTCGAGCAGCCCCTCGGGAACCTCCTCCTCCCCTTCCACGGGGTCGTAAAAACGGTAGGAGGACGTGTCGAAGCCAGGGTTATTGGCGGCTACGTGGAGCAGGGCTCGACCGTAGGCATCCTCCATGTTCTGGAGCATGTGCTGCGCGGCCTCCTCCTGCACGGCCTTCTTCACCTTCTTCACCTTCTTCCGGTGTTTGGCCATGATCTTCTCGGCCCTCTTCCGAGCCTTCTCCGCCTCCGACCGAGCGTCGGCCAACACCTCCTTCAGCTCGGCAGCCTCCTTCTCCGAGGCCTCAAGTTTGGCCGCCACGTCCTTCGACAGCTGAATGGCGTCGGCCAGCTACTGCTCCAGCCCCTTCACTTCAGCACCCCTCTTCGCCGAGAGGAGCTGTTCGGCATCAAGCAGCTGTGTGGCCTTGACGCGCTCCGCCCTCTCCCGCTCGTTCTCCTGCTCCTTGTTCGCAAACTCCTCAAGCAGGAAATTGAAGTGGCAGAGGGTCTGAAAAAGAACAGCACATTAAAATCCGAACCCAAGGACTTGGAAAAATTCTAAGAAAGAAATTTTGATGGGGGAGAGCTTGGCCTACTTACCGACATAGTATTCCGAGCAATCTACATCACGGCGTCCCCTGCTAGCCCGGCCTTCAGGGTCGCTCGATCCTTTGGGGTCGGCAGGTGCCTCACCGCCTCCATGCAGATGTTGCCGTCGCCCAAGAAGCCGTCGACGTTCATCACCTGCCAGTCAGGGACGAAGATTTGCTTATGACGCTCGGTCAAGATCTTCTCCGCCTCGGCAGTAAGGGGCGGAACTTGGAGGGACAACACCTCCTTCACGCCGAACGCACCGCTCGACGAACCGGGAGCGTCCCCCTTCGGGGTCGGTGTCGGCGCACCCGAGGCAGGAGGGTCGAGGACCATGACCTCCCCCTGCTCGAGGACCATGACCTTCGGCTGGTCGGCAGCCTTCACGACCGAAGGCTTCTTCGAGGCTCGGCTGTCCTGAGGCCCCGCCGCAGGCCTCTTCTTCTTCGCCTCCTGCTCCGACCGGCCCTTCGCCACCAGAGCTTTGTAATCCAGCTTCATCGTCTCTGCACAAGCCGAATGAAAAAACTTAGAAAAATTTTCATGAACCTTAAGCAAAAAGTATAAATACCATAAGCATACTAGGGTCGATCGGACTGAGACCCCCTCGGAAAAGATCCTCCTCGGTAATTTCTTTCCAGCTTAGCGCTGGCAGGGCGAGGAGCTTCTTCTGGACCTCCGCCTCCTCATCACTCAGCGCCGCCTCCTTCTTGGTCCGCTTGGGCAGACCATCCTTTGCCCAAACCGTCGGTATCACCCACGGCGCCGGAGCTCGGATGAGGAAGTACTTCTCCTTCCAATGTTTGATCGAGTCCGGATTCTCGATCAGCTTCACGCCCGTCCGGGACGAAAGATAGAACCTCTGTTCGTCTCGCCTTGGCTGACAGGGTCAGTAGAGACTCTGAAAGAGGAACATACTCGGCTTGGCGCCGACCTCTTGGCATCGGAGGACGAATGCCATGACGTGCCTCCATGTGTTCGGCATCAGCTGGGCGGGGCTCAAACCGTACCATGTCAGGACATCAACCACGAACGGGTGGAGGGGAAAGCGGAGTCCGGCAATAAGGGAGTCGACCGGAAAGACACACACGTCCGACGAGGACTTTGTGTTGGCTCGGAAACCCGGCCCGAGGAGGAGCAGTCCATAGTCGGCAGGGATCCGGAAGCCCTCTCGGATCAGGTGAAGGTCACCCTCGGTGAGAGACGAGATGGTATGGTCCACCTCGGACAGCTCCCTCGGCTCGTTCTCTTCCACCAACTTAGCCGTGCCTTGAGTCACTCTCTCCAAGGTGTCATCGGCGTAGTCCCGTACGCCTCCCACGCTCGACAGAAAAATGGGCTGCCGACCGAACGCTCCCGCCGTCTTTGGCATTTCCACGATCGTGACCGCGGCCTTGCCCTCCCGGGACACCGCCGCAACCTCCTTAGGCAGCTCGGCCACTTCGCCCTCTCTATCCGGACCTACGACGGTCTGATCACTCGGCTCCACTACCTCCTTCCCTTTATCCCCTCGGCCAACGGCTTGCTCCGAGGCGGGGGTCTCATCCGTGATCTTAACCATTTTTTCTAAAAGAGAAGGGAAAGAGACTGACCTTGAAGTGATAGGTACGGTCGGAAAGTTCACCGGAGACAAGGAACGCTACCACGACAGCTAGCACCGCCACCAGAGAGCTGAAAACTTCGAAGGCAAAGTGAGAACTGAAGAGAGAGAGTAAAAGTAAAAAATGAGACTTGGTCTAAGGGGGGGTGAAGATTTATAGTAAAATGGAACGTCCTTTGGACTTCCAAACGAAAGAGCGCGACATTTGGGCTGCTCTCGAAACGTCGCGAAGGCCCAACACAACTGCCTTCCTCACCAAGTCAACTAGCTCGGCGCAATGGGATCTGAATCCGAGCTACACGCAATCCGAGCCAGATTGCACAGACTCCGGTCGGTCTCCGAGCAAGTGCCTTTCCGAGCCTGCAAACGAAGAAAATGCACTTTCTCCTCAACTTTCGTGCGTGATCTCGATCAGACGGCCCAGATCTCGCCGAGGACACTAAACGACAAGATAGTGTTTTCTTGATAAATATGCCCGTCTCGAGATGCGAGCCGCCATCCAACGGTTCAGATTGCATCAGGTTGCTCGGATGCCCTACACTTCCTCCATACCCCACCTCTGTCTGAAGAAACTAGAAACAATTTTAATTCAAAGTTTTAAGGGACCGCCTTCGGCGTGCCCCCCAGGCCCCATGTCTCGGTCGGCTTCCCGCCGACCCACGGGGCCCGGTCGAAAGCAGATCAACACTCAGAGATCGGGAGAAACGTGCCATCCCGAGCTAGTTGATTGTAACTGTGAAGGTTCGGCCTGGTAGAGGACTCTGGCAACAGAACCTTCACAGTTGCAAACAACAAGCTCGGAACGCCCTTTATTTCTTCCCCCTCAATCTCACCGATGGTCCGGAAGTCCGAGCCATAATCTCCCCCGATGCTGATACCTACGTCGGGGCAGTCAGAGTCCGGAGAAGGTCATGGTGGAAGAACGACCGCTCGTCCTTCCGAAGCAACTTGGCCCCCGGGTCCGAATTTGGATCGTCACCTCTTCCACCATGATCTCCTCAGACCCCGCCACCCACCTCGGGACAGCCGGAGTCGGCAGAAGACCTTGGTGGAAGAACGACCACCCATCATCCCGGAGCGACTCATACCTCGGGTTCGGATCACAGTCATCACTACTCCTGCCTCGTTCTCCCCCGACCCCGACACCCACAATGGGGGTCGTCAGGAACGGGAGAAGAAGAAGGCAGTAGAGTGACCACCTCTCCGAACCTATCAAGGTTAAGACTTCACAAGACTGGCGCCCGCCAGAGGCAGACACCACCGAGGTCTAAAACTCAACATTGCTGCGACTGAAATAACAAGGGGAATGGAGTACTTATAGCCTACCCTCCAAGAACCAGCCATTATGACCCTCGGAAGTTGGAATGCCACGCATTAATTGAAGGAGTTATCCTTAATGACCTGGGGAAGGTGGAACGCCGCACAAACCCCGAGGCACCATTAATGTCCTTGGGAACAGAATCATCTCGAGACAGTTCGCGCCACGTCGCCCGACTTGCCGAGACCCCCTGTCTTCGGTCGGCTACCGAGCAAGTGCCTTCCCGAGCTCACAAACGGAGAAAACACACTTTCTCCTCAACTTTCACGCATGATCTCGATCAGACGGCTCAGATCTTGCCACCGACGCTAAACGACAAGATAGCGTTTTCTTGGGAACTGAGCCGCCTCGAGATTCGTGCCTACAATCAACGGCTCAGATCTTGCCACCTGCGCCAAACGACAAGATAGTGTTTTCTTGAGAAATGTGCCCGTCTCGAGATGCGCATCGCCATCCGACAGCTCAGATTGCGCCACGTCGATCGGCCTGCCGAGACCCCCTGTCTTCGGTCGGCGGCCGAGCAAGTGCCTTTCCGAGCTCGCAAACAGAGAGAAAAGACACCGAGCTCCTACAACCGCTGGATCTCCCAAAAATTCATGCTCTTGATGATGAACGGTCCAGATCGTGCCGCGTGCACTAAAAGACAAGATAGCGTTTTCTTGGGATTCACACCATCATCCGACGGCTCAGATTGCGCCACGTCGCTCGGCCTGTCGAGACCCCCTGTCTACGGTCGGCGGCCGAGCAAGTGCCTTTTCGAGCTCGCAAACGGAGAAAAAAGCTTCCGAGCGATAACAGCCAATGGATCTCTCAGAAATTCGAGCTCGACCATGATCAACGGCTCAGATCGAGCCACGTCATAAATCGGTATTAAAAGTCATTTTTATCTATTTTAATCGATTTATTTATTTAAAAATTGCGAAAAATTGCTTAAAATTCGGGAAATTTAACTAAAAATTCTAGAAAATAATTGAAAATTTGGGGGTATATTTTTGGGCCCCTGAACGAACAATTATTGCCTAGAATGCACTGTTAAGGCCCCCCGAACGATTAGTAAACACATCGCAAAATTAAGTAAATAATCCGAAAAAAATAGATAAAAGACGTCAAATACTCGATATGGCTAAGAAACAGCACATGGCATCGAAAAGTTATCTCACTACCCCCTTCGAGATTCTAAGTCCTCCATATGGACTTCGATACAACTCCGCTAGCCACCAAAACAGTCAAACTACTCCTCAAAGGCTGCTCACGCTCAGTCTTTAGGAGTGGGGGCTCGTGATATGGCTAAAAATGGGGTTAAATCGGAACCGTCCAGATTGGGTACGAATCTTGAAGCTCAGGGGTAAAAAGGTAATTTCACATACAAGCGGATCCAAAGCGGGTTCTGAATCTCCTTCTCACAGATCCAATAACCCACGAATGGGTCCGCTCCAATTGGGCACGGGTCCTGACCCGAAGCGAGCCCAGACCAGCAAGAGACAAATCAGGGCCACTGATTTGACCAAGTCAACGGGCCTGATTTGCTCTCACCGGGAATCAAGGGGTTAGTTTCCTAAACAGACTGTGAGGATTTTTCTCCTAGCAGTTACACAGGGAACCAGGCCTCTAATCACTCCCCTGGCGACTATAAATACCTCCCCTCTGCCACTGTGACCAGGTTAATCACTTTTTCACCACTTTAAGCTCTTTCTTAATCTCTTCTGATTACTGACAAGAGCGTCGGAGGGTGCGTCGCCGGAATCAACCCCGGTGTTTCGCACTTCCTTGCAGGTTGCGCCAGGAGCAAGAAGGCTTAAGTCAACTGTTCAGGTTTTTCTCGGACTCACAAATTCTATCTGTTTACCCCCACACCGAAATCAGCGGTAACACTCATTAACAACTACATGTTGTAATTTAATTTATTCATCATAACATGATTTACTATCATTCTCACTACATACAATAGTATAGATCACATCAAAATTCTCATACTACTTATTCATTATTATTAACATGCATTGTTCTAATATTAGAAAGCAAGAGAACACCCACCTTTAAGAAGAATGAACAACCACAAATGAAATGAGATCTCTTCTAGCTCCTAGCAAGACTTCTCCTCCTAGCAATAGCTTCTCCTCGTAGCAATTTCTCCTCATAGCAAGATTACTCCAAAGCACAAGAACACTCATTCTCTCTTTCCTTTCTTTCTTTCTCTTATTTTGATATTTGGTATGTGAAATGAGGAGGAGGGTGCTATTTATAGGACAATACTAGGGTTCAATGTGCAAAATTACACACCTAATAAATCACTCAATTTAATTTTTAACCTTTCACATTTCATAACTCTCAAACTCCCAACTCTTGACATTTCCACCTCTCTAAATCCCTAACTCCTACCTCTTCCTCTTCTAAACTCCCCAAACCGGTCACTTTTACTCCATGAAACACACACAGGCCCAAGACACAAATCGAAATCAAACAAAAGGTTTCTGCTGCTTCTCGTGGGACCCCCACCTACTAATAGCCACGTCACCAAAGCCTTGACTGAAGTCAACAGCACAAAAACAACTCCTTTGCTTTCTTCTCAGCCGTGGGCACCCCATCCATTTAATTGTTCACATTTTTATTCTTTATAACAGTATACACTCATATAAACCTTTATAACAATATACACTTATATAATATATATATATATATATATACTCTTTGAAAATTATGGGGTCCACACACTCCGAAATTTATTTCGAAAATGGATACGCTCAAATATGCGCACCGAAACACGTGCGTCGCATGTAAAACATAAAAATACGAAATTCGAAAATCGATTCTATCAACAGAAATACATCAAAATATAATCGAAAACAATATAAGAAAAATATATTTATTAATTTATACATATTCCATGCCGTAATTTCTACATACATAGTGTTACTGCTAAATCTGGTGTGTGGGCAAACAGATAGAATTTGTGGATTCTTAGGGAATCCGAATAGCAAACCTGGAGCCTTTCCATCGGAGTTTGACCGTTGACTCCCGTCGTTCACCTGCAAAAAGTGTGAGACACCAGGGTTGATCCCGGCGACGCACCCTCCAACGCTCAAGCCAATAACCAGAAAAGATTATGAAAGAGCATAAATTGACAAAGATTGATTACCTCCTAATGGTGGTGGATGGGGGATATTTATAGCTGCCTTTGGGGTCAGTTTAGGAATGAAATCCCTAATTCCCAGTGAAAGGATACAACGAATCAGGGCCGTTGATTGAATACAATCAGAAACCCTAATTCTATCCAACTAAACCGGGTTTCTTGCAGGTTGGGACCCACACCTAGTTGAGATGGATCCGTTCGCGAATTATTGGGTCTTTGGGGAGAAGACCCAGTACCCATTTTAGACCTATTTGTGAGTGAAATTACCATTTCGTCCCCAGGCTTTAAGATTCGTGCCCTGTTTTTGATGGTTCCAATTTAACCCTATTTTTAGCCATATCACGAGCCCCCCACTCCCGAAGACTGAGTTTGATCAGCCTTTGAAGAGTAGTTTTACTATTTTGATGGCTAGCGGAGTTGTATCGGAGTCCAAATAGGAGGTGTCGAGTCCTCGTGTGGGGTATTGTGGTAATTTCTGAGTTAGTAGTGCACTTTAGGTTGTTCTTGGTGCTTTTCCTTCGATTGTTATCTAACTTTGCGAAGTGATGATCTTTCATTCAGGGGTCTTAACTAGCTATTCTAGGCAATAATTACTCACCCAGGGGATCGAAGATACTTCCCTAACTTTATAATTATCCTTTAGAATTTTCCATTGATCCACCCGAATCTTTAGCCATCTTATTCGCAATATTTAGATAGACGGCTCACTATTATTCACGACGTGGTGGGATCTGATCCCTTCGTCAGTATTGGGCGCGAATTTTGAGGAGATCTGGTGCTTGTGCTTGCTTGGAGGAGTAATTTCCTTTATTTCACAGTTTATATACTTCGACGCTGCTGCCGACCCCCCTCGTATGCTTGCCGAGGAAGAGGCTGAGGTCTATGAGGGTTCGGCACCCTCCGCCGAAGTTCGGAGATACCTCGGCTAGGCTATCGGCGCGAGGTCCCTTTTTCCCATATCTGAGGGTCAGTAGCAGGAGTGCTCGGCAGCATGTACCGAGGTCCAATTTTCCATATAACAGGGTCGGTGGCAAGAGCGCTCGGCAGCGTGTGCCGAGGTCTATTTTTCCATACAACAGGGTTGGTGGCAAGAGCACTCAGCAGCGTGTGCCGAGGTCCATTTTTTCCATGTAACAGGGTCGGTGGCAAGAGCGCTCGGCAGCATGTGCCGAGGTCCATTTTTTCCATGTAACAAGGTCGGTGGCAAGAGCACTCGGCAGCGTGTGCCGAGGTCCATTTTTTCCCTGTAACAGGGACAGTGGCAAGAGCGCTCGGCAGCATGTGCTGAGGTCCATTTTTTCCATGTAACAGGGTCAGTGGGAAGAGCGCTCGGCAGCGTGTGCCGAGGTCCATTTTTTCCCTGTAACAGGGTCGGTGGCAAGAGCGCTCGGCAGTGTGTGCTGAGGTCCCAGAGTTGTGATTTTTGCTCGTTTGGGCGTCGGTGCCAAGAGCGCTCGGCAAGGCGCGCCGAGGTCCTAGAGTTGTGATTTTTTGCTCGTTTGGGCGTCGGTACCAAGAGCGCTCGGCAAGGCGTGCCGAGGTCCCAGAGCAAGATTTTTTGCTCGTTTGGGCGTCGGTGCCAAGAGCGTTCGGCAAGGCGCGCCGAGGTCCCAGAGTAAGATTTTTTGCTTGTTTGGACGTCGGTGCCAAGAGCGCTCGGCAAGGATTGCCGAGGTCCAGAGCAAGATTTTTGGCATCTTAGGAAACATCAGGCTGAGCTGGTGACTGTTGAACTTCTGACAACTCTGACAGATGTGACAACCATTAATGCGACTGTTCAGCTTGGGGCGGTAAACAATGTGACGGTTTTGCTCTTTTTGTCGTCTTGTGCGCATGGGCCTGGCTCTTTGGGCCCGTGATCCTCGTTTCATGTGCCACGCTCTATAAAACTCCACCCCCTCCCTCATTTTTCACTTCTCCGAATTTTTACTCAGGTGGTGATTTTGTGCTAGTGAGAGCTCACGGTGATCGTCGATAGTTTTCCGGTGAATTTTCCGACCGCACACGTCACTTCAAGGTAATTTATACTTAGTTTATTGCCAAGTATAAATATGTCTCTTTCCCCTATCTCCGAGCCCTCCCCTCCTGTCGCCGAAGCTCCTTCTCCGAGTCAGAGAGTTTTTGGTCGGGACACGATTGTAGAGGACCCGAAGCGCATGGGAGCGTTCGGCAAGTTGCCGGGACCGCTGACAGGGCTGCCAAGGGTTCGAAAACTTCCGGAGGAGCATGCCGAACGCATCATTCACGAGAGGGGGAGGACCTTCGAGGAGAATGCGGCAAGTGAGACCTCCGAGGCAGACGAGACGGTGTCCATCCTCAGCTTGGATGACTTGGCAGCGATCCGGGACTGTTTCCAAATCCCGGAGGAGTACGAACTGATGCTGTCGGGTCCCGGGGTTACGGCCAATTTTCCGCTACCAGTAACCATGTGTTTCTGGCCTGTCAATGCCTTCATCGCCGGGGCTCGGCTCCCTCTCCACCCGTTTGCGATTCAAGTACATAGGTGGTTTGGGGTCAGCGCCATCCAACTAATGCCGAACGCGTGGAGAGTCATCAATGGGTTCGTGCTCTACTGCCAAACAGTCGGAGTCGAGCCGGAGTTGAGAGTGCACCGGATGATCTACCGACTTCATCAGCAGAACCGGTCGGAGTTTCGGTATTATTTGGCTTCGAGACATGGAGGTCGGCTCGTCGTTTGCCCTGACTCTATGAAGCACTGGCGTGATAAGTATCTCATAGTGCAGAGTGCGGAAGCGTGGCCCATACCTTCCGGTTGGGTGGAGGAGGTGGCGAAGCGAGTCAGAGAGTCGCCAGTGCTTCACCCTCAAGAAGAAGAGGCAGTTCAGATTCTTCTAGATCGGTCGAAGTACGATTGGCGGGATCTGACCGATGACGTTCTCTTCAGGGGAGGGCTCTGCCGCGTAAATCCCAGTACGCGGCTTCTTCTGTGTTCCTTTTTACTTTTTGCTTTGCCTTTCATAACTTGTGTTTTTTTTAACCAACTTCTTATTTGATACAGAGGTAATGGACTACGAAGCAGTGCTGGCGCAGAGGGCCACCCTCGGAAGCAAGGCGCCGAAGAAGCACAAGAGGGTCGCCACCAAACTGCCGTCCGCAAAGACCCAGAAGGTCGCGAGTGCGGCCGAGGGGATGGAGGCACCGGCAGATGTGACACCAACCCACGCTCCGACAGTAGCATCGGTGTTGGTCGAGGGAGGGGAGTTCCCGATCGCCGCCATGCTCGGGATGGAGGTGCCCCCGCCGACGGTGGCAGCCGAGGAGCTGTTGACGGAGGAGCACAAGAGGATTCATGTTCCGGACTGGCAGGTCCGGAAACTAGATGGGTTCCTCGGCGACTCCTTGGCGAGCATGCAGGTGGTAAAGCACCTAGCGATGCCAAAGGACCGAGCCGCCATGGAATCCGGCCAGGCAGGCGACAATGCCATCGAGATCGCTTACTCGGTGGTATCAGTAAGTGTCGACTTTTCACATTTGAAGGTAGCTTTTATGTTTGATTTTCTAACTCCTTGCACTTCTCGTTGTTCTGTTGCAGATAACTGTCCACTTCGGTCATCTCATGGAGAAGATGGCGGAGTTGGAGAAGGAGCTCAAGCAGGAGTCCGACCGAGCTCGGGCCGAAAAGGCTCGAATGGGCAACAAGCTCGACAAGCTGAAGGTCGAGTTCGAGGGGAGGACGACGAGGCTCGAGTACCTCGAGGACCTTGTCACAAGGCTCGAGGGCGACCTTCTCCAGCAGAAGGAGGAGTCGGCCAAGCAGCTGGCCGAGGCGGCGGAAGCCAAGGCTGCGGTGGTGAAGGAAACTGAAGCAGCCACCATGACGAAGGCGCAAGGCTTCCTCACCGCAAACATGGTCAAGGCGTACGCCCAAGCCATCACTCAGGTGTCGGAGCATTACCGTGAGGTCGACTGCTCCGGGTGGCGGCTCTTCCCGGACCACGTTGACGGCTTCGACCCCGAGTCAGAGGAGGAAGGAGGGGACGACGAAGATGATGCCGAGGTTGAGGTCATCGGCGAGGTGCAGGGGTCAGTGGTGACTCCGCTGGCGATGATGCCTCCTTCAGGGGAGTCCGACCCCGCCCAGTCTCGACGCCCCGGGAAAGAGGTCGCCCCCTGACTTCTTCTTCTTTCTTTTGTTGTTTTTTTTTTTTTTGCTTTTCGAGTTGTTGCTTGTACTGCCTAATTGCGGACTGGCCACCACATTTTGTGATAAATGGAAATACAACTTTTGAGCTCGGACTTGTCTTGTCTTGTTTTTTTTTGTAGTCTTGAAATTTGGCTAAGTGTTTGAAAACAAAATTTGTAATATCCCGGACGGATATTAACTCATATAAATTATAATTTTATTATTATTTTATTTTAATCAGACTATTTTGGCAATTTTCGCCGGTTTGCCCACAAACAGTATCTACGCGCGTCTATCGGTCAGTGCGCATCCAAAGCACATCAAATTGATAGCGCGACTCTCCGAAGTAATAATAAAGTTTGTTTTATTATTATTTTCAAAATTAAATTATTTTATGGGAGTCTTAGGAGGATTTTTATAAGAATATTTTTGTATGCACATACATGTACACATACATGAAAATTGTATGGTACTTAGTACATCATACAAGTATGTAGTGTATACTTTTGGTCAATATACTTATTCTTGTCATGGCTACTTAATTAGGAGATTAGGGTTTTGATTAAGTGGTTTAATGTAGGATTGTATGCATGAGAAGAGAGTTAAACCCTTCTAGAAACCCTTCTAGAAACCTTATCACTCCACCTCACCACCCTACACCATACCCTCCCCCCCCCCTACAAGCATGGCCGGCTCCTCTTCTTGGGGTTATTTTGTGCCATATGGTGCACTTACCACCTCCCATCCTCTTCTATAAATCCCCCCTCATTCTCCTCCTTCTCTCATTTTAGAAAACAAAAGAAAGAAATAAAGAAAGAAAGAAAGGAAAAGAAAGAGAGAACAAATTAACTTGAGAGTTTTGTTTTGTAGGGTCTTAGAAGAATTCAAAAAGCTTAGGGGAAGGAGAAGGATTAGCAAGCTAGTTCTTCCAAATAGAAAGGCTAAGGTGGGGGTTTCTTCACTTCTTGATTCCTTGTTTGTTTGTTTGTTTGTTTGTTTGTTGTTTGTTGTTTGACTTCTTCTTCTTACCTTCTTGTTTTGTTTTGTTTTTGAGTTGTTGTATGTGGTGATGAGTAAAAAGTAAATAAGTAGTAGTAATATCTACTAAAGCACATAAAGATTACATCTTTGTTATGGTAGTTTTTGTTTGTATGTCATGGGACTAAAAACTTACATATTGCATAATGTTGGACATACAACCCTTATTGGTTGTAGGACTTAATACATAAGCATATGAGCATTCATTTTACAACCATTGTGGGTTGTAGGACTCTTTATGGAACTTGGACAAATAAAAGCATATGTTCTAATAAAAAGATATTCTCCTTGTAAACACTAGTTGTAGAAATAATTAAAAGGATCTCTTTTGTTAAACACTAGTGGTAGAAATAATTAAAAAGATCTTCTTTTTCTAATCACTAGTTGTAGCTAATAAAAAGATCTTTCTTTTTATTTTAATCACTAGTTGTAGCTAATTAAAAAGACCTTTCTTTTATTGTAATCACTAGTTGTAGTTAATTAAAAAGATCTTCTCCTTTGATCACTAGTTATAGCTAATTAAAAAGATCTTTTCTTTTATTTTAATCACTAGTTGTAGTTAATTAAAAAGATCTTCTCTTTTGATCACTAGTTATAGCTAATTAAAAAGATCTTTTCTTTTATTTTAATCACTAGTTGTAGTTAATTAAAAAGATCTTTTCTTTTACTAGTTGTAAAGAAAAATAAAATAAAAATGATCTTTCTTTTATCACTAGTAATAATAAAGAACTAAGTAGTAGTAAGCTAAAATAATAAGTAGTAGTATGTAATAAAATAAAGTAGTAGTAGCATGTATGTTGATTAATAAGGTAGTAGTAATAGTAGTAAGTTGTATGTTGTGATTTTTTATGAGAATGAAGTAATAGTAATAGTAGTAAGTTGTATGTTGTGATTTTTATGAGAATGAAGTAGTAGTAATAATAGTAAGTTGTATGTTGTGATAGTAGTAAGTTGTATGTTGTAGTAGTAGTAGTAGGTAATTATGTTTTGATTAAAATAGGAGTAGTAGTAGTAGTGAAATATTGTAGGATTGCTTCTAAAAATATTTAGAAGCCATAATTATGCTTCAAGTGTTGTAGGATTTCTTCTAAAAATATTTAGAAGTCATATTTATGCTACAATTGTTGTAGGATTACTTCTAAAAATATTTAGAAGCCATAATTATGCTTCAAGTGTTGTAGGATTTCTTCTAAAAATATTTAGAAGTCATATTTATGCTACAATTGTTGTAGGATTACTTCTAAAAATATTTAGAAGCCATAATTATGCTTCAAGTGTTGTAAGATTTCTTCTAAAAATATTTAGAAGCCATATCTATGCTTCAAGTGTTGTAGAATTATTTCTAAAAAAAGATTAGAAGCCATATTCATGCTACAATTATTGTAGGATTACTTCTAAAAATATTTAGAAGCCATTTTTATGCTACTAATGTTGTAGGACCACTTCTAAAAATATTAGAAGCCATGTTCATGCTAAATTAGTTCTAAAATTATCCTACATGTTTCCATGCTTAGATAGTTGTAGGAGATCTTCTAGAAATATTTCTTCATGTTTTATGTTTAGATAATTGTAGGATGTTTTCTAAAGAAGTTCTATCATGCTTATGCTTAGAAAATTGTAGGATTATTTCTAAAACATATCCCATCATGCTTTATGTTTAACAATGTTGTAGGATTTCTTCCCAAAATATCCTACCATGTTTCATGCTTAGTTAGTTGTGAGATTGATCCTAAAATTATCTAGCATGCTTAATGATGTTAGAATGTTGTGGGACAAATTCTAAAAAGTTTCCTACCACATTTAGATTCACTCATTCATGCTTAGAATGTTGTGGGACAAATTCTAGAGTTTCCTACCATGCTTAGATTCACTCATTTATGCTTAACAATGTTGTAGGATGCAATTTAGAGTTTCCTATCATGTTTAGTAATTTATTTGTGCTTAGAATTTGTAGGATTCATTCCTAAAGTTCCTATCATGTTTAGTGATTTATTTATGATTAAAATGTTGTAGGATTCATCCTAGGAATTTCCTACCATGTTAGTTTAAATTGTAGGTATGTAATATACCATGCTAGTTAATGGTAGGCATGTGATATACCATGTTAGCTTAATGGTAGGTAAGAAATAGACCATGCTAGTTTTAATGGTAGGCAAGATCTAGGCCATGCTAGCTTAATTACAAGTAAGTGTATGCCATGATAGCTTAATGGTAATTAAGTTGTATGCCATGCTAGTTATATGAACACTCATGTTTACATGGTACCCATGCTTAGATGAGTGTTTGTTTATGCTATGTTAGTAGATGATCATGACTTATGCTAAGTAAGTAGATACCATGCTAATTATTAATCACGTTAAGTTAATGACATCCATACTATGATATTCATGCTTAGATTAAAAGAAACTACCCATGGTTAGTTGTAGTGACCTTATGTTATGTTCTATGCCATGCTAAAGTTCAA
The DNA here is from genome assembly GCA_017893485.1 of Hemerocallis citrina. Lineage (NCBI taxonomy): Eukaryota > Viridiplantae > Streptophyta > Magnoliopsida > Asparagales > Asphodelaceae > Hemerocallis > Hemerocallis citrina. Next base: position 78,043,834 of record CM030367.1, read on the forward strand.
GTATATGCTTAGAACGTTGTGGGAATAATGTTAGAATACCCACTATACCTTGGAATGTTGTATGTTATATTAGTTATCTATCCATGCTTGGGTGGTAGTGATTGGTTATGATAAGTAGTAGGCTTTCATGCCCAATTTGTAACCTATGCTTGACTATAGTGGACTTCATGTCTAGGTCGTAGTGATTTTATGCTTAAGCTCGATGTAAGCACAAGCATCAATCACATTCATACTTAAGAGTATCATGGTGAGCGGTTGTGTTATATGTTTAGATTATCGTAGGAAGATGCTTGTGATTGAATGCCATACTTAAGGCGCTATAGGTTGGGAAGACCACTAGTGATAGTTGGTCCGATAAAGGCCGTTAGGTCGCCTTCGGATTCTTCCTTAGTAGAATACCGACCATAAAATATTAGTAGATTCTTCTGTTGCTTCTAATCATAGAAGATTAAGTTTGTTAGTAAGCACGTTTGGTTGCTTTAAGATTGATTACCTGTATGGTTGTTTGCACATGGTCATGCTCGTACGTGGCTCGACTGGCCCGTACGTAGCCGTGGGTCTCATACGTAGCTTAGTTGGCTCGTATGTAGGTTGTTGTCTCGTACGCGGCCCGACCGGCCCGTGCGTAGCTGTTGGTCTCATACGCAGCTTATTTGGCTGGTATGTATGTGGTTATCTCCTACGAGGCCCGCCTGGCTCGTAGGTAGTTATTGTTTCATGCGTAGCTTAGTTGGCTCGTATGTGGTTATTACTCGTGTATAGCTTGTTAGCTGGTACACAGTTAGTTGCGCTCGTCTAGGGTGATGTTACCACCCTAAGGGCTATCGACCATCAAGACACCTGTTCTTACCCTAAGGAACTGTGGAGGAGTCACTCCTTGGGTACCGTCGAATCTTAACCAGGGTAGGTTAGTCGAGGACCGGAGTATAGACGGAATCCAAGTCTAGGGAAGCGGCGTGCATGTATATTCGTACGGCCAAAGTCTTGGATCGATGAGCCACGAACCGGGTCCTGAGGGATTCTGGTAAATCTAGGTTGAGCGGCCTAGTAGAGTTGCCTTGCGAAGCCTAATTTAAGGCCTAGCACGTTGTGTTATAATATCGTCATCTCTAGGATTGTTCGAGTCAGGGACATCACTAGGATAGTGACTTATAAGGATCAGTTTACTCAAACCCTTTTGCCGGGATAGAGGGGTCAGTTGTAGGGGGCCCCGACACTAACTCGTCTCTTGAGGCAGATCATAGGTGGTGTACCGAGTTGTACCTTCCCGTCAAAGGGATACGTACGGTGCCGTCTCACAAGTTGAGGACACGGGTTGCGTATCTCGCTCTGTTAATTCCTGAGGTACCGTGGCTGGGGGTGCCGCAGGATGCATTGTGCAGTCCTGTGCTTGCTAGACCCCAGAGGGTGCCGCAGGGTAGGCTTCGTGCTACCCTGCGTTTGCGAAATCCTATAGTTTGATTTTGTTGTGACGCCCGATACATTGGGTTCGTCTATTTGAGAGAGGTCCGGTTGGCCGGGTCGCAGTGGCGAACATAGACACCACTGGCGATATGCAACAGTGGCACATGACCACATCTGCAACCTCATTAGCCACGTGTAGTTGTCGGAAACAGGTTGTGTACAATTAGAATTCTTAAACGCGGGTTCAATCCCTATATATGGAGAAACGGCTTGAGATGGAGTCGCATGTAGTATGGGCTGCATGTTGCTTTCGGAAACTTGCTGACATTAGAATAGGAAGTGTCCTAGTTCTATTTAAATATCGCATTAGAGTCTAGTCATAGCACTCACGTACACTTAAACTACACCATTGCTATATTTTGTATATTGTTTGGAAGATTCGCTGCTATATGATCAGCCTTTAAGCGTCAGTGAATACTGACGTCCCCACTTCCATAGGTACTGGATCGCCGAAGTACAAAGGTGAAACTCAGGAGGACTCAAGGCAAGGAAAGCAAGGAGTCAGTGTTATGTTTAGTTCCGCTGCAGTATATGTATTGATTATGTATTAGTTGAGAGGTACTCTGATGTAAGATGTTGAAGATTGTAATACTTAGAAATGTAAAGGTAATGTTGTAATTCTATTGTAAAGTATTACAGTTGTACAGTGTTCAGACTTGTAACACTTTGTGTATCGAATGAAAAAGTTTTAAATTCTCCTGTTTTTCTGTGCATTGTGACTAATTGAAGAAAAGGTCTTGACTCGTGTCACGGTTTCCCGGTATCGGAAATCGGGGCGCTACAAAATTTTAGTCTTCATTAGAGGTATGTAGCTTTGTTCAGGGGTCGGATGCAGAGTAAATTTGTGAATATTTACTGAGCGCTCGTTGTTTGCTTTGAACATTTCAGCTCGCCGAGGTGACCCAGTCTGCCGAACCCACTCGCTCCGAGGAGGAGTTTCGTTCCGAGGTCGGGCTAGGGGCGACGAGGCTGTGTTTGACCAGGTGCCAAGAGCATCTTTATGAAGTCGAGCTGGGGTTGCGCAGAGCCAAAAGTGAGTGGAACAATCTGCAGCTGATCTTAAGCCGGAGAGAAATCGAGATTCGACAGCTAGAGGGTAGGCTCGCCAAAATACCTCCCGTAGGCGAGGGCGACGGCTCGTCGACTGCCTTCACGAATGGGCTGAGGCTTAAGTGTCTCCAACATTCCTTGTCGAAGATGACAGCGGAGAGGGAGGATATGCTCACTGAGGTTCACCACCTGCAGATTGTGGAGGCAGAGCTTCTGGCAGAAGAAAAGGAGTTGACAACGGCAGTGGGCAAGCTGATGGCCGAACAAGATGAACTGACAGCAGACGTCGACGCGTTGAAGAGGGCCACAGTAGACAAGGGCATCGAAGTCACTCAGCTCCACCGAATCATTGCCAGTCGTCCTAGCATCCCGAGCCCCGCAGTGCATCCTCGCTTCGAGGTGAACGTAAAAGATGACTCTCTGAAGCAACGGATAGCCGAGCTGGAGGTGGAAGTGGCTCGCCTCAAACCGCGTTCAGGACCGATCAACGTTCGGAAAACTTCGTGCACTCGTGAAGAAAGCAAACGGGGGATTTCGTTCAACGAGCTTGCGACCCGTTCGCCTGTTGCTCGGCAAAGTCCGGGTGATGCCCAAAGTGGTGTGGCGATATCATCGAGCAGAGCGTCCGTCAGTGCAACTGTCAGGAGCAGTGCTAAAGACACGTCTCAGTTCGCCAGTTTAGGGACGAGCTCCGAGGTCAAGCGCCGCCGACCCCGGGTATCTTTGAAGCGGAACATCCCTGCGCCTAGGAGGTGTTGAAGATCTCTTGTTCTCCAAGTTTTGTAATTTGTCTAAGTGTTACGAGTGGGCTTTGTAGTTTTGGCTTTTCACCTTGTATACTTCATTGTAAAGAAGGGCACCGTCTTGTACTGTCTTCCCACACTTAATTGAAATGAAGCTTTTCTCTTTCTTGGACTTGTGCATTTTTGTTAGCCTTGTGTCGTTTGTTGAATTGTTAGTATCTTTAGCTTGCCGAGGTCCCAAAGCAAGTATTTGCTTGTTTGGTCTTCAGTGCCAAGAGCGTTCGGCAAGAATTGCCGAGGGCCCAGAGCAAGATTTTTGCTTGTTTGGACGTCGGTGCCAAGAGCGCTCAGCGAGATTTGCCGAGGTCCCAGGGCAAGACTTTTGCTCGTTTGGGCGTCGGTGCCAAGAGCGCTCGGCAAGGCGCGCCGAGGACCCAGAGCAAGATTTTTTGCTCGTTTGGGCGTCGGTGCCAAGAGCGCTTGGCAAGGAGTGCCGAGGTCCAGATCAAGATTTTTGCTCATTTAGGCGTCGGTGCCAAGAGTGCTCGGCAAGGCGCGCCGAGGACCAGACCAATATTTTTGCTTGTTTGGGTGTCGGTGCCAAGAATGCTCGGCAAGGAGCACCGAGGTCCAGAGCAAGATCTTTGCTTGTTTGGGCGTCGGTGCCAAGAGCGCTCGGCAAGGAGTGCCGAGGTCCAGAGCAAGATCTTTTGCTCGTTTGGGCATCGGTGCCAAGAGTGCTCAGCAAGGGATGCCGAGCACTGCTTCGAATCTCCTAACTCGTGAATTTGTAAGAGTGAGCTTCTTATAGTGGAGAACAGCCTCTTGGAGGATTACTTCAACTTTAAACGAACCATAAGAACCAAAGGTTAGCTCCTCCAAGTCTTTGCATCTGCCTATTGCCCTCGAAAGCATTTTAAGGTTTTTCGATTAATGAAGCCAATTTGCAAGACTCTCAAAGCTGGGCCTTGGTCGACAATATACGAGATTCTAGAGGTGATTTCATAGTCCTGTATTTGATCAAGGACAAGGTATGTCGCAGATTTTTGACTCCGCTTCGTGATAAAACTTAAGAATTGTCCAGGCTGCGAATTCACCGAAGCCTTTAACAAGTTTATGTTTGATGCTGATATCTCTCGAGGAAACACAAAGAATATAGCGAACTCATATCAATGACCTTCCAACCGCACGGATCAAGAGACAGAGTGTACCAAGACTAGCATACAAATGGCAGACCTAGCATCAGCTTCTCCCATGTTTAGTATAGTTGTAGGAACTTTGCGTGCGACGGTGGAGCGCGTTCCGACAGTTGTGGGAGCAATTTCGAACGGCAAACCACTTCTAGCCCGCTTAAGAGCAAGCTTGCGAATCGGAGTCGAGCCAAGTGTTGGACTCCGAACTCGTCGTTTGAGTATGTTTCAACGGTTAGGGGAGCAATTCCGAATGGCGAACCACTTCTAGCTCGCTTAAGAGCGAGCTTGCAAAGTGGAGTCGAGCTAAGTGTTGGACTCCGAACTCGTCGTTTGAGTATGTTTTAACGGTTGTGGGAGCAATTGCGAATGGCGAACCACTTCTAGCTCGCTTAAGAGCGAGCTTGCGAAGCAGAGTCGATCCAAGTGTTAGACTCCGAACTCGTCATTTGAGTATGTTTCAATGGTTGTGGGAGCAATTCCGAATGGCAAACCACTTCTATCTCGCTTAAGAGCGAGCTTGCAAAGCGGAGTCGAGCCAAGTGTTGGACTCCGAACTCGTCGTCTGAGTATGTTTCAACGGTTGTGGGAGCAATTCCGAATGGCGAACCACTTCTAGCTCGCTTAAGAGAGAGCTTGCGAAGCGGAGTCGAGCCTAGTGTTGGACTCCGAACTCGTCGTTTTAGTAAAAGAAATTAAAAACAGAGAGATGTACACAATCATGATAAGTATGGAAAAAAGAAGCTTTTTATTGATAACTACTTAGTCGGCTGCTTCTAAGTTGCAAGCCACTATTACATTGGAGAAATAAGGAAGCAAAATACAAGTGAAAGGAAAGGAACGGTTCGACATATGAAGGTGCTTAGAGAGGTGCTCAGGTGCTCTCCTGGTACTTCAATAGATGGTCAGCATTCCAAGTCCTAGGAATCTCTCTGCCTTCAAGATCTTCAAGGCGATATGTTCTGGGCCGAACTTCTTTGGTGATCTTGTAGGGTCCCTCCCAATTCGGAGCTAGCTTACTCTTCTGGCTGGGAAAGGAGATAGCTAGTTTTCTAAGGACTAAGTCCCTTTCTTTGAGATTGGTAGGTCGGGCTCTCTTATTGTAGGCTAACTCAATCCTCCTTCGATAGTTTTGTTGGCGAATTGAAGCTCTTTCCCGTAGCTCATCAATCAAGTCCAAGTTTGCCCGAAGCTCTTTAGCATTCTGTTCTTCTTCATATGCCATGAGATCAGGAGAGGGTAGTCTGACTTCCAAGGGGTTCACAGCTTCGGACCCATAGGTGAGGTTGAATGGCGATTCACCTGTGGGGGTCCGCTTCGTAGTGCAGTAGTTCCACAGTACATTGGGGAGCTGATCCGCCCATAAGCCTTTGGCCGCCTTATCTAGCCTTTTCTTGATACCGGAGAGGATCTGCCGGTTGGCATTTCCCACTTGGCCGTTTGTTTGAGGATGGGAGACTGAAGAGAAGCGTTGCTGAATGGCGAGGTCTTCACACAGAGATTTGAATGTCGCCCCTGTAAATTGTGTTCCGTTATCAGTTATCAGGACCCGAGGCATCCCAAACCTACATATGACGTTCTTCCAGAAGAACTGAAGCACTTTGTTCACAGTGATTGTAGCCAAAGGCACAGCCTCTATCCCCTTTGAGAAGTAGTCGATCGCCACGACTAAGAATTTGAGCTGTCCGGGAGCCGGTGGAAACGGGCCAAGCAAGTCCATCCCCCACATTGCGAAAGGGATCGGACTTGAGAGGGAGGTGAGTTGTTCTTGGGGTAGGCGACGAACGTTGGAGTACTTTTGACAAGAGCTGCATTGTCGGACATGCCGTTCGGCATCTTGGAGGAGAGTCGGCCAGAAGTATCCATAGTTCAACACCTTTCTGGTGAGGGACCTTGACCCTGAATGTTCTCCGCCTATACCTTCGTGGAGCTCTTGTAAGGCAATGAAGCTTCTCCCGGGGAGAGGCACCTCAAGTAGGGTCTGCCGTCTACTTGGGTGTAGGAGCGTTTGTACAAGACCCCTTCAACAAGGGTGTACCGCTCCGCTCTGGTTCGGACTCTGCGAGCTTTCTTTGGGTCTTCGGGGAAGAGCCCATCCCTTAGAAATTCTATCAGAGGTTTCATCCAGTTGTCTTGAAGTTGGACGGGCAGCGACTTCATCGAGTCAGGGGGTTCTTCTTCTATGCTCGGTCTGAGGAGCACTTCAATCATGACGGTCTGCTCGAGACCCTGAAGGGAGGAGGAGGCTAGCTTGGAGAGGGCATCTGCTTGGGAATTTTCTTCTCTGGGAATTCGCTGAATTAGTGCCTCTTCGAATGAAGCCATGAGATTTTGGACCTTGGCTAGGTACTTAGCCATTCGGTCATCTCTCGCCTCATACTCACCCAAGACTTGATTCATGACCAGCTGCGAGTCGCTAAATATCTGGAGGCGTTGTGCCCCTGCCTTGCGAGCCATACCGAGTCCGGCTATAAGGGCTTCATACTCCGCTTCATTGTTGGAGGCCTTGAAGTTGATGCGGAGGGAGTATTGGATAACGAAATCATCTGGGCCTGCCAAAATGACTCCGGCTCCGCTTCCCTCAGTGCAAGAGGACCTGTCTACATATACTGTCCAAATAGGAGGCCCGTTTGCTGCTTGGCTAACCTCTGGGATGGTGCTCTCAATAATGAATTCAGCTAAGGCTTGAGCCTTGATTGCGGTCTGAGGCTGGTATGATATGTCATGCTGGCTTAGCTCGATCGACCACTTCATCAGACGGCCTGAGATCTCGGGTTTGTGTAGGACTTGCTTGAGCGGCTGGTCGGTAAGAACGACCACCGAGTGGAACTAAAAATATGGGCGAAGCTTTATAGCTGCCATGACCAAAGCGTACGCCATCTTCTCCAATCTTGGGTAGCAGAGCTCGGCATCCCGAAGTACCTTGCTCACGTAATAAATGGGCTTCTGAGTCTTGTCTTCTTCCCTCACCAAGACAGCGCTGAGGGTTTGTTCGGAGGCAGCTAAGTAGAGGTAGAGTGTTTCCCCAGTGATAGGCTTGCTGAGGAGAGGGGGGTTAACTAGATAGGCCTTTAGCTGATCGAATGATTCCTGCTGTTGTTGACCCCATTCGAAGCCCGTAGCCCCCCTAAGGGCTTTGAAGAAGGAAAGATACTTCTCCACTGACTTGGACAGAAAGCGCCCTATGGCTGCGAGGCACCCCGTGAGTTTCTGAACATCTTTCACACTCTTGGGAGGAGCCATGTCCAGTATGGCTTTGATCTTCTCGGGATTGGCTTCGATTCCTCTTTGGCTGACCATGAAGCCTAGGAATTTTCCGGACGAGACTCTGAACGCACATTTGTTCGAGTTGAGCCTCATATCATGCCTCCTCAATACATCAAATGCCTCTTGCAGATCGGCCACATGATCGGCCCCATGGATGCTCTTGACCAGCATATCATTAACATATACTTCCATGTTTCGGTGATTTGGTTCTGAAAAACTTTGTTGACGAGGTGTTGGTAGGTAGCACTTGCATTCTTCAACCCGAAGGGCATTACCCTGTAGCAGTAGAGCCCCTGATTGGTAACAAAGGAGGTCTTCGGAATATTCGGGGGAACATTCGGATTTGGTTATACTCGGAGAAGGCATCCATGAAGCTGAGCAACTCATGACCCGAAGTGGCGTCAATCAGGGTGTCGATGCTTGGGAGAGGGAATGGATCTTTAGGGCATGCCTTGTTTGGTCCGTGAAGTCAATACAAATCCACCAACTCCCGTTAGACTTCTTAACCATAACAACATTGGATAGCCATTCGGGGTAGTTGACTTCTTGGATGAACTGCGCTTTAAGAAGCTTGTCCACTTCTTCTTTGATAGCATGCTGGCGCTCAGGGGCAAATTTGTGCCTTTTTTTTGGACCGGTTTGGACCCCGGAGCAATAGTCAAGTGGTGGACAAGGAGCTCTTCGGAGATTCCTAGCATGGCGGCAGCTGACCAAGCGAAGAGGTCGCGGTTCTTTCTGATGCATTGGACTATGTCGGAACATAGGACAGATGGGAGGGTCTTGCTGATGAGGAACTTGCAGTTCGGATCTTGCTCGGAGAAGAGCACTTCCTCCAATTCATCCACCGGTTCGGATGTTGGCCGGACATTCTCTTGGGGAATCTCAAGAGTTTCGAGGAAGAGGATGGGTCCCCCAGTAGAGGTCATGTAACATTTGCGGGCCATCTCTTGACTACCCCTTACTTCCCCTACTCCCGCCTGGTGGGGAACTTCATCTTGAGGTGATAAGCCGAGGGGACGGCCTCTAGAGCAGCCAAGCCAGGTCGACCTAGAATCACATTATAAGCAGCGGGGACATCGACGACCATGAAGTCCATCGGCTCCGTTCGGGTGGTAGGAGTTTTGCTAGCGGTTACGTCGAGGGTGATTACCCCTTCGATAGTCACTGGCACTCCCGTGAACCCGTGGAGTGTGTAGCCGGCGGGCTTAAGCCTGTCCTGGGATAGCTTGAGCCCTTTGAAAGCAGCGAAGAAGAGGATGTCAACGAAGCTACCATTATCCACCAGTATCCTTTCCACTTTAAAATTTGCCATATGGACGTTGATCACTAGGGCATGGCAATGGGGGGTTCGGACACCTTCTAGGTCTTCATCTGAAAAAGTGACCGAGACCCTGAGACCTTTAGGAGGGGGCATGCCATGTACTGAGTTGACTTCCCTTATGAAAGTCTTTCGAGAGGAGTTGGAGGTGCCTCCCATGGGGTCTCCATGGATGAGATGCAGGACGCATTCCTCTTTGAACTCGGGAGTTTCTTCGCACCCTTCAGGATGCTTGTTCGCACCCCTGCGGGAGGAGGAAGATCGATCCGGTCCTTTCTCACAAATTTAGACAGCTGCCCCCTTGGGATGAGGGCCTCAATTTCGTTCTTCAAGGCCCGACAATCATTAGTGTCGTGGCCATGGTCCCGGTGATAACGGCACCACTTTTCTTTGTCCCTCTTCTTGCCAGGGGTATTCATCTTCGGGGCAGGAGGTATAACCCCTTCCTTCTCGACCTCCATGAGAATAGTGGAAATGTTGGCGTTAAGACGAGTGAATTTCTCGAAACTGGGAGGAGGGCGGCGCTGGCCGCCATTGTCTTTCTGGAGCTTCTTGGCTCCTTCTTCTTCAGTCGCCTTTCTTTTGGTTCCGGAGGAAGGCCCCTCAAAGGTGGGGTGATGCTCAACTTCCTCGGCCCGAATATACTTCTCACTTCTGAGAAGAAGGTCGGAGAAGTTTTGCAGGGGCTTTTTGGCTAGGGAGGACCGAAGGCTGGAGTTAAGGTCATTCGATTGGAAGGCTGCTGCAGCGACTGACTGGTCGAGGGAAGTGATGGACCTAGCTTCCGTGGTGAATCTTTTCACATAGTCTCTGAGCTTCTCACCCTTCTTCTGGTTGAGGTAGAGTAGCGAGATGCTGGTCTTCTCTGTGCGGCGGCTACTTACAAAGTGGGTGACGAAGAGGGTCTCGAATTGTTCAAAGGAGAATATGGAGGATGGGGCGAGGCGAGAGTACCACTCCCGAGCGGGACCTTTGAGAGTGACCGGGAAGGTTTTACACAATAGAGCATCGGAAGCTTGGTGTATCAGCATGAGGGTCTTGAAGCTCTCGATGTGGTCCATGGGGTCTGACTCCCAGAGTAAGTCTCGAACTGTGGGGGCTTGTAGCCTATTGGAACGGGTGCCTCCATGATTGTTCGAGAGAAGGGGGGTCGGCTCGGACGGAGGGTCCTTGCTCTAAGCTCCTCTTCCTTGTCTAGCTGACCTAAGTGCCACTCCATCTCGTGGAGACGACGGTAGACGGTGTCATCCCTTCGACGGTAGCCAAACGAGCCTCTGGACTCGTCTTCGTACGAAGGGGAGCGGGGGCTACGATGATGGTAGCTTGGGGAGTGACGAGGACTAAGGTCAGATGGCGGTTGCTAGGAGCTGGGGGAGGAGTTAGGGACTGATGGCGAGGACTTCGGACCGGAGGAGGAGTGGGGACCCCCTGAGCATTGTTGTTGTTGGGTCGGAGATGGAGGGCTTGCAAGATGGTTGCCTGGAATTGCTGGAATTCGGCACGGGTGATAGGAGCATTATCATCCCTCGAGGGTTGCCGACCAGTAGGGAATCGAGGCCTTCTTCTATGGTGCTCAGGGGACTCTCTCCGTCTTCGGTGAGGAGGAGACCTCCTATGTTCTCGGCGATGAGGAGATCGCTCATTTGGACGTTGTTGGCGGGAGACTCCCTCTCGGGCCCACCTTTCATCCAAACGGCGGCGAAGATCCTCTTCTTTATGCCGATTGTTGAAGGTGTTGCGGAGGTCATCGGAGGCCCGGAAATTGTGAGATGCCATGGAGTCGGTAGAGGGGTTGTGCACGGAGACATGGTCACGTTGGAGAGGTTGTTTCTGAGGATTGGGACGGGAGCCCCCCGCACCGACATTCTGAGGCCCGGTTTGACCGCGAGGGGGTTGAAGATTCTGAGGATGAGGTTGGTCCTGCTGCGAGGCCTGATCAGGTTGAAGAGGAGGTCCCGTTGGCTGGACGGTTTGGAGGGGGATCTCCTGCTGTTGAGGAGGAGTAGGTCCACGGTTGGACCCTCTGGATCTCATTTTTCGGGGAGGCATGGCTAGAAATGATCTTAACCAAGGGAAGAGGAAGGAGTGCTATTCGTGGTTTCCCACAGACAGCGCCAATCTGTTACCGCTAAATCTGGTGTGGGGGCAAACAAATAGAATTTGTGGATTCTTAGGGAATCCGAATAGCAAACCTGGAGCCTTTCCACCAAAGTTTGACCGTTGACTCCCGTCGCTCACCTGCAAAAAGTGCGAGACACCGGGGTTGATCCCGGCGACGCACCCTCCGACGCTCAAGTCAATAACCAGAAAAGATTATGAAAGAGCGTAAACTGGCAAAAGATTGATTACCTCCTAATAGTAGTGGATGGGGGGGTATTTATAGCTGCCTTTGGGGTCAGTTTAGGAATGAAATCCCTAATTCCCAGTGAAAGGATACAACGAATCAGGGCCGTTGATTGAATACAATCAGAAACCCTAATTCTATCCAACTGAACCGGGTTTCTTGCGGGTTGGGACCCGCACCCAGTTGAGATGGATCCGTTCGCGGATTATTGGGTCTTTGAGGAGAAGACCCAGTACCCGTTTTAGACCTATTTGTGAGTGAAATTACCATTTCGTCCCCAGGCTTTAAGATTCGTGCCCTATTTTGGATGGTTCCGATTTAACCCCATTTTTAGCCATATCACATAGGAAGCACGTGCATTATACGTATTAAATTTTCATGATCAAAAATAGGGGAAAATGAATTTCCATTTTATAAAACGAATTTGAATACTTAAACTAAATAATTGAAACCCAGGAAATATCACCCGTAGCGGTGAAAGATACATAATCGATACGTGCATCGAAAATACGTAAAAAGCACGTAAAATACAGAGATTAAAATATTGCATTTGAGTTGATACAAATAAGATAAAATCAATATGGAAAATGCATAAAGAGTTAGAAATCAAGATACATAGTGAAAATACGTTACAAAATACATGTGCGTAACACACGAGGGCAAAATTGTCATTTTCAATTTTGCGGGGTGTTACAGTAACTCTGTCGAGCCAAAACTCACACTTGTTGAGTTTCCTATAGAGATGATTCTCCCTCAAAGTATACAGAACCAACCTAAGATGCTCAGCATGATCCTCCCGGTTCCGAGAATACATCAGAATATCATCAATGAAGACCACCACAAATCTATCCAGGAACGGGAAAAAGACTCTGTTCATAAGACTCATGAATATAGCTGGCGCATTCGTGACCCCAAACGACATCACAAGATACTCATAGTGCTCATATCTGGTCCTGAATGGAGTCTTCTGTACATCAGTCGCCTTGACTTTGACCTAATGATACCTAGAACAAAGATCCAGCTTCGAGAAAATAGCTACTCCTTTCAACTGATCAAATAGGTCATCTATCCTAGGCAATGGATACCGGTTCTTCACAGTAACAGTGTTCAGTTCCCGATAACCAACGCACAGTCGACTACCATCCTTCTTGTTGGCAAAAAGGACTAAAGCACCCCACGGCGAAACACTGGGTCTGATGAACGCCAAATCAAGCAACTCCTGAATCTGCACCTTAAGCTCTGGTAACTCAACCGGTGCCATTGTTACGCCCCGCTTCCCAGAAGAGAATATGGAATACGGATACGCGACAAAAGCCCAGCGAATGATTTTCATCATCCATAAGCTGTTCAAGAATCTTTACAACATTCACAAAATCATCAGAGTCGGAAGCAAAAGTATCAACCAACATGCACATATGAACCAAAATACCAACAAGAATACTTGAAACCAAATATATAAATCTCAAATAGTCATGATCTGAATAAGTCAAATATCCAGGGTCATATCGCCCAAATACAAAATAAATCCAAGTACAAGAATACAATATTATTTCAAGTAAGCTACAAGAAATAATAATAATAAAATCCAGCACTAATACTTCATGTCACCAATACCATATGAAACCTGTTCTTCAAAATCTGCAATTTAACAATTGAAGGAAAGAGGAAAATAGAAAACAAGTACCCGTCAATTACAAGTTACAGGCTGCTTGTAATGCAGGATCCAAGTACATGGGGAAACTAACTAACCACATGGAATAAGCATGATATCAAAATAAACAACTAGCATGGCAAGGTGATCAAGTGTAAATGGCATGAATCAAGCGTCAAGTAAACAAGTATCATGTAAACAAACATCAAGTGTCAAGTATCATGTAGTCAAGTATCAAGCAAGCATGTATCATGTTCAAGTATCATGTACAGGTAGCAAGTGTCAAGTGATCAAGTGTCATGTATCGTGTTCAAGTGTCATGTATCAAGTCTTGTATTATTACTATCTTGGTAGCACTTCATGCACCCCATATTATAACACATGGTTGCTACATTCAAACAGTTGCGTTTAGGCCTAGTGGTGGGTTTCTATAGGGCCGTGTACTCAGGCGTCAAGTCAAGTAACAAGTAATAGGTAAACAGGCACGAATCCCATAGTGAAATTGTGGCAACAAAAACAGGCATGAATCATATAGTCATGAAACATGGCAACAGGTAATAACAGGCATGAATCATGTAATCATGAAACATGGCAACAAGTAATAACAGGCATGAATCATGTAGTTGTGAGTTCATAGCATAATATAATAATAACAGACATTAATCATGTAATCGTGAGTTCATGAAAGAATATCCTAATAACAGGCATGAGTCATGCCAACATGAAACATGGCAACAAGTAATGGGATCATGGGCCCCCTTCTGAGTACACATACCTATATTGTCCACTACTAAGGTCTTTCCCTTAACCCCGGCTTGTTACTTTTTATTATTAAACAGGCATGTACGTGTCACAAATCAGAGTATGAATATCATGTCAGGAACAAGTAACAAGTTCAGGTTACAAGATAAACATGTACAGGTGCAAGATAACACATAAAAGGATAAAATGACCAAATCTCAAGTTCAGGACAGCAAGACCATACTGCATTAGAACAATTATTCCCGGTATTACAAACACGCAAATCTGAATCCATCTAAACGTCTAGAAAATAAACTCCCAATCGAATCCAGCGAGTCTAAATAAGTCATATAGTAATTCACAAAATTATAAATCAAAACTGATTTGAAACCAGAAAATATGTTCAGCCAGAAATCAGAAAATTAGATTCAAGAACAGGAAAACAGCATGAAAACTCATTAAATAAATCCATAAAAAATCTGGGGTATTCCTCTATATGTCTAGTATCAGAATATAAAGTTTCATAATTTTCCAGTAAAATTAGTTTCACCAATAAAAATCAGAAAACATCAAGAAACAATAGTTTGGCAGATCTGGAATTCCCAACACTGCTGTACGAGAACTGTAATATCTCGCAAACCGTGAAACGAAATCCAAATCTGCCAAAGGGAGATGAAAATAGACAAAATAAACTAACTTTCATATTTCATAAATATTTTCCATACAGTAGGAGGAAATAGGGTGAAAATACGATTCTTTACAGAATAGCGAGCAAAATACAGCAAGTATAGCTTTCATAAACAAGCATGAAACGGCGTATAAAACTCATCAATAAAATCCACCAAAATTTAGGTTAATCCCTAAATAGATATAGAAGTACTGACTAAAGTTTTATATCAAAATAATATGTGTAGCACGAGTATCAAAATAATTTAGTCATCAAAACTATCAAGAAACGAAATCTGGAATTTATCTACACCTCTGTAGTAAAACAGTCATATCTCACACATACAAAAACGAAACCGAGCAAGGTCAGAGGGGTTAGAAAGAAGACAAATTTATCTACAAATCATGTTTTATACTGAAATTAAGATTCTGACCTTAATATGGTCTAAATTACTTATCAAGACAGATTATCAGCAAAATATAGAATTTCCTCAAAAACCAAAATCAACATAGATCCAAGGAAACTTGATCCAAACACAACCAAACTTGAAATCGAGTCTACCAAGTGTCCAAACATCATGAAATAGGGTAATTAATATATCCACAATAAGTATATCACATAGATCTCATAAGCACACGAGTTCTCATAATTGGTTCACATAAACATCATATCAAGAACGGTCAAAACCTAGGTTATTTCATGTCAAATTTTTATGTCGTGAGACATCTATGGTCAAAACACTATAGAGGCAATACTCATCAAACATACATCACACACACGAGTTGTCTCTAAAACCCAACTACATTACAAGCAATATTTATGACTTGTATCATACAAAGGAATTTGCGTACAAGTTACTTGCCTTAACCAGAGACGAAAACGAAGAACAATAAGAATAACGGGAACAGATTCCCAGCAACGAACGCGAACAAACTAGTCAACGAACCAAAGCGAGCACAACCCACGAACACAACTACTAACCAACTACTCCAAGAACGAACGGACAAAACCCCACGAGCAAGAACGTCCCGCAACACGAACTAACGAGAACACACCACAATCACCCGAGATCCAACACACAACCTATGAACGAATAACCACGCACATACTCAACCCCGAGAGTACGAGGAAGAGAGGGAGAGAGAACGGCGGACGGCAGGTTCAGGTTAGGCCGGAAGTGTCAAAATAGGGTCGGGAGAGAGGGAGAAATTTTCTCTGGCGGCTAGGAGGAAATACAGTGCATGGAGAGATGGATATGTAGTATATATATATAGGGCTTAGGGTTTGGTAAACAAGGGGGCGGCACAGAAATGAAACTGGGTGTGGGGGGTAAACAGCAACGGGTTGAGATGGGGGGATTTAATTTCGGTAGTGCAATCAGGTAAGAGATTTGGGTAGGGGGAATATTTTAGGAAAGTAATGGTAGGAAGTATTTATGTTAGGTGGTAATGAATGGGTAAAAAAAATGGCTTTGATAAATGGGATCTGAAGTGGGTGGGAATATGCATGCTGGGTTGGGTAGTTTGGTAATGGGTTTAAATGTAAAACGGGTTTGGTTGGTTAAGTTGATGTAGTAAATGGGTAGTGAGTTAAAAAATCCATTAGGGTTTTTAAATGAGTTATAGGGTTTAAAGGAATATCCAATAGGGGAAATAGGGTAAAATAAAATAACCAAATAATAAAAATATACAATTGGGACTTTATAAAAATATTAGTAATAATAATTAAAAAATAATAATAGTAATAATAATAATGCTAGAGATCAAAGTAACCATATCAAAAAAATAAGGTTTGTATTACAAATGTAAAATTCATGGAAAATAGTTACAATAAGATTACTATCGAAAAAAATTAGATTTTAATTGAAGAGTCAAGAATACATTGTAAGAAATGAATTTGAAAACGGTAGAAATAATTTGCGAAAATTTTAAATATAGAAAATACACAGAAATACATATATACGGAAAACAAGGGTCACAGCCATCCTATAGGGACTCTTCGATACCGATGCCGTATCAGGCTGAACTTCAATACCGAACTCCACATCCTAATCAGGGGGTAAGCCAGTCAACTCAACTGGAAAAACATCCAGAAATTTCTACACTATAAGAGGCACAACCCATAGCCTGAATGCAACTCCATCGCACAAACCTCCTGATCAACTGCAGTCCTAGCTCGGAACTCAAACTCTGCGTGGCCTGGGATTCGGAACACAACTTTCTTGGCACGGCAATCAATAATGGCATGGGAATCACCCAACTAATCCATACCGAGAATGACGTTGAATCCTGAATTCCCAATTACAATCAGGTTGGCCTTGAAATATGCACCGCCAATAACCACGGGAATCTACCTATACTTCTGGGAACAAACGAAAACACCACCACCTGTCACAATGTTCCAAGCCTCCGACATGATGCTGCACTCCAACTGATGACGAGCCACAAAACGGAAAGAGACAAAGGAATGGGTTGCCCTGAAATCAAAGAGGATATGAGCAGGGAAAGAACAAACAAGGACAACACCTAAGATAGAATCAAAAGCAAGAGGAAAAGAATTGATGATCAGGGGGTGAGGAAAACACAATGCAGAAAGATAACATGAAAGAATAATACAAGATAAATGGAAGAAGCAAAGGAAAACAACAAAAACAACAAAAACAACAAAATGCAAAATATACCTGCAACAACACCCTCTACTGACTCAGCCTCAGCAGCTGTCAGGTTGAAGGCCTGACCTCTCCTGGGAATAGCGGTCCTCTGATCGACAATCTGGCGCTGCGGGGGAAGCGGTGGCCTGACTGGACCACGAGCTGGGGCTACCTACTGAGCTGGACCCCCGGCTGGAAGAGCCATCCGCTGCTGCTATGGGCAATCCCGCACTGAATGGTCATTAGCGCCACTTCTGAAGCATTGGCAGTTGACACGCCTACAGTTCCTGTGATCATGCCCAGCCAACTGGCAGAAGTCGTAGAAACTAGCTCCCCGGGAAACAGCAGAAGAGTAGGGAGTCGCCCTGACAGGATGGGCTGGGACAGGCCACCGAATCGGCCCACCAGAAGGCCTAGCAACAACGGAGTGCAGAATAGTCCGCTGGGGAGGAGTCAACATGCCACGAGCATGTTCCTGAGCTCGAGCTGCCTCAAGAGCCTCAGCATAACTGCGCAAGCGAAGAGAGACGAGCTGCACCCGAATATCTCGCTCAAGTTCCAGTGTGAATCTACGAGCCCTGTCCTCTTCGTTCGCCACAAGAACGGCTGCGAAGCGACTGATAAATTCCACTGCATACTCATCCACAGACCTGGAGCCCTATTTCAAGAAAGTCTCATGTTACAACATTGCATGGGCAATATGTAACAAAATTCCAAAATAGAATAAAGACCAACCTGTTTCAGGGCCAGGAACTGTTGCTCCATTTCAACTCGAGTGCTGCTAGGGAAGAACTTCTCCAAGAAGCTCCTAGTGAACGTGGCCCAAGAAATAGGCCGCACGAGGCTTTCGGACTCTGACCTCCACCAAATGTTCACAAGATCCACCAGCTGGATGGTTACTACATTCACTCAATCAGCATCGGCAACTCTTGCTGCCAAAAGCAACTGCTTAGTCCGGATCAACCACTGTTCGGCCTCCAAAGGCATCCCAGTGCCGGAGAATCTGTCAGGATGTAGCCTCATGAAATTTGTGATTGTACTCGGACGAGGAGGGAGAGCTGCCTGCATAGGCACGGCAGGAGGCAGAACCTAGGCAGCTTCCAAAGCAGCCATCACAAGGTCACTGTGGTTTTGCTGCATATTGATCAACTGTTCCAACACATTGGTAACTGACTTAAGCCTGGGCTAATCTTCCTGAGGGCGGGAAGTGGAACCTCTGCAAGCCATGGTCTGCACAAGATCAAAACAATCAGCATCCAGATCAAAGTTGATTATAATTTATTCATGTATGCATGGTCTGTGTACTATTTAGCCAATCCCAAATCGAGCCAAGCTTGTCTAACATATCAGTCAAACTAAACATTAGCCTAACCTGGGCTCTGATACCACTAAAAACTCTGTCACTTCCTGCTTCCCAAAAAGGAAATACGGAATACGGATACGTGACTAAGTCCAGCGAATGATTTTCATCATCCATAAGCTGTCAGGATCTTTACAACATTTTATAGGAATAACAGAAAGTAAACAAGGAGAAATCAACCAGCATGCATAAATGAATCAATATACCAACAGAATTTAATTGAAACAAAATTTAATAATCTCAAATCTGGACAATTCAATAATTCTAGGTCATACTGCCCCATACAAATATTCCAAGTAACAAATACACTTATTCAAGAATGACAGGAAAAATAATATAGCAAGAACTCCAGCAACTAAAATCTTTGATCACCTACTCCAGCGGCAACTGATCACCAAAATCTGCAATTTAACAAATTGCAGGAAGAGAAAAAAGAAAACAAAATGTCCGTCAATGCAAGTTACGGACCGCTTGTAATGCAGGTACAAGTACAGGAAAAATAAACAGATATAGAGTAACAACGGAACAGACATAGCATGGAGTAGATATGAAAGAGAAAAACAGAATGTCTAACATGAATCAGAAACCAAAATCAAGTAACGTGATGTGCTAACAGGTACAGGTAATATGTAACAGAGGTCAAGTATCATACAAACAGTTAAACAGATAACAGATGTCAAGTAGCATGTAACAGGTGTCATGTTATGTCAAATCTTGTATTTATTTCTATCTAGGTAGCACTTCATGCGTCCCATCCATTTACCACATGATTGCTACATTCAAACAAGTTTGTGTTTAGATTTCGTAGTGGACTGTATAGGGCCATGTGCTCAGGTATCAGATAAACAGATACAGACAGATAGAACCTACGAGTTCTCTTCTGAGTACACCTTCCTATAGAGAAGTGTGCAGTCGGATAATCAGATAACAGAACCATGTATCATGTAGTCATGACACTACAAAAGAAAGTAGCTTTCCCGGCGATTATTCCCCGACGTTTTACTAGTAGCGCCGGGGTAGGGAGCCAGTAGGAATTGGGCGCCAGATGGGATGGTCATACACCGGCGGTCGATTTAAAATGCCGGTGAATGTTAGTATTCACCGGCGTTTTAGCTGAACACGCCGGTGAAGTTTATTATTCACCGGCGTTTTTTATTATAAACGCCGGCGAATATACTGGCACATTCACCGGCGTTTCCAATTAAAACGCTGGTGAATAACTGGGAATAAAACCCGCGAACCCTAATCGTTCGCTCGCCATTTACCCATTACCCCCAAAAAAAAGCGAAAAAAGGCGCTTCCTTTCCCTCCTTCCCCGCTCTATTTCCCGCGCGTTTGCCTCCGCCGCTTCGTCCTCTTCGACGGCCTTCGACCATTCGAAATCGTCCCTTATTCCCTTCGTCCTTTTCGATTTCGTTCTTCCCTCTCTCGATCTGGAGGTGAATCGGCGGTCGCCCCCGCCCTCGTCGCCCCGCTCCCTCCCTCTCTCTTCGGTATGATCTCTTGATTTCCCTTATTTTCCAAAAAAGACAGCTTTTTTCAGTTTGGCATGAAAAAAATATGCTTAGATAATGAAAAATATATGCCTGTTACGTGTTCGATTTCCTTAGCATGAACGGTTTAGTTGAGATGAAGAATTAATAGAAAAATATATGCTTAGATAATGGAAAATTTCATCTTCTTTTACTGTTAATGAAGCTGATTTCATGCATCTGATTGTCTTCATGGCATGTTTGTTTTTTTACCCAAAATGGGTTCACTGTGAACTGAGGATATTGTATAGGTACGTATGCCAAAATTCTCTGGCCGGATATGCACCACACTTGGGTTTTAGATTTAGTTGGGCACAGTGAATTAGTAGAGCAACATATAAGCTCAGTTAATGGGAAATTTTCATTTTCAGATACTATTAAAGTAACCTGATTGCAATCTTTGGCATGGTTTTTTAACACAAAATGGGTTCACTTCCAAACTAAGTATGTTGCATAGCATACCCGTTTTTTTTTTGTTGTTAATGAAGCTGATTTCATGCATCTGATTGTCTTCTTGGCATGATTGTTTTTTACCCAAAATGGGTTCACTGTGAACTGAGGATGCTATAGGTACGTATGTCAAAATCCTGCGGCCGGATACGCACAACAATTGGATTTTAGATTTAGTTGGGCTAAAGAAGTAGTAGAGCAACATATAAGCTCAGATAATGGGAGATTTTCATTTTCAGATACCGTTAAAGTAACCTGATTGCAATCTTTGGCATGGTTTTTTTACACAAAATGGGTTCACTTCCAAAATGAGTATGCTGCATGCATAGCATCCCCAGTTTGTATAGGTTCACTTCCAGACTAAGTGAACTGAGGATGTTATAGGTACGTATGCCAAAATCCTTCGGATACGCACAACAATTGGGTTTTAGATTTAGTTGGGTTGAAGAAGTAGTATAGCAACATATAAGCTCTGATAATGGAAAATTTATCATTTTCAAATACTGTTAAAGTAACCTGATTGTCAATCTTTGGCATGGTTTTTTATACGAAAATGGGTTAACTTCCAATCTAAGTATGCTGCTAGCATCCCCATTTTCTTTTTTTGTTGTTAGTGAAGCTTATTTTCATGCATCTGATTGTCATCTTGGCATGAATTATTTTTACCAAAATCGGTTCACTGTGAACTGAGGATGGTATAGGTACGTATGCCAAAATCCTCCGGCCGGATATGCGGCTACAATTTGGTTTTAGATTTAGTTGGGATGAAGAAGTAGTAGAGCAACATATAAGCTCAGATAATGGGAAATTTTTCATTTTCAGATACTGTTAAAGTAACCTGACTGGAATCCTTGGCATGGTTTTTTAACAAAATGGGTTCACTTCGTAACTAAGTATGCTGCATAGCATCCCCAGTTTCTTTCACTGTTAATTAATTGAAGCTTATCCCCTGCATCTGATTGTCATTTTGGCATGTTTTTTTGACCAAACTGGGTTCACTGTGAACTGAGGATGCTATAGCTCTATGCCAAAATTCTCCGGCTATGTACAACAATTGGTTCAGTCTGCAAAATATATGCTTACATACTAGACATTTTAATTTTTCTTTTACTGTTTCTTTTGTTTAGTATTATTATTATTATTATTATTATTATTATTATTATTATGAGATAAGTGATTATTAGTAGTCATGAACAGAATAGTTCATGAGTCATCAGATCTTCTTGTTACCGTAGTTACAACAGGACGCACTCATTATTCGGCTGATTCCTCTTCATCAGCAAAATACCCTTTACCATCATCATCTCCTTGAACGGAAAGCCAAATACAGGGGAGACTATAGTCGATTTTTTTTATGCTCGAACACAGGGTGTGTGATAAAATACCGTCTAAGGTGGTTGTGATCATTTCCACAAAAGGTCGTTTAGGGTTTGGTGAATAGAGTAGATTGTATTAAGAAGTAGTTTTTTTTTGTACATTTTTTGGAGCCACAATTTCTTTATTTTACAGTTAGAGATTATATCGTTCATTTATTTGCAGCTAGGGTTGATTTTCAAATAGGTGAAATTTAATATACAAAATGCCTTTTATTGTTATTACTATTTAATATATAAAATTTTAATTTCAGACTGTGTGCTATTGATATAATGGATAGAAGTTGGATTAGTAAACCACGATTATCCAAGGAGTACCGTGATGGTATTAAAGATTTTATTATCTTTGCCAAACGACATTCCCGTGATCCCAACCTAATCCTTTGTCCATGCCTTCGCTGTACAAATTGTATGCTGAGGACATGTGACGTAGTACATACACACTTGGCTGTCAACGGTTTTCTTCAAGGGTACACAAGGTGGTTTTGTCATGGAGAGGATCATACGGCAGCTCCTGTTCGTCCGGTTGTATTAGAAAATGAGGCTGAGCCCTTAGTGAACGAAGACTTAAGCGTTCCCGATGAGATGCATGCTTTGTTACAAGATGCCATGGGGAATCATAATGTTCCTTTCCACACCAATGACCCAACAACCGAAGTTCACAATGAGTCAATAGAAACAAACCAGATTGGTGGTGGGGTGGACGAGGAAATGTCTGGCCCCACCCATGAAAATAATAAGCAGCAAGAATCCTTCGCTAAGTTACTTGAAGATGCTAGTATCCCGTTGTACCGCGACTGCACCAAATTTTCTAAGTTCTCATTCATTGTCAGACTATTTCAGATTAAATGTTTAAACGGGTGGTCTGCTAAGTCCTTCACTATGCTACTTGAATTGTTGAATGAAGCATTTCCTGAAATCTGTATTCCAAACTCAGCCTATAAAATCAATAAATTCCTAAGTTCTCTCGATCTAGGATATGAGAAGATAGCAGCATGTCCAAATGACTGTATGCTTTTCACGAGTGGTAAGGAAAGTCTGGATAATTGCGAAGTGTGTGGTTCTTCGAAATGGAAAGAAAAACCAAATCAAGACGAGGGAGCCAGCGGATCTACTAAGCGAAGTAGGAAAAAGAAGCCTGCCAAAACATTGTGTTACTTTCCTCTGATCCCTAGGTTACAAAGGTTGTTTATGTCCACGAAAACTTCTTCTGATATGAAATGGCATGCTGAAGGCCGCACTAATGATGGGATTCTTAGACATCCTGCTGATTCTCAATCTTGGAAAAGATTTGATGAAAGATATCCTGATTTTGCGGAAGATCCTCGAAATGTGAGACTTGGACTAGCTAGTGATGGCTTCAACCCTTTCAGGCAAATGAGTAGTACATACAGCATATGGCCGGTTGTGTTGATACCATACAATTTGCCGCCTTGGAAATGCATGAAGCAGTCCTCATTTATTTTGTCCATGATAGTTCCTGGACCGAAAGGTCCTGGAAATGATATAGATGTGTACCTACAACCGTTAATAGATGAACTTCAGAAGTTGTGGGTGGGTGTTCCAACCTATGATGCTGTGGCTAAAGAAACATTTTCTCTTCGTGCCGTGTTGTCTTGGACCATCAATGATTTTCCAGCATATGCAAATTTATCTGGATATAGTACTAAAGGACGTTATGCATGTCCATGTTGTGCTGACCAAACTAGTTCAAGGTGGTTGTACAATGGCAGAAAGTTTTGCTATATGGGTCATAGGAGATGGTTGCCTGACACACATATATTTCGGGCAGAGGCAGCGACATTTGATGGTACCGACGAGTGGGAACATGCTCCTGGGTCTTCCTCTGGTTCAGATATTTTGAGGCGGGTAGATGGTCATCAATTCAAATATGGAAAGAAACCAGAAGTCAGGACAAAGGGCAAGAAAAGGGCAAGGCCGGAGCAAGATGAGGAGACCGATCTATATGGCGAGGATGAGGATCAAAACTTGACGAGTTTAGGTGCATGGAAGAAGAAGAGTATTTTCTTCAAGTTGCCGTATTGGGAATTCAACTTACTGAGACATAATTTAGATGTGATGCATATCGGCAAAAATATAGGTGAGAATTGTATAGGAACAGTTATGGGAGATGATCGGAAGACAAAGGACAATCTGAAGAGCCGACTTGATTTGAAGTCAATGGGCATCCGACATGAGTTGCACCCAGAAGAATTGCCGAACGGGAAAGTGCTCCTACCTCCTGCAATCTATTCAATGTCAAAATCGGAGTTGGAGTTGTTTTGCAAAGTACTACTTGAACTGAAAGTCCCCGATAGCTATTCTTCTAACATGGCAAAATGTGTCAACTTTAAAGAGAAGAGGCTTCAGGGGCTAAATTCACACGACTACCACATCCTAATGCAGGATCTCCTTCCTGTGGCCCTAAGGTCTTCAATGTGTGAGCAAGTCACTACTGTCCTGAAAGATCTTTGTAGCATATATAAAGGTATTTGCTCAAGAATGCTTCGTGTTGAAGATCTGGACCAATTGGAGCAGCAGGCGGCATTGACACTTAGTAAAATGGAGATGATATTTCCTCCATCGTTTTTCACTATTATGATTCACTTGATAATCCACCTTGCTGGTGAAGCCAGAATCGGTGGTCCTGTTCACTATCGGTGGATGTACCCCATTGAGAGGTAAAATAATTCGTTCATCTTACGAAATTGAATTTTCAAAAGCTCATTTCTTTTAATCCACTAATCCGCTCTAGTTTATTAATTGTACATGTTCAGGTACCTATACCGGTTAAAGGGTTATGTGAAAAATAGAGCATATCCTGAAGGGTCAATAGCCCAGGGATATCTATCAGAGGAGTGCTCACATTTTTTTTCCAGGTATATGCCTGGTGTGGAGACATCTTCCAGTAGACCACGTAGAAATCCAGACATTTCCAACCTTGATGGTGCACAATATCTTTTTGATACCGCTGGCACCACTGTTGGTAAAGTTGATGCATTTGAGCTCGATAGCTTAGCGTGGGAACAGGCACATCGATATGTGCTAGACCATCATGCATCAGTGGAACCATTTCGAAAGTAAGTTGCTTTTAAATGTAAATCGAATACAGTGAAAACCGCGGAGTTCGATATTTTTGATACTTTTCTTATTCCTAATTTCAATTGCTTGTTTTTTAGCGAATTTGTCAGGGACATCAAACGAAGGGCTAGACCAAGAAGACTACCACCACGTGAGCAAAACAAGCTGATGAATGAAAAATTTCATAAGTGGTTTGAATCTCATGTAGGTGAATTACAGTTATGCAAGTTAATCTTTATTATATCTATATTTTCTATGGTGTTGATACGATTTGCGCAAAATTAATAGGTACATTCTTTGGGTCCTGAAGGTGCGTCATCTGAAATACAAGTACTTGCCAAAGGTCTCTATCAGATGGCCAAAAGATACGGAGGATACATATTCAATGGTTTTAGATTTCGTACTAAGGATCGTGAATCTAATTTGAAGTCTCAAAATAGTGGAATGGTAGTGACGTCTAAGACTAGAAGTTATGCTTCCAAATCGGACACGAGGCCTGTAGATGGGGATCTCGATTACTATGGAGTGCTCACGGATATCATTGAGTTGAATTATTTTGGCCATTTCCGTGTTGTCTTATTTCGTGGGGATTGGGCTGAGTTTGATAGGAATTTTGCTAACAACAAGGACAAGCTTGGCTTCACAGTTGTGAACTTCTCAAAATTGATTCACATCGGTACACACATTAGCCATGAGCCATTTGTGTTTCCATCCCAAGTCCAACAAGTGTTCTACATTGCAGATCCAACCCTGCCAAAATCGTATGTGGCTATCCCTATGCAACCAAGAGATGTATTCCAACTGGGCGATACTTCAGACGATGAAGACGGTGAAGACATGAACAGTTACATTGCTTCTGAGTTTCCTGTGTTTGATGTAAACACAACCGATCTTGGAATTTGCGGGACTTGGCTCCGCAAGGATGGAGAAGAGGGCGATGTACTGGAAGATGTCGTATTGTAGTTTACATGATTTTTTATGCAAGTTTATTATATGTCTGTAATTTTATGTCTTAAATCTTGTTGTAATATTATGTCTGTAATTTCGAATATGTTCATTATGAATTTAATACACTGGTTTAATTGTCTTTCTATTTTCTACTGCTTGGTATTATTTACATTAAACTATGCTTAGTGTCATTTGAACCAAACTATCATTTGAACCAAGTTATCGGATCCTTGACAGGTACAACATGCCGAGGCGTGGAAAGAGGGTAAATATAAATGATGGCAACGAGAGCCATGGGGATGAGCAGCCACTAAATAATAGTGGCAGGCAAACATATGAGAGTGAGGGTGGCACGCCGCCCACTGTCAAAAAACATCGGTAAGTCTTGAAATTGGTATTTTTAAAGAGATTATGTTACTTGAATGCATGAAAGACACGTACTAGTGTTTGTGAGTCTGCATTGTGGCTGTCGTCTATGTCGCATTTCGTCTATGTTTCTTAAGTGGGCTGTGATTAGAGAGAAAGGGCTGGAGTGGAGATCTGGAAACCCAAAATAGAGACATCTCGTTTATTATAATCTACACTTATTGTTGGACCAATCCCCTCTTGCTGTTGTTGCTGATGTCTCTTTGTGTGCGTGTGGTGAAGAGAATGAAGGGATGAGAGAGAGATGAGGAAAATGCCGCTATGTTAGCCTGGTGTATCCTCATTCTCTACGATCCCTCTTTCTGGCTCCATATACGGCTTCTATATTAAATTGGTTTCCTTCCACGATGACAGTCCGTAATACTACACTTGATATGAGCCCATGTTCATAGCTGCATCCTACTGCATACTCACAAACAACTAATACTTGTCGGCCTTGCATCGTATGCCCAATCCCATTTTGGCACATAACCTGGTATAGATGACATTGTACTGATTTGGAGGAGGTGAAAATGGGACCATACAATAGCTTAAGAAGACCATCAGGTTTGTGAAATAAGCTTCACTAACAGTGAAAGAAACTGGGGATGCTATGCAGCATACTCATTTTGGAAGTGAACCCATTTTGTGTTAAAAAAACCATGCCAAAGATTGCAATCAGATGCATGAAATCAGCTTCTTTAACAGTATCTGAAAATGAAAACTTTTCATAATCTGAGCATATATGTTTCTTTAACAGTGACTGTGAACAATTGTTCTTAATTGGGCTGTGATTAGAAAGAGACGAGTTGGAGTGGAGATCTGGAAACCCATATAGAGACATCTTGTTCATAATAATTTATTATGGTTGTTGTTCTTGTCGCTCTTGCTGTTGTTGCTGATGTCTCTATGTGTTCGTGTGCTGAAGGGAAAGAAGGGGTGAGAGAGAGATGAGGAAAATGCCGCTATGTTAGCCTGGTGTATCCTCATTCTCTACCATTCCTCTTTCTGGCTTCTATATTTGGTTTCCTTCCACGATGAC
The DNA here is from genome assembly GCA_017893485.1 of Hemerocallis citrina. Classification (NCBI taxonomy): domain Eukaryota; kingdom Viridiplantae; phylum Streptophyta; class Magnoliopsida; order Asparagales; family Asphodelaceae; genus Hemerocallis; species Hemerocallis citrina. The sequence continues at coordinate 78,071,110 of CM030367.1, forward strand.
AATTCCAGTTAAAACTACACTTGCTATGAGCCCTATTCGTATATTTTTTCCATCAAGAATTGATCTATGACTACAATCTCCATTCAAAACCCAATTGTTCACTCAAACATGCTCCTTGTATCTGAACTCAAACATCACATTAATAAACATCTTTTCTGATAATGGCTACAATTGTGGAAGCTCTCTCTAAGTCTCAATTCATCAAGGTTTTGTTGCCTACTTCTTTACAGAAGCTGGTACTCTATTCTTCTTTAAAGAGAGGAGAATGGAGTACCAACTTCTGTAAAGAAGTAGGCAACAAAACCTTGAAGAATTGAGGCTTAGAGAGAGCTTCCACAAGTGTAGCCATTATTAGAAAAGATGTTTATTAATGTCATGTTTGAGTTCAGAAACAAGGGGCATGTTTGAGTGAACAATTTTCCAAACAAGCTTCACTAACAGTGAAGGAAACTGGGGATGCTATGTAGCCTACTTAGTTTCTTTAACAGTGACTGAAAATTTCCATAATCTGAGCATATAAATTTTTCATAATCTGAGCATATATGTTTCTTTAGCAGTGACTGTGAACAATTGTTCTTAATTGGGCTGTGATTAGAAAGAGACGAGTTGGAGTGGAGAAGGGAAAGAAGGGGTGAGAGAGAGATGAGGAAAATGCCGCTATGTTAGCCTGGTGTATCCTCATTCTCTACCATTCCTCTTTCTGGCTTCTATATTTGGTTTCCTTCCACGATGACAATTCCAGTTAAAACTACACTTGCTATGAGCCCTATTCGTATTTTTCTTCCATGAACTGAGGATGGTGCATAGGCTGGTGCCTGGTGTATCCTCATTCTCTAGCATCCCCAGTTTCTTTCACTGTGAGTGAAGCTTATTTCACAAACCTGATGGTCTTCTTAAGCTATTGTATGGTCCCATTTTCACTAACTGTTAGTGAAGCTCATTTCAAGCACCTGATTGTCTTCTTGGCATGTATGTTTTTAAACCAAAAATGGGTTCACTGTGGTCATCAGATGATGGAGAAATTTTCATTTTCAAATACTGTCAATGTAACCGGTTTTTTTAACACCAAATGGGTTCACTTCCAAAATGAGTATGCTGCATAGCATCCCCTGTTTCTATCACTGTTAGTGAAGCTTACTTCACAAACCTGATGGTCTTCTTAAGCTATTTTATGGTCCCATTTTCACTAACTGTTAGTGAAGCTCATTTCAAGCACCTGATTGTCTTCTTGGCATGTATGTATTTATACCGAAAATGGGTTCACTGTGAACTGAGGATATTGTATAGGTACGTATGCCAAAATTCTCCGGCCGGTTTTGCGATATAGTTGGGCTAAAAAAGTAGTAGAGCAACATATAAGCTGAGATAATGAAGAAATTTTCATTTTCGGGCACTGTCAATGTAACCTGATTGCAATCTTTGGCAAGGTTTTTTTGACACAAAATGGGTTCACTTCCAAAATGAGTATGCTGCATAGCATCCCCAGTTTCTTTCACTGTTAGTGAAGATTATTTCACAAACCTGATGGTCTTCTTAAGCTATTGTATGGTCCCATTTTCACTAACTGTTAATGAAGCTCATTTCAAGCACCTGATTGTCTTCTTGGCATGTATGTTTTTAAACCAAAAATGGGTTCACTGTGGTCATCAGATGATGGAGAAATTTTCATTTTCAAATACTGTCAATGTAACCGGTTTTTTTAACACCAAATGGGTTCACTTCCAAAATGAGTATGCTGCATAGCATCCCCAGTTTCTATCACTGTTAGTGAAGCTTACTTCACAAACCTGATGGTCTTCTTAAGCTATTTTATGGTCCCATTTTCACTAACTGTTAGTGAAGCTCATTTCAAGCACCTGATTGTCTTCTTGGCATGTATGTTTTTATACCGAAAATGGGTTCACTGTGAACTGAGGATATTGTATAGGTACGTATGCCAAAATTCTCCGGCCGGTTTTGCGATATAGTTGGGCTAAAAAAGTAGTAGAGCAACATATAAGCTGAGATAATGAAGAAATTTTCATTTTCGGGCACTGTCAATGTAACCTGATTGCAATCTTTGGCATGGTTTTTTTAACACAAAATGGGTTCACTTCCAAAATGAGTATGCTGCATAGCATCCCCAGTTTCTTTCACTATTAGTGAAGATTATTTCACAAACCTGATGGTCTTCTTAAGCTATTGTATGGTCCCATTTTCACTAACTGTTAGTGAAGCTCATTTCAAGCACCTGATTGTCTTCTTGGCATGTATGTTTTTAAACCAAAAATGGGTTCACTGTGGTCATCAGATGATGGAGAAATTTTCATTTTCAAATACTGTCAATGTAACCGGTTTTTTTAACACCAAATGGGTTCACTTCCAAAATGAGTATGCTGCATAGCATCCCCAGTTTCTATCACTGTTAGTGAAGCTTACTTCACAAACCTGATGGTCTTCTTAAGCTATTCTATGGTCCCATTTTCACTAACTGTTAGTGAAGCTGATTTCAGGCACCTGATTGTCTTCTTGGCATGTATGTAACCATACCAAAAAATGGGTTCACTGTGAACTGAGGATATTGTATAGGTACGCATGCCAAAATTATCCGGCCGGATATGCACCACACTTGGGTTTTGCGATATAGTTGGTGCTGAAAAAGTAGTAGAGCAGCATATAAGCTCAGATAATGGAGAAATTTTCATTTTCGGATACTGTCAATGTAACCTTATTGTTTAACACAAAATGGGTTCACTTCCAAACTAAGTATGCTGCATAGCATTCTCAGTTCTTCTTTTGTTGATAGTGAAGCTTATTTTCATGCATCTGATTGTGATCTTGGCATGTTTTTTTGAGCAAAACGGGTTTACTGTGAACTGAGGATGCTATAGGTACGTATGCCAAAATCCTCCGGATACGCACAACAATTGGGTTTTAGATTTAGTTGGGCACAGTGAATTAGTAGAGCAACATATAAGCTCAGTTAATGGAAATTTTCATTTTCAGATACTGTTAATGAAGCTGATTGCCATCTTTGGCATGATTTTTGAACAAAAATGGGTTCACTTCCAAACTAAGTATGCTGCTAGCATCCTCATTTTCTTTCACTGTTAATGAAGCGTATTTCATTAAGATCCAGGATGGCAAATTTTGACTGGGCTATGATTGGATTGTTTAGTGGATGTGGTCTATGTTCTTAATTGGGCTGTGATTAGAAAGAGTGGGCTCGAGTGGAGAACTGGAAACCCATATAGAGACATCTTGTTCATAATAATTTATTATTATTGTTGTTCTTGTCGCTCTTAAGGTGGTTGCTGATGTCTCTTTCTGTTCGTGTGCTGAAGGGAAACAAGGGATGAGAGAGAGATGAGGAAAATGCCGCTATGGTAGCCTGGTGTATCCAAAGTCTCTACCTTTCTTCTTTCTGTTTCCATTTCTGGCTTCTATATATATTTGGTTTCCTTCCACGATGACAGTTTCCTAAAAATACACTTGATATGAGCCCTATCTTATTTTTTCTTATTTTTCTTATATTTGGTTTCCGTCCACGATGACAGTTTCATGGATTGTCTGAACAATCCATGAAGGACATGCTTAGATACTGAATTTTCATTTGTTTTATTGTTTTAGATAGTTGATATTCCCAATCAGAGGAGAATATAAAGGTTTCAAGTTAGATACTGAATTTTCATTTGTTTTGTTATTTTAGATATATTTAAAAACAAAATTAAGTACGAAATTTTTAGCATTGCAATGTAATTATTTTACCTTTGTATATAGCATTAACAATTCCATTTGCAGTTGGCACTTTCATCTTATAATTCGAGACACAGGTAGTTCTTTTTGCAAGTTCAAAAAATATGTATATTCTGTATTGTGATCTACTGTTCAATTAAACTATTATTTTTTATTCACAGAGTGGTCGTCAAGATGAAGGAAATGCAGATGATCAGAGCTGAAGCTACTCGAGGGGTATGAATCTGCGGTCCTCCTTGCTGTTCTTATGTCCTCCTTGCTGTATGGTTGTTGTTCTTATGTCCTCCTCCTTGCCGTTGTTATGTCAGACTGGTTTTTTTTATGAGAGTTATGTCATACTTTGAATTTGGGATATTTTGGATATTTGTCAGACTGGTTTGTTTAGATATTTTGGATGTTAGTCTCTATATTAATTTGTTAATTATGACATTGTTAATTAATCAATGAATTTGGACGTTGATATGACACGTGTGAAACTTGATTATCTTTAATTATTCTTGTGTTTGGCTGTGGTTTGCGCAGTAGTATGCAACGAAATTGATCGAATCAGTTGTGAGAATTAGTTTGCAGGTTATGTAAATGAAACTGTGAATTGAAATCGAACGGAAAAGCGGAGTATCGAAAATAAACGGGCATAGCCAGAACGGCGTTTTAAAAAACGGCGGTGTATATAATTTAATTGTTGGAGTGTATGATACACCGGCGTTTCAACGTACGCCGGTGAAAGTTTTCAGCTGTAACGGCACAGGTATATACCGGCGTTTTATAAACGCCGGTATATATAACTACACCGGCGTTTTTAGTCGCGCCGGTGTCCGTAAACAGGGAAAAACAGGCGCTTACAAACGGACATACACCGGCGTTTCATGACCGCCGGTATACTTTCGATATACACCGGCGTTTTTATTTACGCCGGTGAATGGATAAATACCGGCGGTTTACAACCCCCGGCGTATGTATATAGGCACACAAACACGGCACCCAGAAACGGACATACACCGGCGTTTTATGACCGCTGGTATACTTTCCATATACACCGGCGTTTTTATTTACGCCGGTGAATGGATAAATACCGGCGGTTTACGACCGCCGGCGTATGTATATAGGCACACAAACACGGCACCCAGAAATGGACATACACCGGCGTTTTATAACCGCCGGTGTAGTCCTAGTATTTACCGGCGTCCCCCAAAAACGCCGGTGTAGGACCCTTCGTTTCAGCGACGCCCGCTTCGGCGGCAGTTGGACCGGCGTTATTATAAACGCCGGTGAAAGTTTCCCCGGCGTAAAAAAACGCCGGTATAGACGGAAAAAACCGCCGGGAAAGCTACTTTCTTTTGTAGTGTGAACACGTAACAGATAACAGCTAATCATGTGGGAAACACAGACCACCTTCCAAGTACACATTTCTATATTATCCACTAGTAGATCTCTCCCTTAACCCCGGCTTGATTATTTTGTTATTATTATCAAACAGGCATTTATGTGTCACAAAACAGGGCAAGAATAACATGGCATAAACAAGTAATATGTTCAGAATGAAAGATAAACATGTACAAGTGAAAGACAACTCATAAAAGATTAGGACAACGAAAATTCTAGTTGAGGAAAGCAATAAGTACTGCACCAAATCTGGGATTCCCATTGCCACAAACATGCAAACCTAGATCCGACAGAAAATCTGGAAAATAAGCTCTCGGCCGAATCCAGCAAATATATATAAGTCACATGGTATTTCACAAAAACATGACTCAAAATAGAATTGTATCCAGAAAATATGTTCAGCCATAAATCAGAAGTTTGTATTCATAAACAGGAAAACGGCATAAAAATTTACTGATTAAATCCACGAAAAACCTGGGGTATTCCCTACTATGTTTAGTAACAGAAAATACAGTTTCATAATTTTCCAACATAGATAGTATAGTCAATTAAAATCAGAAAGTAGCAAGATGCAGCAAATTTTGTAATCTAAAATCATAAACGCAGCAGTACTAAAACGGCAATAGGTTACAAAATACAAATCGAAATCCAGATCCGTCAAAAGGGTGATAAAATAGATACAACAGGCTGCAATTATTATTGACAAAGTTTTTATAAACAGTAAATAGAATCAGTTCGAAATTAAGGTCTCTTACAGAACAGCGTGAAAATTCTTCAAATATAGTGATTGTTTGCAAGCATAGAATAGTTTATAAAAGTCATCAATTAAATTCACAAAAATTAGGGGTTAATCCCATTCAAGTCTAGTTGTACTCAACAAAATATTGGATCAAAATATTATCTTTAATAACAGTATAAAAATAGATTACCACACAGAATTCATATGCAACAGAATCTATAATTTTTCTACCCATCTTTAGTAAAATAGTCATAACTTGTAACTTACAAATCAAAATTGAGATCTGTCAGAAATTCTGGAAAGTAGACAGATTTATCTATAATTCATATTCACGAATAATTTTCATATACTGACCTTAATAGGGTCTAAAATACTAAATAAAAATGAGGTAACAACAAGGACAAAATTATTCTTCATGCATAAAATTAACTAGATCATATGAAACACATCCAAACCATAACAAAATGTGAAACAGGGTATACTGGATGTCCAACCAACAGGGTATAGGGTATTTTACAGATCTACAACAGGATATACTACCAGTAATAGGTCAAACATGCAAGATTCATACAACAACTAATGGATCACAACCAACATATATATATGCAATAGGAATTAATTAGATCTAAGTCTAGATTCATGTCGTGTGTGTAATGAGACAATTACGGGCAGATCAACACATAGAGACAAGATATAACAGGGGTTTTGCACAAGAATTGCCTCTGGAACGCAACTACACTACAAGCAGTATTTAGTATTTGTATTTACAACAGAAATTAATACAAGTTACTTGCCTTAGAGACGACCGCGAAAATGATACAAAGAGCAAGAATAAAGGGAACGGTTCCCGAGCACGAACTTAACGAACTAGTCACGAACAACCCACGAACACCACGTGCGTGTCCGAACACACGCGAACAATACGTGTTCCTGAGAAGGGAAAGGGACAACAAAGCGGGAGGTGTACTACTAGGAGGGGACGACGACGGCAGCGCAGGGGAACGGCCAAGGGCGGTACACTGGCTGGTGCGGCTGCTGTCACTGATGCTGTCTTCGGGAGGAGGCAACACTGGGGAACGCTGGCTGGCAGTTGCATCGCGAGGAGGTCACGACAGGAGGCAGGGGATCAAGGTGTGTCGGGTTCTCGGGGGTACAGGGAAGAGGTGAAGCGGCGCAGGGGTAGGCGCAGCTGCTGTCGCTGCCGTCGCGAAAGGGACGGGGAGCACCGGGAGTATGGTTGAAGGGTCGGGAGAGCACAGGGGGTAACGGAAGTTAGGGGATGAGTACGTAGGGTGGCTAGGGTTTTGATGAATATGGCTAACGGGTAGAAGTATACGTAACATGTTTGAAAGGGTTATTGGGTTTGGGTAGCGGGGCATTGAGTTCAAACAATATGGTTTTAATTAGGTAGGGATCCAATAGGTTTATTATTTAGGGTTTAATTAAAAAGATCCAATCAATAGATGGGAACAAAAATGTGTCAATAAAATAGTACATGAACAATTAAAATAATAGGGATAAAAAAATAATGGCTCGATCAAACAGAGACGAAGTAATTAGGCTGACAATAGAATCAAGAAGATCAAATAAAAAAATGAAAAATCAAATAGATGAATATATCGAAAAAGAAGATCCAATACACGGTTTGAAAAGAGATATAAGATGAATAAATACCCAACAAGAAGAAAATACATCCAAAATACATAAAATGGAAAACAGGAGTTACAGTTGTCATGCAAGACTGAAATTAGAGAACCAAGTGTAAGAAAGTGAGAGTTGCTTGAAAATTTTGAATTCTTTTTCACAAAAGTAATGACTTTATTAAATCTATTGGGTAACCTTTTCCAAGTGCAATCTGAACTCTATTTATAGAGTAAAGACTCAAAAGACGCTGGAAAATAGTAAGCCAACTACCATAAAATGGCAGAAATGATTTGAATTCGAAAATTAAATTTTAAACTTTCAGAAAACTGTCAAAGTTGCTCGGACAGTCGACTGGGTTGCTAAAGGATTCGACTGGTCAGAGCTTGAGTAAGTTTAGTCTGTTTTGTACTCGAACAGTCGACTGCTTGTCTAAGTAAGTCGACTGGTACTTTGACAGCTGAACTCATACAAGCCTGAATTTGACTTATTTTTTATTTTAATAAACTTTATTTTAATCTTAGGAGAAGTGTGAGTGTGTGAATCAAGACTATTACATGATTTCTAAGCAAAGAAAACAAAAGATTACAACTTGTACAACAAAACACTCTTTTGTTCTTGAGCTTGTAACTTAGAAAAACATTGAAGCTCTGAAAGACCCTTGTACCCTTGTCTTATAGCTTGATCTTGAACCTTGAAAGCCTTGGATACTCACTACAAGAGACATGTTGAATAGAACATATGTGTATCGTGTTGTAGTCATCAAAATCAAGAATCTACACTTCCTAATCAACAATTATATTTAATTACGAATAATGATACATTTTAACTTGTTTTATAATCCTGATTGATTGACTATTTACATTTTAGCCTAAATCAAATTTCATAAACTCCCTGTTTTTTAGAAATACCTCTTTCCCTTGTTGAGAATTGATGTGAGTTCTCGCTAAGTTCTTCAAATAATTCGATGGCTTCCTCACCACTTTTCCTCATCAAGATCCCATTGCAAGCTGAATCCACAATTGCCTTGTTAGTATCATTTAAACCCTCATAAAAAGCTTGTACCTGATCATCTTTAGGCATGTTGTGTGTAGGACACTTGAGAAGCTTGTTCTTGAAATCCTTCCATGCTTCGAAGAATAAATCTCCATCTTTTTATTGGAAGAGTTGAATCTCCCTTTTCAGTTGTTTGGTCTTCTGGGCTGGAAAGAATTCTTTCAAGAATTTTGTTGCCAATTGCTCCCATGAATTGATTGATCCTGATTCCAAAGAATTATACCATAGTTTAGCATTAAGTTTTAAGGAGAATGGAAACAAGATTAACCTGATTTGTTCAGGGGTAAGCCCTTGGACACTTTGTGTTCTGCAAAGATCAAAGAAGTCTTGCAGATGGAGGTGAGGCTCTTCATCTGGTTTGCCACTAAAGTGGGGAACCATGCTAAGTAATTGGGGAGAGAGATGCATATTTCCTGTGACATTCGGTTGATAAGCAATGCAGGAAGGTTGCTCAATATTCTTAGGCGTGAATTTGTCCTGCATTGGTACTCGATTTGGTACTTCCTCAGCCATTGTTGCTCGTGAATTGGGTCTCTGTGCAGTCGACTGGTTCCGTGTAGCAGTCAACTGGTTGGACGCAGACAGCCGACCTAGTCTGTGCAGTGTGCGTTCTGTTTCTGTGTCAATAGGTAGTAGCTCTGGACGAAGTGATCTCCTTCCGTGCATCCACCAAAATCCTGTAACCTAAAAGAGAAGATATTTATTAATAAAAGAAAATAAAAGAAAAGAAAAGATTTACTGATTTGTAAGTTAAAATGCTAACAATCCCCGGCAGCGGCGCCAAAAACTTGTTGTGCTATCTAGATGATCTAAACTAGACACAAATTAAAAACCTCGCAAGTGTACGAATCGTTTGGAGAAACGTAGTGACGAGCAAGGGTCGATCCCACAGAGATTGTAGAATTTAACTTACTAACCAAATAAACAAAAATAAGGATGGTAAAGGATTGTTCTAAAGGAAAAGGAAAGGATTAAAACTAAATCAAGAAGTTCTGAATCACAAATATTTATTAAGTAGTTGGGTTTTGATTTCCACCAATAGTCAATAATGCTAAGTCACCTTCTGTACTTCTTCTTATTACTCATGTTTGTTCTCTTCAAGGGCATGGTATCTACTCCTTAAAGTAATGTTTCCCTAAGCCAAGAATTAAGCATGGTATCTACTCTAATTCGTTTCTTTTCTTAAGTATTTAGCATGGTATCTACTAAGTTGCACTTAAAGAAAACATAAGAACAGTGGAAACGAACAAACACTCAAGGTTCTAGAAATTGGTATCAGATCTAGATCCCTCAAGTCGATTAAACCAAGAACCCCTAAGGACTCCTGTGTTACAAGTTACGAGCACGAGATACGGGTCGTCTCAATATGCTCATATAACAGATTCAGATTACACTGCACAACTTGATAATCTCAAGTTCTGTATGTCAGTCGACTGGCTGTCACTTCAGTCGATCGTCCTTAGAACTCCAAACAAGTTTGATTCATGTAAATTTTATTCTTTCAATCAGGTTTAATCAATAAGTAAAAGAGTAACATTCAGAAGAACTTAGCATTGCATAACTACGGCTTCAATCTACCCAACTATAAAATTAGTTCCACATAATAAGACTTTTATTGATCAACAAGTTCGAATACATGATTAACATAAAAGAATTAGAAAGAGAAGGAATAAACTGATGTAGTTCGGCTAGATGGGTCGGCTGGCTGTCACACAGTCGACCGGCCGTTCTCTTCTTAGTACTTGATCTCCTTTCTCCTTCTTCTATGCTGATAAAGTATTGCTCTTGGTTGATGTGTTGATGATTCTGGAACTCTGTGATTCGGCTGGTGGTGTGTGTGGAGGAACTCGGAGGAGAGCCAAAATAATGCCTCTTGACTGATATTTATAGACCCGGCACAAGAATTAGGGTTTGCCCCCTTTTCAGGAAAATCCTCCTCTTTCCTTCTTTATTTTATTGGCAATTTATTTCTTTCTCTTTTCTGCTTTTCTTCCTTATCTGCTAACCACGTCCTCTTGCCAATCCCCTGTCTCTAGATTTGATTTGTTGGAGAAGTTATTATTCGCATATAGCCTGGGTTCAGATAGATTTGGATCTAGATACGGCTGCATCTTATCTTTTCACTCCGCCGCATACCAGTCGACTACCTTGGGTGTAAGTCGACTGGTGTTGAGACATCTGTGGCTTCATGATTCCTCAGTCAAGTCGACTGATGTTCGGGGAAGTTGATTGTGCCGAGCCCCAGCAAACTCTCTGTTCAGTCGACTGATGGAGAGCAAGTCGACTGTTGTACTGCAGTTCCCTGTATATCATCTTCTCAGTCTGTATTAGTCTGGAATCTGCTTCGTTTTGCTGCTTTTGGTTGTTTCCTATGAAAAAGAGAAAAAAAGAGTAAGATACCACATATAGAGCTTTTAGATGTACATTTGCAATAAGATTATTGCTCCTAAATGTGAATATTCTTGAGTTCATCACCTCGCCACCAGCATCGCCGCCAGCAGTCGCCGTTGGTCCCTGTCATGTCTCTCTCTCCCTCTTGGCTGTTTGCTGTTCGGGTGAAGAGAGAGGGGATTGGAGTTGGCTGTTTATTGTTTGTTAAGAGTCAGTGCTTGCTGTTGTGAAGGAGGAAGGGATTGATCTTGCTGTTGGTGTTGTGGATCTGATTGGGTGTTCGTCGTTTTGTGTGAGCGTTTGCACATAGCTCGCACGTGGTTCCATGCTTCGTGTGTTTGTGGGTTCGTTGCTCCGGGATTCTTATCCCGTTATTCTTGGTATTCAATTTCATCATCCAAAAGGCAAGTCACTTCCTCTTGAACTATTAATTGTATCATATTCAAGTTTTGTTGAAACTCTTGCAAGTAGAGCCCTTCGTTTATTGTATTATACATTGTCCATCTCTTTCGTTGGGTATATTAAGGGTTTACACGAGCTAATCCCAATTTACTTGACATCGTGCCACTTTTGACTCCAAAGATTGAATCTTTCATGTGCATATAGAATTGATAATAGGGTTGTTCATATAATTGTCACACAACAAAATTATCGTACAAAGAATTGTTAGATTGTATATTTGATTGATCGATTATTGTTTGGTTGGTGTTAAATTAGTGTATGTAGGTGTTCTTAATTTTATTTACCATGTCTTATATCTCATCATGCTGATTGAGATGTTTATCTACTAGTAGAATTGATACTCATCATGTTTAATTAATTTATCTCATGAAAATACCTAAAACCTGTATCTTGCTTGCTGGATGTATCTTGTCTATTATTTTCGACCCAGTAAATGATCTCGAAATAAATTTTTTTCTGAATAATAATTGTAGCCTTATCTTTCTAGTTTCCAAAACATCTTGAATTTTTAAATTCTGAGATGTGTAGCAAAAGTTATGATCGTTTACTACAACTGTGTCTTTATTTCCAGATTATCAGATTCTTTTATATTTGATATTCAAACCGTTAAAAGGCTGATCAAATGTTAAAATTTTACTCTGATAATTTCCAGATTTTTTAGTTATCATGTTTAAGATTCTAATAAATATTTTTAATGAATTTAATAACAAGTTTTTACTGTTTCTAAAATTATAATAATTTGATGTCGAATTTCTGCTTGAACATAAAATCTGTAAAGAATGTTTTGTTTGACCTAGTTGCTGTTGTGGGATTTTGAACTTTAAATATACGTCGAAACCGTGTGGAAGTCTAGTTTCCAGAGTTTCTGACGATTTCAGTTTTCGATTCTAAAGCAGCGGGAATTTGCATTTTTGTACAGACTACTCTTGCTGTTCAGAATTATATATTCCAGTTTTCTTAAATTAATTATTCTTATATCATTGTATTGTATGAATTGATGTGTATATATTGCATTGCATGATCGTAATGTTCTATTGTCATCATTCTAATTGTCCTATCTAAGTTATCATCCGATTGTCTCTCTATTGTTACTATCGTTCATCTAATGTCTCCAAATTGCATATTGTAGTGTTGCATTGATAAAATAATTAACAAGTCGGGGTTTAAGTGATTGACTGAAGTAGTTGATAATATAGTGACTATACTCGGAGGAGGGGCCCGTGTTTCCCTAAATATTGTATCGGCTATTGTCTTATCAGGTTGATTGTGGCTTATGACGGTAACCCAATCTATCGTGTATTGTATCGTGGTCGAATTATCATATCGTGCACTAAATATTGAATTGTAACTATTGAATATTGATTGTTGTTGCCGAGTACATGATCTATAGAATCTACCACTTAGTCTAAATGACATTGATTGTATGCATCGAACCTATAGTTATGGGATGCAGTAGTACATGCATTAGTTGGGATTAAAATGATTAATAGACTTAAGAATTGACACAACATCGACATTGCATATTAAACATCATGATTTCTATTGATATCAGATATTTTCTAAGTGATATTGACATCGATCATTGAACTTGACATCGAATATTGAATTATCATATATAACCATTGCATCGATTACCGTTGATATTCATTATTTGCTATCGTCCCATGTTATCGATTCCTATTGATCCATTGAATTCATTGTTATATCGTTATTCCATTGTTCTTTGCTTTCTCTACTTGCTGTCCATGACTTGCTCTAAGGACAATTTTTCTCCTCTTTTTAGATGAATTGTTCATAGGTGTTAAAGGAGAATTATCTGCTGAAATTGGAGAACAAGCTTTCTAAAGATTTTTTGCTTTCTAGTTGATTGTTATTTCATTGGACTCATTGTATTGAGACTTATTATTATTATGATTGGATTTATTATTGTATTGGGCCTTATGACCCTGATACTATTATTTGTTTCCAGGTATTCGATTATTGTATTTGGATATTTCGTATTGTCTTATTCTAAGTACTATTGTTCATGCGATTGTTATTATTGCCTGCACAATTGTTTTGTATCGTTTATATTGTTGAGTTGAATGGGTAAACAGCTTATGGATGATGCAATTCATCGCTGGGCCAATGTCAAGTGCTTATGTTTCGTATTTTTGAGAAGCAGTGCGTGACAAATAAGGTCGTATGTGCTTTCTTCATAATGTTCTCCTTCAATTCTTCCCTTTCGACACACACAATCTCTCTCCCATCCAAAGCACTCCATCTTGAACATGAAATTCTGACAATTTGCCGATGAAAATCTGCTCTAACAACTTCTGAATCTCTGCATCAGCCTTCTGGCCCTCGATGATCTGTTCCCTCAAAGTAGGCTAAAGTCTCAACTGCGCCAAAGACGCCCCCAATTCTTGCAATATGACTTCAATACCTGCCTGGTCCAGCTCCTCTGCTAACTCCTTTTGTGTCATAATTAAATGAGATAGACTGCTCTTCCGACTAAGTACATCGGCCACCACATTTGCCTTCCCTGGGAGATACTTGATCTCAGGACGAATATCTTCTAGCACTTCCAACCAACGCCTCTGAAGTAGATTCAAATCTCGCTACTAGTAGATGTACTTCAAACTCTTGTGGTCGGTGTACATATTAACCTTTTCTCCATAAATATAGTGCCTCCATTGCTTCAAGGCAATGATAATTGTTGTAAGCTCCAAATCATGTGTCGGGTAGTACTTCTCATGTGGACGCAACTGCCTGGATTCAAAAGCAATAACATTCCCTTCTTGCATCAAAACACATCACAGACCTCTGTGAGACACATCACTATAGATATCGTAATCTACACCCACCCGTAGTAATACGAGAATAGGCCGCTGACATCAACCTCTCCTTAAGCTCTTGGAAACTAGCTTCACACGCTCCGTCCATGTGAAATTCACACCTTTCTTAGTCAATCCCTGCAACAAAATTGATATCTATGTGTAACCTTGAATGAAACGTAGATAGTATGCTGTCAACCCTAAGAAACTTCAGATCTCCTTTATAGTAGTCGGTCTAGGCCAACTATTCTCTGCCTTAATCTTCTGAGGATCAGTAGCCACTCCTTCCTTAGAAATGATGTGACCCAGAAATGCCACCTCTGACTTCCAAAAGTCACACTTCGACAGCTTTGCATAAAGATTCTGTTCTCGCAAATTCTCCAAAACTTCTGTTAAATGCTCAGCATGCTCTTCCTCTGACTTCTAGTATACCAGGATGTCGTCGATGAACACCACGAAGAATGATTCTATGAATGGCTACAAAACTCTGTTTATCATATCCATGAATATTGTTGGCGCATTCGTCACCTCGAATGGCATTACCAAGAACGCATAATGCCCATGAAGAGTTTGAAATGCTGTCTTGTATACATCCTCCTCCTTAACTCGAACCTGATGATAACCAGACCGTAGACCAATCTTCGATAACACAACTGCACCATGTAGTCTATTAAACAGATCATCAATTCGTGGAAGCGGATACTTGTTCAGAATCGTCACTTTGTTCCGTTCACGATAGTCAATGCACATTCTCATTGACCCTTCATTCTTGTTCACTAGCAATACCGTCGCACGTACCCCATGGCGAAGCACTTGGTCTGATAAACCCTTTATTCAATAATTCCTCGACCTGCTTCTTTACCTCGTCTTGCTCCACTAGTGCCATCATGTAGTGAGCCTTAGATATCGGAGCACTGTCTGGTTGAACGTTGATGCAAAACTCAACATCATGCTACGATGATAACCCCAGTAGCTAATCCAAGAATACAGCTGGGAAATCTCGGACTACGGGATCGCCCTGACTTCGTCTGAAATCTTCACCTTAGACATGGCTGCTACCACATTATTGCAATCCTTCCTCTCCTGGAAAGTCACTGTAGGTCCTCCTGGTACCTTCACCACTACCTCTTTACTCTTACACTTGATAGCGGCATTGTAGTTCACCATCCAATCTATGCCCACAATCACGTCAACTCCCAAAACTCCTAACTCGATGAGAACAATTCCCAAAAGTCTTCCATCGATCTCGATATCGCAACCTGCGTAATATCGATCGGCCATCAACTCCTCTCCAGATGACGTTGCCACCAATAGAACCCTGCTTGGAAACGGTAGGTGTATGCCCTAGAGGCCAATTATGTATTGACATTACTAGTTTACATTGTATCATGATATTTATTTCATATGTGAGGCATTTCATTTATTGTGTTTTTTATTGTGATTAAATGAACATAATAAAATCCTTAGAATAGTAGGTTCAATACCATAGGATATCAAGTGCATGACTCGATTGTGAGATCCTACTGGTTGTAATCAGAACACTATTCTTAAATGTCCATAGTCAAGTATTATTGTGAATTAGGACAACAATAATACATAGAAACTAGTATGTGCATAAACTGATGACCATATCTCACGGGTCATGGATATAAGATATCAAGTCTTCACATGGGTACATATTAGAGTAATAATGTACTGAGCTGACCCACCATGAGAACGCTGCATGGATCGTTACGTGAGTGTCATAAGTGGTTCTCACAGTGACTATGGTGTATGTAGTCCTTTGACTTGAAGTCACTACGGTTCCTTGCATGAGAAGTTATATGTTTTAATGTCGTCAAACGTTGCATGTAATAAGGTGATTATAAAATCGACTATTGGATATACTACAAATCATGCGGAGGGATGTGAGTGACTTAGATAAGATTTGTCCCTCTTACATAACAGTAGTGATATCTGTGGGCCCCTTGATTGAGTGAGACTGCAAAATGCATGGACATGCACAAATGAGTCAATATGAGATATTGAGCTTATTTGTTTTAGTCAGTCTACTTATTTGTTTTAGTCAGTCTACTCGGACATCAAGAAACCAAAGATTGAACTATACAAGGGTGACACGCTCAATGCCTTGTGGTCATTTAAGATATCCAGACAAAGGGACTAAACTGCATGGTGACAATGGTCACAAATAGGTTATGTGTAATCACTGACATTCCCGTTACTTGAGTAGCATTGATGTATTGCTAGATACCACTCTCTGTTTGTAATACTAGAATATGATTTTGGTAATACTGTCAACGTAACAGGAACTGTAACACCCCGTACCCAACTCGTATGCACACAAATAAATTATAATCCACTGCCCACCACAGGCTGGCCTCACAAAAGGTGTCCGGACTATTAGGTGCCGCTTGATCCTTTGCCTTCTATATATACTCTCATTCTCTCTCTATCTCCTCCGATGTGAGACTAAACCCACGCCCCAACTTGGGCAGAATGAGAGTATATATTAGAAGGCCAAGGATTAAGAGGCACCTAATAGTCCGGACACCTTTTGTGAGGCCAGCCTGTGGTGGGCAGTGGATTAGGATTTATTTGTGTTCGTACGAGTTGGGTACGGGGCGTTACAGGAATCTACATGGTCACACACTTAGAATGGATTGAAATTGGGATTTAAATTCATAAGAAGAATTTAATTGGGGATCTAAGTAAGACTTGGACTCCTGACATTGGTTGGACATTTAATTAGATTAAATGGGCTGACTAAAGTTCAAAGGTTTACACACGAATCTGAACCAGGTCAGATTGTGAGTCCAACAGCCTCAATACTCTCTTAAGGTTGATTTTCTGCAGCTATATATATGATACATATCTGTGGAAAAGTGTCACATGAGAAAATCCTAGCCGTCACAGAAATTTCGAGAGAGAGAGATCATGAGGAACATCCCCTTCCCGCAGCTAGCACCGTGGCGTGAGGAAAAACTTGATTTGATCCATTCATGTGGATACCGTAGAGGCACTGCAATATTGCACTGATCGGCATACTGTGGAGACAGCAGATCCATCTTCAAGGTATAACTCCTAAACATGATTTATGGTTTTCGCATAGATCCATGGCTTGGTTTTGATATTTCTTTGTAACTTTTTCACTGTATATTTGATCTGAGACTACCATCGAAACCTAACAGAAACACCTTAGGTTCCACACCTAACACCTTTGCAAACTTGAGCGACACAAAAGTATGCGAAGACCCAGTATCAAACAAAACCTCTGCTTTTCTTCCATTGATTAAAACATGCCCTGGTACACGAAGAATTTAACATTCAATACCGTACATTATTCTTACACAAAATTTTCATTCAATACACTTCAACCAATAATTAAAATTCCTGCATACCTGTGATTACATTTTAGAGTCCTCAGCATCCTCCTTTATTAATGCAAACACTCGTCCCTGCCTCTGTGACTTGTTCCCATCAGTGCCACTCGGCTTCAGCTGCGGACAGTTCAGCCGAATGTGGCCCTCCTTACTGCAATGAAAGCATGTTTGAGTCCTCACTTCTTTAGGACACGCCGACCTGATAAGTCCTGACTCGCCATAGCCGTAACATGTCACCCCTTGAACCGACACGCCTCCCTTGCAGGGCTAACAGAATCTTCCCCTCTTCTCCGGGAACTTCCTTCCACTCTAACCACTTACTACATGCCTCTTGTTTCTATTCCAGGACTTCTGCTTCTGTTGGAACTGCTCCATGTCATCCTCTTTAATGACTGCTCTCCTGGCAGAGCTTATCGAACCTTCTGATCACTATTGGTATCATCTGATACCTCGAGTTCGGTCTCAAGCCCTGCCCGAACTTCCGTGACTTCCTCTCCTCATCCACCATAAGCTCAGGAGCATACCTAGATAACTACGTGAATTTAGTCACATATTTCTGATCTGACATACTGCCCTGATGCAGGTTCAAGAACTCCATCGTTTTCTTCTCCTGTATGTCCAAGGGAAAGTAGTGCTCCCTGAGCTCAATTAAGAAAGCCTCCCAAGTCACCGGCTCTGCGCCGAAGGTCCTCTTCACGGACTGCCACCAAATGCCCGCGTCTTTCTCCAGCTGCATCATGGCCAACTTTACATTGCTAGCCACAGGGGTTTCCAGAACCTCGAAGACAGTCTCCATCTACCTTATCCAATTGTCAGCCGCATTGGGATCAGCTTGATCCTCGAAAACTGGCGGCTTCATCCGCTTAAAGGATTCCACCTACCTGATGGGATCCGCATTCAGAAATACTGGCCCTACGCCTTGATGTCGACCCACTCCAGCAGTCATGAAAGCATTCAGAGTTTGATAGACTCGGGCAATCTTAGTTTCCAAATCGAGTCTAACACCATTGGATCTTTCAATTCCATCACCATTGCTTCTAATTCGTGGACCTACCATTGCTCTGAGTCTACAAAACACACCATTCTTGTTAGGAGAACAATCTCATAAGAATTAACACCAATGCTCAGAACATAAAATTTTACTTAATTGCCAAAATTTCATATATCAAAATATCAATAAATAAATTTATTTACCAAAGTAGTTCATACATCACTCGAAAAATAACTAAACAACTTTATTTAAATCTAGAAAACTCAAATAATAACAATCATAACAGTAATCATTATCTTGGTCTCTCAGAATTCATCTTGCAATGCATTGAGTTTCATCTCCTGTCAGTCACAACGTTGACTATAAACGTTCTCTCCTAACTTGGTATATTTGTCCAGTTTGGCGAAATGTTCAATTACCGCATGTTGACCTTCTTCATGATATTTTATCCTCTCATGCACAGATCTGATACATTGTTGGTTCTCCCCATGATGCTCCTTCAAGTTGGAAGCTCGTCACTGGTAAACATGCATCTCATGTCAAAGCGATGTGATAGTTCAATCCTTCGGGGTTAGCCTAGGCAATTCATCTGAAGATTCACTCGAAGATTCCCTAGGAGGGGGGGTGATCTTCTGAGACTCCTGTGGTTCCTCTACTTCCTCTGGTTCTTCTTCAGACTCCTCCTCCGGTCATCCTGGGACTCCTAAAATGGTCCTCCAAGAACTCATCTTCTTCTTCACATTTTCCATAGGATTGTGATTATCCGCCAGCCAACAAAGAATGAGAAAAGGAACATCAATACAAGTATAGAGTAATATAAACGGAAGTTTGATCAACTAAACATTCATGACTCTAAGACTGATTCACACACTCTAATGCCCACCTAGGTACTCACACTCTAATGTCCAGGTAGGTTTATTCCCCATATCATATTTAGTGTTACTTATTGAAGCGAGCTCTGATACAACTTTCTATATCACCCCGAATTTCCATAATAGAATAAAAGACACAAATCCAGAATCTTTACTTCAAAGGCAAACCAAACACTGAACAATTACAGGGAAATTTAAAACTTTTTTTACAACAGTCCATATTACAATGCACAGCAGAAATTTAAACAAATTTAATACAACTCATTTCAACATTTAAACGTCAGTCATCTCAAAGTCCTATCTTTAACCCTTGTTCAAGCCACTCACTTGCAAATCCTGCAAAACTATCAAAACTGTGGGCACGCAATTGAATCCAACCAACGCAATACTATAGTAATAGTGACCATTTTAAAGTCTCACAACCACAAACTTGTCACACAACATGAAATAAAACAACAATGAAAAGGTTCATAAATCAACAAGTGAACTGAACTAATAGAATAAGTTTATGTTAAGAAAACAATGAAAATGCATTAAAACACAATCAAGAAAACACAATGCACAGGATGCACACTAATGCATACTTGTTTGGATTCTATGCATCTCATTCTACATAGGTCCGAGGGCAAGTCCTTACCGTTCACCTCATTTAGGGTTCAATCACTCGCTATGCAATCCTACATCAGTGAAGGAAGCAAGATTAGAAACTCCGTGAATAGACCGCAGTCCTGGTATGCATCACGCCAGTCTATACAAGTGTAAGCACGCAAGCATCCCGTAAGGATCACTATAACTCTGGAGAATCACCTCCTTGCCGTACAATCCCCAAATAGACCTCAGTCCCGAAACTCATCCCATCAGACTGTACAAGTGTACTACGCAAACATACCGTACATTCCGACCCCAGTCCCGGAACTCATCCTGCCAGACAGTATAAGTGTATCGCGTGAACATACCAAATCCATCTCACTTCTAGATATTCCACAAATAGACCCTAGTCCCGGAATGCATTCCGCCAGACTGTACAAGTGTACCGCGCAAATATACTCGAGAGACCTAAAAATCACACAGTCCCAGAATACTTCCGCCCAACTAAAAACATAGCTCATACTTACGTTGCCCAAGTTCCGCCACAACTCTCAATCTAGTGCCTGTCCTTAGGTTCAAACATAGGTAACCATAGCTACCTAAATCTGGCTCACCCCGACGACTTCACTCACCAAAACTGGGAACACTAGCCCCTCTGGCTAATTTCCTACAATAAAAATATTCATTATCGGTATCTTAGGGTTCGATCAGCCTCTAGTGCTCACAACTCAACGTCTCAAGCATCCATCTAGGGATATCACAATACCCAAACATTCAATCTGGAACCTCCATTTGGCTCAATCATAAAAATATACTCTTTATTTCAAATTTAAAATTACTCCATTCCATACTTGAATATACAACCAATTTCAAGGAATTTCTCTTTCTTTTATCAATCAAAACTGAACTATAATCTTCCATAAACTCTGGGATTTAATCCCTCAAAATCTAAAATTTTATATCTCCAAAATTGAAACTTTTACCTCTTAAAAACTGAAAATAATCCTTTAAAATCTGAAAATTTCATCGTTCAAAACTAAGCAATTAACTCTTCAACTAAGAGTTATACCCATTAAAAAATATAGCATTGCATCACACAAATTTACAACTAAAACATACATAAAAAGTTCAAAATAATCTATAACAAAAAAATAGTTCAATCAAAAGGAAGTTAACCATCTTTGACTCACTCAATTAATTAACCACAAAAAAAAAAAAACAAAAAAAAAGATCCCTGGTTTCAAACCCACGACCCAGCACCAGACTAGCGCCATACTCAGCACCCAAGCCCACATGAGCTAGGCAATTATCCCAATGCCTCTCACTATCTAAATGAATTCACACAGCATTAAGAATCATCTTTCTATACAAACCCTAGGTCTTGTGCAAAACCCGAAACTCTACAATCTCCAAGCCCTAACACAGTAACCCAAGTTACTGTTGATGCCGTGAACAGTAACCCTAGTTCACATATACTCCAAATCACCATACAATAATTATTCACATCCATACATACATTAATTCATGTATAAAAACTCTAGGATTTGAAACCTAAAATTATTATTGACTAAAAACAAGTTTATTCTAAAGATCTCATCTTTATGCCAATCATACATAAGTTTATAGATCAACATCAAGTTCTTCTTAACAACAACAACATGCATGATCGCTTAATCAATTATATGGGTTAAAATTCAATCTTTTTGTACCCTAACATGGAATAATATTCAAACTCAATTATCTATGTCCAACACATATAAAAATTTACTTTCCACTTCATAATATCAATCAAACATCGCATATTAATCACCTCAAAAATTTATCTCAAGGCATATATCATAATCATGCAAACATACAACAAAGATTCACAAGATAAATCCCTAGCATGATGCAACACCATTCAAGATAAAAAATAACATATAAAGAGATTAGAGAGACACCCACCTTAAGTAGAATCTCCAAACGTGTTTTCCTTATAATGCAAAAGATCTCCTTAAGCTCCAAAATCAACAAAAAATCATCCAAAAAGAAAAGAGGCCGAAACCTACTGTTCATGCCCCCTTTATATATGGTCGGGGAATTTTAGGGTTTTGTGGGAGTTTTTGCGTATTCTTATGTAAAGAATTACAAAAGAAATTTTTTGCCATGAACTCCTTGCTGAAGATCCTCATAATCCCAAATTTG
Organism: Hemerocallis citrina; assembly: GCA_017893485.1. Taxonomy (NCBI): domain Eukaryota; kingdom Viridiplantae; phylum Streptophyta; class Magnoliopsida; order Asparagales; family Asphodelaceae; genus Hemerocallis; species Hemerocallis citrina. Next base: position 78,093,348 of record CM030367.1, read on the forward strand.
CATTCTAAATTATTTATGCAATCTTTCCATATCAAAATTAAATTAAATAGGGATTCAATTCTCCCTAAATCTATATACAGTTAGCCGGCCTCCAAACACAGCCAAAAAAAATTTTGAATTCAAATTTTTATCTCTTTTATAGCCCCAAAAATGGTTTTTCTTAAAAGGTCCCTTTTGAATTAAAATTTCAAAAGTGAGTTTTTTTCTTGTTCAAAAATTCCCAAAATTAAAAAAAAATATCAATTAAAGTAAAAGGAATTGATTTATCAACATAAAATTTTTAGAATTTGCATTTCAAAATTTGCACATGTTTTGCACGTGCAAAACAACAGTTTCACAAAATAATCAAAATAATGAAATAAATCAAGTTAAAAATTTTTATTAATTCAAAATATTACATTTGAATTTCTGGGGTGTTACACTAGAATGTATTGTTTGAATAGGTGGTGGATCCGGCAAAGAGTCTACTTTCTAGAACCTCTGACGGAATTAGTTTTGCTTCTATGTAGTAACAGGAAAGTGAGTTTTTGTACAGTAATGTATTGCTGTCCAAAATTGTACTTTGATGTTTTTAAAATATAAACATGTTATTATTCATACTTAATGAATTGAATTAATATAGTAGACCAATAGGATAACTCTATTTCATGCATTGCATAGTTCTTGGTACTCTCCTGATACTTTTTTGATATATTCTTGATACTTGTCCAGATTACTATCATTTTTCTGTCGTATCATGCATCATTATTGTTATAATCATTGATATTATTTTGGATAGCAGAACTAAGTGTCACATGGAGTTAAGTGCCACATAGAACTAGGTGCCACATCTTAAGAATCGGCGAGGGCCATCTCTAGAATCTGCGGAGGCCACCTCTAGAATCTGGGGGCTCACCTCTATAATCCAATATCCAAAGTAGTGACATGATAAAAGATTGACAGGTCGGGGTAAAAATGGGTGCGACTTAGTAGTGGATAATATAGAAGAGTGTACTCGGAAGGGGCCATGTTTCCCGCATTATTGTTGTCGATCATTGTTCATCGTTTATTGTTTATCGATTATTGTTTATTGTTAATGGAAGGCCATTATTGTTATTGTTATTGAAAGACCCGAGTACATAATCCTATAGACTTCACCACTTAAGTCCAAATGTTCACTTGATTGTTATGTACCCGAACCTGTGGTATGAGACAAGGATTGTGTGCATTAGATAGGTTAATAGAAGACTGATAGACCTAAGATTGACACTGAGCATCGACACTTGCATCATTGATTACCGACTATTGTTTATCGATAATTGCATTATTGATTATTGACTATTGTTTATTGACCATTACATCATTGATTGTCGATTATTGATCTGTCACCGACTATTGTTTATTGACCATTGCATACCGATTCATTATACCTCACAATTATGATTGCATCTTACCGTCATTACTTGTATTGTACATGATCATGTCACCCCAATATTTGTTTTGCTTTTCCTACTTTCTTCTATATTGTATTTTACTGTTTGTTACTACTTGCCGTCTGTAGCTTTCTCTAACGGACCCCCCCCCCCCACACACACCCCACCACCACCTCAGATGATGTTTATGCAGGTGCCAATGGTGAAATACTAGAGGGACTCGGTGAGCAGACGTTCTAGCTGACCGCGATGGGATTGCTATATTATCTTATTAAATTCCCGTTGTTATTTTATATAGTTAGTCATAGCAAACTAGTTATCATTTTATATTAATTTCAGTACATTGTATTCCCGGGTATTTTGACCCAAAGTTTATGTGTTTTGAGGATTATTCATTCTATTACTTATTCTTGTGATTATTTTATTGCCTGCATGGATGTGTTTTTGCACTTGTTGATATTATATCTATATAGCTTATGAATGATGTGATTTGGAATACTTACACCATTCGCTGGGCCTTGGTTGTGTGCCCGTAATTCCGTATTTTGGGAAGCGGAATGTGACACTCATGATGACCCATAGAGCCTCCGACACGCTCCTCTGCAGAACCTTCCCGGCCACCCTGAAGGGCTTATCAAAGGAGTGGTACTACTACCACTCTATAGGGTCTGTCACTTCTCTGGATCAATTTGAAGCGCTCCTTCTCACGCATTTCATTAGCAGCCGCAAAATTGAGAAGACGAGTGTCTCCTAGCTCGATTTAACTAGAGGATGGGGGAACCTCTCAAAGACTTCGTTTGATGCTTCACATCTTAGTCTAGGTATATCCCCTCCCTTGATCTAGCATTAGCAACAATAGCAGTCGCGTTCCTACACAAAATCCACGACGTCTTCTTCAAAGTGTCACTTCCCAAGAAGCCTCCTCGAGACTTCTCCGAACTATTGCAAAGATGTGAGAAGTACATCCGAGCTGAGAAGGTTCTCCATCCCCAGGATCAACGTGAACCCTCCTCCAGTCCCTCGCTTCGATAAGTTCACCCCGCTGAATACTAAAATATCCATTATCTTCATGGAGACCGCTGGAGATGGGCTACTCTGCCACTCCTAGGATGAACCCAGCAAACACAAGAAGAGATAAAAACCGATGGTGCTAGTTCCATAAGAACCATGGACATGACACGGACAAGTGCCAAGCCCTCAAAGATGAAATCAAAACTCTTATTCTCTAAGGGCACCTCTCAAAGTATACTCAAAAGGAAAAAAATGGAGCCTCCCCTGGCACGAGGAACCAATAAGCACACAGAGAAAGACCCTGAGTCCCAAGACTAGAAACATTTAGCCATCCTCCATTCCAATAATGGAGGTTCTATGGGTGGAGAGTCCAACTCCTCTCGAAAGGCGTTCGTCCAAAGATGTCAACTTAGTACATAACATCCTCTCGGCCAAGAGTTGGGGCGTTCTAGTAACTTTCTCGTACATAGATCTAGAAGGCTTTCGAACCCCTTACCGTGATGCACTAGTGATCAACCTTTCCATGGCCAACCACGAAGTACGCCGCATCTTGGTGGACAGTGGTAGCTTGGTGAATATCATCTTGTTAGAAGCTTTTGAAGGTCTCAAGCTCTCCAGGGACAGTCTGAAATCTGCCAGGTACACCCTCTATGGGTTCTCCAGGGTACCGGTCCAAATCGAAGGGATTGCAACCAACGACGTGACAATGGAAAAATCCCCCATTTTGTGGATTGAAGTCATGGACTTCATGGTTGTTAATATGAAGGCTGCCTACAATGTCATCTTTGGTCACCTAGGCCTAGCATCTCTCCATGCTGTAGCTTCAGCATTCCACATAAAGATGAAGTTCCCCATGCTAACTAGGGTAGGAGAAGTCAAATGAAGTAAAAAAAAGGCTCTAAAATGTTACACGACCACAATGGGAGGCTCTGTCCTACGGCTCAAGGCCTTGGTGCTCCCCCAAGAGAAGAATCTAGTTGTGTCTGAACCCGTTAATGAACTAGAAGAAATCCCCTTTGGGTTCCTCGAGATTTCTGAGCCACGCAACAAAAGAAAGCATGCTCCTAATTGGGAAGGACCCTACAAGGTCTCCAAATTCGTCCGTCCAGGAGCTTACCAACTTGAAGACCTGGGGGCAAGCAGATATCAAGGACGTGGAATGTAGATCATTTGATGAAGTTCAACCAGGGTGCTTAACGTCCTTCACTAGATTTGTAATAAAACCAATCTTTATAGCAGTCATTGCATGTAATAAAGGCTAGCCTCCTAAGCAGCCATGTGAATTTTTTTCAATAAAAGTCCAGCATTTCCATTGAAAATTCATGTACTACTTTCCGGATTCAAACGACCAGTTCAGTGCACTGTTCGTCTCCCGAGCTACAGCAACAACTTGTTTACTCAAAGCAATGCGTTCATTATTCAGCTCCTCTTCCGATCTACTCTAATAACTCATTAACTCTATACAATGAGTTCGGTTCTCCGCTCGCCGCTTGAGCTACTCTAAAAACTCCTCAACTACCTGCAATGAGTTTGGCGTTGCGCGCGCCGCTCGAACTACTCCAACAACTCATTAGCTCCCTACAATGAATTTGGTGCTCCGCTCGTTGCTTGAGCTACTCCAACTACTCATTGACTCCATACAATCAATTCGATGCTCAACTCCTTATCTTAGCTGCTCCAACAACTCATTAGCTCCCTACAATGAGTTTGATGTTCCGCTCGCCGCTCAACTACTCCAACAACTCATTAACTCTCTATAATGATTTTGATGCTATGCTCACCGCTTGAGCAATCCAACAACTCATTAGCTCCCTACAATGAAATTGGTGCTCTGCTCACCGCTCGAGTTATTCCAACAACTCATTAACTCGATACAGTGAGTTTGATGCTCAGCTCATCATCCTAGATACTCCAACAACTCATTAGCTCCCTACAATGTGGTCGATGCTCCACTCACCACTCGAGTTACTCCTATAACTCATTAACTCCATACAATGAGTTTGGTGCTCCGATCGCCGCTCGAGCTGCCCCAACAACTTATTGACTCCATACAATGAGTTTCGTGCTCCGCTCATTGCCTCAGCTACACTATCTACTCGTTCACTCCAAACAATGAGTATGGTGTTCTGCTTGGTGCTCAAGCTACTCTAACAACTCATTAACTTCCAACAATGAGTTTGGTGCTCATCTCGCTGCAACAACTCATTAACTCCCTTCAATGAGTTTGTGCTCCTCTCACTGCTCAAGCTGCCCCCAACAACTCACTGACTCCCTACAATGATTTCGATGTTCCGCTCACCGCTCAAGCTACTCCAACGACTCATTAGCTCCCTACAATGAGTTTAATGATGTGCTCCCACTCGAGCTACTACAACAACTCATTAGCTCCCAACAATGAGTTAGATGCCCTACTCGTCGCTCGAGCTACTCCAATAACTCATTAACTCCATACAATGAGTTTGGTGCTCCGCTCGCTGCTCGAGCTGCCTGTAACACCCCGACCCCAACTTAGACAATTTATTTATTTATTTATTTATTAGTACAACTGCCCACCACAAGCTGCCTCTCAAAAGGTGGTTAACCAATTTGGTGACTCTTGATCATAGGCAATATTATTTAATTATTAATTTCTTTTGCTCCTTACCGATGTGGGATTAATCAATCTCACACTTCCTATCTTCTTACACGTTAGCACATAGCCGGTCCCCACCTGCCACCCGGGCCCTATGCGCCAACATGCCCAGGACAGCACAGAGCTGCCCCCCTCCTCCTTACTGGGCCCCACTTGCTATGTCACCCACGTGACAGCAGAAGCAACCCCACCTTCTCATCTCTATTTCATTTAAATCCACATTATTACCATATTGTCATTCCACATTATTACCATATTGCCACTATATATATATATATATATATATATATATATATATATATATATATATATATATATATATATATATATATATATATATATATAGTGGCAATATATATATACATACAATATTATACTAGTATTTTATACCTCCAAGAAATACGGGATGTCACACTGCCCCAACAACTGATTGACTCAATACAATGAGTTTGAGGTTGCGCTTGTCACTCAAGCTACACCAACAACTCGTTCCCTTAAAATAATGATTTCGAGGCTCTGTTCACCGCTCGAGCTATTCCAACAACTCATTAACTCCCTACAATGAGTTTGGTGATACTCTCGCCGCTCAAGCTGCCCCAACAACTCATTGACTCCCTACAATGGTGTAACTCATGTTTCCGGTTTATTTTTTGGATTTTCCTTTTTGTAATTCTTTCCTTCACATTCTTGTAATCTGTTATTTCTAAATTTTGTACTCATCTTCAATCCAATTGTATTCTTTCAATCAATTTTATTTTCATTTGTTGAACCCTGATATTCTTGTACACTCTATTTCATTTTTCTTTGTGTCTTGGGTATTTTATTAGCCAACTAATTGATTTGATTTTGAGCCCAATCCTAGTATCCGTTTTTTATTTAATTATATTTAAACCCAAACCCACTTCTTGTTGGATCCTAACTCGTTAACCCAAACTCACTAACCCAATTCCCCCTAATCTGCTAATTCCCAAGTATCTCCAACCCCCTCCACGTTCATCTCCCCCAATATCTCCTTGAACCCCTACTTTACTACCTAACCACTACCCCATTCCCACTAAATCCTTACTAAACCCCCCTAATCTCCCAAATAACCTATTAATCCTAATTAACTACTCTTAATCATCTACAGCAACCCTCTCTCATCTTCTTCCTCTTCCCCGCTCCTGAAACCCAAGCCTCGTCGCCGCCACCCTCTAATCACCCTCACCTCCATCGCCTCCCGCACTCTGCCACCGCTCTCCATCCCGTCGCTCGCTGCCTTCACTACACTGCCATCGCTCCTCCACCACCGCTGCCACCTCGCGACCCTTTCCCTTCCCTCATCTTCAACCTCGTCGCCCAACAGCCTTCGCCATCGCACGCCCCTCCGCTGCAGCCCCTCGACGCTCATCCCCTGTGACCACCAACATAGCAGTCGGCGCCCTACTCCTCCATCGTCGGCGCTTCTCGTTGCTACCTCAGACATTGCGCACCACCTCGTAGCCGACCATCACCAGGCCCCTCGCTGTCGTCTCCTCTCCTGTGAAGCCCACTGTCGAACGACAGAACCCCCCAAGCACCGTCAAAGCCTCATTCCTCTTCTTCGATTCGGTAACCCCTTATCGACTGCACCCAACCACTGCATCCATCACCTGCCGCTGTTCTTCCCTGCAGTCCCACCACATTGCCACCACTACACCGTTGAGCCATATCTCTGCTGCACCTTGTTGTCGTCTATCGCTATAGGTTGTCGTTGTCTCTTAGTGTTATTGTCGTCTCTTGCCATTGTGTTGCCGCTGCCGTCTCTTACTGTTGTTGCGGTTTTCCATGATTTTACGCCGTGTGTTGCCCGTGCCTCGCTCGTTGTTGCACTACCGTGTGTTTTCGTCGGGACTCTCGATCCCGTTATTCTTTTATATTCAGATTTGTCACATAAAAGGTAAGTCTCTCTTGAACTAATTCGTTGTTTTGTTCAAGAAATTGTTGATCTCCACAAGTAGTTCTAAATTCATTTTCGTATCGTATTTGTTTGATACTTTTCAAAGAAACTACTACGGATTCATCGGCAAAACCAAGTAGTAGATTTCTTTTCATGCTATATCTTTGAATCTAATCTAAACCTTGTTACCATTGTCACATGCATACACCATGCCATACGAAGTACAAGAATAAGTTAGTCTAGTATATTTGATTGCATGAATTGGATTGGTATGACTATTATTGATAAAATTCTAGACCGTAGAAACAACGAGTATCTACCTTGTTAACCGTAGAATTGCACCAGAATACTGGACATGAATACTTGTAAACTCTCCTGATAGAATATGCATGTTATATCTTGATTGTTAAATTATCATATTGCTGCCGTGCTGTCTAGTCTGTGTTGTAGTGAATTTTAGACCATGTTACTGTTAGAATTTGATTAAACTTTATGAATGAAAATCATATCCCTATGAATCTATTTTCCATAACCTTTTACGGATATAAATTTTGATTTATAAATTGTAAGTTATCACATTTTCAACACTGCTAGGTCTAAATTTTCAGATTGTCGTGTACTAGCATATCGACATGATTTGTTAATTAGAATAATATGTTAAGTGTAGAATTAGAACTTGATATTAACCAGGTTGCTACTAGACATGATTAAAAGTCACTTTAATACTTTTATAAGATTAATTAATGATGTTCTCGGCCCATTATGCATGCAAGAATATGACCTTAGATCACTGTCAGATCACTAGTTTAGTAAAGAACCTAACCTTTGACCTTGTTACAGTTAAAATAAAATAAAACTTATTAAAGAAGAATTGTAGCCCTGTGTGTCTGGAACCCAGAATATCAGAAAATTTTGCAATCTGACTTACGGTTTGCGAGATATTCAGATTCAAGTGGAGTAACATCTGAATTCCATAATACTATATGAAAATACATCACCTTGTTTAATTAATTGGAAGCAGTTGATTAAATTAAGAATTTAGACCTGAGATTAATTGTGTTGTTGTTAAACACTATTAAAAACTAAATTATGTTTTTTATAAGACTTTTAAATGATTTTACACTCAACTTTATATACAAGAAATTGATCCTAACTTACTGACTAAACATGAAACTAGTGAAGAATAGAACTTTTTCCCTAGGTCCTGTGATTATAATGTATTGTGTGAATATGCTTTGGAACCGGAAGAGAGTCTACTTTCTAGAACCTCTGACGGAACCTGATTTTCTTCCTCGTAGAAGCGGGAAAGTCGACTTCTGTACAGCAACGTCTTGTTGTCCAGAAATTGCAATCTTCATGTTTAATTGTAAATTTGTTTAAATCTTACATTGCACTACATACCATCAATTGTATAGTCATTGATACCTCGTTCATATCGCTTCTTGATCCTTGTTCCATTGATTGCACATTCATGATTCATGCTAATAAATTAATAATAAGCCAGGGTAAGAAGGGTCGACTTGGTAGTGAACAATCGGAGACTGTACTCGGATGAGGGGCCCGTGTTTCCCTATATTGTTATCGTTATCTTGTTTCGTATTGTGGATAAATTCTCGTTATGGATCATGGATTGTAGATTCTTGTTATTGTTATCGTGTCGAGTACATGATCTGTAAAGTTCACCACTATAGTCTAAACGTTCACTTGCTTATATGCACCGAACTTGTGGTATGGGACACAGTATTACATGCATTAGATAAGATAATAAAACATGATAGACCTAGGATTGACACTTGCATTGATCTTGGTTATTGTTATCATCTTGATTCTTGTTTTATTATTATTGTTAATCGTTAAATTGTTGATTTTAGATCTTGCCTTGTTATCGACATTTTTATTGACAATTGATATAGTTCTAAATCCTTGTTCCTGGATATTTACATGTCCTATTTTATTGTTCCTTACTTGTACTACTTGTTTTCCGTGACTTACTCTAACGGAAATTTCCCCCACTCTAGACCATGAGCTTGCAAGTATGCAAGAAGAATTCCTGAAGGACTTGGTGAACAAACATTCTAGGAATTGGAGCCGATTGCTGGCCCACAATAATTATCTCGTCTATGTTACTTCAAATTCCAGCATTGTTCTTACTATCATAGTTTGTATTCTTTGAGCTTTGATGACCCGAAGTTTGCTTCTTTTCAGTTGTTGGTTATATTGAGACATATCATGGATTATTTATGTTATGTGATTTCATTATAGCAAGTGTGGTTGAAATTGTATTGCATATTGTTGAGTTGAATATTACAGCTTATGAATGATGAAAATCATTTGCTGGGTCTTTTTTACATGCTCATACTCCCGTATTTTGGGAAGTAGGGTGTGACAAATGAGTTCAATGCTCTGCTAGCGCTCGAGCTACTCCAACAACTCATTAACTCTATACAATGAGTTTAATGCTCTGCTCGCCACTTGAGATACTCCAACAACTCTTTAACTCCCTACAATGAGTTTGGTGTTGTGATTGCCGCTCGAGCTACTCCAACAACTCATTTTCTCCCTACAACGAGTTTTATGCTCCGTTCGTCACTCGAGCTACTCCAATAACTCATTAACTTCATACAATGAGTTTGGTGCTCCGCTCGCCGCTCGTGCTGCCCCAACAACTCCTTGACTCCATACAATGAGTTCGTGCTCTGCACGTCGCCTGAGCTACACCAAAAACTCGTTCATTCCAAACAATGAGTTCAGTGCTCCGCTCACCGCTTGAGCTACTCCAACAACTCATTAACTCCTTATAATAAGTTTGGTGCTCTGCTTGTTGCTCGAGCTACCCCAACAACTCGTGGACTCCATACAATGAGTTTGATCCTCTGCTTGGCGCTCAAGCTACTCCAACAACTCATTGACTTCCTACAATGAGTTCATGCTCCGCTTGCCACTCCAGCTACTCTAACAACTCATTAGCTCCCTACAATAAATTTGTTGCTCCGCTCACCTCCCGAGCTACACCAACAACTCGCAACTCTAGCTACTCCTACTTCGGAGCTTGACTTGTTGCTCGAGTTGCTCCTGCAACTCGCAAACTCTCAAACAGCAAGTTTGCAATCCAACTCGCGACTCGAGCTACTCCCACTTTAGAGCTCGGCTTGTCACTCGAGCTACTCCCGTAACTTGCTAACTCTCAAATAACAACTTTGGAGTCCAACTCACGACTCTATCTATTCCCACTTTGGAGCTCAACTTGTTGCTCAAGCAGCTCCTACATGTTGCTAACTCTCAAAAAGTAAGTTCGGAGTACAACTCGCAACTCAAGCTACTCCTACTTTAGAGCTCAGCTTGTCGCTCGAGTTGCTCCCGCAAATTGCTAACTCTTAAACAGCATATTCGAAGTCAAACTCGTAACTCTAGCTACTCCCACTTTGGAGCTTCGCTTGTCACCCGAGCTGCTCCCACAACTTGCTAGCTCCGTACAGTGGACCGTAACACAAAGGAAGCTAAAATAAGGTAGGAATGGGCACACAATCTTTATTTCATATCAAAATTCTTGTACAAAACTAAGAGGCTAAGTACATTCCATCAGTCTACAAGTCTCTACGTTCAAATTACTTACGATCTTGGGGAAAAGGTACTTCGGTAAGGGACACATCTTGCCTGTAAGGCCACCTTGCCATAGAAGGTCTACCTCGGCCACTCGAGTTACCTAATAAAGGTACCAATTTGGCCGATTGAGTCCGAACTTCACGGTGGAGGGGTAATAACGCCTTCTCGGTGGATGCTATGCTCAAAGTCCCAGCTACTCAACTCTGAACATTCTGAGGTTCCGTGGCTTTGCCCGTGCCTCTGAGGTTGGCTCAAGGAACCTCATTCCTTGATTATATTTGTCGCGAGAGCAAGGAGTACTTTGCATTTGCATTCCCCTGAGCTTTACCTTCAGACGATAAATCTCCAGCTCCTTCTCGACAAGAAACTCCCTTAGGAGGACTTCCTTACCCTGAACCATTCTAGCTGCCACACGAGGGGCGCCAATGTACCTTGATGAGCCTCCTTTAGTTCGACAATCTCCAAATCCCTTTCGACTAACGCCTCCTTCAGATGTTCCCTTTCGAGTGTGGTCTCATGCAACTCGAGTGTGGTCTAATGCAACGAGTTGCAAAGACGAACGACCTCAGCATCCCGAGGATCCCTTCTTATAACAAAACAATCTGATGATACCAAGAATGAAGTGACAATACCGACGAGTACTAAAACACTTAGCTTCGAGTTTGAGAAAATTTAAATCCAACAAAATGCAAAGGAAACTTGTACTCAACAATTTGACGCAAAAAGATTTTCATAAATCAAGAAATGAATACATGGCGGTGCCCAGTCCGCGATTCAGCAAAATTACAAAAAGATTCAAGCATTGGATCGAGGGAGCACCTCATTTCCTAGAATGGATGTCGTTGGAGGCTCTCTCATCTCCAACACTCTTTTCGAGGGCTCTGAAGTGGTATCCTCCCGACCACCGTCGGGCGTGCCCTACTCCAATCTGCTTCAACTATCCTCTGGAACCACAATGTCCTCACCCTCCTTGAGGCCGAAGTGGTACCCTCATCGCTGAAACCGATGACCCGCTCATCCACATCATTCAGGGCCTTCCTATAGACATCATCTTGGGCCTCGATGACCATGTCCAAGGCCTAGGTTCAGACCCTCGCCATCTCCGCATTCTTCTTCTCCTCCAAATCTGCCTTCTCCTTAAGCAGCTTCTCTTGCTCGGTGTAAGTGAGGAAACCTCCAAATGCAAAGAATTCTTCCTCTTCTCAGAAGCTTCAAGCGCCTCTTTGGTGTCAAGCCACTTCTTCTCGACCTGCACGATCCAACCCTTCAGTAGTTTCATATCGTAGTTGTAATACATGTTCATTTCGGGGCCATGGAGGGTAGCCTGCAAAGAAAAGATCCAAACACTTAGAAAACTAAGCAAGGAAAAATCAATAAGATAAAGAAGATGCCTACGTATCACAACATTGGATTGAGCCCATTTAAGGTAACTAGACTAGAAGGTCTAACAGGTCAATGTTATCTAATCTCAGGGAGGGCTAGGTTGTCCACCACCTGGACCACATCCCTCGATTCGTAGGTATGTTCATAGTTTGGTTAAAACCGATTACCAAACCAAACCAAACCGAAATTTGGCAATTCGGTTCGATTTTGAACAGAACCGTAGTTTTATAGGGATTTCGGTTTGGGGTTTGGTTTGTGTTTCAAAATATCGAAAAAAAGTTCAAACTGAACATTTCATAAATCCCAGACCATAATACCTCGAATATTTCTCATAATTCATATTACATAAACATAAAGCCCAGCCCAGTGAGCCCACCACTAGTTCATTCTATATTAATTTTCTCTTTCTCATTCCCTAATCCAGAAACCCCTATCTCCTCTCCATTTCCTGAGTCTCCTCCCTCCTCCTCTTCACTCACTACACCCAACCCAACAGCCCCACTCCTGATAGGCCCCAAGATTCCCATATCGAAACCCCTTCCTGGCTTGTTGCCCTTGTCGGCAACCCTGCTCGCTCACACCCTCAGCCAGCGCTGCCCTTGCCGCCCGCTCTCGCCCTCAGCCAGTGCCGCTCGCTCTCACCCTCAGCTAGTGCCGCCCACTCACACCCCAGCCAGCGCCGCCCTCGTTGCTCGCTCTTGATTTTAATTTGTCACGCCCCGCTTTCCAAAAATACGGAATACGAGTACGTAACAAAAGCCCAGCGAATGATTATTATCATCCTTAAGCTATTTCAAGAAATCTTTACAACATGTCACAGTAAAATCAGAGTCGGAAGCCAGAAAAAGTCAACCACATGCACATATGAACCAAATACCAACGAGAATACTTGAAATAAAATACATAAATCTCAAATAGTCATGATCTGAATAACACAAATAATCCTGGGTCACATCGCCCAAATACAGAAATAAATACAAGTCTCAAAATACACTTATTGTCCAAAATAATCAACAAGAATTGTAATAGCAAAATTCCGCCTCTAGCCCCTCATCTTGCCAATACCTTTAGGAACATGTCCTCCAAAATCTGCAATACAACGAATGCAGGAAAAGGAAAAGAGAAAACACAAGTACCCGTCAATAGCAAGTCCGAGTCACAAAATAGAGTAGGATACAAGCACATGGAAAGGGGATAACTAACTAGCACATGGTACTACTAACAGGTAAGGGTAACATATGTCAAGTATAAAGTCAACAGGTAAACATGTATCAGATATCAGGTAATCAAGTAATCAGGTAATCAGGTATCAGGATAATCAGGTAACAGGTATACAGGTAATCATGTATCAGGTAAACAGGATAAACAGGATAATCAGGTAAACATGTTTAAGTATTTAGTTCAAATCTTGTGTGATTACTATCGAGGTAGCACGACATGCACCCCATCCTACATGGTTGCTACAACACAACAGTTTTGCTTTAGATTTCATAGGGGACCATGCAGGGCAGTTTACTCAGGTATTCACAGAATCACAGAACTTGGTCGGTAAACTTGGTCGGTATACTTGGTCGGTAACTTGGTCGGTAAACTTGGTCGGTAACAAAATATTAACTTGATCGGTAACTTGATCGGTAAACTTAATCGGTAACTTGATCGGTAAACTTGATCGGTAACTTGATCGGTAACATGTCATACAGGAAATACAAGTATCCTTCCGAGTACACGTTTCTGCACTATCCACTACTAGATCTGTCCCATAAACTCCGGCTAGATTTTTTTTATTATTAAGATCATCAACAGGCATGAGAGTGTGCTAAATAATGTCAGACTAACAGGTTATAATCAGGTTTAGACTCAGAGAATTAGATCAGCAAGTATAGGTACCAAACATTCACAAATACGAGCAAATTAGTGTATGTTTATAAACAGGACAGCAAGACCAGTCTGTACAAAAACAGTGATCCAAAGATCTACAGGCATGCAAATCATGATCCGTCAAAGGATCTGGAAACTAGACTTCCACACGCTTCTAACGAGTATAATAAATCCATATGCTATTTCACAACATCTCGACTTAAAACACAATTCAACACAGTTTTCATGTACAGCCAGAGAACAGGGGAATAACTTAAACCACATGAAAACAGCACACAAAGTCATCAAAAAAAAATCCACAAAAATTCTGGGGTAATCCCCTATATGTATAGTCTCAAAATATAAATTTTCATATTTTTCCAGAAAGTATAGATATGTTTTCAAAAATGAAAATAACACATAACACAGTTTTGATGGATCTGGAATTCTTCAACACCGCTGTACAAAATCATGCATATCTTGCAAACAGCGCATCAAAATCCACTTCCGCCAAAACGGGATGAAAGTAGATACAATTACCCAACTTTCATATCTCACATGAAATATTCATACAGTAATTAGAAATAAGGAGAACACGGCATTCTACATACAATCACACGTAGTTTACAGCAAAAGTAGGTTATAGAAAAGGGTACGAATCATCACCCTAAACTTATCTTTAAAATACCACATAATTCTGGGAACTACCTAGCATCATGGTGAAACACTGGACGAAATATTGTGGCATGATATTATGTCTAACTTGTATCTTGAAAATAAATTGTCCACAAAAACTACCCCGAACTGAATCTGGAAACTACCGATATACAGGCACTAAAATAATCATAACTAATTCATACAAACTTCAATCTAGATGAAACCAGTGGGATTAGAAAATAGATTCAGTCCTCTACAAATTACTCAGAAATATCCATGTTGGGATTCGGACTCTAACCCAGGTAAAAACAGCAATCAATCCAGTACAACCCAAATTTCCAGATTTCTCAACTAAACTTCAAAGCGTCATAACTTCTGCAAAAATGATCCAAACTCTTCCAAATTCAAAACGCAGCCTACCCATTATCTAAATATCATATCTAAGGGTTTCTAGCATGTCAAAATCTAATTATTTGTCATATGGGTAATCAAACAAATACATGGTATATAATATGTCACATACGCGATCAAAATCGCGTTTGGGTGAATCCTAAGGCATAAACCTATCAAACTCCATGTCCTAAGTCATCTATGGCCTTTTTTGAACAATAGAGACGAAACCCACAAATAAAATTATCATCTTTGGCCGTCTCTAGTCTCAAACTACCCTATGTGTGAACTTTCTACTTGTATCAACCTAATGAAATTATGTACAAGTTACTTGCCTCTTTGACGATGAACGCAACGCTACGAAGCCTAGCAACGAAAATCCATGAGAGAGAAGCCTTTCCACGCGATTCCAAGCGAACCCACGAGCCGAAACGCGCCTACGATCGACTCCTTGATGCACGAACTCAAAGTGGGTGATGCCCACTTCTCCAAATCAGCGAAGAGAGATGTAGGGTACTGTTTTGAAATAGTTGGTGCTGGTTTGGGTGCAGGCCGGCCACAAAAAGGAGCGGAGAGACGAGGTTTTGTGTATATGGAGTCGTATAATAGAGGATGGGGATGGTATAGGTGATCGGCAAGGGCAAGAGGGATTGAAGGAGGGTCGGCCTGGGAAGTGGGGAGGAGGGCAGCAGGTTTGCACAAGGAATAGGGGGCCGGGATTCACAAGGAGGAAAAACAAAGATTAGGGTTACGGTTAATTAGTGTTAGGGGGTATATATAGGGAGTCGAATGTGGGTTAATGGGTAGTGGATATCAATAGGAGTTAATAGGTATACAATTGGGTAATGGATATTGGGTAGATTTCAAATGGGGATACAAAATGTAATGAATCCTATGACTTCTAAAAATCTCCTTAAGGGCTAAAAATCTCAAATTGTTCAAAACACTTCTAAAAATTCACTATGACCCAAAAATAAGTATTAAATATGAACGGGACCAAGAAAATGAGAAAACGATCTCAAAATGACGAAAAACGGACAAACGGCGCACAATTAGCACAAGGAGGTCAAAAATGCAAGAAAAATAATATAAAATGAAAATAATCCAATAAGAAAATTAATACAATAATTAATAAATATAATTTATGAAATAATCTAATTTTAACAATAGAAACAAAATAAAATAATTATGCAAATAACCGCACTAGCAAAAATAATACGGATAGTAACAATATTAATAATAATAAAATGATAAAGATAATAAAGGTAGTAATAAAAATAATAAGAACTGTATTAAATACAAAAATCATAGAAAATTAGTTCAGCTAAAATTATGGATCAATAAATAGTTTTTTTTAAATGGAAAATCCAATAATACATTTTGACAAAATAGTTGAATACCAAAAAAAAATAATTTGCGAAAATTTTAAATACAGAAAATATCGAAAAATACCTTTTTGGAAAAATAGGGGTTACATAATTGGTGCTCGATGGATTAAGTACAACAAAAATCATATATTGTAACACCCCGTAATTTTAAATACAATATTTTGGATTAACAAATAATTTTTAAATTAATTTATTTAATTATTTTGAGCTTTTTTTGTAAAATTAACATTTTCACACGTGCAAAGATTTTGATGTGCAAATTTTTACTTTTGAATTTCTGAATAAATTATCCTATTTATAATTAAGTATATTTTAAATTTTGAGATTTTTCTGAATACTTTGAAATAAAAGGGCTTTTATGCAAAATATTGTTTGGAAGCAAAATTCGAATTCAAATTTTGGTTGGACTGTTTTGGTAGGTCGGTTTGGTAGTGGAAAGATTGGGGGAAATATTTTATCCCTCTAATTTGATTTGATTTGATTTCATTGAGTGTATATATATTTACGCAATTTTGGGATTGTTGGTAACTTTATTGCAAATATTGGAGAATCTAATATTTATTAGTAGAAAATAAATATAATTTTTTTGGACTTTTATGAATAATTTATGGTATGTTTGCAAATATTTCAAAGTGAAGGACTTTTGTGTAAAATTGCCACTTGGAGGCAAATTTTTGAAAGTTGTTTTTCTGAGCTGCACTTAGGGACCGACCAGATCAGGAGAGTTAAGGGATTATAGTTTTACTTAGGGATGGCATTCGGGTCAAACGGACAGGGCCGGGCCGAACCCGCCCGGGTTGGCCCGTGACTTGGGCAGGGCTCGGGCCGATTTGGCGACTTAACCTGGGCCGGGCCCAAAGTTGCTTTAGCTGGCCCACCCAACCCGTGAACCCTTTAGGGTCCAACCCGAGTCAGGTCGGGTCGACCCGCGGGTTGGCCCGTTTAGATAGATAGGTTTTTTTTTTAATATTTTTAGCTTAAAATAATAATAATAATAATACTAAGTAACTAATAATACTAATAAACATTAAAAATCTTAATAATAATAATAAGATTGAAAGAGTGAAATTGGCAAAAAATATTGAAATATTATTCATATGAATTTAAGTTATACAATTTTCACAATTTCTAATGAAATGAAGAATTCAATTCACAAATATGTTTTATACACTAACATATTTCTTATATACAATTTTAATTGACTCCAAATTTTCTAATTTAACATAACAAGTAAAGATATAATACAATTTCTATTTCGTCAGTCGAGTTGCTATTACAAGCAAAGCTATTGTTGTTGTTGTTGTTGTGGTTGTTCCGACGAGTTCCTTCCACTTGTGGACGTTGATAGTGATTTCCCTTGTGTCCTATCTTCAGCCTTCAGCCAGTCTTCTGTGCAAACAAGCATCTCTAACGTGTTGGGCTTCAAGCGATTCCTGTAATCAGTTAGAACTCTGCCACTTGAAGAAAATGCACTCTCAGAAGCAACTGTAGAGACAGGAGGAGTTAGTAAATCTTTAGCCATAATTGACAGAATATTAAAAGTGTGTTCATGGTCTTTCCATCATTGTAAAATATCTAGTGGAGAAGAAGAAGGCTCAGAATCTTGTTGGTTATACCAATTTAATTCATTTGGTTGATTAGTCCTAGGTTTTTTTGATTGAATTTGTTCAAGTAAATTAAATGTTCTATCATCAAATTTACTCTTACACTTACCTTTAGAAGTACCAGAAGAAGAGCTAACTACAGAAGTTGTACTACTAGAAGCAAAGCGTCTATCATAATAATCATACAAGTTATTTAATGTAGATTCAAACTGTACTAAAAAAGTAGCGCAATCAATTACTAATTCTACATTTTCCTCAAGTAATGCAAAAAAATATTTCAATCAAACCCTTCGTACCTTCTAATTTGATACGAGGATCCATAACGGTAGCAACACAAATCAACATAGGAGGAGGAAAATAATACTTCAAAAAAAATTTGTATGCAGGTTTTACAATCTCACCAACATTGGGATCGTTTAAAATTTTATTAAATGTTTGCATCATGCTAAGTTGCTAACTAATGAAATAAAAATGCTACTAGAAGTAGATTCATATGTTTTTGAAAATTTTAAAGTTGCGGATTTAAATGGTTCTAAAAATTTCAACAAAGCTTCGGCATAATACCAATCGGTGGGAGTCATTTCAAATTTTGGCATATGAAATGCGATACAAAAATTATTTACAACTGCTTTATATTCGATAATAACATGTAGTAAATCAAAAGTAGAATTCCATCGGTGTCTAACATCCTTTGGAAATCTTCTAAAAGGTACATTTTTAAGCCTACACCAAGCTTTCCATTCTTGTAATACGCTTGGACTTAATGCAATGAAATGTACACAATTTCTAATTTTAACTATATATAGATCGGCTATTTTTAATGCATCTTGAACACATAAATTTATAATATGACATGCATATCTAACATGAAAAATATTGTCAGATGGAGGGTTTAATACGGATTTTAAAGTAGTAATTGCTACATTGTTGTTAGATATATTATCAAAACTAATACACATAATTTTATCGCAAATATGAAAAACATCACAAATTTCTAAAATACGATTTGCTATTTCAGTGCCACTATGGGGATACGGCAACGCCGCAAGTGATATGATTCTTTTTTGAAGAATCCAATCATTGTCGATCCAATGACAGGTTATTCCCATCATTGGAATATTATTGACACCCATCCAACAATCCGAAGTTAAACTAACTCTACAAGTTAAACTCTATAAAATTGCAATCAAAGCATCCTTCATTTCGATGTACATTTTAAAACAATCCGATTTGCAAGTATTTTTTGGAATTCTTCTAAAATAAAGGTTTAAAGCCGTTTTGTTAAAATTTTCCAAGTCCCTACTCTCGGGATAGGAAAATGGTAACTCTTCTTTTATGACTAATCGGGCCATTTCCCGACGAACAAGATCGAGATCATAAGAGTGGCTATCAACTAGACCGGTCCTAGGATTGATTTTTTGTTGGCCTTGTAGGTCAGCAAGAAGGTCTTTATGGTTATGTTGGATGTGTCTACTAATAGTACCGGTGCCGTCACCCCTCTTGAATTTGTATGTTTTACCACATGTTTTACAAACTTTCAAACCTATACCCGGAGTTTGTTCGTTTGGGATATAATCGTAAAACTTATGTCAATCACTAGTTTCTCCTCTACTTTTCCTACTACTACGGGGTTGTGTGGTTTCGGTTGGTTGTTGCTGTTGTTCTTCTTCTAATTGTATGTCACCTACAAACTCGTCGGGTGCACCCCATTGTTGGGTAGGAGGATCATGGTACTCTTGGGCGGGCTCACTAATTGGGATAATTGGTGGCCTACGAGAAGAGGAAGAGGAATCTTGCCCGCTACGACCGCTACCGCGTGATCTAGACATAATGTAGTAATGTACTAATGTATGTAAAAAAAATACACAATGTAGGAACGGTGAATTATAAAAAAAAATCTAAAAAACAAGAGGGTTGAGATAGAGAAGATCAAAAAACCAACAATAATTTTAACTACAATAAAAAAAACGAGATAGGTATGAAATTTTGATACCGTTCACCGTGGAATACGCGCATGTAAAATAAACCGTCAAAATAAGAATAGAAGTAGAACTAGAAATAAGCGATTCCGGAATTGAAGAGTTGAGGAGAACTTGAAGGAGAATTGACGAGAGTTGAAGCGAGTTGAAGACGTTGAAGACGTTGAATTTTGATTTCGATACAATCGAAAATTAATTGTGTATATGCCTTGTTGAAGACTTGCTTGTTGAATACTTCAATTGTTGAAAAATTCCTTAGAAATGATTTATAATAGTAGAGAGAGTAAGAGAGTAAGGTGTGATTTTTTTAGGGGGTTTTGGGGGGTATTTATAGGCTCAAAATAAACAAAAAACCCAAAAAAAACCAAAAAATCCAAGTAAAACAGCTATAATAGCTGTTTTTGCTCTCTGTGCTACAGTGCCGCCCCCCTAACGGTTCGTTTGACCCGCGGGTCAACGGTCGACTCGTGACGGGTCGAATGTTCGACCCGAACAGGTCCAATGGTTCGCGACCCCCGGGTTGGCATGCGGGTTGGGTGAACAGAACCCGGGCCGGGTTGTATGGGCAGAATTCGCGTTTTCGTCGACCCAGGTCGACCCGTTACTGTACACGGGTTTGACCCAAACCTGCCAAACCCTTAAACGGGCCGGGTTCAACGAGCGGGTCGCGGGCGGATCGCCGGTTAACCCGGCCCACTTGCCATCCCTAGTTTTACTCTAATTGATTTGATTTGATTTAACTAATTAATTTGGAAAGGTCCATATATGTAAGATATATTTTCTTAAGGGATGTTTTGGTAAAAATCTTCATAAAACCCTAGAAACCAATGCAGCCAGCCTATATTAATGGCAGCAACCATCTCTTTTCTTTTGTTCACAGAATACTATTTTCTTTATCATTCTTGGAGTTTTGGAGGATTGAATCTTTGGGTCTTCGCAAGGAGGAGAAGCTTTCTTTCTATCATCATTAGTCTTCGTTTGATCTTCTTTGAGGTGGGTGGTACTTCTCATTTTTTGATTTGTTGTATGCTTGTAGAATATCATGATGAATAATCAAGTATGATATATATATATATTAAAATCTTGCATGATTATAAAACTTGATGTAGATCTATTATAGGGTAAATCTCAATGAATAAGTAGTCAAATAACTTCTTCATGAATAAAAACCTTAATTAGTGAGTGATTCTTTGACTCTCTTGACATGTTATTGGATCATGGTTGAGTAGATGTCATGCTAGAAATTTTTATGTGTATCTTTAATTGTTTTAAAATATATATTAATGATTCTACCATGAATTGATTGTTGTGATGACGGTTAAATAAAGCTAATTGATTCCATGAGATAAAAACCAAATTTTGAATATGTGATGATCATGTTTAGTTTATTCTTGAGGATGGACTTGATTGATGTATGAACTGAGGTAAGTTGGAAAAGATGAACACGCTCTATCGTAGATTTCATCATGTATGTATGTATGTATGTATATATATTATATATATATATATATATATATATATATATATATATATATATATATATATATATATCAGTATGAGAGGATTTCAATTTATTTGGACTGGCTGTCGCAGACTACATGACAGTCGACCCTACAGTTGGCTGCAATCGGTCGACCACAGTTCCTTATACTGCGGCAGTCGGTCGACTACCAGACTGGTCTGCCACTCTCTATTTTACTACGTTTTTCTTTCTTTGAATGAATGTTTTCTCCAATTTTGCAAACAATGGTTATCAGTTTTCCAAAGTCACTAGATTTCAGTATTGACATGTAATATATATACCCATATCTCGGTATGTAATAGAATCTTGATTGTATTGTAGTATTCGCAGTGTTCATATAAAAAGTTTTCTTTAAAATCTCGCTATTCAATATTATGACTTCAGAGTTGAGATTTTCTGAAGTTTTTGAATGGATTTGATTGAGGTATGAACTGAGATAGATTGGCCAAGATGCACCCGTTATATTACATATTACATCATATGCAACCATGTATTTATATATATACATACATATAACAGTTTGAAAGATTTTTGAAATTGAATGGACATCGCAGACTGCATGTCAGTCGACCCTGTAGTTAACTGTAGTCGGTCGATCGTAGTTCTTTTGAACTTGCTGCAGCGGTCGACTGTCATGACTGGGGCTGTCACCATTTTTCTGCTGTCGGTTAACAGCAATTTTTGTACTGTTACATGTCGGTCAACTGTCATGACTTGGTTTTCACACTCTGTTTTGCTGCAGTTTCCTTTTTTTGAATGATTATATCTTCTAATTTTCAAACGATGATTCTCAGTTTTCCAAAGTAATTGGATTTAGATCTTACTACTTTCAGATAGTGTATTTTAAAATTTTAATAGAATTTAACTCAGATTTTTGTGGTTTTAGGAAGTAAATGTTCTCGAAATTCAAGAGTATCACGTTTCAGATTTTTCTACTGTTTGAAGATATAAAATCTCAGTTTAATTGATGTTTAGTTTTAGTTTCTTAACTAATTACGTGGACATGGTTTGTACATGGAGGTACTTGGGTTGGGTTATTGGATTTGAGGGAAATCATCATTCTGAGTTAGATGATTTTGGATTTATGTGACACAAAGAAATGTTTGAAATGATATTTGAGTAAGGAGACCCTAGAGGTTGGGTGGAAGCCCTAGCATGCCGACAAGTGAGATTTGTTGGAAATTGGCCGGTGGGGCTTTTATTTTGTCCGGTAGGCACACCAACTCTAGGGAGACTATGATTTGAACTAATTGAACATAATAAACATAAGGACAGGCACTAGTTGGAGTTGTGACGAAATAAGAGAAAACATGGGTAGGGGGCCTCATATGATCAGACGATGGAAGACAATCCCAAGAATTATCGGGGTGTGATCACTGAAGGTGTGGGTTTCAATTTCCAGAAATATCCGGGTGTGAGGGAGTGTACCCAAAATCACGGATGGTGGGAAGTTGATTCTCAAGAATTATCGGGGTGTGAACATAGATGGTGTGGGATGTATCTTTAGAATTATCGGGGATCGGGGTGACTCTCATGGGATATTCATGTGATGAGGTACCATTTGGCCGGACGGTGTGGGTTTCAACATTCAGAATTATCGGGGTGTGAGGGAGTGTACCCAAAATCACGGACGGTGGAAAGTTGATTCTCAAGAATTATCGGGAGCATGGCATTAGATACTCACAGAATAATCTAAATCTTAAAGTAATTTCCGTAGTAGGTTAGTGCATAACGAGGGATTGAACCCTACAAAGTAGAGAACGATAAGGGCTTCCACCGGACCTATGTAGTATGGGATGCATAGAATCCGAAAAGTATGCATTAGAAATCATCATATGCATTTGGTGTTTCTTGACTTGTTTTATGCATGCTTGTTTTCTATTTTCATCTCATACACTTGACACTAAGCTTAGCTTCATTTGTTTTCTGTTTTACGCTTCATTTATCATTGTTTCATGTTTCATTTATTATTGCTATATTAATATGCATCAAGTTTGTGATTGTGAGATTTAGAAGTATCACTATTATTATAGTTCACGTCAGTTGCAATTAAGTGACGTACCCACTTTCAATAGACTTTTGCAGGGATTTTAGTTATGGATAGCATTGATTCAAGTAAAGCTTGGAGTATAAATGAAAGTTGGAAATTCACCGTGTTGTAATAGAATTGTAATTAATGTGTTAAATACCACTGTGTTTTTGTAAAAAGAAATGATGTAATAAAAAGTTTTAATTTTCCCTGTATTTGATACTGTGTTTATGATTACATTGAAGTTGATTATAGAAATTGTGGCACTTATTTCTAATTTTATTTATTGAAAATTTGGAACGCTACACATGCTTCGATGGATTTAAGGGCCTAGTCTTTTATAATTTACAAGGTATTAGCACATTACTACATCTCTCTTGTAATTACTATCCTGTAGTGATGTTGCAATGTAGTGATGTTGCAAGAACACTCAGAGCTGTAAAAAAACTCAAAATTCTTAAGCTTCGAAGAAGTGCCTTCTTTCATGCTTTAATAGTTCAATTATTGAAATTTGAATTATGATTTTCTACATTGACTTTGCATATAATTGAATGGAGTCCAATTTGTAAAATTTTACATTGAGATGGAACTTTGAACAGAAAATGTAGTGTACATGTTGTACAGCAATCTCAAGGTTAAAGGTGGGCATCGGTCGGTATACGATCCTAATATGGACCATCCACCACCGATCCAAAGAAGATCAGTTTTTTAATTTTCTCA
Organism: Hemerocallis citrina; assembly: GCA_017893485.1. NCBI lineage: Eukaryota > Viridiplantae > Streptophyta > Magnoliopsida > Asparagales > Asphodelaceae > Hemerocallis > Hemerocallis citrina. The sequence continues at coordinate 78,117,453 of CM030367.1, forward strand.
TCCCCAACCAATCCGAATCTTAATTGGATCAGTTTCTATCCAAGCCGATTAAGCTCGGTTTGGATTGGATTGGATGGTCGGTTTGGCGTGTTACTTTTCACCTTCAACATAATTCATAATTTTGTTGAAATTTAAAAGATCAACTTCAATAATACTTAAGAAACAACCTGCTATTTAAAATGAAGATTCATAAAACCACAAGTTGTTAATGAATTTTGCACTAATTGTTTGAGATGATGACATTTAAATAGGCGAGATAAATTGCTTTTTCACTTGCATACTTCTGTAATCTTAGTTTATTATCATAAAAGAACATCAATAACCATAGCTAATTGAATTTCAGGCACAATAAAAAATATTTAGAAAACAATTTTTGCTTGATTTGATTAAAGTAACCACTAAATGTTACATCAACTTCATGATTCTATTAAGCTGGGCCACACTGTAAATCAAGCATTTATCAATAACATAACACACATGATTATGGAGAATCAAAACATAAGTATAACAACTGCTCAATTTGTATTAAAGAAATTAAAGAAAATATTTGTATCTCCAATAAAATGAGAAATGACTATTTGTATATTCAAAAAATCAAAGGAGAACTAAATTTTTTATGGACTTATGCATAGAGGTTTGGTAGGTTCGATTTCATCGGTTATTTGAAAGCCCCATCCAACAACCGAACCGGTCTAGTTGGTTATTGAAGATCAAGAACCGGGCCAACCCAAACCCCCAATTGGTTCGGTTAAAAACCGGTCGGTTCGGGTTGGATTGGTTCGGATTGGTCGGTTCGGATAATAGTTGTCCACCCCTACTCAAGATTATGGTTCAGATGATGCCTCTCCTGTGTGTTATTTCTATATATCAACAATTAGCTACTGATCTAACTCTAAATTTGTTCACATATTTTTTAATACTTTTTTTGTAAGTTCAAGTATTTCGGTTGTTAACCCAACCGAACCAATAAAGTTTAAGAACCGAACTAATAAAGTACAGTTCGGTGTTCTGTTTGTAAATAACCAAATCAAAAATTTCGGTTTAGTTCGGTTTTGGGACGGTTCAGTTCGGTTTTGAAGCACTGAACAGTCCTATCAACTCGGTCATCGAGTCCATGACGGTCACCTTTCAACCAGGATGGTAGGTCATACCTATCTCGGAGGCGAGGACCGCTGAGCTTGGGGAGTGAACTAGGGAGAGGAGCCTGAACAAGCTCGGTAACGGAAAAAGTAGTAGGACTCAGAGGTACCCTTATCGGCTTGGTAGGAGAGTATGCCACCACCAACGGCTTCTTCGAAGCCTGGGAGGTTGAGGTAGACGTCGAGGTCCGCTTTTGACTCTTTGCCTTGTCGGCTGTCCTCTTCATTTTGAAGCTCAGCCCTCTGAGCATTGAGCTCCTCTTGGCTGATCATATCAGCCAAAAAAATAGACAAGTTAAAAAGTAGCTAAATGTTAACAGAAAGGCATAAACAAAGAGCGTACTCGGGTCTACCGAACTCAATCCCCATTTCGCCAAGTGCCTCTCATTCAGGGACGACCAGATCACCACTCCTTCGACAAATATGTGTTCACACGCCCCCAATTCCTCTTCACTAAACTCCTTCTCGTTAGGAGCTTTCATCCTCAGCGGATTGAAAACCCACTATGTAGGAATATCTAGGGTTCGGTGCCATGCACTACGAAGTACTTCTACTTTTACTCCTTTATGGAATAGGGGTACCCTTGAATTGCTTTCCCAATGCGAGGGGAGAGGTATTACTGACCATTTCTAATTCGGAGGAAGCATAGGCTGAAGCATCGATGGAAGTGCTTGAGGCTCTGTGGCACCACTCTCCTCCACATAGTAGGATGAAGCTCACGATGTGCTTCCAATAATTTGGTCCCAGCTACATCGGGGTCACCCTGAGCAATTGAGCACCTCCTTGATAAAGGGGTGGGTCGACAGACACAAGCCTGAAAGAAACGCATCGAATAGGAATATCCAAAACCCAGGGGCAAGAACGTCGGTGGGTCGGATCCCAAGGCCAGGGTGAAACAACTCGTATTCCCTCAAAATGAAGAAGACGTTCTGAATAATCAAGAGATCATCTCTCGATAGGATGTTCTGTGTACGGTCAGCTTCGATCAGAGTCCTACTAGCCGAAGGTGGACCGAGGTCAATATCGACCAAGTCCCGGCGATCCTCTGAGTACATCCGAACTAGTATCAAATCCTGATAATGGGGCCACTCCAAACAGCCTTCCCCAAAATACTTGATCGGCTCCTCCTTCACCCTCAAATTCTTCTATGAAAAACTAACTTCTATTTTCTATTACTCATCGGAACTTTAGGGAGCATGGATATCACTTCTAACTAATCCTCTCCTTCGGAAGGCAACACCTCATCCTCCTCTCCCTCATCATTCGACAGAATCACTTTGCTCCTCCAACCTCCTTCCTATCTCCTTCTTGGTCGGACGTAGCGGTGAGTCTCGGCTAGACATAGAGGCTAAGTCACTGAGCTAGACCTAGACACTATATTAAATTAAAAATTACCTGGGGAAAAAAGACGATGAATTAAAGACAAAAAGCTGCCGGAGAACTAGCTGGAATCAAAGATCTAAAGAGAGAAAGAGCGATGAGGAGATCTGATTAAGAATTGAAGAGTAGAAGTGAGAAATGAGAAAGGGGGTGGAGGATTATATAGAGGGAAAGTAAAGAAAAATATCGAGAGACGCCTTGATAACTATACAATGATGTGGAACAATTTCTGCCACCCACATTTCACTTCATCCAACGGTGGGAACCAAGAGCCATGGAAGACCCATCAATAACCATGATAATGATGTGGCACAATCCTTCATCCACAAGTCACTCCACCCAACAGTGGAAGCCACGAGACCAAGAGGACCCAGCACGAGAAAGTATTCTTAAGTTTGTTGGAACTCGGACTGTTGTCCGAGCCTATCGTAAGAACCCCCCTCCCCTGATTCGACGCATGGCCTGTCGTTCGAGCGCCCCTGGCATGAAGCGCCTTACGAACCCTTTGATCTCCTCAGAAGTCGCACACTCTGATTATGCCGATTAGATCTCCTACAAAATTGTGAACTCCTGATGTGCCATTGGATCTCCTCAAAAGTCATGCACCCCTGATCTTCCGTCAAATATATTCAAAAATCGTGAACTCATGATTTGTCGTTGTGTGTCCTCAAAAGTAGCACATTCCTAATCCTCCATCTAATCTCCTCAAGAATATGCCATCCGAACTAACTCTACTATTTCAAATAGATCCTGCCTCGCCGAGCCGAACCCCCCAGGTTCGGTGCTCGATCTGTCGTTCGAGCCCCTTTAGCGTGACGCTCCTGCCTCGCCAAGCCAAACCCTAGTTGTTTGGCACTTTCCTGTCATTCGAGCGCCCTTAGCATAACGCATCTTGGAGACTTTGCGATTTCCTAAAGATTCGATCTATCTGATTATTTAATTGATAATTATGAAAAAATAATTATAATTTGAGGAAATTAATTAAAAATTCTAAAAAATAATTATAAATTCGAAAAAAGTTAATTAAAATCCCCAAAAATAGCTACTACTCTAAGAAGCTTCAAACAAGTCATGCATCCCCAAAAGTCACGTATGCTACACTGATTCTGCCCAAAACAAAACAAACTACTCTTCGAAGACTGCGATACTCAACCTTCAGGAGTGGGGGCTTATGATATGGGTAAATCGGAACGACACGACCTCGACAAGCATCTCAAAGCTTCTCAGGGCAAAATAGTAATTTCCCAACAATAGTCGGCCCACTAGAAGAACATGGGCCATTTTCATGTCCACCAGCTGAACCATATCCACAATTATGGTTTACTTACTGCTTAAGGAAGGGAGATTTCCAACAATCTACAGCTGTCAATCAAATTTCCTAATCTTATCCTTAATTAGGGAAATCTCCAACCGAATCTTAAAAGATATATTTTCAGATCTTTCTTCTATAACTGATTCCTGGCATATAACTACTCTCCACTATAAGGCAGTCAAAGGTAATCAATCTTTCTCCACCAAAAACCTTAATCTTAATTCTGGGTTTCTGACTTCAGCATCGGAGGGTCTTTAGCCGAAGCCACCTCCAATGTTAAGAATTTTTGCAGGTACCTAGGACGTTTTCAGCCATCCAAATCCAGATCCAGACGATTCTAGCCATCCATATCAAGATTCAGGCGATCATCAGATGATGAGTGTAATTTTTATATGATTTTTATTGCTCTTTTTGAGTATTAAAATTGTAAGTTCTCGTTTATTTCTTTCTATTTTATCTTTCTTCAACTTGTTTTAATTTATTTGTTTGTTTTTGCATGAATGAGCTAGATAAGTGCAAAAGGTGGGCATTTTGGAAAAATCAAGAAAGAAAACAAGGATAAAGATTTCAAAATTCAAATTGAATTTATGTAAAGATTTCTAGAAAATTTGAGCATTCAAATGTATGTTTTTACAGGTTGGCCCTTTGAAGAACTAATAGAAAATATTATGGTCAACAAGGGGGTGAAATCAAATTTTGCAAAAAAATCTTAAAGAAGAAAAAAGCCAACGCGAAAGTGGGTGAGTGGATTAGGTTAGTTGGATAATTAGTTAAATTTCTGAAGATTAATCTTAATCTTTGATTTTAACTAATTAACTACCAATCTCACCAAAATCACTATTTAAAGGCACTTACCTCATTTCCTTCACCACCAGGACCAGAGGACTTGGCTTTGCTGCCGAAAATTGATTTTGCTGCCAAAACTTGGATTTGCTATGTGATTGATCTTTTTTTTGTCAGGACTTGATCTTTTCGAGAACGGGCTATTTCTTCTCTCTTCTATTTATTATTATTATTATGTAATCCAATAAGATATTCATTAGTTGTAAATTTGTCATGAACTAATTTTATTTTTCTAGGACTTTGATGTAGCCTAGTTTTGAAAATACAATTTTAATTTCATATCATTTTATTCGTTTACTTTCCATGGTTGTGTGTTTAATTTTTGCTATTAGTGCTTGCAATTGTCTAGCCAACTATTGTTTAATTTATTGAATCATAGGAGATGCGGAGAGGTAACTTGTGACCAACTATTGTTTGATTTATTGAATCATAGGGGATGCTAAGAGGTAACTTGTGATTTAAAATTATAGAATTAAACATTATTGATTGTGCAAAATTAGAGACAATTTACTGTGATTAATGTCGCTATAGAGAAATCCATAGAACTTAATAAATCTTCAAATAATTAAATTCTTATAGAGATGTGACGAATTATTAGTTGGAGATATATTTGGTGTTATTCGAGAGAAGACATTGAATAATTAGGAAATTTTGGTCTACAACTTGGAAGAGTAGAGTTTTGAGTTTCATGGGATTATAAATTATGTGGGATTAGCTAGGTAAAGTCGAAAGCCCTAGAGTTAGTTTTGCTATTAATAAACCTTAAAATTTCAGATTTCATTATGTTTGAATAATTTAGTTTTTCAGTTAATTTAATTTAATGTGGTTGTTGTTTTTATCAATTTTCGATTCTCCAAATAGTAGATAATCTGGTGAATTCCGATACTCAGTAAAATAATTAGTCATTGTGGGTTCGACACTCTTTTCTTTTAAAACGAAACTACTTGTTGCGATTTTGTGCACTTGCAAATTGTTCTATCAAGTTTTTGGCCTCGTTGCCGGAGACTAATTATTCTTTCATTGATATTGATGATAGCTAGACTGTTACTAATTTGAATTTTATTTTGTTTAGAAAGATAGGTTTGATTAGTTTTTATGTTATTTAATAGTTATGTTTCAGGACAAAGAAATGTATCACCATGGCGAACAAGGGTAATGGAGAGGAAAATAAGGCTTTGAGGGACTATGTTATGCCTTCGATTAATGGAGCAACATCAAGCTAAAAGAGGTCGGCTATACAAGCTAACAATTTTGAGATTAAACTGGCGATCATTCAAATGATTTAGCAGACTATTCAGTTTGGGGGACTGTCGCATGAGGATCTTAATGTTCATATTACAAACTTTTTAGAAATTTGCAACACTTTCAAGCATAATGGAGTGTTAGACGAGGCTATCCGGTTGAGACTCTTTCCTTTTTCACTTAGAGATAAAGCAAAAGCTTGACTAAATTCTCTACCACCATGTGTCATCATTACTTGGGAGGGATTAGCACAAAAGTTTATGGCTAAGTATTTTCCTCCGGCAAAGACAGTGAAGCTAAGGAATGACACTACCACATTCACTCAATTTGAGACTGAATCTTTTTATGATGCATGGGAGAGGTATAAAGATTTATTGAGAAAGTGTTCTCATCATTAACTTCCAAAATAGCTGCAAGTTCAAATATTCTATAACGGTTTGGGAATCACAAATCGGTCTATGGTAGATGCATCAGTTGGATGAGCTCTTATGAGCAAAACTCATGAAGCGGCATATGAGCTTTTGGAGGAGATGACGTCTAACAATTACCAATGGTCTTCGAAGTGAGCAATGTCAAGAAAGACGGCTGGAATTTCGGATCTTGATCCTATTACAACATTGGTGGCACAAACGGCTACTTTATCTAAACAGCTAGGTAGTATGAATGTTAATGCTATTCAAACTAATACTGTTTGTGATCATTGTGCAAGAAATTACTCAAGCATGGATTACCAAGTAGGAAATCCTTTTGCTCAACCAAATTCCAATCAAGCAAATTACGTGTTCAACTTCCAACATCAAAACAATCCTTATTCGAACACGTATAATCCGGGATGGAGAAATCACCCTAGTTTTTCATGGAACAACAAGCATGGGGCAACTAGACCACCTCAAAGTTTTCCACAGCAAGAAAAGAAGCCAACACTTGAGGAGATGTTCATGCAATACATGCAAAAGACAGATTTGGCGATCCAAAATAACACAGCTTCAACTGCGGCTTTAATTCACAACCTTGAAGCTCAGATTGGTCAGCTTTGAAATATTTTTACAGAGGGGACAACTTGAACTTTGCCCAACAACATCGTGACCGAACCCAAGGAGCATGTCAAAGCAATAGCACTGAGAAGCGAGATAACAGTTGAGCAGCCACAAGTACAAACTTCCAAAAAAAAAATGTGTCCAAGCCAATTTTGGAGGAACAAATGCAGTAGGTGGCACACAAATCTATCAAGTACCCAAGAGATATAATTGAAGATGTTTTGGTGAAGGTAGACAAGTTCATATTCCCAACTGATTTCATAGTGCCTGACATGGAGGATGTAACACCCTAGACTTTTAAATAATGTTTTTGAGATTAATAAATGAATTAAAATGATTTTTGTTGATTTAATAAATATTTTTCTGAAATTTATCTTTTTGCACGTGCAAAACACGTGCAAATGTTTTCATGGGAAGTTCAAGGTCAAAAATTATTTTGGGAAACCTATTATTTATTAGTAGGTATTATGTATGAATTTTCTGGATTTTTCTGATATTTATTTGACCTATTTGCAAATATTACAAAAAGATGGGCTATTGTGCAAAAATTACCACTTGGGGTAAAAACTCTAGATTTTCAGATTTTTGGCTGAGCATGATTGCTATTCAACTAAGAGGTAAAAATTTTACTTTTTGTTTTAATAGATTTAGTTTATTTCGTAAATTTCTTAAAGAATGGTCTTTTTGCAAAATTGCCACTTAGAGGCAAAAATTACAATTTTTTTTTCTGGACTTAGACACAGTGCCGGCCAGTATTAGGGTGAATATTTTTGTTTTTAAATTTAAATTTAATTGGTTTATCTAGTTTCCAAGTATAAGAATGTATATATGTACATATTCAAAAGGGATATTTTACAAAACCTATTCAAAAACCCTAATAACCAATTTTCGGCCTATTAAAAGGGAGAGTGCAGCTGTCTCTTCACTGTACTACACAAATAGTTTTCTTTATTGTTGATTTCTTGGATTTTCGAAGCGATGATCTTTGTTTTTTTGCGAAAGGAATGACTTTTTTTATTTTCTTTATTGTTTTGGTTGATTCTTCAATAAGGTGAGTGACATATGTTTGATTTTCTTATTGTTCTATGCATGTTGTCTGTGATGATTTGTCTACTAGAAAGCATGTTAGGGATTGTATGATGATATCATGAATTATTGATGGAAGGATGAATAAAGATTGAATCTTTCATTAAAACTATGCTATTGATGATTAAAACCCTAAATAGATGACTTGAGATTGTTAAGAACCTAAAAGAAATCATGGGTATGTTGCTTTCGTTCACATTGTTGCTGATTTGAATATATATTATAAAATTGTATGATGATATTGCATAAAAGTGAATAAAACTTCATCTTTGCTATGTAAATTATGTGTATGCTCTGTTGGATGGTTTTGATGAGTAAAACTCGATTATTGCATGTCGTAATCACATATATTCATGAGTAATTTATTTTCAGTAGTTGTATGTGTGTTTAATGAGTTACAAGAAGATTTTTTGAATCAAAAAGATCAAATCTTGAAGGTTGGAGTTGGGGGTTGAATAATTGTTTTCGGGTCTGTTTGTTCAGTCGAAATTGGCTTTTTGTGATTTTTTGTGATAATTTCGATTGAATCTTGAGTTGTTTTAGTATTGGGATTGATTTGAAGCATTATACTACTCCTATTTGATGAATCTCGATGTTTTAATGCTTAACTTACATATATCTATATAATAAAACACAAAGAAAGCTATCAAGTGGCTCTCATTTATTTGAAAGAAAATCAACAGTCTAGATTTTCGCTCCCAAAAGATATTTTCCCTCCCAAATGTTTTGCCCCCAAAATTCAAAATTTTCCCCCAAAACAAAACAACTCCTTCATTTATTACTCTCTCTCTCTCTCTCTCTCTCTCTCTCTCTTTTCCCCCTATCTCCTTTTTCATAATTCTTTCTCTTTCTTCTCTCCTTTTTTTTACCCAGGTATGTCAAACAAATAAAAAATAGTGAATATTTATTTTGGTTATGCAATTTTGGATTATTATTTTTTTTATTATTTCAAATTTTTAATTATGTTTTTTTTTTTCGGATTATGCTTTCATAACTCAATAACATTCACTTCCATTTAATTTCTTTTGAATTACCATATTTGATCTGGTTGTTTTAGATTAGAATGCTTCACTGAGTTAATTTTGATTAGAATGTGTTTTTTTTATTATTCAATTTTGGATTATGCTTTTTTATGAATATTTGGGCATTTGGTGCTTTGAAAGATCGTTGCAAATTATTTAATTAACTCGCTTGATCGTGCTTTTATGGACATATCCATGCTTAATCCCTGTGTTTCGGGTTTTTGTAGCTGCAAAATTGTATCTTGATCTACTTTGCTACAATTTCACTTCACGTATACATCACAACAACTTTTCTCTTTTAAATTCATACATAGTTAACTACATAAAAAACAAATAAGGGGGAACTAACTCATGCAGTTTGAGGCGTTAACCGTAAGTCATGCAGTTAAAAAATAATTGCTACTTATGTTAGACTCCAAATAAAAAAAGAAATCTCTTATGCTCAAGTCACACATAGCAAGGAATTTCCGATTCACTATTGTTGTAGATTCACAATACTATTTTTGAATCCTGAGCTGCTGACAAATAATCCTGCATTATACAAACCAATAAACATCAAGGTCACTTCATAATCCTACTTCAAAGTACATCAATACATCAACGTCTACTAGCAAATAAACATCTATATAAATCATACATTACTGTTTACATGATTTTTTATATGTTGTATCGTTCCGAATACGTGCCGTAGGCACGTGGCCACGGGCATACCTAGTACATATATATATACTCATGTAACTGTTTTGAAGAATATTGATGAAATTTTACTCTTTTATGCTCTTGATGTGGTTGTGATTAGTTTTATAAACTCCAGTATGTTAGATAATTTGTATTTAATCATCTCAGGATTTTTATTTTGCAAATTTATGATTTTACAAAGATTAGTTGAAGTATCAGTAAAAAGTTGCACGAATTTCAAAGCTGTCAATTTTCAAATGTGACAGTCGACTGTCAATTCTTCACTTTTGGAATTTTTGCATGACAGCGACCGTTGCGTTTTGAACTGGGTTTGACAGTCGACCGTCAGTGTCTTGGCTGATTGTTTTCTTGAGATTTCTTTGTTTTTCTTGAACGATTATTTCTTCGATATTATGGATTATTGATCTACTATTTTAGATGATGTTTTTGCTACAGATTACAGTATTTTTCAGAGAGAGATATTTTGATTAAAATAGATTTTGAATTGTGTTCTGTGACTTTATTAAATGAAGGATATATGGTTTTCGAAGAAATTGATGTTTTGTGATATTCTACGACTTCAACATATGATTTTCAGTTATTTAATAGATTTAATACTTTATTTCAGTTCTGGAATTTGTGAGTGTATTAAATGAATTTGGATTCGTTGATTTTTAGGAAGTTTTCTTAATATGAAAGTATTGATAATGGAATTGAGAGTTTTAATGAAAGTTTTGGCATTGATGGTTGAGTTGTGTGTCTATAGAGGATGTGTGGGACCCTAGTATACCGGCAGTTAAGATTTTGTGGTTTGGCCAGTTGTGGCTTTGTTGTTGATCAGTTGAGTTAAGTCCGGTAGGGTACACCAACTCTAAGAGATACGTAATTTATTAATTAACTTAATAAGATAAGGACAGGCACTAGATGGTGATATGATGAAATGAGTGCAAACATGGGTTATGGACCTCAGTATGATCTGTGTGACATAATCCCCAGAATTATCAAGGTATGAGTAAAATAGTCTCCGGAATTACCTGCGGTGTGGGATTGATCTCCGAAATTATCAGGGGTCGAGGCGACTCATATGGGGTATTCGTGTGATGAGGCGCCATAACTTGTGGTGTGTGGTATTCTCGAATATTCTCAGGTGTGAGTGAAATAGTCTCTGGAATTATCTGTGGATAGAGATTGACCTCCGAATTATCGGGGCATGGGCTAGATACTGACAGTTTATCTAAATCTCGTAGTAGTCTTCATAGTAAGATTAATTGCATAACGAGGAATCTAACCCTATAAAGTGAAGAACGATAAGGGCTTGCACCGGATCTATGTAATATGGAATGCATAGAATCTGACAAGTATGCATTAGAGAGTCATCATACTGCATTTGTGTTTTCTTGACTTGGTTTTATGCATGATGTTTTTCTGTTTTTCTACACTTGACACTTAGTCTAGTTTCACTTGAAGTTTTCATGTTTTATTTATTGTTCTTTCATATTCCATTGTTATTACTGTTGATATGTGTTGATTATGACTTTATTCTTTATATTTTATTCATGTTGCAATTATTTTGATGTCACTCACACAGTTAAGACTAACCCATGTAGTTTGGGGGGTTAGGGTTATCTCTAGCCTCATGTTTTACAGATAGGTACCTATAGCTCGGGATTTGGATGCATGTGGTAGAAAGATATTGTGGCTTATGTAAATTGTAAAAGAACTAGGTTTGCCCGTTGACACGTGCCTACGGCACTTCTTCGGGAACATTGCACTTGGTTTGATTATATAAAATAGTTTTGGAGGTCCAGCAAATTAATTGAAGTAGCAAACATATTATATGAGGAAACAATATATCTACCTTTAAGCTCAACCATCGCCTTCTTGATCATTAGCTTGAACTTACCTGGAATGCATATAGTTTGTTAGATACACTGCATAAAGTTTTTTTTTAACTTCAACATCACTTTTAGATGCTTGTAATAGTTATGCAAGGACATTATCATATAGATTTTATAGAGCTTACTTTAATCCCATAACCACTATGAGCATGTCTAAATACAATGGTAACGCAAGTGCAGGTGTGAAGGTATCTACAATACCAATAATCTAAACATTTATTTGTTTGAGACTCAGTATGCAATTGAAATACCTCTTATTATTATTTAAACCAAAATGAAATACATGAAGTTCTCAAAACTCTAAACCAAGCTAATCATTTCTTTTATCACCACTTTGTCTCCCCATTGCACCTTTACAAAAAAAATCAAAATTGCTAAATAACAAATTTACTTTAACTGTCTTTCCTGAGTGTAGTAAACTTCAGTCATCCCAATCCTATATATCCAAACATATACTAAAAGTTCTTATATGTTATGTTATCCATGATTTCTAATAACCAGTGAAGGAAACATTTCACGATACTATTTTCTCTTGTAGTAAAGAAATTAATGTTGCATATTTGCCAAGTTATTTTAGGTTGCTGGTCAGCTTACCTGTCCTGCTATGGTTTGGAAGGCTAAATTGATGCCACCAAATAATTCATCTCTCACTTGCGTACACCTTAAATCAAAACCAATAAAAAAAACTCATCAAATAAATCACCAAATTAAAAAAATTTAAACCCAAAAATAAAACAATTATACCTCTCTTAACTTAGATCCCATGCACACACAAAATTCGAGTCAGCAAAAAACTGAGTAATCCCCTGCACACACAAAATTTAAAATTAGAATGAGAATTCGGTTAATGAGATAAAATTAGAGTCGTCGCATCGCATATAGAGGCACTCGATTCGGTGGAGGGGAGCGCCGATACGGAGTCGCTTGATATTCACGCTCGAATTTGTGGAGAAGAGTCACCGATACGGAATCAGCAGCGGATCAGATATCGGCGACGACCTCTTGATTGATGTTCGATATTGGATTTGGATTTGGACTTGCTTTGAGATTTTCAAATTTTCAAAATTTTCAAATTTTCAAAATTTTTAAATTTTAAATTTTTTAAAATTTTTAAAAAATATATATTTTTATTTTCAACTTTAAAAATTTTGAAATTTTTTAAAAAATTTAAAAATATATATATTTTTAAAATTTTTATTTTTTTCTTTTTTAAAATTTTTAAATTTTTTAAATTTTTTAAATTTTTTAAATTTTTTAAATTTTTTAAATTTTTTAAATTTTTTAAATTTTTAAATTTTTTAAATTTGTTAAATTTTTTAAATTTTTAAATTATTTTTTATAAGTTTTTTATTTTTTTTTGAATTATTTTTAAAGTTTTTAAGTTTTAATATTTTTAAACTTTTTAAATTTTAAAAATTTTAAATTAATTTTTGTAAAATTTTTAATAATTATTTATAAGTTTTTTATTTTTTAAAATTATTTTTAAATTTTTAAAATTTTAATTAAATTTTAATTATTTTTAAATTTTTTATTTTCTTAATTTTTTAAATAGGAGAGAGAGAGAGAGAGAATAATTAAATAAATAAAGGAGTTGTTTTGCATGGGGGATTTGAATTTGAGTTTTGGGGGAAACTTTTGGGGGGCAAGGAATGTGTTTTGTGAGATTAGATCTGGGCCTTTAATTTTTGGGGGATTGAAGGAGAGCCACTTAGATAGATTTTTTTGTGTTTTGTTATATAGATGTGTTGTAAAGGAAAGAAAGAATTGTAATTTTAAGTGTTTAGTTTTTTGTTGTGTTTTGTAAAGAAATGCTGTAATAAAAGTTGAAAATTTTATCTGTGTTTTGGCTATGTTTACTATTACATTGAGGTTGATGCTGGGAATTGTGCCACGTATTTCTGAGATATTATATTGAAAATTCGGGGTGGTACAGAAGAAGATGAACAAATTCCGTTGATTTTGGGGTGATCTTTTCTAGCTGCTAGGAGAGCTTTGATTGATGTCCACCAAGAAAAACTTATTTTGATGGTTAAGGATGAGCGAGTAATGTTTGATGCCTTTATATCCATAAAGTTTCCTACCGAAGTTCACTTGTGTTTTCAAGTTAGTGAGATTGATTTAATTATGGGCGAGACACATAGGGCTGGAGTTGAAAAGTTACTGGTAGAAGTGTATCTAACAACAATTCTTGAATCCAAGAAAGAAAAGGTTTTGGAATATATTCGGTATTTGGAAGTTGCACCATCTATTCATCTTTCTTCTCAGCTAAAATTTAAAGATATGGGGATATCAAAGATGTCATCTTCAAGAAAGAAATCATTCAAACTCGAGCTTAAACCGCTACCATCTAGTTTGCAAAATGCATAAAGAAAACCTAATCCACACATGAAGGAAGTTGTTAGAAAAGAGGTTCTTATGTTGTAGGATGTTGGCAGCACCTAACCATCTCAATTACCATATCCGGCTGAAGATCGACTTAAAACTTAGTGTTTCTTAGGAGGCAACCCATTCTTTTTTTTTTCTTTCTTTAGAATTGTTTTTCTTTTTATTTACTTTAATTTTAATTTTTGATTTTATTTTATAGGACTGCATAAGTTTGGAGGTTTCCGGGCGGAGTTGTTTTCTTGACCTAGTTTGATAGCTGTTTTGGGCAGGATGGAATCCATATCTGGAAAAAAATGTGCCAAATACCGATCGAAGGAAACTGTCTTCGCTTTCAAATGAAAAAAGAATCAGGGAATTTGGACATCTAAAACTCCAAATATCACCAAAACAATGAACATCACTCATCCAGAATTTCAACATGAATCAGGGGAGCAATTCTATACTTTTCTCATTCTTTTTTTTCATTGATGACAATGTGATACTTATGTTCAGAGGAAGGGGTTAAATTATATCTATATATAGGGCAGCGCTCAGTTGCAGACGGGTCTGTTTGCACAGACCCGTTGCGAACTGAGTACTGAACCGTTGGATCGTTTCGATCGTGATCCAATGGCTCAGATTCGCTCCGCTCATCACCCTCTCTCTCACTTAGTTTCGGAGGGATAAAATTGGTATTTTACCCCAAATAACTCTTCAACTTAGCATGTGCTCACACTCTGTTTCGCTCGTCGCTGATGACTTGTAATCTTTTTGTCCAAATTTGAACCTAGGACGATGTTGGAAACAACGGCCAAGGTAGAAAAAATTCATATTCCAACCTTGGTCGTTGTTCCACACAACGGTTTATGTATAACCTAAGTCATTGTGTGGAACAACGGCTTAGATTGTACAAGTGTTTTAAAACACTTGTACAAATCTCTCACCCCTCCTACCTTCGATCTCTCACACTCAGTATACTCCCTCTCTCTCTCTCTCTCTCTATCGCTCGTTCCTGAACCCATTGTCGAAACCCTAGCTCCTCCTCCTTCAGTTGACTCTCTCACTCACTCTCTCCCTATTCTCACATGCTTGCCCTCTTCCTTTGAAGATCCCGAATCCAAAAAATCCTAACCCTAATGAAATCTCTGAAACCCTAAAACCCTAATCCTAATGAAATTACCCAAACCCTACTCCCCCTCCTTCGTCAACAGCAGTGCAAGCACCTCATCTATCTCCTTTCCGAAAACCCACATCGTGAACGATATTAACTCTTTTCTACTTTAGTAGATCTATCTATGTTAATTGATTGAATTTTTGATTCAATGTTTAGGTCTACAATTTTTATATTATGTGTAGTTAATTGTATGTTAGTTTCACGATGTCTAATGTATGCAGTTCGTATTGTATATATAGATGTAGTATTAGTTGTTGTTGTTGTTGTTTGTTATTAGTAATAGCGCACAAACGAGATCCAAAAAATCTGCAATTTTGCGAGTACGTCGGACTCACCATGCACAAGCCAACGCAACTTGTAAAAGTGTGATTGGATTCACGATTTGCGATATACGGCCATGTATCGTTTTTGACTCTTTTTTGTGAGTGAAAGCGATACATTGCAGTATACTACAAACCGTGAGTGGAAACTAACTTCTACCAGTTGTGTTGGCTCGTACGTGGTGCACCCGACCTACTCGTAAAGTTCCTGGAATTTTTGATCTCGTTTTTGCGGTTTTCTACCGTAAACCAAATAACAACAACAATTATACTTCGATATTTTCTGAGTGACTTTTCACTAGGAAACCGCATAAATGACATCCAAAAAATACAAATTTTGCGAGCAGGTCAGGGTCACCAACTACAAGTCAACGCAACTTGTAGAAGCAAGTTTCGACTCACTGTTTGCAATATACGGCCGTGTATCGCTTTATTTGTTTGACATTTGAAATGAAGCGATACATTGTCGTATCTTGCAAACCAAGAGTCCAAAATCGCTTCTACAAATTGCATTGGCTCATGCATAGCGGTCCGACCTACTCGCAAAGTTTCGAAATTTTTCGATCTCGTCTGTGCGGTTTTCTCATGTATTTTATTTGTAATTATATATATGCAAATTGTGTATTGATGTTTTATGATCAATGTATTGATACGTGTTATATTATTCTTTATGTTAGATATGGACAGTGGTGAAGGATATTCTGTTGCCGGTGACAATTTTATGTGTGCACAACAAAGTCGTGAATGCATACTGCAAGTTGAAGAGCACCTCAAACCGAAGTTAAGTATGACATTTCATACCTTAGATGAAGCCGAGAACTTTTATTCGACATATGCTAAATGTGGGGGTTTTACAATGCTTAAGGGTGGGGGTTTAACAATGCTTAAGGGTGGGAATAAATATAAGGGAAGCCAAGTTGTGGATAAGTCTTGTTTGTGTAATAAAGAAGGGATATCATCGAGTCAACCTAGTCATGGTAGACGGGTTACTACTTCTAGAACCGTTTGCAAAGCTATCATTCGTGTAAAACTGAATGAAGAAAGTAATAAATGGGTGTTGTATTCATTTCATGAACCACCAAATCACATATTTACTTCACCCGGTAGAAGACATCTTTGCCCCGAAACCATTTGGTGTCGAATACGGATAGAAGAATAATGGATCAAATGACTCAAGCTAATATCCCTACTTGCAAACAAATGCTCATCTTTGAAAGTGCGAGCAGTGGTCACGAAAATATAGGATTCACCAAAAAAATTGCTAGAAATCTACTTAGAGACTCACACGAAACGTTGAAAGGACACGATGGAAACATTCTCATTGATTTTTTTTTTAATTGAAAAATTGACAGATCCTTCATATTTTTATGATTTCAGGTAGATCCGGAAGGTCGGATGTCTCATTGTATTTGGTTGGATGGTATTTCTAGGATGAACTATTAAGAATTTGGGGATGCACTTTACTTTGATGCCACATACAACATGAACTGATATGGAATGTTATTTGTTCCATTTTTCGGAATCATTCATCATTGGCAATCAACATTTTTGGGAGGTGGGTTCATTCCAAATGAGAATGCCTCTTCTTTTGTGTGGTTCTTTGAGAAGTGGTTAGGAGTAATGCAAAATCATTCTTCCTGCGGCATTGTGATGGGACAGGATCGTGGGATCGCCATTGCAGTGAAGAAAGTTTTTCCTGAGACTCGGCATCGGTATTGCATTTGGGACATATTGGATAAGTCACCGCAGAAAGTGCATATGTCTAATGATGTCGATAAGTTTAGGGAAGATTTGAAGACTGTCATATATGATTCCGAATATGTACATGATTTCGAAGAGAGATGAGTGCTTCAGAACTATGGAGTTGAGAATAATAAATGGTTGAACGATCTGTTTGAAATTCGTGATAAATGGGCACCCATCTTTGCAAGAGATTCATTTTGGGCTAGCATGTTGAGTAGCCAACGGGTTGATTCTATGCAATCTTCTTTGAAGTATCACACAGAAAAGAAGTACTCCTTATATGAATTTGCCGTCATCTTCGACTGGTTTTTGGAAAAGCAAAGACACGATGAACTTAAAGAAAATCATTGTAACCATGAGAGGAGACCGAAATTGAAGACCCAATAGGGCGTTGGAAGAAACATATGACGCGAATATACACTTTGAAAATATTCTATAAATTCCAAGATGAAGTTACAAAAAACTTATTATATAATGTGACTTTCGTTGCCAATCTTGACACACCGGATAGTTCAAGCTTTCATGTGATATTTTGTGGAGAATCGGAACCGGCGAGGTTGATTCAATTATGCAAACTCCGTCAAATTGTTACTTGTTGTTGTAACATGTTCGAATTCGTTGGAATTCCCTGCAAACATATTTTGGTAGTTCTTCAGTTTAGTCATCACATTTCTCTACCGAATATATATATTAAAAGAAGATGAACCCAGGATGTTATGAGAAGAAGTTATACATCTGTTCCACACGAAGGAAGTAGCCAAAATTTTGCTTCTCGCTATTGTGAATTGAGTCATCACGCAAAACAAATGGTTGGTCTTGGTTTTTCCTCCGATTATAGTTACAAGTACATGCTTGATCTTATGGTGAAAGGGATTGATGGCGTTTCTCATCTTCAAACACATCCCGAATGTAGTGCACTATCCCATGAAGAAGGACATGAACAACCCCATGCTGGAGGCAGTGGACATGCATGTGCACGTGTGAGGGACCCAGGACAGTGTTACAAAGGGAAGGCCTAAATGGAAGAGATTGAAGCCGATAAGAGAGCAAGTTCGTGGTGGTAAAAAACCTAGAAGGTGTAAAACTTGCGGCTTGCTCGTACTCGGGACATGATTCAAGAAATTGTCCAACCCTATTTGAGGGGTAATATATTTGTTACTTTTGTTAACTTATATTGAAAATTTCAATCATGCTTTGTATGTTGACGTGCATATATATATATATATATATATATATTGATTAACTTAAACCTGTCATTTATTTTAGGGCAACCGATTCATAAGAAGTTGTTCCAGCCGATGAAGAGAGTTCCAACGATAATTTTAATGAACCGTTGTAAGGTAAAATTTTAATGGGGTAAAGTATTTGAATTTTGTAAAATACCAATACTAATCTCCTTTTTTGTTTGAATTTTAATTAATCTTGCAAGTATTTATAGCAGGAAGCTCAATTGTCTCTGGTTGCAGCATATTCTTAATTACAACCGTGTATATATTTATATGTACTTGGTTAAACTTTTGTATGTTGGTTGTTTTCCACTTGTTTGATGATAATATATGTACTCGGGCACGAATGCTGATGGATGTGTGGATGTAGTGTGTTTGTTGAAAATGTTTTATTTGTTTTAGTTGATATCCATTATGTTTTTCGTATTGGGTGTTGATTGATGAGCCTTAATATGTTCTTGTTGGAAGAGTATGAGTATTGTGATTGTTGAATGAAATTGGGTACTATTGTATATTAGAGTAGAAATTGAACACAAATTGTTGTCATATCAGTTTTTTTTTGGAAAAAAATATATATATATACAAAAATTTTAATAAACCGAATCCGCTGTTGTAAACAACGGCTTCAGGCTAAAACGAATTTATGAAAATTTTGAGGGTAAGTCACAGAGCAAGTCCACAGAACCAAAAAATTTCATAACAACGTAGGCCGTTGGTGGAAACAGCAGCCTAAGTTAATGAATTTTAAATATAAAAAAAAACAAGTGAATCTCCTCTCAAGTCAGTGAGCAAGTCCACAGAAACAAAAAAAAAAATCATAACAGAAACAACGGCCTAAGTTAATGAATTTTTTAAAAAAAAATATACATGTAAATCTCCTCTCAAGTCAGAGAGAAAGCCAACACAGACCAAAAAAAATCATAACAACCTAGGTCGTTGTTGGAAATAACAGCCTAAGTTATTGAATTTTTTTAAAAAATATACATGTGAATCTGCTCTCAAGTCAGAGAGAAATTTCACATAAACCAAAAAAAAACCATAACAACCATAGGTTGTTTCCAAAAACGGCCTAAGTTAATGAATTTTTTTAAAAAATATACATGTGAATAGCCTCTCAAGTCAGAGAGCAAGTCAACACAAACCAAAAATATTCATAACAACCTAGGCCGTTGTTGGAAACAACGAACTAAGTTATTGGATTTTTTTAAAAATTATACATGTGAATATGCTGCTCTCAAGTCAGAGAGTAAGTCCACAGAAACTCAAAAAATTTCATAACGAAACAACGGCCTAGGTTGATATGAATTTTTTTGGGGCTTTTT
This sequence comes from Hemerocallis citrina, assembly GCA_017893485.1. Taxonomy (NCBI): domain Eukaryota; kingdom Viridiplantae; phylum Streptophyta; class Magnoliopsida; order Asparagales; family Asphodelaceae; genus Hemerocallis; species Hemerocallis citrina. The sequence continues at coordinate 78,137,239 of CM030367.1, forward strand.
TACAACTTTCTCTTCTATCTGTACGATCAGAGGTTCTTGAACTCTATACCAAAGACATTCATATTCTTGTATATTGTCTCTATATTTTATTAATTTCCTTTTTTAGAAACCAAAATGGACAATATATCATCGTTAAGGTTAAATTCTTAAATATTTTTATAGAAAATAACAAAAACAATTTTTTGTAAAAACAAAAATATTCATTTATAATGTTAATTATTTTTCGGTACTTCTAAAATACACTATATCAATATAAAACATATAAATTTAATATATTTTGGAACATATAAATTTGGAGACATTGTGAATATGAGAGAGTACATCCAAGTTCAGCTTATCTGAACCTTAAACCTAACCCCTAAGATTTACAATTGTAAATAAATTCCTCAAAAACTTGGTTGACTTTACCACCAGACTTTACAAATAGACATGTCGGTAAAAAAAATTAAATTTTTTTTTTGGTAAAATTAAATAAAATTCGTGTGAACGGCCTAAGTCTAATTTTTTTTTAAAAAAAACATTTCTTTGGCTGTTGTTCCAACAACGGCCTAAGTTATTGAAATTTTTAGGAAAAAAAACAAGTGAATCTCCTCTCAAGTAAGAGCGCAAGTCCACAGAAACCAAAAAAATTCATAACAACCTATGTTAATGATTTTTATAAAAAAAAATACAAGTGAATCTCCTCTCAAGTCAAAGAGTAAGTCCACAGAAACCATAAAAATTCATAACAACATAGGCCGAACAACGGCCTAAGTTAATGAATTTTTTTATAAAAAAAAAATGAATCTCCTATCAAATCAGAGAGCAAGTCCACAAAAACCAAAAAAATCGTAACAACCTAGGCCATTGTCGGAAACAACGGCCTAAGTTAATGAATTTTTTTTATAAAAAAAACAAGTGAATCTCCTCTCAAGTCAGAGAGAAAGTCCACATAAACAGAAAAAAAAATCATAACAACCTAGGTCGTTGTCTCCAACGAAGGCCAAGGTTAATGAAAAAAACAAAAAAACCAAAAGAATCAGCATCAACATAAGCTACTACATTTGCATACACATACATGCAACAATATCCACACAAGTAACCTTGCTTCACTAACACCAATCTGTAGCAAGTATCACATCAATAAGTACAACAAATAGTAAACTTAACTAGCATAAAAACCATTAAAATTTTCATTTTATACATTAATACCAAGTTCCACGAACAACACTAATCAAATTACACTCAACCTACCCCGGTGTGTAGTGTTGTGGCGCTTTCCTCTTCTGGGTAGGTTGTCGCAGAGTACGCCGAACTTGGGTTACTTGTGAGGAGTCGGTATCTGCTTCTCGCACTTCTTGATCTTCTTCTTCGTCCTCATCTTGTTGCTCTTCGTCTTGTGGTGGAGGTATTTCTAACTGTTGTTGACCCGGGTGAGATGACCAATTAATCATGCTCTTACGGCACTGTGAACGTACGTTAACACTTAAATAACGATCTAGTCGTTCGCCATCACCTACCTCTTCTAGTGAGCCCCAACACGAAGTAAGCATCTTCCGAGCGAAAGCTTTCATGTTCGCACTTGTCACGCCCCGCTTCCCAAAAAGGAATACGGAATACGAGTAAGCGACACAAGTCCAGCGAAAGGCTTTCACCATTCATTAGCTGTCAGGATCTTTATAACATATACAAGAATAAACAAGAGATATACAAGAGGAATAGTCAATCACGCATGCATAACTGAATTAATATAGTCAACAGGATTACTTGAAACAAGAAACAAGAATACTAAATTTCAAATAATAAAGTCTGGAACAAAACAAAAGTCTGGGACAAAATGTCCAATACAAAATAATCCATGTAACAAGTTACAATTATTCAAGATAAGCAACAAGAAATAAATAAATGTAGCAAGAAATCCAGCCAACTAAAATCTTTGATCACCTACTCCATCGGGCAGCTGGTCACCAAAGTCTGCAAGTGACAAATTCGCAGGAAAAGGAAAGAGAAAACAAATGCTCGTCAATGCAAGTTACGGGTCGCTTGTATTGCAGGCAACAAGTACAGGAAAAACAAATAGACAAGAATAGAGTAACAGCGGAAGCAAGTATAGTATGAAAAGATGTAACAGCAAAATAGAGCAACTAACTCTAAGTCAAGAACAGAACAAGTAGCATGGCAAGTTAAACGGGTGCAAGTGGCATGTAACAAGTGTCAAGTAGCATGTAAACGAGTAACGAGTAACGAGTAACAAGTGTCAGGTAATCATATATCATGTACAAGTAACAAGTAGTAAGTGTTAAGTGATCACGTTGTTTTCAAGTCTTGTGTCTAGTCCTATCTAGGTAGCACTTCATGTGTCCCAAATTATTACCACATGGTTGCTACATTCATGCAAGTTACATTTTAGATTTCATAGTGGATCATAGAGGGCATGTACTCAGAGACAAGTATCCAGCTCCAAGTACCAAGTATCAAGCTCCAAGTGTCACGTGTCAAGTGTGCAAGTGTCAAGTTTCGTGTACCAAGCTCCAAGTATCAAGTATCAAGCTCTAAGTATCAAGTATCATATAGGATCTATAGATCCTCTTCTGAGTACACATTTCTGTATTTTCCACTATTAGATCTTTCCATTTAACCTGGCTTGGTTTCTTATTATTATTACTTAAAGTAAGCATGGACCTGCACAAACAAGTCAAAAAATATGGTAAGACAACAAGGGACAAGTACAAGTTGAAATAAGGACAAGAACGGATGACAAACGACTCATCAAGGACTAGGACAACGAAACTTCTAGTTCTGGACAATAAGACACTACTGTACCAAATCTGAGAAGATTCTCGTTGCCGCAAACATGTAGATCTGGATCCGTCAGAAAATCTAGAAAATAGACTCTCGGCCGAATCAAGCACATATATACAAGTCATATAATAATCACGGAAACAGAGCTCAAAACAGAATCATATACATAAATCATGTTTAGCCAGAAATCACAAGGTTGTATTCACAAGCATGAAAATGGCATAAAAACTTATTGATTAAATCGAAGAAAAATCTGGAGTATTTCCCAATATGTCTAGTATCAGCAAATATAATTTCATAATATTCCAACATGGATATCATGGTCAAAGAAATTCAGGAAACAGCAAGAAATAGCAATTTTCTGATTCTGAAATGCTTGACACAACAGTTGTAAAACAGCGATAGATCACAAAGTATAGCTCGAAATACAAATCCGTCAAAAGGTTAATAAAATAGATACAGTAGGCTACATTTTATGTTTACAAAGTTTTTACCAAAAGCAATTAGAATCAGGTCGAAAACATGGTTATTTACTGAACAGCATGCAAAACTAGAGATATAGTACTTTGTTCACAAGCATAGAATAATTCATAAATGTCATCAAATAAATGTACAAAAATTTGGGATTAATCCCAGTCAAGTCTAGTCATAGCCAGCAAAATATTAGATCCAAATCTTATCTTTAGCATCAGTATTAAAATAATTAATTACACAGAAATTTCCTAAAACAGAATCTGGAATTTCTAACACATCTGTAGGAAAACAGCAATAACTCATAACTCGCATCTCAAAACTAAGATCTGTCAAAAATTCTTAAAAATAGACAGCGAGGTCTACGATTTATATTCAAAAATTTATTTGATTTACTGACCTCAACAGGGTCTAAAATACTATAACAAAACGAGTCAATAGAAAAAACAAAAATCTCTTCTTATGCATTAAATCAAATAGTTCATATGCAACAAATCCAAATTATAATAAAATACAAAACATGGTATAATAGATGTCCAAAACAACATGGTATGGATGTTTAACGAGTCTACCACAAGAGATTACATCTAACACATCAAGCATGCAACGAGGGTACAACATATCATGAATCACGAACAACATACATACATGCATCAAGTATCTAGATTATTTCTAAATTATTTTCATGTCGTGTGTGTAACAAAGACGACTACGGATGGATCAATAAAAAAAGACAAGATCTAACAAGGATTTTCATGAGGATGAATCTAGAATCAAGGTGGCACTACAGGCGATATTTAGTACTTGTATATACAACAAAAAGAAATACAAGTTACTTGCCTTGTAATTGACGACGGATCTGACGGAAAGAGAGAATAACGGGAATCGGTTCCCGGCACAAACACAATACCACGAACGGAACACGAACTAGATCACGAACACAATGCACGTATCGCGCACGTGCACTCAAACCCAAAACTCAAGAGGTCAAAACGCGAACACCCAAAGACACTACGGCAGCCAGGGGAGGAGGTGTGCATTGCGAGAGAGGACGACGGCGGCCAAGGAGTGGCACTGACGTCGGAAGGAAAGCAGAGAGAGTGTGCAGCACTGGCTAGCACTGCTGTTGTCTGCCTGGCGCCTGGGAGAAGGCAAGGAAAAAGGGGGTTGTTGGGTTTGTTGGGGTCGTGGAGGCAGGGCAGGGCGGCACTGCTGTGGCATCGCGGCAAGGAGGGAGGCGCAGCATAGGGGTGGAGATAATCGGGAGGTGTAGGAGGTGAGCACAACAGCTGGGGGATGCTCGGGGTCTGCAGTGGAAGGAGGGCGGCACAGAGGTGGGGACAGGCTAGCGATCGGAGGAAGGTCGAGAGAGGGGGATCGGGATGAGCAGGAGGTAGGGGGATAGATAGCAGCTAGGGGTTGAAGATGATTAGGGTTGGATTAGTAGGGGCTAAATAGTAGGTTATATAGGGGATGAAGTAGGGTTTTAATGATGTAACAGGTATTGGTGCAACGGGTATTGAGGGGGAAATCTAATAAGGGATGTATGATAATAGGGTTATAGGGTTAGATGACAATTAGATATGCCATAAAACAAATGATAGAATTAAACAATTCAATCGAAGACCATAATTTGACAGAATATTAAATTAAGAAAATATTCAAGGCCACAAAACTGAGGCAAAGGCAAAACAGATAAACTTATAGAGAACGAAAACATTACATGGTTCAGTAGGAAAAGAAGAATAAAATAGAACAATTACTTAGAAAAAGATAAATACATCCAAAATACAAGAAAATGGAAAACAAGGGTTACAGCACTGGCATTGCACTTAAGAACCTGTGCACATTCTTTTGCCATATCACATGAATTCTCAGTCTACAATAAAGTTCAAAAAATGGTAATTTTTCTTCCATGATAAATCCTCATTTTAAAAACAATTAATGTGAATTAAGAAAAAAATTTCCAAACATTTATCACTTACCAACGGTTGGTACATGGGTTTTGACGTATAATACGCCGGTGGTGATTCTCTCTGTCTCTCCGGAACTGGTACTTGAATGTCAACTGGTACTTTCGTCTTCAGAGATATGTACAAACGTGTTATTCTCTAGTAGCAATCCATGTACGTTATAATTGAAGTGTCATCGTATGGCTTCACATCATCTAACACCATTTCAAACCTTTGCTCATTCCAAATTCCTACATAACCACGATGGAAATCTACCCAGTCCTGATTTGGCATACGCCCCGTACCTCTAATGGCGTGTAACTCAGTATTGTAGTGGCGACGTATGGGAACATCCTGCTCCATACCAAATTGGCGAACAATTGCAGATACATAAGAGGGACAGTATCTCCGAGGAGTTAGGCAAGAGAACACCTCGAAGCATGGTTAAAATGTATGCCCTACTATAGCACTCCACGTCGTAGTCACTCGAGGCATCGGTCAATTTCCCATCAAATTTTTGCTTCAACCATGACATTCGGATTGATTATCCAACAAAAGACAATGGAAGTGATTGTCTTTTGTTAGAAGACTTTGGAAGTGATTGTCTTGATTGGCTATTTTAAAGATAATTCTGATGATTTTTTTTTTTTGAGAATTATTAATGAACAAATTATGAAAGTTGAATACTTCAGGGTTAAAGAAAATTGTTGTTTTGAAAATTTAAGTGTTAATGTTGAGGTTGAATATAACCTACTGTTGATCTCTAGAATGAGATAGTTGTTGGAATCTAGAGGCTAGGCGAGACCCTAGTGACCAGCAGTTTTATTATGAGATTTTGAGGAGTATTCAATGTGGGTTGACTCTCTCTCTCTTCGAGAAGTATCCAGTGTGGACTGACTTTCACTTAAGTTGGTTTAAGTCCGGTAGGGTAAGCTATCTCTAGGTTGTGATGATTTTCAAAACTAAAACTTAAGTTTAGGCACTAAGGGAAGATGTGATGAGGTATGGGCAAACACGAGTATGAGGGCCTAGATAGCGTGGTGGGAGGTATCTCTAGAATTATCCGGGTTGAGGCTTGTGGTGAGGGATATTACTCCAAAATTACTGAGATCTAGACGACGCTCGTGGGGTTTTTGTGTGATGAGGTACCGATGACAGTGAGGTGTGGGTATTCGCCTCCAGAATTACTGGGTGTGAGGCAGTGTGTCCAAAATTACTTGAAGTGGGAGTGCGATACTCAAGAATTATCGGGGTCATAGCTCGCGGTGTGGGTATTCGTCTCCAGAATTACTGGGTGTGAGGCAGTGTGTCCAAAATCACTTGAAGTGGGAGTACGATACTCAAGAATTATCGGGGTGGTACTAGATACTCACAGAATATCTAAAACATATATTAGTCACCGTAGTAGTAATTCATGGCGAGGGATTAAACCCTATATTGAGGAGTATGATAAGGGCTTGTCCTCGGACCTATGTAGTATGGGATGCATAGAATCCGAACAATTACACATTAGTGCATCGTAGTGTAGATTTGCATTAGGCATCTAAGGCATATCATACAATGACATGTTTAAGGGTAATCACTCTTCACACTTTGTTTTGCATTCAAATTGTGTTTGTGTTTGTAAGTATAAAGAATCATTATATTACGGCATAGTAAGGATGGACGTTTATAATATTGTGTCGGTTGTAAGCAACTAACGTGCCCATAATTTTAAGTGCAGGACTGGGATTTGTAAAAGAACACAAAGATGATTTGGTGCTAAAGATTTCTTTCAGATTTTAGTTGTTGTTATTCACGTTGTACTTTTTATCGTGTTGTAATTATTTATTTTCTGCTGCGTTAATGTAAAGGAACATGTTATATGAATAAAAGTTTTAAATTCCTTGTAAAATTGTACGAATTTGAAGTAAAAGATCCTGTTGTGCTATGAATTACCGTGTTTTGGAATTCGGGGCATTACAAAGGTAACTCTGTCAAGCCAAAACTCACACTTGCTAAGTTTCCTATAGAGCCGATTCTCCCTCAAAGTCTGAAGGACCAACCTAAGATGCTCAGCATGCTCCTTCTGGCTCTGAGAATACACCAAAATATCATCGATGAAGACCACCACGAAACTGTCCAGGAACGGAGAAAAGACCTTGTTCATCAGACTCATGAACACGGTTCGTGACTCCGAACGGCATCATAAGGAACTCATAGTGCCCATATCTGGTCCTGAAAGCGGTCGTCGGCACATCACTCGCTTTCACCTTAACCTGATGATACCCTGAGCGAAGATCCAACTTCGAAAAGACAGCTGCTCCGCTCAACTGATCAAACAAGTCATCGATCCTGGGTAGTAGATACCGGTTCTTCACATTAACACCGTTCAGTTCCCGATAATCGATGCACAGTCGATGGCTACCGTCCTTCATGCTGACAAAGAACTGGAGCACCCCATGGTGAAACGCTGGGCCGGATGAATCCCAAATCTTGCAAACCCTGAATCTGCACCTTCAGCTCTGCTAGCTCAACCAGTGCAATCCTGTAGGGACTCTTCGATATCAGCGCCATACCAGGCTGAACTTCAATACCAAACTCCACATCCCTATCAAGGGGTAAGCTAGGTAACTCCTCTGGAAATACATCCAGAAATTTTCGTACTACTAGAGGCGCAGCCTTACAGCCTGTGTGCAACTCCATCGCACATTTCTTCTGATCAACTGTGGTCTCAGCTCGGCCTAGGGGCATCTCCTCGGTATGGAACTCAAACTCTGCATGACCTGGGATTCGGAACACAACTTTCTTAGCCCGGCAATCAATGATGGCATGGGACTCACCCAACCAATCCATACCGAAAATGACGTCGAATCCGGAATTCCCAATGACGATCAGGTCGGCCTTGAAATCTGCACCACTAATAACTACGGCACTCTGTCTGCATTCCCGAGAACAAACAACAACACTGCCACCTATGACAATGCTCGAAGCCTCAGGCATGATGCTGCATGGCAACTGGTGCCGAGTTACAAAGCAGGAAGAGGCGAAAGAATGGGTCGCCCCGGAATCAAAGAGAACATAAGCAAGGAAAGAACAAACTAGGACAACACCTAAGATAGAGCCAGAAAGCAAGAGAAAAGAAATGGCGATCAAGAATGAGGAAAAGCAATGCAAAGCAGATAACATGAAAGAATAGAGCAAAGCAAGGAAAGAAACAAAGAAATAACAACAATGAAAAGCAAAGATACCTGCAACCACACCTTCGGCCGTCTCAGCATCTGCAGCTGTTAGGTTGAAAGCCTGACCTCTCCTGGGAATCGCGGTCCTCTGACCGACAATCTGGTGTTGAGGGGTAAGCGGTGGCCGAACCGAACTGCGAGCTGGCGCTACCCGATGAACTAGATCCCTGGCTGGAAGAGCCATCCTCTGCTGCGGGCAATCTCGCAAGGAGTGGTCAGCAACAGCACAGCCAAAATAATGGCGATTGGCGCGCCTGCAATCCTTGTGCTCATGCCCAGCAAGTCGGCAAAAGTCACAAAAACCAACTCTCGCAGGACCAGCAGAAGAGTAAGGAGCTGCCCTGACCATATGGGCTGGGACAGGTCTTCGAATCGGCCCACTAGAAGGCCTAGCAACAACAATAGAGTACTGAATAGTCCATTGGGGAGGAGCCAACCTACTGCGAGCCTGCTCCTGAGCTCGAGCTGCCTCAAGAGCCTCAGCATAAGTACGCAGATGAAGGAAGACGAGATGCATCTGAATATCTCGCTCAAGCCCCAGAAGGAATCTCTGAGTTCGATCCTCTTCGTTCGCCACTAAAACGGCTGCAAAGTGGCTAAGCCTGGTGAATTCTACCGCGTACTCATCCACTGACCTGGCACCCTATTTTAGAGAGTCTCATGTTACAATATTGCATGAACAATATGTAACAAATTCCAATAACAGAACAACGACCAACCTGTTTCAGGGCTAGGAACTGCTGCTCCATCTCTACTCAAGTGCGACTAGGGAAGAACTTCTCCAAGAAGCTCCTGGTGAACATGGTCCAAGCAATGGGCCGCGCAAGCCTTTCAGACTCAGCCCTCCACCAAATGTGGGCAAGGTCCACCAACTGGATGGTCACCACATCCACGCGATCAACATCAGCAACTCTCACTACCAATAACAACTGCTCCGTCTTGATCAGCCATTGTTCGGACTCCAAAGGCGTCTTAGTGCCAGAAAATTTGTCAGGGTGCAGCCTCATGAAATCCGCCACTGTACCCGAACGAGGAGAGAGAGATGCCTGCATAGGCACAACGGGAGTCGGATTCCGAGCAACCTCCAATGCAGCCATCACGAGATCATTGTGATTCTGCTGCATCTGGATCAATTGCTCCAACATATTCGTAACAGCCTCTAATCCAGGCTGTTCCTCCTGTGGACGGAAAGTGGAACCTCTACGAACCATGGCTTACACAATTCCAAAAACAATTAGCATCTAGATCAATGTTGATTATAATTCATTCATGTTATTGCATGGTCTGTATACTGTTGAGCCAATCCTTGATCGAGCCCAAACTTGTCTAATATATTAGTCAAGCTAATACATTAGCCAAACCTGGGGCTCTGATACCACTAAAAACCCTGTCACACCCTGCCTCCCCAAAAAAGAATACGGAATACGAGTACGCGACACAAGTCCAGCGAATGGCTTTAACCATTCATAAGCTGTCAGGATCTTTACAACATATACAAGAATAAACAAGAGATATACAAGAGGAATAGTCAACCATGCATGCATAACTGAAATAATATAGTCAACAAGATTACTTGAAACAAGAAACAAGGATACTAAATTCCAACTAATCAAGTCTTGAACAAAACACAAGTCTGGGACAAAATTTCCAATACAAAATAATCCATGTAACAAGTTACAATTATTCAAGATAAGCAACAAGAAATAAATAAATGTAGCAAGAACTCCAGCAAACTAAAATCTTTGATCACCTACTCCATCGGGCAGCTGGTCACCAAAGTTTGCAAGTGTCAAATTCGTAGGAAAAGGAAAAAGAAAACAAACGTCCGTCAATGCAAATTACGGGCCGCTTGTATTGTAGGCAACAAGTACAGGAAAAATAAATAGACAAGAATAGAGTAACAGCGGAAGCAAGTATAGCATGGAAAGATGTAGCAGGAAAATAGAGCAACTAACTCTAAGTCAAGAACAGAACAAGTAGCATGGCAAGATAAACGAGAGCAAGTGGCATGTAACATGTGTCAAGTAGCATGTAAACGAGTAACGAGTAACAAGTTTTAGGTAATCATGTATCATGTACAAGTAACAAGTAATAAGTACCAAATGTCAAGTGATCATGTTGTTTTCAAGTCTTGTGTCTAGTCCTATCTAGGGAGCACTTCATGCGTCCCAGATTTTTACCACATGGTTGCAACATTCATGCAAGTTATGTTTTATATTTCAAAGTGGATCATAGAGAACAGTGTACTCAGGGACAAGTATCCAGCTCCAAGTATCAAGTATCAAGCTCCAAGTGTCACGTGTCAAGTGTGCAGGTGTTAAGTAATCACGTGTCAAGTATCGTGTATCAAGCTCCAAGTATCAAGTATCAAGCTCCAAGTATCAAGTATCATGTAGGATCTATAGATCCTCTTCCGAGTACACATTTCTGTATTTTCACTATTAGATCTTTCCCTTTAACCACGGCTTGGTATCATATTATTACTACTTAAAGCAAGCATCGATGTCCACAAACAAGTCAAGAAATATGGTAAGACAACAAGGGATAAGTACAAGTTGAAAGAAGGACAAGAACGGATGACAAGAACGGATGACAAACGACTTATCAAGGGCTAGGACAATGAAACTTCTAGTTCTGGACAGCAAGACACTACTGTACCAAATCTGAGAAGATCCCTGTTGCCGCAAACATGCAAATCTGGATCTGTCAGAAAATCTAGAAAATAGACTCTCGGTCGAATCCAGCACATATATACAAGTCACATAATAATCACGAAAACAGAGCTCAAAACAAAATTATATACATAAATCATGTTCAAACAGGAATCACAAGGTTGTATTCACAAGCATGAAAATGGCATAAAAACTTATTGATTAAATCCAAGAAAAATCTGGAGTATTTCCCAATATGTTTAGTATCAGCAAATATAATTTCATAATATTCCAACATGGATATCATGGTCAAAGAAATTCAGGAAACAACAAGATATAGCAATTTTGTGAATCTGAAATGCTTGACACAACAGTACTAAAACAGCGATAGATCACAAAGTATAGCTCGAAATCCAAATCCGTCAAAAGGGTGATAAAATAGATACAGTAGGCTACATTTTATGTTTACAAAGTTTTTACCAAAAGCAATTAGAATCAGGTCGAAAACTTGGTTATTTACTGAACAGCATGCAAAACTGGAGATATAGTACTTTGTTCACAAGCATAGAATAGTTCATTAATGTCATCAAATAAATGTACAAAAATTTGGGATTAATCCTAGTCAAGTCTAGTCATAGCCAGCAAAATATTAGATCGAAATCTTATCTTTAAAATCAGTATTAAAATAATTAATTACACAGAAATCGCCTAAAACAGAATCTGGAATTTCTAACACATCTGTAGCAAAATAGCAATAACTCATAACTCACATCTCGAAATTGAGATCTGTCAAAATTTCTCAAAAATAGACAGCGGGATCTACGATTTATATTCAAAAATTTATTTGATTTACTGACCTCAACAAGGTCTAAAATACTGAAACAAAACGAGTCAATAGCAAAAACAGAAATCTCTTCTTATGCATTAAATCAAATAGTTCATATGCAACAAATTCAAATTATAACAAAATACAAAACATGATATAATAGATGTCCAAAACAACATGGTATAGGTGTTTAACGAGTCTACCACAAGAGATTACATCATGAATCACGAACAGAAATCTCTTCTTATGCATTAAATCAAATAGTTCATATGCAACAAATCCAAATTATAACAAAATACAAAACATAGTATAATAGATGTCCAAAACAACATGGTATGGGTGTTTAACGAGTCTACCACAAGAGCTTACATCTAACACATCAAGCATGCAACAAGGGTACAACATATCATGAATCACGAACAACATACATACATGCATCAAGTATCTAGATTATTTCTAAATTATTTTCATGTCGTGTGTGTAACAAAGACGAGTACGGATGGATCAATAAATAGAGACAAGATCTAACAAGGATTTTTATGAGGATGAATCTAGAATCAAAGTGGCACTACAGGTGGTATTTAGTACTTGTATATACAATAAAAAAGAAATACAAGTTACTTGCGTTGTAATTGACGACGGATTTGACGGAAAGAGAGAATAACAGAAATCAGTTCCCGACACAAATACAATACCACGAACGGAACACGAACGAGATCACGAACACAACGCACGTATCGCGCACGTGCACTCAAACCCAAAATTCGAGAGGTCAAACTGTGGACTCCCAAAGACACTATAGTAGCTGGGGGAGGAGGTGTGCATTACAAGGGAGGACGACGGCGGTCAAGGAGTGGCACTGACTTCGGAAGGAAGGCTGAGAGAGTGCGCAGCGCTGGTTGGCATTGTTGCTGGCTGGTGCTGTTGTGGCTGGCTGGCGCCCGGGAGAAGGCAGGGAAAAATGGGGCTGTTGGGGTTTGCTGAGGTCATGGAGGCAGGGCAGGGCGGCGCTGCTGTGGTGTCACGATAAGGAGGGAGGCACAGCATAGGGATGGAGATAGTCGGGAGGTGTAGAAGGTGAGCACAGCAGGCTAAGGGATGCTCGGGGTCTGCAGTGGAAGGAAGGCGACACGGAGGTAGGGACAGGCCAGCGATCGGAGGAAGGTCGGGAGAGGGGGATCGGGGTTAAAGGTGATTAGGGTTGGATTAGTAGGGGCAAATAGTAGGTTATACAGGGGATGAAGTAGGGTTTTGATGAGTAACGGGTATTGGTATAACGAGTATTGAGGGGGAAATCCAATAAGGGATGTAGGATAATAGGGCTATAAGGTTTAGATGACAATTAGATAGGCCATAAAACAAATGATAGAATTAAACAATTCAATCGAAGACCATAATTTGACAAAATATTAAATCAAGAAAATATTCAAGGCCACAAAATTGAGTCAAAGGCAAAACAGATAGACTTATAGAGAACGAAGAATAGTACATGGTTCAATAGGAAAAGAAGAATACAATAGAACAATTACTTGGAAAAAGATAAATACATCCAAAATACAAGAAAATGGAAAACAAGGGTTACAGCACTAGCAATGCTCTTAAGAACCTGTGCACATTCCTTTGCCATATCACATGTATTCTCGATCTATAATAAAGTTCAAAAAATGGCAATTGTTCTTCCATGATTAAATCCTCAATTTAAAAACAATTAATGTGAATTAAGAAAAAAATTTCCAAACATTTATCACTTACCAACGGTTGGTACATGGGTTATGACGTAGAATACGCCGGTGGTGATTCTCTCTCTCTCTCTCTCTGGAATTGGTACTTGAATGCCAACTGGTACTTTCCTCTTCAGAGATATGTACAAACGTGTTATTCTTCGGTAGCAATCCATGTACGTTATAATTGAAGTGCCATCGTACGGCTTCACATCATCAAACACCATTTCAAACCTTCGCTCATTCCAAATTCCTACATAACCACGATGGAAATCCGCCCAGTCATGATTTGGCATACACCCCGTACCTCTAATGGCGTGTAACTCAATGTTGTAGTGGCGATGTATGGGAACATCCTGCTTCATACCAAATTGGCGAGCAATCATAGATACATAAGTGGGACGGTATCTCCGGAGGAGTTAGGCAAGAGAACACCTCCAAGCACGGTTAAAATGCATGCCCTACTATAGCACTCCACGTCGTAGTCACTGGAGGCATCGATCAATTTCCCATCAAATTTTTGCTTCAACCATGACATTCAGATTTCGACAAAATTTCCAATATCATTCTCTTCATTATCATCAAACACTGTACCGAGGAGCTCATTACATAACTATATTTTATCGAAATACATATTACCCGTCTCGGCCATCCCATCTATTGGAAGACCATAAATCATGACGATATCTTGCAATGTCACCGTCCGACAAAATTTCCAATATCATTCTCTTCATCATCATCAAACCCTGTACCGAGGAGCTCATTACACAACTGTATTTTATCGAAATACATATTACCCGTCACGGCCATCCCATCTATTGGAAGACCAGAAATCATGACGATATCTTGCAATGTCACCGTCATCTCCCCCACCGGTAGATAAAAACTGTGTGTCTCTGGCCTCCATCGCTCAACGAGAGCTGCAAGAAGTGCTCGATCTAGTTTCACCTTACCCATCAAACCAACTGCGTAAAAATCAGCTTCAATAATGGGTACGCGAGTGCATCGTCAAAGTCTCGTGCGTACGGAAGTTACAATTTCGTGTCGTCCCTTGCCACACTTTCTTGGATTTGTGGTGGTCTTACAAAGTGAGTATTTCTTTATGAAAAGGTCATGGACCGCGATCTTCACCCGAAGACGATGCACCAACCTACACCAACATAGCAGCAAATTTTATTATTGTACATAAAATATTTTGTATCCAAATTCACAATGAAAAATAATAATACACGTACTTCTATGGTAGGTTCGCCCCTACCACTACCAGGATGGCTTCCAGTTCCCTCGTTCTAACCATTTATGTGTTAAAAAAAATATAACAATTGGTCAGTACACTATTCATATATGTATATACATATATATACGAAACAAAATATGTGGGAAAACCGCACAAACAACATCCACAAATTACGAAATTTTGTGAGTAGTTTGGAATTACCAAACACAAGTCAATGCAACTTGTAGCACGGAGTTTCGGCTCACGGTTTGTAAGATAGGCCAATCTATCGCTTTATCATTTTCTATGAGTGAAAGGAATACACGGCCGTATATTGCAACTGTGAGTTGAAACTCGCTTCTACAAGTTGTGTTGACTTGTGTTTGGTGACCCCGATCTGATCGCAATATTTCGTATTTTTGGATATCGTTTGTGCGGTTTCCTAGTGAAAAGTCACTCGAAAAATATCAAAGTATAATTGTTGTTGTTGTTTGATTAACGGTAGAAACCCACAAAAATGAGATCGAAAAATTCTACAACTTTGCGAGTAGGTCGGATGCACCACGCACGAGCCAACACAACTTGTGGAAGTTAGTTTCGACTCACGGTTTGCAGTGTATGGCAATGAATCATTTTCACTCACGAAAAAAAATCGAAAGCGATACACGGCCGTAATTGCAAACCGTGAGTCCAAACTCAGTTCTATAAGTTGCGTTGGCTTGTGCGTGGTGAGCTCGACCTACTCACAAAATTTAATTTATTTTTTATCTCGTTTGTGCGCTTTTACAAATAAATCAACGACAAATTCTACAACTACAACTACAACTACATTTTGGAAATAACAACTACTTCTACAATTCAATCTACAATTATCAAAAAACAATATACAATACACAACAAACATCTAACTATGCATCACTTGTTAAATTGTAGACTTAAAAAATAAAACAGAAATTCAATCAACAAACATAGCTATCTCTACTAAAAGCTAGAATTGAGTGAATACCTTGCACAATGTAGGTCTTTGAGAAGAAGAGAGAGAGGAGGTTGTGGCGTTGCTGTAGACGGATGAGGAGGACTAGAGTTTCAGAGAGCTCATTAGGGTTAGGGTATTTGGGAATCGGGTGATTCTAAGGAAGATGGCAAGAGTTCTAGAAGAGGGAGAGAGTGAGTGAGAGAGACTAGTGAGGGTGGATGGGTGGATTAGAAGGAGGACGAGATAGGGTTTTGAGTTTGGGTTCGGGAGTGAGAGAGAGAGAGAGAGAAAGAGAGAAAGAAAGAAAGAGAGAGAGAGAACATAGAAGGAGAGGGAGATTTGTACAAGTGTTTTAAAACACTTGTACAACATAAGTCGTTGCTCCAAACAACAGCCCAGTTTATACATAGGCCGTTGTGCATAACAACGACCAAGATTGGAATATGAATTTTGTTTTACCTTGGTCGTTGTTTTCAACAACAGCCTAGGTTCAAATTTGGCAGAAAAAAAATACAAGTCATCAGCAACGAGCATGAGAGAGTGAGCGAAATGCTAAGTCGAAGAGTTATTTTGGGTTGAAATACCCAATTTACCCCTCCGAAAGTTAAGTTAGAGAGTGGCTGATGGGCAGGAGAGATCCTAGCTGCTGGATCTTGATCGAAACGATCCAACGGCCAGGAAGCGAGTTTGCAACGGGTCTGCGCAAACAGACCCATTTGCAACCAAGCACTCCTCATCATATATATATATAATGACTTAAATTAAGATTACTATTACACTTTTGGGTTCTATATTGTGCTGCAACATTGCGTTTTTATATATTTAGGATATGCAATATCTTATAAAGCAAGGTTAAGTTTTTTTTTAATTTTAGGATTGTTGAAATTCAAAATTCCTTACGTGATCATGTGATTATAAAGATGAGTGTGATGCTTTTCATGTGATTATCCTCTTTGATCTAGTCTAAAATCGGATTTAAGCAAATAGAGTGAAAATGATTAAATAATTGAAAAAACAAAGTTTTTATACTCCAATATTGCGAGTTGCTTAGTAACTAGGGATACTCATCACAAATGTTTACTTTTACGTCAAACAGCAACTTGAAATATGATTTAGAGTGCCCGGTTACGTCAAAATTACTCTAAGTGTGTGACTTGTTGAGTAACCGGGTGAATCCATTACAAATGTTTGCATTCACGTAAAAAATCAAGTGACAACTTAGAGGAAAAAAATATAATAATAATAATAATAATAATAATAATAATAATAATAAATGTAAACGCGCGCGCACACACACACACACTCTAGTTTGCTACCTAGTTTGTAGTAGAAGTGGTTGTAGATTGAGATGTTACATGATTCAGTTGCATTAATTGCGTGATAAATATGATTAGCTTTGGAATTATGTATGAATAATTGCATTAGAGAAAGGGAGCATGCTTACTTTTTCTTTATTTGCTATTGTTTATGTATTAAGTTGAAGATTTTATACTTGCATGATAAGTCCTTTGGGTGCGATGAGTTAAGCGATGAGTTAAGCCTAATTATGATTACTATCCTTTAATTCCTAGTTTTTTTTTTCTCGAGGACAAGCAGAATCTTAAGTTTGGTGAGTGTAATTTTTACATGATTTTTATTACTCTTTTTATGTATTAAAGTTGCAAGTTCTCATTTATTTCGTTCTATTTTATATTCTTTCAACTTATTTTTAATTATTTGTTCGTTTTTGAAGAAATGAGCTGGATAAGTGCAAAATGTGGGCATTTTGACAAAATCAAGAAAAAAAATAAGGATAAAGATTTCAAAATTCAAATTGATTTTATGTGAAGATTTCTAGAAAATTCGAACACTCAAACGTATGTTTTTATAAATTGGCCATTTGAAGAACCAATAGAAAATATTATGGTTAATAAGGGGGTGGAATCAAATTTTGCAATAAAAAAAATAAAGAAGAAAAAAGCCAACACATAAGTGGGTGAGTGGATTAGGTTAGTTAGATAATTAGTTAAAATTCTAAAGACTAATCTTAATCTTTGGTTTTAACTAATTAACTGCTAATCTCACTCAAATCTCTATTTAAAGGCAATGACCACAATCCCTTCACCACCGGGACCAGAGGACTTGGCTTTGCTGCCGAAACTTGGATTTCCTACAGGATTGGTCCTTTTTTTTGGTCAGGACTTGATCTTTTGGAGGAGAAGTCTGAGCAAAATGAATGCTTTCTTCTCTCTTCTATTTTTATTATTATTATGCAATTCAATAATATATTTATTAGTTGTAAATTTGTCATGAACTAATTTTAGTTTTATATGACTTCGATGTAGCCTAGTTTTGAAAACACAATTTGAATTTCATGTTATTTTATTCTTCTACTTTTCATGGTTGTGTATTTAATTTTTGTTATTAATGCTTGTAATTTTCTGGCCAACTATTGTTTGATTTATTGAATTATAGGGGATGCCGAAAGGTAACTTGTTATTCAGAATTATAGAGTTAAATACCATTGATTGAGAAAAATTAGAGATAATTTACCACGATTAATGTGACTATAGAGAAATCTATATAACTTAATAAATCTTCAAATAATTAAATTCGCATAGAGATGTGACGAATTATTAGTTGGGGATATGTTTGGTGTTATTCGAGATAAGACATCGAATAATTAGGGAATTTTGGTTTACAACTTGGAAGAATAGAGTTTTGAGTTTCACGAAATTATAAATTATGTGAGATTAGCTAGGTGAAGCCGAAAGCCCTAGAGTTAGTTTTGCTATTAATAAACCCTAAAATTTCAGATTTTGTTCTTTTTTATTAATTTAGTTTTTCCTTTAGTTTAATTTAATGTAGTTGTTATTTTTATCAAATATTCGATTCTCCAAATAGTAGATAATATTGTGAATTTCAGTACTCAATAAAATAATTAGTCCTTGTGGGTTTGACACTATTTTCTTTGAAAACTATACTACTTGTTATGATATTTGTGCACTTGCAGATTATTCCATCATTAGCCATCCAGATTCAGATCATGAATGACAATCTTCCTCAATAAAAGAACTCATTTTCTGATTGCTCCGACATCGAAAAAAGTAGCAACAAGTGAATTTATAATTATTTCTTATCTCCTTGTAATAACTTCCTAACAGAACAAAACAGAATTTGGTGTTTAGTAGCATGAGTTTTACATTCAAACAAATCAAACTTTTGGGAGCTTACCTTTTTTCTAAGGTAAAGGTGGAGTATGGGCACCCTATTTCATTACAGGGAAAATAACGAAACAAACCCAGAAAACTTGGGCCAAGCAAAAACAAAATGCACTGAAAATAAACCTCCAACAACCCTAGGAGGATAGGCAATACTTGAAGCAAAATAATAATAATAATAATAATAATAATAATAATAATAATAGTAATAATAATAATAATAAAGTGGCATGATATCCCCAACGACGGCCATGGGGGGTGAACTATACACAATGGTCGGACATATCTCGATCTCCTTGTTGTCATAAGCCTGCTGAGGAAATTGCTTCGAGATGTGCTTTCTGGCTCATGCGACTACTTCCTCTACCCAGAAGGAAATCAGGTGCATAATTTGAGTGAGTTTGCCATGGATGAAATTAATACAAGAACCATGAAAGTAAAAATTATTCATGTCTAACCAAAGTGCTCAAGTTGTTGCAGCTGCCGCAATATACCATTCCCCTTTTCATGTTGTGTTGATTTCTCGCAAAGGTGCCACCTATCCATAAGTTGTCGTACGAGGTTGGAAAAGTGTGTACTCTGAGAGCTCGAAGTATTTCGAGCCAAACAACTTTGCTTCTAGGGCAATTAAGGAATAGGTGGTTCCTTGTTTCTACATGGGCATTGCAAAAACCACAAGAAGTGTCGATTGTTGGTTGTCTCTTGGCCAGGTTATCTCGGGTGAGGATCGCGTCAATGAGAACTAGCCACAAGAAAACTCGTAGCTTGAGTGGGGCTTTTGCTTTCAAAACTACCGATGACCTCCACCGTAATGAATCCTTGAGTAGAGAGAGCATACCGTGAAATGTCTCATCTTCTCTATCTCTCATGAACAACTATTCAATCCTGACATACATCTAACTCTAGAGTTCGCAATGTGTTATCATAGTCCTTCCAGCCTAATCTTCAGTTGTAGAGTGAGCCTGGAATTAGGGACGAGCCTCCAGCAGCCCCCTTTCTAGGCTTTGGCTATGGACGTTTTAAGTTGCAAGCATATGTGGAATAAGTCTGGGAATAGTGACTTTAGTAGCTGTCCTCCATACCACCAACCCTTCCAGAATATGGTTGAATGCCCATTAATTTCCCGGGAAGGAGGAGGTACAACTACTGAATGGATCATGGGGTTTGGTGATTCTTCTCCAGAACCATCCTAGGTCCTACACAGAAACCCTACAGTCTCATTCCTTTGCCCTTGAGGTATTGCTGAATTGAATCTTGCCATCCCTCACCACTGAGATGGTAAATTTTCCATCACTTGCCTAGTAGGGCGATGTTCATGTCCTTGATATCAATGATACAAAGACCCCCGTGCACTTTACGCATGCATACTTTCACTCATATAATCAGGTGGTACCCACCTCTGGACGGATCCACTCCTCTCCAAAGATTTTTTTTTTCAAACCATACCTATACTTTGGATTAACCACCTTGGGATCTCAAAGAACGACATGTAATAGGTTGGGAGGTTGGAGGGCACTGCGTTGATGAGTGTCACCCTCCCTTATATTGACAGATATTTTCCCTTCCACTCAATGAAGCGTGTTTCCACCTGATCAATAATAGGGAGCCAGTCAGCCTTTTTGAGTTTGACTGGTCCGAAGGGTAGACCCAAATATTTGATGGAGAATGATTCAACTTTACAGTTTAGTAGTTTTGGCGTGTTCTTGTATCTCTTCATCTGAGAATGCAATGGGGATGGCGCTACTCCTGTGAAAATTCATCTGTAAACCTGACCATAATTCAAAGCAATACAATATTACTTTGAAGGTCACTATCTCTTCGATTTTGTCGTTACCAAAAAGTAACGTGTCATCCGCATATTGCTGAATGGAGCAATATGCTCGGTTTCTACCAGACTCATAGGGGAGATACCATATATCTTTACAATTGTTAGTCATTCCCTGTAGGGCTTCAGCGACTAGAGTAAAGAGGGAAGAGGATAATGGGTCGCCTTGGCGTAGACCCCGTTTGCAGAAGAACGGATGACCATCACTCCCATTAACCATAATGGAGGTTCTACTCATATTGAGGCACTGTTGGACCCATAAGATCCATTAGGGCCAAATCCCATTCCGAAAAGAGTTTCAATCACACAATCTCACTCAAATGAATCATATGTTTTCTCAAAATCTAGTTCAGCAGGTAACTCCTGGAGTTCGTGGAGTGACAATTTTGCAGTCTCTTCGGCCGTTGCAACACAGTCCACGATGCATCAACCCCTAATAAAACCCGTATGTTCTTTTCCAACCAGCCAATCAATCAATTTTACCTATTCGTGATGCTTGGACTTTGGAGATGATTTTTGAGAAAGCATATGATCCGATTAATATTGTAACAATAGGCTTTCCATGTAGGGCTGTCAACGGGCTGGATTTGCGCAGGACCTATATAGGCTCGGGCCCGAGCACGAAGTTTAAAACATAGGCCTGAACCAGACCTAATTGTTCTTCGGGCTTAAAAAACTAGGCCCGAACCCGGACCCGAATTAGGCCAGATAATAGGTTTGGGCCTAGGCCTGAACTACTTATGCATGTTCTAATATATAACTTTCCTATAAAATAAAACTATATCAATAATAATATACGATAAAAAAATAACAATAATAGGAATACTACAAATTTGAGTCATTCACATCTAATTTGTCTATTTTCATTTAATTTTATATACAAGACATAATTTTTCTATCTATAAACTTTAACACTCATATCAACTTACTTACATGAATATCCTCTAAAAAAACTCATGCATAAATATACATGATGTATATATAAACATACACATGCACATATAAAAATTTGATTCGGGCACATCGGGTCTAAGCACTTGGGCCCGAGCTTTGCCCGAATTTTTCTCGGGCTTAAAATTAAGCCCAAGCTTGGTCCAAAATGAGAATTATTAGCCCAAACCCGTTAATTATCGGGTTGGACCTAGGCAGGCTCAGGTTGGATTCGGGCCAATTGCCAGCCTTAATTCCATGGAAGAGATTCGGATTCAACAATTTAATGGGCTTGGATCCTCATGCAATATTTTAGTGGATCCACAAGTATCGCGTAGGATCCGACCCGTTATCACCCATCCCTGTTGCAAAAAAAAAAAGGGTTTTTAACATGTGTACCCCTAACAAATAAGCTAATATCATATATACCCCTCACAAATCAATATTATCACATTTGCCACTAACAATGTAAATCTTAATCATATATGCCCTTCAGGTTACAAGACATCCAATAGGGAGGAATATTCTGTTTTTCTTAATGGAATTAATGAAAAATGACTAAAATACCCTTCTATCACCTATTTTACAAATGGATGTTTAATAACAGAGGTGACTAAAAGATAAAATGACCCAAATCTTGAGCTAAATGCTGTGTTGTTACATTTTAATTTTCTTGTTTCATACTAGGGTCGGGTTTGTATTTATACTGAAATACACGCTAAGCTGGACTGATACTAAGCTAAATCAAACAATCATTTTACATTCTATATACAAATAAAAATCCCGTGTTCAAGAAAATTTCGCACCAAACTGCTCAAAAAGTTTCACATAAACTTACAGGGATGTATTGGATTGGAATTTGAAAAGAATTTAAAAGAATTGAGAATCTCAGTATTTAAGGGATTTATGGAGAATTCACCGAAAACTTTGACTGGGATTTATAAGGATTTTAAAATAGTTTGATGGAATTCTTATTATGAATTTGATGGAATTCGAAGGAATTCGATGACAATTGAACTTTTCCTACACAAGATTGTATTCTAGGTTGTATTTGCAAGAAGAAATTTCATCAATGAAATGTCAACTAAATTTTGTACATAAAATTAAGATTACAAGGTCACAGACATTGTCTTCTGTGAAACACAGCTAAGAAGTTCGATCGTAATAAAAGCTCCTACCAAATATTTCACCTCACCAAAGCATGTTCTCTTTTCTCTCTACATGACTGTACAATGCTAATTAGAGGAAATTTGCCTCCTTACTAACATATGAAACAAAAAAGAGAAATACCCTTTGTTCTGCATTAAAATAAGGAATTTAGATATGTATGATCCCGGTAACGACTGTACTGAAGGAGACCACCATGAGTTCTATCCCCTACACCAATAAAGAGTGCTTCTGTGTCTGGACTGAATGAAATGCCTGAAATCTCACCAAAAAATCGAGCTCCTGCTTCTTAGTGCATCCACTTTCCACATCAAATATGTGCACAAAGTCTGCAGGCTCTGCCACTGCCATGAACCGGCCATCAGAAGTGAATCGGATGGATCTTATCGCTCCAATGTTTCCTCTGATAACTGTGATTGGATTTGTGAGGTTCCGTGCATCCCAAACTCGGCAGGTTTTATCTTGATTGCCTGTGGCAAATATATGACCATCTAGATGCCAAGCTGAAGCAAAAGAGTAGTCTTTATGACCTTGTAATTCTTTGACAGTCTGAAATAACGATTTAAAATTTAAATGTGATTACTAAAACAAATCATAAAAGAACCCAAAAAAAAAAAACTGCATCTGTATAAACCATGATTACCATTCCAGTTTGGGAATCTATTAGAAGTCCCTCGGGATTGTCTCCGACGATGAGAAGAAGCTTCCCATCAGGCCTAAGTGATGTATGCTGCAAATGTAGAAACACCTGTAAGCAACAGGAAACAAGTATGTGAAGTTAACTTCACATTTAATTAGCATAACCACCTTGAAAAGTCTTCAACAACATAAAATTAATATGATTTCATATCTCTACAAGAAGTCAAAATCACACTCTAAAACCAAAGTACTCAGCTTTAGAGGATCAGCTTTCTTTACTCGATGTTAACACGGAATCTCAATAAAGTCAAATCAAAGTAGCTTAGCTATTGCATGCTAAGTAATTGTCTCTTAACAATTCAAAATTCCTGTCATCCTATAGAAACAAGTATCTCGAGACTGTTTCAGCACATTGAATTTTGTTCATAAGTGTTCGCCGTCTCAAACTAACTTCTAACATCATGAGGTTGTTTAACCAAGTATTAAAAAATGAAATGAAATATGGAGCAACTTACGTTTACCGGCCAACCAAATCGAAGATTCTTGGAAAGTTGAAATGTCTCCATGTCAAAGTCTCGAAGTCCACAATCTTTGTTTGAAGCCAAGAAGTGCATGGCACCACTGCATAAATTCCAATTTATTGTTAACTCACTAGAGTTACAATGAAAACAACCCAACATAGAAGAGAGAGATGGCGGTGGTGAAGCACCTATTACTGTCATAAATCTCGACAGCATTAGAGATCGCGTTTTCATCGTGTGTTGTCCGGCAACAATAGCTTATTCCCTCCCTATTTATATACTGCACCATGCATGAAATTAAGAACATTAGTCAGATACATAGATAATAGTGTACATTTTGTGGGCAGATTTAACTCTTGATTGTACATGTACCTACGTGATTGACATTAAATCACAACTATTCATCCAATTAAGAGCACCATCAACAGATTAAATTCTAGCCTCGCTTCGCTGAAGTTTAATAAAGAAAGGTGCAAATTTGGGGCATTCATGAAGAAAGCTTTTGCACACAAGTAAATAATGAAGAAAAGCTACAATGATAGGTCGTGTTCATAATAATATTGCACTTCATATTTGAAATCAATTATGGATCGAATGTACTATTCAATTCAGAGAGTAACATTCAATTCTGATTTGAGCAAATCATGCATCCGAAGCATATTAATCAACACATTATAACAAACGAATATTCTAACTTTTAGGCCCATCCCAAATAGCTGGGCGAGGCTGCTGTTGACGACGAACGGGGAAGGAGGACATGGTCGGGGTTGGGTGGCGCGTGTGGGGGGTGTGGCGACGGGGTCGCCGGAGGTGGGGGTGGCCGGAGCTGGTCGGGGGAGAGGGGGGAGAAGATGAACAGTAACTGACAATCAATTTCTTCACAAGAGGGGTGGATGCAACTGTGGGGAAGGAGGAATCTCTAATGACTTGAAAGTTTCTACGGTAAACGTGAGAATTGCAAAGGCTTTTGGTATTTATACCTCAAACCCTAGATTCCATCTAAATCCTCCAAATTCTCAATTCTACCAAAATCAATAACTTTTTGAATACACCGAGAATTGAATAGGGTCATTTAAAATCTCAATTGAATACACTGAGAATTGAATAGAATCACTTAAACTCTCAATTGAATACACTGTGACTTTTATAAACTTCTTTAAAATCCTAATTGAATACACTAGGATTTTCACATTCTTTTAAATTCTTTTCAAATTCCAATCCAATACACCCCTGTTAGAAATTAGTCTAACTTTGATTAGTCATAATTAGGATTCTACACGTCATACAGGTGTTCACTCCTGATGTCTACTATATCTGCACAACTTAGCTTATCTTTAGTTCTTTGAGAGAGGTTTGTTTTCTACATATATCCACAATTTATTTGTAGTATTTTTTCTATCCACATTTATATGATATTGTTGATGCAAGAAAAAAAATTGTTCTCAAATGGTCCCTACTAAAATACTTGGAATTTTCTTCATTCAGTAATAATAGCTTCCAGATAATGGAAAATGACTGATAGAATCTTCTATCATTCCCCCTAACTTAATGGAAAATGACTAAAATGACTATGATAGAAGGGTATTTGAGTCATTTTTCATTAATTCCATTAAAAAAAAACAGAATATTCCTTCCCTATTGGATGTCTTGTAACCTCAAGGCATATATGGATTAAGATTCACATTGTTAGTGGCAAATGTTATAATATTGATTTGTGAGGGGTATATTAGTATATATGATATTAGCTTATTTGTTAGGGGTACACATGTTAAAAACCCAAAAAAAAAAACAAGAGATAAAGAGCACAGAAGAGAACGAAATAGAAGAAAAATCTAGGATGCCCTATCCAGTATGATACTCGTTACTAGTCGTTGGTGCCAACAACCGCATCGCCATTGATTTCCCATAAAGCGACGCGAGGTCATTAATGATGATGAGCAGCAACAGCCCTTCGTCGTCGTCGTCGTCGTCGGTGGCGGCGGCTGCTCAACTCTCAGTTGGAGTAAGATTTACCCTCCTATTTTCCCATTGTTGAATCGGATCTGATGTCATATGATCTCATCGGATCTTATTGAATCTCTTATGTCTGTAGATCTAGTTACAGATCTTTGATTCCATTCAAACAATGACAGATGTATTTACTCTGATTTGAATTGTTCACTTTTTCCCTCTAAACCCTAGGCCTAGGATGAACTGCATTCTCTAATATCGATTTGGGTTTTAAATGGATAAACTAGTCGATATTCTCATAAATGCTTAATTATAACGTGATTGATGTTGGGATGCTGTGGGTTAGAACATTAGTTAGATAAATCCATGGCCATTCAAAGAAAAAAAAGAAGAAGAAAGCTTTGTGATAAATTCTTATCGGTCCATGTACTATCCACCGAGGTTCTGTGGAGTCCGTATTTGATGGTGGATAGCTGGGTGAGTTAAGCAATGTTACAGAAGGTGGTATGCGTGTGGCACATTGAATGTGGCCGCATATACCTTTGTATCCCATTTTAAGCTATATGTGGGATAAAAGCCACGGGATTGCTGCATATATACACCAAATGATTCCGTGGTTTAGAACACTGAATGAAGTAGTGGGCAATGTGTAAAATGAGAGATATGTGTCTCGCATATCTAAATATTGATGTTATTATGTGTAATGCTTCGTCCTAAATGTCTCGATCCTAATAAAAATCGTTTTACTTAAATGTAAAGGCCTTAGAATCTAACTTGATCTTGTATCCAACTATGAACAATAATGGCCCAATCCTTTAAAGTAAAAGACTTCAAATTTATAAGTACAAAGAAAAAAGGAAAGTACAATCTTAAACAACGAACTATAAGAAAACTATTGTATAGTTCCTATGAAATACACCATGTTTATTGGCATGTTAAGCAATATGTTGTGCAGAATTCGATATGTAGGTGACAATGACTAAAAAATTACAGTGGAAGATAAATATCTATGCTTATAACAAATATTCACTGACATGTCGAATTGGTCTTCCAAAACTGGCAAAACATTTAGAGTAACACTTAGCAGCTCGTGACCAAATAAGTATCTATATATCAATGATTGATCAACTATTACTTGATTCAAACTCCAAGGTAAATTAGTTGAGACAAATAAGCAGAGCACATGAATTGCTAGCGATCCTCCACCAAATTATTTGTGCAAGGAGAACTACGGGAATTTCCAAGGATAGTGTTGATGGAATTGTAACTTGTCGCTAATATTTAGAACTTATAAAACAAGGCCCGTTACCACACTAATACTAGGATGTTGGCCAATTTCTAGAACTAAGAACTTTTTTTTAACAAGACTTCACTAGTGATGACTAATTGAAACAAATTTTACCTTGAATACCTAAATCATAAAAGTTAAGTGGCTATTGATTAATGATGATTTTCTAGGGATTAGGCAAACAAATGAACAAAAATACATTCCTTTGAAGGTGTTAATTTAGAGGTCATGCTCTCCAACTTATCTGTGTATTGGATGCAAATGTATAAAGTCTTGTGATTTGGAAGCTTCGTAGCATATGCCATTTTTTCTATGTATATGCTAGTTTCAGTTGAATATATTTGCAAAGCACAAATTTCTATTCAGGAACATTGTATATGATGTGTAGATCAAAATGTGTTCAAGTAAATTAACCATGCAATTTGGTAGGGAAACTGTTGCTAGGAGAATAGTTTTAACATTTTAGGGGAACAATTTATTCTTTACATTTAAGAAAGCTTTACCTTACACCTCATATGGTTGACACAACTTTGTATGTGACTTTTATTCATATAACATTGTTTCAGGCCAGTAGAATGGATAATATTTGTAGAATATGGATGTACTTGATTATTGAGTAAGGGGAGTTGGTTGGGGAACAAACAACTCAGAAGGTAGTTAAAACAACAAGTGCATCTTATTGGGTTAAGCAAAATTATAAAATGAATATAACTGAAAAAGATAATATAGTGAAGAAAGAAACTAACAAATCTATTTGTGTGATGTATTTTAATTTCTATGATAATTTATTGAAGAAGTTAAATGTTAAGTAGAAAGAAAAGGATATCTAAATCTGCCAAAGATGGGAGAATAGAGAAGTAGGCAATGTTATTAATATTTAGTATTGGAAGTTTAAGAGTCTTAGTAAAAATTGGATTAAATTAAAAAATAAATCGAAGAATTTTATAAGTTGTTTAACTAGTCTCTATGAGAAACTTAGGCTAGAGATTAATGATTTGCTGCAGAATGAAAGTGATGTAAAACTAACCCTAAAATAGAGAATTTTCAAAATTCTTAATAGATTAATTTTACCAATACGTAGTGCTGATCAAAGTTAGAAGTTTTAAATAGTTAACTGGTGATGGATTTTCAAGAACTGAATTACGTTTAACAATCCCAATTAATAATTCAATTATAACAATCAATAATTAAATCCCTAAGTGTTCTTAGCAAGTAAAAGATTCAATACTGATTCGTACTCTAATCAGGCAAGTGGAACACTCAATCTCAATTGTTTGTGGACGACAGTTAAATTGAATAATATAATAGAGATAGTAGTGCAGTATAACACAAATATTTGAGAATTGAAAAGAGTATACCGAGGGTTCGAAGAAATCAGCGTAGATCTTGGAAGAGCACAGCAATGGCAGCAAAAACTTCAAGAGCACTGGCAGCAAGAATCTCAAGAGCACTGGCAGCAATAGCAATGATGGGGCCACGGATCTGGCCGACGTGTGGTGGTCGGCTGGCAGCGTTGGTTGCGTCGCGGAGGGCGTCGCGACGGCTGGAGGCGACAGGGTGTGCTTGGGTGGCGACGGGAAGAGAGGAGGCCAGGGGGTGTCGATCGGGTGCTTGGGTTTCGGGGATTTGAGTTGAGGACGAACAAGGGCGGGAGACGAGAGAGAAAAGGGGGGACAAGGGTGAGAGGTTGACGTCGATGGCGACTGGGGGTGGCTGTGGCGGTTGTGGGGTGAAGACGTGGGGCTAGGGTTTGGTCGGGATCAACAGGAGGGGAAGAGGCAGAAAGTGAAAGTGACATGAAAGTAGATGACGGCTGATTAGGGTTTGGGTTTGATTTTGTGATTTGGGAAATTAGGGTTAGGGTTTTGTTTTTGGGGAGTTTTTAATTTGGGGGTAGATTTTAGAGTTTATCACAAATTCTAAAATTGTATTAGGATTTATTACAAACCCTAATAAGTTGGATCTTAATTGTATCACACAAAGGAGAGATGGAGAGCAAAACTCAACACAATAATTTTGTAATCAAGAATAGCATATCTTTCTCATTAATCTTATGGCCTATAAATAGGCTCAAAACAAATCTTGATACAAATCTCAAAAGATTTTAAAAATCTCAAAAATATTCTAATGCAAAAAGAAAGATTACATATGGCTATAATTGCCAAAAAAATAAATATGGTACTGAAATAAAATACTAAATTAAATAGAATTTATGTCCTCATCAGAAAGTCTCAGGTACTTCCATAAAAGTAGGCTTGACAAAATTAAAGATGCTATAATGAAAATGAGAAGGCTCTATTAAATTTAAAAACATTTAGATGAGGGTTTGGACTGTAGAATGACAGCAAAGTTATTTAATTAAATTATAAACTACTAAATACCTAATGAGTGGAACATTTGAATATCTATATGATAAAACACAAAGAAAGCTATCAAGTGGCTCTCATTCAATCCCCCCAAAAATTAAAGGTCAAGATCTAATCTTACAAAACATATTTTCCCCTCAAAAGTTTCCCCCAAAACTCAAATTCAAATCTCCCACCCAAAACAACTCCTATATTCATTTATTTATTTTTCTCTCCCTCCCTCCCTCCCTCTTCTATTCAAAAAATTAAGAAAATAAAATTTTAAAAAAATTTTAAAATATTAAAAAACTAAAAAAAATTAAAATTTTTAAAACTTTAAAAATAATTCAAAAAAAAATTAAAAAAATCATATAATATATTTTTTGCTCTATGTTTGCTACTTCAATTAATTTGCTGGACCTCCAAAACTATTTTATATGATCAAACAAGGTGCACCGTTCTGAAGACGTGCCATAGGCACGTGTCAATGGGCAAACCTAGTCTACTTATAAGAATGAAATAGATGTATTTTTTATATTAAAAGCCATATGGAAATTTGAGATGGAGTAATTGAGCAAAGATTAAGGAAAAAATAAAGCGCATAATCAGTTAGATTTTTTTATACTTTTGAGAGGTGATTGAAAGAATAAAAGTGTCAGAATCAGTTTTGTTTTTCTTACTCTAGAGGTGACTGAAAGTCATTTATCTACTAAAGACAATTGATGGAAAGATATAGCAAGAAGGAAAAAGAACTCAACAAGGTTTTTATTGATCTGGAGAATACTTAAGATAGTCTCTAGGGTCAACTAATTACTACTTTAAGAAGATTAATGATGTGCATGATGAGTAGGTAGGAGTGTTAAAATATTTGGTGGGTTGACATCACTTCTCTATCATTATAGGGCTGCACAAAGTGACGGCATTCAGTCCTCATTATTTTGCATAAGTTATGGATTAACTCACTACATATACTGAATATGAGGTCTATGGTTTGAGTTGTTTGCTAATGGCATTTTATTAGCTGGCGAGTTCGTGATGGGATAAATGCCAAATTAGAAAAGTCAAGGGATGATTTAGAGTTGAAGGGATGCTCAACAGAGCATATGGAATGTAAATTTAGTAGAAATATTAGTATTAAGGGTGTCATTCACTTGATAGAAAATAACGCAGAATGCCAAGGTGAAGAAGTGTTTGGGGAACATTGTGTGATCACAAAATACCTAAAAAAAAATAAAAGGAAAGTTCTATAAGACAACTCTGGCCAACTATGCTTTCTGATTGAGAATGTCAGGAAGAAAATGTCTAGAAATTGGGTGTACTTGGATCGAGAATGCCAAGGTTGATAAGTGGCAAAATACAATAACACAAGATAAAAATGAGTGCATCTGTGATCTATGGCAAATCAGAGGTAGCTTCAATTGTGGACAAGATGGGGGGAAACCGATTAAGATCAATCAGTCATGTGTTAGTAGGCTTACAACCGTGCTAATTTTGGAACTTGGGAATAGGATTGTAGTTAATGGAGTAAAGACAAAGTAGATCTAAACGGACTTGGATTATGTAGTTGAGAAGAATATGGTAGGTGTTAATTTGACCTAAATTAGGATGTGCATTAGCTGATCTTATTCATGGAATTTTCAACTACTTCTTAAACGTACACTTTCTTATTAGACTTTTGTCATTGCTTTTCTATCTTTGGTTGACTCAGTGCATTCTGGCAAAAAGCTTTAAACAAGTTTTGAGGAAGATTTTTACATGTAGATAATTATTTGATACAGTAACTTGGATATGTTGTATTTTTAATGCAGGGCAGCAATTTCTTCACGGGGTTTACCCGATTGTGCAAAGGCCTTGCGCTGATACTTGTTGCAGGATATGCTTTGGTTCAGTTTTTCCCCTTTGCCATCACTTATCTTGCACTTATTCCTGCAAGGTAGTAACTGACTTGCCATTCATTTTGTAATATGATTAATAAATAGTGTTATCAGCTCCTAGTCTCTGTATTTTTCCCCCAGCTATATTGTGTACTGAGCAGAATGCTCTTACTAACAAACATTATCAGAATAGCCTGTCTCTATTTTATTTGTTCACTCTGGCCACTACCTGCATCCGGAGGCCAAAATGCATACTTGTGTCGAGTGTGTCAAATCAAACATATAATTGGATAAACTATGGTCAGTATTTAAGTTGCGAATAACATAATTATTGTTATGTTCTCCTCTAGTGGTGGATAGTTAGGTGTGGTTTGTGGACTTCCATTCCTAAAGGAGTTCAAGATAATATGAACAAACCACCCCCCCTCCCCCCCGCGCGCAGGAAAAAACCATTCAGGATGAAGAAAGGAAAAAACCTTTCTTCATTGCTCCTTGTCTTCTCTATCCGCATTTTGTTATATATATAAAGGTAGGTTATTCCATGTTCCCTAAAGTTAGCTTATATGCTTCTTTCTTCTGGTGACTTTATTTCTTGACTTTTATCCATAATTTACATGCATGATAGATAAGATAATTGCTTATCTACAATTGAGTGCATGGTTGCCCAACATTTCACATACCCTCAAGACCAGCATAAATGAACCTATTGCATTGGCTATCGAACATTCATAAATCATAATAGAATGTGAACATTGAGTTTCAAATATAACATGTATTTGCTAATACTGTGACTATTCTATTTATCAACGTAACCTTTCACAAAATAGTTTTGCGATACGCATATTTCAATTTCAGAACCAGACTTCATTTTTGTATAAGCTTTCTAAAATTGTTTAATTTGCAATGGATAATATTATTGATTTCAATATTTCATTGTATGTCAATCAACATGCATGATGCATAGAACCATCAAGTTGAGCTGCAATAGGCTTGAATGATGAGTTTTATAGTTTGATGTATATGTTTTTAATAAAAGCTATATCAATTGTTATTAATTATGTTGAAAAAATGAATGACCTGACTATCCATTATTTATGAGCATCATTGGTGATATACAATTACATGAATGCCACCATGGAATGGTACATGAACTCTATATCGTCTTAATGGAACTGAACTCTGAAGGACATGATTATCCGTTATCTTATCCAAGAATATTTTAGGTTGATTGAAATTTTGCATTATTTTGTGATCTTCAGTTTATTTTGTCATATATTAGGAGCAGAGCAAAAACTCCTCCCAGAATTTGATGTCGTGGACATATTTTTGTAAAGTTGAAGTCTGGTATCCATCGTTATCAAAAAAAAGTCTGGTATCCATCCATTCAAAATATTATATTGATATGATGATGTTAAACTATCTAATAATGATTCCAATATTTATTTGCATAAAATACATATGAGAACTTATTGTACTTCATGTAAAATCTTAACACTATTACATTTTGTAACAACTTAGTAGCACTAACGCAACTTCATATAATTGAATATAATTGATGATTAAACTCATAACGCTCCACATAATGGGTATCTGAATAATCGAATACACGTCAGAACATTTTGTACTGCATATAAAGTCTATTGCTGTAACATTTTGTGATAAAACTAGATTTGCCCGTGGGCACGTGCCTAAGGCACGTTTTCAGAACGATATAGCATATGAAAAGCGTTGTAAACAATAAATCAACAATTATATAGCTCAAGTTTGAATAGTATGGCAATAATTAGTTGTAAATAAACGTCCATGTTTTCATTAGTATATGTTGAAAAATAATTATAAATTTGGGTATAAAAAGTCCATGTTTCCATAAGTATATATATAGGAAAATCTTCCATTGTGCACCACCCCGCCGTGTGCACTCGGCCTTCCCGCCTTCATATCGACGATCCAACCCGTTCACATTGATCTACACATATAAATTAGTCCAAATATGTAAAATCAAATCATTTGAAATTCATTTGTCCATCCATCATGTGACTATAAAAAACAATGATTTTCAGCCATACAATTTTGTAACACTTAAATGGATGGGCAAATGAATTTCAAATGATTTAATTTTACATATTTAGACTAATTTAGATGTGTAGATCAATGTGAACGGTTCGGATCGTCGATACGAAGGCGGGAAGGCCAAGTGCACACGCTGTGTGCACCTTAGATGGTGCACAACGGAAGACTTCCCTATATATATATATAAATAAAAGTCCATGTTTTCATTAGTATATGTTGAAAAATAATTATAAATTGGGGTATAAAAGTCCATGTTTCCATAAGTATATATATATATATATATATATATATATATATATATATATATATATATATATATATATATATATATAAAGAGAGAGAGAGAGAGAATTAAATAAATAAAGGAGTTGTTTTGGGGGGATTTGAATTTGACTTTTGGGGGGAAACTTTGTGGGGGGGGGGGAGAAATGTGTTTTGTGAGGTAGATCTGGGCCTTTGATTTTGGGGGAATTGAAGGAGAGCCACTTGATAGCTTTCTTTGTGTTTTATTATATAGACTAGGTTTGCCCGTTGACATGTGCCTACGACACGTCTTCGGAACGGTGCATCTTGTTTGATCATATAAAATAGTTTTGGAGGTCCAGCAAATTAATTGAAGTAGCAAACATATTATATGAGAAACTTTTGGGGGTCCAACAAAAAACATATTATATGATTTTTTTGATTTTTTTTGAATTATTTTTAAAGTTTTTAAATTTATATTTTTTTTAATTTTTTAGTTTTTTTATTTTTTAATTTTTTAAAATTTTTATTTTCTTAATTTTTTGAATAGAAGAGGGAAGGAGAGAGAGAGGGAAAAAATATAATTAAATAAATATAGGAGTTGTTTTGGATTGTGGATTTGAATTTGAGTTTTGGGGGAAAACTTTTGGGGGGAAAAATATGTTTTGTGAGGTTAGATCTGGGCCTTTGATTTTTGGGGGAATTGAAGGAGAGCCACTTGATAGCTTTCTTTGTGTTTTATTATATAGATAGCTTGTGTAAGTTTATATATTTAACTTATGTTGAAAACTAAATTTAACGGATAATACTATTACAAATCATTGCTCAAATCCATATCCGCTATAACATCTATGGTGATTGAGTTGTTTATCCCAAAATGTTCATATCTGTATCCGATTAAATACAAATGCATTAAAACTTGTCCACTTCTTTTGCACCCCTAGGTTGATGACGTATTGGTTGCAATGGTTATCAAATGTGTGGATTGATTTCTAGAAAGCTGTTAAGTTGTCTGACTATAAAATGTAGTATTCATATCTGTGTTCATTTAAGTGGATAATTCACTAACCAACCGTTTAGCTATAGTATTATTTGTCCATATTATACTAGTGCATGGATTTAATCAAAGAGTTCTATTTGACTTGTGTTCAATTTAGTTTATTTGCATTGAGCATGGTATGGAGTATATCAAAATTAAATGGAAATCTTAACTGCATCAGTTGGGGCAAAGTTGTATTTGCAGTTGTAATGGTTGGACTATAAAGCGCCTTGAGATATATTATGCATGTTTAGCAATGGTTGTTGGTTCACAATGAATTAGCAGTGACTCAGTGAGTAAACAAATTTTAGGTTTCTAAAGATATTTCTGGATAGAGGTGGGATATGGTTGTATATGAATTTCTTAACATTTTGATTCACTAAAGCATGTGGCAGCATCCTTTGCAAGTTACCCAAATTATTGTGTCAGTCGCAAGGAATGCTTGTGCTCTTTCAATCCTGCTTGTTTCTCATTAACCGTTAAGTTAAGTAAAGGCTTGGAAATAGTTCCGTAAAATTTCAAGGGAATGAGCATACAAGGAGAAAGAAATGCTCCATTAGTCTTTTGAGAGTATATTAAATGGACCAATGGATAAAACGTGTGCCATTTATGAAGATTCTTTGGGGCAGTAAAAGCGAAGCCTGAGCTGACAAAATTGCAAGACCAGGCTCTAAGCTTTAGGGGGATAGGGGCATGTTTTCTGTTTTGAGGGGAGTTACCTGGACGGTGTTATTTATATGTTTAGGTTTTTGAAGGTTTGCAAATTACCACTCGGTATTGAGATTGTTTTAGATCCATTGAAATAAAGCAGGAAGTGGTAGGTAAGATTCAAAAAAGGAAACAGTTATAGAGCATATGAGTGTTATTTTAGTTGCTTAGTAAATTTAAAAGGATAGCAGAGTCAACACAGGAGTCAACTAGGAGACCATAACAATTAAGAGGACGGTGAGCAATTTCCTTCTAAAGGACGACTGAGTTGGCCTGGAGGCCTGGCACTATTTGGAAAAGTTTTAGAGAGAACTGAGGGGGGAACGAGATAAAGACAATCAGGTTTGAGTGGATGTTTGAATGGATATAATAGCTTGGAAAGCATTTCCAAGCATTCTCCTTGAAAAAGCAATGAGAAGTTATCACCTTATCACTCTCTCCGAACTTGTTTCGACAATTAGAGAGGATGAAAACAATGGGAGAGCACTGTTCCTGCAGAGCTTTTCCATATTTTTGTCCCCTGAATCTCTTATCCTTGCTTTTTTTGTCCTACCTTCCTTTTTTTTCCACCACCTTACATCCAGCAGAACGCCTCCTTAAAAGCAGGGAGTTAGATTGAACTTGCCGACAAGAGACTATATGATTGCTCCCCAAATTGGGGAAAAACGAAAAGGACATAACAATTATACACGGAAGGTTCTAAAATTCTACAGAAAATTTGGAAGATATCATGTCGGCATGTATTTTGTCTAGCATGACGTAGCTTCGAATGAAATGTTCATGCTTCATAGCCAAGAAGTGCTCAAGTAGTGGGAACAGTGGAAGCCTAGGTTAATTGATAGATGACTTATTTGTTGTTCTTTATTCCTAAATCATGCCTTTTGTTTCATTCTTCTATTAATATTATTTAGGTTTGTTGCAGGTCACTGGAATTTTTGGTACACGAAAAGGATAAAATGCTTTCTTTCTTTTGAAATTCACAAAAACAAAGAGCATGTCCCCTTGTGAATCCATGGGATCTTAGCATTCTTCAGTAAAGAACGGTTGCCCAGCGCATTTCTAAATTGACTTCCTTGTGCGCGCTAAAGATAGTATAACACTTGCTCCGAGTGTGGTGAAAGACCACCTCAAGTTGATTCTTATGAAACCGAGGCATACGAGGACTGTGAAGTCATTTGTGTTACTCCATGATTCAATTGTTTCTGATGTTAGGAAGTATTGCAACATCCACAAAATGATAGTGTACAATGTGACTAATGTAAACTTAATCCTAAGCAGAGAATTTCCAAAAAATTTAAAAGAATAAGTTTACCAACATGTAATACAGATTAAGTCAGAAATTAAACTACTAATTGGTTTGATGGATTTTCAAGATATGAAATAGTTTAACAAGCCCAATTAAAGATTCAATCATAACAATCAATAATTATATTCCTAAGCGTTCTTAACAAGTAAAATATGCAATAATGATTTGTACTCTAATTGGCAAGTAAAAGCACACACTCTCAATATTTGTAGATAATAGATAATTTAGATAATATTTTAGAGATGATAAACAATATCACAAATAATAGAGAATGGAAAGAAGTTACCGGTGTGAGCAAAGAGGGGTGGTCGGGGTTGCAGCCAGCGGTGAGATGAAGGCGGCGATGGGTTGCGGAGGTGTCGCAGCGAAGGAGGCAGGAGGGGCGGCTGACGATGGCTGTGCAGGGGCATTGACAGAATGGGAGACGACGACGTTGGATGGTGGCAGTGGCGGCGGGAGGCCGTTGGGGTTGGAATCGTCGATGGGGTTAGGGTAGCAAGGGTGAGGTGGAGAAGACGGGGATTTAGTGTAAGGGTTTGATGAGGATTTGGGGGAGTTGGAGTAGGGGGAGGTTCGGTGGGAGGAGGGGATGAGAGAGTTGGACGGGTGGTGAGGGAGAAACGGCAACGGTGGTCGGAGGTGTGAGAGGGGATGGGGTGGCGTCGATTAGGGCTGTGAGTGGGTTTTAGGATTCAATCAAGAAGAAGAAGAAAGAGAGGGGGGGTGGCGGCTGTGAAGGGTAGGGTAGGGATTATTTTGGGTTTATCACAAACCTTAATTGTATCCTAATGTCTCACACAAAAAAGTGATGAATGAAAAGCACAAACTCAATCACAATAATTTTTAATCAATCAAAAACATAATGTTTTCATTAATCTAGGGGCCTATATATAGGCTCAAAACAAATCTCAATACAAATCTCCAAAATATCCTAATGCATAAAATAAAGGGTGCAAATCGCAAAACTACTACATATGGCTAAAATTGCCAAAAACAAATATGAATGCTGAAATAAAAATACTGGACTAATAGAACAGTCATCGTAGACGATGTCTGCGCTCTGAATTACCTCGAACCGATGTCCTCTTCAGGGACTCCACACTAATTCTAAGTCAATGCACTAAAAACAGCCTTAAGAAAGCATCATGAAGTTTACACTCATGCTACTCCTGAGATTTTAATTCCATGAGATGGCTATTTCTTCCTTTAATATCTTCTTTTTCATTTTATTATCCTTAGTATTGCTTGTTCTTTTTTCTTTTTTCTTTTTTCTTTTTTTTCTTTTCTTCTGTTACTTCTGTAGCCTTCACAACTTAATGCTTTCTGGTGAAATTATTATCTGTATCTTTGTTGTTGGAATTGTTCATCATTGTTATTTGTCTCATTGTTCATGTTTACTTTTCAGGACCATTCCATTCACATGGAACCTCATCACTGCTGGTTATATTGAACAAACACTTCCAGGGGTATGTGCTGTTGTTTGGAAAAAACTATGATGAGATATGTGATCTTAACAGATGCTGCTTTCTTACAATCAATTGAATTGTATTATGTCATTTTTTAAAGCATTTTCAAAACCCATTTTCTCATTGCTTTTTGAAAGTGAAGGCAAAATTTGATTGTTAAAATCAACGGTGGTCTCCTCGTTTGTTAATAGATAGAATCTTGACCGCATATTTATTTGCAGTAGTACCAGTGAACTTTCAACTATGCCAACTTCATATTGGCATTTGATACTCACTTTTTGAATTTTTTTTTCCTTGACCGCATATTTATTTGCAGTAGTACCAGTGAACTTTCAACTATGCCAACTTCATATTGGCATTTGATACTCACTTTTTGATTTTTTTTTTCTTTCAAGTTTCAAATGCATATTCCTTCTTTAGTAGTGGACTATGCAACTGAGCATAGAAGCATGGGCATGGAAATGATAACACAGCACAGTACAACAAGACATAGACCACAGACGTTCTAAATATTGCATTTACATGCAAAGTGTCTTGTCGGGTTCTGTGCTGTACATGCTGGTGCAGACACAATGTGACACAACATGCCAACCACGGAAAATTCTAAAATATTACATTAAAATACGAAGTCATGTCAAATATGTGTGTCCAACTCGGAGTATATTGTAATCATAATTATTGGTGTTCTATAGCACTTCAATCATAGGGTTGTACATGTGTCAGACACGTCTCTGACATACAATCATGGATGCTCCTTGTACACGTCCTATCTAAGAAGTTCAAATCCGATTAATCGCTAATCGGAGGCTAAGCGATTATTTTTTTTAGTGATTTTCAATATTTCAATAGATAGCAATTTAATCGGGTATAATCGACCAATTTTAGTGGCCGATAAACCTATTAAATCCTCTCCTTTAAATTTCATGCTCGTTTGCATTATTTGGGCTAAAACTCAAATCCAAATTCAAAATCAAAACTCTTTCTGGTCCTCGTGCAAATCCAAATCCGACCTGTTGCCGCTCTCTTCTTCCTCGCGCAAACCCAAACTTGATCCATCGCCGTTCTTTTCTTCTTCCTCGCTCAAACCCAAACCAATTCTCTTCTTCTTCCTCGAGCAAACCCAAACCCGACCCGTCGTCGCTCCCCCTGCGTGGTCGCAAACTTATCTGTTGCACCTCCTCTTGCTGCTCATGCTACTTTTCCTCCCCAATTGTTTTTGTTTCCTGGAACCGACCCATATCCAGAATCCAAACTCAGCTCAAACCAAGTACTCTTCTTTTTCTCTATAACTATATGTTTCTATTTTATAATCTCATAATAGTTTTATGTTAGGGTTTAATGTTGTTACATAATGAGGATAGATCACTTTTTTAATTATATATATATATATAGTCATCTTCCGTTATGCACCATTTTGGTGTGCACTCACGGAGTAGATCCCCCATGAAAAATCTGAGCCGCTCATCTTGTTTTACACGCCTAAGATTGCCTAACAATAAGAAATCAAGTAATTTGAATGTTCATTTGCCCATGATTTACATCATCACAAAATTGTATGGCCGAAAATTCTAACAACATGATTGATGGGCAAATGAACTTCGAATTACTTGATTTCTTATTGTTAGGCAATCTTAGGCATGTAGAACAAGATGAGCAGTTCGGATTTTTCATGGGGCTCTACTCCGTGAGTGCACACCAAAGTGGTGCACAGCGGAAGAATACACACACACACACACACACACACACACACACACACACACATACACACATACACAATTTTTCCGATTTAATCCCTGATTAATCACTAATCGCTCCTAGACCGATTAGTTCTAAAAACCGATTTTAACTGCCTAGCGTCCTATATTGAATACAAATACATATCTTATGGTTTATTTTAATGCATAATAGTCAGTTTCAAACATGCCAACTGAGCATAGTTGATGTTGCATGCTCTCTCGAGAATGGATGTGAGAGGTCTGCAAGCTTCAACTCTCCATTTGATGTACTAGCACTGCTGCTGGGGTTTTTCACCAAACTATTAAGGCATAAAATGGATCAAGTGAACCACCCCCAATGCTCATGGGATGATCCAAAAGTAAAAATAAAAATCAGTTGTTGGCAGAAAAATCTTAATTTTTTTATGTGACACAAGATTATATTGTTGGATGCCATTTGGATTAAATTTATGCACGACTGTCATATATTATTTATAAATATGTAATAAAGTGCTAAACTATTCTGTGTTGTTCCATATGGTATGGACCATACCATGAGCTTACCAGGCCTTGTTGAGGATGCATAGTGATTTTTTGACCTTCTTTGCTATACTGTGTTGTATCTTGTATCATGAGGACCATATGATGCATAGAGCCCTTTGTTTAGCAAGAGAAATGTAATTATTTCTTAACTTTCCGTCTCTGCTTATAAGGTTTGTCGTCATCTGTGAATGGGATTTAGATTATCCTGTCACTTCTTTATTTCCGTTAGAGATCCATATTGAAAAGTTTTTAGTCAGACACACCAAAGCTATTGATCATCGAACAATTAGACACTTCCTTTTAAATTTATCTAGCTTCTTTGAAGAAAAACTTGAACTATTTTAGAGAAATAGTTGGACAATGAGTTACTGCTGTGAGTCATCCAAGTTATTTTCTTGTAATTTGTCCGTCATACTTGTGATTTTTCTTCGTTTCCGTAGGACGCATTGATCACATACTCAAATGTGATATTATTTTTTATCTTTGCTTTTGTGATAAGAGAGAACTTTCATCTTGCTCCTGTACAGTTAATTGGAGGTCGTCATGTATTAAAATAAAGTAGGTGTTTTTCTAGCCAAAAAATAAGTAATGTAGGTGTGATTGTTTTTTGTATGATATGCAAAACTTTCTATTAGCACAACCATATAGTTTAGAGGTCCATGTGCTTACATTTGTATGTCCTTACACAGGTAGCCATAAGTACTGTTGGTCTGCTATTCTTTGGAAAGTTGTTGGAGCCATTATGGGGGCCCAGGGAGTTTCTGAAGTTTATTGTTGTGGTCAACTTTCTAACCTCAGTCTTAGTCTTTGTTACTGCAATTGGATTATACTACTTTACGACACAGGAAATTTATCTGTGAGTATCATCGTTTTCCTAAAAAATTTAATATGTTTGTAATTGCTGTTTTGTTTTCTTTGGGAGCTTTATATCTCTTCCCACCTTGTAATCTTCCTTTTCTTCACTGTTACACTCGAAGTATTCATCTCTTTTATGTTAGTTAATAACACAGTTCATCAAAGGGAAAGAGCTGGCTAATAGGAATAAAAGGAGAAAGGGAACTGGAGGAAAATAAAAAGTTGTCAGATGAAGTGAGGGTGAGGAAGAAGGCAAAGCCTCCTACACCATAAGGATGCATCACAGATGTGTCATAAGTGCTAGAGCATGATCTTGCAGAAAATCTTTACTATTTTAATTTATAGTACAGTTGGTGGTTATCCGAACATTAGCTAACAATCTCATATAAAACCGTAAAAGTAGGTACATGAAAACAATAATGGAATCTCATGGATTTTGATGGGGTAATGGAACTTGCAAAATAAGTGAAGGGGCTTGCTGGAGTTGCATCTTGCCGATTAGGATTAAGAATGTTTGGACAAATTGGGGTTTCTATGAAGCTGGATACAAAAATGAATTTGCTTATTTAGTATTATATATGCACTCCCATAATGGTCAAGGATTTCATCTAGTGGCGTGTTATGTTTACAACACTGTCTTGATTGGCAAGCACTTGCTAATGTGACTTGCAATAAGCCTGAGGCAGATCACAGTCGATTTTATTGTGAAGCTTGCAAACCCTTCTTGAAAAGGGAACAAATCATTTATGTAGTTATCTCTTTTTCAATGTGTAATTGTTGAATAGCATTTTTGAATTAGGAATGAATGACTGAAGGCCCTCGGAAGAACTAGAGTTATTTGCAAGGCCATTTTTTGTTTCTAATAATTCCCCTGGTAAGAAAGATTCCCTTCAAGAAGCCCTACTCTCAGATCATGATGCTGTATTTTTTGCAGAATTCCAAAACTACCATTTGTTACCCTCCACATGTGAGTCAAAATCTGACAGCATCCCATTTGAGGGGACTGATTTGCCAAATTAGAAAAATATATAGCAACACATTACTGGGGAGATTCTACAGTTAAAATAATGTTGCATACAACCAAGAAAACTCTACAGATGATATGGGTAAAAGAAACCCAGTTCATCTAAACCGTCCGATCATTACGAATCCTGAGATCTCTGAAAACAGACATGTAATCCCACGACTACTTCAGGTCAGCCACGGAAGGGGGTCTTTCCGACCCATTATGGAACCCTAACCCTGCCTATAAATACAGACCCCCTCCTAGTTACCCGGTAATCAAGATTTTTTCTACTAAACCCTAATTTACATATTTGGTTGCTGACTTGATTGTCGAAGCACCTATCGTCGAGAGAACTTCCAGTGTTTGAGGCTTTCTGCAGGTTTTCGGCGGCCAACAACCAACACAACCACCACTAGATCAACAAATTTCAATCATCAAGATCCGATCGACGACTGAGATATGAGATTTTCACCAAATTCAAGAACTCATCATCTGTTGCTCGCACACCGCATTAGATTGACGCTGTCTGTGGGAAGCTTCAGATTCAGCCTCTTACTTAGATCTTAGATCGTATCCACCTTCTTCTCCCATGGCCCCCAAGGCTAGGAAAACAATTACTGCTGGGCATCAGGCGGATCCCCCGCCTCCTCCAGTTCGTCTATCCCGCAGTCGAGCGGCTACTCAAGGGTCACAACAGCCGCGAGTCGAACGTTAACAGGGGCCGGCTCCAAGTGCCTCTTATTTGGTCGCGCGAAGGGCTTAACACCTAGCAGATTTGGATCTCCAAAATCTTATCAACAATCGGCAGAATGAGAATGATATTCACTATCACATTAACTGCTCCAGAAAAGGTGAAGGACCCTCAGATCACCCTTCAAGTCGCATCCATCACTCCCACGGGCAGGAGAAGGAGCGAAGTCTCCCCCCCGAGAGATTGGCGAGCCCCACATGGCCGCCAGGAAGAGGGAGGCCACATAACCCAAGCCGAGTTCCCCGAATTCCGGAACGAGGCCCTTCAAGCTCTCTGAGGGGGAGCCAGAGATGACTACTACTTGGATTATCTGTGCATCGGAAGGATCGATAACGGGGAGTCCTACAGGTCGACCCAATCCGAGGGACAAGAAAACACAGTCCTCAAGCGACTGTAGGAAATGGAGGACCGGCTCGCCCGAATATGGGATGACGAGAAACAGTCAAGCAGGGGATACCCCCCCGGTCCGACCACCCTTCTCCAATGTCCTCGAAGCCCGGTCCCCGTGGAGCTTCTTCAGCCCCCCCCCCCCCCCCCCCCCCCGCGCGACTTACAACAGGGAGTCAGACCCAGTTGATCACATTGAGGGGTTCAAGACCCTCATGATGATTCACAACGCCTCAGATATCATGCTCTGCTGCGTGTTCCCCCTACGCTGCGGGGCTTCGCAGGAGAGTGGTAGCCGATACTCAATTTTCTCCTTCGACCAGCTCAAGAAGAGCTTTCTCGCCTATTATGTGACTAGTCGTAAGGCCGAAAAGACGGAGCGCCTTCCTGCTCGATTTAAATTTAAAACAGAAGGACAAAGAGTCCTTCCAAGACTTCGTTCAGAGGTTCACTGCAGAGGCTAGGTCCATCTCTTTCCTTGATGTTGTGGTCGCGGCAGCTGCCTTTAGGCACAACACCTGGCACGTTCTTTTAAAGACCTCACTGGCTAAAAAGCCTATCTTCGGATTTTCCTGGTA
The DNA here is from genome assembly GCA_017893485.1 of Hemerocallis citrina. Classification (NCBI taxonomy): domain Eukaryota; kingdom Viridiplantae; phylum Streptophyta; class Magnoliopsida; order Asparagales; family Asphodelaceae; genus Hemerocallis; species Hemerocallis citrina. The sequence continues at coordinate 78,181,460 of CM030367.1, forward strand.
TCTTGCTCCGAAGTGAAAAATACATTCGAGCTGAGTAGGCCTGTCATGCCCCGCTTTCCAGTATACGAAAATACGGGCACGTAACTGAGGTCCACCGATGATATAAGTACACCAACTCGTATCATCCATAAGCTGTACAATACCAGCAAGCTCAACAATACAATAATAATCACAGGAACAAGAATATAATGCATTAACCGATATCTGAGATACAAGAACTTACAGAATAGCTGGAGAATAATATAATGCAATAACAGTTTGCTAAGATTCTTCAGTAACCCATCATCAGTATCTGTATAAACAATAACATAAAAGAAAGATGGAGAGTACCCGTTAGAGCAAGCTTCGGGCGACAAATAGTAGCAAGTAGTGAAGTAAAAGGCTATATAACAAGAACAGGAATTGGAACAATATCGGAGTCAATAAATGGCAGACGATAACAAAATCAAAAGTCAATAATCAATAAATAATATTCGATAAACAATAGTTAATAATAAAATCAATATTCGATAATCAGTGATCGATAAAACAATAGCCGATGAACACTAGTCAATGGGCCAATAGTCGATAAACAATAATCAATAATCAATGACCAATAATCAATAACAATAAATCAATAATCGATGTTTAATGTCAATCTTTAGGTTTATACATCTTTTATCAATCCTAACTAATGCACGCAATCTCGCGTTCCATACCACAGGTTCGGGTGCATACAATCAAGTGAACGTTTAGACTATAGTGATAGATTCTATAGAGTCATGTACTCGGGTCTTGCAGTAACAATATTCAATGATCAATAAACAATACACAATAAATTGGGATAATGTAGTCAGTAATCGCAATCAATCAATAAAATAATATGTCAATACGGGAAACACATGCCCCTTTCCGAGTATACTCTCCTATATTATCCACTACTAAGTCTTACCCTTATTACCCCAGCTTGTTATCATTTTATTACGATCAATTATGGATATACAATCAATACGATCAATGAGAACGGTAGTATCAAGAATTATGCAATGGGTACGATCGATGAGAACAGTAGTATTAATACAGTGTCAAGAAGATATTTAGGTTGTACAATACATAAATTATGCATGGTTCAATTCATTAAATATGAAAAATATCGAGTTTATATGAAAAAAATAACCATATAGGTTCTGGACAGCAGCACCTATCGATACTCAAATTCACCTTTCCGCTGCTACAGGAATGCAAATCCAATTCCGTCAAAGATTCTAGAAAGTAGACTCTGTCGGTTCTAGCGTATATTCACACGATACATTATAGTCACAGTAACTAGGTCGATCAGTCAATTCTTTACGGGTTTCGTGCACAATCTCAGTTCTGGAAATTATAACATGCCAGTACTAAAACAGTGATAAGTTACAATCTATAAATAGGATTGAGAATCCGTAAGATGTTCTAGAAACTAGACACAGTCTATGTACAAGGTTTTAAGTTTCGATGTCAGGAACTTGGTCGAAACCTTAGTACAAACTCGAGCCAAACGACATGGCAGCATATTTGAATGTTCAATAATACGATAAATTTACGGTTCAAGTTTTATATCGATAACCATGGCACATTCAGAATACAATGAATCAAAAAACATGGTACGATAAGGGAAATAATGAATCAATGATGAAATTCAATTAGCTACGATATTCAATTCAATTACTACTTGCCAGAGTTCAATGAATATTTCCTTGAACTAGAACAATAAAATGAGTTCAAGGGACGCTATCCTCTTTGACGATTTCGATAATAAGAGAATCACGGGACGAGTGTCCCGACGGTGACACACGGCGGCAACACATGCAAACACGGACAACAACAAGCGGCAGCACGTGCACACTACGTGCACAGTAACAGCAAGAACACCACGAATAGCAAACAGCAAAAACACCAACAACAACAGTTGCACACAGCAAGAGACGGTAGCACGCAGCAACAGCGACAACAGCAAGAGACGGCGGCACAACAACAGCAACTGCAGTAAGTCAGAGGAGAGTCCGGCCGCAATGGCATCAAAAGGAGGCTGCTGTGCATTCGAGGTGGAGCTCGGGTGCTGTGTTCGGGTGCAGGTGGAGGGGAGCCGCAGGTGGTCGGCAGTAAGGTAGGGGGACGGCAATGGGTACGACAGTGGGTGGGGATGCTGCGGTGGCGTTCGAGATGGAGGTGCAACGATGGGGCGATTGGAGGTGTTGTGGTGGAGCAGGCGACGAGGAGAGGGGGTCGTGGTGGCTGTCGCGCGAGGTGGTGCAGTAGCGGGGGTGCTTGAGGCTCGAGCGGCGAGGCTGGGAGCGCTCGCGAGGAGGCGAGGGCGAGGAAGAGGGTGAGGAGTGGGATGGTGGTCAAGGAAGAGGGCAGTGACTTCGGAGGTGCAGTCGCGAGGTGGAGGCCGCAGTGGAGTCGCGAGCAGGAGGAGCAACGGGGTTCGGTGGTCGGGGCTAGCTGCAATCGGTGGCGGTGGGTCGACGAGGTTGAAGAGCCGGTGGTGGTTGAAGGGGACAAGGTCGACAGCGACGGAGCGATGATGAAAGCGACGTGGTTCGATGATGCACAATGAGGATGCAGCAATGGCGGGGGCAGTCGTGGGTAGGCGAGGGAGAGCGACAAGGAGGGATGGAGCGGTAATGGTGGATGAGAGGCAGCCGTGGTGGTTGATGGTGGTGCTGGTTGTGACGCTGGCGGCAATACAGGGAGATGGCAGTCGATGGGTCGGAGGTTGACAATGGTGATGTCGCGGTGGTGGAGCGACGATGACGAGGACTTGCTAGCTATGAGGAGGGTGGTGCGAGCTACGGGGATGATGGGCGACTTGCGCGATCGACGAGGGCGACGGTGATGCAGTGGAGGAAGGGGGCTCAGGGGTTGGGTTTCGGGTGGCGTTCGGGAGGAAGAAGAAGATGAAAGAGAGAGGGGGGAGAAAGAGTGATTTAATGATAGATATAGTATTATAATATGATAATTAATAGGCAGTTGAATTAGAGTTAGTGGGGGAGAGATTAGTGGGGATATGCAGAGATTTGTGGGGGAATTTGAGGGGTAGTTGGGGAAATCTAGGGGAAATTGAGTTAGTGGGTTTAAGTTGGGTTAACGGGTTTGGGTACAACAATGTGGGTTTGAGTTTAATAGTTGGGCTTACAATAATAAACAAGGATTATAATATTGTTGGGCTGAAGAATTGGGCTTCGCATGAAATTAAAATAATCAATAAAATAATATGATACTATGGATTAAAATTGGGCTTCAAATAAACCAAAGTAATATTTATAGGAGGGAAACAAGACTTGGTTTGGGCTTCAAAATAAATAAATAAAAAGAAGAGAAATCAAGATTATAGTCTGGAATATGAATTTGGGTTTTAAATACTTATTAGGATGGGTTTCAGTAGGAGGTTCAAAAAGAATTTAAATGCAAAGGAAAGAATTTATACGGAAATTGAAATAAAAGAAAAGAAAGAAAAGAAATGGGAATCCGTATAATCGGGAACGAAGGTTACAAGGCCGTACATACCAGAGGCCGGAAAGAATCCCCTTGCCAAGGGAAAAGGAAAATGGATAGCTCTGAGGTAGCAAGGAAGTCTTAAAAGGATGTCTTCGAACAGAGGCATCCTCGCCCAGCACCTCGGTTCGAGAAGTTTAGTCCGCTCAATGCGAGTGTCCACTATCCGCATTGTGGAAGATGGGCCGATCTGACACCCCCTCGGTCGAACATTGGGAACAAGAAGAGGGATAGAAGGTTCTACTGCCGGTTTCATCGAGACCATGGTCATGACACCAATAATTATCGGGCGCTGAAAGACGAGATCGAAGCCCTTATCCGTAGAGGCTACGTGTATAAATTTACTCGGAAGTACCAGATAACCTTTCCCCCTCCTCGAGGGCCTAATAAGCATTTGGAGATGGAATCCGAACCCCAGGACTTCGAAAGAATGGCCATCTTCCACTATACATGGAGGGCCAATGGAGGGAGATTCCAACTCTTCCCGCAAGGCGTTTAATCCCGGAGGTGAACTCGGTCTATAACTGTCCTCCCGAAGTCACGAACTCTGTATCATTCTCGGATGAAGATCTTGAGGGTGCTCGAATCCCCCACAGCAATGCCCTAGTAATCAGCCCCAGTTTGGCGAACCACGAAGTTCGATGCATCCCACTATTCTAAAAATCAGTCCTAGGCATCCGCCTGGGCGGCGCTAGGCGGTCCCCTGGCGACTCGCCTAGGTCCTAGGCGTTTGAAAAAATCGGTTTGACCTATTGGGCGAGTTTAAGAGGGTCTGGGCAGTATAGGCGGATCCGGATCATAAAATAGAGCTTAACCCGATCTGACCCAACCTGGACCCGTTTAAAAATAATTTTCGGGTCTAGAAAGATTTAGAGACTTGGTTCATATTAGTAGTAGTAGTAGTATTAGTAATAGTTCTTAGGGGTATATTTTTCTTGTAGTAGTAGGTGTGGTCTGCTTATTTGTTTTCATCATGAGAATTTAGCGTTATTGTTCCGATATTAACTTATCAATGAAATGAGATGGCAACAATCTTCCTATATTCAAAAATATATGTATACTTATATAGCTACTACATATTTAGACAATCATCAGATTAGGAAGAAATGACTTCTTTATTTTTTCTCCAAAATTGTTTTCATATAAGAACACACAACCCAACATTACAAAAGGTAAGTTGGAGTTCACTGAAAACCACTAGTACAACACTGTTTACCTCCAAGATATCAAATCTACCGATGCTTTTGATTATGAAACGATAAGTCAATCCATATTTCAAAAAAGACAAGACTTGAACTAGTATAATAGTTTATTTTCTCGATACTTCTAATTAAGACATTAAAAATTCTAATGGGGAGCAATATCTTATCTTGACAAATCATTGTTCTATCCAAATATGTTACCAAAACTAACATCTTGATGCAATTGTGTCTTGTAGACTATCTAAAGCTCATCTTGCAATAGTAAGAAGAAAAATCAAGAGTAAGAATGAGGAGCAATAAATAGCATGATAATGCATGATGGAACAACAAAACAAAACCAAAGATAATTGGGGCAAAATAAACTAAAATAAATAACGCCTAGCGCCTAGCTGTCTAGGCCCCACTTACAAGGTCTAGGTGCTAGGCTCCCATCGGCCGCCCGATCACCGCCCAACGACTTTTAGAATACTGACGCATTCTCGTTGACAATGGTAGTTCTATCAACATCTTCCTCACCACCTTCGAGTTGAAGCTTTCCCGAGAAAGGCTAAAGCTTGCGGGCTACACCTTCCATGGTTTCTCCGGTGCTCCTGTCCAAAATCGAGGGGATCATCACTTTGGACTTACTGTGGGAAAATCTCCGGCTACCCGAACCGAGCTCATGGACTTCATGGTGGTTGATGTCAAGGCATCCTATAACGCCATCCTTGGGCGTTCCGGCCATGCAACTCTCCAAGGCGTATCCTCAGCCTATCATATGAGAATAAGGTTTCCCACGAGGGTCGCAGTCGGGGAGGGCAAACAAAAGGCCACCCGAGCATGCTATACCACCACAGTGGGGGGCTTGGTCATTCCTCTCGACACAGTTGAACTCCCCAGCGATAGAAGTTTGATTGGCTCCGAGCCAGTCAATTAAACTGAAAGAAACCCCCTTCTCCGAAGCATACGAGATTAAGTGGGTTCAAGTAAGCAAGGAGGAGATCATTAGCTGCATCCTATGGAACAAGGATCTATTTGCCTGGACTCCCTCAAACATGCCGGGCATCTCGGAAGAACTGATCATGCACAAGTTGAGTGTTAATACGAATTCTAAATCGGTACAGCAGAGACACCGAAAGTTCGTACCTGAGAGACAGCAGATAGTAAAGGAAGAAGTCGTGAAGCTCCTCTATCTCCGCTTTATCCAGGAAGTCAACTATCTGGAGTGGTTGGCAAACGTTGAGATGGTGAAAAAGGCTAGCGGCAAATGGAGAATCTGTATCGACTTCACGGACCTCAATAAAGTGTGTCCGAAAGACCCCTTCTTTCTTCCAAGTATCGACGCCCTGTTCGATACGACATCAAGGCACGAACTCCTGAGCTTCATGGACACCTTCTCTGGATACAACCAAATCCGGATGTTTCCTCCGGATATCCCGAAAACATCTTTCGTCACAAATCAAAGACTACTGCTACCGGGTTATGCCCTTCGGCCTAAAGAACGCGAGAACCACCTATCAGAGATTGGTGAACAGGGCCTTCAAGGAACAAATCGGTTGGAATATGGAGATGTACGTGGACGACATGCTCATTAAGAGCCTCCAAGGTGGAGACCACGTGAAGGACCTCGAGGAGGCCTTCAACGTCTTAAAGAAGAATAACATGTGGCTTAACCCATCTAAGTGCTCCTTCGGCGTGACCTCGAAAAAATATATGGGCTTTATGGTTGGCCAACGAGGGATAGAGGCGAACCCGAAAAAGATTCGAGCTATCCTGGACGTTGCCCCTCCTACGAACGTCAAAGTTCAGAGGCTCACGGGCCGATATATCGCAATTAGGCATTTTCTCTCGAAATTCGAGGAGAAATCCCTTCCATTCTTCAAGGGCCTTCGGGGAGCAAAGAACTTCGAGTGGGGAGAGCCCCAGCAGCAGGCTTTTGTCCAACTGAAGGAGTATCTGGCCAACCCCCATCTTGCTGTGCAAACCTGATCTGGGTGAAATCCTCTATCTCTACTTGGCGGCATCTGAGCATGCCCTCAGCACGGTCTTGGTCCGGAAAGATGATGGGCATAGAAACTCATATTATGTGAGCAAAGTGTTCCACGATGCTGAGGAGCTCCGTTATGCCAAAGTGGAAAAAAATAGCTTTTGCCCTGGTTATGACAGCACGAAAGTTTCACCCCTACCTCCAGGCCTATTCCATCCAAGTCCTCACGGACCAGTGCTGAAGCAGGTTCTTAAACTCCTGATGGTTGATCAAATGGTCCATCGAGCTCAGTCAGCACAATATCGGTTATAAGTCGAGAACCGCTATCAAGGGTCAGGCACTCGCAAAGTTCATCTCCGAGTGCACTATCCTCGAGTTGTCCGAGTTTCAGGACGAACATCCATTATGGGAGCTCTATGTGGACGGTTCCTCTTGTGAAGAAGCGGACCAGGCGTAATACTAAATGGTTCGGACAGTTTCGCCCTCCAGTACTCCTTGCGCCTTAACTTTCTGGCCTCTAACGAGGCACTAATCGCCAGACTCGTAGCTCACAAAGCCGGGGCAAAACGGATCAAGGTCTGCAGTGATTCTCTACTTGTAGTCAACCAGGTCTGTGGGGAATACGAGGCCCGTGACACCCGCCTGATTCAGTACCTCCCATGTCAGGCTACTCTTGGCTGACTTCAAGGAGGCTTCAGTCGTTCGAATTCCTAGAGAACAGAATTGTCAGGTCGACACATTGTCCAAGTTGGCATCCTCCTTTGAGGGTCTTGATCACACAATGCTGGTAGTGGTCCTCGTCTGATCTAGCATCAAGAGGGAGAACCCCGAAATCCTTTGCATCGAACCTCTTACACAGTCATCGACATGGATGGAACCAATCCTAAACTTTCTGAAAAATAATGAACTGCCACATGAACCATCTGAATCGCGGAAGATCCTAGTCAGGGTTGAGAGATTTATGCTCATTGAAGGGGTATTGTTCCAGGGACCGTACACAAAGACCGATAGATGGCCTTACCTCCTATGTTTGACCCCCGAGGAATCCCGATATGACGAAGAAATGCACGAGGGAGTCGGTAGCTACCACATGGGCGGCATGTCGCTTGCAGGGAAGATCATCAACCATGGATATTACTAGTCAATTCTGTTATAGGACGGTCATGACCTTGTCCGAAAATGTGGTCCATGTCAAGGTTCTCCTTCATCAGACACGTTCCCCAAGCAGAACTCGAAATTGCTGGCGAGCCCAGCTCCCTTTGCCATGTGGGGAATGGATCTGATCGGTCCCTTCCCTAAAGCGACGGGTCAGCGACGCTTCCTGATTGTTGCCTTTGATTACTTCACGAAGTTGATCGAAGCAGATCCTTTATCCTCCATCACCGAGCATCAAGCCCAGCAGTTCTTTTGGAAGTAAATTGTTTCCCGGTTTAGGATCTCTCTGATTCTAATCACTGACAGCGGTACTCAGTTCGCGAGCAAAGGGTTCCACAAGTGCAGAGGTTCTCTTCTATCGTGCACTCCCAATCCAATGGGCAAGGCCGAGAACGCCAATCGTCAAATCCTTGAAGGCCTTAAAAAGCGATAAGACAATTCTCCCAAGGGATTGTGGGTTTTCGAGCTACCAAGCGTGCTTTGGTCATACCAGACGACCAAGAGAATTCCAGCAGGTGAATCTCCTTTTACCCTCACGTTAAAAACCAAGGCTGTCATCCCCCTGGAGGTCGGACTGCTGTCACCTCGGATAATGAGCTTCAATGAGGACCTGAACTCGAATGACCTCAGGGCCAACCTGGATCTTCTTGATGAAGTGAAAAAGAGGTTGGCCATCAGGAGAAACTTCTACCAGCATATAGCAGAGCGGTTCCATAACAAGAAAGTTTGGCTGACTAACATCAAGGAGGGCGACCTGATACTAAGAAGACTTGAAATTTTTGAGTCTCAAGAACGGAAAACTAGCTTCCAACTGGGAAGGCCCATACAAGGTCTGCAAAGTGATTCGTCTCGGAACTTACCGACTTGAAGATCCGACAGCAGGGTGGTCAAGAGAACTTGGAATGCAGAACACTTAATGAAGTTTCATGAAGGCTCCTAATGCTCTATACTTGTAATAAGGCCCTAAAAAGCCAGCGAATGTAATAAGCGCTCGCCTATTAGCAGCCAATGAATAAAATTTCATTTCAATTAAACAAGTTTTTAAACTTTGTCAAATTCGGGTTGCTCGCGAAAAGTTTATTACTTCGCTTGGCCTCATCGCCTCGGTGCTTCGCATGAACTTCGAGCCACACGCGAAATGTTCACAACTTCGCTTGACCTCGTCCCGTAGCGTAGACTTCGAGCCCCACTCGAAGAAGTGGCTTTCTTTGCAAGGCCTCATCCCTCAACAAGGATGTCGAACCACAACATGAAACAATGATTTGACATACTCGTCACTAATTACGCGAATGCTACTAATACAATCCATCATGCCGATTGTTCTGTCATGCTGGCAGTTGCCCCTGATGAAAGACTAAGGGTGTAGGAAGAAGCGATCATTCTTTCATCTGCTGATAGTCTGGGGTAGAGCAACCATGCTTTGCCTCCACCCCTAACTATTAGCGGGTAGTAGAACTACATGAACACTAACACACTCTAAAAGACAAATAGAATGGGGAATTATATAGGCTCTTGAGGGAGGAAGTCCTCAATCCCCACAATGCTGACATAACAGATCTGAACCATCCGTCCACAAGTTCCAAGGCAACCGTGTCAACTTCCAAGACGAAATGTTTCAACTTTCAAGATAGAAACGTTTCGACTTCAGCAAACTTGGCATGGACACCCAGAGAATCAACAAGTCTACTTCGTCAAAGCAAAGCTCGGAAGAGATTCGAATCAAAGTTCTTCATTAATAAACTATTACATATTCAGCCTTCCAAGGGATAGGCACATACTGGTACAATCGGCAAGGCCGAAGAATCACAACAAGATACAATAAATTACAAGCCATGATTGTCGCCTATGGAGCCTATTCCTCGACGGGGCGCACCCTGGGGATGGCACAAACCAGTTCGAGTCCAACGGATCGGGTCTGCGCCTCGATGGGCCGATCGAGTTCCTCTCTAGGGCTGGCCAAGCTGGATAGCCCCACCACCAAACTCTGAGCATCCCCGAGGTTTGTCGGTTCTAATCTAAACGTCGGAGAAGGACCTCTGACAGATGTCCAACCACCGTGAAGAGAGGTCACTCGAGACCCTACTACCTCGAACGCCCCCTTTAACCGGTATATCTCCAATTCTTTTATCCACCAACAACTCTCGAAGAAAATAGTCGGCCGAACGCATGACGCCCTCTAATGATGGTAGTCGTGATGAACCACTAGGGGTAGATATTTGAGCTTGACACGGCCCAAATCCCTATCAATGATAGCCTTTTTTGGATGAGCAAGTTCCAAACTCACTTGATGCGATCTTTTGATGTGGTACGAAAATACCGACTCCCTGCCTTTCGCCTCCTTACGGTGGCGAGCCCAGCTTGACTACATGGTGCGCACTCTATTCCTAAGGTATTCGAGTTTGGCATCGTGGGGGTCGACCAAAGCACGCTTGGTTGTCTAACAAGGAAAATCTCATATTACACCGAGCGCTGAAAACTTGGCTAAATTTGAAGACTACGAAATACCAAAAAAAATCTCAAGTTAAGAAATTTGGCCCAAAAAATCATTTTCATTCAAACTCTTCAAGGTCCGTACAAAAAAATTGTGGCCAGTCCGCTGTTGGCAAGTCCAAAAAGAAAAGAAAAGAACAAACAACAAAGAAAAAAGAAGGGAGCTGACTTCCTACTGCTTAGGAGAGGGAGACACATCTTCGGTCCCGATCAGGACGACCTCGGCATGGATCTTTCGGAGGTCGGTCTCTGCCCTAGGCGAGCGGGCTTCCTCCTCGCCCTCGAGGGAATCCCTCTTGGTGTTGGAGGAACCTCGTTGAACTTCATGGAATAACTGAAGCCCTCGAGGTCGAGGTCCAGGTACCTTCGGAGAACGTGCCCAAGGGCTCGATCATACCCTTCATCATGGATGAAGATCACCCTATCGATGACCCCCGCCATAGCCGCCAGTAGTGTTTTATCACTCTTCTCTAGGCAAGCCTTCTTCTTCTCCAGCTTGGCTCGTTCATCGACCATGGTGGACAGCTCAGCCTTGAGCCCCCGCTCACGCCTCCAATTCGTCGAACTGGAGCTTCAGGTCTTTGAGCTCCTTCTCGAAACTTAACACCCTTCTGTCGGCGAGCCTGAAGTCGCGACTGTACTGCCTCCTCAACTTTGCTCCCTAAAGACTCGCCTGCAGTTCGAGGAGCGAAAGCTTAGAGAAAAACTCCAAACTAATTGAAAAGATCGAACAAGTTCGGGAAGGAATACTTACCACAATGTCGGCCTGAGCCCACTTCATGTAGATTGAGCCGAACGTCTCGATCGCGATACACTGCCTGTCGCGAGGTTGTTCACGACCTCCATTGCAACCGGATCCTCCAAGATGGAGTCTGCCATTTTCACAGCCCAGTCGGGCCTCCAGGGTTCCATCCCCTCATCCGCAACGATCTCCTTAGCCTTGGGATGGACGGGAGGGAGCCTAGTCTTTGAGTACTGTGCAACCTTGCGGTTATCCGAGCTCGGGGTCCCCTTGGTCGAGGTGGGAATGCCAGCAACCTAAGCAGTTAAAATCTGATTAATCACCTGATTAATCGCTAATCGAAGATTAAGTGATTTTTTTTATAGTGATTTTCAATGTTACAATAGTTAGCGATATAATCGGGTATAATCGGCCGATTAGTAGTTGATCGGCCGATTTTAAGTTGTCGTTTAACCGATTAAATTCCCTCCTTTAATTTTCAAGCTCGTTTGCATTATTTGGGCTCAATCCGACCCAAACTCAAATCTAAATCTAAATCCAAACCCCTTCTGGCCCTCGCGCAAACTCAAACCCGACCTATCACAGCTCTCTTCGCCGAAACCGACCTGACCTACATCCAGAATCTAAACTCAGCTCATACCAAGTACTCTCTTCTTTCTCTATAACTATATGTTCGTATTTGATAATCTCATAATAGTTTTATGTTAAAGTTTAGGGATGATACATAATGAGGATAGATCATTTTTTTAATTATATATATATATATATGCCCGATTTTTTCGATTTAATTCCCGATTATTTTTCGATTAATCGATTAATCACTAATCACTCCTAGATCGATTAGTTCAAAAACCCGATTTTTAGTTACCAAGCCAACAACCATCAGCACCTTCGACTTCTTAGACTTCCCTTCAGAAGTCCACTCGGAAGAAGGGGTTGCGGCCCTCATCTTACCCTTTAACTGCTCCGCAGCCTTCTTGGCCAGGACCGCCCTCCTAGCTTCGATTTCCTTGTCATCGATCATTGCTGCAAAAGAAAAATGGGTTGTGAGGATGAAGGAAAAAAGTTTGATGCGAAAAGGAAACGAAAAACATACAGGGGTCGGCAGTGCTCAATTTAATCCTCGCCATGTGCCTCTCTGACACCTTCAGTCAGCTTACACTCCCCCCAACGAAGATCCGATCCAGTTCGTCCTTCTCCTTTGCCGGAAAGTCCCGTGACCTCGGAGTCTTATGCTTAGGTATGAAGGACCATCTCGTAGGAATGTCCGAAGGATCGGTGCTTCTGATCATGAAGTACTGTCTTACACTCTTTGATTGAGTCTGGATGACCATGGACCACTCGCCTCTCGGGTCAATGGGAAAAGTGCAACGCCCATCATACTCCCTAGCAGTATGGAATCCAAGGCCAGCCCGAAAATACTTAAGCCTCAAGGGCACCCCATTTTCTTCGCAAAGGAGCATGAAGCTAACGCGCTGTTTCCAAGGGTTCAGCCCATACTGCATCAGACTCACAGCGGCCCAATTCAGCACAGCTTTGACGAACGGGTGCATAGGCAGCCTAAGCGCCGAGGCGAAGGCATCCAAGAGAAACATGCAGAACCAAAGAGCCAGAATATCAGCTCGAACTCTTGGGGAATAAAATAACACGCCCGAATCTGGGGGAGGTTAGTCTTCACCAGTACGTTCCTAATCTTGTCGGCTCCAATCTTCTGCCCGCTCGGCGAGGAGAGTTGTATACCAAACTTGATCAGGTACAGGATGTCATCCAGATATATCCTTATAGACACGGGGTCTTTGATAGTACGGGATATCATAGCCACCCGCTGCAATATACTCGATGGGCTCTGCATTCGTGCTCTTCGGCATAACGAACCTCAACGTCCTTGGGGGTCGGGGGCCCCTGGGAGGAGCGACTCACTTCACCAGAAGGGCCGCCCTCGACTTCCTCACCCTTGACCTCATCGTCTTCGTCATCCTCTTCTCCTTCCTTTTCAATTTCTCCTTCCTTTTCCTCTCCTACCTCCCTCCGCTTCCTCATCTGCTTCTCCCACGTCTTCCTCTGCAGTGCTCTCCTCCTCTACTTCGCCACAGGACCTGACTTCAATTTGTTCAATTTTCTGGACTTTCTCCGAAGAAGCACACTCGGATGAAACATTCTAGACCTCCTCCGAAGATGACGATGATGAGGAAGTACGCTTGTCTCGGCCAAAAGTAGAGGCCGGAGAACTGGACTGAATCCTTGACATAATTTAAAATACTTTACATTGTTTTGTTGTTGAAAATGTTATTGGAAAGTATGTCGCCGGTTGTCTGAGAGAAGCTCCACAACAAAAAAGAACATAAATAACAAAATGAGGGGGTGAGGGAATATATAAGCGGGATTGGAAGCTCCTCGATATCCATAATCAATTATGACCCTATGATTGAATCCAACTACAGATAAGAGAAGAACGCCTTGATTTCCCCAACGGTGAAGTCAGTCCACTCACGTGTTGTGCGCATGCTTATACATTGGTTACGACTTCAGCTGAGTCCACTCACGTGTTGTGTGCATGCTTATACAGTGGTTACAACACGCATTCCCAAACAAAGTATCCAGCAGAATCCTCCATGTATTCCGCCTTCGGCAAAATCCATAGCCTCGCTTGGTCTCATCCCTCTGCATGGACTTTGTGCCACGTGCAAAATATTGACCACTTCACTTGGCCTCGTCGCTTCGGCGCTCCACATAGGCTTCGAGCCACACGTGAAAGATTCACAGCTTCGCTTAGCCTCGTCGACTCGGCGCTCCGCATGGACTTCAAGCCACACACGGAGGATTCACAACTTTGCTTGACCTTGTCGCCTCAGCACTCCTCGTGGACTTCGAGCCACCCGCAAAAGATTCACGACTTTGCTTGGGCCCGTTGCCTCGGCGCTCGGCGTGGACTTCCAGCCACATGCGAAAGATTCACAACTTCGCTTGACCTCGTCGCATGAGCGCTCTGCATAGACTTCGAGCCACACGCGAAAGATTCACAACTTTGCTTGGCCCAGCGCTCGGCGTGGACTTCGAGCCAGAACCGAAATGTTCGCAACTTCGCTGGGCCTCGCCACCTCAGCACTTGACATGGACTTCGAGCTAGATGCGAAGAGTTCACAACTTCGCTTGGCCTTGTCGCCACAGTGCTCGGCATGGATTTTGAGCCACAAGCGAAATGTTCACAATTTTGCCTGGCCTTACTGCCTTGGTGCTCGGCTTGGACTTTGAGTCTCACCACCTCACTGCTCGCCTCTCCGCGGCGCACACTTTCAGCGCTTGGCCTGGACTTCAAGCCACACATGAGTTAGCTTCGCTGCCCAATTGCCACACTGCTTCGCTCCTTGCCTTGCGGAGGTGCACGCCTTCGGCGCTCGGCATGGACTTCGAGCCACATGCGAGAGGGCCTCATTGCATCGCTGCTCGCCTTACCTAGGTGCATAGCTTCGACGCTTGACATAGACCTCGAGCCACACGTGAGTTAGCCTCGCACTCGCCTCGCTGAGGCGCACGCCTTCGACACTCGGCATGGAATTCGAGCAGCACGCGAGTTAGACTCACCGCCTCGCCGCTTCGCTGCTCGTCTCACCGAGGTGCATGCCTTCGATGTTCGGCATGGTCTTCGAGCCACATGCTCTCGTCGAGGCGCACGCCTTCGACGCTCGGCATGGACTTCGAGCCACACGCGAGTTAGGCTCGCCGCCTCGTCGAGCCGAGCCAATAGCAAACAACACCTAACAAACCATGAAATCTCCTCCAAACTCGTGCTCACATCTGGTTTTTTCTTTCCAAGGGAGTGATGTACTCCTCGAAGGCTGTTATACTCAAACCTCCAGGAGTGGGGGGCCTATGATATGGGTAACAAACCCAGTCCATCTGAACCGTTTGATCGCCACAAATCCTGATATCTCTAAAAATATGCCCGTAATCCCATTGGGCCGCTCACAGGCCACTACTTCAAGTCAGCCCACGGAAGGGAGTCTTTCCAACCCATTACGGAACCCTCTCTCTGCCTATAAATATAGACTGCTCTCCTCAGTTACCAGGTAATCGAGATTTTTGCCATTAAACTCTAATTTACATTTCTAGTTGTTGACTTGATCGTTGGAGGGCCTATCGCCGGGAGAACTCCTGGTGTTTCAGGCTTTCTATAGGTTTCCGGCGGCCAACAACCTCTACCAGATCTACAGATTCCATTCAAATACTAGTCTCTCATCAAGATCCGATCGACGGTTGAGATTTGAGATTTTCACCAAATACAAGAACTCATCGTCTGTTGCTCCCGCACTAGAAATCAGCAGCATCAGCATCAGCATCAACAGACAACCAGTAACTCTAGGATTACTAAACACAAGATAGTTGAAACACTTAATTAAATTATGAATGGAACATTTGTCGTCTTGTCTACACTTTAAAATGCTATAGGTAACTGGCAGGCTACTACACGTAAGCTTAAACTTAACTTCCGCACATAACATTCTAGAAGAAATTTCTATATATAGCTTACGACACTTTTAAAACCAACTTCCACAGACTTGTTTTACACTTAAGCACATGACTACTAATCCTTACATAGCTTAAGAATTACTAAATACAGTTGGGAGGTTATTACAATTATTCAAATGTACTTTATTCTTAGCTTATATTAAAAAACTTATGTCTAGCATTTTAGAGCATCCACAGTCGTTTGGTATATTTGCCATTTTCTCATATTTTGAGAAAGTTGGCGCTACAGTCGTTTCTTATTTTGCCATTTTATGACAAACGTGCTACAGTACGTTCTCATATTTGAGAAACAAAATGGTGATTCTCATAATATACCGTCCCAATTATTATTTATTTTTTAATCAGATCGGACGACACATGTTTCGTCTGACCCTTTTTTAATTTTTTTTATTTTTAATGATCAGACGGTACAACATGTACCGTGTGAAAAAAAAACAAACAAAAACGTCAAATGGGACATGTTGTCCCATTTGAAGCCATTTTGGCTTTGACGGGACAACATGTCCCGTCCAGCCAAATGGTTGGGATTTAGGGGTTAATTAGGTAGGTTTAGTGTATATTTAGTATATATTTTAATATTTAATTTATTTAATTTAACTATTTTAATATCTGATCAATAGTTAATTAACTTAAATATTATTAACTTAATTATTGGTTATACAGCTTCTTTCTAGAAAGAGGTGTGTAGACTTCCATGGGGTGCTTTCAATAATTTAACATTTCTTTCTAGAAGCTTAATTATTGGTTTGAAGTCTTTGCACAAAATATCAGCCTTACTTTGAGCACCATTAATTCCTTTTTTATTTTTTTATTTTTTAAAAATATGTTATACAGCTACACACCTCTTTCTGGCTTCCATGGGGTGCTTTCAGGGTTTCTGGTTGGGATTAAACAAATTATACCAGATCAGGAGCTGAGTCTAGTGAAGATCAAAGTAAAGGTACATGTTTACTCTAGATAATGTTTTTTGCTGCATGTTTCAAATCCTTGGTTTTAGAAGGGAGCTAAACCGATGCTTTACCCTTCATCCTTTATTTCTTTTGTTTCCCAGTGGATACCTACTCTCGTAGTATTGGTCTCAGTTGCTATAAGCTTCTTCCTAGAGGCGTCTACATCCTATGTTCCAACAATTTTATTTGGCATTTACATGAGTTGGGTATATTTGCGTTACTTCCAAAGGAGACCAGAAACAGGTTTCAAGGGAGATCCAAGTGATGAGTTTTCCTTCTCTAGTTTCTTTCCTGAGTTTCTAAGGTAGCTTCTTTATCCTTTTAATAACAATCATTTTGTGTTTCCTTTCTCTGATTACACCAGTCCTGAATATGCAGGCCTATTTTAGATCCTATTGCTTCAATTGTTCATAGTGCTCTCTGTGGAAGATTTAAATCTTCTAGAGAATCCAGAGGCCATACATCGGATGAATCCCATTTGCCTGGTTCAGATCCTATTGAAGCAATGAGAAGAAGGTAAGTACATCACTGTTAAATTTATTTTGTATCTTCTTTAATATGATGTGGTTTTTAAACTGATCTCATTTATATCTTCTTTAATTTCAGTCATCACTGTTAAAACTTATTTTGTAGAATAGAAGCCTACCTATTTCCTGTAAGGGTTAATGCTTGTCAAATGTTCCATTACATTAATGCAACAGATAAAAGGGTCTAACTTACTTGCATATGACAGTATGAGGTCTTTATATATCGTCCCATGTTTAGTTCTTCGCAGTTTGATTTTTAAATCAGCAAAAAACATCTTCTACCAACTAAGCTGAACTTAATGTACCTCAAAACTGATGAAGATTATCGCTCTACCATGATTACATCCCTTCATTAACTTGAAAGCACCCCATAGCTATTCGTTGGATAGATATTTCAAATTCTGCAAATTTCATAGCTTCAGTATGTTTTAGCATACTAGTAGATGCATTGTATTTTCAAATTCAGTTAATGTTTAGAGTTCAATCAGATTGTTCACTGAAATTAAATAAAATTGCATATTCTCTTGATGTTCTGTTCTTGTCTATACCCTACACTATAATTCATGCAAGTTAAATAACAATAACAATTTGGCAGTCTCACATTTGTAACTTCTGCAAACAAATGTTCTGTAGTACATTTCAATTGTAAGGTCAAAATTGTTTCATCTGGTGGTGTATTTGATATGTTAAGAACTGAAGACTGTTTTTATTTGTAATTAAAATGAATAATCGAACTGTTTGCAACCATATGCAGAGAGCGAGGAGCACGGGCACTAGAAGAAAGATTAGCAACTGAGAAACTGTCTAGAGCTGGAAGTGCAGAAGCCACAGTACTTGGCGATGCTGCTGATAATGTTTGACACCCCTCTTGAGAATGTATTCACAAAAAGAACAAATTTCATGTTCAATAGAATTACTTGTTGTTTTACAAATTTCGGTTTCTACAGAATGAGTTGTTGTTTTCCAACCTATTCTTTATTTTATGGGGAAACCGATCTAGCAAATCTCTACTACTATAATGGGAGAAGGCCTTAGTCCTTAACCCAACCGGTGCAACGCACGTGTTGGTAATTTTTTTTTTTTTTGGCCCTTTTCATTCCCCCCCCCAAAAAAAAAATTTCCCCACGTGCAAATCACGTAAATTTTTTCCCCTTTTCATTGCCCTCCCCTCAAAAAAAAAATTTCCCACGTGCAAAGCACGTGTATAATACTAGTACCTTTAATAGCATAACTTGTTTTGTTCCTAACTTGAATACAATGTGATGCTGCTCGTGAAACGTTGGAAATCTCTAAAATTATTTTTTTATATACATATTTTTAACCTCGCATTAGCTTTTTGAGAAAAGAAAACTACCTATTATGGTACATTATGCCATGAAAGAAGAGATCAACAAACAAATAGGGAATCACATCTTGTTATTCATCCATGTACTACCATATTCGTTGAGTGGATTAGACAGCAGAAAGGGAGGCATCTTGTTACGGTCCCAATCTGATTGAGCCAACTATCGTCGTAACTTCTAATAATATCCATGAATCAAATCAAATAAGAAAAAGAAAGAAAACAGGAGGAAGAAGAAGAAGGAGAAGGAAGAAGAAGAAGACAGAAGCTTAAATCATATTCATTCATATTCATTAAAAGAGCTTACAATCAGTATATAAAGGGAGCAAGAAGAAAAGAACAAACATGCGCAATGCACAAGCCTACAATAGGGGGGTTATTATAAAATACATCTACTCTTCTGCATTTAAACCCAACAAAGAAAGAAAATAACCTAGGGACTGATATGTGAATAAATGGGCTGATACACAAGAAAATAGCTGAGAACAGATAATGCCTAGAGGACTATATCAATCATTCCCCCTTAATTTGACCTTGTCCTCAAGGTCAATGTGACGGTCTTCATCAACACTAAGAGATCCCTCCAAAAATATCTGCATATACGCAACCATGTGTCTTCCTTCTCTTGGGTCAAAAATAAAGTATGTTGCAAAAATTAAGTACCTTGATGTGTACTAGAAGAAAATCTTAGGTTTCATTGCAGGCGAACTGATAACAAATTGCACAATAGGAGCTGCACCCACAAATGCAGCTCCTATTGTTGGGGTTTGTGGATCCAATACATAATAATGGGTTGAAGAAGATAGGCGGGAAGGAGAGTCGAAGTGGGAGCAAGAGGTCAAGAGTAGTTGGAGGCTACAGCATAGTTGCGGTCGACCGCAACCCCCGATCGCGGTCGTCTTGTCTGGGTGCGGTCGGGGGTTGCGGTCGACCGCAACCCCCGACCGCACCCAGACAAGACGACCGGTCGATCGCACAGTCGACCGTCCAGCTCTCTGACTCAATTTTGTACCTTAAAGTAATGACCGGTCGACCGCGCAGTCGACCGACCTGCTCTCTGTTAGAACTCGTGCAATCGAAGGGGAAGACCGGTCGACCGACACGATGTTGCGATCAACCGTCCCGATGCTGATTGATGAGCGGCTGAGATGGAAAGTTGTGGAATCATATATATATTGTATTGTGTACGATTTTAGGGTTATGTAAAAAGAAAAGAGAGATCTAGCCAACCATCATTAAGAGAAAGGGAAATAAAGAGAAACCCTACACCTTGGTGGTGAGTTCTTGAGAGATTTGTAAACCTAATCTTTATATTTATAGTGGAAATCACAGGAGTGCCTCTGCGCGGGGAAGTAGCCACTGTTTGGGTGAACCTTGATAAAAATCTTGTGTGTTCTT
Organism: Hemerocallis citrina; assembly: GCA_017893485.1. Classification (NCBI taxonomy): domain Eukaryota; kingdom Viridiplantae; phylum Streptophyta; class Magnoliopsida; order Asparagales; family Asphodelaceae; genus Hemerocallis; species Hemerocallis citrina. Next base: position 78,201,275 of record CM030367.1, read on the forward strand.
CTGTGTTGCTTTTGCTTGTTCTTTCTTCTCTTGTTTTGATTCTATAGTTCTTGCATCTCGTCGTCGTTGTGGAGTTTATTCCGCAGTTAGAATTCAACAAATTGGTATCAGAGCTACAGGTTGGTAGTATTGATTGAGATGGGGGACAAGAGTAGAGTCAAGAAGTTCGATGCAACAGATTTCACAATGTGGAAGATCCAAATGATTGCGTATCTCTGACAGAAGGATCTAGATGATCCGTTGTTTGGTGTGAAGCCAGAAAGGGCGGAGGTCGATCCGGTTGCGTTGGCGGGCTGGAATAGATTGGATCAGAAGGCTTTTGGGCACATTCAGTTGTCGATGAGCAGGAAGGCCCTATTTCATATTGAGAAAGCAAGAACAGCAAAGGAGGCAATGGAGATATTGACAGACATGTTTGAGAAGCCGAATGCAGCGAATCAGATCTTACACCTAAAGAAGTTGGTTAACTTGAAGTTGTCAGAAAGGGGTTCGGTTGCTGAGCACATAAAAAATTTCTGTATGGTTGGAATCGTCGGGTTTAAAGTTTGAGGAGATGGCACAATCGTTGTTGTTGCTATCCAGTCTTCCCAATAGTTACGACACAGTAGAGCAGACTATTACTAGCACCATGACTGATACGACAACCCTAAAGGATGTTATAAGCAGCATCATGAATGAGGATGCAAGGAGGAAGAGACGTGGAGAGACTTCGGTGTCATATCTTAGCAATACCGCACTGTCAGTAACCGTGGTAGAAGTAACAACAGAGGGAGGTCGCAAAGTAGGAATCACAGGTCCAAGTCAAGAATAGGAAATCGCAAAGGTGAGTGTTGGTACTGCAAGAAGCCAGGACACTTGAGAGACCAATGCGAGGAGTATAAGAAAGCGCAAGCAGAGTTTCAGGTAGCCAATGTGGTAAGTATTGAACCCCGTCTAGATGAATTGTGTTTATCTGCTGGATTTAATATTTTGCAAGACGATTGGTGTATAGACTCATATGCTTCTTATCATTGCACTCTCATGAGGGATATTTTTGAGGATTACAGGACAGGTAATTTTGGTGTAGTTTCTGTTGGTAATGGACAGATATGTCCAGTTGTAGGTAGAGGCACTGTAAGAGTGAAGGCTTGCAATGGTGGGCAATTAGTCTTGTATGACACAAGACATTCCGAGCTTGAAGAAAAACTTGATCTCAACTAGCAAACTAGACAAAGAAGGGTTTACAACAACTTTTGGGCATGGAGAATGGAAGGTAACTACAGGTGCCAGGTTGGTGGTAAAAGGAAAGCGTGGTGACACGTTATACTTACTCAGGGGAGGTGATTCAGGTGATATCATTGCTACAGCATCAGTAGGTAGTTCCTCTTCAATTCTATGGCATGTCAAGTTGGAGTATCTTGGTGAAAATGGTGTCAAGCAGCTTTGTTCTAGGGATCTTTTACCGGGGCTGAAGAAGGTTGAAATGGATTTTTGTGAGAATTGTGTGATGGGCAAATAGAAGATAGTTAGCTTTCAGTTGGGTGTGCGTGAGAAGAAGCTTGCGAAGCTAGAGTTGGAACATACAGATGTGTGGGGTCCAGCTCAGGAATTCTCTTATGGTGGTAAGAGATACTTCGTCACATTCATCGATGATGCTACAAGAAAGGTTTGGGTTTATGCAACTCGCGAGCAATCAGAAGTTTTTTAGGCATTCAGAGCTTGGAAGGCCAGGGTTGAGAATGAGACGGGTTGCAAGGTGAAAGCAATAAAGTCAGACAACGGAGGTGAGTACACACAAGCAAAGAGTTTGTTAACTATTTGGTAAGGAAAGGTATTAGAAGAATCAAGATAGTTTCTAAGACTCCACAGAAGAATGGTGTAGTAGAAATAATGAACCACACGATACTCGAAAGGGCGAGATGCATGAGACTTCATGTGGGTCTTCCGGTCCATCTTTGGGCCGCTACACTTGATACAGCAGTGTATTTGATTAACTGTTGCCCATCTAGTGCCCTTGATGGGGCCATTCTATAAGAACTATGGTCAGATAAAATTGTTAATTATTCGCATTTGAAAGTTTATGGTTGTATGGCATATACACTAATTGACAAGGAAGAACGAAAGAAGTTAGACTCTAAGTTCAGGAGGTGTGTCTTCATTGGCTACGGTGACGATGAGTATGGTTACAGGCTTTGGGATTTTGTGGATAACAAAGTCATTCGCAGCAGGAATGTAGTGTTCAATGAAGAGTATCTATACAAGGACAGGCACACAGGTCAAGACGGTACAACCAGTTCAGAGTCAGATTGGGATTCAGACTAAGACTCAGATTCAGATTCTGAAGTTGGCCCCAGTGGTGGGGGCCCTACAGTGCAGCAGCAAGTATAGGTACCACAAGCAGCACAGAAGGCTCATGGTAAGCCTATTGGGAATGAGCAGGTTATCCAATACGAACAGGTACAGCCAGAACAGTTCGGGGAACCTGAACCGGTCGGTGAACCGGTACCCATGTTGAGGAGATCGACACGAGAGAGGAGGCCAACCAGGATATTTGATCCATCAGCTAGTGTTGTTCACGAGCATGTTCTGTACACGGATTTGGGGAGCCAGAGACTCATGAGGAGGCTTTGAGGGATGAGGCTCGAATTCAGTAGGAGTTAGCCATGATGGACGAGATGAGCTCCTTGGAACAGAACCAAACTTGGGAGTTGATCAAGTTACTTACAGAGAAGCGCGCTCTTATGAACAAATGGGTTTTTAGAGTCAAAGATGAGGCAGATGGCAGTAAGAGGTACAAGGTCAGGCTTGTTATGAAAGGATTCTCTCAAAGGGAAGGTGTCGATTATAGTAAGATCTTTGCACCGGTTGTGAAGATGGCTTCTATTAGGGTTCCGCTCAGTATTGTGGTAGTTGAAGACTTTGCACTTAGAGCAGTTGGATGTGAAGACAGCATTTCTCCATGGTGATGTCGAAGAAGAGCTGTACATGAGACAACCCACAGGTTTTGATGCTAAAGGACAGGAAGACATGGTGTGTCAATTGAAGAAGAGTATTTATAGGCTCAAACAAGCACCGCGGCAATGGTACTTGAAGCTTGATTGCTTCATAAGAGGGGAAGGTTTCGATAGGTGTGAAACGGATCATTATGTGTATATTCGTAGATATGAGGACAATGATATAGTTACCTTGGCATTGTATGCGGGCGACATGCTGTTAGCAAGTTCATGTATGGAGAAGATCAAGGAAGTGAAAAAGATGCTAGCTTCGGAGTTTTCAATGAAGGACTTAGGTGAAGCAAAGCAAATCTTCGGCATGAAGATCAGTAGAGACAAGAGTAGCAAGAAGCTTTGGTTATCACAAGCGGACTATGTGAAGAAGGTGTTGAAGAGATTCAATATGGATAGCGCGAGGCCAGTCACTTGTCCCTTGGCTGCTCACTTCAAGTTATCAATGGACTTGTATCCTAAGACAGAGGCGGGATGGAGAAAATGGCTGCTATTTCTTATGCCTCAGCCATTGGGAGTTTGGTGTATGCGTGGTGTCTACAAGACCAGACATCGCACAAGCAGTGGGAATTGTCAGCTGTTACATGAAGAATCCAGGTAAACAGCATTGGGATGCAGTAAGGTGGATTCTTAGATATCAAGCAGGTACTTCAGATCACTCTCTTTATTTTGGGGAAGATTCTTTGCATATACATGGTTATGTGGATGCGAATTTTTTGGGCTATTGTGATAGTTGCAGAAGTACTACAGGCTATGTATTTACAGTTGGTGGAACAGCTGTTAGTTGGGCTTCGCAGTTACAAAAGGTTGTAGCACAGTCAACCACGGAGTCAGAGTATATGGCACTTACAGAAGTGACGAAAAATATGTTGTGGATTTCGGAGCTTATAAAACAGTTGGGCAGGAAGCAACCCATAGGTGAACTATGGTGTGACAGTCAAAGTGCAGTTTTCTTGGCGAAAAACTCGGCATATCACTCTAGGACTCGGCACTTTCAAATGAGGTATCATTTTATCAGAATGGCGGTTGAGAAAAAATGGTTGAAGCTAACTAAGATTCTTGGCACTAAGAATCCAGCGGACATGCTCACTAAGGTGGTGGATAGCAAGAAACATCAGTTTTGCTATACCGCTATCGGATTGTCTCCAGGTAAATTGTTGAGGAGACTCGCAGAGGCACAGGCCTAGACTAGGCCAATGGAAGAATGAAGAACAGGTTAGAGACTTCGTGTATATGTCCTTAAATAGGAGATTGTTGGGGTTTGTGGATCCAATACACGATAATGGGTTGAAAAAGATAGGCGGGAAGGAGAGTCGAAGTGGGAGCAAGAGGTCAAGAGTAGTTGGAGGCTACAGCACAGTTGCGGTCGACCGCACCCAGGCAAGACGACCGGTCGACCGCACAGTCGACCGTCCCGCTCTCTGACTCAATTTTGTACCTTGAAGGAATGACCAGTCGACCGGTCGACCGCGCAGTCGATCGACCTGCTCTCTGTTGGAACTCGTGCAGTCGAAGGGGAAGACCGGTCGACCGACACGATGTTGCGGTCGACCGTCCCAACACTGATTGATGAGCGGCTGAGATGGAAAGTTGTGGAATCCTATATATATTGTATTGTGTACGATTTTAATGTTATGTGAAAAGAAAAGAGAGATCTACCGGCTGTCATTAAGAGAGAGGGAGATAGAGAGAAACCCTACACCTTGGTGGTGAGTTCTTGAGAGATTTGTAAACCTAATCTTCATATTTATAGTGGAAATCGCAGGAGTGCCTCTACGCGGGGAAGTAGCCATTATTTGGGTAAACCTCGATAAAAATCTTGTGTGTTCTTGTGTGTTGCTTTTGCTTGTTCTTTCTTCTCTTATTTTGATTCTATAGTTCTTGCATCTCGTCGTCGTTGTTGAGTTTATTCCGCAGTTAGAATTCAACACTTCAATGGGTCGATGATACCAACCTTGAGCATATCCACATATTCTCCTTTAGTCGCATCACAACTAAGATCAAAATTATCCTCATCTGTCTAGATTCTAATGTCAAGATCAACAACATCTTTCATCAGATTGGGCTGCTCCGTGACACTCAGGAACTGCAACTTGTCAAGGGCATCACTTTCATTACCAACCAACTCACAAAGGAACACATCCTTGCTTCTATACAAGCTATGCACAATACGATCCATCAACCTACTAACCATGCCTTCCAATTTCATTTCTACTTCTAGCTTGTGAAAAGCCTCATCCTGATCCTTATTTGTAGCTTCATGGAGTCGTATGTTATCAGCCCTCTTATTGTAAGCAACTTTTCCAGATGAGCATTGCAGTATCTCTTCAATACAAAACTTGAAACTGAGCAAGAGATTTAATTCATGTTTTCCATACATGAAATTGAGTGAAGGATAGAATTTAGGTTCTCCGACATTTGCGAGTTCAACTTGATCAAGGAGATGCTGGAAAAATTCCAAAGCATCCTGCTGCCTCATACTTGAAAATTCAGGATGACGAGGCGATATGCCATTCTGTCCCTCCTGAGTTGGAAAATTATATCTACCAACATGAATCTTAAATTTTTCTACAGAAATAATTTTACTACAACAGCTACAGCGAATACCATCTCTTGTAATAAAACCCTCCAGTAAAGCTCGTGAATGGCTTTTATTCTTATAGTTCACTTTTCCATCTGCACGCACAATGCCCAAATCTATTATCCATGAGAGAATTGTCCTCTTCCCAGCATCTGATTGTCCCTTCAACTCTTCAACAGTTGTATGATGGAATGATACCTTGCACCAGTTGCTACAGTCAAAGTATCTCTAATGCATGCCATAATACATCCAGTAGCTATCATGGCCACTGAACCAAACCCATACTTTAGTAAAGCATCTCCATCCGCATTCTTGAGATTATGATGCATAAGATCCCACCATGCCACCATGCATGAAAACTGCACTTAGAATCCTTCATGGCAGTTCTTGTTCTCCCTTCAAATTCACTCTTCAATGTTCTACGACCAACCTCACTACGATCTAAAATGCTTGTTTCTTCAATTTAAGATGATATCGAGAAGCCTATATATGGTGATTCTGTATGAATTGTCTTCAATACTGAGCCAAAGAAGTTTGTGACAGGCACCTCATCTAAGGGCCGATGATAGAGGTCCATTCGATAATAAGTAGTAGACATGAGCATGCTTGGATTGTACGAATTGAACAAACTGCTCAATGAAGCACTGCTAGACATGTTCAGTTTCTCAAAGAAAGCAAGGGTGTAGAAGGTAAACCTATCAACAACAGAAACACCCATATCAGAGTCAAGCTGATGAGAATATGAAATTTCTCCTTTCATACTACTGCCAATTGCCAGAATTCCAGGTGAATGGTGAGAGAAGAGAGTTGCAGCTTGGCATGTGTCAACCATTATGAGCAGCTCCTTGAATTTATTTTTCCCTTTCATTTGTTTCACAACATCAACTAAATCATGGCTTTGAAGTTTTCCAAAAGCCTTGGAATCAAAATGCCCAATGGTGAGAGAATTAAATACTTCAATGGAAGATGAATATCTTATACTAATACTTTCCATTTCATCCTTAAGTGCATTTCAGCAATTTTGCAATAATCACTTATAAGGGTTTGGTAAGTCGAGCTATCAAAATTTTCACTGAATGTTCCAATTCCTTCTCTGGCCGAAAGAATAAGCTCTAAAGTTGACACGCCCCGCTTCCCAAAATACGGAATACGAGTACATAACGTAGACCCAGCGAATGATGTAAACATCATCCATAAGTTATACCAGACTAACTCAACAATATGAAAGAATGTACACATCCACACAAGAAAAATATAACCACATGAATCAAAGATAACTTCAATAATAAATGAAATAATCCAACAATAATAATATCCAACATCTGGAATAACAACAAACTCCGCGTCATAAAGCCCCAAAATAAAGTACAATGTCATAACAATATTCAAAGAAATAATCTAGCAGTAAATAGATTTAAGCAACGCAATTCAGCTCAATCTCTAGAATCGTTGCTCACCAATTTCTTCTGATATAGTTCCTTCAGTACCTGTAAATTCTTGATCTAAAAAGAGAGAAAATAATGTCCTTAGAGAAAGTCATGGGCAGCAAGTAGAGAAAAACAGAGAATAATAGGAAGCATGAATGTCAAAGGAAAAGGGACGGGATCAAAGTCAAAGAACAAAGCAGAGGCAGGCAATAATATCAAAAGTCTACAATTAATCACACATGTAATGAGTGATGTCAAGTCAAGTTCAATACAGGATCAAGCATGAGATGTCAAATGCAGGTTATTAATCATTTTATTAGCCTATCTAGTGCACATACTACTGCGTCCCACTCCACAGGTTTGGTGCAAACACACAGTGAACGTTTTAGACTGATGGAAATTCACGGATCGTGTACTCGACGTTGATAACAATAATTTACAATCAATAATTAACAATCAAACATTTGCAATCAATACTTCTTCCAATCAATATTTCTCCTCCTTCCATGTCAAGTGTTCATGTGAGCATGAAGGCCTTTACCGAGTACATTTTCCGATCGTTCTCTACCAAGTCTACTCATAATACCCCGGCTTGTTATTAGTTTATTTCCATCCTATGTAAGCATGCAAGAAGGTGTCAATGTTGTATTATACTAGGTGTGACTAATTCTATTCGTTACAGACAAATCATGAAGCAACATATTAAATTAACACAATCACATATCTGGACAGCATGACCTTGCTGTACAAAAACACAGATTACCGCTACTATAGAGAAGCAAATCTGGATCCGTCAGAAATTCTAGAAAGTAAACTCTCTGCCGGTTCCAGCGAATATATATACGACATATGAAAGCTACAGGAACTACGGTGAAAGTTCTATTCTTTTCAGATTTTATGTTCAGGCAACAAGTTATAAATTGTATTCACCTATTTGTTTCAGGTCAGAAAACTCATCAAATAAATCTATAAAAATTCAGGGTAGTTCCTACACATGTTTAGTCTCAGTTAGATTTATTTCAGATTTTTATTTTACTGTTAACATGCTCAAATAAATTAGGGAACAGCAAGATACGCATGCATTTGTGAATCTCGAATTTCTAACACAGCTATACTAAAATGATGATACTAACAGATTATACATCGAAATTTAAATCCGTAAAAAGGGTAGTAAACTAGATATCTGGGGACTAAATTTCATGTTCAGAAAGTTATTTCAAAATACAACAGCAATATGGTCGAAAATCTGATTCAAAAAGATACAAACGGCAGTCCAGAATTTATTTTGATATGAATAGGTAACAATTTAATCATACAGTCATACAATTCATGCTAATTAATAGTCAAAGTGCCAATAGATGTTTAACATGCAAGATTTAAGTTTTAAGATGCAATTTCACAGGCATGGTAATCTATTCATCAAATCAAATCAATCTAACATATATAAATTACCAAACAATTCTATAACACATGGATCTAGTCATTTTTCATGTAAATGTGCGTATGCAAGAAACAATAGGGACTAGGTTTTAGATCAAAGAGGTAAGCACGATTTTAAGAGTATATCGGGTTAGCTCGTGTAAACCCTCAATAAACTTAACGGAATTCAAATAGCAGTACGATAAAGAAAATGACTGGATCTACTTGTAGAGAACAAAAAAATCTTGAACAAAACAAACAACTAGTTGAAGAAGAGACTTGCCTTTTAATTAGTAGATTCGAATATATAGAATAATGGGATACGAATCCCGGACGACGAACCGAAACACGTGCGAGTCACGTGCAAAACCAAAACAGCAAGACACCAACAGCACACAATAGCAACTAACTCCCTTCACCAAGAACAGCAAACACCGAGTACCAGATCCCTATACACACAACATCAAACACCTTAAAAATCCCACTGTTCTTCTTCCTCAACTTCGATAGAGAGAGAGATAGCGGGAGACTGCGATGGCGACTGCGGTCGGGGAGCGATAGGAGCGGTGAGGGCGACGACGACAAGCGGCGGTGCTACGGTCGGGAAGCGACGCAGCAACCAAGAACGACGACGTCGAGCGAGCTTTGTTTTCGCTCCGAAACAGGGAAGGCAAAAACAGCGAGGGTTCGGGTCTTGGACGGCGACGATGAGGGCTAGGGGGTCAGTGGTGGTTGCGAGGGGTGCACGGAGGGGCGAAGACGAGACGGTGGCAAGGAGTGGTGGAGTGGCAATGGGTTCGGGTGTTCAAGGGGATGGGTTCGACGGGATGGCTAAGACGAAAACAGGGGAGAGCGGGATAGGGGGAGAGAGAAAGCAGCGCAGAGAGAGAAAGAGAGGAATTAATTATGGTTTAATAATGGGTTTCTATAGGGGATTAATGAATTGGGATTTTGGGTTGCGGGTTTATGGATTTTGGGTACAGGTTTTGGCTCCAAAAAGAGAAAAACAAGCATAAAATAAGGGATGAACATATAGCGGAATAACTCAAACTCAAATCACGAAAAGCAAAATTTGCAATGAGCCAAAAATAGGAGAAAAGAGAACGGAATGATCAAAAGAAAATAAATGAACCCAAGAAAAGCAAAATTATATAATAGAAAGAATCCAGTTACAATAATCAAGACAGAAAATAAAAAATACAATAAAAATCCAAAATAGGAAAAAATAGGGGTTACAAATGCTACCCACCTTACAAGAAGAATTTCGTCCTCAAAATTTATACAGAAGGTACATTGGGCGAACCTCGGAACAAAACAAAACAAACACTTCAAGCAAAACAACTACTTTAACAAATGAGGAAACCTCTCCCGAATGTCCTCCTCCAACTCCCAAGTCGACTCACCTGGCAATTGAGAATTCCAAGAAACTCAAACCAACCTGATGACTCTATTCTTCAACACCTTCTCTTGACGGTCTAAGGTAGAGACTGGTCGAATTTCACAGGACAAGTCCGGTCTCACTAGAAAAATCTTAGTCAACCACATGACTGTCATCCCTGATGTATTTCCTGAGCTGAGAAACATGGAATACATCATGGACACCCGCTAAAGCTGGCGGCAACGTAAGCCTGTAAGCTACCTTGCCTACACATTCCACAATATCGAATGGACCGATGAACCGAGGACTCAACTTGCCCCCACCTCCAAAACGGATAACACCTTTCCAAGGCGACACCTTAAGGAACACATGGCCGCCTGCCACAAACTCTAGAGGTCTACGACGACAGTCAGCCCACCTCTTCTACCGATCCTGAGCGACCTGCAAGTGCTTCCGAATCTGAGCCACGACATCAACTGTCTTCGTGATCAACTCAGGACCCAAAAACTTCCTTTCACCGATATCATCCCAACAGACTGGCGATCTACACTTGCGCCCATACAAAGAATCATCTTTTGTGGAATCGTCTTTTGTGGAATCAGAATCATCTTTTGTGGAATCGTCGCCCACTTTTTCATCAGAAACCAAAGAAACATTGTATCGAATACTTGGTAGGCAAGATGGCGGTTGCCGTGAAGGCAAACAAAAAAGCAGGGTTGAAGGGCTGGATGGAAGACGTGGAAATTGTTGTACAGATGGCTTGGGGCCATGCGATGGCGGCGAGGAGGCCGGCGATGGAGGAGGAGGGTGACGACTAAAACATGGGAGGAAAGAAGGCGTCTCGAGAATCAGAGGAGGAGAGGAACAATTAGGGTTAGGGGTTAACGACTTCTTTAATGAAGCCGTCGTTACAGTGAGGGCAGAGGAGGTCGGAGGAGGAGGGAAGTGTTCATGGCTAGGGTTTGGGGCATACGAGGCTTCTTCTTTGTTTCGGGAATCCCCTTCCACGAGGCGGCACAACCAACTTAGAATATCATTATTTTGCAACTGTAAATCGATCACCTGATGCTGTAGAGTACCCATCAAAATCTCTATATTCTCCACCCTTTGGCTTAGATCGATTGGCTCTGATACCATTGTTACGGTCCCGATCCGATTGAGCAATGTATCGTCATAACTTCTAATAACACCCATGAATCAAATAAGAAAAAGAAAGAAAACAGTAGGAGGAAGAAGAAGAACAACGAGAAGGAAGAAGAAGAAGATAGAAGCTTAAATCATATTCATTCATATCCATTAAAAAGAGCTTACAATCAGTATATAAAGGAAGTAAGAAGAAAGGAAAAAACGTGCGCAATGCACGGGCCTACAATAGGGGTGTTATTATAAAATACATCTACTCTTTTGCATTTATACCCAACAAAGAAAGAAAATACCCTAAGGACTGATACGTGAATAAATGGGCTGATACGCAAGAAAATAGCTGAGAACAGATACAGCCTACAGGACTGTATCACATCTTTAGAAATTTGCTGTTGAATTGAATGTGCCCTAGAGTCGGGGGCAAAACCAGAAATTTCTACCGAAAAAGGTGGAAAATATGTAACGTAAAAGCAATCATGAGAAACTTGAATATTTGTCTATACTGTTAGACTGTACATATTCTCCATGCAGCAGTTACCTTAGTTATAGGCAGCCATTACTCTCATATATCCTCTATTGTATGCAGTTACCTTAGTTATAGCCATTACCTTAATTATAGGCAGCAGTTACCTTAGCTGTAGCCTTAATTCCAGCATTGTACAAGTATTGACAAGATGAATGAGAAGCAGGGGGGACATTCACAAAAACAATTACCTTCATGGTATCAGTGCCATAGCTGTGCTCTTTTCTTCCTTTATTCTCCTTCACCGGCGAGTTCCCCGTGCTCCGGCCACCCCCCGTCGCGACCCCCACCTCCGGTGCAGCCCAGCACATCAAAACACCACCCGCACCACCCGTTCCTTCTCTGACCGATCGACAGCCAGGTCGACACCTGACTTCCTTCCCTTTTCCCATCGACTCTCGACCAGTCGCTGACGCCCTCGCCTGACGTTGCGCTACCTGCGACGCGTCTACTCTCGTCGACGTCAGCCGCGACCGTCCAGATCCCCTCTTCCATTGCTGGCCATTTTTGCTGCTCTCTCTTTTCGTTCACTATTCTCTTCTCTATCTCCATCGAATGGCTGAACAACCAAAGTTCCATTCCGCTCTTTCTATTACCAACATCAGGAACTTCATCCCGATCACTCTTGAGATGGAAAAGGGCCAATATTCTTCATGGGCGGAGCTATTCAAAATCCATTGCCGAGCATACCAAGTTAGTGACCATATCATTCCTCCTAAATCGACGACAACCGGGAAGGAAATCGAAAAAGATGAAGATCTTTGGTCGCAATTGGATGCTATAGTCCTCCAGTGGATTTATGGCACAATTTCGAACGATCTTTTGCACACCATCTTGGAGCCGGATTCTACTGCACAACAAGCATGAGAGCGATTACAAAACAATTTCCAGGATAACAAAAATTTACGTGTCGTTTATCTGGAAAATCAATTCACTCACGTCTATATAGACGATTTTCCCAACATCTCGACTTATTGCCAAGAACTCAAGATGCTATCCTGATCAACTATCTAATGTTGGTGCACCAGTTTCAAATCAAAGGTTAGTTCTTCAATTAATCGCAGGGTTTGAATGAAAGTTATGATGGTGTTGCTACGATCATTCAGCAAAGTGATCCCTTGCCTCCTTTTTATGAGGCACGTTCGAGGCTAATCCTCGAAGAAACCCGCAAATCAAAGTAGGCCGCGGCCGCTGCAAGCACCGCCGGCACAGCCATACTCACCACCAATTCCTCTTCAACCTATGATACCCAAGGTTATGGAAGGGGCTCAGGTTTCGGTACTGCAGCAAATCGCAACTATAATGACCACAAACGGGGTCCAAATCGCAACAACAACCGCGCGAAAAATAATGGTGGTAGAGGTAAAGGCCGTGGTGGCAGCAACCACGGCGATGGTGGTCACCAGCAGCAGGGACCACAGCAACCATGCCCCTGGCAGCAGTAGCCACCGTGGGCACAGTACCCGGCATGGGGTTCATGGGCGCCGCCAGGGTTGGCAGCCCCTCCTTGCCTGTATCCAACTTCGTCATGGGCTAGACCTCCTCCTGCTCGTCAGCCCGGTCTTCTTGGAAATCACCCACAGCAAGCTTATAGTGCTCAAGTGCCTCCTCCTTCGAGCTACGTACCTACCGACATTGAAGCTGCCATGCACACCATGTCTATCAATGCTCCTGATGAAAACTGGTACATGGACACTGGTGCAACCTCCCATATGACAGCATCTCAAAGTACTCTCTCGTCTTATTTTAATATGAGCAATAACAAGAATATTATTGTTGGCAGTGGACAAGAAATTCCAATTCGTGGTTATGGACAATTTTCCCTTCCCTCACCACATCTACCGTTAACATTAACCACTGTCCTACATGCTCCTAAACTGATTAAGAACTTGATATCTGTGCATCGTTTCACAATTGACAATAATGTTTCTATTGAGTTTGATCCTTCTGGCTTTTCCGTAAAGGACATTCAAACGGGGATGCCAATAATGAGATGTGATAGCACCGAGGATCTTTATCCTATCACCACCACCAGCAGTTATCAAGCCACATCTCCTTCAACCTTTGCAGCTCTTTCTCCTATTTTATGGCATAATCGTTTGAGACACCCGGGAGCACCTGTTTTACGCTCTCTTAGGAATAATAAGTTTATTAATTGCAAACCCTCTTCATGTTCTTCTGTTTGTGAATCATGTATTTTTGGGAAACATGTTAAGTTGCCATTTTATCCATCATCATCCTGCACTACAATGCCATTTGATATTTTGCATAGTGATTTGTGGACATCTCCTATTTTAAGTTCAGCAGGACATCAATATTATATTCTTTTCTTGGATAATTACACTAATTTCCTATGGACATCTTCCATCAGAAGAAAATCACAAGTCTATTCCATTTTCTTATCTTTTAGTGCTTTCATTCGGACCCAATTTGAGAAGAATATTAAGTGTTTTCAGTGTGATAATGGGAGGGAATATGATAATGAGCCATTCAAACTCTTCTGTCACAAATACGGTATGATCTTTCGCTTTTCATGCCCTCACACTTCTCCACAAAATGGAAAAGCCGAACGAAAAATACGAGCTATAAACAACTTGATCCGCACCCTTCTCACCCATTCCTCTATGCCTCCATCATTTTGGCATCATGGTCTACAAATGGCAACCTACCTCTTAAACATTCTCCCAAGCAAGATTCTCCAAAATTATTCCCCCACTCAACTCCTTTATCATCGGGATCCTTCCTACACTCACTTACGGGTCTTTGGTTGTTTGTGCTATCCTCTTGTCCCTTCCACCACAATAAATAAACTCCATGCTCGATCCACTCCGTGTGTTTTTTTGGGATACCTGACCAATCACAGGGGATATAAATATTATGATTTGTCTAGCAGAAAAATTATTATCTCTAGGCATGTCCAATTTGATGAGTCCCAATTTCCATTTGCCAAGCAGCATTCCCCTTCTACATACACCTATGATTTTTTGGATGATGGTTTACATCCTCTTTTACATCATCATTTCCAAACCCCCAATGCCTCCTCTCCTCAGCCCACAACTCCTCAGCTCCCATTGTCGCAATCTGCACTAGCCTCACCCACCATTGACTTTGAAACTTCTTCCGCAGTCCAACTACCACATAGCCCAAACCAGACCCAACTTCCCTCGGCACCATCCAGATCCATGGCAACCCGCAGCATGCACGGAATTTTTAAACCCAAGTGTCAGTTCAATTTGACGTCTTCAGTCACACCGTCCCCTATTCCCCCGTAACCTGAAAGCTGCATTGTCCGGCCCGAATTGAAAAGCGGCCATGTTAGATGAATTTAATGCTCTTATAAAAAATAAGATGTGGGAGTTAGTGCCCCGTCCATCTGATGTTAATATCATTCGTTCTATGTGGAATTTTCATCATAAAAGGAAATCTGATGGTGCTTTTGAGCGGCACAAAGCCCGTCTTGTTGGTGATGGCAGGTCTCAACAGGTTGGTGTAAATTGTGATGAAACTTTTAGCCCAGTGGTGAAGTCAACTACCATTCGAACTATCCTCAGTATAGCTCTGTCTAAATCAGGGTCCATTCATCAGCTGGATGTCAAAAATGCATTCTTGCATGGTCAGCTTCATGAAATAGTTTATATACATCAGCCCATAGGATTCAGGGATCCAGTTCATTCGGATTATGTGTGCTTGTTGAAGAAATCTCTTTATGGTCTGAAACAGGCCTCTCGTGCCTGGTACAAACGGTTTGCTGATTTTGTTTCTACCATAGGTTTCTCACATAGCAAATCCGATCATTCACTATTTATTTATCGCAAGGGCAATGACATGTCATATATTCTTCTCTATGTTGACGACATCATTCTCACTGCCTCGTCTGATGCTCTTCGTCACTCTATTATGTCACTCCTTACTTCTGAATTTGCTATGAAGGATTTGGGACCGCTGAGCTATTTCTTGGGCATTGCCATTACAAGACATACAAGCGGGTTATTTCTTTGTCAACGTAAGTATGCAGAGGAGATTATTGAACGAGCTGGCATGACCTCTTGTAAGCCTGCACCCACACCAGTGGATACTAAGTCTAAACTAAGTGTCTCTTCGGTTTCTCCTTATGAAGACCCCACAAACTATCGCAGTTTAGCTGGAGCATTGCAGTATCTTACTTTCACGAGACCAGATATATCTTATGTCGTGCAACAGGTATGTTTACATATGCATGACCCGAAGGATGCACATATGAATGCTCTTAAAAGAATTCTGCGATACGTTCAAGGCACTCTTGCTTTTAGCTTGCACCTTTACAAGTCTTCAATTTCTGGTCTCATCTCTTAGACTGATGCTGATTGGGGTGGATGCCCTGATACTAGACGATCCACCTCTGGATATTATGTCTTTCTCGGGGACAACCTGATTTCTTGGTCTTCTAAGCGGCAACCCACTCTATCTCGGTCTAGTGCTGAAGCCGAATATAGAGGGGTCGCAAATGTTGTCTCCGAATCCTGTTGGATCCGCAATCTTCTTTTGGAGCTTCATTATCCGATCCACAAGCCTACATTAGTTTACTGTGACAATATTAGTGCAAAATATCTATCAGGAAATTCCGTTCAACATCAGCACACTAAACATATTGAAATGGATATACTCTTCGTACGAGAGAAAGTTGCCCGTGGCCAGGTTCATGTCCATGTTCCGTCCCGCTATCAAATTGCTGACATCTTCACTAAAGGCCTTCCACGCATACTATTTGATGATTTTCGGGAACCTCCAGCTTCGACTGCGAGGGTGTGTTAGACTGTACATATTCTCCATGCAACAGTTACCTTAGTTGTAGGCAGCCATTACTCTCATATATCCTCTATTGTATGCAGTTACCTTAGTTATAGTCATTACCTTAATTATAGACAGCAGTTACCTTAGCTGTAGCCTTAATTCTAGCATTGCACAAATATATATTGACAAGATGAATAAAAAGCAGGGGGACATTCACAAAAACAATTACCTTCGTATACTTCATAGCAAATATATTTCCAAAAATCTTATCACTTGCAAATTAAGGATCACACATGGTTGCATTAAGAAAGTTGTTTGCCATCCCGTCAAATCATAGCAATGGGTGTTTGGTTTCTACACAAAAAGTTGCAAGTAGAAAATTTTCTTGAGTTGTCAACTTCTTTATTTCATTAAGTTGTTAAACTACAATTAAACAGTAGATTATGTGCTGCATAAAAAAAATTTACAAGCTGGGTTGTACTTGCTAATTGTCTTACAACTATCTTGCAATCATTTGCAAAGATGCAAACCCCAAGTGTCATTTAGCATGAAATTCCAAACACCTCTATTTTTTTTATTTTTTTTAATCAATTCTTTGAATATTTATTATTCAATTATGCATACTCGGTACTCCTAATATATTTGTAATCAATACTGATTTAAAATTTAATTTATATGCACATAATCCACATGTGTTTTTTTTCTTCAAGTTTTCCTTTGAAGTAAAAGTAGATAATTTTTACTCCCATTTAATTACATGGGCCTACCTTCTCGAACCACTTCAAATAAATCTTCAAATAAATAACCTAATCATATTTACCAACTATAGCTAGGGTTAAGGTTTCCATATTTGCATACTCTGTTTTGGAAAGAAACGTCAAGTTACTTAACGAACAAGTTTGTACTCACTCTATTCCTATTAGGACTCAGTTAGGGTTTCTCTCTCTCTCTCTATATATATATACAGATTAACCAAAGCAGTCACAATTCCTCAAAAGTTTTCAATATTAATTTATTGCCATCTTCCTTCTTCCCTCCAAAAAGAAATTTAAACATGTCTCTTCTAGTTCAATCTCATATCGATTCTCTACCATTCGAGTTACGGATGGAAATATTCAGCCGTTTCTCTCTCTCGGATCTAGGCAAACTCACCTGCATCTCAGAACCATTGCATAACTTCATCTCTTTCCCTTCCTTTCAGAAAACACGACTTCTTGAAAGTTGTTGCCGTCGTTCATCAATGTTGTTGAGCAACTTTCTGATGTGGTTCCACACACAATTGGCGATGATACTATTGGATATAGGGGCGGAGGCAGTAATGGGCCAGGGGGAGAGCTCACCCAGGATTTCACCAGGCCCATTAAAAAGCCCAAGGTACTAAAAATCTGCTCCCCATCACTCGGCCCATACCGCTCCCCTCCTTGGCCCAAAGCCCATGCTCCCGCTCCTGCTCCTCTTCTTCCAGTTCGATCGGCTCCCCTTCTTTCTTCTTTTCTTTCTTTCTTTCAGTGCTCTGAAACCCTAGCTCTCTCAGTCTCTCTCCTTTATTCTAACCTCCACTAAAACCCTAGCTCTCTCTTCTTTCTTCTTTTCTTTCTTTCTTTCCATGCTCCATCATCTACCGAAACCCTAGCTCATAATCCATAGATCCAAGCCCTCAATTCCAATTTCGAAACCTCCAAATCTTCAAGAGCCCGATTCCGAATCTCTCCCCTCCCAAGTTGACGTCAGATGTCGCGATGTCAGATTCTCAATGGTTAGTGACTTTTTTTTGAGAATTTTTGTTATGTTGTGTGACCATGATTTGTTTAGTTGTTTGACAATGTAAGTATGTATCAATTTTGTTGTGTTTGAGAAATTAGGGATTAAGAGATGAGAGTAATGGACTTTATACATTGAGATTATTGGATGACAATCAGGGATTAAAAGTTGTAAAGCGTGACAACAAAATTGTGAGAGTTAACAACGCAGTGCTTGTAACAAGTCGTTTGCAAATCATCAAGCCCGGGGAAGCCACTTGACAAGCCATAAGATGCAGTGGTCGAATTAGGATGGTGAAAGATGGAAAGGAATCGAGGAGTGTCATAGCTTAGGATGGTTCGAGCTGTTCAGTTGCTAGAGGTGTTGTGACGTTGTGTATTCACATTAAGTATGCATATGTGTGTTTATGTAGACAATGCATGTTTGTTTATAGATCCAGGGTTGTGGAGAATTGTCCGTGTTTGTGGCAACTATTTTGTGAATCTTCAAACATTGGGAAGGCACATGGCGAGCCATAAGAAGCAGAGGTGGAATTCGGATGGGGGAAAGACGGAAAGAAGTAAATAGAGTCAAATTGTTGTTTTACTTAAATGCTTTTGTTGGATTGTTGGCTGATTCTACATTTCTTTCTTCGAACATGAATTTTGTCTTAAAATTCTTGTGTGA
The DNA here is from genome assembly GCA_017893485.1 of Hemerocallis citrina. NCBI lineage: Eukaryota > Viridiplantae > Streptophyta > Magnoliopsida > Asparagales > Asphodelaceae > Hemerocallis > Hemerocallis citrina. The sequence goes on from CM030367.1 coordinate 78,219,927, forward strand.
TACTACCAAAACATTCGTTTTAGATTTTGTCTTGTAAAATAAAATTCTAGATAAGAACAGGAATTTGCTTCTTTCTTTATTTGTTTATTTATTTCAATTTGTTGTATTCATGATGTAATTATATCTTAGGTTCGCAGGAGTTGCCATGAAGCACAAAAATGATACAGAAAAAAGATAAAGGGAACAATATGATGACTATATTTAGTATTTATATGGTCATCATATATTTCCCTTTATGTTTTTTTCCAATTTATATTTATATTATATTTATCTTAAGCAAATAGGTCTACCCCCTCTCTCCTTTCTCCATTTTGAAATAGAGAAAGGAGAGCAAAAGTATTAATTGACACGTGCAACCCACACTAATTATTAAAACAGAAATACTTTAAAAAACATTAAAAAATAAAAAAAATAAAAAAAAACCTTTCCTCTTCCACATCTTCCCAAAACACACAAACCCTAATCAATTCTCCCTGCCCCAAAAACCCACCCACCACTCCTCACCCATCTGTCCCGGCCGTCGCCCACGCCGTCCCGATCCCGGCCGTCGCCCACGATAGCACTCAACACATGATCCCCACGGATTAGATCTGGGGTTGAGTATTCGCAGACGAGAATGCCACTGTATGTGTCATATTTTCCTCTTTCTTATTTGTTTATTTTAATGAACATCTACTTATCACTGCTATCCTGTGTTGATCAAGATTCTCAAAGGGTGAACTTAAATCTTGTGGATATCTGATGTGGTTTTCTCTTATCATCTTCTTCCTCCTCCAGAATCCCAAGCCTCTACCCCATTTCGACTCTCAGCCTCATAAAACACTGTGCATTGGGACAACTCATTCATCTTCACTCTCCCAAAGCGACATGGCCTCCATTTGCTTCCCTACAGGTTTTAATTCAGGTGAAAACTCCGCTTTGTGTACCATCTTTTCTTTAGAAATACTGGCTATCTATACATTGTTCTTTTTTTTTAAATATTATTTTTGCATCCTTAGATAGCTACCTGTCATTAACTGATTAAAAAACAACAATACTTAAAGGCACCTTAATTATACTATTTTTTTAATATAGATGATCTGTGCTGTTTTGTTTCTGATGTTGTAAGATGTACGTGTACAAAATTGAACTCATTTGGAGGCTTCTATTCATTTATCATATGGTACCATTGTACCAATTATTGTGTTATCGAAAAATTGTTCATGAAACGTGATCAGAGCATTCAAACAACGTGATTTTTTATACACACATATTATTATAATATATAAATTAATGTGAACGGTGCCGCCGTGCCGGACGGTCATTTTGGGTTCGATTGTGTATGTACGATTACTCTATGTGAGTACATCACCTCATCTAAGTATGAGGTTCCCTTTCCTCTTTCAAATTCTTTCAAATTTGTAGAGATACTCTTGACTCTAGAAATATTGTTGCTTATACATTGTTCTTTCTTTTAAATAACATTTTTGCATCCTTAGAAAGCTACGTGGAATTTGTCCTTAACTGATTAAGAAACAACTATACTAAGGCACCTTAAATTATACTTTTGTTTAATAGCATTAGCATCAGATATGAAAACAGTTTTCGAGTAATTGTCAAATTCGACATACACGAAGACATTCCAGCTTTATCACCACTATCGTCGCCGATCCCGCCCCAACCCCGTTCGTCTCTACCCTCTATCGTCGCCGTATGTCGTCGATCCCGCCCCGACCCCGCCGTCTCTACCCTCCATTGTAAGTTTCCCTTTTACTTAAGATTTTTCTATCTAATGTAAAAATAATTTCGTTTTCTTGATTTTTCTAATGTAAAAATATTATTATTGTTACCATGTATGTTAGTATGAATGTAAAAATTATTTGTAGATTGTATGAATTATTTTAGTATATTGTTTCCCTTTTATGGACTATTGTATGAATAATTTTTGGGGTAACATTAATTAGTATGAATTAATCAGACTAAAACAATAGTCTCATTATTTTTCATTAACATCTTTTGCCCGAACCATGTATTTTAGTATTAATGTAAAAGGGAAACAATAGTCCATAATTTCGTTTTCTTGATTATTTTTACATTAGTCTGAGAATAGCCACATGCTGTGTTATCATGTACAAATTGCACAGACTAAAATAATTTTGAGGAATTATTAATCAGACATTATTTTACTAATTAATGTTACCCCAAAAATATCTTATACAAATAGGAGTGACCCCTTTCTCCTTTCTCTATTTTGAATTAGAGAAAGAAAAATAAAAGTAGGAATTCATATTTAACTGACACGTGCACTACACACAGTTTTATAAAAAATCAAAACAAACTAAAAATTGACAACATAAAAGATTTATTTCTGTTTTGATTTAGGTATATGTTGCTTAATAATTTATTATTAGAATTGTTGTTTCAGTTTTTATATTTTTTTTCCAGTTATATTTAATTTGTTTGTGTCCGAGTATGTTTCTGTTTTTTTATGATAGTGTGGTCAAGCTTTGAGATTCAGGATCGGATGCAAACATAATATTGTATGGTTTCAGATCAGAAGAAGGGGGATCGTCAGGTGTGAGATTCGAAAGAACTGACTTGCATATAAGGGTTTTTCTTCTAATTGTTATCTATTTTCTTTTGGACTTTTGCATTCTAAGAAATATCATCATTAAATTTTCAATTACGAAGATTAATGGATTATGGATGATGGTAAAAAGCATGAAAGTTCAATAGTTTAACCCATTTTATTATTATTGCATTTTATTATTTTATTTTCATAGATTAAAAGTGAGCAAATGAATGAATATATAAGAAAGCTAATTACTTGCATCAAATAGTTGATGAAAAGATGAGATGAAAATTTGATGTAGTAAGCTCAAAATATGTTGGAATAAGAAGGAAAACAACATGCAGACAGTGATATCTTTTCTACATCTTTTGTTTTGGTGAATTGTAGTATTGTATGTATATTTTTTTGTTTAATCATTTTGTAGAGGTACAACTAAGGAATAATATAAAACAGTTGGAAGCAAATATTGTTGTAATCTGGCCCAGTTCTTTGGGTTTGTATCATTATTTTCTTATTAATGAAACATGGTGGCCATACTCCACCTTTTTCTATAAAAAAAACAGTTGGAAGGAGGAATTTCACAGACAATACGAGTATTTGTAAGTAAGCTTTAGAATGGAGGAATCTGACACGATTGTAAGTGATTTTTGAAAAAACCTCTTTCTTGGCATCTCAAAATTTAGGGTTCTAGGGTTTACCTATGCCTTGGTGCTGAAATTGTTGGAGAGTTACACACATCGAGAATTATGGAGTTTCCTTTCAATTGAATAGAAAATATAGAAAGATGTAGGTTTCGAAATGTGAATTGGTTAATATATACATTTGTCATATTTTGATATATATCTAATTATATATCAATTATTGTTCCCTCAATGAGTTTCTGATGTTAATTATATTTGATTTGAAAGAAAATGTTTGATTTGAGAGGAAAGACGGTTAAGAACCACGCGGTTGAGAAGGAGATAACGAAGTACATTAAGGAGTCTGAAAAGAGCCACAACCCAACTTCGGTAATTATTCAACTTTTTTTCCCTTGCCTTTCAATTGTATAAAAATATAGAATGATGTTAGTCAGTATGAAAGTATGAATTAGTTAATTTATAGATTTTTCATCTTTTAATTATATTGTAATTGAAATAGTTAAGGGGTATCTGTAAATTTTTAAGTTCCATATAATTTTATGAATTTCTCAAAATTATTTTAGTCTGTGCAATTTGTACATGGTAACATAGCATGTGGCTCTTCTCAGACTAACGTAAAAATAATCAAGAAAACGAAATTATGGACTATTGTTTCCCTTTATCGACCCCGCTGCTACCCCAAAAATTATTTTAGTATATTGTTCCGGACTACTGTAAAAATAATTTCGTTTTCTTGATTTTTCTCTATTCTCAATTGTTTAGTTGAAATGAATTTTATTTTTGTTCTGTTAGTTTGGTGGCATTGTATAGTATGGAGGAAGTTGCAGAGAAGAGGAAAGCTTTGATCGAGCATGCGTATGAGATCAAGATGTCGGAAAATGCCTATTCTTTTCAGGTATGGAGTGGTGCTGGTGGTAGTTTCTGATACTTGATTGGAGTGGAGTTGATTGGGAATATGATTGACATTTTTTTTCTTCATATGATTAGTTTTAAATTCGGGCTGTTATTTGTTGTATCGGAAGGTTTTAGTATGAATGTTAGAAATAGGTTTTGTTTGGTAGATTTTGGTGTTGTTAAAGTTTTTTTTTATTTTTTTTATTTTTTTTATTTTTTTTGTTGAATATTTTGGATTTCCAGATATTTTGTTGAATAGAAATATAGATTGATGCTGGTTGGTTTGAAAATATGAATTTGTTAATCTGTAGATTTGTTATCTTTTGATTATATTGTGATCAAAAGAGTTAAGAGACATCTCTAATTTTTTGAGTTTTATATAATTTTATGTTTCTCACAAAATTAGTTTAGTCTGTGCAATTTGTACAGAATAACACTGATCACCAACAAATTTTTTTATAATTCAAATTGGTTCATGCTGAATTTTGTATTGAAATTTTTTGATATTTTAATATATCTTTTGGTAAAGTCTGTGCAATTTGCACAGGGTAAGACTAGTAACCTTTTGTGCTCAATGAGGGTATTATGTCAATGCTTTCTGCACTGATTCTAGATTTCTTTCTACAAACATGAATCTGTTTTGAAATAATCATGTATTTAACTTTGCCCTTTGATTGTCTTACAGATTTTATCAATTTTATTATCGTCATCTACTGAATTGGGCTAATAACTCAATACATTTATTATTCCTTTCTAACAATTGCAGTGGTTATTACACGGGTTTTCTCCGAGCAAAGATATTTTAAGGATAATGCTACACCTACTACCAATTTTACAACCTTTCCATCTACAACCTTATGTGGCACACTACTATTGGATATCTTTATCACCTACTCTACACCTACTTTATAAAAACCTCTACTACTAATGTGCCACCTAAGGTTGTAGATGAAAAGGTTGTAAACTTGGTAGTAGGTGTAGCATTACCCATATTTTAAATAGGCTTATTAAGGAGAATAAAGTCCTTCACAGTCTCACACTTGATTGTAGCCGATTAGATGATTCTTCAATCTATCTTTTTGCGAAAGAGCATCTCCAAGAGTTAGTTCTCTTCTCGTATCTTCAATGTGATTGGGGAAACTGCCCAAATTTAAGGTACAAACAGTGGCATGGAAAATGTCCTTTTCTAATCTATTTAATTTTGATTTATATATTCCACTTCATATTTAGTTGTTTAAATCCACAATCTTGTACTAGATACTATAGCACAATCCCATCCACCATTTTCATTACTATAAAGGTCTATGTATCAACTTGCAATTGTGTATGATCGCTATAGTTTGTTTCAACTAACAGAACATGTAGGTTGCCCTAGTTTGATACCCCAACATGTAGGTTGCCCTAGATTTCGATCTCGCTGGATGAAAATCCTGGCTCCGCCACTAGTTGGATATATAGGTATCTTCTCACTATATGAATAATATTATGTGTAATATTATTCTATCGGTAACACGTGTGTTACACGTACTAATTGTATGGATATCGGACCACGGGTTAAGTGGGTTGAGAACCCAGCACCCAAACCAGTATTTAGCCTATAAATACTGACTTGTGATAGTAGTCTAGGTATTCAAATCTTGATACCTAGAGTAAATATCTCGAGCACCTTAGTCTAGAATATTAACCATAATTTCTATTGTTATTATCTCTCATAATCTCTAACAGATACTTCCCATGAGTACACCTCGTTGTAACAACCACCATCGCCACCTGCAAATCGTAACCAACGACAATAATAAAGAGAACAAAAACATGATGAATAAGAGAAAACATCTTAAATCTAATTCATACAAAAAACTATCCAAATTACAGAGAGGGTATTATATATCCTAACATAGAGATTCCTTGCTTTTCACCAACTAATGAAGTGTGGCCATGTTAGTGGGCAATGCTCATCTATATAATAAAACACAAAGAAAGCTATCAAGTGGTTCTCCTTCAATCCCCTCAAAAATCAAAGACCCAGATCTAACCTCACAAAACATATTTTCCCCCGAAAAGTTCCCTCCAAAACTCAAATTCAAATCCCCCACTCAAAACGACTCCTATATTTATTTTTTAAAAAAATTCTCTCTCTCTCTCTCCCTCCCTCTACTATTCAAAAAATTAAGAAAATAATTTTTTTTAATTTTTTTTTTAAAATAAAAAATTTAAAAACTAAAAAAATTAAAAATTTAAAAGCTTTAAAAATAGTTCAAAAAAATCAAAAAAATTATATAATATGTTTTTTGCTGGACCACAAAAGTTTCTTATATAATATGTTTGCTACTTCAATTAATTTGCTCGACCTCCAAAACTATTTTATATGATCAAATAAGGTGCACCGTTCCGAAGACGTGCCGTAGGCACGTGTCAACGGGCAAAACTAGTGCTTACAAAAGAACAAAATAAAAGACTAACTTCACTGTAGATGGGACCCATATCTAATTAAACTTCCACTCATAGGACGCCAGTTGTCCACGTGCGCAACTCATCAGAATCAAACAAAGGGGCCTTATTACAAAATTACTAGGCTATTTGCATAAAACCGCTGAAATAAAGAATATCACTTGGGAACTGATACGTGAACTCTAGGGACTGAAACATGAAGATCTTCCCAGATGGATTTAAACAAAGATACAGTTTAGAGAACTGCATCACTCCTCACCCCTTGGAAAGGAGCTTTCACAATATTCTGAAAATTAGGGAAGCGATTATAAATTTCCCAAAGAGAAGTTGCGAATTAGGGAATTTTTTACCAAACTATCCCACTTTTTCTAAGTACGAAATTGTCCCTGTTTGAAATTTTAATTCCAAAATATCCCTATCGCTAACGGGGTTAACGAGTCTAGTAGTTTCCCTAGCGTTAACCCCGTTAGCGTACTGATGGGGATACAACTTTTCCCTCTGAGTGGAGATTTGCAGAAAAACTCATCTAATATAGACTCGTTAACACCGTTAGCAGTAAAATGTAAACCACTCGCGTTAACGGGATTAACGTTTGTAGTTTGGACAGTGGGGGAAACTTTTTCAAAGAGTGGTTTCACTTGAAAATAACCTAGTATAGGAACGCTAACCCCGTTAGCGCGCCTATTTATACCAGGCGCGCTAACCGGGTTAGCGTGTGTCATTTGGGTGAGTTTTAAATACGACACTCTGATAGGTAACATTATTATACTTTTAGCACCTATAGGAAACAAACTTGTACCTAATTCGAGCCTTCGACGTTCTCGGAAAGGTCGGCCGAAGAGTACGAGAGTACGTAATGATATGGATGTACGAGATGAGTCTAGTAGGGCTTCCGGAATGACGTGTTCAAATTATGATTTGAAGGGTCACAATAAACGCCGATATTGGAAAAACTCAAGTCAATCTACTCAAAGCCAACATTAAGCTATTTTAGAGTTTTGTTAGTTGAATTTTCTTGATTATGTAATATTTAAGTTGGAACTTTGTATGGAATCATGAATTTGAAGTTGTTGTCATATTTGTATGATATATGTTATTTTGAAAGTTAACGACTACGCAGATGAGAAAATTCAAGAATGTTGATACTTTGTGGAAATTCAAGTTACTAACAATCGTTAACTCAGTTAACGGCCTTGGAAAACCAAGGCCGTTAACTGAGTTAACGACTGTGGAGATTCTTCACTTTCCAGAAAGTTGAAACTTTCTGGAAATTGAAGTTACTAACACTCGTTAACTCAGTTAACGGCCTTCGTTTTACGAAGGCCGTAAAACCAAGGCCGTTAACTGAGTTAACGACTGTGTACATCCTTCACTTTCCAGAAAGTTAAAACTTTCTGGAAATTCAAGTTACTAAAACTCGTTAACTCAGTTAACGGCCTTGGTTTAGCTGAGTTAACGACTATGTACATCCTTCAATTTCCAGAAAGTTGAAACTTTCTAGAAATTCAAGATACTAAAACTCGTTAACCCAGTTAATGACTGTGGACATTCTTCATTTTCCAGAAAGTTGAAACTTTCTGGAAATTCAAGATGTTCACACTCGTAAACTCGGTTAACGGCCTTGGTTAAACCATGTCCGTTAACCGTGCTAACAAGTGTGGACATTCTTCATTTTCCAGAAAGTTGAAACTTTCTGGAAATTCAAGAAGCTCACACTCGTTAATTCGGTTAACGGCCATGGTTTAACCAAGGCCGTTAACTGAGTTAACGACTGTGGAGATTCTTCACTTTCCAGAAAGTTGAAACTTTCTGGAAATTGAAGTTACTAACACTCGTTGACTCAGTTAACGGCCTTGCCGTAAAACTAAGGCCGTTAACTGAGTTAGCGACTGTGTACACCCTTCACTTTCCAGAAAGTTGAAACTTTCTGGAAATTCAAGTTACAAAAACTCGTTAACTCAGTTAACGGCCTTGGTAAAACCAAGGCCAAACCAAGGTCGTTAACGGAGTTAACGACTGTATACATCCTTCACTTTCCAGAAAGTTAAAACTTTCTGCAAATTCAAGATACTAAAACTCGTTAACCCAGTTAACGACTGTGGACATTCTTCATTTTCCAGAAAGTTGAAACTTTCTGGAAATTCAAGATGTTCACACTCGTTAACTCAGTTAATAGCCTTGGTTAAACCATGGCCGTTAACTATGTTAATGAGTGTGGACATTCTTCATTTTCCATAAAGTTTCAACTTTCTGGAAATTCAAGATGTTCACACTCGTTAACTGGGTTAAGGGCCATGGTTTTACCAAGGTCGTTAACGGAGTTAACGTGTATGCCTATCTTCACAAACAGACTTATAGTAACCTGAATCTGCTACCTGATTACAACTCAAATGTTCATATCTCCATCTTCATATCTCGAAACACATATCACAGCTCAACCTTCGTATCATATCACAATAACACAATGTCAACTCATAACACAATATCATCTCATATGACAATATAAGCTCATAATTCAAATATGCTCATAACAAAATATCAGCTCAAATTGAAGAAATCCAGAAATACTTCCAAACCTGCAGCATACCATTTCATATTCAAATCTGCAGCATACCAAAACTCATATTCAAGTCCAAAAATCACATTTCACCCCAAATCTCATATTCAAATCTGATATTCATATATATCACAAATCCAACAATCTCAATTCCATTATCAGAAACATATATATCCTGAAATCCAACAACTGAAACCCCAGCAAACCACAAAACATTTCAACAATTCAGCTTTTCCACTATTACAAAGATTTCCACCATTACAAGATTTCCCATATACATCCTGAAAGAAATCTGAAACTTAAAGATAGCTTCAAGGTCAGTTAACACAATATTTTCAACATTTCCACCATTACAAAACTCAAATCTCAAAAGTTTTAACATCAAGACATCTTCTTGGTTCCAAATGAGCTATCCAAAACTCAAACCGTTTTCACCATTTCCACCATTAACACAATATTAAAACCATTTGCCTTGGCCCTAACCCTAACCCTAAAAACAGCTCAAAGGACAATTAACTCAAAGCTCAAAAGTTTAACTTACGAAGGGGTGAAATAGTGTTGGAGGTTTCCTTGCTCGTTTGGGACGCTTTTGGCTAGCCTGAGTTAAACCTGAAAGGGGAATATTATCTTCGTCAAGTTCTTCTTCCTCTTCTTGGATTTCATCAATTGGTGGAGACGACTCCCTTCTTCTCCTTCCTCTTTCTTCATGTATTACTGGACGTGGACGAGATTTTCTAGCCATCGTCTTCCGACGACCTGTTTGGTGCACGGGCCCGGACAAGATCGCATCGATTCTGTTGCCTTCGCCAACGAGATTAGCTTGTACTCGACACGATTCAACAATTTTTTGCACGAAAACCTTCAACGGCTCGGCTACATTGCTTTTCAAAATCTTCGCGCATTATTTCACTTGAATCCATGTTTGGGCCATCTACAAAAACGAAAGAAACGTAATAATAAATTCAGTAAATAATAAATTGAATAAGTAGACGTAATAATAAATTCAATGTAAATAATGAAATAACACTTACGACACTCCGAAGCAATGGTATCTTCGGTTGATACATTGGTAGGTTAACGGAGTAGGTGTCAGCTGGATCGGTGGCATGTCTACGTGTCGATACTTGCACCCAGGCTGGTTGTTGTCTTGTTGGAGAAATGTATAAGCAAGTCATTCTCCTAAACCACGTCATGTAAGGGATATGATGAGCTGCATCGAAAGGTGGAATATTCTGAATTAGTAATCGAGACGATGGTTCCATATTTCTACGTGAACGCTGAGTGAAGCTGCCCAATCATGACCTGCTTGTCTACCCTTACCGGTGACACTTTGTAGATCAGCATTGTACGGTTGATGGACTGGAATGTTCTGGCACAACCCAAATTGACGAAGAGCTCTATATGGGAAATATGCCTCAACTGTACCGAAGTGGATCAACAGCGCTTTTGTCAACTACAACCGACGAGCCGTGGCACAAACTGGATGCAATCGAGCTAAACGTTCCTCGGTATATGGTTGCCACTTAACACAATCATCTTGCAAGTGGTCAAGCTCGTCCAGGTAGTATGATAAGCATCTATTTGGGCTAGCCTTCCACGCCAACGAACCTGTCCAATACACACCTTGAGGTGGCCTCATGTTCTCGTCCTCGGAAAGGTTCGACCACTTTGGTGATTGCTTTGCCACAACGGGACGGCTGATGTGCAGTCATTTCCAACTCCAAACCTGTAGCATCAACATTGGTCCATTCATTTGCTTGGTACCAGGAGAACAATTGCACAAGGCTCAATACAAGGTGGCCAACGCAGCACTCCCCCAACTATACCCCCAACTCCCCCAAGATCGGCTATTAGTGGTAGATACATTAATGGAACGGAATCTCCGGAAGAATTTGGGAAGATGACACCTCCGAACAGTGTCATTATGTACGCCCGGCAATAATAGTGTACTTGGTTGTCCGTGGAGTTATTTGTCAACGAACCGGTGAACTTTTCCTTCAACCATTTCAATCTCAAGATTTTCCTACAAGGGCAGACCGATCCACCTCGACACCGAGATACTCTTGAATAATGTACTCCGGTTCAAAGTTCATTGAGCCAGTTACGGCCTATCCATCAATTGGCAGACCCGTAATCGCAGAAACATCTTGCAGCGTCACTGCAGTCTTGCCGACTGGCAGGTGAAAACTATGCATCTCGGGACGCCATCTCTCGAGAAGAGCCGTTAATAATGGTTGATCTGCCTTAATGGAGCTCATCAATCCTATGCCGTATAATCCACATGTTTGTAGCAACCCATGTATACGGAAATGCATTTCTAACGTGTCGTGCCCCCTAAATACGCACTCCGAAGAGTTTCTGTCCCAGATGTCTTTAGATCGATGTTGACTTTGCAAAGTCAACAACTTAGGGTCGATCGGACCAGGAACCACCAGAGGAACATATGAGGAAGAAGATGGGCCCAGATTTGTAGACGAAGAAGTAGGATGCTGTTCATTTCGAGGAGGAGACGGGACCGTTTGATTGGCCGGAGGAGAAGACGTACCGGCCTCATCCTACACCCAAAAAAAAATGGAAGAACATACATATTTATATTTTTATTGATGTCAAAATTGAACGTAAAATATTAAAGTCAAATCATCTTACATTGGTACGTCCACCACGCTTCATTTTTTTGGGAGGTTGTCCTTGACAAGTACGTGGACCTTTCCAGGTTGTTGGAGGTCCACTACCACTCCCTTCTTCGGAATTACCCATTGTCTGTGTCATATGTTGTAACAAATATAATCCTACAAGTTTGATATCAAATATAATCATATATAACCCTATAACAAGAGCTCATGCAACCATAACCCTAAATGAAAATCCAAAATCTACCGATGCAAACTAGCCCTTCATCTACTAATGGAAACTATATCCTAAGTATACTAATCCTAAATCCATTGTACGGTTAGATAATATATGTTAACAAAATTAACTTACAATCGCTATACAGGTACATATACTATTATCATACTAATGCATTTAGATGTTGTTAATTACATGTTCTTCTAACCTTTTCAATTCATAATTGTTCTAATGCCGGTAGTATGATAATAGTAGACCCAAAATCACCTGCAATTTGAAATCTTTTCAACTTAATACTCTAACCAAAACCACAACCCTCGACCCCCAAAATCACAACAAAAAAAAAGCATAATTAAGGAACACTTACAAACTATTGTAGGGTGGAAGTAACAAGTCGACGTCAAGCACCACGATCCTCTCCTTTCGATAATTTGGGAAAACGGGTAAATGGGTTAAAATGGCGTGTTTTAGGAGATTTGATGAAACAGATTAATCTTTTGGGAGTGATGAAGAGATTCCACCTAAAATTACAAGAGATTCAGATGGGTAGATGGCGAAATCGAAGACTAGGGTTTGGGAGTTTTGGGTTAAAAATCGCCTGAGTTGGGTTTCGGATAGAGGAGATGTGAGAAGAGTCGAAGAGAGTGAGATAGCATGTGTTACTTAAAGATGAACCCAATCGACACTCGTTAACCCCGTTAGCGTGCCTGGTATAATGAGGCGCGTTAACAGGGTTAACAAGTCTATACTCAAAGATTTTTTACCAACACCCCTCTTTGAAAAAGTCCTCCCTACTGTCCCAATTACAAACGTTAACCCCGTTAACGCGAGTGGTTTAAACACTAACGCTAACAGGTTTAGCGTTAGTATATTGAATGAGTTTTTTGGCATACCCCCACTGAAGGAGAAAAATTGTATTACCTGCACCACGCTAACAGAGTTAGCACGACGAAAACTACTATACTCGTTAACCTCATTAGCGATAGAATTATTTTAGTATGAAATTTTCAAACAAGGACGATTTCGTACATACAAAAAGTGGGATAGTTTTGTAAAAAATTCCAAATTAGGGAACTGCATCAATCAGTCCCCCTTATTTTGATATTGACCTCAAGGTCAATGATGGCCTTCTTCAACACTAAAGAAAACCCATTTCTCACAAAGTAAACAAATTTGGTCATAATCCATAATATGGATCCTCAATCTTCTTTCAACGAAAAAAACCCACATAACACAAGTTAAGCACACAATGCAAAACTTCCACAAACTTCAAAATTTACAAACACAATAAATTTTTTTGTAAGGCGACCAAAGGAAGAATGTTTCTACTTTACTTGTCCAGGTAACCCAATTATTTTGTATTTCAATTATCTTTTATTGAATGGGAATTGTGATTGAGTTTATGTTACATTTGGTTTGCAGGCTGGCATTGTGAAGAAGGAACATATCAAAATTCACTGTTTCTGATCGGTTGGGTGCCCACAAAGATTTCTGGCTGAAAGACTGTTGTGCTATTCTCATCAATAGCTTGAGAATATCTGCTTAAGAAGTTGTATGAAATTTTGAACAAAAAAAAGTGACTGAAAGATATATTTTGTTTTATCATCATCTGATACAGAAAACAGAGATAAGAGCAATTGAACAAAGATATATTTTGTTTGTATCATCATCTGATACAAAAAATGTGACTGAAAGATATATTTTGTAGAATTTACTGTTACTTTCTGAAGACTTTTTAATTTGTTCATTGAAAGCAATGCATAATTGTAAATCTGTATTGAGCACATCATGTTCGAATTGTGAGCTTTACTAGGTGCTTGCATTTACTCTTTTGGATGAATGATCTGTATTAAGCTTAAGTTTTTTATCAACAGCCTGTGACTGAAATGAACCACCTGATTTTAAGAATGAGATTAACTATCATCTCTTTAGACTTCCTGATTTATTAAACGCAAAAACATCACCATCATGTAGGTGAGCTATAAAACCAATGTATGTGATAATTCCAGAGTTGTAACTAATTACTTAAATAAGACTACTCTAATACATCTTAAGTATATCATCTGCAAACAATTTTGACAAGAACTACAACGAAATTTCTCTACAAAAAATTTCAGGGGGAAAGAAAAGATATGGGGAAATCATTAATTTCGGGGGTAATATAGACTTTTTAAGGGATGGAAGTCTTATAAGAATTTGAAAGAGGCTACTAGAAGTCTTTTAGGCTTATAAGAGATTTTGAAAAAAATGTCTTATAAGAAGTAAAAAAAGAACGCTAAAAAAACTCTTGTAAGAGATGGACCACCTCTTACAAGAGGTAAATTTCTTATAAAAAGACAAAAAGAATAGTCTCTAAGAGACCCATCTAAAGAAATCTCCTCCCGTCCCGCTGCTGACCCCTTCAAAGTAGGCACATAACATAAAGCTTGACCAATGGGAGGCACTTATAAGAGGACAAATGCAGTGAGTCTTTGGGAGAAAAAAAAAAGTATTAAAACTGATTCCTGTTATCGAATTTCAGCAACAATAGCTGTAGCAATGTCATTTGATAAGGAATTAGTTGGCAGCCCTAAGGAATTAATTCAGAGTCCTTCAATAAAGATGTCATCATCAATGACCAACGGGCTTGTTAGAACTTCAAAAATCATATCAATTAGGGAAGAAGCCCAACTGATCAGAAAGCATTGTGAAATCATCTTGTCAGCAAATTGAATAAGAGATGGTCGACCATCGAATCGGAACTTGACAATGTATGATCCACCAACATCACTTATCACATTTGCCTTGTTGTACCGTAGTTCTTCTATCCCATGGAAATGGAACATGCTCCAATCATAATCATCAGGTACAAAAGAAGCAACCTTTCTCAGTATATTTGGGGTTAGCACCTAATTCACACCTTTTAGTAACTCTTGGCCAAAGATATTCTCTAGGGAGAGGATCCCTTTGCTGTCTTGAAAACTCAACAAATCAGAGATAGGAGACGTTACTTGCTTAAAAACAATGGGTTGTGGTTTAAAGATTCGGTTGAATTGAACAAGGATAGCATTCTTGTATTATCAAAGCTTGTCCATTCCAAAGGTGAACCTTCCCCCGGGCAACATGAAATTGTTTCAAACTTGAGTCTAGATTCTTCCGACTTGTTGGAAATATTTTTGGCATATTTTCCGGGCCTGATTCCGGTGGACTCTGGTCACCGGCGGTGCCGGAAAGTGATTGGATTGTGTTCCTATCGTCAAGTAATATTCCGTAATATACTCATTTGCCAATAACGGATTCCATATTAATGAAAAATATTGGTCCAAAGTTGGGTACTCGAAATGTATTGACTTAAAAATTTGGAGAAAATGGATAGTCTCACATCGAAATTTGAGAAAAATTTATTTAGTATATAAGCAGGGGCGGAGACAAATGTAAGGCAAGGAGGACAAATGGGACCCCCTAAAAAATTGTAAACCCCCTTCTCCCCCCTCTATAGACCACAAATTTTATTCCCCCCCCCCAAAAAAAAAATTTTTTTTTGGGATCCCAATTCCACCCATCAAATCTCAAGTCTTTGATACCCTACATCCTACGAACCGACAAACTGCAAGAGTGCAAAGTAATTAAAAGTCCAAGCTTTTTAGCAGATTCCCTTTTCGCTTTGATACACATCAAATTTCAAGCCCCATTCACCTAATTCCTTTCTAGCTCCTCTCCTCATCCGAATTCCTTTCTAGCTCCTCTCCTCATCCGAATTCCTTTCTAGCTCTCCTCTCATCATCCGAAACCCTACCCCATCTTCTCACTCAATTCATCTATCTATCTCTCGATCTGCGACGTCACCACTAGCGACAAATGACACCTCAGTCACCAGTCGAAGCTCTCTCACTCTCACTCTCTCATCTCATTCTCTCAAGTCTCAACAATAATTTGGGTAACTTTCAGATTTCTAAATTCTTTTTTTTTATTGGAGTATGAATTTTGGGTATAAAGATATATTTATAAGTGGAAATTTTAGTCTATTGAAGTTTCAAGTAAAAATTTTGGTAATTTTTAGGTAAATTTTTTTGTAGGTTTAATTTTATGGGGAGAGTGAAAGTGAGTGATTTAGGACTTAAAATTGGGTTCTAGTTCTATGTTGCAACTTGCAAGGCTTCATTCAGTTAACTATGATTGAATTGATAGGTTGATACGTTTGG
This sequence comes from Hemerocallis citrina, assembly GCA_017893485.1. Taxonomy (NCBI): domain Eukaryota; kingdom Viridiplantae; phylum Streptophyta; class Magnoliopsida; order Asparagales; family Asphodelaceae; genus Hemerocallis; species Hemerocallis citrina. The sequence goes on from CM030367.1 coordinate 78,236,046, forward strand.
TGCTAACTTTACATGTTTCTACAACAATTACTGAACGAGCCTATGAAACTTGTGAATACAAAACTCCGCAATAGAATGGAAGATGATTATTCAGCTAATAGCTTCATTGTTTACATTGAAAATAATATTTGTCGTAGTTTTACTAGTGAGATGATCATGTCAGAGTTTTATTATATGAAACCTCGACGGTGGGGAATCTTTTGTTTATTGTAATTTTTGAAAACATGAGTCATATTATTGATATATTTTGTAGTTTCTTTTAACTAGCAAATCATTTTCTTGTTAATTTATCATATAAATTTTTCGGTTCTATGAAGATATTTGATCAAATTACTTTGGTTTTTCAAAACAAAAATGAAGTGGAAAATTTTCGGCAACAATCATGATATGTCTGGCTCCGCCACTGTATATAAGCTAAAGAAATGGACTAAAGGGCGTAGCCTTGGGGTTACCACCAACGTGTAGTGGAGTGAGGACCTAGCCAAAGTTACACACACGCGTGCACCCGGCCCGGCTCCAGCTCCGCTCGGCTCTGCTCCGAATTTTTCCTTAGGCTTTTGAAATTCTATAACTGATGTCATACCTCTGTAACAGCAGAATAATGGATCCATGAGTTACGCTTTTGTGCCATTACTGTATTGTTACAGAGTAATAGATCAATCTGTTATGCCTCTGATCTCCTATAAGTCCAGACATTTTTTTCTGCCATTGGACACAGTTTTTGAATTTTACAATCTTTTTCTTCTTCTTCTTCCTCTGAGTCTGAGAGTGCAACACAGCTACTGCTTCGCTGGTGTCTCTAAAGCTAGGGTGCTGCTTTTCAGAGAAGATAATACAGTTGTATCCTAGGAGACGGTTCGTCCACAACTGTCACACTACGGGGCGAATTTTGCTTTAAAAACAGAGATTTTCATCTAGACTCTTTATCGAATTTATTGGTTTGATTTTTATTCCTGTAATTGTACTTCTTCACAAAGATTATTAGAAATATTCTATTTTACGAAATTCAAGTTCTAACAATCTTAAAGTAATTTTTTTCCTCTATTCTAACAGTTTTTGTGAAGAATATTTACAGATGATGTTTATCAATTCGGAAAAAAAAGAGATGAATTTTAACTATTTCAGAGAAAATAAAAATAAATGGAAGGCAAACAAATTGAGAATGTCAGTGGACTACTCAATGCACAAACCCCAGTGACTCAGAATGTGACTGCACAACCGGTTGCGGCACAAACGGTCGTTCTGCCCGCACATATAACTGTGGGAAAAAAACCTGAAAAGTTCAATAGAACTGAATTCAAAAAGTGACAAGGAAAGATGCATTTCTACCTGACCACCTTGAAGCTGGAAAGGTTTCGGACTAAAACTGCCCCTATGCTGGCACCTATGGATACACACTCTGCTGCTGCTATTGATGCATGGACTCAAGGTGATTATCTATGCAGAAATTACATCCTGAACAGTTTGGTAGACCTGCTCCACAATGTGTATTGTGTCTTCATGACATCCAAACTTCTGTGGGGGACTTTGAAGAAAAAGTACAAAACCGAAGATGCTGGCTCCAAGAAGTTTGTAGTTGGTAAATTTCTGGACTATGAGATGGTTGACTCCAAGACTGTTGTAAATCAAATTCAGGAGTTGCAGGTGATAATGCACGAAATTGCTGCAGAAAACATGACGTGTGAATCATTCCAATTTGCAGCGTTCACTGAGAAGCTTCCACCTGGATGGAAGGACTTCAAGAACTACCTCAAGCACAAGCGAAAGGAAATGTCTCTTGAGGACTTGATTGTCAGGTTGCGGATTGAAGAGAACAATCGCAAGGCTGACAGGTCCTATGAAAATCAGTCCAGAGAAAAAGCCAACATGGTGGAGCACGAACAGAAGGGCAAAAAGAGACAGTTCTTGCCACATGGCTCAAACAAAAAGCCTGTTGCAAAAAGATTTGCTGGAAAATGCCACATGTGTGGTAGGCTTGGGCACAAGATATTTGAATGTCACATCAAGGATGACATCCGCACTAGACCTGGAAAGGCGAAAGGGAATGAGAAAGCTCATGCACACATAGCTGAGAACCTGTCCACTGGTCTCTCTGACTTGGACCTTTGTGCTGTTGTATCAGAGGTCAATCTGGTAGAGAGCAATCCTCGTAAGTGGTGGTATGATACTGAAACCACCAAGCACATCTGCTCGAACAAGGATATGTTCACTTCATACCAGAAATGCAACAAGGATGAACAGTTGTTCATGGAAAATTTTTCCACCTCCAAGATTGAAGGAACATGGAAGATAGTGCTGAAGATGACTTCTGACAAGGAACTAACACTAACCAATGTATTTCACGTTCCAGATATTCGTAAGAACCCGATCTCAAAATCTTTCATGAGCAAAAATGGATTTAGGGTCGTGTTTGATACTGACAATTTTGTACTTTCAAAGAATGTGGTGTACTTGGGAAAGAAATATATTAAGGATTGACTGTTCAAATTCAATATAATGACAGTCATCCCAAAATCTGTTGTTCCTGTTGTTTCCAAAATGAATGAAATAAATCCTATTGCTATGTTGTTGAGTCTTCTTTTGTTTGGCATGAAAGACCAAACCATGTTAATTTCAATTCTCTGCGTAAATTAATTAACATGAATTTACAACTAAAATTTAAGGTAGACAACTGCGACAAATGTGAAGTTTGCACAGAGGCCAAACTCACTAAAATTTCATCCCGTTCTGTAGAAAGAAACACTAATACTCTAGATTAATTCACACAGAACTGTGTGATTTAAAATTCGTGCAGACCAGATGTGGTAAAAAGTATTTTGTGACGTTCATAGACGATTACACAAAATACTGCTATATATACTTGTTACATAGCAAAAATAAGGCCTTGGATAAATTCAAGGAATATAAACTTAAGGTTAAGAATCAACTTGGCAAAACGATTAAAATCGTTAGGAGTGATAGAGGAAAGGAATATGATGCACCGTTTAATATGTTTTGTAGTGAACATGAAATAGTTCATCAGACCACTGTTCCTTACTCACCTGAATCAGACAGTACTGTCGAGCGCAAGAACCGAACACTGAAGGAGATGATGAATGCCTTGTTGAATTCTGGGTTACCTCAGAACATGTGGAGGGAAGCGTTGCTGACCGCCAACTATATTCTCAATAAAATACCACAAGAAAACTGACAAGACATCATATGAACTGTGAAAAGGTAATGTACCTTCGTATAAATCCCTCAAAGTCGGGGTATCTAGCAAAGATAGCAGTACCTAATCCAAAACAGGTCACAATAGGACCTAAGACCATTGATTGCATATTCATAGGCTATGCACACAACAGTAGTGCATATCGGTTCTTGATATATGAATCGAATATACCGGACATCTATGTGAATACAATAATGAAATCAAGGAATGTTTCCTCTTTGAACACGTATTTTCGTGCAAGGATGCTACGTATCCCAAACGTACACGTGAACAATGGAGTACGAGTACTTCGGTTGATGAACTAAGAGATGATAATGATGAACCTACACGAAGCAAATGGGTTAGAACATCAAAGTCATTTGGTCCCGACTTTGTAATGGCCTTTCTGTTAGAGAATGGGTCTAGAACATTCAAGGAAGCCATGTCTACGCCTGATGCTCCTATGTGGAATGAAGCAATCAAAAGTGAAATAGACTCCATTATGCAAAATTATACATAGGAGTTGGTCGATTTGCCTTCTAGATGTAAAGCTCTAGGATGCAAATGGAAATTCAAACGAAAATTGAAACCAGATGGTTCAATACAGAAACAAAAGGCTAGACTTTACAAGAATTTAAGCAAAAAGAAGGCCTAGACTTCTTCGATACTTATTCTCCGGTCACGAGAATAACTACCATAAGAATGTTGATAGCTATTGCAGCTCTACACAACCTCGAAATACATCAAATGGATGTCAAAACTGCCTTTCTAAATGAGGATTTAGAAGAAAAAATATACATAAAACAACCTGAGGGCTATGTAATTCTTGAACAAGTAAACAAGGTGTGCAGACTTGTAAAATCATTGTACAGATTGAAACAAGCTCCAAAGCAGTGGAATGCAAAATTTGACAATGTCATGCTGTCAAATGGTTACAAAATAAATGAATGTGATAAGTGTATCTACATCAAAGATACTCTAAATTGATACATTCTGGTGTGTCTGTATGTACATGACATGCTCATTATTGATAGCAATAATGATATTATCAAACAAACTAAGAAGATGCTTAGTGGTAAGTTTGATATGAAAGATTTGGGAGTTGCAGATGTCATACAAGGAATCAAAGTTTCCAGGACGTCTGAGGAAATTACTTTGTCTCAAGCTCATTACGCTGAGAAGGTCCTTGAAAGATTCAAGAATTACTCCAATGGGACTGCCAAAACTCCTGTGGATCCCAATCTTCACTTGGTCAAAAACACGGGTGACAACATATCACAATTGAAATATGCACGTGTAATTTAATTGGTAGTCTGATGTACTTAACAAATTGTATAAGATCGAACTTGGCGTATTCAGTAAATGTACTGAGCTGCTATACAAGTAATCCAGGACGAAATTACTGGAAAAGAATAACTAGAGTATTGAACTACTTGTAACATCCTCAGAGTTATGGGCTGCATTACACCAGATATCCAGCAGTACTAGAAGGCTACAGTGATGCCAACTGGATATCGGACTCCAAGAACTCGAAATCCACAAGTGGATATGTCATCACTCTTGATGGTGCAGCTGTGTCATGGAAATCCTCTACACAAACGTTATTGGCCAGATCCACCATGGAATCTGAGTTTATTGATTTAGACAAAGCGGCAGAGGAAGCAGAATGACTTCAAAACTTTTTAGAGGATATTCCTATGTGAAAAAAATCAGTGCCTGCTATATGTGTACACTGTGACAGCCAATCAGTTATAGCAAGGGCACTGAGTTGTATGTATAATGGTAAGTCTCGTCATATCAGAAGGCGACACAACCATTATACAACTGCTCTCAAATGAAATAATCTCTATAAAGTATATAAAATCGACCGACAACTTAGCGGATCCATTTACTAAAGGTTTGTCACGAGAGCAAGTTGTGAGATCATCAAGAGGATTGAGTTTAAAGCCTATGACGAAAGAGGATACTTGATGGAAACCCTACCTAAGTGACTGGAGATCCCAAGATCCAGATTCAAGGGGACAACTAAATCTTATTGAATCGAAATGAGCACCGAGAGATTAAAATCTCGTACTCATTCTTAGGATGAAAACAGTGCTACCTGCAAGGGATTAGGATAAGCTTGGCTTTTAATGATTCACATAACTTTGAAATAAAAGTGGGATATGGCATGATACTCTTTATGGGCAATCACCTTGTGAGTGTGAAATTGGGCCGTTTCTAGGAGAATTAAGAGATGCTGTATTCTCCAAGTTCACTCACGATTAACAAGAGTTGTTCAAGGCCAAAATAAACACAACAAAATAACCTAATTCTGTAAGGAGATAAAACTGTGTGATAATTATTGTCTACGTTCACATCAAAATTCGGGTAATTCAAGACATCATGTTCACTACCTGGTCAAGTGAATCCGATTGCTACTCACTAGGGGTGGTTCAAAGTTGAAAAATTACTATCAATCCTGATGCAATGATTTCCGATTGTACTTTCAGAGTCTTTTCTGTCGTGTCTTTTTCTGTCATGTCTGGATTGCATAGTCTGGTAATTTCCATTCATGTGGGGGATTGTTGAAAATATTTTTGGCATATTTTTCGAGCCTAATTCCGGTGGGCTCCGGCCACCGGCGGCGCCGAAAAGTGATTGGATTGTGTTCCCCTCGTCGAGTAGTATTCCGTAATGTACTCGTTTACCAAAAACAGATTCCGTGTGAATGAGACATGTTGGTCCAAAGTTGGGTACTTGAAATGTACTAACTTGAAAATTTGGAGAAAATGGATAGTCCCACATCGAAAGTTGAGAAAGATTTCTTTAGTATATAAGCTAAAGAAATGGACTAAAGGGTGTAGCCTTAAGATTACGATTAACGTGTAGTGGAGAAAGAACCTAGCCAAAGTTACAAACACACGCACGTGCACGCCCGGCCCCGCCTCGGCTCGGTTCTGGCCAGCCTAAATTATTTTTTGCCCCACTGCGAATTTTTTCTGAGGCTTTGAAATTTAGTAACTGATGTCATAACTCTGTAACAACAAAATAATGGATCCATCAGTTACGCTTTTGTGTCATTACTCTGCTGTTACAGAATATGGATCCATCTGGTTACGTCTCTGATATGCTATAAGTCCAGACAATTTTGTTTTTCATGGGGACACAGTTTTTGAATTTTAGAATCTCCTTCTTCTTCTGAGTCTGAGAGTCCAACACAACTACTGGTTCGCTAGTGTCTCTGATGCTACGGTGCTGCTCTTCAGAGAAGGTAATACAGTTGTATCCTGAGAACCAATTCGTCAACAACCGTCACACTACGGGGTAAATTTTGTTTTAAGGACAAAGATTTTCATCTCGACCTAGTATCGAATTATCTGGTTTGATTTTTAATCATGTAATTGTACTTTTTCACAAAGATTGTTAGAAATATTCTATTTTACGAAATTCAAGTTCTAACCAACTCACATAAGGCTTCATAGTTCTCCAGTTCATACACGGCAGTGGATTAAGATACTCAAACGATGTTGACCTGATCACCTCATTGAACATTGAAATCTCATATAAAGTCATTATACTATGACTCTTCTTCACATTCTCAAATCTGTGAACAATGATAAGGAGTTCAAAGCTGCATGTAGTAGTAGCATGCTTCCTACTTCCAATTTGATTAAAATGGTAACAAAAGAGCAAAAGATAACAAGAGTTTCTTCATCTTTTGTTCCAAACCTAAGACACAGCTTTTTCCCAATCCAAAATTCCATCTCAGAACACCACCCACCAATTAAGCCTTTTACATGGAGTACTTCTCTTGTTCCAGTCAAATACCATGGCAGTACGAATATTAAAAGGGCTTTAAAGGGAAATTTAGATGTGGAAATTTAGAGAACCAACCAGAAATCTTCTTCCATTGACTGAAATTTGGAGTTGGAAGCAGATATTGCCGTCCCATAATCTGAAAAAAAAAAATCTCCAATGGCAGCCAAACTACGAACATCTTGCATCACCAGCTTCTTCCGATTGAATAGAGGCTTTTCTCGAGTGTGAAGCAAGGGATATAACCTTCTTAGTTGATCATCAGCAAATATTTGAAGAGAATGTTGCATCTCAAGCTTCACTGGTATGTAATACGTCTCATTTTCTAAGTCAGCTAGTGCAAGTCTTCTCTCTTTGACCTTCTCTTCCGCTGCACATTCATCATAATGACAACTCTCTTTGGACAACCTTCTCTGTTGAATACCCAACCTGCCATTATCCATAGAATTTTCTAATAGAACCACTCATAAAGGCTTCATTGTTCACTGACAGTAGCTTAGGATGTCCAAACAGAGATGTGGATCTATTGTTTGCTAGCTCATTTATCAAACTAATTTTCTCCATACCTCCACTGGATAATGGCTTGCAAGACAATGAATTACTGAGTGTATCAACTTGCATCTCATCATCCCAAACGTAGATCCCTGACTCGTATACTCATGTGCCACGAGGACAGGGGCGTATCTAAGTTTCAGGGCCCTAAACAAGTTCTCAAATGGGGCATTTTGCAACATGACAAAATAAAAAAATAACAATTATTTAAATGCAAACATACTTGGAGCCTAGCCTTGGAGGACAAACTATTTAAATTAAAATAAATTTATATATATGCTTCAGAAAAATATTTAAGTGATAACGTCCGCATTTACATGAAACAAAACCAAACAATAGAGATCTGAAACAAAACCAAATAATCTTGTACAACCAGCCATATAGACCAAACAGTAGAGATCTGAGAAACCCATGACCAAATTTTGTTCATCAAATATTCCATTAACACAAAATAACTAATCAGAAGGAACTCAGATATCTTCATACACAACACATGATGGGTTAAAATAAAAAAGACACCATAACAATCCAATCTTTTACTTTGTCCTCAATCTAAAATTTCTAGATCTACTAGCTTGGCAAGTAAGATCCAACTTACAAAAGTAAACTATTTTATTACTGAAATTTTTCTAATTAAAATTATTAAAAAACATAACAAAATTTCCACAAATTGATACCGTAACTTACAGGGGATTGGTAGTAGGCTTTGATTGAACATCCCAAGTCGAAACAATCAAAACCCACATAGGAGGCAACTTTGAACTGTAAACTGCATTAAAAAATGCTCCTTTTTGACACAGATCAATACTGTAAGATGCGCGCAAACATCAGAATCAACAAAGAATCAAACTTTACACATCACTCATGTATGATGAATCAAAATCAGCAATAAAGGAGCAAAATTTACGAGATATTTTGGATCTATAGGGACTTACCATAGTAGCAAAAGACTAAAACCAAACACCAAATTCACCATCATCAACCAATCAAACACGGATCTTAAAGCCATCGACAAAATGAGGGGAAAAAAGATCGTACGTTGTTCCAGATCCAAATGGCGTCGAACTCGTCAACGCCTTCGTTGACCTTCTTGAGAACCCGATCAATCTCGCCCTGTCTTCCGACTCGTCCCCTCTCCAGAAGGGCAGAATCAAAAGTCCCAAAACCCTAGATCTCAATCAAAATGGAATTTTTTGCCGTCATAGGCCACTTTTAAAAAATATTTACATTTTTAAGCCAGTTCTCCAACTAATAGCGTTTTTGGCCTACTTTCTGTCATGTCAACCGCGGCCGCTATTCCCAATAGAGGCATCTTCATTTAGAGGTCGTTAATGGGAATAGCGACCTATGTTTTAAATTTTTTTGAATTTTTTGTTTGTCGTTGCTATTCCCACTAGAGACCTTAGTATAATGAGGTTAGTGAGCTCGAATGAATGTATTGAGAGACCTAGCGATTCCTAAAAAGTTTTTCCCAAAAATTTAAAACTGAGTTCGCTGTTGGGAATAGCGACCTTAGTATACTAAGGTCGCTATTCCCAATAGAGACCTCTCAGTAGGAAACACAATCTCCCTATCGACCTCACTATACTAAGGTCGCTAGTGGGAATAGCGACGGCAAACAAAAAAAATTAAAACATAGGTCGTTATTCCCATTAGCGACCTCTAAATGAAGAGGCCGCTATTGGAAATGTGTGTGTGTGTGTGTGTGTGTGTGTGTGTGGGAGGGGGGGTGGATATAAAATTGGAGGCCCATAGCAGTTTCTTGTGCTGCTTGGGCCCAGATCTGCCCTTGCACGAGGAAGCACATATGTTACATTTGCCATCAGAACAATTTTATTCATTTATAAAATGAGTACAATTTTTATGTTACACAGCATTTCAAAATACAAGTACAATTTTATTGAACACATAATATACTTTTATGCTGATTCTTCGCTACTACTACAAAATGTGGCGCTTCTAACATATTTTTATATATTTTTTTTAAAGTGAACCTGAAATAGAGATTCAAAGGGATGAGCACAAAGGATTTCTCAGTAAGGGTTGAACCACGGAGGTGATACAATGCATTTGTACAAAATACGCATGTTAGGCAGTTAAAATCGGTTTTTAGAACTAATCGGTTTCGGAGCGATTAGTGATTAATTGGTTAATCGGAAAATAAACAGGGATTAAATCAGAAAAATTGTTATATATATATATATATATATATATATATATATATATATATTAAAAAAGATATATACTCATTATGTAGCAACTTTAAATCCTAACATAAAACTATTATGAAATTATCAAATAGGAAAATATAGTTATAGAAAAAAAGAAGAGAGTACTTGGTTTGAGCTAAGTTTAGATTCTGGATGTGGGTCGGGTCGAGTTTGCTGGTCGGTTCTATCTAACAAAAACAATCGGAGAGGGGTAGCGCGAGCAACAAGAGGAGGTACAGCAGATACAGATCGGGTCAAGTATGCGACAATGCAGGGGGGAGCAACGACGGGTCTGATTTGGGTTTGCTTGAGGAAGAAGAGAACTAGCTTGGGTTTGGGTTTGGGTTTGAAGAGAATCAGTTTGGGTTTGGGTTTGCGCGAGGAAGAAAAGAGAGCGATGACATGTCGGGTTTGGGTTTGCGCGAGGACCAGAAGATGTTTGAATTATGGATTTGGATTTTGAGTTTGGGCCATGTTGCCGCTAAATTTGGTGTGGGGGCAAACAGAAAGTATTTGTTGATTCTTAGGAAAACTGAATAGTAAACCTGTATACCTGTTTCGTCGGGCTTTGATCGTCGTTCCCGCCGTGCACCTGCAAAAAGTGCGAGACACTGGGGTTGTTCCCGGCGACGCACCCTCCGACGCTCAAGTCGGTAATCAGAGAGATTATGAAAGAGCGTAAAAACTGGAGAAAGATTGATTACCTCTCAATGGAGATGGATGGGGGATATTTATAGGCATCTTAGGGAACAGATTAGGCATGTAATTCCTGTGTATAGATAAGGAATGTAATCCCTAATTCCCAGTGAAAGGATAAATATGAATCAGGGCCGTTGATTGATATAAACCAGAAACCCTAATTCTATCTTGCTGGACCGGGTTTGTTGCGGGTTGAAACCCGCACCCAGTTGAAGTGGATCCGTTTGCAGGTTATTGGATCTGTGAGAAGGAGACCCAGTACCCGCTTCAGACCCGTTTGTTGGTGAAATTACTGTCTTACCCCCGGACTTCTGGATTCGTGCCCAATTTGGACGGTCTCGATTAAACCCTTATTTTTAGCCATATCATGAGCCCCCCACTCCTAAAGGCTGAGGGCAATCAGTCTTTTGAGGAGTAGTTTGACTGTTTTTAGTGGCTAGTGGAGTTGTATCGAAGTCCGAATGGGTGATTTTGAATCCCGAAGTGGGTGGTAAGGTAACTCCTTCTTTTTTGAAGCCATATGATGCATCGAGTTTGTATCGAGTTTTTATCTATTTTTTCGGGCTATTTATTTAATTTTGCGATGCGTTAACTAATTGTTCGGGGGGCTTAACTATACATTCTAGGCAATAATTGTTCGTTCAGGGACTCAAAAATATCCCTCTAAATTTTTAATTATTGTCTAGAATTTTTAGCTAATTTTCCTGAATTTTTAGCAATTTTTCGCAATTTTTAAATAAATAAAACGATTTAAATAAGTAAAAATCGATTTTTAAATACTGATTTATGACGTGGCATAATCTGGGCCTTCGATCAGAGCGGAGCGCGAATTTCTGAGTAATCAGCCGGTCCCCGTTCTTCGGCAGGTTTTTTTTTTCGTATACGAGGGTCGGCTCCTCGGTTCCTCGGCTCGGAGGGTCAGCGCTTCGGCTCGGAAGGTTAGTGCCTCGGCTCAGAGGATCCGAGGTACGTGGCATCATCTGGGCCGTCCATCTCAGCGTAGATCCCCATAAAATGCTATCTTATCGTGTAGTGGACGTGGCAAGATCTGAACCGTCCATCGTGATGAGCGCGCTTTTTTACAAGATCCAACGGCTGATATGGGTCGGCAAATTTTTCGCCATATACGAGGGTCGGTTCCTCGTCATCTCGGCTCGGATGGTCAGCGCCTCGATTCGGAAGGTCAGTGCCTCGGCTCGGAGGATCCGAGGTACGTGGCATCATCTGGGTCATTCATCTCAGCGTAGATCCCCATAAAATGCTATCTTGTCGTGTAGTGGACGTGGCAAGATCTGAACCGTCCATCATGACGAGTGCGCTTTTTTACAAGATCCAACGGCTGATATGGGTCGGCGAGTTTTTTCGCCATATACGAGGGTCGGTTCCTCGTCATCTCGGCTCGGATGGCCAGCGCCTCGGTTCGGAAGGTCAGTGCCTCGGCTCGGAGGATCCGAGGGACGTGGCATCATCTGGGTCGTCCATCTCAGCGTAGATCCCCATAAAACGCTATCTTGTCGTGTAGTGGACGTGGCAAGATCTGAACCATCCATCATGACGAGCGCGCTTTTTTACAAGATCCAACGGCTGATATGGGTCGGCGAGTTTTTTCGCCATATACGAGGGTCAGTTCCTCGTCATCTCGGCTTGGATGGTCAGCGCCTCGGTTCGGAAGGTCAGTGCCTCGGCTCGGAGGATCCGAGGTACGTGGCATCATCTGGGCCGTCCATCTCAGCGTAGATCCCCATAAAACGCTATCTTGTCGTGTAGTGGACGTGGCAAGATCTGAACCGTCCATCATGACGAGCGCGCTTTTTTACAAGATCCAACTGCTGATATGGGTCAGCGAGTTTTTTTGCCATATACGTGGGTCGGTTCCTCGTCATCTCGGCTCGGAGACTCAGTGCTGTTGGCCGAGGCGCTGAGTTGGATACTTTGAAGGTCGCGTCTCTTGATGGTTCTATTTTTTTGAGCCCAGTGGCTCGGCTGCTCGACTAAGCTGTTCGGTAGCTCGGTCGAGCAGGCCGATGGCAGGCAATTCGGAAGGTACACATGGGCAGATCTGGTCCGTCCATCATGGTGCGCATCACGAGGATTCAGATCATGAGAAATCGTTATCTTGTCGTTTTGTGGGCGTGGCAAGATCTGAACCGTCCATCGAATTCTGACGCGAATTTTGTAGGGATCCGACGGTGACTTCGCCTCGGAATGATTTTTCTCCATATACGAGGGTCGGTTCCTCGTCATCTCGGCTCGAATACTCAGCGCTGCTTGGCCGAGGTGCTGAGTTGGATATTTTGAAGGAATCGTCCCTTGATGGTTCCATTTTTTCGAGCCCAGTGGCTCGGCTGCTCGACTAAGCTGTTCGATAGCTCGGTCGAGCAGGCCGATGGCAGGCAGTTCGGAAGGTACACGTGGGCGGATCTGGTCCGTCCATCATGGTGCGCATCACGAGGATGGGGTTCAGATCACGAAAATACGTTATCTTGTCGTTTTGTGGGCGTGGCAAGATCTGAACCGTCCATCGAATTCTGACGCGAATTTTGGAGGGATCCGACGGTGACTTCGCCTCGGAATGATTTTTCTCCATATACGAGGGTCGGTTCCTCGTCATCTCGGCTCGGATACTCAGCGCTGTTTGGCCGAGGCGCTGAGTTGGATATTTTGAAGGAAGCGTCCCTTGATGGTTCCATTTTTTCGAGCCCAGTGGCTCGGCTGCTCGACTAAGCTGTTCGGTAGCTTGGTTGAGCAGGCCGATGGCAAGCAGTTCGGAAGGTACACATGGGCGGATCTGGTCCGTCCATCATGGTGCGCATCACGAGGATGGGGTTCAGATCACGAGAAAATGTTATCTTGTCGTTTTGTGGGCGTGGCAAGATCTAAACCGTCCATCAAATTCTGATGCGAATTTTGGAGGGATCCGACGGTGACTTCGCCTCGGAATGATTTTTCTCCATATACGAGGGTCGGTTCCTCGTCATCTCGGCTCGGATACTCAGCGCTGTTTAGCCGAGGCGCTGAGTTCATTGTTTTGAAGGGGGCTCAGTAGCTCGGTTGCTCAGCCGGGCTGTTCGATAGCTCGGCTTGGCAGACCGGTGGCTGAGTCGTCGACTTAAGTGATTTGAAGAGTTTTTTGCTTCTCGTAACATCGCAACTTTTCGCTTGGCGCTCTGGCTTCTTAGTGGGCCTTTGAGGTTCCCAAGAAGGCCCACTATCCCAAAGGGTTATAAGTTTTCACTCCCCCACTCCCAAGCTCATTTCTTACTTTTCACTCCAAGATTTCACTTTTGTTCTCTAAGTTCTCTGCTAGCGGCGATTCTTGCTCCAAGGCGGTGACATTGGCTGTCGCGTGAGCCAGACGATTTCCGACAAGCACTTTCCGACCGTGAACATCACTTCAAAGGTCAGTCTACTTTGCCTTAGCTTTTTTCTAGAGATGTCAAGAGTGAACTCGGGGAGTGGGGCCTCGTCTTCGGGCGACGATGGTGCCGAGGAGAGAAAAAGGGCAGAGGCCCGAAGGAAGGGGAAGCAGGTCGCCGAACCGTCGGCTACCGAGGCGAGGCAGGAGAAGAAGAAGAGGAGGGTGGCGACCCAATCTCCCGTGGTGGCGGTGATTGTGGAAAACCCGAAGCAAACCCCCGAGATGGGACGATATCCCTCTGTTCTGTCCGGGCATTCGGGGGTCAGGCAGTATGAGGGCAACCTTTTGGAGAAGGCGATCTACGGAAAGTCGAAAATCGTCGAAGAACCTAACCCGGCCCTTCCCACCGAAGCCGACGAGATCATTTCGGTGTTATCCGAGAGGGATCTCCATCGGATCAGAAAGGGATTCGCCATCCCTCCGGAGTACAAACTGATGATCCCCGGTCCTGGGATGCGAGCGAATTCCAAGCTATCGTCGTCGGATATGTGCATGTTCGACTTCAATTACTTGAATGCCAGACTACATTTCCCGCTGCATCCTTTCATCCTCCAGATCCTCGGCTGGTTCTGCCTCGCGCCGACCCAATTCATGCCGAACACTTGGCGTCACGTGAACGCTTTCTTGCTTCAGTGCTACAAAGCTGAAGTCGAGCCGGACCTAACGGTCTTCCGAGGCCTGTATCGAATAAACCGGCAGCACAAGACGGAGCATCGGTACTATTTGGGGCCGAGGAAGGGTGTTAGGATCATAGAAAACCCCGACTCAATTAAGGGTTGGAAAGAGAAGTATTTTATATTAAGGGGTGAGGCGATACGGCACATTCCGACCCGGTGGAAAGTGGAGGTGCCGAAATTTGCGAGAGCCGACCCTGTACTGTCTGAGGCCGAGGAGGAGGTGGCGAGAAAGATCATGGCCCTTCCCCTGTTGAGTTGGAGGGAGTTGACTGAGGAGGTGCTGTTCGGGTTCGGCCTTAGCCCCATCGACCCGAGTATGCTCCTGACATCTCATTTATTTTCGTTTTTTTTTCAAGTCTTTAGTTCGTCTTGCTGACTCGTTTTTTTTTTCTTTGTCCGATGCAGAAGCGATGAAGATTGATTTCAACGCCATGATGGCCGATAGATCCAAGTTGGCCGGGGGCAGAAAGAGGAAGAGGGCGGTCGCCGCAGCCTACGGTCGCCTCTACCACCACTCCGCCTCCTCCGGCTACTGAGGTGCCCTCGGAGGTGGTTGTTGCCGAGGAGCCCTCGGCACCTGTGGCCCCGAGCGTGATTGAGGGGGCCTTTGATGTTAACGCGGCGCTGACGCTTGAGGCTCCGTCGTTGACTAAAGCGGCCGAGGAAATCCTGACCGAGCAGCACAAGCAGTTGTTTGTGCTGAACTGGCGGGTGAAGAATCACGACGGATTCCTCGACAACTCGCAGATGTCAGTGCAGGTCGTCAAGCACTTGGCGACCCCGAAGGACAGAGCCGCGCTGAAGGCGGGGACGGTCGGCGACGACACCTATGAAGTGGCTCGGTCGCTCGTGTCAGTAAGTGTCTTTTTGCGAATTTCTTCAAGTTTGCTGCTCGGCTTGCACATTGCTCTGATCGTTGTCTTTACAGGCCACCTGCCACTTCGGGCACCTCCTCGAGACGTTCGACGCGCAGGAGAAGGAGCTAAAGGCTGCTAGCGAAAAGGACAGAGCTGAGAAGGTCAAGGCGGTTCGGCAGCTCGAGGCCGAGCAGAGGCGGGTCGAGGCCTTGGAAGTCCGGGTGGCCGACCTTGTTGCCGACCTGGAGAAAGCTAAGGGGCGCCTCGACGCGGAGTCTGCCAAGGCCGCAAAGGCTGCCGAGGAGCTGGCTGCGGCGGTGAAGTCCTTGGCCGAAGAGAAGGCAGAGAGGAGGCCTTGGCGACGAAGATCAGGGCCGAGGTGGAGAAGGAGGCCGAGGCCGAGGCGAAGAAGCACATGGCCAAGAACATGGAGATGTCTTATCAGAGGGCACTCGACCATGTTCAAGAACGGGTCCCTGGCTTCGAGCGGGTCGGCTACCGACTGTGGCCAGGGTTGCCCTCAGGCGGCGAGGAGGAGGGAGGTGAAGGCGATGAGGCCGAAGGCAATGACGAGGAGGAGGAGACCGACCCACCTGTGGCGAACGCCCAGGTCGAGGGGAGGATCGAGGGGCCATCTAACGACGCACCCGAGGTCGAAGCGGCGACGCAGGTGGACCCTTGATCCCCTCGCAAATTCTTTGTAGTTTCTTGTTTTGTTTTTTCTTTCAATCAGTGTAATGCCTTTTGCGGACTGGCCACCTCTTTTGATAATGAATGAAAAGTGTTGTTTTGGTTTTGGACTTCTGTCTAAGTGTTTGGTTCGGCCATATAGTACCTCAATGTTGTCCATTTCTTATTTCAGATCGTCGAACAGACACCTATCACCCCAGCGGATCGGCGCCGAGCCGAGTTATTTCAGCGGTCCCAGGAGGATCGTCTCGAGGGGGAGGTTCATCTGACGAGGAGGATACTTCACAACTTAGAGATTAGGTATAGTGAGGCATTGGCCGAGCTGCACCATCTGCGGATAGTCGAGGCCGAACTATCTGCTAAGGAGGAAGAGTTGGTCCGGGTCTCGGCCGAACGAGATGACTTCGCAAGGAAGGTAGAACAGTTGCAAAGGGTGACGGTCGATAAGAGCATCGAGGTGACCCACTTGCGACGCGTCATATCTGACAGCGCCGAGTATCCTGGTTCGGCAAAACTTCCTCAGTTCAAAGTGATAGTAAAGGATGACACGTTGAAGGATCGGATTGTCGAGCTGGAGGAAGAGGTTGCTCGGCTCAAGCCTCAGCCGGTGAGGGCTAACGTCCGGAGCACCTCGTGCACTCGCGAAGAGATTGAGCGAGGGATTACGTTCTATCAAGCCGCGAGCCGAACCCCCATCATAGGTAGGGCAGCAGCTGACGCCCAAAGCGGGGTAGCGGTGTCTTCAAGTGGTGCTTCGGTTGGAGCAACTGTCAGGGTCAGCGGCGAGGGGGCGTCTCGATTCGTTGGTCTAGAGACGAACTCGGAGGTCAAGAAGCGCCGACCCAAGGTGTCGCTGAATCGGAGCGTCCCCCTTCCTCGGAGGCAGTGAACGGGTCGTATCTTGTCTTCGGACTTGCGAACTTTGTTTTGTTGTAATCTTTTTGTAAATTTATCCAAGTTATATTAATAAAACTGGAGTCGATTTATCCGAACTGTTCTCTGCTGGCTTCTTATTGTGCTGTAATTGCGCTAGCTAGGGTAGGCTCGAAATGATCCGCGAGGCTAGTGTTTGCTTCGTCGAGCATCTTGGCCTCGAAGTACACACTTTTGCCGCGGTTCTGAATCTTGCTCGGCGCCTTCAGGTGCGGCTCGGTTCGGCGGCTAAGGTACAGCTGTTTCGAAGCTGCGGCCACACGGCCCGATTAGGAATGCGGGCCCTCGGACGTCCGAGCGTGGTTCTGAAAAGATGGGGCCAGTCCCCTAGCGGCATTAATGGCACTCCGGGATCCGTGGGGGCGTTTCACCTTCCCAAGGGTGTTGAGAATGGTGCCCCTTAATTAATACGCGGCGCTCCAGCTCCCTAGGCGTGACTTTTGGACTCCCGAGGGTCATAATGAAAGTCTCTTGGGGGAAGGCTATAAATCCCACACCCCCCCCCTTGTAGTTTGTCATTGCAGTCTTGAACTCTAGTGGCATCGATGGTGTCTGCCCTTGGGCGGATGCCAAGCTTGTGAAAAAATTTCGCCTCTAAAGGTTCGAAGGGGTGGTCACTCTACTGTCTTGTTCTTTTCCCGTTCCTGACGACTACGATGTGGGTGTCAGGGCGGGGGAGGACAAGGCAGAAGAGCTGGCGACCGTAGTCCGGACCCGAGGGAAAGGCTATTCGGGAGGATGGGTCGCCGTTCTTCAACCGTGGTCTTCTCCCGATTCTGACGACTCCGATGTGAAGGTCAGGATCGGGGGAGATCACGGTAGAAGAGGTGGTGACCGAAGTCCACAACCTTGAAGGGGGGTCACTTCGGGAGGACGGGTGGTCGCTCTTCCACCATGATCTTCTCCCGATTCTGACTGCCCCGATGTGGGTGTCAGGGTCGGGGAAGATCATGGTAGAAGAGGTGATGACCCAAGTCCGGAACCGAGGGGAAAGTCCCCTAAACCTTAACTCAAACTTTCTTTCAAGGTGAGGTGATCAGAGCCGTTGGATGGTGGCACGAATCTTGAGGCGGGTCCAGTTCCCAAGAAAACGTTATCTTGTCGTTTTGTGGACACGTGGCTTGATCAGATCCGTTCATCACACTTTAGCACACATTTTGAGACGATCTGACGGTGGTTTCGTCTCGGAAGGTTTTTTCGCCATATACGAGGGTCGGTACCTCGTCCGCTCGGCTCGATGGTCGTGGGGGTAGTTCGGAATGGCCATCTACCCCCGGCCCGCTTGGGGATGAGCTAGTGATGTAAAGTCGGGCCATAGGACCCTGACCATCGTTAGGTTAGTTTGATTTCTGCCGGAGCAATTCCGAACGGCGATCTACTTCTGGCTCGTCAATGGGCGAGCCGGGGAAGTAAAGTCGAGCCGAGTGTTGGACTCTGAACCATCGTTAGATTAGACCAAGGGTTGTGGGAGCAATTCCGAATGGCGATCTACTTCTAGTTCGCTTAGGAGCGAACTTGCAAAGTAAAGTCGAGCCAAGTGTTGGACTCCGAACCATTCAACGGCTGTGGGAGCAATTCCGAATGGCGATCTACTTCGGGCTCGACTATGGACGAGCCGGGAAAGTAAAGTCGAACCGAGTGTTGGACTCCGAACCATCGTTAGATTAGTTCAAGTGTTGTGGGAGCAATTCCGAATGGCGATCTACTTCTAGTTCGCTTAGGAGCGAACTTGCAAAGTAAAGTCGAGCCAAGTGTTGGACTCCGAACCATTCAACGGCTGTGGGAGCAATTTCGAACGGCGATCTACTTCGGGCTCGACTATGGACGAGCCGGGGAAGTAGAGTCGAACCGAGTGTTGGACTTCGAACCATCGTTAGATTAGTTCAAGGATTGTGGGAGCAATTCCGAATGGCGATCTACTTCTAGTTCGCTTAGGAGCGAACTTGCAAAGTAAAGTCGAGCCAAGTGTTGGACTCCGAACCATTCAACGGCTGTGGGAGCAATTCCGAACGGCGATCTACTTCGGGCTCGACTATGGACGAGCCGGGGAAGTAAAGTCGAGCCGAGTGTTGGACTCCGAACCATCGTTAGATTAGTTCAAAGGTTGTGGGAGCAATTCCGAATGGCGATCTACTTCTAGTTCGCTTAGGAGTGAACTTGCAAAGTAAAGTCGAGCCAAGTGTTGGACTCCGAACCATTCAACGGCTATGGGAGCAATTCCGAATGGCGATCTACTTCGGGCTCGACTATGAACGAGCCGGGGAAGTAGAGTCGAACCGAGTGTTGGACTTCGAACCATCGTTAGATTAGTTCAAGGGTTGTGGGAGCAATTCCGGATGGCGATCTACTTCTAGTTCGCTTAGGAGCGAACTTGCAAAGTAAAGTCGAGCCAAGTGTTGGACTCCGAACCATTCAACGGCTGCGGGAGCAATTCCGAACGGCGATCTACTTCGGGCTCGACTATGGACGACCCGGGGAAGTAAAGTCGAACCGAGTGTTGGACTCCGAACCATCGTGAGAATGAAGAGTAAAAAGCAGAGATGTAAACACTAGTAAAAAATATGAAAGACTTTATTCATTAAGAACTAATGATCGGCTGCTTCTAAAGTTGCTAGCCGTTATTACAATGAAAAAATAAAAGAAAAATCACTACAAGTAACGGGAAGGGAACGGTTCGACATCTCGAGTTACTTAGAGAGGTGTTGTTGTTCTCTCTTGGTATTTTAAGAGATGGTCGGCATTCCAAGTCCTGGGAATCTCCCTGCCTTCGAGATCTTCTAGCCTGTATGCGCCGGGGCAGATCACTTTTGAGATCTTGTAGGGTCCCTCCCAATTCGGGGCCAATTTGCTTTTCTGTCCTGGGTACGAGATGGCCAATTTTCGGAGGACTAGGTCACCTTCTTTGAGGTCCGTTGGACGGACTCTTTTGTTGTATGCTAGCCCGATCCTTCTTCGGTAAGTTTGTTGGCATATGGCAGCTCTCTCTCGGATTTCATCTATCAGATCTAGACTTGCTCTGAGCTCTCTAGCGTTCTGCTCTTCTTCATAAGCTATCAGACGAGGAGAGGGTAACCCGACTTCGAGGGGGATGACGGCCTCGGACCCATAGGTGAGATTGAACGGGCTCTCGCCCGTTGGGGTCCGCTTTGTGGTGCGGTAGTTCCACAGCACGTTGGGCAGCTGATCGACCCATAATCCCTTGGAACACTTGTCTAACCTTTTCTTAATGCCCGAGAGGATCTGTCGGTTGGCATTTTCGGCCTGGCCATTTGACTGAGGATGAGAGACGGAGGAGAAATGATGTTGTATGGCGAGGTCTTCACATAAAGCTCGGAAGGCGGCCCCGGTGAATTGCGTTCCGTTATCCGTAACCAGGACCCTGGGAACGCCAGATCGGCAGATCACACTTTTCCAGAAGAACTGAACGACCTTATGTTCGGTGATTGTGGCCAGGGGCTCGGCCTCTATCCATTTCGAGAAATAGTCGACTGCCACGACCAGGAACTTAAGCTGTCCGGGGGCTGGTGGAAACGGCCCTAGTAAATCCATCCCCCACATCGCGAAGGGGATCAGACTTGATAGGGAGGTGAGTGGTGCTTGTGGAAGGCGTCGGATGTCGGAATACTTCTGACAGGAGCTGCATTGCCGAACGTGTCGCTCAGCGTCCCGTAGGAGAGTGGGCCAAAAATACCCGTAGTTCAACACTTTGCGCGCCAGGGCTCTGGAGCCAGAATGGGCCCCGCCGATGCCCTCGTGAAGTTCTTGAAGGGCGTAGTCAGCTTGCCCGGGGGAGAGGCACCTCAGGTAGGGCCGTCCGTCCACCTGGGTGAAGGAGCATTTATACAGGATGCCTCCGATTAATGCGTAACGCTCATCTCGGGTCCTTACTCTTCGCGCTTCCTTCGGATCCTCGGGAAGGAGTCCGTCCCTTAAAAATTCGACGAGGGGTTTCATCCAATTGTCTTCGAGGAGGACAGATAGTGTTTCAATGGAGTCAAGTGTGTCGTCCTCTATGCTCGGCTTCAGGAGGACTTCTATCAAGACAGTCTGTTCGAGGCCTTGAAGGGAAGAGGAGGCTAATTTGGATAGGGCGTCGGCCTGAGCATTTTCTTCTCTAGGGATCCTTTGGATGAGGGCCTCTTCAAACAGTGCCATGAGGCTTTTGACTTTAGCCAAGTATTTAACCATCCTATCATCGCGGGCTTCACTCGCCGAGGACCTGATTGACAACCAACTGAGAGTCGCTGAAGATCCGCAGTTGTTGTGCCCCTGCATTTCGGGCCATTCCAAGACCGGCTATTAGCGCCTTGTATTCAGCTTCGTTGTTCGAGGCTTTGAAGTTTATACGGAGGGAGTATTGAAGGATGAAGTCATCTGGGCCTGCCAGAATGACCCCTGCCCCGCTTCCCTCATTGCACGAGGATCCGTCTACATAAACCGACCAGACGGGTGGTCCCTTCACTGTTTGGCTGGACTCGGGGATAGTAGTCTTAACTATGAATTCGGCTAGCACCTGAGCCTTGATCGCGGTCCGAGGCTGATAAGTTATATCGTGTTGGTTCAGCTCGATTGACCACTTCATAAGGCGACCTGAAGTCTCGAGCTTGTGAAGAACCTGTTTCAGCGGCTGGTCGGTAAGAACGACCACCGAATGGGACTGAAAGTACGGGCGAAGCTTTCTCGTGGCCATCACCAGGGCATAAGCCATTTTCTCTATCTTCGGGTACCGGAGCTCGGCGTCCCGAAGCACTTTGCTGACATAGTAGATGGGCTTCTGAGCCCGCTCTTCTTCCCTCACTAAGACTGCACTGAGGGTCTGCTCGGAGGCTGCCAGGTAGAGGTAAAGGGGTTCGCCAGGGATCGGTTTGCTAAGGAGAGGGGGATTGATGAGGTAAGCCTTGAGCTGGTCGAAGGACTCCTGTTGCTGCTGCCCCCATTCGAATCCTTTAGCCCCCCTGAGGGCCTTGAAGAAGGGGAGGCATTTTTCCCCGGATTTTAAGAGAAAGCGCCCTATGGCGGCGAGGCGGCCTGTTAGTCTCTGAACTTCTTTAACATTTCTAGGAGGGGCCATGTCCAATATGGCCTTGATCTTCTCCGGATTTGCTTCAATTCCTCGTTGGCTAACCATGAAGCCGAGGAACTTCCCTGATGA
Source organism: Hemerocallis citrina (assembly GCA_017893485.1). Taxonomy (NCBI): domain Eukaryota; kingdom Viridiplantae; phylum Streptophyta; class Magnoliopsida; order Asparagales; family Asphodelaceae; genus Hemerocallis; species Hemerocallis citrina. Next base: position 78,258,222 of record CM030367.1, read on the forward strand.
GACACCGAACGCACACTTGTTCGGGTTGAGTCTCATATTGTGCTTCCTCAAAATATCAAACGCCTCTTGGAGGTCGGTCACATGATCAATGCCTCGGATGCTTTTCACAAGCATATCGTCAACGTACACCTCCATGTTCCGGCCAATCTGAGCCTGGAAAACCTTGTTGACGAGGCGTTGGTATGTTGCACCTGCATTCTTTAGACCGAACGGCATGACTCTGTAGCAATAGAGGCCTTGGTCGGTCACAAACGAAGTCTTCGGGATATCCGGGGGGAACATCCGGATCTGATTGTAGCCTGAAAAGGCATCCATGAAGTTGAGGAGCTCATGCATCGATCAGGGTGTCAATACTCGGAAGTGGGAATGGATCCTTGGGGCAAGCCTTGTTGAGGTCGGTAAAATCAATGCAAATTCTCCAAGTCCCATTGGACTTCTTCACCATCACTACATTCGACAACCACTCAGGATAGTTCACCTCCTGTATGAACCGGGCCTTCAAGAGCTTGTCAACCTCTTCCTTAATAGCGAGCTGACGCTCGGGGGCGAACTTGCGCCTCTTCTGCTGAACCGGTTTGGACCTCGGATCAACGCTCAGGCGGTGGACCAAGAGTTCTTCGGAGATACCGGGCATATCTGGAGCTGACCAAGCGAAGAGGTCTTGATTGCTTCGGATGCATTTTACAATGTCTGAGTATAGGGCAGACGGGAGGGTCTTACTGACAAAGAACTTGTGGGTCGGCTCCTGCTCAGAGAAGAGTACTTCCTCCAATTCGTCCACCGGCTCGGAAGTTGGCCGAGCAGCATCTTGGGGGATTTCCAGAGTTTCTAAGGAGAGGACGGGTCCGAGGGTAGAGGTCATATAACACTTGCGGGCCTGCTCCTGATTGCCCCTTACTTCTCCTACTCTGGCCAGAGTGGGGAATTTCATTTTGAGGTGGTAGGCAAAAGGGACGGCTTCAAGGGCAGCCAGACCGGGCCGACCCAAAATGACATTGTAGGCTGCTGGGACGTCTACGACCATGAAATCCATCGACTCCGTCCCAGTAGTAGGAGTTTTGCCAGCGGTTACGTCGAGGGTAATTACCCCCTCAATAGTCACTGGTACTCCCGTGAACCCATGGAGCGTGTAGCCGGTGGGCTTGAGTCTATCTCGGAAGAGCTTTAGGCCTTTGAAAGCGACGAGGAAGAGGATGTTCACTGAGCTGCCGTTATCCACTAGTATCCTCTCCACCTTAAAATTTGCCATGTGGAGGCTAATGACGAGTGCGTCACAATGTGGGGTCCGAACTCCTTCAAGATCTTCGTCTGAGAATGTGACAGGCACTCCGAGGCCTTTGGGAGGAGGGGTGGTTCGGACCGAGTTGACTTCCCTTATAAATGCCTTCCGAGAGGAATTTGAGGAGCCCCCCATTGGGCCCCCATGGATGAGGTGGAGGACTCGCTTTTCCTCGAAGTCGGGCGTCTCTTCTCGTTCCGGACGCTTGTTAGCCCCCCGAGGCTGGGGAGGAAGTTCGGCTCGGTCCTTCCTTACAAACTTCGTCAGCTGCCCCCTCTGGATAAGGGCTTCGATCTCGTTCTTCAGAGCACGACAATCGTTGGTGTCATGCCCATGGTCCTGGTGATAACGGCACCATTTTTCTTTATCCCTCCTCTTGGCGGGGGTGTTCATCCTCAGAGCAGGAGGTAAGATCCCCTCCTTTTCGACTTCCATCAGAATAGTTGAGACGTTAGTGGTGAGGGGAGTGAACTTCTCGAATCTGGGGGGAGGTCGGCGCTGGCCGGCATTATCCTTCTGGAGCTTCTTAGCCCCTTCCTCTTCTGTTCCTTTTCTCTTAAACCCAGAGGAAGACCCCTCCCAGTTGGGTTGATGCTCGGCCTCTTCGGCCCGAATGTACTTTTCGCTGCGAAGGAGAAGGTCGGAAAAGTTCTGTGGAGGCTTCTTGGCGAGGGAGGAGCGAAGGTTGGAATTGAGGACATTAGATTGAAATGCTGCCGCAGCGACCGACTGGTCGAGGGATGCTATGGATCTGGCTTCAGCTGTGAATCTCTTCACATAGTCTCTCAATTTTTCCCCCTTCTTCTGGCGGAGGTGCAATAAGGATATGCTGGTCTTCTCAGCCCTACGGCTGCTTACGAAATGGGTGACGAAAAGGGTCTCGAACTGCTCGAAGGAGAAAATTGAGGAGGGAGAAAGGTGAGAGTACCATTCTCGAGCTGGGCCCTTGAGAGTTGCGGGGAAGGTCTTGCAGAGGAGGGCGTCGGAAGCTTGATGGAGGAGCATCAGGGTCTTAAAGCTTTCGACGTGATCAACGGGATCGGTCTCCCCGGTGCAAGTCTCAAATTAGGGAGGTTTGAAACCGAACGGCACAGGTGTATCCACTATGGTTCGGGAGAAAGGGGGTCGGCTAGGACGTAGGGTCCTCCCCTAAGCTCCTCTTCTCGGTCTATCTGGCCCAGGCGCCTCTCTACTTCATGAAGACGGCGGTACATGGTGTCATCCCTCCAATCAGCCGAGCCCCTAGATTCGCCTTCGTATGAGGGAGAGCGAGGGCTACGGCGATGGTAACTTCGGGAGCGACGAGGACTTGGGGTACGCCGGGAGTTGCTAGGAGCAGGACGAGGAGATGGGGACCGTCGGCAAGGGCTTCGGACCGGAGGAGGAGATGGTGATCGTCGGCGAGGGCTTCGGACTAGAGGAGGAGATGGGGCCTTCGGCTCATTAGGGTTTCGACGGAGGTTGAGAGCCTGCAGGACGGTCGCTTGGAACTGCTGGAACTCGGCACGGGTGATGGGTGCCTCATTGTTCCTGGGCTATTGCCGACCCGCGGGGGAGTGCCTTCTTCGGTAATGCTCGGGGGACTCTTTCTGCCCTCTTCGGACGGGGGACCTGTAGTACCGGTGGCGAGGAGACCGCTCACCCGGATGGTGTTGGCGGGAGGTTCCCTCTCGGGCCCGCTTTTCATCCAGATGGCGGCAGAGGTCATCATCTTTCTGGCGATTGAGGGCGGTATTGTGGCGACCAGAGGCTCGGGGATGATGGGAGGCCATAGAGTCCGTGGAGGCGTTATGGATGGAGACGTGTTCTTGATGAAGAGGCTGTTTCTGAGGGTTAGGACCCTTTGGAGGCAGCTGATTAGGAAGAGGAAGGTCCTGTTGGAGCGGGTCTTCCGCTGTCGGGGGAGTTGCCCCTGGACACTTGACATATGTTATTTATACATGTTAGTATATCCTGTGATTAGATAGTGTCCATGCGCTTGTATCCTATTCTATTTGTGACCCGGACTTGCCATTGACGGGTACTGTGTTTTCTCTTTTCCTTTTTCCTGCATTCGTTGAATTGCAGATTTTGGAGGACAGGATTCCTGAAGGTATTGGCGAGATGAAGTTCTAGTTGGCTGAAGCTTTGCTAACTATATTTATTTCCTGTTGCTCATTTTGAATATTGTATCTGTTACTTGTATTCTTGTATTTGGGCAATATGACCCAGGATTATTTGTATTATTTCAGATCATGACTATTTGAGATTAATAAATTTTATTTCAAGTATTCCTGTTGGTATTTGGTTTATATGTGCATGTGGTTGATCTTTTTCTGGCTTCCGACTCTGATTTTACTGTAATATGTTGTAAAGAATTCCTGAACAGCTTAAGGATGATTATATTCATTCGCTGGACTTTTGTTACGCGCTCGTATTTCATATTTTTGGGAAGCGAGGCGTGACAGATACAGACCGGATCAAGTATGCGACAATGCAGGGGGGAGCAACGACGGGTCTGATTTGGGTTTGCTCGAGGAAGAAGCGAACTAGCTTGGGTTTGGGTTTGGGTTTGAAGAGAATCAGTTTGGATTTGGGTTTGCGCGAGGAAGAAAAAGAGAGCGATGACATGTCGGGTTTGGGTTTGCGCGAGGACCAGAAGATGTTTGAATTATGGATTTGGATTTTGAGTTTGGACCGAATTAAGCCCAAATAATGTATATATATATATATATATATATATATATATATATATATATATATATATATATATATCCTCATTATGTAGCAACCCTAAATCTTAATATAAAACTGTTATGAAATTATCAAATAGAAAAATATAGTTATAGAGAGAAAGAAGAGGGTACTTGGTTTGAGCTAAGTTTAGATTATGGATGTGGGTTGGGTTGAGATTGCTGGTCGGTTCTATCAAACAAAAACAATCGGAGAGAAGTGCAGCAGATGCAGACCAGGTCAAGTATGCGACAACGCAGGGGGAGCAATGACGGGTCAGATTTGGGTTTGCTTGAGGAAGAAGAGAACCAGTTTGGGTTTGGGTTTGCGCGAGGAAAAAAAAAGAGAGCGGTGACATGTTGGGTTTGGGTTTGCGTGAGGACCAAAAGCGGTTTGAATTTTGATTTGGATTTGAGTTTGGGCCGGATTAAGCCAAAATAATGCAAACAAGCATGAAAATTAGAGGAGGTGATTTAATCGGTTAATCGACCACTTAAAATCGGCCGATTATACCCGATTAAATCGCTAGCTATTGAAATATTATAAATCGCTAAAAAAATAATCACTTAGCCTCCGATTAGTGATTAATTGGGGAGTAATCGGGCGTAATCGTGGATTTTAACTGCTTAGTATGTATATCATAACTCAATTTTGCAGGGTGTTACAGTATAGGAGATCGAAGTGTTGACTTAACCCTTATTTTCGCATATACGCCTGACACGGTGTTGTTCGGGATGGGAGCCCCCTGGTGGAATCTATTTGGAGGGAGGCTGAGGGGACTGTTAAAGAGGATACTCCGGCTGATGAAGAAGTTGGTCTGGTTGAGGAGGTTGATCCTGCTGAGAAGTAGGAAAGGTTTCCTCTGCATGACGAGGAGATTGAGGAAGAGGATTGGCTTGTCGGCTGTGAGTCACCGCCCTCCATTTTTCCCTTGGAGTCATGGCTAGAAAAAGTAGTTTTCTTACCATCGAAGTTTTGGCCATAGATCTTTTCAGTTTTCCATAGAGTGCACCATTCTGTTACTGCTATTTTCTGTGTGGGAGCAAACAGATATTGTGAGTTCTTTTTTTATGGAAAACAGTAAAAGATATGACATTTTCATATCGTCGGCACTGATTATTGTAAACTGTTCTTGATTCTGAAATCTAACTGCCATGGACGGTTGGATCTGATCGGAACGGTTGTGGTCACTCCAATTGACCTGCAGAACAGTCTAAAACACTGGGGTTGGCCTCGATGACAAACCCTCCGACCCCCAAGTCAGAAAATTTAGAATATACGAAGAGATTTGTGAGTGAAAATTGCGATTACCTCATTTTTGAAGAGGTCACCAGTTTCAAGATATTGGATTTATCTCTACTTTCCGATGTTTTAAGAAGGTTGGTTATCCTCTACTTCGTGAAAATAGAGTTTGTTACTCTTTATTTCATAAAGAGAGAGAGTTGGCTAACTTTATTCTCCATGAAGGGATAAAATTTGTTACTTTCTAGGAATAGAAATTTAAGATGACAACTTTGGATAAATCTGAACTCCTTCATGTTGGGCTGTTATTGTGACCCATTATGGTAGGCCTATTTTGAGTTGTTGGGCTTGAAAGAGGCCCAACTTCCTTTTACAAGTCTGTATTTGCTAAAATTTACTGTTTTACCCCTGTAAGCTTTAGGATTCGTGCCCGATTAGAACTGTCCTGATTTGGTTATACTTTTACCCATATCAAGTGGTATGGGGATGTGACACCTTGACTGTGAGTTTTGGATCGCTGATTTCTCACAAGAATTTCAATGAATATTTTGCTGGTTGCTCGAATTTAATGAAGGACAGGGAGAAGTTATGATTGATGGGGTGTAGAGTGTAGCCTTGGCCGCTTTTTCCTTGAGGTATTGGATATAATGAGAGGGCGGAGTTTGATTCCTAGCTTTCTCTTGGAGGTATTCAATATAATGAGGGGGGTGGATGTTCGCTAGCTTTGCCCTCGAGACTCACTCTTGATATAATGCTCCATCCCTTCAAATAGAGCTAGAGGTCTTCAAAGAAGGAATTAAGGGTGGAGGAAAGTGATATCGAGGTGGTGGCTGAGGTGAATTTGGTGCCTGGTTATCAAAGGCATTCTGTCGAACACCTGGTGATCGTTGATTGTTGTAACACCCCGTAATTTTCAAAGAGTATAAATAATATATATATGTTGAAATGAGTTGGCTGTTTGGTAATGTATGCAGGATGGCATTATATGTAATAATGTGTAAAAGGAATAGTAGTAGGTGGGGGCCCACGGCTTTGAAAGGCAGCATATATGAAGATGTTGCTGCTGTTTGTTCTTCATGTGATGACGTGGACACCCACATCCACTTCGGCTGTTACACGCAAAAGAGGAGAAGTGTGATAAAATAATCCCATATCGGGATTTCACTTGAATATAATAATATATAAATACTATTGCCTATGATCTCGAGTCACTAATTCGGTTAACCACCTTTTGAGAGGCAGCCTGTGGTGGGCAGTTGTACTACATAGTATCTAATTTGTCTTCTAAATTGTATAAATTGTCTGAGCTCGGGGCAGGGGCGTTACAAATGGTATCAAAGCCGACTTTCGACACCGAGTGTGAGTAAGAGTGGGTGAGATGTATGCCTAAGATGGAGCTAGCAGATGTACAAGTATGCCTGAGAGGGAGCAAGGTTGCAGCCTGAAATAATGGACAACCCGCAGAATCAAGATACTGTGCAGCTAGCAGAATCAAGGTACTCTACTCCACATCAGCTAGAAAGGAGATCCTGCACTAAATTGTGCATGCCTGTGCTCAGCGAGGACGCTGTATGTGTAACACCCCATAATTTTCAAAAGAGTATAAATAATATATATATATGTATATATATATGTTGAAATGAGTTGGTTGTTTGGTAATGTATGCAGGATGGCATTATATGTAATAATGTGTAAAAGAATAGTAGTAGGTGGGGCCCACGGCTTTAAAAGGTAGCATATATGAAGATGTTGCTGTTGTCTGTTCTTCATGTGATGACGTGGACACCCACAAGCACTTTGGCTGTTACACGCAAAAGAGGAGAAGTGTGATAAAATAGTCCCATATCGGGATTTCACTTGATTATAATAATATATAAATACTATTGCCTATGATCAAGAGTCACCAATTCGGTTAACCACCTTTTGAGAGGCAGCCTGTGGTAGGCAGTTGTACTACATAGTATCTAATTTATCTTCTAAATTTTATAAATTGTCCGAGCTCGGGGCAGGGGCGTTACAATAGTACCTCTACGAAGAAATACCTTCTCCGCCATCATTGGAGCCATTCCTTGAATTCCGAAATTGGTGGTGATGAGGAGCTGATAACGGCTTTATATCATAATCAAAGTCTTCTCCTTTCGACCGACCGAAGTGAGGCAGTGGCTTAATTGGTCTATACAGATTCGATTGCATCTGAAGTTGATGCACCCTCGCCTTTATCTCCTCGAGTTGAGAAGTAATTGGAGTAGTGAAAGTTCCCATGGTGATCTCCAAAAGATCAATCCTCTCCTCGATCAGCTACTTGATCTAGGTGGCCTTCAAGATCGGCTAACTTTTGAGGATCTCCACGGTTGGCAGCAACACCTCGCGTTAGCTAGCGCTCATGGGAAATCGATCCAGTCTTCATACCATATCCAGTCACAGGTGAGATTACAATCTTACTAAGGGTTTCACCATGGTTTTCGAGCTCTGATACCATTGATGTGGTTCCACACACAATCGGCGGTGGATCCTTCCCGTAAGTACTCCTTATCATAACAACCATCGTCGCCGCTTGTAAATCGTAGACAACAATATTAAAAAAGAGAACAAGAACAAGATGAACAAGAGAGAAAATCTCAAATCTAATTCATAAAAAAACAATCCAAATTACTGAGAGGGTACTATATCTCCTAACATCGAGATTCCCTGCTTTTCACCAACTAATGGCGCGGTGCCACACAGCGTGCGCAGTGCCCATGCTTACAAAAAAGGAAATAAAAGACTAACTAACTACACTGTAGATGGGACTGATCTCTAATTAACTCTCCACTCATAGGATCCCAGTTGTCCATGTGCACGACCCGTGAGAATCATATAGAAAGGTCTTATTACAAAACTACTAGGCCATTTGCTTAAAACCCCAAAAATAAAGAATATCACTGGGTAGTGAACTTTAGAGACTGAAACATGAAGATCTTCCCAGTTGGATTTAAACAAAGATACAATATAGAGAATTGTATCACTTTCTTGGTGACGGATTGACTCATCTTTCGTACGCAACCCAATTTCAAATTCTTGTTGTTTCATCTTTTGAACCTGCACAACAACAGGAACTAGTCAGTAGGAGACTTAACTCATCCCTCGCTTCCCCAATGAAAACATAGTCGACTCGTGTAATGGGCTGCTCCTCTACTCCACTAATTACTACCCTGAACTCTGTAGCATCTACAGTATTGCAACTCAGGAAGGAAATCGCCATTCCCATTATCAATGCGTCCCCTAGCAAAGCAGTTGGAATCACCTATGACCCCTCCATCTCTCCCCACCTTGAAGTAGTCTTCGTCTTGAAATACAAGTGCCATAATCGAGCATTTGATGTCTATTCTTCGAAGAAGGTGAGGAGGGTCTACAACCTCGAACTGAACCAAAGTGCAATAGTTAGTCCCAAGAAGTTGGTTTATGTGGATTTCTCTACTTTAAGGCCAACCAAGGGAAGATTTTGTGGTTTGACTGCGAGAACCATACAGTGGGTGGCTGAATTGGACAAGAGAATGTTGGGAGTGAATAAGTTACTAAGGAATGGAGAGTGGAAAGGGCAGTTGCATGCACTGTGCTGAATTGGACCCGAGTTCTGGGAGTTGGATGATATGTGTGCGGAGGTTTGATACAGTGAATGGTACGTGGAAGTTCGTGGTTGAGGGGAAGGAGTTTCCTTCGGCATGTGTTGGACAATTGCTTAAAATCAAGGCTCTGGATCCAGATAATGAGCACATAATTCTACTTCGTGTAAAGAATCAGGGACGTACCTGAGTTTCAAGGGGCCCTAAGCAAGTTCTCAAATGGGGGCTTTTGCATGTTGATAAAATAAAATTGTCAATTTTTTAAATGCAAACAAACTTGGAGCCTTGAAGAACAAACTTACATATATGCTTTCAAAAAAAATTTAATTGATAACATATGTATTTTACATGAAATGCCTTGTGTCTAAAAGAAACTCGGACAAACTCTGACATAAAAAACAAAATAAGTCATCTCAACTATTTTCAAAAGTCTTGCTACATTTAAATCTTTAACATCGCATACACAATCCATGTTCCCCAAAGCAAAGCTCATTGTTTCCATCCAAAATTGACCTACAAAATAAAACACACAACAAAATATAACTTAAACATGACTCTTCTTGCATTTTTAGAAGCAAAATCATTGGTTATACTTTGATAGTCAAGCTTTCTTATTAAATCATGTTCAATTGATAACATGGTAATCCATTCAACCTTTCTTGTGACATTGTTGACCGAAGATAAGTTTTGATCGGCTTCAACTTTGAAAAGCTTCTTTCTGCAGATACAAGTGTAACTGGTATAGTTAGCAAAATTCTATAGGCTATCCACGCATTAGGAAAACCCAAAAAACTTTGTCTAAGGAATTTGAATACACCAACCAAATTCTATCTTGTTTCTCTCCGTTTCGTAAATGTTTAATATAGTATGAGTAAGAGAAATGTCTATTGAAATCATTTAAAGGAAAGTTGATATCATTAACTCTAATTGGACATTTTTTACTATTAAGTCTCTAAAATCTTGATTAACAATGCTCTAATTTCCTGGATCATAATTTAAAGGTTCATCTTCTTTATGTAAATCTTCATTATGATCAATTTCATTTATCAATTTATTAACTTGATTAGCTTTTCATTTACCAAATTTTCAATTTCATCATCATTCTTATGCTCACCATTCACTACATGTTCAATTTTCTCATCAATTGATTCATTTCTATGTTTCCCATCAACCAAAGCTTGATGTTTATTACTTTGACTAGCCAAATTAGTTTATTAAGTGTTTTTAAAAAACTTGTCCAAGTTGCACCCTTTTGAGATTGGGTCAATTCTTCATTTCTTTTTTTCTTACTTTTTTTGTGTCCGAAATCTTACTTTATAGGAACAAAGTTAAAGAACAATAGCACATAGTTGTTGCAACATGCAAAGTTCATATTTTTTTGAAGAAAAAGGTTAAATAAGGCAACCCTATTTCATTAACTAGTAATTAACAAAACAAACTCAGAGTACTGGGCCAAAGTACAGACTACGAATATGAAATAAAACATGAAGGAACATGACCCGTATAGACAACAAAAGATCTCTCCAACAAATCCTGGAGAGTGGGCCGACAAACCGATAGTCTTCAACTAGTATCGAGGAGATCCCATCGATGCATCTCCTCTAAAACTGTAATAGACCCCATCTTGGGCCCAATCACAGTGCTCGGCCCATCATAATTGTTTGTACGCCAGTTGAGCTTCGTACCCTGCTTCCACTGCAGGCGCACACCCACCTGAGGCGAGTCAAACGGGATTTTGACAATCGCCGCACCCAGCCTTCTCCTCCTCTTCTCCCACAATTGCGCAAACATCAAACTCACTCCAACCAAAACCACAGTCAAAGAGAAAGCTATGAAGCGGATACCTTTGCCTCTCTCATGCTCTTACTCTCTCTAGTGATTTCTCACATACCCAGACATACACCAACATAGAATAGTGAGGAGCTACTGTAACGCCCCGAGCCCGGCTCAGCTGCGCACGCAGCTACACGTGCGCACACGCGAAAGAACGGACACAAAACTCTAGCCACGCCCACTACAGGCTGCCTCAAAAGGGTGGTTAACCGTTGGGTAACCCTTTATCATGGGCTAATCCTATATATCTTTCTTTCTCTCCCCTTTCATGGCCGATATGGGACTAATGTTTCCAAGGTCAACCGGTCAAACCAACCCACATACACTCATCCACTCTTTTATTCATTCAATCTTTCATTCCTTCATTCCATACAAGTCAACCAGTCAAAGCACCACATACACACACACTATTCCTTCTTTCATTCCTTAATGCCACGTCACTAACCATCCATTCTTTCTTTCTTTCTTTATTTATTATACTATATATATATATATATATATATATATATATATATATATATATATATATATATATTATTATTATTATTATTATTATTATATATCTCTATATAATATTATATATATACCGGGTGTTACACACACCCCTCCTTAAGAACTCAGCGTCCTCGCTGAGCCCGGACTTACAACTTGATTCAGGATCCCTCTCTAGCCGATGTGGAGAGGATTACCCTGATTCTGCTAGTTGTACAGTCCCCTACCCGGGCGACCTGTCCCAACCTAGCTCCTTCTCAGGCGTACATCTTGCACACACTCGGTGTCGAAAGTCGGCTCTGATACCATTTGTAACGTTCCGAGCCCGGCTCAGCTGCGCACGCGGCTACACGTGCGCACACGCGAAAGAACGGACACAAAACTCTAGCCACACCCACCACAGGCTGCCTAAAAAGGGTGGTTAACCGTTGGGTAACCCTTTATCATGGGCTAATCCTATATATCTTTCTTTCTCTCCCCTTTCATGGCCGATATGGGACTAATGTTCCCAAGGTCAACCGGTCAAACCAACCCACATACACTCATCCATTCATTTATTCATTCAATCTTTCATTCCTTCATTCCATACAAGTCAACCAGTCAAAGCACCACATACACACACACTATTCCTTCTTTCATTCCTTAATGCCACGTCACTAACCATCCATTCTTTCTTTCTTTATTTATTATACTATATATATATATATATATATATATATATATATATATATATATATATATATATATATATATATATATATATATATATATATATATATATATATATATTATATATCTCTATATAATATTATATATATACCGGGTGTTACAGCTACATCTTCACTCACTCTCTCACACTCTCTCTCAAGCAGAAACCTACAATAAATCACAACTAAATGAAGCATCACCTTTTCCTCTCACCACAACGGGCGGTAGCATTGTAAACGTCAGGTTCAATGATGATGACGTAGTAACGGTGCAGCCTCGAAGACCATGGCCGTCGAGGGAAGTAACTCGAATGCTACCGCCGCCCATCACAATCGCTCCGAAACGAAATTGTACAGTCAAAGAGAGAGTCGTAAAGAGGATATCTTCGCCTCTCTCACGCTCTTGCTCACTCTAGTGATTGATCTCTCACGAACACAGACACACACCAGCATAGAGTAGTGAGGAGCAACATCTTCACTCTCTCACTTCTTCACTCTCTTTCTGAAGCAAAAACCCAACACAAATCACAACTAAATGAAGTATCACCTTCCTCTCTCGCCATAACGGGCAGTGGCGTTGTGGGTGTCATGTTCAATAATGAGGACATAGTGGCGATGTTGCATCGTAGACTGTGTAGCATGGGCTTGACTGCGCTCCTCCAGTGACTTAGTCGCTGTCGTCTCGAACTCCAAGCCAAAGGAGGTTGCCAACACCTCCGCTTTTCGTCGTTGTGCCGATTTAATCTCTCAGTTCCTCTACCGAGGCATTGTCGGAGTCAATGAGACCTCCATTGACGCAGTTGGAGCTCTCAGCTCCTCCACCGAGGCTCTTCTCTTCCACCGAGGCACGACCATGGAGCCGATTGGATCTGGGTTCATCGACGCGTTTGATGGCAGCAGAACTGGGGGACGGCAGCGATGGGGTCGATGCTGATTTGGGGACGCATTCAACGGGGGGAGCAGCTGCAACGGGAAGGTGGCGTTGAGGAACCAGAGCCGCCGCCACCACAGATCGGTTCTGGGGTCGACGGGGCATGATGAAAGTGTGCGACGAAGAAGCGATCCTCGACAATGGATCGCGAGAAGGAGGTGAACGAGGGGAAGGAGGGACGACATGGAACAACACGATGGGGTGGCAGCGACGAGCCCAAGCCGTTGCCCCAACGGACTCAGATTTATGGTAGCTTTTTGGGAGTTTGGGAGGTTAGTTTTTCTCTCTAGACTTTTCTAGAGAGAGAAACTCTCTACAAAGTTCACTTTTCCTTCAAATCTTCAATCATTTTCTCCAATTTCAGTCTCAAATAAAAAATTGAATACTTTTTCTTCCCCAAATGAATTATGAAATTATGAAATAAAAATACTACATTACTAATTAAATGATTTAAGGCAATAAAAGTTATTACTTTACTAACATTAGTCATCGTTACTTTTCTATTTCACCACTTCACTATTTGAGAACATTAAAAAAATAGCACTTTGTCACTTTGTCAGATTGTAGTGGACCTAGTGGTAGATGTTGAACATTGAAAATAGTGAGAGAGAAAGGCAAACACTTCATCTCAAACACTTCACTATTTTAGTCTCCATTAGAAGATGGTGGGAGAGAGGCAAACACTGCAGCCAAAAAAAATTTTAAAAAAGAAGAAAAAAAAAAAGACCCAAAAGCCATCCGATTAGAACTTAGAAGTGAGCGAAAGGAGGAGGAGAGAGATACCTGAGTTAACAGGATTCGGGATTCCACAGGACCACAGATGAGTTCGCCGGAGGCCCGGAGCCAAACCCTAATTGCTGCCTCTACAAAAGGGTAGAATACAAAACCCTAGGTGTCTATTAAAATGAGAGAGCTAGTTGAAGTCCAGAATGTGAATCGTTAACTATTCACAAGATCTAAGAGGTATCGGGTAATTTTTTTTTTCCAACATTGTAAGGACTTCAAAAATATGAAGTCCCTGAAAAATTGGGAGCCCAAAGCAGTTGTTTGTATTGCTTTAGCCCAGATCTGCCCTGTAAAGAATAAGGTATGCAAGTACAACATGGTCAAGGGCACTGCAGTGTAGGTTTGCGATAACGCCTAAGAAAGCGCATGCAGGATGGAGGGAGAGGTCTTTCCTGTTAGACCTTGCTTCCTTCAGCCCTTCCCTAAGCATTCACGATGGCAGACTAGACACTATCATTATCGGCGAGCTTCAAGTGACAATTTTGTTCTTTGTATGGCATGCCAATTTACTACTCCATCTAGTTGTATATGCATAACTTAGCAATTTCTTTTCAAAATAGGCTAAATATAAAAAAAGGACACAAAGTTTTGGGCCAGTTTAAAAAAAGTACACTAAGGTTTTTTTGTTTTAAAAAAGGACACAAAGTTTCAAAAAACTCCAATGGGTTAGTTAGGGTTAGGGTTAGTTCGGGGGGGGGGGGTGTATTTAAATATCTGAATAGTTAAGTGATGTTTTTTTAAACACAAATAAAAGATGAATGTGGATTTTTAAACACAAATAAAAGATGAAAGTGATTTTTTTAAACCCTACCTTAACCCAACCCTAACTCTAATCCTAACTAACTCAGTGAAGTTTTTTGAAATTTTGTGTCTTTAGTGTACTTTTTTAAACTGGCCCAAAATTTTATTTTAGCCTTCAAAATACTAGTAGTTTGCTGTATCTCTTTCCTTCACCCTTTATGAATCTAATTGCAATACACCCACAAGTACTTTGATTTGATGGGAAAGTAAGATCTTTTGTTTATGTAATAACATTGACTTCTCTTCTGTTTTGGTCATAATATGTTTTGGATGAATGCTCTTTTTGCAAGAATAGGTAGAAGTTTTCTTAAAACACAAAATCTTTGATTTTGAAATCGTTTTAGGATTTTTTTACCCGTATGCCTCTAATAAATGCATAAATATCATATATACCTTTCATAAATATTTATTTTAATATTTATCTCTAATAATATGTGTCTCATTACAAAGTTGTCATTCTAGTTTAAAAAATTAAAAAGAGTAAATAATTTTCATTTTTTTAATGTACTTGATTGAAAATGACTTAACAATCCTTCTCTCTAGCATTCAAACTTCATCTTCTTCTTCCTTGTGAACACAAATGCCTGTTAAGAGCATCTGTAGTCGTTGAATGTAAAAATATGGATATATAGATAAATGGAAATAGAAATCGAACTTTTGCTGCAATCGTTTAAAGCTATTTTGTAACTTTCTATGTTAAAATAATAAGCGACGGCACATGAAGTGCCGTCGGAGAAAAAAAAATTAAAAAAACAATAAATTTTGTGGGACGGCACTCAAAGTGCCGTCGGAGCGCGAAAATAAAAAATTATTAATAATAATTGGTGCGACGGCACATGAAGTGCCGTCGGAGACGGGAAAAAAAAAATAAAATAAAATAAATCAAACTGAAAGGAGGGACCGCACATGAAGTGCCGTCCAACAAGGTGGATTTTTTTTGTCATTTTCCACTTTTCCGGAAATTACAAAAATATTTCAGTAATTACAAAAAAATTACAAAAAATTGCAAAAACATTCAGAAATTGCAAAAAAAATAAAAAATTGCAAATACATTTTTAAAAATTGCAAAAAAAAATTAAAAATTACAAAACCCTCCGGACGGCACTTGAAATGCCGTCCGAGGATTTGGGCCTGCGATGGGATTTTTTTAATTGAAAAAAAATAATAAAAAATCAAAGGATGGCACATGAAGTGCCGTCCGACGAAAAAAAAAAAATTTTTTTTGTGGGACGGCACTTCGAATGCCGTCGCTCAAATATGGATAAAAGCTATATCCATTCTCAAATATAGCAATCGACTGTAGCAAATTATCGATAATATGAATATTTGGCAAACGAGTGTAGCATGTTTTAGCCAAATATCCATATTATCGATATTTAGCAAATGACTATAGATGCTCTAATCCAACCAAAAGTCATCAACGCTTCTGAAAAAATCAACTTTTTTAACAATTAGACATACTTATAGTCCATCTTTATAACTGCATTTTTTCCTCTTATTTATTCTCCAAATTTGCAATCACTCTTGTCTTCTATTACCTGTTCATAAAATTTATCAATTTTTTTTAATTCTCTTTAAAATTCTTAAACTCTTTCCCATTTGATTTTTCAATTTGATTTCTGATCAACTAGTAGGAGGGTTAAATAATGGTTAAGTTGTTGATACCTTAATTGGGGTAAATATGAAATAAGATACGAATTGTTAAGGGCAAATTAAAAAATACACATTTGTGAGGAACATATGTGATATTAGCATACTTGTTAGAGGTATACGTATTAAAACCCCATCTTTAAATTAGATGTTACTGAATATTTTGAATATTTGACAAAGGCTGATTGGTAAAAAAAAACAAAAAAATCTCTAAAGAAGGCAGAAATAATTAATATAGAACTGGAACATAATATATCGCTTTTCCCTTAGCCTTTTCTTTTCAATAGCCTCACGCACATAATTCATTCATTTGAAGCAGAACTACGTAGCGGGATGGCTTCAGCACATTTTCTAGAAAGAGCACTCACAATTTTTTAAATTTCAAATAAGATATTCACAATTCACTATTTCTATATACAATATCTACAATATTGAGTTGATTCCAAAAACAACAATCTGTTAAGATTTGTTAGTTTAGCACTAATTAAAACCACTAGTGGCAAATGACTAACATGCCCTTCAATTAAGCATACCCCCAAATAAAACGCACTTTAACTCAACCTAAAGATATAAAATGAGAAGTTTGAAATAAATTTAGGTTTTTACTGATGAAAAACAAATTGAATCAATCATGAATAACAAGTTAGAGAAACACTAAAGTAATGGAGATAGATATGGATGAAATTTCTAGGAAAAATAAGAGGAATTATCAACCGTGAGATAGAATGAGAAAGGAGGAAATTCTTTAACCGATGGAGATATATATATATATATATATATGTGTGTGTGTGTGTGTGTGTGTGTGTGTGTGTGTGTGTGTGTGGAAAGCTTCGGTTGTGCACTACCTCTAGTGCACACGGCGTGTGCACTAGGCCTTCGGGCGTTCATATCGACGATCTGAACCGTTCACATTGATCTACACATCTAAATTTGTCCAAATATGTAAAATCAAATTATTTGAAATTCATTTGCCCATCCATCAAGTGACTATAAAAAACAATGATTTTCAGCCATACAATTTTGTAACACTTCAATAGATAGGTAAATGAATTTCAAATGCTTTGATTTTACATATTTAGACGAATTTAGATGTGTAGATCAATGCGAACGGTTCGGATCGTCGATATGAACGCCCGAAGGCCTAGTGCACACGCCGTGTGCACTAGAGGTAGTGCACAACCGAAGCTTTCCACACACACACACACACATACACACACACACACACACACACACATATATATATATATATTAAAAAAAACATCTTATTAAGTGAGGGAAATGGGTAATTTTGACATTCTACCCCTATTCCGTTAGAGTTAACCGAATATTCACAATTGTTTTAACACTAAATAAGTCAAAGTGTTGTTATTGGAATTTTTTTTTTAAATATTTAACTTTTCAAAACTATTTACAGAAAGTGAACAGTTGCCAAAGTAATTGAACTCTGTGACTCAACAACTGCACTCGTTGTTCCCAATTACGACTTTAATTGTTTCATGCTCACCGATGGGATACGACAAGTGTATTTTTTTTTTTTTTTGAGAAACTCATTGTTCCCAACGGCGAGTTTAGTTCAAAATTTTCGATCATTACTCCCTGTTTCCATCGGCGATGATATTTATATTAGACTCGTTATTGGGAACGACAAATTTAGTTCAAAAATTTTTCTACCGATTTTTTTCGAAAATTCACCAAGTCCAGAGTTTCACTCTGTGAAATTTCCTATATCCTTGTCGTTCTCAACAGCGAGTCTAGTATAAAGAACCTCGCCATTGAGAACAAGTCGTGTTTAATAATTTTGAACTAAACTAGCCATTCCCAACAGCTAGTATAGTACAAAGAACCTTGCTATTGAAAACACCAAATTTTTTTTGAAATTTTTAAACTGGACTCGCCGTTGGGAACAACAAGTTTCTCAAAAAATTAGCACTAAACTCATCGTGTCCCAACGGCAAGCATGAAACAACTAAACTCGCTATTGGGAACGTCGAGTTTAGTTGTTGAGGCTACGAGCTCAATTACTTTGACAATTGTACTCTTTCTGCAAATAGTTTCGAAAAATGGCATGGATTAAAAAAAATCACGTCATCGAAGTATTGTAGATGTTCTAGATGAAAATAGTAAATTGTAGGTATATTATTTAAAATTTTAAAAATTATGAGTGCCCTTATTGGAAAAAATCCAAAAAATAAATGGTATAACACAAACATACAAGCATCTTGGGCTAACATATCAGAACTACAGGGTAGAGCGGCATTGACTATTTTAAAATTTCCGCTTCTAACTGCAACTCAATAATGTACCGTACTCGTCCTGGTCCGGACACCATGAAAAAGTTGCTGTCAAGATCACGAGTAAAACTGAATAAAAACAAATCTTAACCGTAATCTTATATGATGGCTACCAGTATGTTAATTAAATTTTGCAAGATTTGAAGACAAATAGGCAATTTGGATATACTTCTCCTAGTCACATAGTTAATAACAAGATTAGTGCAGGAAAACAAGTGTAACCGTGTGCGGTGGACATCCCTGTGGACATGTCACTGAACTAACAATGAATTGGACGGGGGAGGGAGTCAAACAATACAGTGTCAACATAAAGTAACAATATACACAATCTTCGCACCGACCTCATAACTTGCCTATCGGTTGGAAACTCCCCAAAATTCAGGTCATTACGCAGATTCCTCCCGGAAAAAGTCGGAGAAGACAGAATACCCAAGCTCGCTCACCCAGTTGCAAAAGATGAATTCAATCTGACCAGTGCACGATAACGCTAAATGGGGCACCACTAAGCGCAGCTTACTGGAGAATATGAAATGGATGTTTCAATTAGAAATCATGTGGAATTCCAATTCAGAGTGATACAGCAAATTCTTATGCAAATGGGTTCCCGCCAAGAGATGCTACAGTGCCTTGGGACGGTACGTTCCTGAGATACCAAAAGGTGAAATTAAATTGAAGACATTAAGAACATCAGTATTGGGATAACTAAGAATCAACTTACTGCATTTGTGCCCTTGGTACTTGGCCTCCAATGTAGGATAATCCACCTGGCATTTTAAAAAAACTAGAGATCTCAATACAGATGTAGAATGCAGTAGCCAAATTTATTGAAGTTTACAAAGCGCTCACCTTGGGGTATAGAAGGAATAAAGCTCGCGAGTGAATTCTGTGAGAACCATGGATCTGGCAAACCACCAAGATATGTAGAAGGCGACTGTGGATCTGGGAGTGTGGTTTGCAAAGAGCTCATGTCCATAAACTGCAAAAGGAGCAATTATCAGAGAAATCTCAGATATTCACGGACTGGGTATAGAGTAGGAGAGAGAACAATTTTATGAAAGAGATAACTTAAATTGAGCAACATCATACATAAACATCATTTTACACTAGGCACGGAGCATTAAATACTAAAGAAACTCCCCATTTATAGAAATAATTTGAATCTAATACTCTGGTTGATAGCTCGACAAAAAGTGAAAATATGTTTTGAGGTTAACAATTATGCAAACATGCCAAGACAATGCAACTTCGCTGATCATCAATTTAAGATATTCGTAGAAGTCAAATTTGGAAAGAGAGACCACAAGCATATTGCATTTGTTTCATAACTAAAATGCTTCTACAGCTGAAATTTTGATTCGATCAATTCGTACAAATACAGAAGATCATTACAAATGACAAACTTTTCAGTAGTGTTCAATGCCAAGTAGGCAAGTATAAACATACAATTTGGTCCATAGTCGAACCATATGATGACTAAAAACAGACACCGTCCAAAAGACTTCACAGGATCAAATAATACCTCTTAAGACAGTAAAATCAATAGACATCTAGAACCTTGCCAGTGTTTGGCCAACATATTCAGGTAAGCTGACGAGAAATGGAAATGGGATCAAAACACTCAGGCACTGTTGGGGTTTTCTTCCCTTGGGTTTTTTCCCCGTTTAAACGAGGTTTACACGGATAAAACGGATTTCTATCTTTCATATAAAAATATTTTAGGCATAGTAAAAATGATGGATAAAATATAGAAAAATCCAGAAATAAAGGGAATTTTTTTGGAAAATGTTCGATATTACAGATTGCATCATTGATGTATCATATGCATAAACAATAATAAATTTGATTGTTCATAAGTACATTGTGAAAATAAGGAAACATGTCAGGATCACCATATAGTAACATGTCAGGTTAAAATAGAATTATTTCATAAAAATTCAAAACTCAAGTCCAAAAACAGTTTAAGAATACACCCTTTTAAACCCCGAATCGGTTTCATACCCGTTTAACCCATCTTTTACCTGTTTTTCACAAAAAATGGAGGGATTGGTTAAAAAACAACGTTCAACCAATAAACAGAATGGTAAGTTTAGATCCCATTTAAACAGGGTTTTTACCCTTTTTTAGAACTATGTATTCAGGTTAGGTATGCAAACACAACCCTTACTTGAAAATTTTTACATACATTTACCAATTTCCAAGTGTGATAGCTAAGGGCAAGCGAAACTAACGAAATCCATTGGAACTCTCGGACCAAAAACATTATGTAGAGATCTTCTCAATACATAATCATCCAAGTGGTCAATTTTTCAATATCCTCGATATATCTGATATATCGGCTGATATATCTGGTCGAAGAGTAAGCCGACACGATATACTCATATAATTAGTATATGTCTTTTTGGGGCAGATATCACCGATATATCCGATATCGTCTTATATATCACCCGATATTTTCTCAATATGTGTTTGATAATATCAGTTCAAAAATATTTTTAGATTTAAGGGTTTGAATCAAATCAAACCCGAAACCATTATCCATACCAACCCAATTGAGCACAATAAGTTTTGGTTATGTTTGAAATAATTATGACATTTCAAAACTTTATCAGTTTGTTTGGATTCCTATAAGTTGTTCTTGTCTTTTGTTTCGAATTAGATATGTCAAGCTTTGTAATGGTTTCTAATTCTAAAATCTATATTTTGGTTGATTTTTCAATTTTATTATGCTATATTTTAGTTCATGCATATGTATGTTTGATATCATATGATTTGTTGTATATAATTAATGTGCATAATCCATGTGTGCATAATCCATGTGTGCACATGAACTCGTTTAGTTTCGTATTATTTGTATTATTTATGTGATAAAAGTTAGAATGGAATATATGTACATGTTCAAGGCTTCACAGAGGAGCGTGCCTTTCTGTGCATTAAAAGAAGCGCGAGGCGCAAGCCTCATGAAAAGGTGCAAATCTAATTTATTGGGTTGGGTCATTTGGGTCAAAAAACCCAATAGACCTGCTACTAGTATTTACTAAATTAGGGTTGAATCTCTCATTTCTCTTGTGCGGCTGTTGTGTTTCAAGGCTTCTTTGTTGTCTTCGCCTCCTACTACGATCGGGTATGTCGTCTTCATCTTCTTCTTCTTCTTCTTTCTTCTTCTTCCATCTTCTTTCTTCTCTGTCTTCTTCTAGTTTCTTCTTCCCACTTTTTTCTTCTTTGTCATATCTTTCTTCTTCTTTCTTCTTCTTCATCGTCATCTCTCATCTTCTTTCTTCTTTCTTCTTTCTTCTCCTGTCTTGTTCTTTCTTCTTTCTTCTTTCTTCTTTCTTCTCCTGTCTTGTTCTTTCTTTTATCTTTTTCTTTCATGCCTTCTTCCGGTTTCTTTCTTTCTTCTTCTCTGTCTTCTTTCTTCCTTCTTTTTCTTCACTGTCTTCTCTGTTTTCTTTCTTTTTCTTCTCTATCCTTTCTATCTTCTTTCTTCTTTCTTTTTCTGCAATTTCTAATATTAACGATCGAACAGGTATGTGTTCCATATCTTACTTTTTAAAAAGTATATGGTGATTGTATGATATATTTTGTTGCTATCTTATATAATATTATTTATAATTTTGAAAAACCCCAAAAAGTAATAGTGTGCCGCAGTTAAGTGAGCCTTACGCCTCAAATTGTGCTTTGTGCCTTAGGCTTTTTACGAGGTAGTAAAATTGCTTTGTGCCTTTCGCCTTCGACTACACTGTCTGTTTATAATGCGTACACAACTTAACATGACTATACTTCAGTTAATACTTTGAGCCTCATCAAAGTGGGACCCATGTAAATTCTTAATCTATAAACAACAAAATGTTATATGTAGTCTTAGGTTGCAATACTTTATCATTTGAAATATAATTACCAAGTTGCAAAATTATTTGTATCTTATTTAATTTGCATTGGAAACGCAATATAGGAGAAATAAAAAACTGTGACTTTATGGTTAAAATTGAATAAACAAATGCAAAGGAATAATATTCCATATTTACAATTTTGTTTAGATATTACAGAATTCTTTTTACAATCCCTACCCACCTTTTCTTAAGAGTTATTAAATAAAGTTAACTATTTTCTTATCGATGTAATTGGTGTCATACCAAAAGTAACTTTCTGGCTCCGCCCCTGCAAGTAGTAAAAAATACTACAAACATTTTTCTGTGTACATGACAAAATTTATTTACAGACAATATTGGAATAGACAAATATTTCACATTAAATAATTGACAAAATTGTAACTGACTGTGCCTTGACCTTAACCCTCTCTTCACACGTGGCATCTTCCTGGCCAAGGAAACCCTTAACAAGGGAAGATCTTGCTCTAATTCATCAATTCTAAACGATGAAAGGCCATACATAGACATACAAGTACAAGAAAGTTATTAAAGGATGTTTATACAAGCACACACAAACACTATGGTGGCGTATGATGGCTGGTATAATACTGCAGTGGCATTTCTTAGTGACAACTAGCTTTTGGCTGGAGACAACCCAGTTTCAGACACAGTTTTTGGTAAACACTGCAGTTGCCGTTCACAACACTGATGTTCCATCTCTGTTGCCCACTTAGGATTTGGAAAATGTGGAAGCAAAGAATGACTCAGAAAAACATAGCAAACCATTAATGCAAAAACAATGTGTAATGAGGGAAACTTTTGATATCCTATGTAATTTGTAGGTAGTTGGAGTGAAGGACCCACCTTTCCACAGCTGTCAGCTGATAAAATAAACAAAAAATACGAAATAAACATAAAAACTTCATCAATACAAATTAGCATTGACATACCATATTATTAGCTTCTGTATCCGAATCAAATGGTAAATCAAATGGATTTGCCGCTTTCCGTTCTTGAGAGACACCTCCCTAGGTTATCAGAAAAATTGTTTTAGCAAAAATGTTATGTAATGCAGTTTGCTTGATCCAGGTTTCAGGTGAAGCAAAACAATATGTACAATGCCGATGCCTCACCGAATCCTGATGTTGTGTAAGAAACAGTAGGAAAAGATAGGTCCATGACATAAAAACAAAAAAGATTGATAGATAGTCAGCTAAAAAGTCATACAAGTAATCTTTAAGCATTATTAAACGTGCCCAGTATCACATGCAACATTAAAAAAAACTAACACATGAAACATGAAATAAAATTATGTATAGATGGCATTTTCCAACATTTCACAACCCCCCCCCCCCCCCATTTTTTGCCCCCGGGGGGGGGGGGGGGGGGGGGGGGGGGGGGGGGCTTATATCCTTCCAACAAGAATCATTTACAGATAGATAGAAGAGAATTAAGCACTGTTATTTTCCATTCCAGACAAATGTCCAGTGACAAAGATTGTAGACTAGTTGGCTCAGAAGATAAGGCCATCAAGTTTGATTAAACACTAACAGGAGCAAACACATCCTCAGATCCTTATAACAGCGTTAAATTTCAATGAGTAATACCATTTTGATGTTATATAACTAATAACTTCATGTGTGCACATTAAACCAAGAAATAAATTCATATTGATAAAGCACGAACCATCTGAGGTAGTGCAGATGGAGAAAAATTTGAACCATGCGTGCCAAGAAGTGTAGCAACAGCAGGAGTTTTATCATCCATTGTTGAACTTAGAAACACATTAGTGAATTGTACCTGTGCGCAACCAGTACATAATTTAGGAACTAAGACACAAATACTTATTTTTAAAAATAATAATAATATATATATTTTTAAAAAAGTAGTTGTCTGCATGTCAATGTAAATGTATAGCACCTCTGGAGCCTGTGGAGCTTGAAAACCAATGTATGAATCAACAGATGCGGGAGGCATGCATGATAGATCCTGTGAAATACTATTTTGAGATGTGATTCCAAGCAAAGTTTGAGGGAGTTTTCCAGTTAAATCATCAAAAGCATTCCACGGCTGCAAATACAAAATATATCCCTCTATTATCATTTAATTTAATTAATTCAAACAAACTTCACTTGAGCCAATAATCACACAGTGAAAATATCACGATAGAATATTAAATCCTCCTAATTCTATGTCTATAATCTTACATGTAAACTCCTCAAGTCAGAAGTTTTTTTTTAATATCACAATGAAGTAAAATATCCTAATATATGTTTTAACTTCTAAAAAAATAAAAAGTAGCTGCGCCTATATTCTTACCATTAAACTCCTTAAGTCAGAAGTTTCTTGTTCATTAAAACCCAGAGACCACTGACCATCTACCAAAGAAGACGGTCCACGGTTTTCAGGATTCTGAACTGAATACCAATCTGAATTGTTCGGCATTGACGGAAATAAATCAATATTCCGCATAAGATCACCTTTTTCACCTGAAGCCATTGGAGGAATCCCTATATTTGCTTCAGAAGGTTCAATGCGGTGAGAGAAGTCAAATGTTGCCCAGCCTTCATTTCCAGATAAAAAAACTGCTTCAGACTTTTGCTCAACAAGTGGTAACACTGAAGGTTGACTGAAATCAGCAAACAAATCAATAGGTGCAGCCAGAGAAGCAATTTGTGATTGTGCTACCGGTTGATTAAAAAGGTCCCTATTTGTTGCATGTGCAGCCAAAGACATCTGAGATGAAGCAATTGTAGATGTGTCTGCTTGCTGAATTCCTGATGCAGACTTTTGCTCAAGAGGTGGTACCAATGAAGGCTGACTGAAATTAGCAAACAAATCAACAGGTGGAGGCAAAGAAGTGCTTTGTGATTGTGCAACTTTTTTGTTAAAAAGGCCACTATTTGTTGGATGTGCAGCCGAAGACATGTGTGATGAAGAAATAGTAGATGTCACTGCCCGCTGCATTCCTGAGGTATGGTCTGGTTCAAGGACAGAATCGATTAAGCTACCGGAATTAGCTGATTTGAGAGAAATCGGGTTGCTATCAATGGATCCAAAGCGTCCTGCTGATGCACTTCTCTGAGTAAAGAAGAAGAGAAAAGTTATCTAGCTAAAGATTAACAGCATTGTAGTAATGGTAATTAAATAATTAGTAAAGAAAAAATCGCTAACATGTGCTTTTGGAATTCTATTTGTATCCACCGTGACATCTGATTTTGATTTACTCAAATTCCGAGGCCGCATATCTTCAGTAATGATGTCACTTGCATGTAAAGGAGGGCTACTGTATCCACCGACTTGGAAATTAGGAGACTGTGCATCGGACCTGAATGGATCGCCTATGCTAGACACCGAATAGTCTGACATTCTTGAACCAGAGCCCTCATTTGCAAACCTGTTTTCATCCATCTGCTCTACTTGACGACCTGGGCTATATATTAAACTGGAGAGTTTCCCTTCATAATGCCCATGATCTGAACCTGGCTTTCTAGTTAGCATACCTGCTTGTCTTCCATAGCGCCTTTCTTCGTATTGATGGTCATATGGTGGACTTTGAGAAAATGAATGATAAGAGCTGGCTCTCCTATGGTCTTCTTCACCCTTAAGGGTCTGTCCAAAATATAAAGATCTCAAAGTTCCAACCAACAAATATCTATGAAGGAAAAAGTTGGGAAAGTACTACTAACTAAAGCAAGAAGAATTAGCTTCATTGGAACCTCATTTATGCACATTCTAGATCTAAATCAGTTACCTGAGTGTCTCTTGGTGGCTTGTCAGAAGACCTTCCGCCAGCAAATTTCTTATCCACGTACACATTTTTAATAAATTCCCTTATTTTGTCAGGATTGCTGTGACAACAATCAAAAGGCTAATCACTTGTGATGATAAAACTGAAACTATCAGCTCAAAATGTAATTGTATGTCTATGCTTTACCTATTATCAGGTAATCTCATCCGCTGTATGTCCCAGTCATTCAAAAACTGTTCTCTAGCACGCTGTTATAATTTGCATCAATTATGAGGGTGGATGAATATACTAAAATTTCTGGCAACAAAGATCAACTGATGAAGTAATCTACCTGATTGCCACCTCTTTGAAGAGCGTCAACTTCTTGTGTTGTAAACTTAGCCATGGATACAGATTTCACTCTGTGGGTAAATTCACGGCTGCATAAGCATGGGAGGATTATTACAAATTGAACGCCGCAGAAAACTATTATGTTATTCCTTAAATCATTTTCATGCATTTATGAATTGGTCTTCCAATAAAGACTTGAACATATTAAAACAAAAAACTCCAAGGAGGAAGTGATGCGAGCTTAACATAAGTTCTTAAGGCAACTTTACAAATAATAGTAATATGCACGTGTGATGCACGTTCTAATTATTTTTTTTATAGAGTAAATAACAAGACATAATCTAGCATCGAACTTGAAACCTCCCTTTACTTATACATACTATTTACAAATTACCCCTAGTGGCACAAACTTTTATTTTATATGAGTGGCACTTTTGTAAATAATTACGTCGTAAATAAATTTGAATTTTGAGGGTATTATGGTAACTAACGACAGTGGAGTAAATAAATGGTTAATGTAACTCCCACTTAAAAATGAATGATTGAGATTAGTTGGTTGAATGTCTACAAATTACAGGTTGTCTACAAATGACAACCCCAACTCTCCCATTATAATATTAGAGATTTGATTTATCCCTTGTGCTTAAATGAAGCAGAGCATTGAATAAAAAGAAAAGAAATAAAATCCTATACAAAGAAATAGTATTTTTTGTAAATTAAAAATGGAAAAAATGGATAATCCAAAATGAATATTTATGTCGTTCAGGTTTCAATCGATGTCATAAAAGCTACATAAGAATCAAAGTTTTAACTGATATTCATGAATTTTAATTGTGCGCTTGGTCAAATTGAGTGTTTAAGATATTCTTTTAATAACATTAAGTAGTTGATCACAATAAGCACAGTTAAAATTCATTACATCATTTGAAATTTTGTTGAGTTTTGCTGGTGTGTAGTTTTTATAATGTAGATAGCATCAAACAACATTGATTTTCATTTTATCATTGAAATCATAACAAAAGTAACATAGCCTGACTTTTGGGTAGTGTTTAGTAATAGTTTGCACAGATATTCGATTGAGAAAGACTAGAAGACACCTGCAGAATGTGGTGGAGAGTATAGTGGCTTCATGGAAAAGGCTAGCACACCATTCTCTTGCATCATTCAAAGTTATATACACAATTTTTTCTCGGCCAGAGTTATTTCAGTGTAAAAATATACACTATGCATATAAGTATAGGCTGATTTGTAACCATAGTTTTAAATGGCGCAAAAAAAAGAATTAAGCAGTAACCCAACACCTAATTTAGGGCAAAAGCGTACTGAAAAGTGGTAGGAACTCATTTTGCAGAAAGCGGTTCAAAAAAGTGTGCTTACGCGGGTAGGAGAAACTTTAATGTCAATTTTGGGTTTTAAGAAAATAGTTAGGTTAATTTCTTACCGTTTCTACCCAACCAGTACCCAGTACGTAAATACACCTCCTACAAATCCCCAACCAACTTACAATCACTCCAATCTCTTCGAAAAACCCTAACTTCAATTGTGGGTTTAATGAGATTACTCTCTTTGACTGCTTTAATTTACCGTTCGACTTCGACGGCTTTGACTGTCTTTTTAAATATTTGTTGTGTTAAAAATAGCTTTGCACTTTTTGACTTAAGCTAAGTTAAGCCCGCTTAAGCAAAATCGGAGGTCCACCACTTTTTTCGCTTAAGGACTTTGAAACCTTTAAGGGAGAGACAACATGAGTGTTCTATTGGAGGTAGAGAAAGCACGACAAGGGTGGCATGAGGATTTAAAAACTCAATCTAAATAGCTGGTATCTTGAACAAAGTTAAAATTTTCCAATTAAGTTTGCTATTGATTGTGTTTAAATTTGTTTGCTCTTGCCCATCAGCCTGTCACATAGGAAAATTCAATTAGTCAGCTATCCTATTATATTTTGTTTAAATATAATAATGACAACCTAATACATAAATTAGTAACTAAAAGGATATAATGCATCAATCAGTAGACAGAACACAATATTATATAGAAAAACATCAATGAAAATCAATACAAGTAAGAAAAGGTCTTCAGTATAAAGATTTAAGACATTAGAACAATAGAGAAGAGTTCTACAAAAGAAAAATAAAGAGCAATGAACTGGAAAAACTTTTAATAGAATTTTAACAGACTAGAAGTGCCATCCATCATGTAGGCCGATGAAAATAAAAATCATTCATATGTCAAGATTTTCTTTCTAAGATCTAAGTCGTTGAGAATCAAACGACAAAAGCACTTGACTCATCCAATAATAACTGGTGTGATAACTTCGAAGGAGAAAATAGATGTAGGTAAGAAACACGAGAGAGAGAGCGACGAGATGGCAGCAGCTAGGAATTTACAGAAGGTGGCATCATCGCAATCTCAGGTACTTCATGTTTACAACTTGTCAGTAACGAGTAGAAAAGAGGTAAGAACTGAAAAGGTAATGAGGACTCAAATACCAGTTATGCAGGATCTTAACAGAATAAGAATTTAAAACAGGGCAGGTTGTCGTTGCAGACACAATTGGGCACCGTGGCCACAGAACCTAATTATAGTGCATGTCGTGAAAATTCACTTCAAAATATACTAAAAAGGATAACTAATTGAGACAGTTGAACTCATCGAAGTCAGTTGGTTCAGATCCAAATTGAATAAAACACTAATTAAATGAATCAGACAAGGAAAACTTTAACCTCAAAAGTGGTTTTGGAAAAATTTGAGGTAAAATTTTCAACTGAGAAACACAGGGAGCTGATAAGATAAGATTGAATGGCTGAACTTTAACCTATTCATAGTTAATATATCATTTCTATGCTTCAAAGTACGATGACTTGCATCCAACTAAGAAACATGCATATAGATATAAACATATGGATTGAGATGCCCAGACTTAAAAATATATACATAGATATCAAATACATATACATAAAGGGTTAAGTCCATAATGATACCCAAAGTTTATGTTAATTCCAAAATAATACCTGAAGTTTTCATATTTCCAAAATAACACCCAGAGTGACTATATATATGCCAAAATAACACTTGACGTTAGTTCCCCTGTTAAGTGAAGGGAAAATACGCTGAATATTCTCCTTATCGGGTTTTAACCCATTAAGAAGCGTGTGAAATGACGAAATTGCCCTCATCTCCTTATACATAAAAACCTGAAACCCAAACCAACCCCCAAACTTATCGGGTTTAAACCAACCTGCTAAACCCCAAATATACCTTATTGGGTTCTACCTTTCCCTACCCACTAACAACCCACTAAACCAAACTCATCTTCTTTTCCTCACCGCCTTTCACCGAACCCATTAACATCACCACCAAACTTCAACCCAACTCCATCACCATCATTTCCTCCACCACCGACCACCTCAATCACCATCCTTCTTCTCCACCACTGACCACTGGCCCCGACCTCCAATTCCACCATCCACGAAAGCCATCACCACTGAGAAACCCATCTTCACTGCTTTTCAACGAACCCATCACCATAACCATCACCATCAAACACCACCAAACTTCAACCCAACTCCATCACCATCATCTCCTTCACCACCGACCTCCACCTCAATCACCATTCTTCATCTCCACCACCGACCACCCTCTCCACCATCGATTTCACAATTTCCAAAGCTCCAATATCAACTTCTCTAGCTCCAAGATTGGGTTTTCAAAGAGAAAGAAAGAAAACAACTGAAAGATAAAAATTAGAGAGATGGGAAAGAAAAAGAACTGAATAGATAGGGATATTTTGGTCATTTAACCCCTACCGTCAAGAACTTAACAGAAACTAACGTCAAGTGTTATTTTGGCATAAATGTATAGTCACTTTGGGTGTTATTTTGGAAATATGGAAACTTCAAGTGTTATTTTGAAATTAGCATAAACTTTGGGTATCATTATGGACTTAACCCATACATAAAACACATATTTACATACATTTTTAGATAAGCTGGTTGGGATAAGAGAAACTAATGTCAAGATATAAATATGTGCATGCATACACTAGATAAATAGTTACATAGTGAAGGAACAATAGCCATAAGCATCACGCATATACATCTCTACTACTATAATGGGAGAAGGCCTTAGTGTATTTTGTCCTCAACCCAAATAATTACCAAGCTGATCCACTTTCGAAATTATTTACCAAACTGGTCCACTTTCGAAAATATTTGCCGAACTGGTCCATAACAATTTTTTCTTTTTACTTTTTCATTATCCCTTCTATTTTTTTCACGTGCACAGCACGTGAATAGAATATAAAAAAAAATTGTTCGGACGTGCATTGCACGTGTATTTACTAGTACTACTATAATGGGAGAAGGCCTTTGTCCATAATCCAACCCGTATAGCGCACGTGCAGATATTTTTTTTTTTTCCTTTTCATTCTCCCCAATTTTCCCCCACGTGCACAGCACGTGTATAATACTAGTATAAAGAAAGAGAGAGAAAGTACGAAGCATGTCCGTGTCTAGAGTCAAGTATATCTCATAAGAAAACAAATTATGCTGCAGCAACGCAACAACAATCATAGAAATAAATGCATGCACAGATATCCAGCAGATGATGGGTGATGAAGGAAAAACATTAATAAGAGGGCAGGCTAGATCCTTTTTTTTGCAGATTAGGAGAATCTACCAGAATATATAATATTGAAGAACCTACGCATATATTATATGCATACATGGTAGATGGTAATGTAGACAAAGGAAGAGATTTGAGAACATTACAAAGTTTGTCTTCAGTCTGGAAAATCCATTAATCCAAAACACACAACACAAAAGTAAACCACAAGTATTACCACTACCGCTCATCAGGTCAAACAAAGCTTACGAGTTCTTTTTATTTATTAATGTTTTTCGCATGAAAAAGAGAAAATTGATATTTAAATCAGATTCAGAGCATTTCAAACCAAAACCTAGATGCACAAAAGTGAAGCCAAATAGGGTGCATCTGGATAAATAGGATAGGAAATATTCAACTTTACTACCACAAATGATGTGGAATATGTAACTTATAATGCAAATGAAAAATAACTTATTCGTTCTAACTTCATTATTCCAATTGATAATCAAAGAGAAAGGCCAAAAAAATCTTAATTAAGTGGAAACTAACAATCGATCAAAACCCAAAATTTTAATTTTTAACATTATGTTCCTCTTTTATAGATGCTTACTAACAAAAAACACCAACTCTATTTGAAAACTAAAACATTTTTTGTGGTAGTTTAGTAACCGACAATGAGCAGTTTGGCTATCATCGAGGAGTTCTATCTAAGCATTCCTTAGCACATCTCCCTAAAAAATAGAACTTCAAATCTTTGCTGACATACTTATAAAAAATACAATATGCCTCGCATTCTTTAGGCTCCAACTTTCCCTCAGATGCATGCAACCAAAACACTCCCTAGTCCCTAATAGGGTCGGCCCAGTGGTAAGCCCAACAAGCCAGGCTTGGGCAACCGCCCTTTTATGGGACAACAAAAAAAAATTTTAATTTCATGGGCAACCCCCCAATCTCAGACTCCACTTAAATTTTTTTTTTGATCCCGAACCCAAGTCTCTCCTTTCTCTCCCTTTTCTGTCTCGAGCAAAGTGAGCCCCAACCCAAACGGGCGAAACCCTATATCTCAATCTTCTCAATCCCAAATCTCAAATCTTCTCTCATCTTCTCAATCCCAAACCCCGAAACCCTAGCTCTCAATTCCAGCGACTTAATCCCAACCCTGATTTCAGGCCGTAACCTTAGCTCTTTTCCCAGCAACGCCGACTTCCGAAAAGCCTCAATCGGCGATGCGTGCACTCTGCCACTCATTGTGGTAATTCCTAGCAACGACTTCTGAAAATTGTTTTGGGTTAGTTTTCTTGCTTTCTTTATTTGCTAATTGCTATGTATTGTAGATGATAACTTGATAAGGAAAGTATGTTTATGTTTTATGTTTAAGTTTTGATTTTTTTTTCTAGATGAAACTTTATTTGCTGTTAAATCATTGCAATCTCACTTGTCAAAAAATAAAATCATAGGAATGTCACATTGTCACTACGAGACAAAGTGAATGATTAATAATAGGGATTTTTTTAATTGTATGATTACGATATATTAAGTTTTTCAAAAGATTGGCTTTCTAACGATGAAAATGAAAATGGAGGTTTAATTCTTATTGCGATATCCTATAGGTACTATGACAAAGGATGAAAATGACAAGAACCGAGTGAGGTTTCGGAAACAAAATTCTGGATCTCATAATAGGAGGGTCAAACAACGCAAAGATGTAATTGCACAATCACTAATGGGCTCAATTTCTAATTATTTAATGCAAAAACTCAAAACCTCTAACTTTGAGTCAAGTTGGAGAAGCTAGTAGCACTAGTGTTGAAGACATAGATGGAGTTCTTGATGAGTTTATACATGAAGATGTTGATGTAGATGAAGGCGCTCATGGACAAGCTAGCGATTAAGATCATGAGGAGCCTATGAATGAAGGTATTCATGTAGTAAATGAAGAATCTAAGGAGGAGCATAATGAAACCATCCTTAACTTTACGAAAGATGTTGATGTGAATTACGATCCGGGATTGTGGGAAAGTATCAATGATTCTAAGAGAGTTATGTTGGTTCACCGAGGCCCTATTAAGATTTTAAAGAAAAATGATGAGTTTCCAAGAGACGAAAAGAGTAGTAGGTGCTTTTCATCCAAGCTTTACACGTAATTTTCCAAATGGACAGAAAAATAAAAGGAAGTGGCTTGTCTATTCAAATAAGTTAAATAAGAATTTTTGTTTTTTTGCAAGTTGTTCAAGCATAAATCAAAGACAACTAACTTGGTCGAAAATGGGATATATGATTGGCATAACCTTCCTACAAACCTTAGAGACCATAAAAGCAAAACGGAGCATTCAACAAATATTGTGAAGAGGGTTGACTTGCAAAGGAGACTAAACCTAAAGGAAACAATTGATAAAAAAAATTGAAGCACAAATCGGCAAGGAGAAAAATCGTTGGAAGAATGTACTGGTTTGCATTATTGCAGTTGTGAAGACCCTTTCTCGAAATAGTTTGCATTTCGGGGAACAAATGAGAAGATTTATGAGAAGTACAATGGACTTCTTTGTCAACTTATTGAGCTTCTTACGAAATTTGATTCAGTTATGCAAGACCATCTTCGGCGTGTGGTAGATAAGGAAATGCAACATCACTATTTAAGTCATAAAATTCAAAATGAGTTGATAAGCTTATTGGCTAATGAGATCAAAGAGAAAATTCTCAAAAAAAATAAAAAATAAAAAATAAATAAAAGCAAAGTACTTCTCAATTATCCTTGATTGTACTCCTTGAAGTCATGAAGAATAATTGTCAATTATCATAAGGTACATGGATGTCGAGGATGCAAGTGGAGTTAAGGTGGAAGAGTTTTTTCTTGGCTTCTTAAAGGTTGAGGACACATCAAGGCTTGATCTTTTCAAACGACTTGAAAATACTTTAGATGAACTTAAACTCGAGATTGATGATATAAGAGGTCAAGGTTATGACAATGAGTCAAACATGAAAGGTAAACATCAAGGAGCGCAAAAGAGACTTCTTGACATGAAATCTAAAGCTTTTTATGTACCATGTGGATGTCATAGCTTAAATCTTGCATTATATGATATGGCAAAGTCTTGTGTGAAAGTGAAAAAGAAAATTTGCATATGTGCTAAAAATTTATACTTTATTTTTGGGGTCCACACATCAGTCGGATATTCTTAGAACATATGTGACGGATTTGACACCAAAATCATTATCCGTAACTCGTTGGGAAAGTCGCAATGAAAGTGGGAGCAATAAAAAATCAAATACCGGAATTGAGAGATGCCTTAATTCAAATCGTCAATAGTTCTGAATAGGATGTTGTGATGGCAGAAGCTAAAGGTTTGTGCAAACATGCTATATAGAATTTTGAGTTCTTGATTAGCTTATGTACAAAATCTTAGACAAAGTTAATCGTATTAGCAAAATACTTCAACAGGAAGAGATGAGTTTGGAGGATGCAATTACAAAAGTAAAGGAACTCATTATTTTTTTTGAAAAGTTTAGAGAATATGGTTTTGAAGACTTGATGAAAGAAGCGAAAGAACTTGCTAATAATGTTGGGATTAATCCGGTCTTTCCAATGTAAAGAATAGTTCATCAAAAGAAGCACTTTGATGAGGATATGGAAGTGAATGCCGAAGGAAGCCAATCACCGGAGGATAATTTTAGAGTTGCATACTTTATCCACATCATACATCAAGCTCTTACATCATTAAATGACCAATTTAAACAATTTGAACTCTATGAAGAAATCATTAGATTTTAGTTTAATGCAAAGTTCGTAAGGATAGTGAAGGGAAATTGAGGGAGCATTGCACTAAATTACAAAGCTTCTTAGAACATGACCAACAATGTTATATTTATGGAAAATAATTATTTTAAGATCTTAGAGAGTTGAAAAAAATATTTCCAAAGAAGATAAGCAAATCAATTGATATCCTTAACTTTATAAGATCTTATTAGGCTGAAGGGGATTTCCAAAGTGCATGGTTTGCTTATCGAATTTTGTTGACTATACCGATTACGGTTGCCTCGGCGGTGAGGAGTTTTTCTAAGTTAAAGTTGATAAAAACTTACTTTCGGACTACCATGTCACAAGAAAGATTGAGTGGATTGGCTATGATCTCAATCGAGAATAAGTTTTTGGAGAAGCTTAAGTATGATGACTTAATTGAAGAATTTTCTTCAAGAAGTGCAAGGAGAAGCATGTTTCTTTGAACCAAATTGTAATCCGAATGTAAATTTGATTTTGCAAATGTAATCATATCGGTGGGATATTCTTAGAAATATTTTGTGTCACTTTATGGTGTAGTTCAAGATAAAAAGACAATGTAATCACGCTTCTATCAAAAAAATATTTTATTTGCTTTTACTTTTACTTTTTATAGTTATTATTAAAAAACATTTACTAAGGGACAACAAAATATGGGCTTGGCTAGGGCAACCCGATCTCCGGGCCGGCCCTGGTCCCTAGATAAGGACTTTCGTGTTCCTTTTTAATCTATTAATGTTAATTGAATTTAGGTATTAAATTTTTTTTAAAAAAATATAAAAACTTCTGAGCATAATTTATAATTGAATAGGCCATTACGACATAAAATAGAATCAAATCGAACATCCCATACACACACACACACACACACACAAAAAAAAACAACAACAACAGTTTCAAACTATGCAAGTAGTACTAATTACTACTCACTGTATGCCACTGCAGGTTGTGCAAACGAAAGTCCAGAAATTCGTGCAAACATATTGCGGGCCCTGCATCCAAAATCAAGAAATAAACACCACAAAAATCTCTACTAATCAGATCAAGAAATATAATAAAATCAATAATCGAATTTTACCAAGCTGTTGCAATTGATGCATCTCCGATTTGGCGGAAGCTTCAAGAGGCCTCTAATAATCTTCTCGTTCCTCTCCTCCTCTTTCCGGCTACTCATCTTTCTGGTCTGGGGTTTTGAGATCTTGGAAGATTCCGTCGATCGAGGGATTGGACTTGGATTCCTCCGACTCGAATCTAGGGTTTTGGAATCTTGAAGAGGATTCGGGGTTTGAAATTGGGATTTGGGGAAAAGTGGAGACGAAAAAATGAAGAGTAAGGACTAAGGAGAGACAGGGATTCTCTGGATTTTGATTAGGAATTTCGGCAGTGACAGACAGATATGAATGAGAATGAAAAGCAGAGGTCTCTTAAAATTGATATTGGATTTATTTTCCGAATAGTAACAGCCTTTTCTTGGAATTTTTTGTCGTACTAAGCCACTTTTTTAAAACTATTTACAAAAAATACGCAACTTTCCAAACTATTAATAAGTTTGAGTTAGTTGCTGTGGTGTGAATGTGCCACTAATGTAAAGTCACTTATTGAAATTTTTGTTTGTCGTCGCTTTTTCCATTAACGACAACAGCATATATAAAGTCACTGATGGAATTAGCAAACTTATTTAAAAAATATTTAGACACTTAGCGAATTGCAAAGAGTTATTGTTCTCTGGAAAAAAAAAAATAAAACTGAGGTCATAGCCCACCCAGGCGCTAATAAGGTTGGTCTCTCTCTCTCTCTCTCTCTCTCTCTCCCACTTCATTTGATTTCTTCTTCTTCTTCCCCAACTCCAACTTCGAAGCCCCGAAAACCCTAACCCCTGAATCCTCCAAAATCTCCACTCATTTTCACTGATTCTATCCCTAATCGGGACTCCTCGCACTTCTTCTCTCCCATATCTCTCTCCTCCAACTTCGAATCCCACATTCTTCCAACTCTAGAAAGCTCCCAATACATCTTCCAAATCAAAAACCCTAAATAGATATAAATAATATTTACTACTTTTAATGTTTGATTGATGTTGTTGATTATGGTTATTTAACTTGTTGTTACAAATTTGGTGAATGCGCATATAAATGAGAATTATTTACTACTTATAATATTAGTGATTAGATAATGACCCGCTTATTCATCCCTTTATGTATAGATATGGATCACAAAATTCCTATTTGATTATATTGTTAGTGATTAGACAATAAGTAAATAAACCAACTCATTTGTGTTAGTCACTTCGACACGGAGGAATATTTGCAATGATGTTGATTGTGTTGATTTTTTGTGTGTAATGTTGCATCCGAAGTGAGACAAGTTTGAGGTTGTGTTGTGTTTGTTGATATTGGAAAACTTAGAATTTTAAGTTGTTGTATTCGTTGTATGCCATAAATTGTCCTATTTGTTTATTCGTTAATCGACCAATATTTTCGATCATATTTTGCAAGGTAATCATCGCAAATATAGTACAGACAATGGGAGCGGGATTGAGAAGTGCTAGGCCTCGAGTAAGTAGTATTATTTTGTTCGTTTAAATAATATATTTGTTCCTTCTGCAGTGTTGACTAAATATTAATGTATTTATGGAGGAAGTTGCTGACGAAGGACCTATTACTAGTGGTCGTGGACAGGGACGACCATCGCGGGGTGGCCGAGGAGAGGGTTCTTCTTTGTCTACCAATGTTGGGCACGCATCTTCATCCATTGTTGCACCTGGAAGACCAGGCCCTCATGCCCGGACCATGTTGACGTTGCAACAGACACATATCCCAGTCAGTATGGGACGGTACGCCTAGGTACTGCAATTTCCATACGCACTCTATGTTGCCAATGCACCCAACGACACACGATCTCGTAGTCGAGGCCAGTTTCTACGGACTAAAATTGATGGAAAAGATGAAGCTCGATTGTCATCTACTTACATCTCTTCTCGAGCATTGGAGCCCGGAGACACATTCTTTCCATCTCCCTATAGGAGAGATGACCATGAAACTTCAGGACATCACGGTCATCTTAGGACTTCCGATTGATGGGATGACCATCACGGCAACCATGGGGTTTGATAAGGAGGTACTCGTGGTAAACTTCCTTGGTGTTCCGCCAAATGAGCATGCATTTAATGGAGTGTCTATCCGACTGAGTTGGTTGAAGCGTACATTCGAGAATTTCTTAAACAATAATTTGTCGGAGTATCAGGTCCGGTGCTACATCCGGGCCTACCTGATGACACTATTTGGTGTGTCATCTTCTCCAAACTCCAAAGGAAATGTTGTGCCGCTCATGCATTTGTCGTTGATCACTGACCTAAGTCGAGTTAGTCGTGTAGCACCCCGAATTTCCAATATAATATCTCAGATTTACGTGGCACAATTCCCAGCATCTACCTCAATGTAATAGTAAACATAGCCAAACACAGATAATTGTCAATTTTTATTACATCAATTCTTTAAATAGCATAACGGAAAATAAACACCTTGAATTGCAATTTCTTTCTTTTACAATATATTCTTTTACAATTTGCATAAGCCATATTCTCATTCTACCACATGCATCCAAATCCTAAGTTATAGGTACCTACCTATATGATATGGCAAAAAATAGGATTAAATTGGGATCGTTCAAATCGGGCACGAATCTTAAAGCTCTCAGGGGTAAAACGGTAATTTCACCTACAAACGGGTCCGATTGGAGAACTGGGTCTTTTTTCGAAGTCCAATAGCCCAAAAACGGATCTGTCCTACTGGGTATGGGTAGCAACCCATTACTAACCAACCCAGATGGATAAAGAGTGATTCAAATTCGTAATTATCCCTAAGAGACGGTTTAAACCACCTCCTATCATGAAACGAGTCTAAAACTCTCCATCTTATCCATAAACATCCGGAAGTAGAGATTTATCCTTATCTCGAAACTATTCCTAAGGTGACTATAAATACCCCTCACCCCCCACCGTGATAAGGTAATCAATCTCTTTCTACCTAAAGCTCTTTCATAATCCTTCAGATTACTGACAAGAGCGTCGGAGGGTCCGTCGGAGGGATCCATCCCGATGTATCGAACTTTGTGCAGGTTCACGGTAGCAGCGAGAAACTAGTAAACATGCAGGTGAAAGTTAACAAGTTTGCTTACTTGTTTCCTTCAAGAATTAACAAATTCATCTGTTTGCTCCCACACAAAAAATCAGCAACAGCAGATTGGCACCGTCTGTGCGAAATAGAAAAAAAAATCCAGTCCTATTTCATCACCCAAAATAGTTTCAAGCTATGCCTCCAAAGAAGGGGAAGACGACGACCTCTAACCATAGAGCCACTCCCGCTCCTTCTCCTCCTCCAGTCCAAGAGGTCCCCCCTCAACTCACTCAACAAGTCCAGCAGCTTGGACAGTCTCTCCCTCAACCCGTCCAGCAACCTCAGCCCCAAGAGGCTCCTTAAGGGCCACTAGGGGCTCCCGCGAGACCCTCCCGCCAAAGTCGACGGGGGCAACTTCCTCATCATGACCTCGCACATCCCCCCAACGCCGAAGGATCTCCGACACATTATCGTCAATAGGCAGCATGGAATAGATCTTCCGACCCGCTTGGATGAGAGGCAGACCCATGATGGTATACCCCACCGAGAGCATCAAAGGGGTCCAGCGATCCGACCCCCTCGAGCCCGATCCCCCCGCAGACCAAATCGCAGAAGGTCCAACTCTCCTAGAAGGCGAAGGGAGTCACCCCAGCGTCGTCAAATGAGAAGTCGCTCTCCAATCAGTCGACCCACCCTACGTAACCACCAAGAATCATGCTTCAAATATTAAATAAGCAACACAAAATTTAAAGAACAAAGTTAAAGAACAATAGCACATAGTTGTTGCAACATGCAAAGTTCACTTTTTTTTTGAAGAAAAAGGTTGAATAAGGCCACCCTGTTTCATTAACTAAGAGCAAAAATGAATTCTCAGAGTGAAAAGTGAAGAATGAGAGAATAGTGAGGGGAAGGAAAGACTTTTAGTAAAAAAGGGGGCGTCGCTTGGGCTTCCGAACGCTTTGGGCCCCCATGACCCCCAATGAGGCCCATCAGAAGGCTAAAAGTTAGAATTCGTAAAGACGAAAACTACCGCCTCATAATTCGTGCCAGATCTTCATCAAGGGGTCCAAAACGTGCCATGTAGCTCGGAATTACAATCCAAGCTACCGAGGTGCCAAGTTGCAAATTGGCAAAAACTGCTGCCTCACAATTCATGCCAGATCTTCATCAAGGGGTCCAAATCATTCCACGTAGCTCGGAATTACAATCCGAGCTACCGAGGTACCGAGCTACGAATTGGCGAAAACTACCGCCTCACAATTCGTGCTAGATCTTCATCAAGGGGTCAAAATCGTGCCACGTAACTCGGAATTACAGTCCGAGCTATCGAGGTACCGAGCTGTGAATTGGCGAAAACTATAGCCTCATAATTCGTGCAAGATCTTCATCAAGGGGTCCAAATCGTGCCACGTAGCTCGGAATTACAATCCGAGCTACCGAGCTACTAACTTGCAAATTGGCAAAAACTACCACCTCTCAATTTGCACCTGATCTTGATCAAGGGTCCAGATCGTGCCACGTAGCTCAGAATTACAATCCAAGCTACCGAGCTACCGAGTTGCGAATTGGCAAAAACTATCGCCTCTCAATTCGCGCCTGATCTTGATCAACCATCAAGATCATGCCACGTAGCTCGGAATCACAATCCGACCTACCGAGCTACCGAGCTGCGAATTGAAAAAAACAACTGCCTCATAATTCGTGCCTGATCTTGATCAAGGGTCCAGATTGTGCCACATTGCTGGGAACTACAATCCGAGCTACCGAGCTGCGAATTGGCAAAAACTACCGCCTCTCAATTCGCACCTAATCTTGATCAACCGTCCAGATCATGCCACATAGCTCGGAATCACAATCCGAGCTACCAAGCTACCGAGCTGCGAATTGGCAAAAATTACCGCCTCTTAATTCGCACCTGATCTTGATCAAGGGTCCAGATTATGCCACGTAGCTCGGAATTACAATTCAAGCTACCGAGCTATCGAGCTGTGAATTGGCGAAAACTACCACCTCTTAATTCGCGCCTGATCTTGATCAAGGGTCTAGATCGTGCCACGTAGTTCGGAATTACAATCCGAGCTACCGATCTACCGAGCTGCAAATTGGCAAAAACTACCGCCTCTTAATTTGCGCCTGATCTTGATCAAGCGTCCAGATCGTGTCACGTAGCTCGGAATTACAATCCGAGCTGCGAATTGGAAAAAACTACCGCCTCTCAATCGCGCCTAATCTTGATCAAGGGTCCAGATCATGCTACGTAGCTTGGAATTACAATCCGAGCTACCGAGCTATCGAGCTGCGAATTGGCAAAAACTACTGCCTCTCAATTCGCGCCTGATCTTAATCAAGGGTCCAGATCGTGCTATGTAGCTCGGAATTACAATCCGAGCTACCGAGCTACCGAGCTACCGAACTATAAATTGGAGAAAACTATCGCCTCTCAATTCGCGCCTGATCTTGATCAAGGGTCCAGATCGTGCCACGTAGCTCGGAATCATGTTCCGAGCTATCGAGCTGCGAATTGACAAAAACTATCGCCTCTCAATTCGCGCCGGATCTTGATTTAGGGTCCAAATCATGCCACGTAGCTCGGGATCATGATCCGAGCTACCGAGCTACCAGCTGCTCATTAGCGAAAGCACCTACTGTTGGATCCTGTAGGCAAGACAACAAACACTAGAGGGGGGTGAATAGTGTTTGATAAAAACTGCGGAAATTTTTCTCGGTGCAGTCGACTGAGATATGAACCAGTCGACTGATTTGTCAAAATAAATGAAAACAATAGCTCTGTGCAGTCGACTGCTGAATGAGACAGACGACTGAAGGCACAATGGAATTACAACTACAAACGGCACTGACCAGTCGACTGATGGTGCAAGAAGTCGACTGTCCAGAAACTTTTTGCAGAATTAAAATAAACAGAAGTGAATGCAAACACAAGATAATCAATCACAGAGTACACAAGATATATCCTGGTTCGGTCCTCCCGACCTACATCCAGTCCCCAAGCAACCCACTTGAGATTTTCACTATTCTTGAAAACTTACAAGAATACCCTACGGTGTTACGACAACAACCTTGTCTAACCCGTAGTCCTTTCTCTCAACCAGAGAAAGCAACCCACTCTACTACCAAGAGTGAAAAGACACCGACTCTACAACCAAGAGTCAAAAACACTCTCCAATCGAGAGCAAGAGAACAAGAATACTTTACAGTCAACCTATAGCCTTGTTGTTGTATGTGTTGATGCACGTGGCTAACAGAATAGGTCGACTTCTATACTCAGTCCAGAGCGAATTCAATGCTATACTGGACTGAATGTAGAGAACCAGAGTGTATGATCTTGAAAGCTTTGTTTCTCACAGAAAATATCACTTAGAATGTTCTTCAAGAGTGCTCGGAGTTCAAAGAAAAATTCTGTAGATCTTTTCAGTGAGATCTGAACTCTACTTAAAGAGTTTGATCTCCTGAACGTTAGGAGACAGTTACTCAACTGTCAACCAACGGATCTGAGTTTTTGAGTTTGAAAAAATTCGATTTTGAAAAACAGAAAACGGTCAAAAGCTCTCGAACAGTCGACTGGGTTGCCATATGAGTCGACTGATCAGAGTTTGAATAATTTTAAACAGTTTTGTACTATCAGTCGACTGGCAGAAGCTTAAGTCGACTGGTACTCAAGAGTTAAAATTCTTCAAACTGTTTTGACTCTTTTTGGGGGTTTTTAAGAAACACACATTATGAAATATTTTAAGTGTGTGTGTGTGTGTGACAAGGCTTTACATCAGACTAAGACTCAACAAATGTAAAAAATACAATGTTTACAAGACACAACAATTTGACATATTTGAGCTTGAAGTCTTGAGTCTTGAGTCTTGTCTTGAGTCTTGTCTTGAGTGAAGTCTTCATCTGTATCCTTTTGAGCTTGTTCAGTTGTTCAGCTAGAATTGTCTTTGGTATGTACACTGCAATGTTAGCTGTATAACATAGACACATGTTGCACTGTGTTGTGATCATCAAAATCAAGAATCAACATTCTCCCCCTTTTTGATGATGACAACACAATAGCTGATAACAATTTATATAGAAACATACAAGCATAGATTTTAAAAGCTCCCCCTATTAAAAACACAATATGCATACATAAAATAGATGTATTATCATAAGGAATGTATCAGTCGACTGAAAAATAGATCAGGCGACTGAACAGAATGTGAAAATATAACAAATGTAGTTAGCATAAGTATCACAGATGCAGCAGTTTAGAAGCAGTCGACTGTATCCCTTGGGGAAGTCGACTGACCAGAGATATTTCAATACTCAGAACAGTGTAGTGTAACAATGTTAACAAATCAAAACCTAAGCAACACATAAGCAACACATAACACAGATAGATAATGCATTTAAAGGAAATTACATAATAGAAAAGAAAATAAAAATCTTCAATCTTCTTCATCGGAGTCTTCATCATCATCTTGAGAAGGAGGATGAAACTGAGAGGTGAAGAGATGAGTTAGGTTGTCTAGTTTGGAGTCGAGGGTATGGAGTTGGGTATCTACAGAGACTGAGTGCTTCATTAGGTAGGAAACACAGTCGTAGAGAGTACGTGGGTCATCAAAATTGGCTTGAAGAATAGGTGGATCATCAGATGTAGAAGGTTGAGAGGGTCTAGGTCTAGAAGTAGAACCTAAAGGAGCTTGGGAGAGAGGAGGAGGCCTAGGGGGTGATCGAGTAGGAGTATCAAGGAGTTTCATACGTGCCAAACTAGCACGATCGAAACACTCATAACGAGTAACAACATTTGTCTCCGAATCTAGATCAACACCAAAGGCGATAAAGACTCTAGTTAGAAGACCTCAAAAAGGTAGAAAGTGAGTGTGGTCTTGATTAAGTTTAGAAAAGATAACTTGACCCCAATTAACAGCAATTCTACCAAAAATTGCATATATAGCTTTTTGTAATTCAATAGAATATTGGTCATAACTACCCTTTTTAGGAAGGATGTTATAGGCTAATATTCTACCTACAAGCTTAGCAATTGGTTTGATATTTTTGCTTGTCATTGGAGGGCCAGAATTAGGTAGGAAAATTCTAGATAAAATAGAAGGATTATCTAAAAGAATTTCATCAAGAGGTAATCCCACATCATCAATACCCAAAATTTACTATTCTTCACAGACGACCGGATTAAGACATCCCCATTAGGTTTTTGGACTACTCTCATATTTGTATAAAACAAATAGATGAGTTGGGGATAGTAATTAGGTTGGTTTGACAACGATAAAAAATCATAAAGACT
Organism: Hemerocallis citrina; assembly: GCA_017893485.1. Lineage (NCBI taxonomy): Eukaryota > Viridiplantae > Streptophyta > Magnoliopsida > Asparagales > Asphodelaceae > Hemerocallis > Hemerocallis citrina. The sequence continues at coordinate 78,302,286 of CM030367.1, forward strand.
GCAGTTTTGGAATAAAGGGATGAGATTGAAACGATCTAGATCATTAAAGTTTACAAATCTTCCAGGGAAGATTTGAATGGTACAAAAGACATACCAACGATCAAGAAGATCGGGACTCAAAAGATATTGAGTGTATTCTTGTGAAGAGGAACTACCCTCATGAGATCGTTTAGATCGTTTGGGTGCCATGAAAAGAAAATGGAAGGGATTTTACCTAAGAAAAAGAGGGATTCGATCAGGAGCAAGCACAAACAGCACTGAGAGGGTAGATCACCTTCTTCTCCAAAAGCTAGGGTTTTGAATTTGGGGGTAAATACTTGAGAACGGTAAGGAGTTAAAACGGCTGGTAAAGGGGGTTTTAACTGCGAGGGGATGGCTGAGATCAAGGAGAGGTGAAATCGACGGTGAAGATTAAAGAGAACGGGTGAAAAGATAAATGAATTCCATCTCAAAAGACGCGATGAATAGTCGCTGAAGATGATTTAGCTCGCGACAGTCGACTGGTAGGGAGATCAGTCGACTGAGTCGAGAAGAAAATAAAAGTTTTATGTCTACTAATCAGTCGACTGGTTTAGGAACCAGGCGACTGGTCAGATAAAAAAAAAAATTGGTATGTTTTAAAAAGCCTGTACAGTCGACTTACTCAAAAGTATGGTCGACTTAACAGTAACAATTTTCAGCAAATATCAATAAAATCACAAATTCCAAGTTCTCTTCTTAAATTAATGAAAGTATATTCATTAAGGGGCTTGGTAAATATATCTGCTACTTGTTTATCAGTAGAGATAAAGTCTAAAGATATATCTCCTTTTAAAACATGATCACGTAGAAAATAATGTCGAATATCAATATGTTTCGTACGTGAATGTTGAATCGGATTTTTAGATAAATTAATTGCACTGGTATTATCACACATAATTGAGGGTTTCTCAAATGAAATACCATAATCTAATAAGGTTTGTTTCACCCATAAAATTTGTGCACATGCCAAACTTGCAGCGATATACTCAGCTTCTGTAGTTGATAGGGATACGGAGTTTTGCTTTTTACTGCACCAAGATACTAGGGAATATCCCAAAAAGTGACATGTACCACTAGTACTCTTGCGATCAGTTTTGCTTCCAGCAAAATCGACATCGCTATAAGACAAAAGTTGAAAATTATCGGTGCGTGGATAAAATAAACCATATTCAGATGTGCCTTTAATATATCTTAAAATTCGTTTCACTGCTTTTAAATGAGACTCTTTAGGACTAGATTGATATCTAGCACATAAACATACACTGAACATAATATCTGGTCTACTTGCAGTAATATATAAGAGTGAACCAATCATACCTCGATAGAGTTTTTGATCAACACTCTTACCTAATAAATCTTTGTCAAGAGTAGTAGTAGTAGCCATAGGTGTGGATTTACTACTAGTACTATCCATGTTAAAACGTTTGAGTAATTCCTTTGCATATTTGCCTTGATTGATAAATATGCCATTTAAGGACTGTTTAATTTGAAGTCCAAGGAAATAATTGAGTTCACCCATGTGACTCATCTCAAATTCATTTTTCATGGTATTAGCAAATTCTTGACATAGATTATTATTAGTAGAACCAAAAATTATATCATCAACATATATTTGTATGATTAAGATATCATTCTTAACTCTTTTGATAAACAAAGTAGTGTCTACTTTACCTATTTCAAATCCTGTTTCTAAAAGAAAAGTTTTTAAACGATCATACCAAGCACGAGGTGCTTGTTTAAGACCGTATAAAGCCTTTTTCAATTTATAAACATGATCTGGAAATTGTTCATGTTCAAAACCTGGTGGTTGTTTAACATAAACATTTTCCTTGATAAACCCATTAAGAAAGGCACTTTTCACATCCATTTGATAAAGTATAAAATTCATAAAACAAGCAAAAGATAATAAAATACGAATAGAATCTAGTCTAGCAACAGGAGCATATGTTTCATCAAAATCTATACCTTCTTCTTGATTATATCCTTGAGCGACTAATCTAGCCTTGTTCCTTACAACCTGTCCTGATTCATCTAACTTATTTTTGAATACCCATTTGGTACCAATGATAGTCTGATCAGGAGGTCTAGGAACTAAATCCCATACATCATTCCTTATAAATTGGTTTAGTTCATCTTGCATGGCATTCATCCAATATTCATTCTCACAAGCTTCTTGTATATTTTTCGGTTCGAAATCCGACAAGAATGCTGTATGAGAGATCATATTAACATGTGAACGTGTCTGAATACCATGGGAGATGTCACCAATTATTAAGTCATGAGGATGATCTTTAACTTCAACAAATGACTTTGGTAAAGTTGAAGATATCACAATCGGATCAGTCGACTTGACTTGTTCTTCAGTCGACTGCTTTATGTCAGTCGACTGGGAGACCTTATCAGTCGACTTATCAGACAGTTTAGTTTGCTCTAAGGATTTAATCACATTATCTAAAGGTGATAAATCAGTTTCATCATCTTTATTTAAGGTTGATGAAGGTAAAGATTCATCGAATGTAACATGCATTGATTCTTCAATAGTCATTGTAGACTTATTGAAAATTCTATATGCTTTACTCCTATTTGAGTATCCTAAAAAGATACCCTCATTAGATCTAGGATCAAATTTGTCTAAATTATCTTTTGTGTTTAGAATAAAACACTTATAACCAAATGTCTTAAAGTAAGAAACTTTAGGAATTTTATTAAAAAATAACTCGTAACAAGTCTTCTTTAGTTTAGGTCTTAGAAGAATTCTATTTAAAACATAACAAGCTGTAGCAACAGCTTCAGCCCAAAAATGCTTTGGTAGATTGCTTTCAACAAGTATAGTACGTGCGCATTCTTGCAAAGTCCTATTTTTCCTTTCAACCACTCCATTTTGTGGTGAAGCTCTAGGAAATGCAAATGAATGTGTTATACCATTTTTGTTGCAATATTCTGTAAATATTTCATTTTCAAATTCTCCACCATGATCACTTCTAATAGTGACTATGGTTAGAGATCTTTGATTTTGGACACGTTTACAGAAATGTGCAAATTCCTCAAAAGCATCATTTTTATGTTTTAAAAAGAATGTCCAAGTGAATCTTGAAAAATCATCTACTAAAACAAACACATATCTACTTTTATTTAAAGAAGCAACTCTAGTAGGGCCAAATAAATCCATATGAATTAATTCGAGCGGCCTACTAGTAGAAATTACTTCTTTTGTTTTAAAAGTGGATTTGATTTGTTTTCCTAGTTGACATGCATCACATAACTTATCCTTTTTAAAGGATAGTTTTGGCAGTCCTTTAACTAGGTTATATTTAGATAATTTTGAAAGATTTTTCATGTTCACATGTCCAAATCTTCTATGCCATAACCAAGATTCATTGTTAGAGGCTATTAAACAAAAGTCATTTGAAAAATCAATTGCATTCAAACACAATTTATAAATATTATTTTTACGAAAACCTTGAAAAACAACATTTTGCATAGTAGAATCATAAATCAAGCATGCATCTTTTTCAAAAACTATTTTATATCCTTTATCACACAATTGACTAATGCTTAAAAGATTATGCTTTAGACCATTAACCAAAAGCACATTTTCTATAATTGGGTTAGATATTTTACCGACCATGCCAATACTGATGACTTTGCCTTTGTTGTTATCTCCAAAGGTGACGGTTCCTCCATCTATACTTTGAATGGTGGATAGTAGATTGGCATGTCCTGTCATGTGTTTTGAACACCTGCTGTCTAATATCCAGCGTTCTTTCTTGAGTACCTATAAAAAGTTTAAGGTAAATATGGTACCCTTTTTATTGGGTCCAAAAACACATTAGTTTGGGGGAAACCAAACCCATGAAGAGTTTGACCTTCCTCCATAAGCAGGAATATAATAAATAGAATTACACACATTTAACATATATGAATTAATATAAGCAATTCTATCATTCTGATTTAGACTGACTGGAACCCATACTAATTTGTTCTGTCCAGTCGACTTACCAGTGTTTTTCAGTCGACTGTTGGTGTAAATCAGTCGACTGGTTGATATACTAGGTCGACTTATAAGAGGTTTTGATCTCATCGAATAAGATCCACTTTCTCTGGACAGACGACTGGTTGTATAGGTTCAGTCGACTTAACCGAACGTTAGTTTTGCTTTTATCACTAAAATTAACAACCTTAGGCTTTGCAAAGAAATCATACAACTTGTGTGTAACACTAGAAATAGATGCTGATTTAGTCTTACTAGTGTTTACAACAGGAGATTCTTTTACAGAGGATTTTTTAAAACCAAGTCCATATTTTTGACTAGATGTAACTTGATGATGAAGCATATCATTTAAATTCTCTTTGCCTTTGTTAAACTTAGATACGTTCTTTGAAATCTCTTCATAATTCTTTTTGAGAGTTTCAAGATCAGTATCTAAACTTGCAATGCGAGAATTTAAGGATTTTACTTCCTTATCAAGGTTAAGATTTTCTTGATTAAGTGTTTGATTCACTTTCTCAAGATTCTTAACTCTAATCTTTTCTTTCTTTAACTCTTGGAATATTTCATTAAACGCATCAAGAAGATCTTCGGAATCATAATCTTTACTTACATGTTCTTGTGCAGCCATGAAACATACATTTGCCACTTCGTTATTTTCATCCGTTTCTTCTTCGGAAGATGAATCACTATCATCCCATGTAGCTTGATAGGCCTTCTTGTTCTTGGCAAATTTGTTCTTTGGATATTTGTCCTTCTTGAAGTTGGATGATTTTCCCTTGTTCTTTGCATTTTCTAAGGGACAATCCTTCTTCATGTGACCTATTTTATTGCACCTGAAACATGTAGGAGGGTCATTAGAATCTCTAACTTTAGAATGAAACTTACCCTTCTTTAAGAACTTCTTGAATCTCCGAGTGAATATTGCTATTTCTTCTTCATTTTCTTCCTCATCTTCTGAGTCTGTCATGGCTTTAAAAGCCAATGATTTCTTCTTTGCTTGGTGTGATTCTGTATCTTTCTTTCGATCTTCAAGTTGGACCTCATATGCCATGAGATTGCCAGCAAGATTCTCGAGAGAAAGTGTTGACAAATCATTCGCTTCCTCTATTGCTGTGGTTTTCTTTTCCCATTCTGGAGTGAGTGCATGTAGGACTTTTCTAACCATCTCTGCTTGGGTATAAGTCTTTCCAAGCGCCACAAGAGAGTTTGTAATGTCTGTGAATCTGGTAATCATCTCGGACACAGTCTCATTGTCCTTCATTCTGAACATCTCAAACCTGTGGACAAGAACAGAAATTTTAGACTCTTTTAATTTATTCGTTCCTTCGTGTGTTACCTCGAGTGTATACCAAATTTGATGTGCGGTTGTAGCATTGGATACACGGTTGAATTCTTCCTTCGTAAGTGCACAAAATAAGGCATTCATTGCTATGGCATTGTTCATAGTCTGATTCTTTTGATCATCATTCCATTGTGCATATGGAATGGTAGGGGCAGTGTATTCTGTCTCTGTCATTTGCCATATCTCATAGTTGATTGATTGAAGATAGATTCTCATTCGGCACTTCCAATAATTGTAGTTTGTTCCATCAAATAGTGGTGGCCGTTGTGTAGATTGGCCTTCATGGTACTGATTTGTATTTGACGTAGTTGCCATAGCCTGTAACCTCGCTCTGATACCAAGTGTTGGATCCTGTAGGCAAGACAACAAACACTAGAGGGGGGGTGAATAGTGTTTGATAAAAACTGCGGAAATTTTTCTCGGTGCAGTCGACTGAGATATGAACCAGTCGACTGATTTCTCAAAATAAATGAAAACAATAGCTCTGTGCAGTCGACTGCTGAATGAGACAGACGACTGAAGGCACAATGGAATTACAACTACAAACGGCACTGACCATTCGACTGATGGTGCAAGAAGTCGACTGTCTAGAAACTTTTTGCAGAATTAAAATAAACAGAAGTGAATGCAAACACAAGATAATCAATCACAGAGTACACAAGATATATCCTGGTTCGGTCCTCCCGACCTACATCCAGTCCCCAAGCAACCCACTTGAGATTTCCACTATTCTTGAAAACTTACAAGAATACCCTACGGTGTTACGACAACAACCTTGTCTAACCCGTAGTCCTTTCTCTCAACCAGAGAAAGCAACCCACTCTACTACCAAGAGTGAAAAGACACCGACTCTACAACCAAGAGTCAAAAACACTCTCCAACCGAGAGCAAGAGAACAGGAATACTTTACAGTCAACCTATAGCCTTGTTGTTGTATGTGTTGATGCACGTGGCTAACAGAATAGGTCGACTTCTATACTCAGTCCAGAGCGAATTCAATGCTATACTGGACTGAATGTAGAGAACCAGAGTGTATGATCTTGAAAGCTTTGTTTCTCACAGAAAATATCACTTAGAATGTTCTTCAAGAGTGCTCGGAGTTCAAAGAAAAATTCTGTAGATCTTTTCAGTGAGATCTGAACTCTACTTAAAGAGTTTGATCTCCTGAACGTTGGGAGACAGTTACTCAACTGTCAACCAACGGATCTGAGTTTTTGAGTTTGAAAAAATTCGATTTTGAAAAACAGAAAACGGTCAAAAGCTCTCGAACAGTCGACTGGGTTGCCATATGAGTCGACTGATCAGAGTTTGAATAATTTTAAACAGTTTTGTACTATCAGTCGACTGGCAGAAGCTTAAGTCGACTGGTACTCAAGAGTTAAATTCTTCAAACTGTTTTGACTCTTTTTGGGGGTTTTTAAGAAACACACATTATGAAATATTTTAAGTGTGTGTGTGTGTGTGACAAGGCTTTACATCAGACTAAGACTCAACAAATGTAAAAAATACAATGTTTACAAGACACAACAATTTGACATATTTGAGCTTGAAGTCTTGAGTCTTGAGTCTTGTCTTGAGTAAAGTCTTCATCTGTATCCTTTTGAGCTTGTTCAGTTGTTCAGCTAGAATTGTCTTTGGTATGTACACTGCAATGTTAGCTGTATAACATAGACACATGTTGCACTGTGTTGTGATCATCAAAATCAAGAATCAACACCTACCTCCCGATGCGTGCTTGAGATCAGAGCGTCCAGGTTGCGCCACGTCTCTGAGCCGCCGATCCACCATCCGATCACTTGGAAATTCGCGCCAACGACATGATCGACGCTCCAGATCGTGCCACATCGATATTCGTATGATTAAATCTTTTATTTTAATTATAATTCAGATTAATTATTTAAAATTTGCGAAAAATGATTAAAAATTTAAGAAAATTAATTAAAAATCCTAAAAAATAATTATAAATTCATGGGAATATCTTTGAGCTCCTGGGTAAATAATTATTAGTTGGAACGATTAAATAATACTTTTTGAAAATAGATCGTCACTTCGCAAAATTGAAAAAAAAATTCAAAAAAAATTTTAAAAATTAGAAAAAATCTAGAAAAATCCGAGAATTATCCTGGGCACTTTGCAAACTCAATTTAGCACCATTACACCTCGAACAAGATCAAACTCCTTTAAGAACTCTGATAAAATCCCGTAAGCTATTAGAACAACAAAACTACTCCTCAAATACTGTTAACCTCAGTCTCCAGGAGTGGGGGGCTCGAGATATGGCTACAAATAGGATTAAATCGGGATCGTTCAAATCGGGCACGAAACTTAAAGCTCTCAGGGGTAAAACGGTAATTTCATCTACAAACGGGTCCGAATAAAGAGCTGGATCTTTTTTCCGAAGCCCAGTAGCCCCAAAACGGATCTGTCCTACAGGGTATAGGTAGCAACCCGTTACAAACCAACCCAGATGGATAAAAAGTGATTCAAATTCGTGATTATCTTTAAGCGGCGGTTTAAACCACCTCATATCATGAAACGAGTCTAAAACTCTCCATCTTATCCATAAACATCCGGAAGTAGAGATTTATCCTTATATCGAAACTGGTTCCTAAGGCGACTATAAATACCCCTCTCCCCCCACCATGACAAGGTAATCAATCTTTTTCTACCTAAAGCTCTTTCATAATCCTTCAGATTACTGACAAGAGCGTCAGAGGGTTCGTCGCTAGGATCCATCCCTGTGTATCGAACTTTGTGCAGGTTCACGGTAGCAGCGAGAAACCAGTCAACACGCAGGTGAAGTCAACAGGTTTGCTTACTTGTTTCCTTCAAGAATTCACAAATTCATCTGTTTGCTCCCACACAAAAAATCAGCAGCAACACTGTAAAATATGAGGCTAGAGATAACCCTAACCCCCAAAACTACAGGGGTCAGCCATAACAGTGTGAGTGATATAAAAAGGAATACAATATAAATGAAACATAAAGAATAAAGTCATGATCAATACATTCCCACAGTAGTAACACATGGATAATGAATTAACGATAAATAAAATATGAAAACATCAAGTGAAACTAGGCTAAGTGTCAAGTGTAGGAAAACAGAAAACAAACATGCATAAAACCAAGTTAAGAAAACACGAATGCAATATTATGACTCTCTAATGCATACTTGTCGGATTCTATGCATTCCATACTACAAGGTCCAGTGCAAGCCCTTATCATTCTCCACTTTATAGGATTAGATCCCTCGTTATGCAACTATCCTACTACGGTGATAGAAACAAGATCTAGATTACTCCGCGAATAGGCCCGACAACCCTCGACCCGCAAGCATCATGTAAGCATAGCTCAAAAACCGGAGAATCACCCCCCTGCTATGTACCCCATGAATAGGTCTGCCGACCCTCGACGTGCAGATACACAGTAATCCCGTGAATAGGCCCGTCAATCTTCGACACGCGAATACACCGATGTTTCGTGAATAGGCTTGCCGACCCTCAACACGCGAACATAACAACTGCCCTCTCGGAACAAAATAACGCACAGTCCTGGAACGCATCCGTTGGACTAACCCATAGAGCATATACTTACAAGTTATATCACATCTCCACTAGTATCTGTCCTTAGGTTGGTTATTATTAATAAAACACAATTTCCCCTTCTCTAGAGTTAGTGTATCCTGCCGGACTTAATTCCAACAAAACAACCCCAAGACCCAACCAACTGGTCAAAAATCTACAAAATCTCATATGTCGGTTTACAGGAATCCCACTCAACTCCTAGAGACTCATAAATTGAATATCAACGCAAAACCATTCAATAAAACTTCTAATTCCATTATCAAAACGTTTATATCAACGAAAACCTCTTTAATCAAACAAAATCCAAATTTATCCAAACACTCACAAATTTCCAGAACTGAAATAAGATATTAAATCCATTAAAAAATTGAGATTCATATTTTGAAGTCACAGAATATCACAAAACATCCATATCTTGAAATCCATATATATTTCGCTTCTTAAAGTCATAGAAATACAAATTAAATTCTATAAAAATCAGAATATAACTCTCTGTAAAATACAGTAATCTGGAGTGAAAGCATCATCTAAAACAGTAGATCAATAATCCATAAGTTCGAAGAAATAATCATTCATGAAATTAGCAAGAGAACTCAAAAAATCATCAAAAACAACAGGTGATAGTCGACTGTCGAAAACAGTTCAATAGAATGACGGTCGACTGCACATCTTAGTTCAAAATGGGACCGGTCGACCATTAGCTGCTACTCGACTAGTTTCAAAATTGTGCACTTTTTCAACTGATACATCGATTTAGATCTTTAAAAGCATAATTTGTAAAATAAAAATTCCTGAGATGATCAAATAAAACTTAGTTAACATGCTGGAGTTTAGAAAACAAATCAAATTCTCATCAAGTTCACAAAAGAGTAATTTATCATTAAAATTTTCAAATCAGGAAACATGAATATGAATATGTATATGTATGCATTTGTGCATCAGTGAAGCATCAAAATTCATTGTATGTGAGTAGTATAGTGTTCAATTCAATCCTAGTATCAATATAAATCAAGATCCAATCGAAAACCTCGCAAAACTTCAAAAAAACAATTTGGCTGTGTACAGCCAGACCCGAAAAATCAAAACCCCATTCAACCTTTAAAACTCGATCCTTTTTATTCAAAAATACTTCTACAACTTGTTATACACATACACCGACTGATTACATTAGTTTACCCCTTGATCATATGCATCTACAACAATCATTAGTCCAGTTCTTCCCCATCAAATTCTCAAACAGTATGTATATATAATCAACAGTAAAATACTCATCTTTATTCAAATTTGTGCATCTCCATCATATAATCTCAATATATAAACCATCAAACAGCAAGAATAATAAAGAAACAGCATACCCATAATTTCTATTAGGTTCTTAACCATCTTAAGCCATCTATATAGGGATTCTAATCATAACATTCATATAAAGTCTACTTTTAATCGTCCATCCATCAATACATTTATTATATCATTATACAATCATCTAACATGCATTCTACTAGACAAATCATCACATACAACATGCATAAAACAGTAAGAAAGCAAACATATGTCACTCACCTTATTGAAGAATCAACCAAAATAATAAAGAATAAGAAAAAGTTCTTCCTTTCTCAAAAATCCAAGATCTACGCTTTGAAACTCCAAGAAAACCAATAGTAAAATAGTTTTTTTTTCAGAGGAGGGGGACGGCTGTAGCAACTCTAATATAGGCCGAAATCTGGGGTTCTAGGGTTTTGGAAAGATTTTGTAAAATATTCCTTTAGAATATATCTTTACAAATATAGATCCTTCATACTAGGTAATTAGATTAATCAATTCAATTGAGATTTAAAATAAAAAATAACTACCCAGATCTGGCTGACACTGGTTTCAAACCCAGAAAAACAAATTTTGTAATTTTTGCCTCTAAGTGGCAATTTTGCAAAAAGACCCTTCTTTAATAAGTTTACGAAATAAACCAAATATATTATAATAAAAAGTAAAGTCTTTACCTCTGAGTTTTTTAGTCATCATGCTCAGCCCAGAAGAACGAAATTATGGAGTTTTCACTCCAAGTGGTAATTTTGCACAAAAGCCACTCTTTTTGTAATATTTGCAAATATGCCAAATAAATATCAGAAAAATCTAGAAAATTCATAAATAATACCTACTAATAAATATTAGGTTTTCCCAAAATAATTTCTGACATTGAACTTCCCAAAAAAATTTTGCACGTGTTTTGCACGTGCAAAAAGATATATTCTAGAAAAATATTTATTAAATCACCAAAAAATCACTTTAATTTATTATTAATCTAAAAAACATTATAGAAAAAATATAGGGTGTTACATCACTCCCTCCTTAGAATAGTTTTTTCCTCAGAACTACTACTAGTAGGGACCAAACAATATAAGCAAAAGAAAATGCATTCAAATATAGCTTAAAGAATACAGTCATACAAAAGAATACAATTTAATCAAAAGAATACAATCATACAAAGAGCTCAGGAAAATCCTTCTGCATGCGATCCAATGGCTCCCAAGTGGCTTCCTCAAACTGCTGATTCCTCCACAATACCTTGACCATAGGTATCACCTTATTCCTCAACACCTTCTCCCTACGATCAACAATCTCTACAGGATACTCCTTGTAACTCAAGTTCAGCTGTAGGTGTCACGCCCCGCTTTCTAAAAATACGGAATGCAAGTACGTGATATGACCCAGCGAATGACTTGCGTCATTCATAGTCTGTCATCGATTCAACTCAACAATATAAAACAGGAAGTAAAAACAACCACACATGCAAATAAAGAAGTAATTACATGAATAACAATACTTGGAATTTAAGCATAAAATAACCAACGTAATATAAATCCAACATCTGGAATCAACAAAATAATATTCGGGTCAAAAGCCCATAAATACAAGAATTAAAAACACTGTTCAATTATTAAAGACTTCAAAATGAAACAATAATTATTTAAGCTGCATAGCAAAACAAATCTTTCACCGTTGTTGTTCTCCTAGTCCTTCAGAAAAATCTCCTTGATTACCTGTAAGCTATTTATCTAAAAGAGAGAAAAATATGACCTTAGAGCAAGTCGTGGATAGTAAGTAGAGAAACAGAGAAACAATGGCAATAACGGTATAATGATGAATTCAATGAACGATAAAATCAATAGTATTGAACAAATGAACCGCCGGGAGCTCGTATGAGAGTTGGTTTGACTGCACTAACCATGACGTAGTACAATGTGCAATGACGATGATTTATTACCATAATAATAAACAATAACAATAACGGTAAGAAATAACGATAACACTGTTCGATAACGATGAAAAAATGCAATGACAATGCAATGAAGTCTTAAGTCTATTATTCATTTGAATCCTAACTAATGCACGTACTACTGCATCCCATATTACAGGTACGATGCATACAATCAATTTCGTTTAGACTAAGGTGATAGATTCTATAGGTCATGTACTCAGCACGATAACGGTAACGATAACAATAGCAATTTCTTGCACAATAACGATAACAATAGTCGGCACAATAATCTAAAACAATACACGATGAATTGGGATACTGTGGTCAGTAATCCAACAATAAATCGATAGCACTAACCGACACAATATTTTGGAAAACAATGCCCACATTCTCGAGTACAGTCACTATATTATCAACTACCCTAGTCAATCCTTAACCTCAGGCTTGATTAACATTCTTTATTCAATTAACATGTAATACTAATAGGGAACAGTAGGGACAAAAATATCAATTAGAAACGATAATGCGATTAATAAGGGACACCTGAATGATGACAACACAACCCTAAGATCATGCAATGTACTCTATACAATCAAATACACCAAATCCAACATTATAGATTCAATTATATATTATTAAACATAGAAACCCAATTCTGGATAGCAGTAGGTTGTTGTACCAAAATCAGAATTTCCGTTGCTACAGGATAGCAAATGTGGATCTGTCAGAAGATATAGAAACTAGACTCTTGCCCGGTTCCAACGCATATTTAAAGTCTAAATTACAACAACAGTAGCTAGGTGAATTTCAGTGTTCTTTACAGGTTACTGTTTCTGGCTGGTTATAAGTGTCAACTAGTTTCAGTTGTAACAACAGTAAATATTCATTGTAAAAATCAGCAAAAATAATTTTCATTATCCTAAGCATGTTGGCTATCAATCTGGAAATTATCATGGTAATATTTGATCATTAGTTTACCTAATTCATCAGCTTAACATGGTATGTGCATAAATCTGAAAATACAACGCATCAGCAGTAAAAAGGTCATAACTCATGCAATATAAGTTGGAATTCAAAAATTCTGGATGTTCTCGAAACTAGAAACATAGGGCTACATTTTATATTTCAGGAAGTTATTAATTTTGGTGACATTATCTAGGTCGAAACAACATGGCAATGTTCAGGTTGGCAATAAATTTCAGGGTTTCAACATATTCTTCATGAATAAGAAGATTAAAATATTATGAACGATGAGTTAGCAGTTAACAATCATAAATCGTAGCAAGTTACATCTATGTGAACATGGTATTAAGGTGTATAATATCGATAACCTTACTAATTACAATCAATTAGCATACCAACATCAATCATATAACAATCAATACTAGTATACAATCTACAATTATTGTGTAATGTCATGACATGAAATACAATAATAATTCCTATTCCTATATTCAATTATTAACTACATGTATGCATGCAAAATCTCTATACATTGGAGGCAAAAGACGGCAAGAAGTCAAGACTACTACTTAGATCCGCTCGTGTAAATCCATAGTATCCCAACGATAGATAACAATAAACAATATACGATAATAAATATGGATCTACTTGCGGGGTTCAATAAATAGTCTCGAATACGATACAATAAAATTCGAGAGTAAGATGACTTGCCATTAGAACGACGTTAGATTAATCCGAATATGCGAAGAATAACGGGATCGGAATCCCGGCGATACGACGATGAGAAAACGATCACGACGGTCATGATCGGGCACGGATCTTGATGGGGATCAAGATCAGATGATCAGACGCTAAGATCTCTTGATCCCAAACAGCAACGCAGATCCGATCTCCCTACTCACAAAACAGCACACAGGGAATCCACTGTGCTTCCTTCTTCTCAACTCGACAGAGAGAGGGGGACGGCGAGAGGCGCTAGCGGCGATTGTGGCGAGGAGTGACAGGCGGCGCTCAGGTCGGTGCGGTGGTGGGACTCGAGGTCGGGGCTCGACTGGGCGACAACGGTGGAGGAGTCGAAGATCGGGGTGCTCTATTTTGATAGAGGAAACAGAGGAGTCAAGGGCAGGTTACAGTGGCTCGACGCAGGCGGGAGGCTCGAGCGGCAACGATAAGGAGGACGACGAGGGGAAGCTTCAATGGTCGTCGACTGGCCGCCGGAGGAGCAGTCGAAGACAGCAGCAACATTGGAAATGGCGCAGATGATGGGTTTTTCGGAGGTTCGGCAATGGTGGCTTTTTGATAGGGGACAACCATGGCAGAGACTAGAGGGTGCGAGCGGGAGGAGGAATGCTGTAACGAGGCGGAGGGAGCTCGACGGCTAGTGTTGGCGATGGCTTGCAAGCGTGGGTGGTGACGAGAGGGTTGAGCGACAACAGAGGAAGAGAGGTGAGAGAGACGATGAACAATATGTGTGGGGGGTTGCATAGTAAACGGGATAGGGTTAGGGGTTGGAAGTTGAAGGGGTTAGCGTTGTGAACAGTAATGGGGGTTTGGAAATTGTGGGAGTTTGGAAGATGAAGGGATTTGCTGGTTTGGTTAAGAGGAGAGAGAGAGAAAGATACGGGGAGAGAGAAAGTAGGGGATTGTGGAGATATGAGGAATCATGAGGAGTAATTCTAGGGAATACGGGAAGGTGTGTTGATCTGGTCAAAACGGATAGGAGGAGAATTTGGGTTATTGGGTTTGAGTTAACTTGGGCTTTATATTTGGGCTTCACAAATAAAATAATAATTAGAGAAAGAATATAAAATTGGGCTTCAAAATTAAATAATTATACAATACAACATCAATCGAAATCAATGGGCTTTACAAAAAATAATAATACTAATAATAATATTATAAGAATAATAATACACGATAGAATTTGGTTCAATAATAATAATAATAATAATAATAATAATAATAATAATAATAATAATAATAATAATAATAATAATAATAATAATAGCAATAATAATAATAATATTATACAACAAGATAAGGATTGACTTATTAACTTTATATTAAAATAATTCAAACGGGAAAAATATATAATCGGTCAATTATAAAATGGAAAGTGAAGTTAAAATACACTATTATTCGAAATAACAAAAAATTTTGTTTAGAAAAGATTTTAATTAGAAGATCCAAAAAATGAATTTAACAAATAAATAATCGAAATACAGAAAATATTCGAGAAATACGTATTTACGGGAACAGGGGTTATAGTAGGCCTTCTGGCACTTCCACCAACTGATGACTCTGATCTGGCGCATATTTTCTTGACATCGACACATGGAACACATCATGCACTTGTGCCAATTCCTCCGGTAGCTCCAGCTTATATGCTGTTTTACCAATCTGCCTCAAAATCCTGTATGGTCCAATGTACCTTGGCGCCAACTTGCCCCCCTTTCCAAACCTAATCACTCCTTTAGTCGGAGACACCTTGAGAAAAATTGCATCTCCAACCTCAAACTCCAAGTCCCTTCGTCGAGTGTCTACATAACTCTTCTGTCGACTCTGAGCTTCGACCAACCTCTTACGAATCAGCTCGATCTTCTCCGATGTCTGCTGCACAATCTCAAGCTCAAACATCTGCCTCTCACCAACTTCATACCAACAAACGGGTGTTCTGCACTTTCTCCCATATAGAGCTTCATATGGAGCCATTCCGATACTCGTATGGTAATTGTTATTATAAGAAAACTCAACCAATGCCAAGTACCTCTCCTAACTGCCCCCAAAATTCATAACACAAGCCCTCGGCATATCCTCCAATACCCAATTCACCATTTTCAGTCTGACCATCGGTTTACGAATGGAAAGAAGTACTGAAATCGGTTCTGATACCCAAAGCTACTTGCAAACCCTTCTAAAACCTCGATGTGAACCTCTCATCCCTATCGGAAACAATCGACATAGGAACTCCATGAAGTCTCACAATCTCATCAATGTACAACTCTGTCAGTTTCTCCAACGAGAGCTACTTGGTCAAACGGTCAACAATAACCCAAATTGAGTCATTGCCCTTCGGACTCATCGGCAACCCTGTGATGAAATCCATTCTGGTATCCTCCCACTTCCATTCTGGAATGGGCAATAGTTATAACAAATCTCCCGGTCTCTGATTCTCTGCTTTAATCTGCTGGCAAGTCAGACACCTTGCTGTTGTGCAATCTAGATACCTAAATAAATAGATAAAACTAGACACAAATTAAAAACCTCGCAAGTGCACGAATCGTTTATAAAAGCGTAGCAATAGCAAGGGTCGATCCCACAGAGATTGTAGACTTTAACTTACCAACCAATAAAAACAATAAGAATCATAAAGAGTTGTTCTAAAGGTTGAAAAGAAATAAAAAGATTAAAACTAAATTAAGAAATGCTGAATCACAAATATTTATTAAGTAGTTGGACTTAGATCTCCACCAATAGTCAATAATGCTAAGTTACCTTCTGAACTTCTTCTTATTACTCATGTTTGTTCCCTTCAAGGGCATGGTATCTACTCCTTAAAGTATTGTTTCCCTAAGCCAAGAATTAGGCATGGTATCTACTCTAATTCGTTTCTTCCCTTAAGTATTTAGCATGGTATCTACTAAGTTGTACTTAAAGAAAACATAAGATCAGTGGAAACGAACAAACACTTGAAGTTCTAGAAGTTGGTATCAGATCTAGATCCTTCAAGTTGATTGAACCAAGAACCCCTAAAGATTCCCTTGTTACAAGTTACGGGCACGAGATACGGGTCGTCTCAATATGCTCATATAACAGATTCAGATTGATGGTATGCAAACTTGATATTCTCAAGTTCTGTATGTCAGTCGACTGGCTGTCACCTCAGTCGACTGCTCTCAGAACTTTGAGAACAAGTTTGATTATCATAAATCTATATCAATTCAATCAGATTCAATCAATAAGTAAAATAGAAGAACTCAGAAGAATATAGCATTACATAACTACGGTTTCAATCACCCAACTATGAAATTAGTTCCACATAATAAGACGTTTATTAATCAATAAGTTCAAATACATGATTAACATAAAAGAAATAGAAAGAGAAGGAATAAACTGATGTAGTTCGGTCAGATAGGTCGGCTGGCTGTCACACAGTCGACCGGCCGTTCTTTTCTTAGTACTTTCTCTCTTTTCTTCTTCTTTGATGCTGATAAAGTGCTTCTTGTTGATGACTCTGGAACTCTGCGATTCGGTGATTCAGGATGCGTGGAAGTCCCCCCCAACTATGCTTCTTGGTTGGTATTTATAGAACACGGCTAGAGAATTAGGGTTTGCCCTTTTCTTTTATAGAAAAACCCTCTTCTTTTATTTATTTCCTTCTTTCTTTGATCTGCGTTTATTTCTTTCTCTTTTCTTCTTTTCTTCCTTATCTGTTCTGATTTGGATTAGATTTGGACGAATCTTCAAATATCTTATCTTTTAACTCTGCCGCCTACCAGTCGACTTGTCTTCGAACCAGTCGACTGTGTTGAGACTTCTGCGTAAACTTGATTTCTCTGTCCAGTCGCCTGTGTGGAAGACTCAGTCGACTGATGCTCTGTAATATTCTGAGTATCATCCTTAAAATCCTGAATCTGCTTCGTTTCGCTGTTTTAAGCTGTTTCCTATGGAAAAGAGAAAATAAGAGTTAAATACTACATATAGAGCTTTTAAATGTCTAATTTCATTAAGATTATTGCTTCTAAATGTGAATAATATTGTGTTCAACAACAAAAACTTGTTGTGCAATCTAGATACCTAAATAAATAGATAAAACTAGACACAAATTAAAAACCTCGCAAGTGCACGAATCGTTTATAGAAGCGTAGCAATAGCAAGGGTCGATCCCACAGAGATTGTAGACTTTAACTTACCAACCAATAAAAAGAATAAGAATCATAAAGAGTTGTTCTAAAGGATGAAAAGAAATAAAAAGATTAAAACTAAATTAAGAAATGCTGAATCACAAATATTTATTAAGTAGTTGGGTTTAGATATCCACCAATAGTCAATAATGCTAAGTCACCTTCTGAACTTCTTCTTATTACTCATGTTTGTTCCCTTCTAGGACATGGTATCTACTCCTTAAAGTATTTTTTCCCTAAGCCAAGAATTAGGCATGGTATCTACTCTAATTCGTTTCTTCCCTTAAGTATTTAGCATGGTATCTACTAAGTTGTACTTAAAGAAAACATAAGATCAGTGGAAACGAACAAACACTTGAAGTTCTAGAAATTGGTATCAGATCTAGATCCTTCAAGTTGATTGAACCAAGAACCCCTAAAGATTCCCTTGTTACAAGTTACGGGCACGAGATACGGGTCGTCTCAATATGCTCATATAACAGATTCAGATAGATGGTATGCAAACTTGATATTCTCAAGTTCTGTATGTCAGTCGACTGGCTGTCACCTCAGTCGACTGCTCTCAGAACTTTGAGAACAAGTTTGATTACCATAAATCTATATCAATTCAATCAGATTCAATCAATAAGTAAAATAGAAGAACTCAGAAGAATATAGCATTACATAACTACGATTTCAATCACCCAACTATGAAATTAGTTCCACATAATAAGACGTTTATTAATCAAGAAGTTCAAATACATGATTAACATAAAAGAGATAGAAAGAGAAGGAATAAACTGATGTAGTTCGGTCAGATAGGTTGGCTGACTGTCACACAGTCGACCGGCAGTTCTTTTCTTAGTACTTTCTCTCTTTTCTTCTTCTTTGATGCTGATAAAGTGCTTCTTGTTGATGACACTGGAACTCTGCGATTCGGTGATTCAGGATGCGTGGAAGTCCCCCCCCCAACTATGCTTCTTGGTTGGTATTTATAGAACACGGCTAGAGAATTAGGGTTTGCCCTTTTCTTTTATAGAAAAACCCTCTTCTTTTATTTATTTCATTCTTTCTTTGATCTGCGTTTATTTCTTTCTCTTTTCTTCTTTTCTTCCTTATCTGTTCTGATTTGGATTAGATTTGGACGAATCTTCAAATATCTTATCTTTTAACTCTGCCGCCTATCCGTCGACTTGTCTTCGAACCAGTCGACTGTGTCGAGACTTCTGCGTAAACTTGATTTCTCTGTCCAGTCGCCTGTGTGGAAGACTCAGTCGACTGATGCTCTGTAATATTCTGAGTATCATCCTTAAAATCCTGAATCTGCTTCGTTTCGCTGTTTTAAGCTGTTTCCTATGGAAAAGAGAAAATAAGAGTTAAATACCACATATAGAGCTTTTAAATGTCTAATTTCATTAAGATTATTGCTTCTAAATGTGAATAATATTGTGTTCAACAAATACCCCCAAACTTAGCTTTTGCTTGTCCTCAAGCAAAAAAATGAATTTATGAACAAGGGGAAAATAATAATACTCTCGATCACCACGAATTCTTATTATGTGAGCATCAACATATAAAAATATAAACAATTTCAGATAAAGTAAAATTAAACATACTCACTTTCTCCAGTGCAATTATTTGTTCATAATCCCCAAACTCAATCATATTTGTCATGCAACTAATGTAGTTATAGTATGCAACTACTCAACCTGTGATTATCCCCTTTTCTCTACTACAAACCGAGTAGCAAACTAGAGTTTTTTTTTTTTTTTTTTAGTCTCTTCTCTAAAGTTGTCACTTGCCTTTTTACGCGAATGCGAAACATTTGTGATGAATCCACCTGGTTACTCAACAAATCACAAACTTTGAGTGCTTTGCATACTCATATTTCAAGTTGCCGTTTGACGTAAAGGTAAACATTGGTGATGAATACCCCTAGTTACTAAGCACTTAAAACATTGGAGTAGATTGACTTATTCATATATATATATTTATATATTTAATGTCTCTATTTACTTAAACTCGATTTAGGACTAAATCAAAGGGAATAATCAACAGAAAAAGCATCACATTTGTTTTTTATGTATAATCGCATGACTCACATAATTTTGTAAGGGAATATGAAACTCAATAATCCTAAAGTAAATAAGTATGCTTACTCATGCTTTATAAGAAATTGTCTATCCTAAAAAATTCAAAAGACTCCATATAACTAAATACCCCCAATACCCCCAAACTTAGATGGAACATTGTCCTCAATGTTTGCACAAAACTTAAAATATAGGTGTGTGTTACCATCGAGTTAGAAGGGAAGAGAATAAAATAAAAGATGAATATAAAAATGAATAACGAAAAGAAAATAACGGGAAAGTGTAAATACTCCCCTGAAAAAAAAATATGGGTTGCCTCCCAATAAGCACTGTGTTTTCTGTCTTCAGCTAGACATGATGAGTTCATGCGATGTATTGAATGATTTGAAGATTCACATCTTCCTCGTGCGGCTCTAGACTCATCTCCATGTAAGGCTTCGCCCTATGCCCATTCACCTTGAATGTTTGATTTTTCTCTTGGCTATGGACCTCCAACGCTCCATGAGGAAAGACTTTTGTAACAGTGTATGGGCCAGACCATCGTGACATAAGCTTGCCTGGAAAGAGTCTTAACCTTGAGTTGTATATTAATACCTTCTGTCCTTCATAAAACTCCTTCCTTGCTAGCTGTTTATCATGGTACAACTTGGTTCTTTCCTTGTACAGTTTTGTATTTTCATATGCGTCGTGCCTTAACTCTTCAAGCTCATTCAGTTGCAACCTTCTTTTGTCACCTGCTTGTTTCATATCAAAATTGAACCTTTTGATGGCCCAATAGGCTTTGTGTTCCAACTCCACTGGTAGATGACAGGCTTTTCCAAAGACCAACCGGTATGGTGACATGTCGATGGGTGTTTTGTAAGCTGTTCGGTAGGCCCATAATGCATTATTCAAGCGCAGCGACCAATCCTTCCTCCTTGTGTTGACTGTCTTTTCCAAAATGCTCTTGATTTCTCTATTGCTAATCTCCACCTGCCCACTAGTTTGAGGGTGATATGGGGTGCCCACCCTATGTGTTATACCATATTTCTTCATCAAAGAAGCAAATGGAAAGTTATTGAAGTGGCTCCCTCCATCACTAATTATTTCCCGTGGTGTACCAAACCTAGTGAAAATGTTCTCCTACAAAAACTTGACAACAACTTTGTGATCATTAGTTTTTGAGGGGACAGCCTCGACCCATTTAGACACATATCCACACCAACAAGAATATATAAATAACCAAATGAGGTAGGAAAGGGACCCATGAAGTCGATTCCCCAAACATCAAAAAGCTCGATTACTTGTATGTTGTGCAGTGGCATTTGATTTCTAGAAGAGATGTTGCCTGTCCTTTGACATTTGTCACAAGTCCTGCAAAAAGAAAAAGCATCTTTGAATACTTTAGGCCAATAAAATCCAGATTGTAATACCTTGAGTGCTGTTCTTTTTGGTCCAAAATTTCCTCCACATGCATATTGGTGGCAATGTTGTAGAATACTTATTTGCTCTTCTTCTGCCACACATCTTCTTATAATTTGATCAGGGCAAAATTTGAACAAATAAGGATCATCCCAATAATAGTGTTTGCACAAGGCCACCAGTCTCTTTCTTTCTTGACTTGTCATACCTGGAGGGAAAACATGAGCAGTGAGATAATTTACAATATCTGCAAACCATGGAAAATATGCGCAGTGAGATACCAGTCGACTGGTCCTGTTACCAGTCGACTGTCCCGGTGATATGTTTATTTCAAATAGGTGTTCATCCGGGAAATTCTCATTAAGTGGGAGAATTCTTTCTTCCTCATGCAGTAGTCTGGACATGTGATCTGCCACAACATTGTCACTTCCTTTCTTGTCTCTAATCTCAAGATCGAATTCTTGAAGCAACAGCACCCATCTGATCAACCTAGGCTTAGCATCCTTTTTAGCAAACAAATATCTCAAAGCAGCATGGTCAGTGAAAACAATAACTTTAGAACCAATTAAATATGATCTAAACTTCTCTACAGCAAAAATAACAGCTAACATTTCTTTTTCAGTAGTAGAATAATTTAGCTGTGCATCGTTTAAAGTTCGAGAAGCATAGTAAATAACATGGGGTACCTTATTGATTCTTTGACCTAAAACAGCTCCTAAAGCATAATCACTTGCATCACACATGAGCTCAAAAGGATGGCTCCAATCTGGTGCCATGACAATAGGTGCAGATATGAGAAGATTTTTCAATGTAATAAAAGCAGTTGTGCACTCTTCTGTCCATGCAAACTCAACATCCTTAGCCTAACAAATCACAAAGGGGTTTGGAGATTTTTGAGAAATCTTTTATAAATCTTCTATAGAACCCTGCATGTCCAAGAAAACTCCTAACACCCTTGACTGTGGTAGGGGGAGGTAGTTTTGATATGATGTCAATTTTTGCCTTGTCTACCTCTATGCATCTTTTTGACATTACATGTCCCAACACAATACCTTGTTGTACCATAAAATGGCACTTTTCCCAATTCAGCACTAAATTGCATTCTTCACATCTTTTAAGCACAAGCTGCAAATGGTTAAGGCATTCATCAAAACAAGATCCAAAAACACTAAAATCATCCATAAATACCTCGATGAACCTTTCCACCATGTCTGAAAATATACTCATCATGCATCTCTGAAATGTAGATGGTACATTGCACAATCCAAAGGGCATTCTCCTGTATACAAAAGTACCAAAAGGACATGTAAAAGTGGTCTTTTCTTGATCTTCTAGAGCAATAGCAATTTGATTATAGCCACTATAACCATCTAAAAAACAATAATGACTATATCCTGCTAATCTTTCTAACATTTGATCAATAAAAGGAAGAGGGAAGTGATCTTTCCTGGTTTCGTTATTCAGCTTCCTGTAGTCAATGCATACCCTCCATCCTGTAGTCACTCTTGTCGGGATAAGTTTATTTTCTTCATTCTTCACCACTGTGACTCCACTTTTCTTAGGCACCACATGTATAGGACTTACCCATTTGCTGTCTGAGATGGGGTAGATGATGCCAACATCTAGCAGCTTCAGAATCTCTGCTCTTACAACTTCTTTCATGTTTGGATTAAGCCTTCTCTGTGCCTCCCTGCTTGGTTTTGCGTTGTTTTCAAGGAGGATTCTATGCATGCATTTGGATGGACTTATTCCCTTGATGTCTGCTATGGTCCATCCTATTGCGCTTTTGTGTTCTCGTAATACCCTCAGCAATTTTTCTTCTTCCTGTGCACTCAGGTTCGCAGCAATTATCACAGGTAGCGTCTGGTTCTCGCCCAAATATGCATGCTTCAAATGGTCGGGCAGCTGCTTAAGTTCTATGTCTGGAAATCTCGGTACAGTCGACTACCCCTTGACATCAGTCGACTTGTTCTGTTCGCCAGTCGCCTGATCTGAAGAAACGCAAATATTATCAGACACCAATTTTTCAAAGACAGGTGCAGGCGTACCTGAATATGACTTTGGACTTTTAGGGTGGTGTACTGTCTCTGCAATCCTCTGGTCATCGTGTTCCTGTTCAACATTAGACGAAGTTATAGATTGTGTAATTGCAGCTTGTAGTGGTTCAATGCTATGTACCTGAAATGTTTGATCAACAATCTCCTGTACCACATCAACATTATAGCATTCATGGTCATCATGTGGTAATTTAAGTGTATCAAACATTTTAAATTCAACTTTTTCTCCATTTATTTTCATACTTATAGTACCCTTTTTAACACAAATTTTTATATCAGCTGTACTCATAAAGGGCCTACCTAGGATGATCGGTAGAGACGATGGCATTGAAGATTCCTCCATATCTAACACAACAAAATCAGCAGGCAAAATAAAATCGTTTACCTGAACTAGGACATCTTCCAAAATACCTCTAGGTCTTTTGATGCTGCGATCTGCCAATTGCAAAGTGATGGATGTTGGTTTGAGTTCCCCCAATCCTAGCTTTTCGTAAACAGAGTAAGGAAGAAGATTGATGCTTGCGCCCAAGTCTAGGAGTGCCTTTTCAAAGAAGTGTTCACCAACCCTGCAAGGAATAGTGAAACTACCTGGATCCTTCAGTTTAGGAGGTAATTTTCTTAATAGTACAGCGCTCACTTCCTCTGTCAAAGCCACATCTTCCTTAACCTGAAATGTTCTTTTGTGAGTACAACAGTCTTTCAAAAATTTGGCATACGAAGGAATTTGTTTAATAGCATCAAGTAGGGGGATATTAATTTCTACCTTTTTGAGAGTTTCAAAGATGTCAGATAAATGTTGTTCTTTCTTTTTATTGACTAACCTTTGAAGGAATGGTGGCGAAACTGTCCTTTCTATTTCACTTACCTCGTTGGAACCCAAAGCTTTTGATGGTTGTGCTTCTAATTCGTCTGTGTGTGTTCCAACCTTGCGGTCAATTATCTTACCATTTCTTAGGGTTGTCACTGATTTGAGCTGTTCTTGGCCTCCAGGGTTTGGTATGGTTTGGGAAGGGAGTTCTCCTGCCTTCCGCTCGCTCAATTCTTTTGCAATCTGACCCATTTGTGTTTCCAATTTCTGAATTGCTTGCCCTTGTTGGTTGTTTGTTTGATGTTGTTGTGGGAGCAATTGAAGAACGGTCGATTTAAAATCCAACTTCTTTTGTTCTTGGACTGGCCTATCAAACCCACTTCCCATTTGGAAGTTCCTGTGCATGTCCTTGTGTGAATTGAGTTCCTTGATTATTTTGATTATTGCTCCATGAGAAATTTGGATGGTTCCTCCACCCTGGATTGTATATGTTTGAGAAGGGATTGTTCTTTGGTGGAAACACTCCTCGACCTACATAGTGTGCATGCTCCTGATCTGTGAAAGAAGACATGAGACATGTATCAGTTGTATGATCTAAATGAGAACAAATTGCACACATTTCATTTGTTTGATTTTTAACTCCTCCCATTGTTGACATTGCATTAACAAGCATATCAATTTTCTTATTCATGTTTACCATTTCTAATTGAATGTTATTGCTATTAGAAATTTCGTAAACTCCCTGTTTTTTGGAAGGGCCCCTCCTTGTTGAGAATTGTTGTGAATTCTCGCTGAGTTCTTCAAATAGTTCAATGGCCTCTTCACCGCTTTTCCTCATTAAGATCCCGTTGCACGCTGAATCCACAATTGTCTTGTTAGTATCATTTAAACCTTCATAAAATGCTTGTACCTGATCATCTTTAGGCATGTTGTGTGTAGGACATTTGAGAAGTTTGTTCTTGAAATCCTTCCATGCTTCGAAAAATAAATCTCCATCCCTTTGTTGGAAGAGTTGAATCTCCCTTTTCAGTTGTTTGGTCTTTTGGGCTGGAAAGAATTCTTTTAAGAACTTTGTCGCCAATTGCTCCCATGAGTTTATTGATCCTGGTTCCAAAGAATTATACCATAGTTTAGCGTTAAGTTTTAAGGAAAAAGGAAACAAGATTAACCTGATTTGTTCAGGGGTAAGCCCTTGGACGCTTTGTGTCCTGCAAAGATCGAAGAAATCTTGTAGATGGAGATGAGGCTCTTCATCTGGCTTGCCACTAAAGTGGGGAACCATGCTAAGTAACTGAGGAGATAGATGCATGTTCCCTGTGACATTAGGTTGATACGCAATGCAGGAAGGTTGCTCAATGTTCTTAGGCGTGAATTTGTCCTGCATTGGTACTCGATTGGTTATTTCTTCCGCCATTATTGCTCGTGAATTGAGTCTCTGTGCAGTCGTCTGGTTTCGTGCAGCAGTCGACTGGTTGGTCGCAGTCAGTCGACCTAATCTGTGCAAAGTGCGTTCTGTTTCTGCGTCAATTGGTAGTAGCTCTGGACGAAGTGATCTCCTTCCGTGCATCCACCAAAATCCTGTAACCTAAAAGAAAAATACTTAGTAATAAAATTAAAAGAAAAATAAAAACTTTCTACTGATCTGTAAGTTAAAATACTAGACAATCCCCGGCAACGGCGCCAAAAACTTGTTGTGCAATCTAGATACCTAAATAAATAGATAAAACTAGACACAAATTAAAAATCTCGCAAGTGCACGAATCGTTTATAGAAGCGTAGCAATAGCAAGGGTCGATCCCACAGAGATTGTAGACTTTAACTTACCAACCAATAAAAAGAATAAGAATCATAAAGAGTTGTTCTAAAGGTTGAAAAGAAATAAAAAGATTAAAACAAAATTAAGAAATGCTGAATCACAAATATTTATTAAGTAGTTGGGCTTAGATATCCACCAATAGTCAATAATGCTAAGTCACCTTCTGAACTTCTTCTTATTACTCATGTTTGTTCCCTTCTAGGACATGGTATCTACTCCTTAAAGTATTGTTTTCCCTAAGCCAAGAATTAGGCATGGTATCTACTCTAATTCGTTTCTTCCCTTAAGTATTTAGCATGGTATCTACTAAGTTGTACTTAAAGAAAACATAAGATCAGTGGAAACGATCAAACACTTGAAGTTCTAGAAATTGGTATCAGATCTAGATCCTTCAAGTTGATTGAACCAAGAACCCCTAAAGATTCCCTTGTTACAAGTTACGGGATTCCCTTGTACAAGTCTGCCACATTCCTCTTCATACCTTACCACCAAAAGTGTTGTTTGATGTCCTTGTACATCTTTGTGCCTCCAGGATGCGCTGACAATAAGGTACTCTGTGCCTCCTACAAGATACTCTCCCTCAAATCTGCATTCTCCGGAACACACAACCTCTCAACCATCCATACAACTCCATCTTGGACACGGAACTCTGATAACTTGCCTTCGGAAACCTGCTGCAACATCCTCTGAATCTCTGCATCTGATATTCATATCCCTCCATAATCTGCTCCCTTAAAGAAGGTTGCAACCTCAATTGAGCCAAAGATGCTCCCAAACCCTGTAGTACCACCTTGATACCTACCTGATCAAACTCTGCTGCCAATTCTCTCTGAGTAGTAATCAAACTCGACAAACTGCTCTTCCGACTAAGCCCATCGGCCACCACATTCGTCTTGCCTAGATGATACTTGATCTCAGGACGAATCTCTTCCAACACTTCCAACCACCTTCTCTGTCGAAGATTCAGATCCTTCTGCTGATAAATGTACTTCAGGCTCTTGTGGTCGGTATACATGTTGACCTTCTGTCCATATACATAATGCCTCTACTACTTCAAGGCAAAGATAATAGCTGCGAATTCCAAATCATGCGTCAGATAGTTCTTCTCATGCGGACGCAACTGCCTCGAACCATATGCAATAACCTTCCCTTCTTGCATCAAGACGCACCCCAAACATCTCAGTGATGCATCACTGAAGATATCATAGTCATTCCCAGCTTTGTGGCAAAGCTAAGATAGGCGCAATCGTCAACCTCTCCTTTAGCTCAAGGAAACTCACCTCACACGTATCAGTCCAAGTGAATGCCACTTCCTTCCGAGTTAACCCTGTCAAAGGTACTACGATCTGTGCATAGCCCTGAATGAATCTCCTGTAGTACCCAGCCAAACCCAAGAAGCTCCTGACTTCCTTTACTGTCGTTGGCTTGGGCCAATTCTTTACTGCTTCAACCTTCTGAGGATCGGTGGCCACTCCCTCCTTAGAAAGGATATGACCAAGGAATGCTACCTCAAACTTCCAAAACTCACACTTCGACAGCTTGGCAAACAAGTTATGCTCCGTAACTTCTTCAATACCTCTGCCAAGTGCTTAGAGTGCTCTTCCTCCGACTTCGAATATACCAGAATATCATCAATGAATACTACCACAAAGGAATTAATAAATGGCCGCAAAATCTGATTCATCATATTCATAAACACTACCGGCGCATTCATCACTCCGAATGGCATCACCAAAAACTTTTAGAGTCCATGACGAGTCCTGAAAGCTTTCTTGCTCACATCTTCCTCCTTAACTCGAAGCTGATAATACCCTGATCGTAGATTAATCTTCGAAAACACAGCTGCTCCCCGAAGCCTATCAAACAGATCATCAATCCGTGGAAGCAGATACTTGTTATGAATAGTCACCCTGTTTAACTCCCGATAGTCAATGCAAATTCTCATTGACCCATCCTGCTTCTTCACTAACAACACTGGTGCTCCCCCGGCAAAGAACTTGGCCTGATGAACCCCTTACTCAATAATTCCTCAATCTGCTTCTTAACATTATCCTGTTTTACAGGTGCCATCCTGTACAGAGCCTTAGAAATTAGAGCAATTTCCGGCTGAACAATAATGAAGAACTCAACATCTCGTTGCGGCGGCAACCCCTACAGATCTTCTAAGAATACCGTAGAAAAATCCCTGACAACTGGAATGCTTCTGACTTCATTTGGAATCATCAACTTAGATATAATTGCAGCCACTTTCGGGTTCTTCTTCTTCCCCTGAAAAGTCACTGCGGGACCTCCTGGTGCTTTCACTAACACCTCTTTCTTCTTGCATTCAATTGTGGCATCATATATAGCCATCCAATCAATGCACATGATCACATCCACACCCATGACTTGCAATTCAATGAGATCAATGCCAAATAATCTCACACCAATCTCGATATCACAGCCCTCGTAATACCGATCAGCAATCAATTCTTCCCCTGATGGTGTTGCCACTGACAAGACTCTGCTTGGAAATACCTTAGGTTATACACCTAAAACTTTAGCAAAATTGGGTGATACAAATGTATGTGAAGAACCAGTATCAAATAAAACTTTTGCTTTTATTCCATTAATCAAGACAAATCCTGTTACATGAAGAATGATACTCAAATCTCTAATTTATTCTTAAACAAAGTTTTACTTAATACATCAAATAAATGAATTTAAAATTCTTGCATACCCTGGATCATATCCTCTGAGTTAGCCACATCTTCCTCAGTTAATGTGAACACTCGCCCCTGCCCCTGAAATTTGCCTCCGCCTACACCTTCCTTCTTCAACTGCGGACAGTTTGGTCTGATATGCCCTTCACGACCACACTGATAACAAGCCCGCGCCTTAGGTGGCTTGGTGCATGCTGACTGATAGTGGCCTGCCTCTCCACAGTTGAAATAAGTCACTTCTTGAATTGCGGGTGCCTTCTGCTTTGGCCTACTGAACCTGCCCTGCTTCACTAGGAACTTCTTCCTGCTCTGACTTGCTGCTGGCCTCTTGTTCCTGTTCCAGGTCTACTGCTTCTTCTAGAAATGATCCATATCTTCTTCTTTCATAGCTGCTCTCCTGACTAGCTTATCAAACCTTCTGATGCCCAACGGTATCATCCACGACCTCAAATTCGGCCTTAAGCCCTGCTTGAATTTTTTGACCTTCTTCGCTTCATCAACTATCAGCTCCGGTGCATACCTTGACAACTGGGCAAACTTAGTCTCATATTCGTGCACTGACTTGCTGCCATGCTACAGATTCAAGAATTCCGTTGCCTTCTTCTCTTAAATATCCAGAGGAAAGAAAGGATCCCTGAACTCCTCCAGGAAAGCCTCCTAAGTCACTTGTTGATCCCCAAAAGTCTTCTTTACTAACTGCCACCATACGCCAGCATCCTTTTCTAACTGCATTGTAGCCAATTTCACCTTATTAGCTGCTAAGGTTTCCAAAACTTCGAAGACCATCTCCATCTATCTAACCCAATCATCAGCCTCATTTGGATCAGACTGCCCCTAAAAATGGGCGGCTTCATCCACTTGAAGGACTCGACCGGCTTAATTGGATGAGCATTAACAAGCACTGGTCCAGCCCCTTGATTCTGATTCTGGTTCTGAGCCATGTTAGCTGCCATGAACGTGTTCAAGGTCTGATACACTCTAGCAATTTCAGTCTCAGGATCAAGTCCAGCCCCATGGGAACTCTCAGCCCCATCACCATTTCCACCATTCCTGATCTTGGGTCCTGCCATTATACTGAATACTACAAAATGAGGAAAAAGTTAGAGCATCACAATACAATTCATATTCACATCAATACCCCAGGCAATGCCTCAATCATACCCCAAACCATAACATCTTATTTTAATTCTATGTGATACTCACACTCTAATGTTCGCACCTCAAATTAGAGTGTGAGTATATAATCTCTGTAGCACCTCAAATTTCCAATATAATATCTCAGAAATACGTGGCACATTTCTCAGCATCTACCTCAATGAAATAGTAAACATAGCCAAACATAGATAATTTTAACTTTTATTACATCAAATCTTTACATAGCACGGCAGAAAATAAACACCTTGAATTACACAATTTCTTTCTTTTACAATACATTCTTTTACAATTTGCCTAAGCCATATTTTCATTCTACCACATGTATCCAAATCCCACGCTATAGGTACCTACCTATAAAACATGAGGCTAGAGATAACCCTAACCCCAAAAACTATAGGGGTCATCCATAACGGTGTGAGTGACATCAAAAGGAATACAATATAAATGAAACATAAAGAATAAAGTCATGATCAACACATTCTCACAGTAGTAACACATGGATAACGAATTAAGGATAAATAATGCATGAAAACATCTAGTGAAACTAGGCTAAGTGTCAAGTGTAGGAAAACAGAAAACAAACATGCATAAAACCAACTCAAGAAAACACAAATACAATATGATGACTCTCTAATGCATACTTGTCGGATTCTATGCATTCCATACTACATAGGTCCGATGCAAGCCCTTACCGTTCTTCACTTTATAGGGCTAGATCCCTCGTTATGCAACTTGTAATACCCCAGATTTTAAATAATGCTTTTAAGATTAATAAGTGAATTAAAATGATTATTGGTGATTTAATAAATATTTTTATGAAATTTACCTTTTTACACGTGCAAATATTTTCTTCGGAAGTTCAAAGTCAGAAATTATTCTGGGGAAGCCCATTATTTATTATTAGATATTATTTGTGAATTTTCTGAATTTTTTGATAATTATTTGACCTATTTGCAAATATTACAAAAGGAGAGACTTTTGTGCAAAATTATCACTTGGAGTGAAAACTCCAGATTTTCGGATTTTTGGGCTGGGCATGATGCCTAGTCAACTCAGAGGTAAAGAGTTTACTTTTTGTTTTGATAAATTTGGATTATTTTGCAAGTTTTGATAAAGAATGGTCTTTTTGCAAAATTGCCACTTAAAGGGCAAAAAGTACAATTTCGTTTTCTAGGTTTTTAAAATAGTGCCGACCAATATTAGGGTAGTTGTTTTTGTTTTTTTTTAAATCTCAATTAATTTGGTTTTATCTAATTTTCAAGTATAAGGATTTATATATGTAAAGATATATTCAAAAGAAATATTTTGCAAATCTATTCACAAACCCTAGATACCCTATTTTCGGCCAATATAAGGTGAGGTGCAGCCGTTTCTTTGCTGCACTACACAAAGGGATTTCTTTATTATTATTTTTCTTGGAGTTTCAAAGTGAGGATCTTGGTTTTCTTGCGAAAGGAGGGATTTTCTTATTTCTTTATTATCTTCGGTTGATTCTTCAATAAGGTGAGTGACATATGTTTATTTTCTTATTGTTCTATGCATGTTGTATGTGATGATTTGTCTATTAGAAAGCATGTTAGATAATGGTATGAAGATATAGTGAATTTTGATGAGTAGATGAACTAAAAAAAATTGAATCTTTTCATGAAACCTATGCTTTGATGATTAATACTTCATGTAGATGAATTGAGATTGTTAAAGAACTCAATAGGTATCTTGAGTAGGTTGTTTTCTTTCATATGCTTGCTGTTTTGATTTTATTATAATGAGTTACATAATGATATTGTACAAAAGTGAACAAAAGTGGATTCATACTATGTATATACTACATATGTTCTGTTTGGGGGTTTCGTTGAGTAAAAACTTGATGAATGATCGTTATAATTACTTATATTCATGAGTAAACTATTGTGAGTGAGAGTATATGAGTTTAATGGATCATAAGAAGGGTTATTGAATTAAAAAGATCAAGTTTTGAAGTTGGATTTGGATAATCAGATTTCGGGTCTGATGGAGTTTGGCCGAAAATCTGATTTTTGTGAATTTGTGAAGTTTCGATGGATTTCTGAGTTGTTTGTTACTGAGTTTAATTGAGAACATTATATTACATACATACCATGAATTCTTGATGTTTACTAATACAAATATGCACACATACACTTATATACATATATATGCATATGAACACCATTTCACTGTTTTGGAGATATTGTGTATTTTGTGAAGTTTTGATTTGAATCTTGATTATTTTTATACTGAGATTGTTTGAACATTTTACTAACTTTAACTGATGAAATTTCGAGGTTTTAACTGATGCAATTATACTCAGATGCACACCTACATCTATATATGCACTGTTTTGAAGATTTTAACCAAATTTGCTCTTGTATGATCTTAATGCAATTTTGATGTATTTTATAGACTCCTATATGTTTTACAAGTCATATTTTAGCATCTCAGAAAATTGGTTTCTCAAATTTACAATTTTACAAAGAACTATGCATGTATCAGTAAAACATGCACGAAATTTCAAAACTACAGTCTGTTGGAATTTACAGTCGACCGCTTCGCTTTTGAACTGAAGACAGCAGTCGACTGTCAGTTCTTGGGTTTCGAATTTTTGCAGGACAGTCGACCGACTTAGGGATGGCAAGTGGGCTGGGTCAACCGGCGACCCGCCCGCGACCTGCCCGTTGAACCCAGCCCATGAGAGCGTTTGGCGGGTTCGGGTCGAACCCGTGAACAGTAATGGGTCGACCCTGGTCACGTAAATAGCGAATCTAACCCGTACAACCCGTCCCGCAAACTCGTTATTGTTCATCCGACCCATATGCACCGTTGGACCCGTTCATGTCGAACGTTCGGCCCGTCACGGGTCGACCGTTGACCCGCGGGTCAACCGAGCCGTTGGGGGGGGGGGGCGGCACTGTACAACAAAAACGACATTATAGCCGTTTTTTTTGGATTTGTTGGTTTTTTTTGGTTTTTTGTTGATTTTGAGCCTATAAATACCCCCCAAAACCCCATCAAAAATTTCACTCCTTACTCTCTTACTCTCTTTACTATTATAACTCATTTCTAAGGAATTTTTCAAAAATTCAAGTATTCAACAAGCAAGTATTCAAGGCACCGCATATACACGATCAATTTCCGATCGTATCGAAATCAATTCTTCAACTCTTCAACTCTCTTCCAACTCCAAGTGATCAAGTCGTCAATTCTCCTTCTTATTCCGGAATCGCTTATTTCTAGTTCTACTTCTATTCTTATTTTAACGGTTTTTTTAATATACGCGTATCCACGGTGAATGGTATCAAAATTTCATACCTCTCTCGTTATTTTATTTTTATGTTGTAGTTATAATTATTGTTGGTTTTTTGATCTTCTCTATCTCAACCCTTCTTGTTTTTTAGATTTTTTTTAAAATTCACCGTTCCTACATTGTGTAGTTTTTTTCACATACATTAGTACATTACTACATTATGTCTAGATCACGCGGTAGCGGTCATAGCGGGCAAGATTCCTCCTCCTCTTCCCGTAGGCCACCAATTGTCTCAATTAGTGAGCCCGTCCAAGAGTACCATGATCCTACTACCCAACAATGGGGTGCACACGACGAGTTTGTAGGTGACATACAAGTAGAATAAGAACAAAAACAACAACAACCAACCGAAACCACACAACCCCGTAGTAGTAGGAAAAGTAGAGGAGAAAGTAGTGATTGGCATAAGTTTTACGATTATATCCCGGACGAACAAACTCCAGGTATAGACTTGAAAGTTTGTAAAACATGTTCTAAAATATACAAATTCAAGAGGGGTGACGGCACCGGTACAATTAGTATACACATCCAACATAACTATAAAGAACTTCTTGCTAACCTACTCGGCCAACAAAAAATCAACCTAGGACCGGTTTAGTGGATACCCACCCTTATGTTCCCGATCTTGTTCGTCGGGAAATGGCCCGATTAGTCATAAAGGAAAAGTTACCATTTTCCTATCCCGAGAGTAGGGACTTGGAAAATTTTAACCAAACGGCCTTAAAACCTCATTTTAGAAGAATTCCGAGAAATACTTGTAAATCGGATTGTTTTAAAATATACATCGAAATGAAGGACGCTTTAATTGCAATTTATGGAGTTTAACTTGTAGAGTTAGTTTAACTTTGAATTGTTGGACGGGTGTCAACAATATTCCAATGATGGGAATAACCTGTCATTGGATCGACAATGATTGGATTCTTCAAAAAAGAATCATATCACTTGCGGCGTTGCCGTATCCCCATAGTGGCACTGAAATAGCAAACCGTATTTTAAAAATTTGTAATGTTTTTCATATTTGCGATAAAATTATGTGTATTAGTTTTGATAATGCATCTAACAACAATGTAGCAATTACTACTTTAAAATCCGTATTAAACCCTCCATCTGACAATATTTTTCATGTTAGAATTGCATGTCATATTATAAATTTATGTGTTCAAGATGCATTAAAAATAGCTGATCCATATATAATTAAAATTGGAAATTGTGTACATTTCATTGCATTAAGTCCAAGCGTATTACAAGAATGGAAAGCTTGGTGTAGGCTTAAAAATGTACATTTTAGAAAATTTCCAAAGGATGTTAGACACCTGATGGAATTCTTCTTTTGATTTACTACATGTTACCGAATATAAAGCAGTTGTAAATGATTTTTGTATCACATTTCATATGCCAAAATTTGAAATTATTCTGACCGATTGGTATTATGCCGAAGCTTTGTTGAAATTTTTAGAACCGTTTAAAACCGCAACTTAAAAATTTTCAAAAACATATGAATCTACTTCTAGTAGCATTTTTTATTTCATTAGTTAGCATGATGCAAACATTTAACGAAATGTTAAATGATACCAATGTTGGTGAGATTGTAAAACCTGCATACAAAAAATTTTTGAAGTATTATTTTCCTCCTCCTATGTTGATTTATGTTGCTGCCGTTATGGATCCTCGTATCAAATTAGAAGGTACGAAGAGTTTGATTGAAATATTTTTTGCATTACTTGAGAAAAATGTAGAATTAGTAATTGATTGCGCTTCTTTTTTAGTTCAGTTTAAATCTACATTAAATAACTTGTATGATTATTATGATAAACGTTTTGCTTCTAGTAGTATAACTTCTGTAGTTAGTTCTTCTTATGATACTTCTAAAGGTAAGGGTAAGAGTAAATTTGATGATAGAACATTTAATTTACTTGAACAAATTCAATCAAAAAAACTTAGGACTAATCAACCAAATGAATTAAATTGGTTTAACCAACAAGATTCTGAGCCTTCTTCTTCTCCACTAGATATTTTACAATGGTGGAAAGACCATAAATACACTTTTAGTATTCTGTCAATTATGGCTAAAGATTTACTAACTCCTCCTGTCTCTATAGTTGCTTTTGAAAGTGCATTTTCTTCAAGTGGCAGAGTTTTAACTGATTACAGGAATCGCTTGAAGCCCGACACGTTAGAGATGCTCGTTTGCACAGAAGACTGGTTGAAGGCTGAAGATAGGACACAAGGAAAAGCACTATCAACGTCCACAAGTGGGAGCAACTCGCCGGAAGAACAACAATAACAATAATAGCTTTGCTTGTAATAACAACTCGACCGACACGTTAGAAATTGTATTATATCTTTGCTTGTTATGTTAAATTAGAAAAATTGGAGTCAATTAAAATTGTATATAAGAAATATGTTAGTACATAAAACATATTTGTGAATTGAATTCTTCATTTCATTACAAATTGTGAAAATTGTATAACTTAAATTCATATGAATAATATTTCAATATTTTTTGCCAATTTCACTCTTTCAATCTTATTATTATTATTACGATTTTTAATGTTTATTAGTATTATACTATTATTAGTATTATTATTATTATTAATATTTTAATTTAAAAACTTTAAAATATTAATTAAAAAAATCCTAACTATCTAAACGGGCCAACCCGACCCGATCCGGGTTGGACCCTAAAGGGTTCACGGGTTGGGCGGGTCGCCTAAAATAACTTTAGGCCCGGCCCGGCCTGGCCCGACTAAGTCGCTAAACCGGCCCTGGCCCGACTAAGTCGCCAAACCAGGCCCGAACCCGCCCAAGTCAAGGTCCAACTCGGGCGGGTTCGACCTGGCCCTGGCCCGTTAGATCCGAATGCCAACCCTAGACCGACTATTTTCGACAGTCGACTGTCATTGTTCTGGCTGATGGGTTTTCTTGAGTTTCGAGTTTTTGCAGGACAGCCGACTGTTCATTTTCGACAGTCGACTGTCATTGTTCTAGCTGATGGGTTTCTTCAGTTTTCTGATGTTTTCTTTAAACGATTGGTTATTCGATATTATGGATTATTAATCTACTATTTTAAATGAAGTTTTGATACAGATTACCATATTTTACAGGAAGTTATATTTTGTTTATAATAGAATTTAAATTACATTCCTATGACTTTATAAAGAGAGATATGTGGTTTTCAAAGGAATTGATGTTTTGTGATATTCTATGACTTAAAAATATGATTTCTACTATTTAATGGATTTAAGATTTTTAATTAAATTCTGGAATTTCATGAGTACATTAAATGGATTTGGATTTTGTCGATTTCTTATTATAATCGTTTTGATGATGAATTTATGAGTTTTATTGAAAGTTTTGGTATTGATGGTTGAGTTATGAGTCTTTAGAGATTGAGTGGGGCCTTAGCTACCGGCGGTTGAGATCTTGGTTGTTGTTCAGTTGATTTAAGCCCGGTAGGGTACACCAACTTTAAGAGATTCGCAATCTATTAAACAATTAATTAACTTAACAAGATAAGGGCATGCACTAGATGGTGATAAGATGAAATGAGAACATGGGTTATGGACCTCAGTATGGCCTGCAGTGTGAGATAATCCCCGGAATTATCGAGGTTTGAGTGAAATAGTCTCCGGAATTACCTGCGGTGCGTGATTGATCTCTGAAATTATCAGGGTCAAGGCGACACTCATAGGGTATTCGTGTGATGAGGCGCCATAGCTTGCGGTGTGGGGTATTCTCGAAGATTCCCAGGTGTGAGGGAAATAATCTCTGGAATTAACTGTGGATAGAGATTGACCTCCAAAATTATCGAGGCATGGGCTAATACTCACAGTTTATCTAGATCTCATAGTAGTCATCGTAGTAGGATTAGTTACATAACGGAGGATTAAACCCTATCAAGTGGAGAACGATAAGAGCTTGCACCGGACCTATGTAGAGTGGGATGCATAGAATCCGATAAGTATGCATTAGAGAGTCAGCATATAGCATTGGTGTTTTCTTGACTTGGTTTTATACATGTTATTTTCTGTTTCCCTATACTCGACACTTAGTTTAGTTTCACTTGATGCTTCCATGTTTTATTTATTGTTATTTCTTATTCCATTCATTATTAATATTGATACATGTTGTTTATGACTCTATACCTTATGTTTTATTTATGTTGCACTTCCTTTATGTCACACACACTGTTATGGCTGTGTAACCCCTGTTTTTCATTTTTGTGTATTTTGACTGTATTTTTCATTTTTGGTGTATTTTTTTTCTCTTTTTTTCTGAATCGTATATTGGATTTGTTTTCAATATATATTCGTTTTATTTCATTTTGAGCTCCTTGTGTTTGATTGATTCTCTTTTATCTCGTTTTTCGTCGTGTTGATCTTTTCCTCATTTGTTTGGTCTCGTTATGCTCTATTTTATTTTTCTTGGTGTTGTGGTGGTGTTTTGGTTGTATTTTCCTAATCCCATTATTTTGATCCCTAACAAGATTTTCAAAAGCCATAGAATTCAATCCTATTTGTATTCCTATATTTTTTAATTGACCCAATATCCAAAACCCATTGTAAACCTATTACTAGCTACTAATACCCAATACCCATTAGCCCACATCTAATCCTATATATACCCTAACTCTCTCTCCCGAAACCCTAATCCTAACTCCTAAAACCCTAGCCTCCATCTCTCTCTCTCCCTCTCTCCTTCCTGGCTTTCATACCCGAGCCCCTCACTAACCCGACCAGTCTTCATCTACCAGGCCGACCACCTCCAGCCTACCCCACATCCCACTCCAGCCATCCATCAACACCCCAAGCAGAGCCCCCTTGCTCCATCCCTTATTGCCGATCACCAAACCAACACCACCATCAAGTCTTGCACCCTATTACCCTAGTACTCTCTATTTGCGGTATTTTCAAAGTGGGCTCTAGCCACTTTGATCGTCGTGCGCGTTGGAAGTTTCGATTGTGAGAAGATTTCGCTCATTTTGCTTGGATTCGCAGATTTAGCGGATTATCGTTCGTGGGTTTTGCTTCGATTCGTGTTTGCATCGCTCTTGATCTCCAAATTAAGGCAAGTAACTTGTACTCCAATTCATTAGTTTGATGCAAGTACCAAAGTTCACCTATAGTGTAGTTGGGTCTAGAAATAACCTTTGATTGTGTTTTCCTTGATGAGTTTTGTCTCTATTGTGATATTTTGGCCATAGAAGACTCACGACACCAATCTTGACATGAAATAACATAGGAATCGCCCGTTCTTGATTTTAGACGTGTATGTGATACTTGTGTGCAAATTCGTGTTTTATTGATACCCATGTGAAATAATAGACGTGGACATGTTAATAAACATAATTCATGATGTTTAAACACTTGGTAGGCTTTATTTCAAGTTTGGATAAGTTTGGATCAATATTCTTGAATCTATGTTGTTTTTGTGCTTGAGGGTGAAATCTGTATTTTCTGGATGTTCTGTTTTATTTGCTGTTTTCGATTGTGCTACAGTTAGTATCTTGATTTCGGTATAAAACATGAGTTTTATATAATTTCGTCTATTTTCAAACCCCTCTAAACTTGCTTGATTTTGATTTCGTATGACTGAGTTATGACTGTTTTAGTACAGGGGTGTCGCTCTTTTCCAGATTCTGTTATTCGTTAATTTTGTTAACAAACTATTTTCAAGAACCACTCTATACATATTATTTTGATCCAATATTTTGGTCAGTGTTCCTTTATTAAGTTAGCGATTACCCAGAATTTTGGTGAATTTTATTGATAATTTTTATCTGATGTTCCGTGCTTGTTTATAAAATCTATACGTGCTGTATTTTGCTCGCTGTTCTGTAAAGAACCTTATTTTCACTATGATTACTTTTACTGTATGAAAATTGTTTGTGAAATGTGAAAGTTAGTGAATTCTATCTATTTTCATATCCCTTTGGCGGAATTGGATTTCGTTTCACTGGTTGCGATATTTCTTAGTTTTTGTACAACAGTGTTGGGAATTCCAGATTTGCCAAACTATATTTTCGTGATGTTTCTTATTTTTGATGACTTATCTATTTTTCCTAGAAAATTCTGAAACTCAATATTTTGATTCTGGACATATAGGAGAATGCCCCAGATTTTTCGTGAATTCATTTAATATGTTTTCATGCTGTTTTCATGCTCTTGAATTCGTTTTCTTGATTTCTGGCTGAACCTAATTTATGTATTCAAATTAGTTTTGAGCTGTGTTGTTGTGAATTAGTATATGAATTAATTATACTCACTGGATTCGTGCGGATGTCTATTTTCCATATCCTTTGACGGATCCAGATTTGCTTGTTTGTAACTCTTGGAATCACTGTTTTACTACAGCATGGTCTTGCTGTCTTGAACTTAAGATGTGTTTACTTTATTTGTTTATGAGATATCTTGCACTTGTACATGCTTATCTTACTACTTGCACTTGTCACATGATCATGCCATGCTATTCTTGATATATTTTGCATATATACATGCTTGTTTGACATTAATAATAATATAACCAAGCCGGGGTTTAAGGGACAGATCTAATAGTAGATAATTCAGAAATGTGTACTCGGAAGGGGATCCACTGATCCTATATGATTACTTGACATGATTACTTGATACTTGTACGCAAGACACGATACTTGCCACTTGCACAACTTGACACGTGATTACATGATACATGATACTTGGAGCTTCGAGCTCAATTACTTGCTTGTCCCCGAGTATACTGCCCTCTATGGTCCGCTATGAAATCTAAAGCAAAACTGTTGTGATATAGCAACCATGTAGTATAGGCTGCATGAAGTGTTACCTAGATAGTAATTCACCACATGATACTTGAACATGATACATGCTTGCTTGATACTTGACTACATGATACATGAGTTTGGTTTACATGAGACTTGAAACTTGATACCTGAAACATGATTACATAACACATGTTTATAAGATACTTGATTACTTGACACTTGATTTATACCATGTACACTTGATCACTTTTGCCATGCTAGTTGTTTACTGGACATCACACCT
Organism: Hemerocallis citrina; assembly: GCA_017893485.1. NCBI lineage: Eukaryota > Viridiplantae > Streptophyta > Magnoliopsida > Asparagales > Asphodelaceae > Hemerocallis > Hemerocallis citrina. The sequence continues at coordinate 78,342,714 of CM030367.1, forward strand.
ATACCATGTGTTAGTTAGTTTCCCCATGTGCTTGTATCGTACATTATATGTGACGTGTGACTTGCAATTGACGGGTACGTGTATTTTCTCTTTTCCTCTTTCCTGCATTTGTTGAATTGCAGATTTTGGAGAACAGGTTCCAGATGGTATCGGAGGCATAAAGTATTAGTGCTGTTTTATTATATTATTTCTTGTATCGTGCTTGAACAATAATTGTATTCGTAAGACTTGGATTATTCATGTATTTTTTAGACTTGGTATTATTCTTGTATTTGGGCGATGTGACCCAAAACTTGTGTTTTATTCAGATCATGACTATTTGAGATTTATGTATTTGGTTTCAAGTATTCTTGATGGTATTTGACTCATTATGTGTATGTGGTTGATTAATTCGCTTCCGACTCTGAATGTTTCTTATGCATGTTGTTAAGATTTCTTGAATAACTTATGGATGATGAAAATTATTCGTTGGGCTTTTGTTACGTACTCGTATTCCGTATTTTTGGGAAGCGGAGCATGATAGGGTTTTTAGTGGTATCAGAGCATCAGGTTTGGCTAATATATTGGGCAACTAATATATTAGACAAGCTTGGCTCGAACTAGAAATCTGCGCAACATCTCACCAACTATGCATGCATAAAATGAATCAAATATTATCGACATTGATCTGGATATAGTCTTATTCCATTCTTTTGATCCCTTCTTATTTGATTTCTTTTTGGGTATGAATTCATTCTTCTCGTATCCATATTCCTTGATTTTGGTGTCATTCATTCTTTTCCTTGTCCCTATTGCTTTCCATCTTAGGTGTTGTCCTTGTGTGCTCTTTCCCTGCTCATGTTCTGTTTGATTCTGGGGCAACCCATTCTTTTGTCTCTTTTTGATTTGTTGCTCGCCATCAGTTGGAGTGCAGCAACATGTCAGAGGCTTGGAACATTGTGATAGGTGGTGAAGTTGTCATTTGTTCCCAGGAGTGCAGGCAGTGTTCCGTTGTTATTGGGGACGCAGATTTCAAAGCCAATCTGATTGTAATTGGGAATTCGAGGTTCGACGTTATTCTGGGTATGGATTGGTTGGGTGAAACCCATGCCATTATTGATTGTCGTGCCAAGAACCGGGTTCCAGATCGCACAGAGTTTGAGTTCCATGCCGGGGAGTCTTCCCTTGGCCGAGCTGCAGTTGATCAGGATATTTGTACGTTGGAGTTGCATTCAGGCTGTGAGGCTGCACCTCTAGTAGTTCGGGATTTTATAGATATTTTTCCAGATAAGTTGCCTGGCTTACCCCCTGATAGGAAAGTGGAATTCGGTATTGATGTTCAGCCTGGAACAGAGCCGATATCGAAGAGTCCCTACAGGATGGCACCAGTTGAGCTAGCAGAGTTTAAGGTGCAGGTTCAGCAGTTGCTTGATTTGGGTTTCATCAGACCTAGTGTTTCGCCTTGGGGTGCTCCGGTCCTTTTTGTTCACAAGAAGGATGGTAGTCATCGACTGTGCATAGATTATCGAGAACTGAACAGAGTTACTGTGAAGAATCGGTATCCGTTGCCCAGGATTGATGATTTGTTTGATCAGCTAAGTGGGGCTGCTGTTTTCTTGAAGTTGGATCTTCATTCTGGGTATCACCAAGTCAAGGTGAAGGCTGTAGATATATAGAAGACTGCTTTCAGGACTAGATACGGGCACTATCAGTATCTTGTGATGCCATTCAGAGTTACGAACGCGCCGATTGTATTAATGAGTCTTATGAACTGGGTTTTCTCTCAGTTCTTGGACAGATTTGTGGTGGTATTCATTGATGATATTTTGGTGTATTCTCGGAATCGTGAAGATCATGCTGAGCATCTTAGAGTGGTTCTGCAAACTTTGAGGGAGAATCAGCTCTATGGGAAACTTAGTAAGTACGAGTTTTGGCTCGATAGGATTTCATTCTTAGGGCACATTATCTCAAGTGATGGTATTTCTGTGGATCCTGCTAAGTTTGAGGCCGTGAAGGATTGGCCTATTCACAAGTCAGTTTCTGAAGTCAGGAGTTTTCTCGGTTTGCCTGGCTATTATCGGAAGTTCGTTCAAGATTTTTCAAAGATAGCAGGACTGTTGACTAATTTGATTGGGAAGGATTAGAAGTTTTGTTGGTCTGATGAGAGTGATGGATCTTTTGTTGAGTTGAAGAACAGATTGACGTCAGCGCCTGTATTGACTATTCCCGATGGTTCTGGCAGATTTGTAATTCACTGTGATGCTTCTGGAAAGGGTCTTGGAGCAGTTTTGATGCAGAAGGGCCGAGTCGTTGCGTATGCATCGAGGCAGTTGAGACTGCATGAGAAGAACTATCCTACTCATGACTTGGAGTTAGCGGCAGTGATTTCTGCTTTGAAGTTGTGGAGATATTATTTACTTGGGGACCGCGTGGAGATCTTTACAGACCACAAAAGTTTCAAGTACGTCTTCACCCAGAAGGAGTTAAACATGAGGCAAAGGTATTGGTTGGAGCTTATGGCCGATTATGACATCAGTTTGCAATACCATCCTGGTAAAGTAAACTTGGTGCCTGATGCTTTGAGCAGAAGACCGGCAATTATGTTCTTGAATCTGCAGAGGGATCTGATTGAGCAGATGAGGAGGTTGGAGTTGGAAGTTTTGTTGCCGAGTTCTGATCGGAGTTGTTTGGTGCTTCAGCTGCAGTCGTCTCTTATTGATCAGATTAAAGAGACGCAGGCTAGTGATGCACAGTTGCAGAGATTTCGAGCTGAGGTTGAGTCTGGGTCCAGGACGGACATGGTTATTCATTCGGATGGATCGCTTCGTTTTGGGTCCAGGTTATGTGTCCCGGAAGGTGATGTTCGTCAGAGGTTGCTTGAGGAAGCCCATCAGTTTTCGTATTCTATCCATCCTGGCGGTACTAAGATGTATCGAGATTTGAAGCTTTATTTTTGGTGGCAGGGTATGAAAAGGGCTGTAGCTCAGTATGTTGCTCAGTGTTTGATCTGCCAGCAGGTTAAGGTAGAGCATCAGAAAACTGTTGAACTTCTTCAACCGCTTCCTATTCTAGAGTGGAAGTGGGAACATATCACTATAGATTTTGTGACTACTTTGTCGAGGAGTCCTAAGGGTCATAATGGCATTTGGGTGATTGTCGACCGTTTGACGAAGAGTGCTCACTTCATTCCTTTTTGTGTCGGTCAGTTTACTGAGAGCCTAGCTGAGAGATATATGCAAGAGATTGTTAAATTTCATGGGGTTCCAGTATGTATTGTATACAACAGGGATACGAGATTCAGATCTCAGTTCTGGGAGAGTCTTAAGAACAGTTTGGGGAGTAAATTAAAGTACAGTACAACTTTTCATCTCTAGACTGATGGACAGTCAGAGCGGACTATTCAGATTCTTGAGGACATGTTGGGGTCCTGTATGCTTCAGTTTGGTGGTTCTTGGGAGGATCATTTGCATCTCGTAGAGTTCTCGTACAATAACAGTTTTCAAGCCAGTATTAAAGCTGCTTCGTTCGAGGCACTCTATAGGCGGAAGTGCAGATCACCAGTGTGCTGGGATGACATTGGTGAGAGAATATTGTTTGGTCTGGAGTTGATCACCAAGACAGTGGATGCAGTGGTTCAGATCAGAAAGCACTTGCAGGCAGCTCAGGACAGGCAGAAGTGATGGGCTGATGTCCATCGGAGAGCTTTGGAGTTTGGTGTTGGTGACCATATTTTCCTTAAGGTATCGCCGTGGCGCGGTGTCATTCGGTTCGGTGGCGGGGCAAGCTTAGCCCTAGATTTATTGGACCGTTTGAGATTTTGGAGCGAGTAGGCAAGGTGGCCTATCATCTTGCATTGCCGCCAGCTTTATCAGGAGTGCACAATGTTTTCCATGTCTCACAACTCAGGAGATATATCCGAGATAAGAGCCACGTGATCGACTATTCTGAGTTGACCATTCGGCCGGATTTGACTTGTGAGATTCTGCCAGTTGCTATTGTCGATCGGCGGGAGAAAGTGCTTAAGAACAAGGTCATCAAGTTGGTTCGTGTTGCTTGGAATCCTCACTTGCCTGGTGAGTCGACTTGGGAGCTGGAGGAGGAGATTCAGCAGAACTTTCCTCATTTGTTTGGGTAGTTTTTGTTTTGTTTTGTTGGTTGTTTTGGGGTTACCCTATGTATCTTCTTTTTGAATTTCGAGAACGAAAATCTTCTTGTTAGGTGGGTAGGATTGTAACCCTTGTTTTTTATTTTTGTGTATTTTGACCGTATTTTTCGTTTTTGGTGTATTTTTTTTCTCTTGTATTTTTTCTGAACCGTATATAGGATTTGTTTTCAATATATATTTGTTTTATTTCATTTTGAGCTCCTTGTGTTTGATTGATTGTCTCTTTTATCTCGTTTTTCATCGTGTTGATCTTTTCCCCATTTGTTTGGTCTCGTTATCTCTATTTTATTTTTCTTGGTGTTGTGGTGGTATTTTGGTTGTATTTTCCCAATTCCATTATTTTAATCCCTAACAAGATTTTCAAAAGCCATAGAATTCACTCCTATTTGTATTCCTATTTTTAATTGACCCAATATCCAAAACCCATTGTAAACATATTACTAGCTACTAATACCCAATACCCATTAGCCCACATCTAATCCTATATATATATACCTTAACTCTCTCTCCCGAAACCTTAATCCTAACTCCTAAAACCCTAGCCTCCATTTCTCTCTCTCCCTCTCTCCTTTCCGGCTTGCATACACGAGCCCCTCACCAACCCGACCAGCCTTCACCCACCAGGCCGACCACCTCCGGCCTACCCCACATCCCCCTCTGGCCATCCATCAACACCCCAAGCCGAGCCCCCTTGCTCCATCCCTTGTTGCCGATCACCAAACCAACACCACCATCATCAAGTCTTGCACCCTATTACCCTAGTACTCTCTCTTCGTGGTATTCTCAAAGTGGGCTCTAGCCACTTTGATCGTCGTGCGCGTTGGAAGTTTCGTTCGTGAGAAGATTTCGCTCGTTTTGCTTGGATTTGCGGATTTAGGGGATTATCGTTCGTGGGTTTTGCTTCGATTCGTGTTTGCATCGTTCTTCATCCTCAAATTAAGGCAAGTAACTTGTACTCTAATTCATTTGTTTGATACAAGTACCAAAGTTCACCTATACTGTAGTTGAGTCTAGAGACAACCTTTGATTGTGTTTTCCTTGATGGGTTTTGTCTGTATTGTGATATTTTGGCCATAGAAGACTCACGACACCATTCTTGACATGAAATAATCTAGGAATCGCCCGTTCTTGATTTTAGACGTGTATGTGACACTTGTGTGCAAATTCGTGTTTTGTTGATATCCATGTGAAATAATAAGCGTGGACATGTTAATGACCCTAATTTATGATGTTTAAACACTTGGTAGGCTTTATTTCAAGTTTGGATGAGTTTGGATCAATATTCTTGAATCTATGTTGTTTTTGTGCTTGAGGGTGAAATCTGTATTTTCTGGATGTTCTGTTTTGTTTGCTGTTTTCGACTATGCTACAGTCAGTATCTTGATTTCGGTATAAAATATGAGTTTTAGATGATTTCGTCTATTTTCAAACCCCTCTGACCTTGCTTGATTTTGATTTCTTATGACTGAGTTATGACTGTTTTAGTACAGAGGTGTCGCTTTTTTTCCAGATTCTGTTTTTCGTTAATTTTGTTAACAAACTATTTTCAAGAACCATGCTATACATATTATTTTGATCCAATATTTTGGTCAGTGTTTCTTTATTAAGTTATGGATTACCCAGAATTTTGGTAAATTTTATTGATAAGTTTTATGTGATGTTCCATGCTCGTTTATAAAATCTATACATGCTGTATTTTGCTCGCTGTTCTGTAAAGAACCTTATTTTCACTATGATTCCTTTCACTGTATGAAAATTGTTTGTAAAATGTGAAAGTTAGTGAATTCTATCTATTTTCATATCCCTTTGGCAGAATTCTATCTATCTTAGTTTTTGTACAGCAGTGTTGGGAATTCCAGATTTGCCTAAACTATGTTTTCGTGATGCTTTCTTATTTTTGATAACTTATCTATTTTTTCTGGAAAATTTTGAAACTCAATATTTTGATTCTGTACATATAGGGGAATACCCCAGATTTTTCATGGATTTATTTAATGTGTTTTTATACTGTTTTCATGTTCTTGAATTCGTTTTCTTGATTTCTGACTGAACCTAATTTCTATATTCAAATCAGTTTTGAGTTGTGTTGTTGTGAATTAGTATATGACTTAATTATACTCGCTAGATTCGTGCGGATGTCTATTTTCCAGATCCTTGACGGATCTAGATTTTCTTATTTGTAACTCTTGGAATCACTGTTTTACTACAACATGGTCTTGCTGTCCTTAACTTGAGATGTGTTTACTTTATTCGTTTATGAGATATCTTGCACTTGTATATGCTTATCTTGATACTTGCACTTGTCACATGATCATGCCATACTATTCTTGATATATTTTGCACATATACATGCTTGTTAGACATTAATAATGAAATAACCAAGTCGTGGTTTAAGGGACAGATCTAATAGTGGATAATTCAAAAATGTGTACTCGGAAGGGGATCCACTGATCCTACGTGATTACTTGACATGATTACTTGATAGTTGCACGCAAGACACGATACTTGCCACTTTCACAACTTGACACGTGATTACATGATACATGATACTTGGAGCTTGGAGCTCAGTTACTTGCTTGTCCCTGAGTATACTGCCCTCTATGATCCACTATGAAATCTAAAGAGAAAATGTTGTTATGTAGCAACCATGTAGTATGGGCTGCATGAAGTATTACCTAGATAGTAATTCACCACATGATACTTGAACATGATACTTGAACATGATACATGCTTGCTTGATACTTGACTACATGATATATGAGGTTGGTTTACATGAGACTTGAAACTTGATACCTGAGACATGATTACATGACACTTGACACATGTTTATAAGATACTTGATTACTTGACACTTGATTTATACCATGTACACTTGATCACTTTTGCCATGCTAGTTGTTTACTAGACATCACACCTATACCATGTGTTAGTTAGTTTCCCCATGTGCTTGTATCGTACATTATATGTGACGTGTGACTTGCAATTGACGGGTACTTGTGTTTTCTCTCTTTCTCTTTCCTGCATTTGTTGAATTGCAGATTTTGGAGAACAGGTTCCAGATGGTATCAGAGGCATAAAGTATTAGTGCTGCTTTTATTATATTATTTCTTGTATCGTGCTTGAACAATAATTGTATTCGTGAGACTTGGATTATTCATGTATTTTTTAGACTTGGTATTATTCTTGTATTTGGGCGATGTGACCCAAGACTTGTGTTTTATTCAGATCATGACTATTTGAGATTTATGTATTTGGTTTCAAGTATTCTTGATGGTATTTGACTCATTATGTGAATGTGGTTGATTAATTCTCTTTCGACTCTGAATGTTTCTCGTGCATGTTGTTAAGATTTCTTGAACAGCTTATGGATGATGAAAATCATTCGCTGGGCTTTTGTTACGTACTCGTATTTCGTATTTTTGGGAAGCGGGGCGTGACAGACTGATCCCTGTAGTTTTGGGGGTTAGGGTTACCTCTAGCCTCATGTTTTACAGGTAGTGACTGTTAGCTTGGGATTGGATGCATGTGGTAGAATGATAATGTGGCTTATGTAAATTTTAAAAGAATGTATTGTAAAAGAAAACGAAATTGTAATTCAAGGTGTTTGTTTTCCGTTGTGCTTTGTAATGAATTTATGTAATAAAAGTTGAAAAATTTATCTGTGTTTTGGCTATGTTTACTATTACAATTGAGGTTGATACTGAGAATTGTGCTATGTATTTCTGAGATATTATATTGAAAATTCGGGGCGCTACAGAGATTGGTATCAGAGCATGCTTCAATAGTAATAATAAACATGGTATAAAAATAAACCTAGGTGTGGACATTAGAGTGTGAGTATCACATAGAGTTAGAACATGATGTTTTGGTTTGGGGTATGGTTGAGGTTTTTCCATAAGGTATTGATGTGAATATGAATTGTGTTGTGATGCTCTAACTTTACCCTCATTTTGCAGTATTCAGTAATGGCAGGACCCAGGACCAGGAATGGTAATGGTGATGGGGTTGGAAGTTTCCATGGGGCTGGACTTGATCTTGAGACTGAGATTGCCAAAGTGTATCAGACCTTGAATGCATTCATGACAGTTAATATGGCACAGAATCAGAACCAAAATCAGGGGGCTGGACCAGTGTTTGTTAATGCTGATCCGATCAAGCAGGTTGAGTCCTTCAAGCGGATGAAGCCGCCTATTTTTTAAGGGCAGTCCGATCCAAATGAAGCTGATGATTGGATTAGATAGATGGAGATGATCTTCAAAGTCTTGAAAACCCCAGCAGTCAATAGGGTAAAATTGGCTACAATGCAGTTGGAGAAGGATGCTGGCGTCTGGTGGTAGTCAGTGAAGAAGACTTTTGGAGATCAGCAAGTGACTTGGGAAGCTTTTATGGATGAATTCAGGGATCGTTTCTTTCCTCTGGATATTCAGGAGAAGAAGGCAACATAATTCTTGAATCTGCAGCAAGGCAATATGACAGTGCGTGAATATGAGACTAAGTTTGCTCAGCGGTCAAGGTATGCACTAGAGCTGATTGTTGATGAAGAAATGAAGGACAAGAAATTCGAGCAGGGCTTGAAGCCGAATTTGAGGTCGAGAATGATTCCTTTGGGCATAAGGAGGTTTGATAAGCTGGTCAGGAGAGCAGCGATGACAGAAGAGGATATGGACCAGCTCTAGAAGAAGCAAAAGACCTGAAACAGGAGCAAGAAGCCAGCAGCTAGTCAGGGTGGGAAGAAGTTCCCAGTGAAGTAGGGCAAGTTCAGTAGACCAGAGCAGAGGACACTTGCAACTAAGGAGGTGGCTTGTTACTACTGTAAGGATGTAACACCCCGCAAAATTGGAAATGACAATTTTGCCCTCGTGTGTTATGCACGTGTATTTCGTAACGTATTTTCACTACGTGTCTTGATTTCCGACTCTTTATGCATTTCCCGTATTGATTTTACCTTATTTGTGTCAACTCAAATATAATATTTCAATCTCTGTATTTTACTTGCTTTTTACGTGTTTTTGATGCACGTATCGATTAAGTGTTTTCACCTCTACGTGCAATATTTTCTACACGTTTAAATTATTTATTTTATGTATTCAAATCCATTTTTTATAAAACGGAAATTCATTTTTCACGCATTTTGATCTAAATACTTTTGTACGTATAATGCACGTGTTTTCTAAGTAGTAATTACGTCATGAAATACATAAAATTAGTAAATATGTTTTTTTAAATGTTGTTTTCGATTATATTTTAATAATTTTCTATTTGATAAAATTTATTTTTCGTATTTCGGTGTTTTACGTGTGACGCACGTATTTCAGTACGCGTATTTGAGCATATCCGTTTTCAAAATAAATTTTTAGAGTATGTGTACTTATTTTAATTGTGCATGATACATTATAAATTTTAATTGAAACAAATTTTCTTACAATATGCAATATATATATAGTATATATATATATATATAGATATATGAAATATATGCATATTAGTTCATAAACTATATATATATTCTATTTTTTTTAAAAAAATGTTATCCATTATAAAACTACTGAACATCCTATTTATTTACATGCATTAGTAATGTGATTGGGAATAATGCTTTGATGGGGGTCCCACGTGAGTATACACAGCACATGTATGCTGTTTTGATTTGGCTTGAATGGGCTTTTCCTGTGCTTCATCAGTTACAGGAGAGAGAGTTAGTGGCCGTTTTTTTGAAGGAAGGGAGTTGGCCGGTTTGGGACAGAAGGATTTTTCGGTTTTGAGCAGTGGGGAGAGAGAGAGAGAGAGTTGGAGTTATGGGATATGAGAGAGTGGGGAGGAAATATGGGTAACTGACCTTTTAGATTTGTATATAAATACCCCTAAGTCTTAATCCATTCACTCCATCCAAATCCCTCTACTGTTAAACAAAAGATTAGTAAAACTCCCTTTGGGCGAGAGGAAAATTAGGAGGAGAGGCACCGGGTTACTTTAGGGGGATTTCAAAGTTCGCTTTTGGCGTGATTTTCTTGGAGTCCGGTGTCTCCTTTGAAAGCGAGATTATTTTTACTCTTTTAATAGGTGGGTGATCTTTGTGCTTTCTAATTCACAGGTTGAGCATGCTAATTTTTGATAAATGAGTAAAGTAGATAAATTTGATGTGATGACTATAGATCAATCCATGCTATTGTGTTTACACCATGAAATTGTAGAAATAATAATTGCATACCATGATATTAATTAAAATGTTGCCTTGAAAAATGATAATTTACGCATATTGCTATGATATGTTAAATTATAACTTTTTGCATAAAGAAATTTAGAGATGCTCATGAGTAATTAAGAGGCACGGTTGGCCTTGTTACTGAAATTTTAATTAGTGTAATCGAATATATGAACTAGTTATACCAAATACATTCTTAATTTCAAGTTTGAGAAAAATGCAAACTTATGTGTGGAATTGAGAGAAAAATAAATTGAAAAGAATCGAGATATTGTTTGTAAATGGAATTAAAATTTGTGGGTTACTATTTTAATTTTTATCTCAGTCAGAGAACGATGTATTTTAGCATATCAATAGATTAAATTGATTGATTAAACGACTTTGTGAAAAATAATTAATCTGAGAACACTATGAACAAAACTACCTTAATACAATCTCTAATCAGTAGTTGCAAGTAGATTTATTGGCTAGTGAGTGAGCCATAGGGCTGTCACTGTTGCTGGTAGGAGGTCCTGGGTTCGAGGCCTCTAAGCTTCAATTTGTTTCGTTTTTGTTTAAAACACCCAAAACCCGAGAGTTAGTATATGGGGGTTTCGGCCTGCTTTTGTGACAATGAAGTCACATGGACTTGTTGATTAGTGAGTGAGCCATAGGGCTCTGTCACTTTTCGGCCGGGTGTGCCTGGGTTCTTAACCCAAAATCACCCATTTTATTCTTTTGCCTTCTTTTTATAAAAATGAGTTTTTTGGAAGTGAAAAGGTTTGCAGAATAAACTTTAATATTAATATGCAATGAAATGGAAAATCATAGTTATAAAATTGCCTTGTATATCTTGAAGTATATATAAAAAAAGAAATGGAAAGTTAAGAATAGAAATATTTTTGTGAAGTGATTATTTGAAGAGAATTATACTCTTATTTTGTTTAAAGAATATTTTGAAGTGAATTGAGATACCATGTTTGTATGAAATTTCATGTGATGAAATTATGTACATTGAAAGGAATTATTTTTGCTATGAAGATGATGAATGAATAAATAGATCATAAATAGTGACAAGATTTTGGTCATTTGTGAATAAATTGAAGATGAAAATATCTAGGTTTAAGACATGTTTATTGAAGGGTATGTGTACCCATAATTTCTAGTACATGAAATTTTTTTGATTTTGAGTTAGTAAGACCTCGGGTACCGGCACTATTGAAATAAAATATTTGAGATGTGATTTTGAGATATGGCTATGGAAATGTTGATTAAGTCTGGTAAGAGGTAGAACTAATTCTAGGCTTTGAAATTTATTCATGTCTTGAACTAAATAATTAGGCACGTAAGTGAAGATGTAGTAAACCTGGGCAAACGTAAGTGGGTGCTTCTATATAGTCGGTGGTGGATCTCCATGGCTATAGACCCAGTCAGCGGACTACGTTTGCTCTGTGGGAGACGGATTTTTATTTTAAAAATCTGGGACTTAGCATAGTCGGGCGGATATTTTGCTGTCTCCAATGTATATACGTATACCGGGGCTAGGGGGCACTTGTGGAATGATTCGCACGATGAAGGATCTGTTATATTAGCCAATGAGGCTAGCCAGCGAGGCTGAGATCCTTAGTCGTGGAATGATCTAAACCATGCTTTATTACTGTGTAGTTCATGGCGAGGGATCGAACCCTTTATTGTGGAGTACGTAGGCGCTTGCCCTCAGACCTATGGGATGCGTAGAATCCGAACAAGTGTGCATTAGTGTCATCATAGTATAAAATGTGTGCATTAGGCATTAAGGCATTGCATACACTTACATGTTTAGCATAGTCACAATTTAACACATTATTGTTCATTCAACTTTTGTGATTTTGTTAAAGTAATGAGATCGTTATATGTACAGCATAGAGAGGTTAGCCGAGTATAACATTTTTTTTCAGTTGTAAGTGACTGACGTGCCCACAACTTGATATGCAGGTAATGGACTTTGCCATGAAGATGTTATGATGCAGTTGATGATTGTTATAGTTGAACAAGTTGTATTTTATTTCATTGTTGTATTTTTTCGCTGTATAAACAAAGATGTAATGAACTCTGATGTATTATTGAAAAGTTTTAATTTCCTTGTAAAGTTGTACGAAGTGAAGTAAAGATCTTGTGAAATCTCGAATTCGGTCTTATTTGGAATTCGGGCCGTTACAGATAGTATCAGAGCCGGCTTCACAAGTAGTACAAATTTATAAGGAACGACACCCTAGAGTGGACATTAGAGTGTGAGTTCTGCTTATAGAGATTTAAATGTAAGCGATTTACATTTGTGTTGCTCTATACACTGATGTTTTCTCTTCCTATTGGATGGCTGGAGTCATGAATGAAAGTTGTTATTGAACTTGAATTCAATTTCATTCATGATACTCTCCTCGTATACATTAATGTGAGATTGTATGCGAGCATGTTTTTCCTGGGTATCAGAGTGGCGCAGTAGAAGCGTGGTTGGTTGACCCTACATTCATGATACATTACACATAGACACACTTCCCTTTCAAATTATTATTTTTCATGGATTTTCATCCTAGTATTTTTCAACATTCAATCTTTTCAAATAAATATTTTCTTATACTATTAATCATTTGGATATCTATTATTTTGTCTATCTTCCTTAAGCCTTGATCTTTTACATTTGTTTATCGTGTTTTTTCAGTCTTAAAATTTCAACTTTCATGTTTTTATGTCCCTTTATATTTATCCGTTTACATTTTCTATTACTTTATGTATTTTATTATTAACTAAATTTTGCAACTATTATTATTTCTATTATATTTTGAATTTTTTATGTGTATTCATTTTATATGATTTGATTTTGTGATGCTATATTTTTCATTATCTTATATTATCCTATATTTCAATATTTTTTAATAAGATTGAAAATTTTCTACCTATATAAATATGACCTACCATTTTGTTTTATTACCTACATTCGATACTATTTAATTACTAATTTGTTTTGCCATATTCACTTTTACTATTAATCGCTACTCATTAATTTTGTAGTTTTCGCTTCTTCAAAATAGTACATACACTACATACTTATTGTTTTCATTTTTGTTTTCAACTCATGCTTTACACTATTTTCGTCTTAATGTTATAAATTATTTTTTCATTACTACAAACTTTGTATATCCTATATTTGAAGTCTATATATTTATTTTGATATTTTGCCGTTATATTTTCCTACTTCATTTACAACTTTTCCATCCACTTTTATAGCACTGATTTCAAACATAATATTATATTTTTTACATCTTCCCATCTCCCGTTTTGGGTGCAACCTGATGTCAAGAGGGTAAATATGCAATCAGACATCAATGGAGGCAAACTGCAACTGGTCGTCAGGGAGGCAAAATATGCAACCGAATGTCCAGAAGGCAAACTGCAATCGGATGTAATTCTACAATTCTGCAACTTGAGATCTCCTTCTGGTAGAGGCAATTCTGTAACTTGAGATCATAGAGGCAAGCCTGCAATTGGACACCAATGAGGCGAACCTACACCAGAAGGAGATTGTCTACTTAAATAACCCCTATTTTGTTTTCTATGATACTTACTACTAGCTTATACTATTTTATAATATTTTGCAACCTAGCACTATATTATTTATACTGATTTCTATATCTATCCTACCTGTGTATTTATTACCTAGTCCCAACTACCCTGCTGTTTTCTTCTTTATTGAATCTTTTCATCAGAAAATATTTTCACATTACTTCATTGAATTTTGCTATTAACTGATCTTAGATTTGGTGGTTACTCACCTAGCAAAAATAAAATTGGTATTTATATTTTTTATTCAATTTATAAGTCATTTCTATGTGATTAGTTTTTGCACTATTTTAATAATATGTTACTACTTTTACAACTATGATGTTTTGTTTTTACTCCTACAAATCGTGTATAATTTTCATTAGTTGTTTCACCCATATGATTTTGATGCATATGTACGAATAGAAATTTTTCATGTTAGTTTTTCTGGCTCTACTTAACAATTCAAAAATATTTCGATGTATGCTTTTTATATTTTTAAATTTCAAATCGTATGCATAATGATTATAGTTACCTTACAAACTATTTTATTAATTGGTATACAAAGTCAATTTTATATTGTCTATATTTTAAACTAAATTTTATTCTCGTTTATTTTTCAAACTCCTATCCAATAGTCTTCTTTTAAATTGTTAATTCAGTTTATGATTTTTCTACAGCTTATTACATTGAAAGTTTTTGACTACTAAACCTGCTTACAAATTATCTATTGACTATATTTTCTTTATTGTGTTGTTCTGAACTATTCCAAATTAATGACTAAGTTTATTTTTATGTTTTATCTAATGCTTTACCTAAAATTATTTTGTATGGAACTTCTTTTAATCTATTCTATCATTTGTGGTCATATTTTATTTTCCCGAGTTTTCTTATTTCATTCTTATAAAATTTTGATGCTCATAGTTTTCTTATAATAGAGTTTGTCTTATTTTTCTCTTACGTATTTTTATGCTACATTTATTTTTCTTAATACAATAATGATATCTTCTTTGGCATGTACAAAATACAACCTTTACCCTAGCGAGTTCCGGGGATGGAACTATTCTAAGGGGGGGAGAGTGTAACACCCCGCAAAATTGAAAATGACAATTTTGCCCTCGTGTATTACGCACATATATTTCGAAACGTATTTTCACTACATGTCTTGATTTCTGACTCTTTATGCATTTTCCATATTTATTTTACCTTATTTGTGTTAACTCAAATGCAATATTTCAGTCTCTGTATTTTACGTGCTTTTTACGTGTTTTTGATGCACGTGTCGATTATGTATTTCACCTCTACGTGCAATATTTTCTATACGTTTAAATTATTTATTTTATGTATTCAAATTCATTTTTTTATAAAACGGAAATTCATTTTTCTCGCATTTTGATCTAAATACTTTTGTACGTATAATGCATGTATTTTCTACGTATGTAGTAATTACGTCATGAAATACATAAAATTAGTAAATATGTTTTTTTTAATGTTGTTTTCAATTATATTTTAATAATTTTCCATTTGATAAAATCGATTTTTCGTATTTTAGCGTTTTACGTGCGACGCACATGTTTCGGTGCGCGTATTTGAGCGTATCCATTTTCAAAATAAATTTTTAGAGTGTGTGTATTTATTTTAATTGTGCATGATACACTATAAATTTTAATTGAAACTATTTTTCTTACAATATACAGTATATATATAGTATATATATATAGATATATGAAATATATGCATATTAGTTCATAAAATATATATATATATTCTATTTTTTTTTAAATGTGATCCATTATAAATCTACTGAATATCCTATTTACTTACATGCATTAAATGTGATTGGGAATAATGCTTTGATGGGGGTCCCACGTGAGTATACACAACACATGTATGCTGTTTTGATTTGGCTTGAATGGGCTTTTCCTGTGCTTCATCAGTTACAGGAGAGAGAGTTAGTGGCTGTTTTTTTGAAGGCAGGGAGTTGGCCGGTTTGGGAGAGAAGGGGTTTTCGGTTTTAAGCAGTGGAGAGAGAGAGAGAGTTGGAGTTATGGGATATGAGAGAGTGGGGAGGAAATATGGGTAACTGACCTTTTAGATTTGTATATAAATACCCCTAAGTCTTAATCCATTCACTTCATCCAAATCCCTCTATTGTTAAACAAAAGATTAGTAAAACTCCCTTTGGGCGAGAGCAAAATTAGGAGGAGAGGCACTAGGTTGCATTAGGGGGATTTCAAAGTTCGCTTTTGGCGTGATTTTCTTGGAGTTCGGTGTCTCCGTTGAAAGCGGGATTATTTTTACTCTTCTAATAGGTGGGTGATCTTTGTGCTTTCTAATTCAGAGGTTGAGCATGCTAATTTTTTAAAAATGAGTAAAGTAGATAAATTTGATGTGATGACTATAGATCAATCCATGCTATTGTGTTTACACCATCAAATTGTAGAAATAATAATTTCATACCATGATATTAATTAAAATGTTGCCTTGAAAAATGTTAATTTACGCATATTGCTATGATATGTTAAATTATAACTTTTTGCATAAAGAAATTTAGAGTTGCTCATGAGTAATTAAGAGGCACGGTTGGCCTTGTTACTGAAATTTTAATTAGTGTAATCGAATATATGAACTAGTTATACCAAATACATTCTTAATTTCAAGTTTGAGAAAAATGCAAACTTATGTGTGGAATTGAGAGAAAAATAAATTGAAAAGAATCGAGATATTGTTTGTAAATGGAATTAAAATTTGTGGGTTACTATTTTAAATTTTATCTTAGTCAGAGAACGATGTATTTTAGCATATCAAAAGATTAAATTGATTGATTAAATGACTTTGTGAAAAATAACAAAACTACTTTAATACAATCTCTAATCAGTAGTTGCAAGTAGATTTATTGGCTAGTGAGTGAGCCATAGGGCTGTCACTGTTGCTGGTAGGAGGTCCTGGGTTCGAGGCCTCTAAGCTTCAATTTGTTTCGTTTTTGTTTAAAACACCCAAAACCCGAGAGTTAGTATATGGGGGTTTCGGCTTGCCTTTGTGACAATGAAGTCATATGGACTTGTTGGTTAGTGAGTGAGCCATAGGGCTCTGTCACTTTTCGGCCGGGTGTGCCTGAATTCTTAACCCAAAATCACCCATTTTATTCTTTTGCCTTCTTTTTATAAAAATGAGTTTTTTGGAAGTGAAAAGGTTTGCAAAATAAACTTTAATATTAATATGCAATGAAATGGAAAATCATAGTTATAAAATTGCCTTGTATATCTTGAAGTATAAAAGAAAATAAATGGAACGTTGAGAATAGAAATATTTTTGTGAAGTGATTTTTTGAAGAGAATTATACTCTTATTTTGTTTAAAGAATATTTTGAAGTGAATTGAGATACCATGTTTGTATGTAATTTCATGTGATGAAATTATGTACATTGAAAGGAATTATTTTTGCTATGAAGATGATGAATGAATAAATAGATCATGAATAGTGACAAGATTTTGGTCATTTGTGAATAAATTGAAGATGAAAATATCTAGGTTTAAGACATGTTTATTGAAGGGTATGTGTACCCTTGATTTCTTGTACATGAAAAAGTTTTGATTTAGAGTTAGTAAGACCTCGGGTACCAGCACTATTGAAATAAAAGATTTGAGATGTGATTTTGAGATATGGCTATGGAAATGTTAATTAAGTCCGGTAAGAGGTAGAACTAACTCTAGGCTTTGAAATTTATTCATGTCTTCAACTAAATAATTAGGAACATAAGTGAGGATGTAGTAAACTTGGGTAAACTTAAGTGGGTGCTTCTATATGGCAGTGGATCTCCGTAGTTATAGACCCAGTCGGCGGACTGCGGTTGCTCTGTGGGAGATGGGTTTTTATTTTTAAAATCCGGGATAGTTTGCCGTCTCCAATGTATATACGTATACTGGGGCTAGGGAGGCACTTGCGGGATGATTCGCATGATGAAGGATCCGTTATAATAGCCAGCGAGGCTGAGATCCTTAGTCGTGGAATGATCTAAACCATGCTTTATTACTGGGTAGTTTCATGGTAAGGGATCGAACCCTTTATTGTGGAGTACGTAGGCGCTTGTCCCCGAACCTATGTAGTATGGGATGCATAGAATCCGAACAAGTGTGCATTAGTGCCATCGTAGTATAAAATGTGTGCATTAGGCATTAAGGCATGACATACACTTACATGATTAGCGTAGTCACAATTTAACACCTTATTGTTCATTCAACTTTTGTGATTTTGTTAAAGTAATGAGATCGTTATATGTACGATATAGAGAGGATAGCCGAGTATAACATATTTGTCAGTTGTAAGTGACAGATGTGCCCACAGCTTGATATGCAGGTAATGGACTTTGCCATAAAGATGTTATGATGCAGTTGAGGATTGTTATAGCTGTACAAGTTGTATTTTATTTCATTGTTGTATTTTTTCACTGTATAAACAAAGATGTAATGAACTCTGATGTATTATTGAAAAGTTTTAATTTCCTTGTAAAATTGTACGAAGTGAAGTAAAGATCCTGTAAAATCTCGAATTTGGTCTTATTTGGAATTCGGGACGTTACAAAGGAGGCAAGTCACTTCAGGTCAGCGTGTCCTAAACTGGCGAAGCAGACTTGTTTTCAGTATGGGCAAGTGGGGCATACTAAGATTTTCTATCCACAGTTGAAGAAGGGTGGTGCAGTCAGAGGCAAATTTCAGAGGCAAGGGCGAGTGTTCGCATTAATTAAGGAGGATGCGGGTAACTCTGAGGATGTGATCCAGGGTGTGCAAAAATTTTGAATTTTTATTTATTCAATGTATTAAGTAAAACTTTGTTTGAGAGTAAATTGGAGATTTGAGTATCATTCTTCATGTAACAGGATTTGTTTTGGTTAATGGAATAAAAGCAAAAGTTTTATTTGATACTGGTTCTGCGCATACATTTGTGTCGCCCAATTTTGCAAAAGTCTTAGGTGTGGAACCTAAGTTGTTTCCAGGAAGGTTCTTGTCGGTGGCAACGCCGTCAGGAGAAGAATTGATTGCTGATCGATATTACGAAGGCTGTGATATCGAGATTGGTGGGAGATTATTTGGCATTGATCTTATTGAGCTGCGAGTTCTGGGTGTGGATGAGATTGTGAGCATTGATTGGATGGAAATATATGATGCCACAATCGAATGCAAGAAGAAAGAGGTGTTGGGGAAGGCACCAGGTGGTCCCGCAGTGACTTTTCAAGGGAAGATGAAGGACCCAAAAGTGGCTGCAGTGGTGTCTAAGTTGATGATTACAGAAGAAGCCAGAAGTTTCTCAGGTTTGGATGGGTACTACAGGAGATTCATCCAGGGCTATGCACAGATTGCAGTTCCTTTGACAGGGTTAACTCGGAAGAATATGGCATTCGCATGGACTGATAAGTGTGAGGCAAGTTTCCTTGAGCTAAAGGAGAGGTTGACGACTGCGCCTATCTTAGCTTTGCTACAAGCTGGGAAGGATTATAATATCTTTAGCGATGCATCTCACAGAGATTTAAGGTGTGTCTTGATGAAGGAAGGCAAGGTTATTGCCTATGGTTCGAGGCAGTTGCATCCGCATGAGAAGAATCATCTGACGCATGATTTGGAGTTAGCAGCCATTATCGTTGCCTTGAAGCAGTGGAGCATTATGTAAATGGTGAGAAGATCAATATGTATACCGACCACAAGATCCTAAAGTACATTTATCAGTAGAAGGATCTAAATCATCGGCAGAGAAGGTGGTTGGAAGTATTGGAAGACATTTTTCTTGAGATCAAGTATCATCCGGGCAAGGCGAATGTGGTGGCCGATGGGCTTAGTCAGAAGAGCAGTTTGGAGAGCTTGGACACTACTCAGAGTGAGTTGGCAGCAGAGATTGATCGGGCAGGTATCGATGTGGTACTGTAGGGTTTGGGAGCATCTTTGGCTTAGTTGAGGCTGCAACCTTCTTTAAGAGAGCAGATTGTGGATTGTCAGAAAATCAGATGCAGAGATTTAGAAGATGTTGCAGCAGGTTTTCGATGGCAAGTTGTCAGAGTTCCGTCTCCAAGATGGAGTTCTATGGATGGGTGAAAGGTTGTGTGTCCCAGAGAATGCAGATTTGAGGGAGGGCATCTTGCAGGAGGCACACAGTACTTTGTTGTCAGTGCATCCTGGAGGCACAAAGATGTACAAGGACATCAAACAGCACTTTTGGTGGTCCAGTATGAAGAGGGATGTGGCGGATTTTGTGGCAAGGTGTCTGACTTATCAGCAGATTAAAGCAGAAAATCAGAAACCTGGAGGTTTGTTTCAGCCTTTGCCCATTCCAGAATGGAAGTGGGAGAATATCAGCATGGATTTCATCATAGGGTTGCCGAGGAGTCCGAAGGGCAATGACTCGATTTGGGTTATTGTTGACCGTTTGACCGAGTCAGCTCATTTTTGTCCATGAAGATTACTTGGTCGTTGGAGAAATTGGCAGAGCTATACATTGATGAGCTTGTGAGACTTCATGGGGTTCTTGTGTCGATTGTTTCCGGCAAATATGAGAGGTTCACTTCGAGGTTTTGGAAGAGTCTGCAAGCAGCTTTGGGTACCAGAACTGATTTCAGTACTGCTTTTCATCCTCAGACTGTTGGTCAGAATAAAAGGTTGAATCGGGTATTCGAAGATATGCTGAGGGCTTGTGTTATGGATTTCGATGGTAGTTGGGAGAGGTATTTGGCATTGGTTGAGTTTGCTTATAACAACAGTTACCATGCAAGTATCGGGATGGCTCCGTATGAAGCTCTGTATGGGAGGAAGTGCAGGACACCTGTTTGTTGGTATGAGGTTGAAGAGAGGCAGATGTTTGGGCCCGAGATTGTGCAGCAAACATCGGAGATGATTGAGTTGATTCGCAAAAGGTTGGTCGTGGCTCAGAGTCGGCAGAAGAGTTATGCAGACACTCGAAGAAGGGACTTGGAGTTTGAGGTTGGGGATGCAGTTTTCCTCAAGGTATCTCCGACTAAGGGGGTGATCAGGTTTGGTAAGGGAGGCAAGTTGGCGCCAAGATATATTGGGCCATACAGGATTTTGGGGCGGATTGGTAAGATGACATATAGATTGGAGCTACATGCTGGAAAATGGATTATGGAATGAGACATATGCATATCATCGTTATTGTATGCGGCATTTTGCTACGAAAATTTTTAGCAAATTCGGTAACAAGGCTTTGAGAAATAAGATGAAGGGGTTAGCATGTCAAAATCAGCCAAAAAAGTTTGAATTTTTTTTCAGAGATTGAAAATGTAAAAATCGAGGCAGTCAATTGGCTCAAGGAAAAACCAATCGAGAAATGCGCACTAGTTGCAGATGGAGGACGTCAATTTGGAATGATGATTATGAATTTATCAAAAATTTTCAATTATGTTTTGAAGGGGGTTCATAGCTTGCCCGTGATGGCAATTGTAAGATGATATTCAATTATCTTAATAGTTACTTTACCGAACGTCGTCAAACTGCACAAAATCTTATAAGAGAATGGAAGATTTGGGCTCCGTGAGTTCAAGAAATTCTCAATATACAGTGTAAGAGAGCTAATGTGCATGACGTTGTCATGTTTTATCATAATTTCGACGTATTTCAAGTAAGAACAAAAGGTATTCGAGTGGAAAATAGTCAGCAAAATGGTGGAAATTTGCATACCGTTGATATGGGAGCGCACACTTGTACTTGTCAGAAATTCCTGCTCTGCCACATCTCATGTTCTCATACACTAGCAGCTTGTGCATCTCGGGCTGTTGATTACCAACCTCATGTTGATCCATTCTTTTCTACCAATTGCTTAACACGTACTTGGGCGCCCACATTTAATCCTATGCAAGACTAAGCATACTAGTCTGTCCAACTTGGACCGACACTCATAGCTGATGCGACACTTAGAAGATGTAGGAAATGTCGACCTAGAACTATGCACATTCACAATGACATGGACGTCAGAGATTGCTCGCGCACGGAGCTAACTTGTTCAAAATGCGGTGAAAGATGACACAACATGCTTTGTTGCCCCTCGGGTAGTTCTTCTATGTCACATGTACTTTGTAACCTTTTTTATGTTTGAATAATATGTTCATTTTCATACATTTAATAAAATCATTTATTTTTTGCATGACGAGACGAATCAAACTACTAGTGCAAGTGGCGGAGGACAGGGTGGACAAAAGCCCGGTGGACGACCCCCGTGAGAAGTTCCACCGAGCCTTTCACTATCAGTGGTGGAGGACGCGGACACACAAATTCCTAAATACGCAAGAATCTTACTCAAAATTTTGTAAATTCTTATGAGGCGCTAGTAATTTGTGATGTATATGAGTTATAGATAGAAATGTGTAATTTTGTTATCTCTTTGATGTTAGTCTAGTGTTGATTTTAGAGATATTTGTAATAATTTGTATTGTTTGTGATTGTTTTTTAATGTTTGTGAATTTTTGTGCGTTATTATTCAAACGATGAGTTTGGGAAATATGAATTTGTGATGTGGCGGTGTTGGCTTAGTGTTGAAAGTGGATGGAGAGCTTTACTCGAGATGTTGATGGTTGAGATAGTTCAAATGGAGATTTGAAGTTGTGATGGTTGTATGTTGTTATGTTTATTGTTGTTGTTGATTGTCGAAGATACTAACTCATTGTAAACAAGGAAGTTGTGATATTTGAGTTTCAAATAGCACTGCTTTCAACTGAAGTCGCTATTCCCAATAACGACCTCAGTTGTGGATATTTGTCCTTGCTCTATGTTTGCTCTTTGTTAAATTTGCAAAATTTTCCACAACTAAGGTCATTATTCGGTATAGCGATCACGTATACTGAGGTCACTGTTTATACTAGCGTCCTTAGTTGTGTGAATGTTTTGCAAATCTAACAGAGAGTACAGAGAAATACTCATAACTGAGGTTGCTAGTGGAAATAGCGACCTCAGTATACTGTGGTCGCAAATCTAACAGAGAGCTAGTCAAATTCACACAATTGAGTTCGTTGTTGTGAATAGCGACCTCAATATATTGTGGACGCTAATGCCAATAGTGACCTTAGCTATGTGAATTTTGGCAAATCTAACAGAGGGCAAGGACAAATTCCCATGACTAAGGTCGCTATTCCCAGTAGCGATCTTAATTGTGTGAATTTTTTGCAAACCTAACAGAGAACAAGGAGAAATTTCCATAACTGAAGTCTCTTTTCTCTCTAGCGACCTCAGTTTTATTTTATTATTTTGGTTTTTTTCCAGAGAGCACTAGCTTTCTGGAATTCGCTAAGTGTCTCAATATGATTAAGGCCGCTATTCTCATCAGTGACTTCACATATGATGTGGTCGCTAATGGGAATAGCGACAACAAACCAAAGTTCAAAAAAAAAAAAAAATTTATTCGAGTGCCCGCTATTCCCATTAGCGATCTTCGAAAGGAAGATGCCGCTAATGGAAATAATGGTTGCTGCTGATGTGGCAGCGATTAGCTCAAACTTGCCTATAACTTGGGAAGTGGCCTACTTTTGCAAATAGTTTCAAAATGTGGCTTAGTACGACAAAAAATTCCTTTTTTTAGTGGACATATATATTTCACTATACTCCCTAAAGTTTTGGTCTTTGACATGTAGTAGCACTTGTATAATGCAAATTGATTGTACACCTCCACTTGTTTATATTTTTTGCAGTAAATACTGTCATGTTGTATAGATAAATTCAGCAGTATAAGTTTGACACCTCAAAGAAGAGGACTTAATAGAACAAAAGAAAAGTCTAAACTTAAAGATCTTATTCTTGTAATAAGAATCAGTACCGATGTCAGTCGTCACTTCAGCTTTTGAAAACTATCCTCATACTTGTCAGTCCATACGAAGCTCACATTCTTCTTCGTCAATCTAGTCAATGGCACTACAATCTGGGCGTATCCCTGAATGAAACGCCGGTAGTACCCAGTCAAGCCTAGAAAGCTTCAGAATTCATTTACTGTCCATTGCCACTCCCTCAGAAAGGATGTGCCCTAAGAATGCCACCTCAGATTTCCAAAACTCACATTTCGATAGTTTGGCCTAAAGCCCATGCTCTTGCAATTTCTTCAACACTTCTGCTAAATGCCTAGCGTGCTCATCTTCTGACTCTGAGTATGCTAACATGTTGTCGATAAAAACCACCACAAACTCATCAATGAACGTACTCTGAATCATGTTCATCATATTCATGAAGATAGATGGGGCATTGGTTACTCTAATGGGCATTACTATGAACTCGTAGTGTCCATGTATCATCCTGAAGCTGTTTTAGGAATATCCTCTTCCTTAACTCGTACTTGATGATATCTCGATCGAAGATCTATCTTAGAGAACATTGCTGCTCCTTGCAACTGATCGAATAAATCATCAGTCCATAGCAAAGGGTATTTATTCTAAACAGTAACCTTGTTCAACTCTCGATAGTCGATGCACATCTTCATCGATTCATCCTTTTTCTTAACCAATAATATGGGTGCGCCCTAAGGCGAAGTGCTTGGTTTGATAAATCCCTTCTGCATAAGTTAATCAATTTGTTTCTTCACTTCGTTATGTTCTACATGTGCCATCCTATAGGGTGTCGTATATACAGGAGTGCTTCCCGACTGCACAACAATGTGAAACTCCATGTCTCGATGGGGCGGTAATCTAGGTAATTCCTACAAGACCGTAGGAAACTCTCGCACCACTAAGATTCCCTTAACTTCCTCTGAAACATTCCTGGCAGTTACTGCCGCCAAAACTCCCTTCACTTTCTTTTTTCCTTGAAATACCACTTCGGGTCCTCCTGGTGCTTTCACCACTACCTTCTTGTCTTTGCAAACAATGGTCGCATCTTAGATTGCCATCCAATCTATTTCAATGATCACGTCGACTCCCAGAACGTTCAGCTCAAATAGGTTTATTCCAAAAAGTCTCTCCCCAATCTGAATCTCACATCCAAGATAACACTTGTCGATGGTCATTGAACTCCCTATTAGGGTCGCCACAGACAAAACCCTATCGGGGGAAAACCTTAGGTTATATCCCTAGTTTACCAGCAAACATTGGATATATGAATGTAATGCCCCTAATTCCAAACACTGAAAATCTGTGACACATCCAAAATCTTTTACTTCAAATTGAGTACTGTTGCAGCTGATTTTAGTGCAGGAGAAAACAGATGAATTTGTGGATTTTTTTAGGAAACGAATAAGCAAACCTGTTGACTTTCACCGGCATTTGACTGGTTTTTCGCCGCTGCCGTGAACCTGCAAAAAGTTCGATACACCAGGATGGATCCCGGCAATGAACCCTCCAATGCTCTTGCCAGTAATCAGGAAGATTATGAAAGAGTTTTTATGTGGAAAAAGATTGATTACCTTGGTATGGTGGGGGGAGAGGGGTATTTATAGTCGCCTTTAGCGACAATTTAGAGATAATGATTTATCCCTATGTCCCGGTATTTCTAGATAAGATGTATAGAGTTTAAACTCGTTTCGTGATAAGAGAGACTATTTAAATTGCCTCTTAGAGATAATCACGAATTTGAATTACTTTTTAAATATTTGAATTGGTTTGTAGCGGGTTGTTACTCGTACCCAATAGGACATAACCGTTTATGGGTTATTGGGCTTTGAAAAAAAAAACCCAGTTTCCATTTCTGACCCGTTTGTAGGTGAAATTACCATTTTACCCCTGAGAGCTTTAAGACTCGTGCCTGATTTGAACGATCCTAATTTAATCCTATTTTTAGCCATATCACGAGCCCCCCACTCCCGAAGACTGAGTTTTACAGCATTTGAGGAGTATTTTTATTATTTCAATGGCATATGGGATTTTATCGGAGTTCTTGAATGAGTTGGTATCTTGCTGGAGGTGTAACGGCGTCGGTCTGAGCTTGTAAGGTGCCCAAAATAATTTTGCAAATTTTCTGGATTTCTCTGATTTTTTTTCTTCTAATTTTTAAATTAATTTTCGAATTATTTATCCAATTTTGCAAAGTAACAATATGTTTTCAAAAAGTATTAATTAATCATTCGAATTAATAATTATTTATCCAAGAGTTCAAAAATATTTTCCTGAATTTATAATTATTTTAAAAATTTTTTAATCATTTTTTGCAATTTTTAAATAATTAATTCGAATTAATAATAAAAATATAAGAATTAATTAGGAAATATCGACGTGGCACAATCTAGAGCGTTGATCATATCGCGGGCGCGCCTTTTCAAGCAATCTGATGGCTGATCAGAGCTTCGTCGACGTGGCCGCATTTGGACGCTACGATCGTGGGCGCGCATCAGGAGGCAGACGTTTTTCCTCCATTTGGGGGTCGGTGGCAAGAACGCTCGACACTCGTTACCGAAGTCAAGGGTCACGACACATGGCACGTTGACTGTTGACCACTCAACGTGATTTCATACATTTAGATGTCGGTGGCAAGAGTGCTCGGTGCTTGTTGTTGAAGTCCAGGTTAGCGACACGTGTTGTGTTGACCGTTGACCGTTGACTAGTCAACGTGTTTTCACGCATTTGGACGTCGGTGGCAAGAGTGCTCGGTGCTTGTTGCTGAAGTTCAGGAGAGCGACACGTGGCATGTTGACCGTTGACCGTTGACCAGTCAACATGTTTTCACGCATTTGGACGTCGGTGGCAAGAGTGCTCGGTGCTTGTTGTCGAAGTTCAGGAGAGCGACACGTGGCGTGTTGACCTTTGACCATTGACCAGTCAACGTGTTTTCACGCATTTGGACGTTGGTGGCAAGAGTGCTCAGCGCTAGTTGCCGAAGTCCAGGAGAGCGACACGTGGCATGTTGACAGTTGACCATTGACCAGTCAATGTGTTTTCATGCATTTGGACGTCGGTGGCAAGAGTACTCGGCGCTCGTTGCCGAAGTCTATGAGAGCGACACGTGATGCATTGACCATTGACCGTTGATCAGTCAACGTGTTTTCACGCATTTGGACGTCGGTGGTAAGAGTGCTCGACGCTTGTTGCCAAAGTCTAGGAGAAAGACACGTGGCGCGTTGACCATTGACCGTTTGACCAGTCAACGTGTTTTCACGCATTTGAACATCGGTGGCAAGAGTGCTTGGTGCTTGTTGCCGAAGTCTAGGAGAGCGACACTTGGCGCGTTGACCGTTGACCAGTCAACGTGTTTTCACGCATTTGAACGTCAGTGGCAAAAGTGCTCTGCGCTTGTTGCTGAAGTCCAGGAGAGCGACATATGGCGTGTTGAACATGGATCATTTGACCAGTCAACGTGTTTTCATGCATTTGGATGTCGGTGGTAAGAACGCTCGACACTCGTTGCCAAAGTCGAGAAGGACTTCGAGAGGGCGACGCGTGGTGGCATTGACCGTTGACCATTGACCGTTGACTAGTCAATGCCTTTATTGATTTGCAAATATTTTTTGTCGCTTTGCGGTAAATGGGCCAGGCCTTTGCGCGCTTGGGGGTCTTTTAGCCTTGGTTAATGTGCCAACAACCCCCTCTCTCTATAAAACTTCACCCCCTTCTCATTTTCTCATTCTCTGGTTTTTTGCTCAGGCGATTTCTTCTTTCCAACGAGAGCTTCAGGCGAGAATCTCCTACTTCCGGCGATCTTTTCCGACTGTTGCTGTCAAATCAAGGTAATTTTAGACACTTAGTTTATTTTTAGAGAATGTCTAGCGTGCCTTCGAGGCAGGAGACCTCCCCTACTCTCGCCCCTGAGGCGACCTCTAGCCAGGTTCCCCCAATCGATAAGGGTAAGGCCGTAGTAGGGTCATCTTCGACCGTAGTGGAGACCGTGGTTGAGAGCGAGCGAAGGATGGGAGAGTTCGGCAGATTGCCAGGGCCGCTAACCGGGCTTTAGAGGGTTCGGAATCTTTCAGACGATCAGGCCGAGCGCATTATGTACGGTATGGGGCGGAGCTTCGAGGAGAATGCGGCCAGAGAGACTTCAGAGGTCGACGAGACGATCTCCATTCCTAACGAGGCAGATCTGATGTCGATTCGGGAATGTTTTCAGATCCCAAAAGAGTACCACTTGATGTTGCCTGGACCCGGGGTGAGGGCCAACTCGCCGATGCCAGAGGACGTGTTTCTGGCCCGTCGATGCCTTCTTGGCCGGTGCTCGGCTCCCTCTTCATCTCTTCGTCATCGAAGTGCTGCGATGGTTTCAGATCAGTCCAGTTCAGTACATGCAGAACGTGTGGAGGATGATCAACTGGTTCATCCTTCACTGCCAGGAAGCGAGTCTCGAGCCGAGGTTAAGCGTGTTGCGGACCATGTACCAGGTGCATCAACAACAGAAGTCGGAGTTTAGGTTCTACCTGGCTCCAAGGCATGGCGCAAAGCTCGCCAGCTGCCCCGACTCGATAAAAAATTGGAGGGATAAGTATTTCCTCATCCGAAGTCGAGAGCCATGGGTCACCCCGACGGCTTGGGTCGAAGAAGTTTCAAGGCGGGTGAAGGAGAGCCCGGTACTTAGCCCAAAAGAAAACGAGATGATCCGGACGCTCCTCGATCGGCCGAAGTTTGATTGGAAGGACCTAACTGAGGAGGTGCTCTTTAGGGGGGGTCCCAGCCTTATAAACCCCAGTATGCTTTTTACTTTTAGACCGACGCCAATCTCTTTTTTCTTTTAAAGCCAAGTTTTATTTGTACTTAACCTCGGTTCTTTGATTTTCTTGCAGAATCTATGGACTTCGATAATATATTGGCACAACACGGGGTCTTGGGCAGCAAGGCCCCTAGGAAGAGGAAGATGGTGGTCTCAAAGGTGTCCTCACCTAGGGTGAAGGCCCTTGTTGCTGCTGTGGAGTAGCCAGCGAAGCAGGTTGCAAATGTTCAGTGGCCGACGACCCCCACAACGACGTTGGCTTCGGCTGAGACTAGGTCCTTCCCTTTATCCCCGGTATTGGGCTTGGAGGCCTCGCCGTTGACTGCCGAGGCTGAGGTGTTCCTGACCGAGGAACATAAAAAGATATTTGTCCCGGGCTGGCAAGTCCGCAAGCATGACAGGTTCCTTGGTGACTCTTCATCCTACATGTAAGCTTTTTGGAACCTTGCCACGCCGAAGGACAAGGCTACAATGGAGGCGGGGAGCGTTGGTGACGACACGCTCGAGATCGCTCAAGCGGCTGTGTCGGTAAGTCCCGCATAGACTCATAGTTTTCGCCTTTTGTAGAGTTGGTTTTCTTTTTAAAGCTTGAGTAATGGTGCTTTGCTTCTCTCTTAGATAACTTGCCACTTCGGTCATCTGATGGAAAAGATGAACGAGCAATAGAGGGAGCTGAAGCAGGAGACTGACAGGGCTCGGTCTGAAAAGACTCAGATTGCCAAAGTCCTCGAGCAATCGAGGCTTGAAACCGAGATGAAGGCTTCGAGGTTGGAGAACCTCGAGGCTGTTGTTGCAAAGCTCGAGGCGGACAACGCTCTGCTGCTCCAAGAGAGAGAGCTGGCGGTAAAGGACAAGGAGGACGCTATTGCCGCCGCGAAGGTTGCCGTGACAAAGGAGGCCAAGGACCAAGCGATGGAGAAGGCCAAGGGGTTCCTCTACATCAACATGGCGAAGGCCAATGCTTGTGCAATCGAACAAGTAAGGGAGACGTTCCTGGAGGTAGAATGTGCCGGATGGCGTCTGTTCCCCGACCCTATCCCTGGGTTCGACGATGTCCCAGAGGAGGACGAAGAAGACGAGGAAGTTGAAGTGGTCGAGGTAGGGACCAACGAGGCGGAAGTAGAGGCTGCTTCGGATGTCATGCCCCTAGCCATTATCGCTAATACACAAGGGTCGGAGCCCTCAGCGACCAGAGATTGCTCGAAAGAGGTCCGCCCTTGACCTTGTTGCACATCTATATTATTTTCTTTTATTCCAGACGTTATGCACTGTAGCCTAATTGCGGACTGGTCATCGCCTCTTGTACTTCTCGCTGAAATTTAATGAAAAATTGTTTTGTGGACAAGTGTTGTGAAGTCTCGAAACTTTTGTGGGTTTGTTTTGCTTTCGAACCGTATCATAGTAGCTTCGTTTAAACGTAGTATCGTCATGTTACTTAGAAATTTACGCTCTTTTTTGGTCGACTTTCACAGATTGGTGAGGTGTCCCATCTCCGGTCTAATCTAGGCATCGCCAAGTTGGGGCTAGCTCGGTCTTGAGAGATGCTTTATAGAGCTGAGCGGGAGTTGGGTCATCTGAAGCTGACCTTGGCTCATCGAGAAATCGAGATGAGGTGCCTCGAGGAGAGGATTCGCTAAGTGCCACCTGAAAGTGAGGAGACCTACCTCTCGATGGTTGTCAGCGAAGGCTCGAAACTCAAGTTCCTTCGTCACTCTCTATTCGAGGCGAGATCTGAGGGGGACGAATTGAAGAACGTGGTGTTCGAGAAGAGTCTAGAGGCGGTGCATCTTTGAAGGACTATCTCCGATTTTTTGCGCGAGGGCAGTTCGGGCCGATTTCCTCGCTTAAAGATTAGATTAACGGATGACTCACTCAGAGAGCGGGTCGTCGAGCTAGAGGCGGAGAATCTTCGTCTGCGACGACTCTCTGAGGGAAGTAACGTTAGAAGCACTTTGTGCCCTCGAGGTGAGTATGCTCAAGGAAGATCGTTCCACAAGTTAGCACTTCGTTCACCTCCTTTTTTGCGAAATCCTGGGGATGCGCAAAGTGGAGTGGCCGACTCTTCGAGTGGGGCGTCTGTTGGGGCGACGGTGAGACTCTTGGTTTCTGGTGATGCGACTCAGCTCACTGTCTTAGAGACTTCTGTGGAAGCGAGGTAAGAGCAACACGGCGCTTGCTGTCCCCGAGTATCGCTTAATAGGAGCGTCCCACTCCCTAGAAGGAGTTAATGTGGAATTTTGTAATTCTGTACGTATTCTGTCTTGTATGAGTTTTTGGTCTAGAATTAGACTTGTATCTCAAATTTTGACAAAATAATATATCGCATATTTTGATCCGATAATAAGCTTCTTTTGAGAATGTGCGTTTTGTTAATGTTCGCAAGAGAGTTTCAACAGTTGTAGGAGCAATTTCGAATGGTGAGCTACTTTGTACTCGCTCGTTCGCAAGTAGCTAAAGCGGCCTAAAACCAAGTGTTGGACTCCAAACTTGTCGTTAAGAGTTTCAACAGTTGTGGGAGCAATTTCGAATGGTGAGCTACTTTGTACTTGCTCGTTAGCAAGTAGCTAAAGCGGCATCAAGCCAAGTGTTGGACTCCGAACTTGTCGTTAAGAGAGTTTCAACAGTTGTGGGAGCAATTTCGAATGGTGAGCTACTTTGTACTTTCTCATTCGCCAGTAGCTAAAGTGGGTTCGAACCAAGTGTTGGACTCCGAACTTGTCGTTAAGAGTTTCAACAGTTGTGAAAGCAATTTCGAATGATGAGCTACTTTGTACTTGCTCGTTCGCAAGTAGCTAAAGTGGCATCGAACCAAGTGTTTGACTCCGAACTTTTCGTTAACAGAGTTTCAACAGTTGTAGGAGCAATTTTGAATGGTGAGCTACTTTGTACTTGCTCGTTTGCAAGTAGATAAAGCGACATCGAACCAAGTGTTGTACTCCGAACTTGTTGTTTAAAAGAGTTTTTGTACGCTCCACGGTAAGACAACTAGAACAATTAGGAAAGAGAATTTCCAGGAAGTAAATTGCTTTTATTAAAGATAACTAAGTGGCTGCTTCTGAGTTTCAAGCCATTATTACACTTCAAAAAATTAAATGAATAAAACGAAACAACTTTAGAAATGCTTTAGGAATGCTCTAGGAGTTGAAGTTTCTTGGAGCGGTGTTCAAACACCCTCTTAGTACTTCAACAAGTGTTCTGCATTCCATGTCCTCAGCACCCTCTTGCCCCCCCGGGTCTTCAAGTTGATAAGCCCCATGTCTAACGACTTTGGAGACCCTATACGGTCCTTCCCAGTTAGGTGCTAGCTTGCCTTTCTTGCTTGGAAAAGAAATTGATAGCTTTCTAACCACCAAATCCCCTTCTTTGAGATTAGTAGGATTGCTCGATCCTACGTCGGTAAATTTCTTGCCGGATGGAGAATCTCTCGCGAATCTCATCGATGAGGTCTAAGTTACCATAAAGCTGGTTTGCATTTTGCTCTTCATTGTAGGAAATCAGGTCGGGGAAGGTAGACTGACTTCTAGTGGGATGACG
This sequence comes from Hemerocallis citrina, assembly GCA_017893485.1. Lineage (NCBI taxonomy): Eukaryota > Viridiplantae > Streptophyta > Magnoliopsida > Asparagales > Asphodelaceae > Hemerocallis > Hemerocallis citrina. Next base: position 78,374,752 of record CM030367.1, read on the forward strand.
ACTTCAGATCCGTAAGTGGGGTTGAAGGGAGTTTCTTCTGTGGGGGTCCTCTTAGTAGTGCGATAGCTCCAGAGCATATTGGGGAGCTGTTCGACCCATAAACCCTTAGCATACTTGTCCAGTCTCTTTTTCAGGCCGGAGAGAATTTGCCGATTGGCGTTCTCTGCTTGACCGTTGGACTGAGGGTAGGAGATCGAGGAGAATCGTTGCTGAATCCCAAGGTCCGTACAAAAATTGCAAAAGGCTGCCCCCATAAATTGAGTCCTATTGTCCATTACCAAGATTCAAGGTACACCAAATCGGCAGACAACGTTCTTCCAAAAGAAATGCTGGACTCTGTTCTCTGTGATCGTTGCTAGAGGATCGGCTTCGATCCATTTAGAGAAGTAGTCGATTGCAACGACTAGGAACTTTAGCTGGCTCGGCGCTAGAAGGAAAGGCCCGAGAAAGTCCATTCCCCACATTGCAAAAGGGGTTGGACTGGACAAGGAGGAGAGCTGGGCTTGTAGTAAGCGACGAATTGTTGAGAACTTTTGGCAGGGGATGCATTGGCGAACGTGCTGTTCGGCGTCGCTGAGGAGTGTGGGCCAGAAGTATCCATAATTCAGGATTTTGCAGGTGAGGGACCTTGCCCCCAAATGAGCGCCACACATCCCTTCATGGACCTCCTTTAGAGCATACTGGGCTTCTTCGGGGGAGAGGCATCTCAAGTAGGGTCTGCCGTCCTGTAATCCCTATTTTTCTATTTTGGATTTTATTGTATTTTATTTCTTTTCTTGATTATTGTATCTGAATTCTTTTCTAATATTTATTTTTGGCTTTTCTTGGGCACTTCTATTCTCTTTTGATCACTCCGTGCTCCTTTGGTTGAATTCTACTATTTTTGGCACATTGCAAATTTTTCTCTTCGTGATTTGAGTTGAGTTGTTCCGCGATATGTTCATCCCATTGTTTTATGCTTGTTTTTCTCTTTTTGGAGCCTAAACTTGTACCCTAAACCCATTAACCTGCAACCCAAAGCCCCAAATTTCTTAATCTCCTATAAATACCCATTATTAAATCCTAATTAATTCCTCTCTCTCTCTCTCTCTCTGCCGCTTTCTCTCTCCCCATCCCGCTCTCCTATATTCGTCTTCAACCCAAACCGAACCCATTCCTATCGCTCCTACCGCCCTTTCGATCGCCATCTCCGACCACCACCTTCGTCATCACCCTCTCCTCATCGTCGCCAAAACATCCCCTTCATCATCCCCACCCCGTCACCTTCGTCCTAACCCATCGCCATCCATCGAACCCACCATTGCCGCTTACCCCCTTCGCCGCTCCACCACTCCTTGCCACCATCTCGTCTTTGCCCTCCGTGCACCCCGCAACCACTGCAGATCCCTCCTGGCCCTCGTCATCGTCGTCCAGAGACCCTACCCCCACCATTCCCATTCCTCTATTTCGGCAAGAGAACATGGCATCGCTCGAGCTGTCGAGTCCCATCGCTGCATCGCTTCCCGACCGCAGCGTTGCCACTGCCAGTCATCGCCCTCACCGCCAGCGTTGCCAGCTGCCGCTGTGGTCGCCGTCCCTTCTCCCGCCTACTCTCTCTTTCTCTCTGTTGAAGTTGAGAAGGAGGAGGAATAGTGGGCTTCTTGAGTGTTTGCTGTTTGGGTATTAGGAGATCCGGGATTTGGTGTTTGGTGGTGTGAAGGTGATCTGCTGTGGAGTTGTTGTTCGCTATTTTGGTGTTTTGCACGGCCTCGCTCGTGTTCTCGTGGTTCTTCGCCTGGGATTCTTGTCCCTTTATTCTAAATATTCGAATTTACTAACTAAAAGGCAAGTCTCTTCTTGAACTAGTATTTTGTTTTGTTCAAGATCCCTTGATCTCTGCATGTAGATCTAGTCATTTTCTTTATCATACTGTTATTTGAAATTCCGTTAAGTCTATTAGGAAAACATTCTTGTGGAAGGGTGTAGAGGAAAACGGGTGGGGAGGGGGGGTACCACCTCATCAGATGAGAGAAGGTTTGTATGAAGAAAATACATGGGGTCTGGGTGTTAGAAAGTGTATCATCCGAACGGTGAAGGATGGCATGACTTTGTCTGACCCTACCTGCATGGAAAAGGGACGCGTATTCGGGGCTTCCGAACAGGGCCAAATCATGGTTTTGGAAAGAAGTGTCCAAAGCTCATGATTCATTTGATAGTTGTGTTACATCCTTCTTAGCCAATGACCTTACGACTATGTTCTGGTGGGACAAGTGGTGTGGAACACATTCACTTAAGGAATTGTACCCAGAGTTCTATGATCAGATATCCCATCCCCATGCCACGGCTGCCCAAGTCTGGAAAAGACGTTACTAGAGACCTCCTTTTAAAATGCATTTATCAGTGGATTCACAGGTGAAGCTAGTGGAGCTGCAACACAATCTAGAGCTAGTTTCTCTCAAAGCCCCGATCGCAAAGCGTGGGAATTGGAAAAGATTGGTTCCTTCTCGGTGTGGTCACTCTACAACTGTACATTTTAGAGGTTGTACTATGACCCGGTCCTCTGTCCTATGGAAGGCAAAGGCCCCACTTTAAGTTAGAGTCTTTCTATGGTTGGTCCTAAATAATGCTATTCTTACACAAGAAAATATTGCTAAACGTCAGCCAAACATTGCTACCAAATGCGGTTTATGCTCTATTCACCAAGAAACAAGAAACCACCTACTGGTAGAATGTCCTAGGAGCAAAGTGGTTCTAGTAGAGGTTCTGAGAGCCCTAAGAAAGACCTCCTACCCACAAGTGCATAAAGATATATGGATTGGTCCAGGTTTGCTAACAAGAGAAGCATTATGAAAGCGGCATGGTACATTGCCATCGCTGTTACCACCTGAGTTTTATGGCTAGACAAAAATAACTTTTACTTCCGTGGGATTCGCAATAGTATTTCTGGTAATTTAACTTCGATAATGCACATGATCTCTCTTTGGGCTACTACAGCGGCACCAGGCCTAGGGGCAGGATTGCTAGAACCTTCCAGGTGGATGAGTATGACGATGAGAAGATTGTGATTGATCCTACGATGGATTGAGAAGCACAGTCGATTGAGGACCACGAAATGTTCAAACCCGTCAGAGACTTGGTGGAGGGAGCTTATGCCAAAGCACATCTTTGTACTTATTGTGTAGTTTGTACTGTCTGACCACTGGTCTCACCATCCTATGTAGTTGCAGGTTACTTGAGGAAGCTCATCGGTCCCCGTATTCTATTCATCCTGGTGGTACCAAGATGTACAGGGACTTGAAGCAACATTTCTTGTGGCATGGCATGAAGAGGGATGTAGCTCGATTTGTCGCCCAGTGTCTGATCTGTCAGCAAGTGAAGGCAGAGCATCAGAGGACTGGGGGACTTTTGTAACCCCTTCCGATCCCAGAGTGGAATTGGGAGCATATCACGATGAAATTTGTGACCTCTTTGCCAAGGAGTCCCATGGGCCATAATGTTATCTGGGTGATAGTGGATCGACTGATGAAGTGTGCTCACTTCATTCCTTTCCGTGTGGGTCAGTCCACGGAGAGTTTGTCCGAGAAGTATGTTCAGGAGGTTGTTCGTCTTCATGGAGTTCCTGTCTGTATCGTATCGGATAGAGATACGAGGTCCAGGTCTCAGTTCTGGGAGAGTCTGCAGAAGAGCTTGGGTACTAAGTTGAGCTACAGTATAGTGTTCCATCCTCATACGGATGGGCAGTCAGAAAGGACGATTCAGACCCTAGAAGACATGTTGAGATCCTGCGTTCTTCAGTTTGGAGGTTCGTGGGAAGATCATCCTCACTTAGCCGAGTTCTTTTATAATAACAGTTACCAGGCGAGTCTCAAGGTTGCTCCATTTTAAGCTTTGTATGGGTGCAAGTGTAGGTCGTCGGTCTATTGGGATAATATCAGAGAGAAAACTTTTGGGTCTTGAGTTGATCACGAAGACAGTTGATGCCGTGGCTCAGATCCGAAATCATTTGCAGGCCGCTCAGGATAGGCAGAAGAGGTGGGCTGACTGTCGCCATAGACCTCTAGAGTTTGTGGCAGGTGACCATGTGTTCCTCAAGGTATCGCCTTGGAAAGGTTTCATCCACTTTGGAGGTGGGGGCAAGTTGAGTCCCTGGTTTATTGGTTCATTCGATATTGTGGAATGTGTGGGAAAGGTAGCTTACAGGCTCACATTGCCACCAGCTTTAGCGGGTTTCCATGCGTATTCCATATTTCTCAGCTTAGGATATACATCAGGGATGACAGTCATGTGATTGACTACTCAGACTTGTCTGTGAGGCCGGATTTGTCCTGTGAAATTTGACCAGTCTCTATCTTAGACCGTCGAGAGAAGGTGTTGAAGAATAAGTCATCAAGTTGGTTCGAGTTTCTTGGGATCCTCACTCACCAGGTGAGTCGACTTAGGAGTTGGAGGAGGACATTCGGGAGAGGTTTCCTCATTTGTTTGATTAGCTGTTTTGCTTGTTTCATTTTGTTTCCAGGTTTGCCCTATGAACCACTTGTATGAATTTCGAGGACGAAATTCTTCTTGTAAGGTGGGTAAGATTCGTAACCCCAGTTTTTCAATTTTGGATTTTATTGTATTTGATTTCTTTTCTTGATTATTGTATCGGAATTCTTTTGTAATATTTATTTTTGGCTTTTCTTGGGCTCTTCTATTCTCTTTTGATCACTCCGTGCTCTTTTGGTTGAATTCTGCTATTTTTGGCTCATTGCGAATTTTTCTCTTCGTGATTTGAGTTGAGTTGTTCCGCGATAAGTTCATTCCATTGTTTTATACTTGTTTTTCTCTTTTTGGAGCCTAAACTTGTATCCTAAACCCATTAACCCGCAACCCAAACCCAAACCCCATACTTCTTAATCCCTTATAAATACCCATTATTAAACCCTAATTAATTCCTTTCTCTCTCTCTCTCTCTCCCTCTCTCTCTGCCGCTTTCTCTCTCCCCAGCCCACTCCCCTGTTTTCGTCTTCAACCCAAATCGAACCCATTCCCGTCGCTCCTATCGCCCTTCCGATCGCCATCTCCGACCACCACCTTCGTCATCACCCTCTCCTCATCACCGCCATCACATCCCCGTCATCATCTCCAATTCGTTGCCTTCGTCCTAACCCATCTCCATCCATTGAACCCACCATTGCCGCTCACCCCCTTCCCCGCTCCACCACTCCTCACCACCGTCTCTTCTGTGCCCTCCGTGCACCCCGCAACCATCGCAGTTCCCTCATGGCCTTTGTCGTCGTCGTCCAGAGCCCCTACCCCCACCATTACCGTTCCTCTATTTCGGCAAAAGAACAGGGCATCGCTTAAGCCGCCGAGTCCCATTGCTGCGTCGCTTTCCGGCTGCAGCGTCGCCACCACTAGTCGTCGCCCTTGCTGCGAGCGTCGCCAGCTGCCATTGTGGTCGCCGTCCCCTCTCCCGCCTACTCTCTCTCTCTCTGTGTTGAAGTTGAGAAGGAGGAGGAACAGTGGGCTTCTTTCGTGTTAGTTATTTGGGTATTAGGAGATCCGGGATTTGGTGTTTGGTGGTGTGAAGGTGATCCGCTGTGGAGTTGTTGTTGTGTGCTTTGATTTGTTGTTCACTGTTTTGGTGTTTTCCACGGGCTCGCTCGTGTTCTTGTGGTTCGTCGACCGGGATTCTTATCCCGTTATTCTAACTATTCAAATCTACTAATTAAAAGGAAAGTCTCTTCTTGAACTAGTATTTTGTTTTGTTCAAGATCCCTTGATCTCTACAAGTAGATCCAGTCCTTTTCTTTATCATACTATTATTTAAAATTCTGTTAAGTCTATTGAAGGTTTACACGAGCTAACCCAAGATATTCTTAACATCGTGCCTTTATCTTTGATCTAAAACCTAGTCCCCGTTGTACATTGCATATGCACATTTACATGAAAAATAACTAAATCCATGTGTGAAAGAATTATTTGATGAACTGGAAATGTTAGATTCAATTTGATTTGATGATTGATTACCATGCCTGTGAAATTGCATCTTAAAACTAAAATCATGCATGTTAAACATCTATTGGCACTTTGACTATTAATTATCATGAATTATATGATTGTATGATTAAATTGTTGCATATTCATGTCAAAATAAATTCTGGACCGCCGTTTGTATCTTTTTGAATCGGATTTTCGACCATGTTGCTGTCGCATTTTGAAATAACTTTCTGAACATGAAATTTAGTCCCAGATGTCTAGTTTAATATCCTGTTTACGGATTCTAATTCCGATGTGTAATCTATTAGATATCATCACTTTAGTATAGCTGTGTAAGAATTTTCAGATCCACAAATACATGCGTATCTTGCTATTCCATAATTTATTTGAGCATGTTAGCAGTAAAATAAAAATCCGAAATAAATCTAGTTGAGACTAGACATGTGTAGGAATGACGGTGAATTTTTATAGATTTATTTGATGAGATTTCTGACCTGAAACAAATAGGTGAACACCATTTACAGCGTGCTGCCTGAACATAAAATCTCAAAAGAATAGGACTTTCACCCTAGTTTTCGTAGCTTTTATATGTCGTGTATATATTCGCTGGTACTGGAAGGGGGTCTAGTTTCCATAATTTCTGACAGATCCAGGTTTTCTTTTCTGTAGTAGCGGTAATCTGTGTTTGTACAACAACGTCATGTTGTCTAGATTTTATGAATTGTGTTGATTTAATATGTTTGCTTCTTGCTTTGCCTGTAACGAGTAGAACTAGTCACACCTAGCATAATACAACATTAACACCTTCTTTCATGCTCACATAGGATGAAATAAAATGATAACAAGCTGAGGTATTATGGGTTGACTTGGTAGTGAACAATTAGATACTGTACTCGGTAGGGGTCCCTTTCTAGCTAATTCCCGTAAATTCCCGCACATCCCGTAAATTCCCGTAATTCCCGTAAATTCCAGATTACTGGGCCGAGTACATGATCTGTTGATTTCACCATCAGTCTAAAGCGTACACTATGTGCTTGCGCCGAACCTGTGGAATGGGACGCAGTAGTACGTGCACCAGATAGATTAATAAAATGTTAATAATCCGCACTTGACATTTCACGTTTGACTTTGTATACTCTCATCAACATTGGACTTTAATTGAAACTATTAATTAAATGCATGATTAAACATAGACTCTTGACATTTTTTCCAATCTTTGATTTTGTTATTGACTTTGATCCTATCCCTTTTCATTGATATACATGTTCCTATTATTCTCTGTTTTCTCTACTTGCTGTCCACGACTTGCTCTAAGGACATTCTTTTCTCTATTTTTAGATCAAGAATTCATAGGTACTGAAGGATATCTACCAACAGGAATTGGTGAGCAACGATTCTAGAAAATTGAGTCCAAGATTGCGCTGCTTAATTTACTTTATTGCTAGATTATTTCTTTTGAACATTGTTATGATACTGTACTTTGTTATTTTTTGGGGCTTTATGACCGGGAGTTTGTTTTATACCCAGATGTTGGATATTATTATTGTTGGATTATTTCATTTATTATTGAAGTTATCTTGATTCATGTGATTATATCTTCTTGCGTGGTTGTGATTGTTGTTGCATATTGTTGAGTCAGTCTGGTGCAGCTTATGGATGGTGTTTACATCATTCACTGGGCCTATTTTACATACTTGTATTCCATATTTTGGGAAGCGGGGCATGACATGTCCACTTGTGTGTGAGAGCATTTATACATAATCCCTTCGATGAGCATGTACCGCTCGGCTCTGGTTCTGATTTTTCGAGCCTCTTTAGGATCTGTAGGGAGAATCCCATCTTTGAGGAACTCGAGCAAGGGCCGCATCCAGTTCTCCTCGAGTACTAGGGGCAGCGCCTCCATTAGTTCAGGACCATCTTCCTCGATGCTCGACCGCATGAGGACTTCTATCAAGACGGTTTGTTCTAGGCCCTGGAGGAAAGAGGAAGCCAGATTTGAGAGGGCATCTGCTTCCGCATTCTCTTCTCAGGGGATCCGCTGGAGTTGTGCATCTTCGAAAGAGGTCAACAACTCTTTGACTTTGGCCAAATATGTAACGACCCGAAAAATAGCATATGGCTATTTTGCATCGAAATTCGTGCACAATTGAGAATTGCACGCGACTGTATTTTTCTGATAATAATTATTTTCAATTGAGAAATATAAGATATATTGTCTACTCTATTTTATTATTATTTTCAAGATTAAATTATTTTATACGGATTATCTACGAAGTATTTTAATGTATTTTGTATTGTTTGGATTATTAAAGTAGAGAGTTGGCTTTATTTGAAATGTATGAAGGCTAGGGGGCTTATACGAAACATTCCCTTAGATATTTACCTATCTACTATTATTTATTCACATTTTTACAAAAAAAAAACCCCTTCTTTCTCCTTCTCCTTCTTCTTCCTTCTCTTCTCTTCCCGTCCAGTTCCACCCCGACCCAGTAACCACCCCCCCCCCCCCCCCCCCGGTTCCCCCTACTTCTCCTTCCCCTACTTCTTCCTCTCCCCGTTCACTTCCAACCAAAACCCCCTTCTCTCTCTCTTTCCCTTCTTCTTCTTCCTTCTCTTCTCTTACCGTTCGTTCTCCATCCCGAGCCCAAAGAAAACCCTCCCGACCTCTTCCTCCCTTCTCCTTCTTCGGTTCACGCCAGCCAAGAGAAAGGAACCCCCCCCACCTTCCTTCTTCTTCTCCTTCTCCCTTCCCCTTCCTGTGCTTCCCAAACCCGATGGAAAACCACCGGCCTTCCTCCCCTCCTCCTCCCGTTCGCAGCAGCTCAAGGGAACCCCCCCCACTCCCGTTCCCTTCTCCTTCTTCTCCTTCTTGTTCGATGCCGAACCCAAAAGAACCCCGACCACTCCTCCCCTCCTCCCGTTCGTCCACGCCAGCCAATCGAAAAAGAAACCCACCCCTCCATCGTCTTCCTTCTTCTTCTTCCCCTCCGATCTCCATCCCGAACTCCAAAATCGAACCCATCGATCGATTCCTTCCCCGCTCCAAATCCCCTCCATTTCTTCACCAATTCCAAATTAAAGTGAGGGGTAGACCGAGAGAAGGATTCTCTACATCGTAGTAGCATTGGATTTTCGATTGGATTTCGGAAGGTATAAACCCTAACTATTTTATTGTATAAAATTTAGTTGGGCTAATTTTTATTGAGTAGAATTATTTTAGTAGGGAGATTTAGAGATATTGGAAATTGTAGATGTGAAAGATTAGTAGGTTATTAGAGAGATTGTAAGTTATTAGTAAATTGGGGTTTTGGGTTTGTAAAAGAGAATTATATGGATGTGAATTAATTCTCGTATAGCAGTGGAAATTATAGTTGGGCTATTAGAACAATTAGGAGTGCTTTTAGTAATTGTTTGGTAAGAAGGATCTCGTCGGCATTAGTTTATTACGTGCATCGCACGTATATATCCCAAGCGTTCAGTAAACACTTGTGTGATATTTTGGATAATGTTATTAGCTTTTATGATTGGTTTGAATTATTTGAGTTTAATTACTTTGAAATTGATGATAGGATATATTGCGACTTTGGAGGCGAAGTGGCATGGCGCTTCGGATCTTCGCGGAAAATGGTGAGTTAATTTATTATGTATTTTTGGTGTGTTAAAGATATATGTGAGTTATATTATTATATGTATTTTGTGATTATAAAAAATATAGTGAGTTGGTTTATTACATATTTTTGTGGTTTAATGAACATGTGAGTTTGTTTATATATTTGTGTATTTTATGGTTTAAAGAAATAAGTGAGTTAGTATTTTTATATATTTTTGTGTGGTTTAAGAAATATGTGAGTTGGTTTATTATATATTTTTGTAGTTTGATGAATATGTGAGTTATATTATTTATATATTTTTGTGGTTTAAAAATATATGTGAGTTAGTATATTAATATATTTTGTGGGTTAAAGAATATGTGAGTATTGATTTATTTTACATATTTTTGTGATTGTAAAAATATGGTGAATTTTAACTATTCATGAGTATATAAAAACCTATATAATGGATGAGTTATTTTTAGATGATGATATCAAAATATGGGTGTATGGTTTATATACGTATTTTGATGTTTTGAAGAAGTTCGAATAAACTAAAGTATTGATATAAATTTATGGATCAAAAGGATCCTATGAAAAGTATGAATGGTAGAACTTGAGTTGTATTAGATCATGCTTGAGTTGGTGTGCTATGTCAAAAAGAGAACTACCATGCTTAAAGATTTGTTGTAGTTAATGATTCTAAGAGAAGAACCCATGCTAAGATAAGTAGTGGTTCTAAGGTTCAAGGAAACCATGCTTAAGTGAGTGTAGTAGTGGTTTTAGTTAAGAGTCTCAAAAAGAACCCATTTTAGTTGTTAGTAGTATTGAGTAAAATGAACCCATCCTATGGATTTGGATTGTTGGAGAGAAAGAACCCACACTTGTGATATGGTAAGAATCCATGCTTGAATTGTTGTAGAAAGAAACCCATGGTTAAGTTGTAGTAGAATATCATGTTTGAGTCGATTTTAGAAAGAAGCTCATGTTTGAGTTGATTATAGTAGATAGGCCATGATGAGTTGATTTTAGAAGGATACCATGCTTAAGTTAATTATAATAGATTCTTCTGTTGCTTCTAATTATAGAAGATCAAGTTTGCTAGTAAGCACAGTTGGTTGCTTCTAGGTTTGATTACCCGTATGGTTGTTTGTATGTGGTTTTGCGCGTACGCAGCTCGACTTGTCCGTATGTAGATGTTGGTCTCATACGGAGCTTATTTGGCTCGTATGCATGTTGTTGTCTCATACGCGGTTCGACTGGCCCGTATGTAGCTGTTGGTCCCATACGTAGCTGTTTAGCTCGTATGTGTTTTTGGTTACTCGTATGTAGCTTCTTAGCTAATACGCAGTTTGTTGTGCTCGTCTAGGGTGATATCATTGTCCTAGGGCTATCGACCATCAAGACGTGTGTTTAGCTTACTCCTAAGGGACTGTGGACGAGTCACTTCGCGGGTGCCGTCAGATCTTAACCGTTGGTTGATTGCGGACCGGAGTGTGACGAAATCCAAGTTCAGGATAGTAGCATGCGAATACGTTCGTATTGCCAGGGTCTTGGATCGATAGGCCATGAACCAGATCCTGAGGGATTCTGGTGAGTTTAGGTTGAGCAGCCTAATAGAGTTATCTTGCGAAGTCTAATTTAAGACCTAGCATGTTGTGTAATGTTGTCATTCCTAGGATTGTTCAGGGTTAGGAACATCATTAAGGTAGTGACTTATAAAGATCATTTTACTTCGACCCTTTGTCGAAAAGAGAGGAGTTGGTTGTAGGTAGCGCCTTACAACCAACTTGTCCCTCGAAGCAGGCCTTAGGTGGTGATATGGGGTTGTACCTTCCCGTCAAAAGGGATACGTACGGTGTCTTCGCACGAGTTGGGAGCACGGGTTGCGTATCTTGATTGTTAATTCCTGAAGTGCCATGATAAGGCGGCGAAGCTAGGGGGATGGACCCCGGAACTTCGTCGGGTCCTTGGCCAGAGGGAAGCGAACAGGCCATAGATTGGGGTCTATGAGTTATGGGTTCGGAAGACCCTGTGTTCGTCTGGTTTTTGAGTGAGGTCCGGTGTACCGGGTGGTAGTGGCAAACATAGACACCATGAGCCCACTGCATTGGTGGGACTTGACCACGTGTGCAACCTCATCAGTCATGTAGTATCTGTCAGGAACAGGTTGTGTACAATTAGAAATTCATAACGCGGGTTCAAATCCCTATATATGGAGAAACGGCTTGAGATGGGGCGCATGTATTTATGGGCTGCATGTTGCTTCGGAGACTTGCTGGCATTAGAATAAGAGCATCATCGCACTAGTAAATCTGGCATTAGAATAAGAGCATCATCGCATTAGTAATCTTGCATTAGAATAAGAGTATCATTGTATTGGTAATTTGCAGTAGAGTTAAGTCATAACATACACTGGCACAAATTATATGTACACGTGTCCTTTCCATTCGAGATAAATTGCGAGTGTGATAGTTGGAGTAGATTAATAACCAAGCTATGGGCTTGGGATGTGATTGTGTTATTACCAAACTATGTTGGGATATGGGGTGTATTGTGATAAAATGCAAGTAATTGGTAAGGTGAAATGAGATGTTAGGTTGGACATGAATGAATGTGGTAGTATGAGATTGAAGACATATATTTATGATGGGATACGTGATATAAGGAAACAAAATCAATATTGTATTATGAGTGGTTATTCAAAGGGTTACTAAATATAAGTATGTTGTGAGCGGGTATAGATATACATACAGGTGATGACTCAGAGAGTATTTGATGTGAAATCTCATTTATGATGTTTACATATTCAGATGTCAAGTAAGATTTGTTTATCTTGGAAATTGTGAGTTCGTTATATTTTTACTTGTAAGTTTAATTTATTTACTTATTTAATAAATTATACTCACACCAGAAATGGCTAACCCCTTAGTGTTTGGGGGTTAGGGAGTCCCCGGGCTACCCTAGGTCCCTACTGTTACAGGTCCTCAGCAGTGCAGAGGTGAGGTGTAGGTACAGGTTCCGTGGAGTGGAGCTCCAGTTATAATTTGTTGTTATGTTTTAATTGTAAATAGTAAAGATTTATGCTTTAAATTGTATTTTTGATGTATAAGTATGAGGATGATGAGGAAGAGCATAGTATGAGGCAGCAGGATATGGTTTCGACCCGTACCCATTTCGTTGTGGAGTGCCGGGCGTCGTGGTAGGTTTTACAGGTTATTTTCTAAAAACTTACTACGTTTTCAAAAGGATTTATGCTTTTTAATTGATATTTGTTAAACCGTTATGAGTTTGGCCCCCAGAGCATATATATATATTGCCTGTGTGATGATGCTCATTTTGGCCTGGGGAGCCCATATTATTATTGCCTGTGATGTAAGCTACGGAATTTAGAGCAAAATTCCGTAAGCTTTCCTGTGTTTTGGGCAAAAAATACAAAGGAGACTCTGTCCAAATTTTCTTTGAAACATAACTATTTTAGTTTATGTTTAAAGTGATATAGAAATTGGAAGAATTGATTTTGGAGTCAAAAGAAGAAAAGAAAAGGGGCAGGCAGTACAGTTTGGTATCACAAACGGATAATTGTAATTACTGCGTAGTAACTCTGTGTTGAATAAAAAGTTTTAAATTTTCCAGCTTTTTCTGTGTCTCGAGACTAATTGAAGGAAAGATCTTGGCATGTGTCACGGTTACCCAGCAACGGGGAGATCGGGGCGTTACAAAATATTTGGCCATACGACCATCTCTTGCCTCATACTCCCCTGATACTTGGTTCACTACCAATTGTGAGTCGCTGAATATTTTAACCCGCCGGCCCCGGCCTTGCTTGCCATACACAAACCAGCTATGAGAGCCTCATATTCAGCCTCTTTGTT